>JAGSMP010000074.1:0-2400000 GCA_029286625.1 Parnassius orleans
TGTAGACAAATAAATTAGGCATATTTGTTGTGATTCCTGTTCTATATTGTGTAATCTGTTTAAGAAAAGTTTTTCCTTTTCCACACTTTTTGCTTGAAATTCATTTATGAATTCGTTAATTAGTTTTAGCTGTGGCTAGCGTAACGTCTGATTTTTACCTAGAGACAAATAATTGTTCAGGATAGTCTGTTACTTGTAACGTGTTACTTTGTTCATTTAAAACATATAAGGACTATACTCTATAATTTAATTTTATAAGTAAATGTGTGATAAATAAAAGTCAATATTGCTTTTCGATTAATATTTTACTGACGACATAATATTAACTCAAAAATATTATTCATGTCAAAATTATTTACTTAAACCACTTAAACAGAGACAAAAAACGTGCGGATTACAACAAAAGTCTGAGTATGCGATGATTCCCATATTTTCTTACTGAATACACTCAATCCTTGTATGTCACATAGTTATGCCAAAACTTTTAGTTTTGACTATATCTCAACATGTAGTTCTTAGAATAAAATAAAAGAAAATTAGTGCATATAGTCAAAAACTAAATAAAATATGCATACTTTTAAATTTAAAGATATGTAATTACATAGAAAACCTTCTAAATAGTCACATAATGTAGTGTAAATATCAAGTCACATATTAAGTATATTGCACAAATGACACATATAATGCATAAATATAACAAAGCTTAAACCTCTCTGAACAAACGGTTCTTTGTTGTTAAAATGCAGATAGTACGGTAGAGAAAACCGAAAAGTAATTAACGAATTTATAATTGAATTTCAGATAAAAATGTTGAAAACTAACGGAATGAAAATATTTTTATGGCAACGGCACAAAACCGAGGGTGATAACTTATTGAAGAACAAATAATAATAAATACTTTAAACCTGTACTGTTTTCCTACGTTTATAATATAATTGTTTTAGGGTTACGCCTGAGATAATTAGTCGATAATTCATTAGTTTTAATAATATTTAGGTCATATTACACTAAATTCCCACTAATTAAGATCTTAAAAGCTACGAGCTACTATATTTATAAGATCGCAAAAATGGTGGAAATACATAATATAAATTCCACAACACGTGTTGGCCAACAAATACCAGCATAAATGTATTTATATTATTTTTATCATTATGTGATTCAGTTACAATTTTTCAGATAAGTTAATTTCATGATACGCATAACAAGAAACTAAATTGAAATTTGTTGTTTTCAACAAATTTATTTTTATTGTCATTAAAAATTATCATAATAATATGTAAACTTCGAAAATTGAAGACTTTTCTTTCGACCTTACCACACATATGGAGAGGAATTAAACATTTTCAAAAGGTACTGGCCTAATGTACGCAAAAAATAAAATTTTGTGTGCATGTTGAGCAAGTAAAAAGTTTTCCATACCAAACGCTTTAACCAATTAAATGAAAATATTTTGATCACATTCATGGCTGTATGAGATATGATACCTTTGCCTCCTCCCCTTTGTCTCGATTTATATGTTCACTTTGATAAAATCTGAGAGGGAAAGTACTCTGAGGGAAAATATCACAATTAAAAAGTTACTCAAACAGTTCTATGTCAAATAGTCGAACTTCGACTGTTACTCGTCAAAAGTCATCTAGGACGAATTAACTCCGTGGGATAGACAAAGATACATACTACATGATCAATGTATAATAATTTGTCCATGTGATTATAGATATATATTAATAGTTTATCTGAGTAGTTTATACGCAGATACAAAAGTGATAACGTCTTAGGACTGCGTATAGAGTAATAATTTGTCATGGTCAAATATATGCTTAATAATCTGTGGATACTACGTTTAGTTCGACCGTAGAGTAATTAAATACATAGAGTTCGATTGCACGCTTAGGTTATCGGATAAACAGCTCGCCGAATAACTTGCTGAGTTATTCGTGGACGAAAGACGAGACATAGATATTTTAAAGAGCCTATGCAACCTCAGCTCAAATTATAATTTCGCCCCCAGTTCCCCGCGCCACCTGTGAGCGCACCACCAATGAGATACTTACTTTATTGCGTTTATCATATGTTTGCCTGTTTCTTTACGCCAACCCAGTCGATCCTTATTTTTATTACGGTTATTTCCCATTGCGCCAGCACTATAAACCTAAGTACTTCAATATTTTAATTTTACGTCGTCTTGTTGCGTAATGTGTGTTCTGAGCGCAAGCAACACAGCTCTTCCGTTCGAAAGCCGAAGCGAGACTGAGCGGGGGTGTCGGGTGGCAGGAAACAAACTTCAAGACGCCGGTAGTTTAGGTAATTTCTTTTTACGGTAAAAATAATGGTAATAAAAAAAAACATAAGACATGCTTTATAGTTAGTTCAATTAGTATGCAAAGTTTCATGTTCTAATTTGAAGTATTTTTTGAATACCAGCGGTTTATTGTTCGGTTTGGAGGTAACTTTGGATTTTTTTTCTATCGAGAAAATTTTATGTAATCGTGTTTTCGTCAAACATAGTACTTAACATTAATCCTCAACTTTACTACGAGTATATATTTATTTCAAAATGAATGCTGCAGTAATTTCGGCATAACGGAGGATCATGTTAAGCTATTTGAGGTAGTATAGGCTCTTAAACATGGATGACGTGCGTCTCCTTGCTACGACTTTATGTCTACTTTAAATTTATAGACTCACAAGTAATCACGGGTTCTCTTTGTACGTGTGGGGGGGGGGGTTAACATTAGGATTCTCTCGAACTTTCTCTCGAAGAGGAAGTAGTTTACAAACATAAATTGCACAAGGACAAACATCCAGACCTTATACAATTATTTGTAGACCATACAAATACCTTGATTCGAACCCGCGACCTCCAGCGCAACAAGGTATTGCTAAGCCACTGCGCCACGGAGCCGTCAGTAAAAAAAATATAAAAGTATTGGATTCTTTACAGTACGAAGTCTAATTATTTTTTAATTATTTTATAAGAAAAACAATAACCACCTGCGACAAACTTCACAGGTCAAGTGAATAATGACTACAACAACAACAACAACAACAACTTAACAAATCACCGAGTTATTCGTGGACAAGTACAAAAGAAAGCAATAGTTTACATTTCAAAGCTAAATTTAGCAATAACTGAAGAAGATCCAGATTCTTTTTGCGCTCGTTTCGTAATCGTCGATGAAACAAGTCTACACCATTTTGACCCTCAGACGAAAAACCAAAGCAAAGTGTGGAAAAGACCGTCTTTCTTGCCAGACAAGAGTTAAAGGTACCTGCGTTCGCTGGAAAAATAATGACTTTCTGGGAATCAGAAGGTATTACCGGAGATTATTACGCATCATTAATCAAAAAACTACGCGAAGAACTAAGGAATAAACGTCGAGGGAAAATTGGGTGCTGGAGTGATTTTTAATCATGATAAAAGCCCCTGCCCATCAATCTGATGTTGTAGGTGCTGCCATCCGAACTGCTGTGTTTCAGTTGATGCAACACACAACATATTCTACGAACCTAGGTGAACAGTCATTTGCATAACCTACAAATAATTGTTTCGGGTCTGGATGTTTGACCATGTATAATTTATGTACGTGAAAAGATAAAGGATAGTTATGCACATACATCATCATCAACACTTTACTTATGGTCTACTGTGAGCCTTTTCTTTAGCTCGCCATCCCTACCTTATCCATCCAGATTTAGCGTAACAACACACAGTCACAGTCTTAACCCTTGATTTACCACCCTAATTAAAATTTCACTTATCACCACCATGAGTCCCCGGGACTCATGTTTTAATTTTTTAAATAAAAACTAAACGAAAGATGTTATTTATGTTGTTATTTATTAAACTTCTAGCAAACACAATAATTCGTACATATCCGGTAATATTTTGTGATAAACTCAAATTAACATGCACATTTCTTAAGTTTACAAATACTTTAAAATTAACAGTCATCAAAAATCGTCTGCTACGACTTACAGAAGAAAAAATAAATGTTGTAACTCTTGGATAAAATAAAATATTTTTTCTTATAGAAGACATTATGAGGTAATTAAAAATAATAATAGTTAATAATGGCACTATACAAAATTTCAAAACGTGCAACAAGTTAACATACTAATGTGTTACACATTTTTGGCATATCTTTTTGGAACAAGTAAGGCAGATTGGCTTCCTACAGACAGTGCAAAGATAAGCAGTCTTTGTTCGTTTCTTATAATTACAAGTATAGCAATATTTGCGCTGATCTCTTGGTAAAATATCATCAGTTTGCGATGTACTTGGTTGATCAGGCATGTCTATTTTAGTAACACGTGAAATAAGTGTACGAATTTCTCGAGGCATGGTTGTATTGTAAAGACGAGTTTTCAAATTTATAAAATTGAGATCTTCGGCAACTGCTTTCAGAAAATTTAGTCTTGTAAGATTTTTCACATTAGACTGCTGACTATATATTATATAAGCATTGACTCCTGACAAATCAACAATGCGATAAAATACAGCCATAGGCCATCGAGATGTTCGTCGACTGCAAGTATACACGGAGCATTTCTGATCAACTGAGTCCACGCCTCCTTAGTATTATTGTAGAACTCAATTATTTCAGGTTTCTTGGATGTCTCATTCACTGTGTTATCGTGGTGCATACTTGAGTATAAAATTACGGCTCGATTTTTTTTGGGAACATAACTTACTAGAGTTATATCTTTGGTGAATCCGAATATAGAATGATCAACATCTCTATTTTTGTTTGGTAAAAACGGTTTAGGTATTTCAATCTTGTTTTTGTAATGTTCCTACAGTTGTTAGACCCTTGGTTTTCAAAAGAGTTGCGAGATCTATGGAAGAATACCAATTATCTGTAGTGATATTACGATTAGATGCTATAATTGGTTCGCATAACCTCAGTACGGCTTGGGTTGGTACAGGTCGTTTTCGATCTTCTTCCGACAAAGTAGCCATCGGATCCTTTTCAGTATAAAGATATAAATTATAAGTAAAAAAGTCTCAGAGTCTACCATCAACTGCATTTTAAAGCCATATTTCCAGATTTACTTGGCATGTAAACTTTGAATCTTGATCGGCCACGAAACTTTATCAACATCTCGTCGATAGTTACATTGGTACCCAGTGTATAGTTAGCCTGGGAATTGGCTACAAACATTGACAGAAGATAAGAAATAGCACATCCAGGGTCTTCTTTTATACGTTGTTCACGATCTTCAAAATTATCAAAACGCAAAGCTACAAGTAAAGCACAGAACCTGTGTTTCGACATAGTAGCTCTAATTATTTCTCTGCCCATGCCATCAGTAGCAAAAAGTGACAACACACTTTCACGGCTCGATTTGAAAACCGATGTATAAAGCAAAAGAGTAATAAAACCTTTTATTTCAATTTGGCTTGTTTTCTAAAATGCTTGCTTGATGACGGATGCCTTTCACGTAATTGCTCTAGCTTTTGTTTGTCCACGTAATAATTGTATCCAAAATGTAAGAGTCAAAAAAATTTTCAAAAGCCTCTAAAGGGTTCACGTTTTGTACTGATGATGATGGTCGAGATGGCAGTCGTAAAATATTATGAGAGGCTGTTCGGACATTGCGTGACGGTGGAGTTGTAGACCACTTGAATCTATTTTTGCCATAAAAATAATTACCTGATGATGAAGGTAAGTTGTCCAAGTTACTATCCTGTTCTTCAGTCTCGGAGCATTCGGAATCGGTGTCGTGATCACTCACAATATAATCGGCATCCTCGTCATCGGAATGTGGCTCACGAATACATTCAGCTGCATAGCCGCCGCCATCGCCAAACTCTTCATCTTCGCCCAGTAAATCATCTTCTTGCAGCCAATCGTTTATGATATCTGAGGCTAAATCATCTGCAATGTTTACCGATTTAATCCATCTACGTTTAGATGCCATAGTAAAAGCCTAAAACAAAATTAAAATAGATAAACAAAAAAGTCAGTAAATCCATTTTTGAAACACAACACTCCACCATGAGTCCTCAGGACTCACACTCGATCATATTTACCTTTCCGAACGACGTGCGCACGCGACCGCTCACCTCTGCGTCCCGCGCCTCACTGCAGGAAGGTACTAGAAAGTGCAAGTCTAAACTCTAAAAAATAAACTATTTTTTTGTTGTTTAAAAGTAGTGGACTCAGGGTGGTGCATTAAGGGTTAACCAAACATTATACGTCAAATATTCCAAACATTATTAACTTTTTTATCGGTAGCATTATTTTATACTAAATTCATAAGAAATGCTCAATTATATTTCGTGCTTCGTCCATCTAGATTAGTAACTGGAACTTATTAAACACAGGTAGTTTCACGTATAGGAATCATCACTCACACTATAGTTGAGAATCTAAAAATTAAAATCTCCTCCTTTCCCCTTCTTCCTCCGGTCATAGGAGTGGGGAGAACCCCACTCCCGTGTATTCTCCATAGATTATGCCCTCGATATGTTATTCACAGCTTAGTCACTTCTCTCTATTTTTAAACTGTGTTCAATTTTGTTTAATATAGTGTTTTGCTATCAGTGAAACATAGTGATTTGCCGATATTATGTCGAAAAGTAAGTGACACTAAAATCTAGAAATAAAAAAACTAAAGTACAAATTACATCGTGCTTGAAGGCGCAAAGATAGAATATCAATCAAACCTCCGAGTGATTCGCCGCTGGACTTGGATCAACTGGAAGGTAGGAAATAAATAAATAAAATAAAATGGGTTCGTTCTTTTCAAGGGAAATGTAACATAATCCCAAAAGAAGTTAGCCATGTTCTGTTCATAGGAACTCTAACACATAGTGCCTTTAATAAAGTAAGGTTCGTTCATTTCAAAGGAACTAAACACACACCTATCAAATAATAACCGATAATGAAGAATAAAGTAAGTTTCGTTAATTTTGAAGAAACTGAACACACACCTTTCAAATAATCTCCAATAATGAAGAATAAAGTAAGCTTCGCTCATTTTCAAGAAACTTTAAAAATACAAAAACTTTAAACACACTTTTAAAATAATATCCGATAATGAAGAATAAAAGAGATTTTGAGTGAGATTGAGAGGTTCTATGGGCAGCTGAACACGTCATCGTTGGAGCAACACGCAAGTGTGAGTAACGATCCAAGAGCAAGTTTTATCCAACACTATTCCGATCATCCGATATCCGGATTCTGATATCCGGAAGTTAGTCTGAGCGAGATTAGAATGGATCTCCAGCACCTTAAAAATGGCAAGTCCCCGGGCGAGGATGGAATTACAGCGGAGCTTTTGAAAGCGGATGGAAAACCGGTACTTAAAGTCCTTCAGACGCTGATTAATTCCGTCCTCCATGGTGGCACTACTCCGGAGGCGTGGAGCTGAAATGCGGTGGTCTTGTTCTTCAAGAAAGGCGACAACGCTCTCTTGAAGAACTAGAGACCGATTTCCCTTCTGAACCGCGTCTACGTGCTGTTTTCGAGAGTCATTACGAATCGTCTCGCACGCAGACTCCACCACTTCCAGCCCCCCGAACAAGCCGGTTTCGAAAAGGATTTAGCACCATAGACCACATACATACTCTTCGGCAAATTGTGAAATTTACAGCGAGCGTTAACCATCTGAGCTACCACGGCTAGAAAGCCTTAACCACCGCTCTCGCAGATGCCAGCATAAAATAGCAGCTTAACCCTTTCGTTGTCCCGTGAACTACATATAGGTCATTTCTATTGTCTTACTATTGTGTCTGAAAACCGGACAGTGAAAGTGTTAACGCTGCTGGTTTTCGTATGGTGAGTGTAGAGAACTGGAGACCCTTTTTACTGGAAACGAGGCATTCCATCTTAATCCTCAAGGGTGACAACGCATCTGCATTTTGATTTTTAATTGAGGATAGATTTAGATGTCTATGGGCCACAGCAAGCACTTACCATCAGGTGACTGTGAACTCGTTTGTCACCCTTATACTATAAAAAAAGGTAAGTCCAACTTCGACCGAGAGGTCAATCGACGGATTCAACTCGGCTGGGCAGCGTTCGGGAGATTACAGTACATCTTCTCATCAGGCATACCTCAAAACTTGATTGTACAACCAGTGCTTGTTGCCAGTGATATGTATCTGATACGTGGTCCTCCACTGCTGACCGCTATGCTTGGAGTTTCTCTGCGTGATAGATTTAAAAACGAGGATATCCGCAGTAGAACCAGAGTAACCGACATAGCTTAACGGATAAGTAAGCCGAAGTGGCAATGGGCCGGCCATATGGCCCATTGTCACTTCGGCTTACTGATCCGTTAGTAGCTAGAAGAACCGACAATCGATGGGGAAAAAGGTTCTCGAATGGCAGCCTCGTACCGGCAGGCGGGGGGCATCCCCCCACTAGATATAGAGTGACGACCTTGTATGACATGAACGAACTCAATGGATGCAGGTGGCTCGGGACCGTGCTTTGTGGCGTTCATTGGGGGAGGCCTATGTTCAGCACTAGACTTGTGAAGGGCTGTAATGATGAAATAAAATGAATGAAAAATAAAGTAAGGTTCGTTCATTTCGAAGAAACTGAACACACGCTTTTCAAATAATATCCGATACTGAAGAATGACTTCATAATTATTACTTTTTTAACTATTTTTTGTTATTTAAAAACAATAAACAAAAAGCTTTCAAATAATATCCGATAATGAAGAATGAATTCATAATTATTTCTTTGTTTTCTGTAATAAGATTTTGAATTACCCAGTTTGTAAAAAAAAGCCTTTTTAGATTAGCCCAATGAGAAACCGCTAACATGAAGGAGCTTAAAGGCAATCTTAAGGAACCCATTGGGCTAGACGGTCCAATTTGACCTGTATTTGCAAAGAAATTATCGCAGAAATGCTGATCATCCCTGCGTCAAATTCAGATGTAGATGCTGACATATTAAGAACCTGGGCAAGGACTTGTCTTCTGTGAGAGAATTAATTGACACACATACAATTTCTGTGACAGAAATTAATTAACACTGCAAATTAGTTATTCGTCTGCAACATATAGCCACATCAGGCTTAGACAAAGAGACCGTAAAGAGCTCTGTGCTGAATACTTTATCCTAGCCAACTGCACAAAAATTGGCGCAACAACAATGAATGACAAGTTAAAGGTACCCGTGACTGCTTAAGCCAGAAGTCTAAGAATGGAAGCATGCTTCGACTGGCCATCGGTATCCGTCGGGGCTTCACACGGGGTGCCAAGCCGCACCCAAATTGCCACCGCCCCACTAACGAAGGTGGCCCCACAATCACCTCGAGATCATCGCGATATCTATCTATAGATTAGGTAAGTACGCAGGACAACTGGCGTTGCTTATGAAACAGTGGTCACTTATTACAAATGACCGCATCGTACTGTCGTGGAATAAGGGGCTATAGGTAAGTAGTAGCCCTAAACTCATCAGTACTCAACATCAGGAACAACAGCCAAGCCTGCACTCGTTCTCTAACGCGAAACGAATGCAGTTTGATGAAACGATTAATAATTTAATACTTGTTGTGGCTATAATGTCGTGTAGCGGTAACAGAAATACACATTCTGTGAAAATATTTTGGTTACCCTTCGGGTACGGAACCCTAAAAAAGCGCATTAGCATTACAAATTTTTCGGGTTCAATATTGAATCTAATAAATTTCAACATTTATAAAAGGTGTAAAATAAAGAAATTCGCGGAGCCCGTCGGGTTGTTGCTTTCAGCGTGTCCTGGGATAGAATATGGTATACTTTATACAAATCTTTTTACTTATGAGGTTATGACGATTAAATAAAAATATGACATTTCCTCAGACCCTTCAAGGTGACTTTCACGGGCGGTGAGGGCAGTAGATAACTCTGTCCGCAAGATCAGAGACGACAGTTATCACAGCGAAACATTTTCTGACGCCTCAACTACGGGTTGGGGAGCCGTCTGTGATCTTAAATAGTGGAAAGTTGTCTGAAGAAGAATGCGTCATGCATATTAAGTTATATAGGGCCGCTAGTAGCATATTTTGGTCAAGTGTTGCAAAAGATTTGTAAGATTGTCATTTGTTACTGCGCATCGATAACTTTACCGCAAATATATAAAATAACCAAATGGGTGGAATCCTCGATTAAGTAAAATTACAAAAATCATTCGGCAATGGTGTGTATCTAGGAAATGATACACTTATGCATACTTTATTATATTTAATGACAATAAAGTAGCAAACTCCGAACCACCAAGAATACACCCATATAATGAACAGGCACTAACAAAGTTGGCCTTTCAAATATTGTACATAAACTTTGCGTACCACAGAATGATCTTTTCGACAGTCTTTTAAATAAAAAGTGCGCATTATGCCATAAATGTTTTCACCATTTGCTAGATTAAATATTTTTCCACGCATTTCCTCCATTTTCGGTGATACTGATGACGATTAGAAAAATTATATAAGTCAAAGCCAACGGCATGTTGTTGTACCTAAGCGGCCAACTCAGCCTTAATTGTCTATTTTAACAAATTGTTAACTTTAGAAATAGTCCGCTTTCTCGCAACCTTTTCTTTTTAAATGGATACTTCATTCCAGCAGACGGAATACTTAGAACAACCGCAGCAGAAATCATAGCAGTATCGTTGGCAGATAGCTTTGTAAGGCTATGCGATGTGTACCTAAGAAAACTAACGGAGCTTTGTACAAATAATTTAATTTAAGAATTCAGTTCCTAAAATTAGTCGTTCTCTTACTATATGTAATGTGAAAATGGCGCACAGTATAGTACATTTAATTCTTACATACAGCATCGGCATTTGTATTCTGTTTGTTATTAGGCCATGAAATACGCTAAAATAATAGTAATGCGGGATTTTAAGGATGTTTACAGATAAAGACAACCAACATACGATGATTACATGGCATGGATACGATGGCTGGGTGCTACCATCTGCTTGGGATCCTATAATTAATAAAATTAAATCCCAACCCAAGCATACAACTGCAAGACTTCAAGATACTGTAAGTTCATACTGCGTAGATCGGAACAAAAATTAATAATTTTTAATCTGGAGGTAACCGTGGTTAACTATGACATTGGGACGTCAAATACCTCAGTGCCCCCCGTGACCATGGGTGCTGTAACGTACTCTAAACGTCGGGAATATAAAATAAGTTAATATACGCGATAAAATCCGTAAAACTAGTTTTATTTAAATACAATGTATTATTTAATGATTACGTAATCTTTATCCTCTTGTATTGCTACTTGTAAAGGTACTCTTACCTAATAAAAGAACGTAATTTTTTTTAACAAATGAAAATAATCCACTTCGACTTCATAATTAGATAGATTGATTCAAAAAGATTACATATGTATTAGTTTTATGTGTGGGCTTCATACAAAATTAAACAAAAAAATGTTAATTGTGAAAGAAGAGTCTTCTAGACGTGTCAAATTTCCAAAATGGCCACCCCCTGTGTATGGAGGTTATATTAATTTCTTTATTATTCATAAAGATTTTTTTCTTACTAAAATAATTTCTTTATTGTTTGTGTAAACTCAATTAATTTTCAGGGTAAACGAAGCCAACTTTTGCGTAATTTTTTTTCTCTTTGTAAAATTAAATTTGTAATATGTAGTACAAATAATACCGGGCATGTATTTATCACATATTTGATGGCAAGTAAATACAGAACAGTTTTACCCTCCTTAAATGGAAATAATATTTCCTGTTCTCGCTCTCAATATCAACCTGTGTTTAATAAGTTCCAGTTACTAATCTAGAAGGACGAAGCACGAAGGATAATTAATTTTGTTTTTATAGGATATGGGTGACAAACGAGTACACAGTCCACCGGATGGTAAGTGGTTGCTGCGGCCCATAGACATCTACATCTATCCTTGATTACGAATCAAAATTCAGATGCGTTGTCACCCGTGAAGACTAAAATGGAATTCCTCGTTTCTAGTAAAAAGGGTCTCCGGTTCTCTACACTCACCATACGAAACACAACAACGTAAAATAGCGTTAAGCTGCTATTTTACGTTGGTATTCTGTGAGAGCGTGGTCATTCCCCGGTCGAGCCGACCCATTCGTGCTGCAACTATACTACTAATATAGCTGCAGCATGGCTCTACCACGTACCAGAAACAAACGAACCAGGACGAAGCAACTCGTATAATTATGATAGAACTTCACTTAAGGTAAGTTCGTTTAATCATTAATAATATAATAATACTTTTAAAAAAAACTTAATTATAACGTGATTAAAACACGTTTTATCGACTTACTTGGAAAATATACAAAAAGTACTACATGTGCCTTGGCAAGTTATTTTATATAATGTTCAATATAATCAACATTTCAAAATAGTACAATAATATGACCTAAAATTACAGGGAGCGGGATGTAGCTAAAACATAGTGATTATATACTCTTTGGATATAGCGTTTAGTTATAATATTATCAGCTTAGGATTATGAAATAGAATACGTAATACGAATAATAACTGCGCAGGTAATTTATAGAGATTGCCAATAAGTTTCGAAAATAAATCTAAAGACTAAATTCCCGAACAAACATATTATGTATCTATATTTTTTACAAGATGCGCTCACATTTGGGCTATAATCAAATAAATAGTGAAACCGGAAAAGATCAAATTTTAAGTAGGGTACTTACTTACATATATGGTTGGCAAGATGAGTGTAACACTGCCAGAAATAAACCATATTTCAATAGGAAAAGAGCTGTACGAGAAGCTATGTTGCAATATATGGCGTCACCACATAGTTATACCCGAGAGGTGCAAGGTAAGGTTTTGAAGATACTTTTTTTTTATATGGGGAGATGCCTACGCATACCCGCCTCGCTGGGGCAAGGACGGGTTATGTCGGACTCGCACCGACTAAAACCCCATGGTGTTCCACCTTCGTCCCATATTGACAGGGCCACGGGAACGCTTTCGCACACATCTGCGGCCCCACTGGCGCTGGTCGCCCCATAGCGGCCTCTCCTCGTGAGAGGACTACTCCTCCCCCATCTCCTTCTCAGGTAAGACGCACCAGAACACATGGCGCACCCTCCTCCGCGGCCTCCTACTTCACATGCGCAACAGACGCCCCCGTGTCCGATGCGTGAAGGCCATGGGGCCAGGAAAAACTAGCAATCACAAGCACCAGCCTTCCTGACCCCAGTGGCGGATCTGGTATATGGCTCCGCCGCTAACCAAAATTCGGCTGCGGAGGGTAGGGAGAGCGGCGCCTCGCAATACCGACACTCCTCTCCCCCGCAGCCCCACCGCCACCGCATCAATTAACTGTGCGCCCCCGTCAGAGTCGCGGAGGATAGGGCGAGTGCGCGTCGCCATACCAGCACTTCTCTTCCACCGCGACTCCACCTTCGCTGCAGCGGTAGGGGGAGAGGACACACCTCTCGCCGCAGCCCACCGACACACATCCGAAGTGGGCTCGCCAGAGCTACTCGGAGTGGCCATCTCGGGCCGGCCCTAAACCACGGGCCAGCCAAGGGGTTCCTCTTTGTTCTCCGCAGGTGACCAAGCCATGGCTACTAAGCCCCCCTGCCACGACAAGACGGGAAGCCGTTCGGGGGGGAAGGTTTTGAAGATACTACATGAACCTAACATGTGCATAATAAAGTCGAAAGCTTTGGCACGTAGTTACGTTTGATGGGCGTGTCGGATAAGACTTGCTCTTGGATCGTTACTCACACTTGCGTGTGGTGCCAACGATGACATGTACAGATGCCCATAGAACCTCTCAATCTCACTCAAAATCTTGGGTGTCCCGGAAACGATACTGCCACATTCGGTCTTCAGCTTCGACAGTTGGTTCTTTCTGGCAGACAGATCTCTGGCAAAGACTTTGGAGCCCTGGTTCCACTCGATCACTTCGTCAATACGAGCAGTATTAAAGTTGCGTAAGTCTCGCCGCATGCATTTGGGGTGCAATTTGGAGATCTGTCTGTTCAGTTGCCTGTATGCTGTCAAATCTGCTCAAGACTGCAGCTTCATTCCCCGTCTAACAGCCATGAGATTAAGAGTGTAATCGGAGAGTTTTTGTGTTCTTCTGCGGCGGGTCTTGCAAAAGTTAGCTCCGACGACATGGAGTTTGCAATGCAGTGGAATCTTCTAGGCTCTGAAAACGGTTTTGTAACTCGAGCTGAAAGGTTTCGGGACTTTGGATTTGATCACGAGGGGGACGGAGCTTTAACTTTAATAGACTACGCCTCTCCAACTTAACGTAACTTCAGTGTGCCTCTAACCATTCGGTGATCGCTACCAGTTTTCACCCTCGCGATCACTGAGACATAACTGAACAGTTGCCGTGTAGTGCGTTATGTATGAATTATATCAATAGTCATATAATTGGAAATAGACATTTATACAAGCCAAAAAGATATATATATATATATATATATATATATATATATTTATACTCAAAAAAACATTACCTTCTTTCTGGGGCAGTCGGGTAATGTAATGCAAAAAAATTAATTAGAATGAAATTTGTCACATACATAATACATAGTATCTCACGCTGACAACCAGAGCGGTAGGTAGAGAGACTACGAATTCCATTCAGCACGAGCCTGATACACTCCTCTCTTTTCTTTCACATTGTCTACGTATACATGCTCGTCGGTTGAAGGTTCTATTTATTTGACTCACTCATTCTATACATATGAATATAATTGAAGTGTGTTTATAAACTCGAAATAACTGCCTTTAATTGAGCTGAGGAGGTTATTTGTGGTTGTTTAAAATTTTTGTCTGTCTGCCTGTCAGTCCGTCCGGGCTAATCTTCAGAATGGCTGAACCGATATAACGAACAGATAGAGAGTAATGCCAGGTATGATCTAGTTCTAGACTATATTTCATTCGAATAACTATGATATTTTTGAGAAATAAATATTGATAAAATAAATGGTCTTTATGATTAATTTAAATCCAAATAAAGCCACACTAATAGATCCTATCTAGCCAGGGTGAGTCGCTAGTCTTCAATATATCATCACAAAATCTTTAAAGGTTTTATATTTTAATCTTCTTAAAAAAGGGAAAGGTATCAATTTCACTTTGCATTATTAATGTATAATATAAGCAAGCAATATCTCCTGATCCCACACAATGTACACAAACTTCAACCAGATCAAACTATAAAGTCACTTTACTGTTTTGTATAAATATCATCCTATTAAAGGACAATGGCGAACGCCCATACAAATTTTTATGTCAGGTAATCTGGAAGCGTCTTTACATCAAAAATATCAAAAATTATTCACCATCCTTCCCTGAGATTGTTTGTCTAAGGTTTTTTTTTATCGACAAAGTCAGGAATAATTATTACGAGGCTTTGAATATTTGTAGGTTATGTGAAGTTATGTCACTGAAAAGGTTCAAGATTTATTATCAATTAATAAGTTTTTGACCTAAAGGATTTCAATCATTTAATCTTATATTAATGTTCAATTAATCATTATTCACTATTAGGTATATTACCGTTTCAAGGTTATTTTTGAGTAATCAACTGGTGGAGCAGATTAAACTCTCTATTAAGGAATTTACTCGCTTATTACGGAATTCACTGCCTAATTAGAATTCAAAATAATATGTTTAGCCATAGTACAAGTTCCACTTTGGAGCTAGATAATTGGATTGAAACTATTTATTAATATTATTCGACCAAAGGTAAATAAAACAAGAAATTAATTATACAACATTTATTCTTCATCATCTTCCCTAATAATTACACTCTAAAAACTCTACCGGTGCTGAAATTTGTTGCTGATGTTCTGGCCCATCCTAAATACCAAACTAAGGTCTAATAGAAAAGAAATAAATAGAAAATCAATATCGGATAAGTCCAGGGGCAGTCCAGGTCGAATGAAAATAAGGAAATCAATAGACAAAACCAAGAACACAAAACACAGGCAGCACAAACGGTGCGAGAGCAGTGTGTGTGAGACGTAACGAAAACGTCATGACATTGTTATAATTGTGTTGCTATAGCATTTACATTGTTTCTTACTAAACAATCTGAATTCCAAAAATATATAATAAAATACTACATATTTTTTTAATATTCTTATTAAACCTTTGTTTAAATGATATAAAACGCAATAACAATTATATTATTTTATCTTAAACCAGATGCAACAAGATGAATCGAAAATGATTTTTAACTACGAAACTGAAGTAATTATAAACTGGTCACACTAAGTGACGGAAGCGATATCCATTTGATTACAATCAATTGTGTTTCCAAAAAGGTAGTGATTTTTATTCTGGCTTTTACCAGTTTTGATGTTTATTTGATAAAATGCAATTTTTTTTTTTATTACGAGCTTTAAAAATTATAACTCTTCAAAATATTTGACATATTATTTCGCCATTGTTCTTTAGGTTAAAATTAAGATTTTTTTAAATATTGAATATTTCAATGGTTATCAATTCACCACTGCGTTTTACTAAGAATTTTATACCACATGTGGCTGTATCAAATTGTGGAATTTAATGTCGCCAGCGGTTTTTCGGACCGACATCACTTAGGGGCATTCGATAAAAGAGCTTATTACTTCCTAGAAGGCTGGCAGGGCACCGTACCTGCAGCCACAGGTGCTGCAGACTTTTATAGCAGCGGTTATCACGTATATACATTTATCGCCTTTATTATAAAAAAGACTAATTTCTCAAAATTCTGTATCCTATGAAGATATAACACTAGTGTCAGATAAAAACATCAAAGAAATATGTTTAACGAATTAAAAACAGGTAGACTAATTGTTTAGGTCGCATAAAAGATCTTTTCCATTACAAGGCCAGTTTTCTCTTTTCATTCTAAAACTAGGTCAATGATTATTCACCTGCAACTACTTAACTCAGATTTATAAGAATTCCGAATCGACCAGTGATTTTGACCTATATTCATGACAGATGTTTCAAAGCTTTTTAACTATGATACTTACACTTCACAAGTTTTATGAAGCAGCTTTACTTTCTTTTTGCCTTCATTAGTTTATATAATTGGACAACCAAACAATCATCATCATCATTACAGCCCATTACTAGTTCACTGAACATAGGCCTCCTCTGTAGACTGTAACACAGCGCGATCCTGAAGCACTTATATCCATCGACACCCTGCATGTTTAATCAAGGCGTCGCTGCATTCAGTAGGGCGCCGCCCTACGTTACCACTCGAGAACCTTTATTTTCCATCGGTTGTCAGTATTTCGAGCTATACGGCTGGCCAATTACCATACTACTACTCACTTCGGATATATCGGTCACTTTGGTACTATTGCGGTTAAGTTTATGAATATTTGTGAATAACGTGTTATTGTAAAACCACTTGGCTGTCCATAGATAAATAAATAAACCTCGTGTCATTTCAACTTATGTGAGTTCTTTATTGATTCATTATTAAGGCGTCTTCAGTGCTTTTTAAGGTAAATTAGTTGAATATTTCATTGTATACGTTTCTCGCTGATTGTGTTTTGTGAGAGATGTTTAATTAACCTCTAGCTGGTAAATTATTTCAAAATGTAAAATTATTATCTTTCTATTTTTAAAATGCGTTGCTTGACAGCTTTAGCTGCAAGTAACATCAAAACTAATTGTTTTTTTTTCTTTATTTATCAACACTGTATATTGGGTTTTGGAGTAATGCATGGTTGTATTAGTGCTCTCATACATCGCCTGCACCTCCATATATGCCAAGGTTATTGCATTAACCCGTGTGACGTATGGTGATTCTGAGTATAAGCTATGCAACCCTTGTCAGCTAACTATCGATCATGACCATGTTGTTAATGAGAATGCCTTATAGACGATAAATTAATACCTTCTTAGGACAGATGGTTGTCCTCTCCCGGTGAAAAAAAAAGTTGCCGGATTTGAGGATAACCTTGTTCTCAACTTGTCTGTCTCTTCTTCTAGCTCCGGGATCTTTTCATCCGTTTCCAAGGTGAGAAGTATTTTTTTTAAACCGAAATGTTAAAGGAGCAAAAAATATCTGCAACAAAATACAATATATCTGGAATATTAAAAACGACGCGACCCTACAATCCTTTCAGCAGTGCTAGATTGACTTGTCGGTATTTCGAAGCACTGAAGTGTTTGTATAGTAAGGCTACGACTGCTATCCGAATACAAGATCAAAGTACAAAACCTTTCCAATGCAGAGAAGTGTTCGAAAAGATGACGTTATATCCTTGAAACTCTTCACCAAAAAGAAGACGATTGATAATTTTTGTCAATTCAATTTTTCCCGTGATTGCTGACTCTAGAGGTTTAAAATTAATTAAATACAAATATTATGAATATAATATAATAGAAATGAAGAACTCTCCTTTACGACACCTGAAGGAATCCGACTCTAGTTGGCAACTTTGTTCCACTTACTCGTACTACTCGTATCTTAAGTTTTATACTACGTTAGCCAACAAAAATTACTGTAAATATGTAGCTAGTTTTTGGTCGCAAAATACTGACATTAATAGCGGACAAAACAAAGTAGAAACTATTTCTTCCACTGCAAACAAACTAAACTTCGACTTATGAAGGCATGTGCGAAAGTCTAAAATCAAGTGACCGAACTTTAAACTTAGTTTTCTGTGGCGCTAAAATGTTAAAGTACACAAATACCGAGGAGTAAACTTTGCTCTCGCTAGTTTGTAAGTTTAGAAACTACGGCCGCGCAAGTTGTTCTTATTCAACCAATTTAATTGCTTTTAGAGCTCACCATCTCGTTTACACACACGTCTCAATGCTTTCGAATTTTGGACGGGATAATATTCAAACACAGTGTAAATAACAGAACAAAAAGTGAACTTTATTTTCGTCTTATTCCTTTTACATATAAGTATAAAAAGAAGTTTTAAGATACACATATTCTTTCATACGGAAAAATTACCATAATCATGATAACTGAGAAGAAAAAGAAAAAGTTAAAAAAGCTAAAGAACTTAATTTGCCTAGATATATATATCATAAAAGAAGCAGTATGCTGTAGTTTTTTTATTAGACTATGACAAAATTGCACAAACGGTTATTTAAAATTATAACACAATAAATTAACCTAAAGTCTATGACTGAAATTGTAATAAATACTTATTCAACCGAAGTAGTTTTCTCAAATTGATTACGACTAATATATTTTTGTACAATAAAATGTTAATTTAAATGTTAATAATCCAAAACGTCAAGAACAGCAAGCAAAAGATAAGTCCAATTTAAAAAATACATGGCTTACAGTTGTAACACAATTTCATTAAATTATCATATTTAATTACATACATTATAATTGTAAAATTTTAGTGTACAAATGAATCGTTTATTGTTGACATAGATATAAATAACAGTGGTTTATATAATATCTGAAATCAACTACGAGATATAAAAATATTTCAAGATGGTGACATATGCCAAAAGTAACGAAACAATTCGCAACAAAGGATTTCTGAAATATATATTTGATCGACTGATGAAGAGCTATCGTATCGCAAAGCCATCTATGCAAACAAGGCTATAGTTTATATAAAAACAAAAGTGACAAGCAGGCTCGGGTCTCTTAAACTCTTTTGTAAGCCAGTTTAATTTCCTGACTGCTCAGACCTGTATATAAGAGTTTGTCGGGTTATTTTTCATATGTGCGGATTTTGTTGTTGCTCCCACCACAGTACCTGTTCAGTCTTTGAAAACTTCTAGTCCGCGTGTGATAATTCCAAGACACTGTTACTAAGGCCGCCATCGTTTGTCCTAGCGACGACATGCGTCGCTGGATCTCTTTCACTGCAGCGTCCAATTGCGGGACCGTCCTGTGACGCACCTACGTAACGACGCATGCATCTTGTTACCAAAACAAGCAGCCGTCATATTTTGACTTTGACTTTTTTATATTTTCAGTGTAATTTTTAAGTTACTTTATTGTGTTTTTAAATTCGTTTTAGGTTATTCTTTTTTGTGATTGTATTTAATGTGAATGCAGTCCTTGACTCAATCTTGTGATGGCACGTCGAACGCGACCCATACGTGTACACAGTGCAACAAGTCATTCAAATCTTTGAAAGGCCTCAACATACACAATAAAAACACACAGGAAATGTATTAGCCACAACAGTTCACCTTTAGACATCCATCCCATTATTCCGAGTGCGCCTACTTTTGTAGCCAACGATCCAACTCCTTTCCACACATATCTTAGCCATTTGAAAAATAGTATACCGATAGTTAAAAGAATCCCTCGAGGAGCTCGAATAACCGTTGCTACACATTTGTCACAATTAATCCAGAAATGTTACATAAGCAATTGTACTCAAGACTGGCAGAACCTATTTTTATTTTCATACAGCACACTACATATAATAAAAACTGATAAACCAAATTTATCCTTGACACAAAAGATTAAAAATAACTGTGCTGTCAGCTCCTCACCTTCTCCCGCACCTCTAATCAAACATGATGCCCATCGTAATCGCAACAAACTCATCGAAAAGAAAATGTGTGACGGAGATCTCAAAGATCTTTTTGTTCTCCAACGACGTGCTATCACCAGATACATATCATATCACCCTTCAGGCCTTACGGACCAAACATCCTCCAGCTCCAGTAAACCCATATTTTCTCGACCGACTTAACATCGCATTCTGTGGGTGATGCAGGTGAACAACTTGTAAATTCGATCACTAAATTAATCAACTTTATGTATTCTGGTAATGTCAATCCAGAAATTGTTCCCATTCTTTTCGGCGCGAACTTCATTGCCCTCACCAAAAAGGACGGAGGGGTGAGACCAATTACTGTTGGATCAACACTACGACGCCTGGCCTCAAAAAATTGCTGTTCGACATATTTTACCAAAATTAAATTCGGAATTTGAACCCGTACAGTTAGGCTTCGGTGTAAAAGGAGGGTGTGAGGCAGCCGTCCATGCCCTACGCTCTTTCCTAACTTACGGACATGCTGACGTGTTGCTCAAAATTGATGTTAAAAATGCTTTCAATTCAGTAAATAGGAATATCCTGCAGACGGAAATAAAACAACATATACCGGAAATATACAATTATCCTTTTCTCAGTTACGCTGACCCAACAAAATTGTTATATCGTTCTAATGAACTGTCCTCGGAAGTAGGTTGTCAACAAGGTGATCCCCTTGGGCCAGCAATTTTTAGTTTGGCTATAAATCCGATAAACAAAAATTTTAATTCTAAATTCAACGTTTGGTATTTGGACGACGGAACCCTAGGAGGTGATATGGATAGTGTTTTCGGACCTTTTTTTAATCAAAAATAAATTTGAAGCCATTGGTTTGGAGCTTATTTTTAGCAAATGCGAACTTTTTATAAATAACTGCAACTTAAATTTAAATGGCGTAAAACAAAAATTTAATATTTTGACTTCAAATATTAAAATAGTTAACAGTAATTCCCTTTACCTTTTAGGTTCTCCAATTTTTAATGAATCTATTTCTGAATATATTAATCATTCAATTACTAAATTTCAAAATTCCGCTGACCGTCTCCTTGAAATTAGTCCACATTATGCACTTTGCATCTTAAAATTCTGTCTTTTCGTCCTGAAATTTACGTGTGCTGCTCCTTTTGGAATCACCCAGACCTCTAGACACAAGTAGACAACTTAATCAAAATTAATTTAGAATCGATTCTTAATATGCACCTGAATGAGCAATCTTGGACCCAAGAGCTAGGCTTTTGGCCGTGGGTACGCATGAGGCCGGCTACTGGCTTTACGCGTACCCTTCGTCAAATTCAGGAACATTTCTTGAGCCTGACACGCTCCGAATCGCAACCTGTCTACAGCTTGGGGTTCTGGTATGCGCTCCTCATAAATGTCCGTGTGGCAGTGACGTCGACAAGCTAGGACATCACGGACTATCATGCCAAAAAAGTGCAGGCCGCTTCTCGAGACATGCAGCACTTAACGATATCATACGCCGGTCCCTTGCCACCGTCAACGTGCCAAGTCTACTTGAGCCGTCTGGTATTGCAAGAGACGATGGCAAGAGACCGGACGGTATGAGTTTGATTCCATGGAAGATGGACCGGGTGTTGGTATGGGATGCAACCTGTTCAGACACGCTGGCCCCTTTCCATCTACATGGAACCAAGAACAGAACTGGTGCGGCTTGTGAAGCGGCTGAAAAAGCTAAAGCATGCAAATACAGGGGTCTAAGCTCCGAATATGTTTTTGTCCCATTCGGTGTCGAGACCCTTGGTCCGTGGGGTCCTAGCGCTATAAGGCTTTTTAAGGAAATGGCAAAAAAGTTAGTCGACGTCACAGGAGACCGAAGAGCTGGCGGCTACCTCGGACAAAGAATTAGTCTAGCTATTCAAAGGGGGAACGCTGCCAGTATCTTCGGAACCTTGCCTAAAGGGTCTCCTTTTTAATAATATATTTTAGTTATTATAATATATTTTTTTAAGGTTTTTAGTTTTAGGTTCATTGTTCTGGTATATATTTTGTTTTTAATATTGTATATAATAAAATATTGTATATTATGTTATTTAATTAAAATATTTATTTTTATAATAATATGTATAACGAACACTTTTATTGAGTTTTCAATTTACTGACATTTAAATCTTTTTATTAAGTTTGGGATTCCCATCAACAAAACCAACGCGAGATTCCGTAAAACGCACAATCATTGTTTGCCATACACAAACACTGTAAGAGCTTCCTACTCTCCGCTTATAAAGGCCAAGCATAAAAGGGAATTTTCATTTTATTTTCTATTTAGATTGTATTGTAAGCTTCGTATGTAGCTACTTTTAAATATAGACTGTAACTAAACGTTTGTCTTCCCAATTTAACGTATCAAATTTTAAGAAAATTATATTTGAGTACCTGTACTATTATATAAAAGTCAATGAATATGTTTAAAAAATACATGCTTTTGGGTCTTACTTTGGGTCCGCAATAATAATGCTTGAATAACAGTACCCACTACGAGAGAGCTACGTGCTGATTATTTTAGGTAAAGGCCTGTGTTACAGTGAGGTATTCGCTTCAAATACATTAAATTATATATTCACAGTCACTACGAGTAGCAGGCGGGTTAGCAAAAGCAGGTTTTTATTATTTTCAGTTGTCATCAGAAATATGCTGCTGCCCATCACCTGTTTCAGTTTCACTCTGTCGCCTCTTATAACATCTACGGAATGACATGAGATAGTGCATTCTCTTATGCCGCCACTATGCGACGATTAAATTATAAGAAAATATAAATAAAAAACAAGATTTTTTAATTCGTAGAGCCGTGCTGCAACTATTCGTTCATTACGGTTGTAGCGCTAACGGATCGACTCGACCTGGGGACGAACACGCTCACACAGAATACCGGCATGAAATAGCAGTTTAATGCTACCATCTTTCGTATGGTGAGTGTAGGGAACTGGAGACTTAGAACAAGGCAATCCATCTTAGTACTCAAGGGTGACAATGCATCTGCATTTTGATTCTTAATCGGAGGTAGATGAAGATGACTATGGGCCTCAGCATCCAACATCTTAGGACTAGACAAACACTTAAGATACGAATCGCACTACGAAACGCGTTTTCCACTATCTTGCAAGTGCTATTTAATCAGTTCAAATGGACAGCGCCTAGTCAATGACGCTTATCACAAGCAAAAGAGCAAAGATAGCTCTTATGATAGAATTGGCACAGGCAAAATCGAAGTCGAAAGGCGTAGTTCGAAAACGTCTCAATGATACCCATTACTCAATAACTTAATTCTTTTAATTTTCGGACCTTACAACATTAGTATATTGTAAGGTCCAAAAAATTGTCTTTGAAAGCAAACTTTGTGACAGACAATAAGACAAATAATCGTACAAAGAGTTGATTCCATGAGGAAAACTAGCAAATATCAAGTAATTCAGTAAATGTATACTGTATAATTACACGAGGGATTTCTTGACCTATTTTAAAATGCTTCTCTAATATACTATTTTCTTTAAAACAATGCAACGTAATAATTGAAATGATGAAACTGAATGAAATAGCGAACACAGAGAAATGCACACAGGTCACCTGAAGTTTTATCCACCTAAGAAAATAGCACATTATTTCCAAAAATTATTTTTCTCGTGGACCACTTTCAAAGTTTTACTATTTTCGGTAGACCCTCTGCTGCTACATTTCTACTGTATTCCCGAAACTCCTAAAAAATATCACCTTCATCCATCTTATCATTAATTGCTCCACATACATTCAGCGTAGCCAGACGGACTTCCGCAATCCACTTTTCGCCACTCCGGGAGACAGAACGTGACGGGTGGCGAACCTCGTCGCCGGTTTTCCTCCCGGAGATTCTTTGCACCCCTGCCCCATTAAAGGGGCGCCGGGAACTCGGGGCCACTTCTTTTATTTTGTGCCTCATGGTGCGAAAGTAGGGGGTAATATTTTTTACGCCGTTACCACACGGCGAGGAGCCAAATCTGTTCTTTCGGCTTTGTCGCTTCTTTAGCACCACCCGGGGGACACGTGTAGGGTGGGCCAAGGATTAGGTGGTCGAAGCTTACGGACGCGAGTGACTTATCCCCCACATTATACAATTTATACGAGCATGATATAAAAGCTTGTCGCGAGATTTACCTGTGTAGATAAACAGGATCTGATTGATTTTAATTTTTAAAATTTTCAAACTAAGTAAATACGGGTACTTAAATCTCGTGAAAAGCTTTTATATCATATAAATTGTGTGATGACGTTATAAGTTGATAGTAAAAATTTTAAAGGAAAAGTTTTTTTACTTTAATTTATTTATTGTTAAGCAAGCTGCTACTCGCGACTTCGTCGGCTTGGAATTTATCATACAAATGGGTTTTCATTTTTCTGCATGAAACCCTTATTCTTTTTTTTAATAAAAGTAGCCTAAGTTACTCCTTAGCTTATTGGAAAAATAAAATAAAACTTACCGGGATCTTCGTAAAAACAAAACCAATACCAAATCGTCATAGCAGAAACTTAAAGTCCGTTTACAATATCCAAAATAGTCGTGTATAGAAAAGAAATCAGTCCGTAAATCAAGCAGAAAGGTCGTCAAAATAAACCAGTCACCACAAAATCACCACGTGCGCACTCAACGAACCAAGGAACGTAAGTAATACAAAATCCCAATTGTATAGGGGCAATAGAAAAGAAAGTGACAACGCTTACTAAATATCATTTTGTCTCTATCTCCCGCACATAGTAACAATGACTTTTACCGCTCTTATCAACCATCGCCATAATAAACAATGCATTTATTAAAATAGTTTAGTACTTTAAGCTTTTAGAATTAAATTGATTGTATTAAATTCCAACTATCGGGATTTAAAGGCATATCCATATTAACATAACGTCACGAAATTCCACAAAATTGCACTACCTATTCCGATCATTAAAGATTACTGACATTCTAGTACTTTGCGTTCTGTTCCTTCAATAATCTCTCATTAATTCTAGTTGGGCTTCCCTTATACCGATCTTTTCCAACTTCCTAACAAGCATGGGAACAGAGACGGTGTCAAATGCCTTTTTTAGATCCAAAAATACAGTAAGACATTTTTTATTTTGGTCTAGATGATCGACTATATATGTAGTTAGATCTATGACAGCGTTCTGTGTGTTTTTTCCTCTTCTAAATCCATATTGTGTTTGCGATAGAATATTATATGTATCTAAATACCGTATTAATCTGTTATTAATTAATTTTTCTAAGAGTTTGGATAAAGCTGGTAAGATGTAAATTGGCCTATAATTATTTATATCATCTCTGCTCCCATTTTTGTGTACAGGTGTAATAAAAGAACGTTTAAGGAAGGTAGGAAATACGCCTTTAGAAAAACAGAGGTTAGCCAAGTGACAAACTATCGGCACTAATAAAGAACTTGCCAATTTCACAAATTTTGTGGGTATGTTATCACAACCCGGAGCGCTATCGGATTTTAAGTTCATGATTATACTAAGAACTTCATTAGGATTAGTATCTAAGATGGCGAAAGATGAGAGCTGGTTATTAATTAAGTGTGCTGCAATATGTTTATTGTGATCGTGTGCAGTGTTTTTTTGAATGTCATCGGCAAGCTTACACCCAATATTTGCGAAAAAATTATTGACTATATTAACTGATTGAGTAGGGCTTGATGCTATGTCTAATAATCCAGTATTAGTAGTTTTATTTTCCTTAGTATGTGTATTTTTTATATTATTCCATAAGATTTTAGGTTTTTTTTTCTAATAACAATGTTCTTTCATATCAAAGTTTTAACTTTTTAATACAGTTGTTACAGTAATTACGATATATTTTATAGGTTATTCTCAAAATCTCATCAAAAGGGTTGTTTTTAAGTTGTTTTTGCATTTTATTCCTATTTTTAATGCATCTGAGCATACCTGTAGTTATCAAGGGTTTAATGACACGTCTATTTTTAGGAATACGGATAGTATTAGTGTTTTCATGTAAAGATTCTGCAATTTTATTTATTAATATTTCAAACAATTTTATTAGGATCATCGCATAATAGTAAAATAATCTTATCAAAATCGATATATATTTTTGTTTGTGGAGAAATTTTTATTTCTTTAATTTTAGTTATACTAAAAAACATCATATAGTGATCGGTGATGGATGTATTTATTACCGCTATATTTGCTTGTGTCTTCTTCCTATTTAATTTAAGGATAACATGATCCAGGCATTTATTTTCTCTGGTAGCAATTGTATATTCCAGTAACAAGCTGAAAGTAGAAAGGACATCTAAATAGTTAAGTCTATTTTTTTTGTTCACTATTTAGTTCATTAGGTATTGGAATAAGATTTATGTTGATATCTCCAGTAATAATTATATTTTGATTATTTTTAATCGTGTTGAAATGTTGTTGCAAGGAATCATTAAATTTTTCAGTATTTGTATGTGAGGGTGATCTGTATATTATACCTAATATTATATGATTAAAGATTTCTATTTGTAAGCAAGAGGCATGCTCTAATTTTATTTCTTTTATTTTAGTTTTAAGGTTATTTTTATAGTAAACTGTCACTTCGTCATTTTGGTTAAGATGTTGCATAGTATCAAATGATGTGTAATTTGCAATTTGTGGCAGGTGATTATTGTTATCAAGCCTGCATTCTGTTAGAATTAGCAGATCTACTTCAAAGGTATAGCTAGATAGTGTTAATTTCAAGTTGTCTAAGTTTTTATAAACACTTCTGATGTTCTGCGTAACAACTGTCAAGTCTTTTTTATTCAAACATATGAATTTATTCAAATCTTCAATATTGCAAGATACAGAATTAGCAATTTCAGTATCGTCTATTTCTTTTAACATAATTAAAGGACTATCCATCATCAAAGCTAATGGAACTAATAACACAGAATTTGTATAGCTTCTGGCGATGTTTGTTTATGGTTTCCTAATGTATTTTATAATTGGAAGATA
Organism: Parnassius orleans; assembly: GCA_029286625.1. Classification (NCBI taxonomy): domain Eukaryota; kingdom Metazoa; phylum Arthropoda; class Insecta; order Lepidoptera; family Papilionidae; genus Parnassius; species Parnassius orleans. Next base: position 27,459 of record JAGSMP010000074.1, read on the forward strand.
CAGAATTTGGAATTTCAGTATCGTCTATTTCTTTTAACATAATTAAGGGACTATCCATCATCAAAGCTAATGGAACTAATAACACAGAATTTGTATAGCTTCTGGTGATGTTCGTTTATGGTTTCCCTAATATATTTTATAATAATGTGCCATATTAATAATTTGTCGGTACATGGCCAGTTTTATAGGTAGCTGTATTAAAAAAATAGTCTGAGGGTAAGTATTAAAATAGTTACATGTACGAGTAGTAATTAGTAAAATGTAAGGAAGTGTGTATATTGGGGTGTTCGAGAGTTCAAGTGTTTTTTGTATGTTTTTATAATGTGTAATCTTAAGAATAATTTTAAAACATGCAAATAGTTAAATCAACTTATTATACTTATATCCTAGTAATAAACTTAGTTATATCTTGTCATTCTTTTTGTAATAATTGTTGTATTTGCCGTTCATCCTTAATGTGAATAATACGGGAGTTTTCATCCTTTCGTACGTAAACTTTCCCATAGGAAGTCCAGCAGAACTTATAAGATTTGGACTTAACCAGGTCTCTTCCAAGGAAATATAAGCGCGATGCTTTGGCAATCAGGTTTTCAGATATAAAGACAGGAGTATCTTCAGATGTTCGACGACCTAGATGTTTTGCACAAATATTTGATTTATGTTTAATATAGAATGATTTGCTCATTTTGAAGAAATCGTTTTTTATTAGAGTTGAAGTCATTTCCACCACAATTGGTATATTTTTCACTCCTTCTTTTCTTACTCCACAACCTATATTTTTTGAAAGACAAGTGACCATTTCTACTAAATCTTCTTTCGTCTCATTTACTTTCTTTGGTACGCTCTTTACTTCGAAATTTGCTTTTCTCATCCCTTTCTGCATATCTTCTATTTTATCTTCTAGAATAGTTATATATTTACGGTCTTCTTGCGCTTGGATTTCTAATTTTTCAATTTTCTTTTTATGTTCTTCATTCTGTGCAGTGAGAAACGCAATGGACTTTTCTATATTCTGGTAAGATTTCTGGATATTTGCAAGTGTTGGTGCTATTTTTTTCAGTTCTTCACCGTGCTTGCTTGTCAAAGAAATTATCAGATTTTTTATTTCTTCCTTGAATATGGAAAATTCAATGCTAATATCTTCTTCATGTCTCTTTCTTTTGCTGTGGATTGTGACATTTTTAGTGGAGGAATTAGATTGAGCTTTATTTATTGCCGTCAGGTTTGTTTCCAAAAACGATTTATTGAAACTGGATTCCATAATTTAAAGCAAGTAGACAATTAATTATTTATTTATTTGATATTTAATACTGTTGTGAACGCAGCTTTATTTTTTCTTTATAAAATAGAGTATATTAGGCGTACACAATAGGTTAATATGAACAAAAGCCGTCTTGGAGGGCGTATCACGTAATATGGGCGCATAAGAGAATCCAACACTGCGTAAATGCAGTGATGGATTCTCTTAAGCCACCACCACATGGTGATAAAATTTGGGTGAACTAAGTATCCGGGATCAAAATAATTGATATATATTTAAAAATTCTTGTATGCAAAATTATTAATTTTAATTGTAAACTGGCGTGAAACTCAAACTAATAAACTGATTTTTCGTTTTTTATTTTTAGATACAGCACATCAACTACACCTATCGATTTTCAGTTCTTTGAACAATTTGGCAGACCCACTGCTATTATTTGATCTGAGCTGTTGGATACTACTTTGGTCCTGCTGTAGCGCATTTTTATAGGAAAGCGGGCAAATGCAAACGAGCATGCGGCTCACCTGATGTTAAGTGCCTACCGCCGTCCATGAATAACCGCACCACCATGGGAATTGCAGGGGCATTGCCGGCCTTTTAAAAGAAGGTTTTTTAGAAGTAGGCTCCTTTCTTGAAGATCCCTAAGTCGTACAGATCCGGAAAAATCTATTGTTTTAGCGGATTCGAGAAAGACGTCATGCGTGGAAGAAAACTTCTGGTGAATTGCACGGTAGTGGACCGCCAAGCATCCAGATGGGTGTGGAAGGTAACGCGAATTCTGTTGCGATATGCGATGGTGGAATTTAGCGGCCGGCATTAATCCGAACAATTCCTCTGAGCACTCCTCGTAGTAAATGCGATAGAAAATGCAAACGATTCGGGCTGCTCTTCTCTAAATGCGGTCAAATGGAATGAGCATTGGGGTGCCCTAGCCTAGAGATGAGAACAATATTCAAGTATTCCATTAGTGGCCAAACTCGCGCCTTATATAATTGCAACCGGTGTACCGGTATGAAATACTATCCAGCTCTAATAAGCCGCGGAACTAAACTTCACTCGATATGTCGACGCCGAGGATCCCGATGCTAGCTGAGGCAATAAGGAGAGTGTCCTAAAATAGAGGAGATACGACAAGGGGTATTTTAGCGGTAATCGCGCAAACCTGAGCCTGAGCAAATCTTCTGAGGGTTATACTGAACCCGATATAATCGTTCCCAATCCGAAACTTAGTTTAACAATTACTCTACTTCAGACACAAGTTTGTTCTGGCACTCGATAACGTGCTCCAGATAAATACTGGCACGGCCGGTATAAGAAGTATCGTCAGTGCTATCATCTGCATGACAATGAATGTTACTGGCTTGGAACATAACATTAATGCCCGGTATAGCGCACTCACACTACGGGATGGTCGGTGGTGTGTTCTCCTGTTATTAGAGTCGAGTTGGACGCAAAGAAATAGTCTAAAGATCGGCTTTCTCCTTTGCAACATGGCCCAGTGAGTTGCAGAGTGGACAGATTTGGCAAGAGATCAGAATGTATGGGTTACTAAAGAAAGGCGAACTAGTTTTAGTTTTAATTCGGCCTATCTGCTCTAATTTTGCCCTGGAAACTCTTTTTAAGTCATTTTAAGGACCTGAAAGCGGAATTATACATTTTTTAAGAGCTTTGGTCTTAAAAAGGCGCAGGCCTGGAAGTACCCTTGCTTATAGCGTAATGCATTTTTACAGGAGGGACCAAAAAAAAATGGGATAAAACGAGGCTGGGATAAAACAATCTTATGACTTATAAAAATAAAACTTATAAATAATTATCATTTTCTCCAAACTTCGTTAAGAAATTTTCATTTGTTTCATTAATATAACATTATATTATATTTTTATATCAGATTTTTTTCAAAGATAACACAATTTAATATTTTGATTAATTTTGCTTATTCTGATCTCTGTTTTTTGTCAAACTATCTTTTTTTTTCTATACAATAATATGAATAATACACTCACCAAATGTTTTTATCTTTTAAGAAATTTCATTTTTATTAATTCACATAATATGAAAATGCCTGTGTTGAAAACAATAATTTTTCTTACCGTGACATCGGAAATAAACGTAGCTAAACTATTTTATCCTCACTACATACATAATATATTCGATATTTACTTATGAAATAGTGATTATTTCTTTTACTTAAAAGTTTCCCTTTATGAGCACTACGAGACACTATAAGTTTTTTAAGTAAATGAAATATCTTAAAAAGTTTAAAAAATACTAAAATGACATAATTAATTCTTTTATTTAATACTCCCACTAAGTTGAAAATGCTTATGCTACAAGTAGAAGTGATTCTCGACAGTAGTAGAAAAGTATATTCGAACTCACGACTTGTTAGTATTGCATCGCAGCATATACCCTGAAGTTTAGGGTATATGTTTAGCTTTGGGGCCTAAACCAATAGGTTACTAGGAACAAAAATATATAAATAATAACACTTTCATTCAGTTCTATGAACACAAAATATTTTTAAATCTATGTCTCGTCAGCAACGCAAAGTCAGGAATTTGCATTTAGAAAAAGCCGAAATTAGGGGCTTTTTAAGTGCTCATTAGGTGTCAAGTTTAAAAATTAGGTGCTTTAAAATTTCCACCGCCACGAACTGTTGAAGTTTGCGTTGCTGGAAAAACGTATCGCTAGCAACGCAGTGACGGTAATAGATATACGATAAATATTAATAGCAAGGAATTAAGTGCTAATTAAGTGCTGAAAGATTATCGAGGTCCGATGTAGACGACGGCAATATTCTGAGAATTATCAGGTCCAGGACCACCATTACCTTACTATAAGGTATGAACGGCATTTTTGTTCTTTATCAGTTATATATTATTTTTAAGAACCTCGTTAAAGCCGAAAACCTCGTTAAAGCCGAAAACCTAGTGAGACACAACTTATTTTTAAGAAGCTCGTTAAAGCCGAAAACCTAGTAAAAGCGTAACGAGGTGACCGACATGTAAGGTGGTATGCCGACGAAATTATTCCTGTAGCTGTTTTTGCTAACAGGTTCTTCCCGGGCAGCTTCTCGGGTAACATGAGACGACTGGGGCACTGTAACAAACCGTTTCAGGCTCAAATGTAGACAGCGGTGGCCCTCGATACTCATTGAGCCTTGAACAATAAACTTTCAAACGTGCATTTTTTTGTGTACAGTTAGAGTTAGAGTAGAGATAGAGGTCCGTAATAGAGCCATGCCTCAAGTAGAAAAATATGCCTACTTACCTATTTATTATCAAAACGATAAAAATGTAAATTACGGTTTCTAGAACTATATTATTATCGCACTTATAATCTTACGAAACTTTGGTGGTCTATACACATTTGGCGCCTTAAATAAGCGGTCGTTCGCAAGCGTTAATTAAAACTGCAATTTATCTTCAGCAGCATTCTACTCCATGTGTACACGCCCGTAACGAAGAGTTAGAAGTACGTGTATATTCGCTTTGATAGATCTAACAAATTTCATTTGACAGGTTATTAGTTTTTGTGTATAAAGGTCTATTTATAGGGCAACTATAAGCATTAATGCAAAAACATTATATGTACGACTCAAATCCGATTAATAGAATTGTAGAAACAAATCATGAATTTTTCTAAAATTAATAAATAACTTTTACTAATGGTAATGGCACGTCCAATTATAGAATCATTGATAAACCAGAAATACGTTAGAAAAATTTCATTGATGTTTTTCATCGGTATGATTTTTTCATTCCCATTCCCAAAGCTTTTGAAACTTGATAATTAAAATATCTTGGACTTATACTTCGACAAAGGGGAACACCTGCGTATGGCTACTCCCTTCCGATCCGCCGGTGGTCCGTTTTGCTCTATGATGCCGTATGGTTAGATAAATGACAGTCACAGTATATAGATTCCTCCGATGGGCACCACAGAGGATGGAATAAACAGTTCCATACCCTGAAGTTCCACATCAGCAATAGAATCAGCAACAACGCTGGGATCTTCCGGCGAGAAGCAAACCCGCCAACCCCAAGGGTAGGATGCAAAAAAAAGACCGCATCCTATCCCAATCGGCCGACCTATAGTGCCAAACACGGCGGCAACCTGCAGAATGCAACCGCGGCGTTAGTGTGAGTGGCACCATACTCCGGACAAGACAATGGTCCGACGAGCCTAAAGAGGACACCTGGGTCTCAGTTAAAAAGAGCAAGGCCGGCTTCGCCGTCTACAGATGGAAGTGGACAGCGTTAAGGTTGGAATGAAGTCCCCTGATGTAGCAAAAATTCACGGATAGCGTGACAGGGGTTTCCTTGGTCTTATTGCTCCACTTGCCCCGTGCAGTTTTAGTCACGAGCGGAATTTTGCCCCCCATAATACGCGGGGCAGCCTGAGCACCCACGTTCAGGAGTGGAGTAGCTTGGTCGTGGATGCTCGGCGAGGGATTCTCTAGGGGTGCTGGTACCCTCCTGGGGTAGTCTTCCGTTTAATTCCGCTACCATGTTGATGGGGGGGGGGGATTGGGCCTTTAACAGTAGTAGAGCCACGCGGCAACTTTTGCTGTCGCACGGATGGGCTGGCTCGAGCCGGGGTGGTACCACGACCTCACAGAATATCAGCGTGAAAAGTAGAGGTTTACCTCTGCGTTTCGCTTGGTGAGTGCAGGTGGCCGGAGGCCCAATTCCTCTAAATCTAAAACGCTTTTTTAATCCACGAAATATCTTAATCCATTTTACATTATAATACATTTATTTTATGCTTCAATATAATACATCATTTTGGTATGCTAAGTCATGATGGTAGTTGGGCCCTTAAATTATCCATTTCCTTGAATACCGCATTCTTACCTTTTTCTGGCTTTAAGTATCATAGAAACTGCTGTGATCCTCTTAAAAGGGTCAGATGGGCAATATAATTATAAGTTATGTGCCACTTCATCAGGGAGAAAACGTACTTGTGGGTTGCAGTAGTTACTTAGTAGGTATTCCTCTTCCAGGATGGCGATATGATATGATGATATCAGAAACTTGATAAATTAACTGTTTCGGTATGAGACATAAGGTTTATTGATAAATGCTTAACTATAATGAACTTGATAGGCGGATCGATTGAATGCCTCGGTAGCGTAAAATACTTATAAAGCAAACGTACGTGTTTCCAATTTACAATCCGATAAAAGTCACAGAGGCAGGCATTTGTAATATTAATATAAAGTAGTGATTTAACTAAAACTATTCCGAGCGGCGGTCTTTTTCCTGAATAAATTTAGCCTGCGGAACAAAATAACAGTGTGGTTTAAATAGTGGCGTTATATAATACATCACCCCTTTGTCTCGTGAGTGTCGTATGAGGCAACTGTGTAGGGCCAAACATTTTGTGGCTTCCATTTCGTCTATGCCAAGCTGAAAATATAAGAATGAATAAAGGAAGAGTGACACAGCAAATTTATGTTGCAGAATTGAGCGGCAGAGTCGGTAAGGGACGCCCTAGACAAAATTTTATCTGCTAAATGTATGTGTAGGTACATGGACGCATAGAAGGCGAAAGAGGTGTGTCAGGATCGTGCCAATTGGAAGTCCGTAGTCTCTGCCTAACCCTCAGGGAGACAGATGTGAATGTTTATATATGTGTATTATGTATGTGTTTTTCTAAATATCCTGGTCAATGACGGGTATGAGGTCAAAGGTGTGGAACACTTAATACTGCGATCGTCAATTCGTTTGCGAAACGAGACGATAAAGGAAATCCTCACCTCAACGCCCATGTCCAGAAGTGGACAATTATGAGCTGTTGAAGAAAAAGAAAAAGCAGAGTATGATATATAATTCAATTTTGATGTATTTTCTTAAAGGTGACTTAGAGATACACAATATTAAGACCGACAAGCATCAGCGACGCATGGAAAGTCACAGAATACTCAGATTCGAAGATTAATATCGCACTGTTACTAGGTTGCTTATGTTTTTTTTATAACGGTAAAGACAAACTAACTTACAGCCCACGTGGTAGTAAGTGGCTCTTACAGCCTATGCGCACCTGCAGCCAACTTCAAACAAAATGCTACAGATGCGTTGTCACCTCTGTGGATAACACTCTTTGCCCCAGAGCCATTAATTATACTGGTTCTCTATACCCTTCGGATCGGAATACACCAGTGCTTTTATTTTCACTGCATATACACCCCACTTCTGTCTTGATACTTATAGTTGCAATTACCAATTTTAAAATGATAGCAAGGGGGTTATAGAATAGTTTATATAGAATCCTAATGCGCAAACTTAGCATATATAGAAAACTACTTAGTAAACCCCGAAGTAGTGTAGAAAAACTTACAGCTAAGCAAATTATTGCAGTGCCTCAAACTTTCAATGAATTGCAAATACTCTTCCATATCATTGAAAGTTTGGTGCTCAGCTATGGTCATAGCAGCGATCACAGTAGATCATACTGGTCATGCAAGACTTGCATAATTGTCCGCAAAAGAAGGAGATCAAATTCTGATCATACGAATATTTTCAAATTCTGAGCGGCTGGTTCAATTACAGTTCAAATTAGGAAGCTTAATCTTAAGTAATAAAAATACACGCACATATAATAATTAACAAATGTAATAATTAATAATTAAACTACTCATTGGGATGCGGGAAGTACATACTGTGTAAGAACCTCCGAAGGAGGCGGATTTATAGCCGAAATAAAAATTTTTAATTTTTTGGTTTTTGCCCATTTTGACCCCCTAGGAGTTTAATGAGAACTTTTTGCCCCTATTCAACCATAGCCCCCATGACATCCTCTACATGATAGGCTGTTCAAACTGACTAGGCCTAAAGTTCGAGTCACCCTTTACTTCCAAATAAAACATAAATTAATACAGGACGATAATTCTCAAATATTTTGAATTATTTTTAATATTGCGAAATATTAAATAAAGTTCCGTTTATTATCTATAAAACATGCCTGAATTCCGGAAAAATAGACCAGATGTTAAATAAGCGGTCGCTGTGCAGGCATTAATTAAAAGTGCAATTTATCTCGTGCGGTGTACTTACTTCGCATGTACTCGTAGAGGAACCAGTTATTTAACATAAGCTATAAGTATCTTCAATAGTTAAAACGAAGCGAGTATCTAGTACACATAAGTACCTTTTATATAAAAAAAAAATGTTACACGAGAACCGCATGTCCTAGCGGACACAGTACCTACATCGCGGGTTTTAGGAATTAATAATGTAACCAACCGATGTAAAACGTATGCAAAAACACGAATTGTTCGTTTTCGAGTCTAGTTGTAAAGTGATTGGTAGTCCTAACACTGCATCCTAGTCTTAGCCCACCACCGGTCGTTTTACCTTTAGCTACTATGGCTCTATGGCTCTATGGCGTTTTTTTACGAGCGTTTCTGGTATAGTAGAAGTACAAAAGCAGATTGATACATTACTATAGATACAAATGCGCCTATAAATAAGCTATACATATTACGTGCGCAAGATCAGCCCCTGAAGGATAATGGAAGGCGGAGATGTTTGTACCGATATAAGCATTTCTGTATCCGTATGTAGGCATTTGCTTTTCTGTATCGATACTAACGCGCGATTCAGTTTGTAAAATGTGCAAAGGCTTACTAACTGTGAATTAATCTTATTTAAAACGCGTTGCCTGCGCGTAGAAATAACACCGTCTGCATTGGCCCTAATTATCTATCCAGTTGGCACTACATTATTTGGGTCAACGCGTAGCAGGGGTACAAACAGTAGTCCCTCTCCATCCAATGTATAGCACATAAACGTATGTTATAAAGGTATTAAATACCTATTATACTAGCAAAAACTTTTTGATAGCTGCATTGGTTTAGTGGTATAGTTGGATTGCTGATCATGAAGTTCCGGGTTTGAATAAAGGCCAAAATATGTTGTTGGGGTTTTCAGTCAAGAAATTCTAATTAGCAACCCGGAGTGAGGAAGTTGGTTGTGTTTCAACCCCGTATCTCGGAAAGCACGTAAAGCCGCTGATCTGTCTTCGGTCTGTCGGTAAGAATAGAGAGTGAGATAATCGTACAATAAAACCCTGTCTTGCGCAGATGGCTAGCCTCCGTTGAGACTGACCGCCGTGGTCGAAATTCGGTCTGTAGGACATTATTATTAGTATACTAACGAAACATACGTAACTGATTTTACATTGAAAGAACCTCAAATTTATTTTGAACCTTATTTAATAACCTAATATTAGTGCTATTGACGTTAGGAACATTGTTAAACTTGAACTAACACTTGATTATTTTGGCTAGCCTCCGTTGAGACTGGCCGCCATGGTCGAAATTCGGTCTGTAGGACATTATTATTAGTATACTAACGAAACATACGTAACTGATTATACATTGAAATAACCTCAAATTTATTTTGAACCTTATTTATTAACTTAATATTAGTGCTATTGACGTTAGGAACATTGTTAAACTTGAACTAACACTTGATTACTTTACTACATAAATGAACACGCAACGTAGAAAAAGCTACAATATTAAAAAATTAAGTATCTTAATCTTAATCTTAATAGCTTTAAGAAATTAAATTATATAATTCCAGGAAGTATTCTCTTTAAAATAATTAATTTCGTAATTTACAATAGATGCTCATTATTTTAAGCTTCTGGATCATTTACTGCTCGAACCTTCCTCCAATTTTAGAATTCCAATTAGCGTCGATCGAAAACGCCATCGTAAACTTTTTTAGTCTCGGTAATTGCCATCAATAAAATGTCAGAGTGCTTAACCTTAGTAACGAAAGATAAAAGCGTTGCGAAATGAACTTTATTAAGTTAATGTACGAAACTCCCATTACGCTTTTGAAATGTGACAAATATTATATATGAAACTTAATATGATGACCAAATAATAGATGTTTCTTATAATTGGCTTTAAAGTGTGTTATAGAAGATCTACGCAGTACCCTGAAAGGCTGTTTTCGAGAGTCATTAGGAATCGTCTCGCACGCAGACTCGATGACTTCCAGTCTACCGAACAAGCCGGTTTTCGAAAAGGCTTTAGCACCACAGACCACATACATAACCTTCGGCAAATTGTACAGAAGACCGAAGAGTACAATCTGCCACTTTGTCTTGCGTATATGGACTATGAGAAAGCCTTTGATTCCGTCGAAATTTGGGCGGTGCTGCAGTCCCTTCTGTGGTGCCAAGTTGACTGTCGGTATATCGAAGTGCTGAAGTGTTTGTACAGTAGGGTTACGATGACTATCCGAGTACAGAGCCAGAGTACGAAACCCATCCAACTGCAGAGAGGTGTAAGACAGGGTGACGTTATATCCCCGAAAATCTTCACCGCTGCATTGGAAGACATTTTGAAGCTACTGGACCGGAAAGGATAAGGTATTAAGGTCAATGGGGAGTACATCACTCACCTTCGATTTGCCGACGATATAATCCTTATGGTAGATTCGCTGGAGGACCTAAGTATTATTCTCAATGACCTTAATAGTGTCTCCCAAAAGTGGTCTTAAGATGAACATGGACAAAACAAAGATAATGTGTAGTGTCCATGTTACACCTATGCCGGTAGCTGTTGGGAGCACTAAGCTCAAAGTTGTTGACGAGTATTTACCTAGGACAAATAGTCCGACTAGGTAAGTCCAACTTCGACCGAGATGTCAATCGACGAATTCAACTCGGCTTGGCAGCGTTCGAGAGATTACGACACATCTTCTCGTCAGGCATACCTCAAAACCTCAAAACAAGATTGTTCAACCAGTGCGTGTTGCTAGTGATGGCCTATGGATCTAAGACATAGTCCTTCACTGCTGGCCGTATGAGGAAGCTCAGCGTGCTATTGAGAGGGCTATGCTCGGGGTTTCTCTGCGTGATAGAGTTAAAAACGAGGGACCCGCAGTAAAACCAGAGTAGCCGACATAGCCCAACGGATTAGTAAGCTAAAGTCGCAATAGGCCAGCCATATAGCTCGAAGAACCAACAACCGATAGGGTAAAAAGGTTCTCGAATGGTAGCCTCGTACCGGCGGACGAAGTGTAGGGCGTCCCCGTATTAGATGGAGACATACTTCCTGCATGCCATTACCAGATTAATGGATGCAGTAGGCTCAGGACCGCGCATTGTGGCATTCCTTAGGGGAGGCCTATGTTTAGCATTGGACTTGTGAAGGGCTGTAATGATGATGATGATGATGATACTAACTCAAAAACAATGTGAGTCCCTAAGAAATTTGGTTCTCTATAATAAGAATAATCTGTATCTACATTTTTTAAATTTTCAGACAGAAATAAAACAAAAACAGTTCAATTTTTTAAGTAGTAAAATTAAACAACAAATCAAGAATCCTAATTGAGCGTTAAATATTGGAGATTTGGAAAAAATGAAATTACTTTTTTTTGAAAATTTAATTTCCTATTATTTGTGAATAATAGGAATTTAAATTTAAACTAACTCAAAAAAGTGGTGAGTCCGTAAAAAAATTTGTGTTCTATAATAAGAATAATCCGTACCTCCTTTTTTAATTTTTCGGACGGAAATAAAAAAAATTATTAGATCAATTTTTGAGTAGTAAAATTAAATTAAAAATCAAGAATCCTAATTGGGCGTTAAATATTGAGATTTGGAAAAATGAAATTATTTTTTTGAAATTTAATTTCCTATTATTTATGAATAATAGGAATTAAATTTAAACTAACTCAAAAAGTGGTGAGTCCGTAAAAAAAATTTGTGTTCTATAATAAGAATAATCCGTACCTCCTTTTTTAATTTTTCGGACGGAAATGAAAAAAAACATTTATCAGATCAATTTTTTGAGTAGTAAAATTAAACAAAAAATCAAGAATCCTAATAGAGCGTTAAATATTGGAGATTTGGAAAAAATGAAATTACTTTTTTTTGGAAATTTAATTTCTTATTATTTGTGAATAATAGGAAATTAAATTTAAACTAACTCAAAAAAGTGGTGAGTACGTAAAAAAAATTTGTGTTCTATAATAAGAATAATCCGTACCTCCTTTTTTAATTTTTCGGACGGAAATGAAAAAAAACATTTATCAGATCAATTTTTTGAGTAGTAAAATTAAATTAAAAATCAAGAATTCTAATTGAGCGTTAAATATTGGAGACTTGGAAAAAATGAATTTACTTTTTTTTTTGGAAATTTAATTTCCTATGCCAATAATTCGTATCAATTTTACAGAATTTCTTATCATTGAGACAAAATTTCAATTAAAAACCAATGTAATCAAACACCAACGTCATCCCATTTAATGCTCGTATATACGCAGTGTATGTTCCACCAATGCCCAAAACGGCACGATATGCGCGGTGATTGTCTGCGCATCCGCTGGGCTGAGAGCTATAGGAGCGACAGAGACACTTTGGGAGTGACAAAGACGAATAAACGACAGTTACAAAGTCGTAGACTCGGGGCTATTTATTTTATAGTAGATATTAGGTCCTTACATATGAAATTGGCGTTTTGTACGGGAGGAATATAAAGTCAATTTTAAAAAAAAAATATATTTAATTAATCAAAGTAGCTGTAAAACTCGTTTTATGATTACTTCCATATTTATAGATCTAAATTATAAAATCCCTGAAGACTTGTTACTTTTTTTTTAACACGCGATTATCTAATTTTTAATGCATTTATTACAAAAATTTCTATTTCTTTAGAAGTTTATCAGTTATTTAGTATTATCCATTTACTATTTAAAAATAATTAGGCGCTTGAAAATGATATTTAGTTTTATTCTATACCAATATTTTCCTTGTTATAGTTATTTTGAAAGGTGCACCATAATAAAGCGGAAGTCTTCCTTTGTTTAATTCACTAATAATGGGCCGGTCGTATAGCTCGAACAACCGACAACTGATGGGGGAAAAAAGGTTCTCGAGTGGCAGCCTCGTACGGGTAGGTGAAGTGTAGAGAGTACCCCACTAGATGGAGTGACGACCTGGTAAGACATGCAGGAAGTTGAATTAATCAATGCACTGTAAGTTAAGTTTTGTTAGTTAAGTTGTAAGTTATCTATGCACTTTTGCCATCTCATAGGTAGTTCATTGATGCCTTTACTAAAAAAAATCATGGGGGCGAGAATCAATAAACTCTTTGAAGGCGGTGTGGACTGCCGCATCGGAGTTGAATTTTTTTCCTTGTAAGAAGTTGTCCAAATTTCGGAAAAAATGGAAATCTGTTGGAGCAAGGTCCGGAGAGTACGGTGGATGTCGCAGACATTCCAATTGTAGCTCATCTAACTTAGTGGTTGTTTGTTGTGCAATGTGTGGTCTTGCGTTGTCGTGAAGCAGCAGTGGCCTAGAGCGATTGACCAATCTCGGTTGTTTTGCAGCTAGTTCTTCCTTCATGGTTTGCAGTTGCTGACAATAGATATCTGCCGTAATCGTTTGGGTAGATTTTAGAAAGCTGTAGTGAACGACACCGGCACTAATCCACCCAACACTCACAAGTAACTTTCTCTGAGTCAATTTTCGTTTAGGGCAGGATTTGGCTGGGTCTCCAGGGTTCAGCCATTGCGACGAGCGCTTCCGATTATCGTACAGTATCCACTTTTCATCACAAGTAATGATTCGATTTAAAATCCCTTCATTATTGTGTCGGTTGAGCAAAGTAACACAGCAGTAGACGCGTGTTTGCAAGTTCGATTCACTCAATTCATGAGGTACCCATCGTTCAAGTTTTTTTACTTTCCCGATTTGCTTCAAGTGGATTAATACAGTTTTATCACTTACCCCGAAGCCTGCAGCTATCTCTGAAGTGCTTTGTGATGGATCTGCTTCCACAATAGCCTTTAATTCTTCATTTTCTACTTTGGTCTCCGGCCGTCCACGGGGTTGGTTCTGAAGGTCAAAATTTCCAGAACGAAAACGTTGAAACCAAAAACGTACCGTGCTTTCTTTTGCGACACTAGCGCCGTACACATAATTAATCCTTCGAGCTGTTTCTGCAGCACTGGTGCCACGGTAGAACTCGTACTCGTAAATATACCGATATTTCATGTTTTCCATTGTGCGGTAATAAGCGACGCCAAAGAATAAAATAATGAGAAAAAAACAAATGAATGACTGTTCAAGACTCAAATGTACCAGCTAAATGAATTTATAAATTTGAATTTGGAATTCTTAACCAAAGAGGAGATATTTTAGATCAAACTGGTCAGTACAACAAAATGCTAATTTCATATGTAAGGACCTAATATTTTACACAGGTAAAATCTCAGGTAAGCAGTGGATGTCGCATGAAAATAATGACCCTATCTATAAAATTTTAAGCAAGACGTGTAAATGGAAAAAAAAAATTAAAAGGATAAAAATATTAATTATAAATTGAAATTTTTAATAACTTTAAAACAAATTCTCTCTAGTAATGTCGGTCAGACTGAATTGAAACAATTAAAAAAAAGTAAAAAAATGTTAATTAGTTTATTTTTAATGAATTTTTAAAAATTCAGGTATTTTTAAGGTCCTGGCCAGCTTAATTGCAATTTTCAAATGCAAATATCTCTTTTCCTATTAAAAATTAGAGGAAAATGATGTGAGACCACTTTGTGTAGTTTTTTATTCTCTATCGATTTTATTCAAATGTTTTTTCGCTATTTCTTATAATATATGGTTTTGAGGGTTTTTATATTTTTTACAACCCCTGCAGGCAAATTTTCATTTTTTAACTATTGTCCTCAACAAATGTCGATTTAAAATCTCTCTTTACTGGACTATAACACACTGACGCTCTTTTATTGGTTATAATGATGAATCGTATACATAAGAAAATTTATTGAGTATCCACTCACACTTGGTATTATTATTTTAAATATGCTTATTTTTGCATTCCCTCTTTTTCTCATTTTAAAAGTGTTACTTCCACACTAGGAACTCTATATCTATCTAAACTGGACATGGACGGATTTTAATCGTTGTGTTTGTATACACTGTGGTGTTCGATAGAAAGCTGTGTATAATAAATATAACACAACTATATACTCTTTGGTGCTAAGTATTTTATGCTGCTATCTATAATCAGAGTTTGGTTTTAAGAATCTGTTGTGTACATATGCCAACACACTCACACTAGAAAACACTCACCTGGATAATTTCTCAGCTGCCCAAGGCATGCATTTTCTGGCCCAGCAAATACGCTGTGAAAGACACAGGTGCAGGAAAAAAGATTTATGTCTATTGACAATAGCGGAACGTGCACGTAATGTGTACCGGCAAAGCGTTATGGCTTGTGTTGAGGTGAAGATGACCGTTACTAGTAGCCGTTACGGGTGTAGTTAAAAAGGTTACTGCTACCTTCAGAATTAAGGAGTAAATGCCAGTAAAAATATTTATTAGTACAAGTAAGAGAAAATGTTTTGGAACGAAGTTCTTTAACGGACGGTACGGATTTGGCTGATGGTAGCTAGGTGACAAAAAGTGTAAGATTTTTCCGTCACGTTCACTTCTGACGTAGTGTAGACGGCCTTGGCGGCTATAAAGAAGCGATATGGAATAATATCCATCTCCCTCGCACTTTTTCTTATCTTGTCGTGAAAGAAATATTATTTTATTTTAAATGACTCTTCATTTTAATAGATGCTAGTAATTGATTTACTTGTATTTGTTAATCAATAATATAATACGTTTATAAATAATAATATACTACGAAAGGAACTTTGTTCCAACCGAGTGTTCCACGACACTCACGCATGTTTTTTTATTTCTTTCACACTATGCTATTTTCATAACGATTAAATATATAATTATACCTTGTACGGAACAGACCCAGTTTGTGTGATAATTTTACCGCCATCTATTAAGATAGAGCATATGAAACTAAATAAGTCATTAAAAATTATAAATAGTTGTTAAAACTGTGCATCTACATCTTATTTTGATGCCAATCTTCAAAATGTGACGGGTAGAACATCTACAGGTCTGCCTATGTTCAAAAATTAATTTTTCTCTCATAATTATACCATAGTCGACAATAAAATTCAGCCTTAATATGATTATGAATTACCTATATATTAAGTAAACGTTACAAAAACATCTTACATAACCAAGCTGCATTGTAGACTCGTCTGCAGTATGTGTAGTTATTAAAGCAGTTATAATATAATTTAAAATTAAAAATTTTGTCCAACCGACTTCAAAATAAACTATTAAGAATAATTCAAAAAATATTGGTCAGACCTTGATCAAATTTATATGAGACCACACGAGCAGCACCAGCTTTCAAATAAAAAAAGAATCGTCGAAATCGGTTAACCCGGAAAAAAAAGAGGTAACACACATAAAAAAAGAACATACAATCGAATTGAGTACCGTCTCCTTTTTGAAGTCGGTAGAAAATACAAATTGGAAGACACAGTAATATCCACAACAAATTTCGTCAAGCCACTTAAAAGATTCAGTTTGTCTGACCCACAACATATTTCTTGTAGTATATTGTGAGAAAACTTGTGGGGACTAAGTAATTAAATTAAGAACATTTTGTTTAATTGTTTTTTTGTGACTTACAGGAAAAACCATGAAACAACCTCTGTATGTGAAGCACTCAGATGTAACTCATTTATTAAAAAATAACTGTACAAGCTGAAACGTACTAAAGACTCTGTAGAGGCAAGGTTGAAGAAAGCCCTGAAACTTTCTGAAAATTCAACATTTCAAAAGGCAGTAAAAAAAAATTCTGCAGCTGCTTTAATTTTTATTATGATGCAGTTCCGCGAAGCCAAAAAAATTGAAATGGGGCGGAGATTTACAAAAGAAGATAAAGTATTGTCTTTGGCTTTGTATAAGCAGGAACCGAGAGCATACAGATGGCTGAGAAAATTTTCATTCTGCCATCTCCTCTAACATTGAGTAGAATAATCTCAAAAGCGTCATTGAAAGCAAGATTGAATGATAATATATCCAGGGAGCTACAAAAAGGAGCTCAAAAAATGAAACCAAAGCAAAAACTATGCATGCCCTTTGTTTGAGGAGATAGCCCTTACTCCACACTTTGATTATAACGGAAGACGTGATACAATCACTGGATTCGTGGACTATGGTGAAACTACACAGAATAAAATAGCTGACGATGCTCTTATCTTTATGACAAGAGGCATATTTTATAACAATATACAGGCGATTGCCTATAGTTTTTGTGCAGGCAGTACACCAAAAGTCGAATTAGCCTTACAAATTAAGAATATTATAAGAAAACTGGCATTATAAGAAAAATAGCACTGGGTTTCAAGTAATAGGTACAATTAGTGACCAGGGGTGTGTCAATGTCAGCGCAATAAATTAACTCATAAAGGAAACAAGGGAAGAATATTTGAAGGAAAATAAGGAATTAAAACATAAAGTTTTCGAAATTGATGGCAAAGAAAAAATTCCATTATATGACACACCCCACCTGATAAAAGGAATAAGAAATAATCTTCTTGTCAATGATTTAAAATGCTGAATTAATAAAGAGGAAAAAACTGCAGAATGGGAGCACATTGTGCAATTGTATAAAAAGACCCAGGCTACCAAGGGCTAAGGTTAATGCCAAAACTATCTCATGAACACATAACACCAGATTTTTTTTAAATGAAGGTTAAATGTGCAACCAAACCCAGTCAATCAGTAGCAGTTAACATGGGATATTTAGCAAGTAAGTATCTATAAATAATTGTAAAGAGGCTGAATTACTACAATAAATTCTCGCTATGTTAAAACAATACCACTGATCATGATAATATCATGAATTAAAACAGTCTTCTGCTAAATATGGGCCTCTCTCTAAGTGACAGATGTTACCGTAAAAAATCCATGTACTAGGTAGGTGATGTGAGGATTGCAGCATATGATTCGTTTTGAGATCAATTTGTCAAGTTAACCCTGCTGCCCATGAATCCACTGTAAAAACACCGCCACCACCTCACTCTACTGTTTATTCACTGTGTGTTGAGATGCGCGCTTACGTTAATAAATTGATAAACAGTAGGCAACGATTCCTCTAGGAATCATATTATGTGTTTTACACATTACAGTGTAAGTTTAATTTATTATATATTAAGTTTTAGAAGAATAAAATCAAAATGACATAAGTATTTTAATCCTAGTAAACATTCTTATTTTGGAAATTTACTATGGGAACATTGTTGCTTATAAATTATTCTATTTCACATGAGACATTTCACATTACTTTTCATTTGTACAAGCAAAGCAGTAATTGACAAAGAATGCCAAGACACAGCCGACGTAATATTATTCTTCGACAACCTGTTCGACTCTTTAAATGGCAGTTACCTAAACTCGAAAACGAAAGCAGGGAAAGCTCTTCTAGGTCCAGTCAGACCCAAATCTTTTCATAAAAAAGTTTAACGTGATGCTAAGAAAGTACGAGTATTACGTACCATGAAATTTGTTAAAATGGAAAATCTACAGTTGTTCCAAGTAAAACAAATTGGCTCCAGTCAATCGAAAATATGGAATATCTTGTTGATCAATTAGGAAAACAGCATGATTTGACGTCTCTTTGGATGAGGCACTTTAATCAAGACGCGCTCGAAATTTTTTTTGACAGAATTAGAAGCCACGGGCATAGATATGTGTCGCCCACATGCGCTGAATTCGAAGCTGCCTTCTCCTCTTTACTGATAAATAATATGAGCGGGTTGTATTCCGAAGGTTTAAATTGTGAGCATGATTCATGCACTGTTTTTGAATCTTTGAATAATATATTTTTTGAAAGTCCCTCTGTGACGTCAAATCTAGCTGCTGAAACGCAAATTGATTGTGAATACATAATGAGTAACAACAGCTTCATAGATTTATTTTGTTTGATTTGTTCTAAAGAAAATAAAACTAAAGTTTTTAAAAGGTGTAATGTTTGTAATACAAATCTATTAAATAAAGAAAAGGGGGATTCCAATATAACATTAAGAGAACACATAAAAACAAAAGTTGTTTAACATACCCTGCTACTGAACTAATAAATTGTTTCTCAATTATGCAAGATGTTGTCACTTATATTATTCGAAATCATACATGTGACAAAAATATAAAGACTTATATTAAAACTATATTTTCAGTTGCAATAAATTACAATTTTAGTTTTTGCAATGAAAATAAAAAAGGAATTATACAAACATTAGAAGATGTATCATGTAATTTATTTTTATTTACTTGGTGTAAAAATATTGACAAAATTATGAATGGTACGAGGATAGTCATAAATAGAGATGATTTGAATGAAGTTATGGCATATAATTATTATGTAAAAAGATTAAAGAAAAAGCAATAGATTAAAAAAGCATTTTTATTTTAAATTTCCCTCTGTCTAGTCAATAATTAACTTCATTATGAGAATTTAATTTCGAATCTATACAGAAAGAATTATTAGCATGATGAAGTTTTTTAATTTTACCTTTATTTTTTGTTTATCCTAAGAAAAAAGCCTATAGTATCTAAACATGTTTGTATACGATTTATGGTTATGTAGGTACAATCACTAGTACAGGTTTAAATCTTAAGGTGGCACTACAAGCAATTTCAACGACTGATTACTCTATCCTTGGTTATAAAAAGATACTCTGTGGTCAAAATTACAAAGGTCGTGTTCCGATATACCACAACAAAATTATAAAAAAAAACGTCTAAATAGATTCCGGCATCATATATGTGTTTAATATTGCGTCGCATAAAAGTAACAATGTTTGAAGTAAATGTTGTATTCGAAACATGCTTAAAGAAACAAGGTAATATTCGAGAAATGGCGTGTAACTATTATGTGAAGAGAGGAGACACGTCGTTATAGGTACGCCTGCTTTGTACAGATAAAGGTTGACGACATTTTTAAAGGGGGCTTGGCGTATTTTCCTAACCATTTACATAATGTAAGATAATAAGTGCGAGGTTCGGTACAAAGAAATTGGGATTTAAATTTTTATTTTATTGTTATGAAGGAAAAATTCTGTTCATGTGTTTTCTGACGGTTTCATTGTTTTCAATGCATAATACGAACCATTACGAAACACTGAGGATGTAGTACAGTATGGTAAAGATATTTATACAACTTGTTGAATATTTGATGCTAGCTTGGTGGAATTTAATTATGAACAAATTAATGAATAATGCCGTGTAGTGGCGGTTAAGAATATCCAATACCCCATATCTTCCCGTGGGTGTCGTAAGAGGCGACAGTGGGAAACAGGCAGGAGATGGGCAGCGGCATCTTCCTGATAACAGCAATATTACAATAAAAAAACTGTGGTTGCCAACCCGCTCGCCAAGCGTGGCAACTATGGCAAATATCCCCCCATGATGAAAGTTACAAAAAGACGGCCCCCAGTCCCCGGCGGCCCTGCTATTCCTGGCAACGGTGGTGACCATGGTAACGGCGGGGCAGGGGGTGCTAACAATCTCCGGTGGAGGTTTGGTTGCCACCTAAGACGACTCGACCTGGCAACATACAACGCAGGCACCCTGAGGACTGACGAGAAGATCCTGGAGCTGGAATAATATATAGACAAGTTACGCTGGCATATTATAGGCTTATCCGAGGTCCGAAGAGAGGGGGAGGACACGGTAATCCTCGAATCCGGCAACTTGTTCTATCACCGAGAGGGCGACCATCTGTCCCAAGGAGGTTTCGGATTTATCGTCCACAAGTCTCTCGTTAACAACGTTGCAAAGATTGTGAGTGTGTCAACGAGGGTTGCGTACCTTATACTCAGAATCAACTAAATTCGAATTCAGAAAGGTTTACGCACCAACATCGGCACATCCTGATGAGGAGGTGGAGGAAATGTATGAGGATATCTCTAAAGCCATGCATTCCTCCAAAACCCACTATACAGTGTAAATGGGAGACTTCAATGCAAAACTAGGCACAAGAGAAAACGGTGAGCTGAAGGTAGGGAAATTTGGAATAGGGCAACGGAACCCAAGGGACCAGCAGCTGGCCGACTTCGTGGAGAAAGAGGGACTCTTTATGATGAACTCTTTCTTCCAGAAGCGGCCCCACAGGAAGTGCACCTGGTCGAGCCCCGACGGTTCGACAAAAAATGAGATTGACTTCATTATGACGACCAGACGACAACTGTTCAGTGATGTCTCAGTGATCGCGAGAGTGAAAACTGGTAGCTATCATCGAATGGTTAGAGGCACACTGAACATAAACGTTAAGTTGGAGAGGTCTCGTCTAATGAAGTCAACGCTCCGTCCCCCTCGTGCTCTAATCCAAAGTCCCGAAACCTTTCAGCTATAATATATAAAACCGTTTTCAGTGCCTAGAAGACTGCAATGAAGTGGACGATATGAATGATAAGCTCATGGAAACTGTCTATGCATCGGAGCTAAGTTCTGCAAGACCCGCCGCAGAAGAACACAAAAATTCTCCGATCACACTCTTAATCTCATGGCTGTTAGACGGGACATGAAGCTGCAGTCTTCAACAGATTTGACATTTTGGGCCGGCCATATAGCTCGAAGAATCGACAACCGATGGGGAAAAAAGTTCTTGAGTGGTAGCCTCGTACCGGTAGGTGAAGTGTAGGGTGAATCCCCACTAGATGGAGTGACGACCTCGTAAGACATACAGGAAGACGATGGATTCAGGTGGCTCAGGACCGTGCTTTGTGGCATTCCTTGGGGGAGGCCTATGTTCAGCAGTGGACTAGTGAAGGGATGTAATGATGATGATGATAATGAATAATGTTATAATAATTCATCATACTATTATGATTTCATTGAAACTTTACAAAAAGTCTAATGCAAATCCGTATATTAAAAATAAGGTTTTGTAATTTTTTACAACGGTATTAAGGGTACACTAGGATTAATGTTTACATAATGATACGTTTCCTTGTACAACCGAACACAAATAGTAAGTACAATAGCCATCTTTGAGGCAGTATTTGTAAAAACTACATTTAACGCTGGCATAATGCTAGACAAACACTTATGATACGAATCGCACTATGAAAAGCGTTTTCCACTATCTTGCAAGTGCTATTTAATCAGTTCAAATGGACAGAGCCTAGTCAATGACGCTTATCACAAGTAAAAGAGCAGAGATAGCTCCTATGATAGAATTGGCATGGGCTTAGTCGAAAAATAGTAATATATAGTTCAAAATCTTTACAATGACAACCTTAACTTAATATCTTAATTCTTCTAACTTAATACCTTATTTAAGTATGTGTTTTATAATTATTCCGAATTTGTGACTCATAAAATTGTCCTTGGAAATAATCTTTCTGACAGACAATGAGACAAATAATCGGACAAAGAATTGACTCCATGAGGCCCTAGAGCATGTATTTTTAGGGTTCCGTAGTTACACAACAAGGAGCCCTTATAATTTCGCCATGTCCGTCCGTCCGTCCGTCCGTTCGTCCTTGGTTTTGTTCAGAGACCCTAGGTGCTACAAATCTGTAATTTGGCATAGTTATAGATATTAATTACGCCTATAAAACTGTAAAATAAAATCTCAAAAAACATTTTTATTTTGGGTACTTTCCATACAAATAAATGGAGGATGATTTTTTTTACCCGTCTATTCCATCATGTGGGGTATCGTTGTATAGGTCTTTTAAAAACACTGGAGGTGTGCAATATTTAGCTTTAAAGTGGTATTTTTCGTTAGAGTCATGTGTCCCCCCCCCCCATACAACTCCATAGAACATTACCTAAAACTAGCTGCATTATAACTTTGTAATGTCATTGTAAACTGTTAATAATAATCATTTTATGAAAAAAACTACGACTATAACTTAACTTTTTCTATTGCGGACAGGCAGAGAGGATCTTCCTTACTTACTTACTACTTTCACTTATTTTAAGTTGGTTGTTATTGTAGGCCACATTCAAAGTATTCAGGATTATTTAGGGCAGTGGTGGTTTACGTGAAGGTTCGTTACGATCATGTATGTATATCTTAGGGTTGAACTGCCGGGAATATATAGATAGATAGTCAACTATGATCATCTTTGTACCTTGGCATGTGAATGATTTGATGTAAATTGTATTATTTTCAAAATCGAAAAGTTTTTTTAATATTTTTTTAATAACACTACCTATAAATCTGATTTGAAAATAAGTCCTTCAGTTATGATCTTCCAATTTGGGCCCATTTTTAGTCGTTATAGCGGTCATACCGCGAACTAACTTATTATGCTCATTATCAATTATCAAGAAAGTCCACGT
Source organism: Parnassius orleans (assembly GCA_029286625.1). Classification (NCBI taxonomy): domain Eukaryota; kingdom Metazoa; phylum Arthropoda; class Insecta; order Lepidoptera; family Papilionidae; genus Parnassius; species Parnassius orleans. The sequence goes on from JAGSMP010000074.1 coordinate 50,914, forward strand.
ATTTTGCCGAGCAATTACGGAACCCTACCTCTACATTGTGCGTGGACCGACACGCACTTGGCCAGTTTTTTTTATTTAAACATATTTATTGACTTTTATAGTACAGGTACTCAAAACATAAGTTTCTTAAAATTTAATTCGTAAAAGTGGGAAAACAAATGTTTAGTCACAGTCTATATTTAAAAGGAGATCCATACGAAGTTTACAATACAATATAAATAGATAAATAAAATGAAAATTCCTTTATATGCTCGGCCTTTGTAAGCGGAGAGTAGGAAGCTCTTAGAGTGTTTGTCTATAGCAAACAATGAGGGTATGAGGGTGCGCTTTACGGAATCTCGCGTTTGTTTTGTTGATGGGAATCCCAAACTTAATAAAAAGATTTAGATCTCAGTAAATTGAAACTTCAATAAAAGTATTCGCTAAAATAAAGCTATATATATATATATATAGAGAGAGAGAGAGAGAAATGATACATTCAAATTTTTTATCTCATCTACATTTAAGATTAATGTAAATGTATGCGGGACGAAAAACTACGTCGTAACTTGCCAGCCGAATAATATTCGTTCTGTTTTTCACTTAGTTGAAGTACGACGACTAGCGCTAGCTGGTACGTCTAAGTTTCAAGATGTTAGTGTTGTTAGCCTTTTGGCTTTTACAACTTCATCTGAATCAAGGCTGTGCAAAGCCGCGAGCTGTGCAAGGCCGCGAGCTGACTTGCTACGAGTTCACTATAAACAAACATTTTTTTCAACCGTTAATGATTCTACAAACTTTATGACTGAGCTATCGCTTTTGCTTATAAAATACATGAATGTTAAACAAATGGATAAAACTTGACAAGAAGAAGTGAGAATCGAAGGCTGAAAAACTTAATTATATCGGGTCTCATAGATTTCTGCCTGTTTTCGATGCCTACAAAGCAAAGCAAGCAAATGTAAGTTTATAATCAAAAAATCGTTTATTTATTCACTATATAAATTAACGATTTTTTGATTTTTTCTTTTTTCCTTTTTTCATACTGGGGACCTGAAATGCCTCAATCCACTTTGACGTAGCATCTACTACAAATAAATATGTTTTATGTGTGTGAGATGATGGACGTCCGGGCGACTGCCAGGTCTTCGGGCGTGGTGCAGTAAGCGTGATCGGCACACTCCGTGCAGCCCTGGTAGGCCCCCTCGACGGCTTTATCTATACCCGCCCACCAAACGTAACTACTTGCTAAGGCTTTATACTTTTTTATGCACATGTTAAGTTCATGTAGTTAGTATCCTCAAACCTTACCTTGCACCTCTCTGGTATAAGTATATGGTGACCCCGTATAGTGCGAGATAGCTCCTCATACAGATCTTTTTCCTATTAAAATATGGTTTAATTCCGACAGTGTTACACTCATGTTGCCAACCGTCTGTGTAAATAAGTACTCCACTTCAAATTTGATCTTTTCCGGTTTCACTATTTATTTGATTATAGCCTATGTAAGCGTATCTTGTGAAAAATATAGATACATAATATGTTTGTTCGGGAATTTAGTCGTTAGATTTATTTTCGAACCTTGTTGGCAATCTCTATAAATTACCCGCGCATTTATTATTCGTACTACGTATTCTATTTCATAATCATAAGCTAATAATATGATAGGCCAACGCTGCATCCAAGAAGTATATAATCCCTACGTTTTAGCTACATCCTGTTCGCTGTCATTTTAGGTCATATTGTTGTACTATTTTGAAATCTTGATTAAATTTATCATCTTTTTAAATAATTTGCTTTTTGTATATTGTCAAAGTAAATTGATAAAACATGTTTTAACCACGTCATAATAAAGTTTATTTAATAGTGTTATCATTGAAATTTTCTTATGAATTTGGTATAAAAGAATGCTACCAACAACAAAAGTTTATAATTTTTGGAATATTCATAAACATTATATGTTTGGTTAGGACTGTGACTGCATTCACGCAATCAGTCACGTTCCCAACCTTGTGCATGTCGTTACGCTAAATCTGGATGGATGCGGTAGGGATGGTGACTGGATGCGTCTAGCCGAGGTGTGTGCTATGTGGCGAGCTATAGAAAAGGCCAACAGTAGATCATAAGTAAAGTGTAGATGATAATGTATGTGCATCCTTTATCTTTTTACGCACATAAATTATACATGGTCAAACATCCAGACCCCGAACAATTATATGTAGCAAACGGCTGCTCTATGCGGAATTTGAACCCGCGAACTCTCTCAACCAACCGCTTAGCCATTGTGCTACCGAGCTATATTTAAAAAGTGCAATCATTTCTTAAAGACATTATTATAATAAAATACTTTATGGCTACTTGACACAGAAAAGTGTATTGTAATTGTTATGTGTATCTTCATTGAAAATGTTTTATTACTTTTTCCCTTTTCCTCGTTCACTTTAGCAAAATAAAATGGTATAACACTTCTCGATAATGCCTTGTTTTTGTCATAGTTTAAGTACGGTATTTTATTTCATTCACTAGCGTACAATCTTCAATAATGTGATAAATATTTCCTCACAAAAATTTGGAATAAATATTCTATTGCTCTTTTTATAAATATATAACGACACTTAAAACCAAAATTAGTTTATGGGAGATGATTGGGTCATTTACTTTTGTTAATAACACAACATCTCTAACGAAAATCTTTTAGGCTTTTCAAGAATTAATTTTGTGAAACCCGATATATTTACCTAAAATAAGTATAAAATAGAAATTATTTATACGATTTGTTGATTATGAAATACTCAAGTTTTAATTAACACATAATTGAAATTTTCGACTTACAAAGAAAAACCCTTAAGGGAGAGATCAAACATTATGATCAGTGAGCTATAACAATTTATTATAATTCATTTTATTGTCGTTCATCATTACAGGACTTGTGATGGAGTTCACTGCTAAACATAGGCCTCTATTATTTATTCTGCAGTGTAGTAGTGGCTAGCGTAAGAGATTCCATTACCCAATATTAAGTGCGAACCGGTACGTCACGGGTATGTCTCGCTACGCGACGCGTAGTAAAGCCACATGAGTAAAGAAACCGTACAGAGGCAAAGTTTCTAAGAAGCTGTCAAAATGTTTACCAATTTTGGTAGGGTTGGCACAGAAGGACTTAATGAACAAAACGTTTATCAGCTTTTATTATATGCTTAAGAAAGAATATTTTTTTATAAACTACTTATTGTAAATATTTTATATCATAATTTTTGTTCTTCAACAATTTTTTGTGCCTTTTAATTGTTTTTTTAATAATCTATTGGAAAGCACTCACATGTCATAACAAGTATATATAAAATGTTGCACACGTTTTAATATTTCATTACCAATATTTACAACGTTTCTTTCGAGATCAAAATATTCGCAAAATTTTTGCTCAAGCAATTTACACATTCATTTCAGATACATTTTCACATTGGCTGGAATTCAAGCAAGCACCGTCATTTGTAAGTTGAGTGATGGAAAAGAATTTCCAAATAAATATTTACCAAGTCTGTTTTTAGAAAACTTTATACAGGATTTTTCGAAGTGATCCTCACATAGTTTAATATTGTTGCCTTTTTTTATAATCAAAAGTTTTGAAAGGAGATCTTCTCGTTCGACAGCTTTTAACCACTCTTGCCGTCTGAAATAATAATAATAATAATAAAAAATATTAACCTACTTTTTAATTTATAAACGTAATTATTCAATTATAAACATTATGAAAATAACTATTCAATCACTTGTAGGTAGGTAGGTCACTCATAGGTGAGTTATCTATCTACCACATTAAAAATAATAAATTATAGTCAAGTTACTACTTACCTAGTGGAGTCTTTGGGATAATTAAAAAAATTATATACTTTTTATTTCATCTTTTCTCATTTCTTCTCTTTAAAAAACGTTACCTCCACACTAAGATTTTCTCCTGTATCGTGGGGGCAGTTTACACACATAAATTACCCGGAACAATTATTTGTAGACCATACAAATACTTGTTCCGTGCGGGATTCGAACCCGCGGCCCTTAGCGCAGCAACTCATTGCTAAGCCACTGCGCCACGGAGCCGTCATTTGTTCTATTATTGTTTATACAAACAGTACAGTAAACCATACTAACACTTTTTTCTATTTCATTTGACACGAATAATACTTTAACTTTATTCTTTACATAACCCTGAGTTTGAGCACTGGCCGAGCCGGTTTGAAGCAGTTTATTTCTGTACGTGACCAGCCGCCAGTGCTCACGCACACACGCGCCTCAAATTTGTAGTAGTGTAATTATTATAGCGCGGTTGCATGAAGCTTTGCCTCTGTACGGTACGGTTTTTTTACTCATGTGGTATAGCGGCCCATGTACATGTATACGCATATATCATTGAGTTTTCACTTTTGTTGGCGGTCCTTATAGCTGCCTCTGTTTTTTTTTTAAATATATATAGAAGGGTAAATATGGAGCACGCAACCCACGTAATAGTAAGCAGATGTTGTGTTTCCATACATATTTACTCGCCATTAAACATTAATGATGGATACTAAGTTACGAGGAAAATGGGTCGCAGGTTGTCGTCACTCTCCATACGAAACACAGCAATATTATACTCTGGTGTTATATACAGAATGTAGCAAGTTCCATAAACGGTCAAGCGACTTAGTGCTGCAGTCTTTCACGTATAGGAACAGAAAGGCATTGCAACCTATTCTAAAATGTCTATTATATACCGTGCAGGCGTTAGGGCCCCGTTTCCTACCACTTGTATAACAATTACTGACCCACTACCATAAAGCTTTCTTTCCATGTATTGTTCTATTGAACGTATCTTTCTCTGGGTCATTTATACTTTGTTTCTAATTTCAACATCTGAACCTGTATAACCGAAAAATATCATTTTGAGGCTACTTAATTATTTTAATTACTAACCGCCAATTTTAACAAAACATATTTAGAGGAAAAATAGCAAAGAGCTGTTTGCAATATGGCCGATATTATATAAACACGAAATGGTTGACCGCTTAAACTTTCCAGCAGCTTAAACTTCTAAATGACACCCGGGAGGCGTTTGATCCATATAAACGCACTCCCCTGTTATCCCTGGATAAGATATAGGTACCATACCACTACCATGTTCATATTAATAGCCGTAAACTAGAAAATCTTTTGAAATTACTTAAATTCCTCAGTTATACTGCTGTTTTAAAATTTAACGAACGTAAAAGTAAAAGATAAGCAAAGACGTAGCCAGAATCCTTCTATTGATAACTTGCTTTTTACCCGCGGCTTCGCTCGCGTGAGCTAGAATTTTGAACATCATTAAATGCTGTTCCGTGCCAAAATTAGCAAAATTGGATCACTTTCAGAGTCACCTCGGTGTCTGTGTCTCTATGTCTGTCAATTTTTTTTTGAATTCTACAAGACTATTAGACGTTGATGATTGGTATTTGCCACAGATATTATATGCCACAGGAAAACGTGAATATTACTACAATACCTACTATTTTTTATATCGGGAGTGTCTTCCTATGTATCCATAAGAAAGGTAAATTGTCTTGGAATCAAAGTTTATTATTATTATTTACATTTTACTCTTTACATTCATTCATAATTAAAGTTAGTTTAGTTTTAACAAAATAATGACGAATTTCATGGTCTTCTATCAATTTACGGTATAATGTTCATTTGAGATATTTTATTCATATCATTGGTCCTATTAATGATTGGCACCATAAAATAAATGTAGATATTTTTTTACGTCGAGTAGACTTCAAAATTTCATAACTGCAGTTCTATAATGATGTATACTAAAATAATAACGTTACGGATTTTATCACGTTTAATTTTAACTTTTTTTACGTGGGGTTTTTTTACGCATCTTTGGATGAAAGTTCCATAAAAACCCGCGTAAAAGAACATATCGTTGATGTGAAGCACCGATGCTCCGGGAAGTCTAAAGTATGTTAAAATGTTTAGTATCGTCCCAACCATTATATCAGATCTGATAGACAATTTGTTGTCTTGCAATAGAACACCCGATTCTTACCAATGATGATTCGCGAGGCTATTGAAATTAAAAAACATCCTAATTTAAATAGGGAATATGGCTGAGTGCTACCATCTGCTAAGGACCCTATAATTAATAAAATTGAATTCAAACCCAAGCATACTAATGCATTTATTATATTCTATTCTATTTTTATTCTATTCTATTCTAACTATAACATCAGGTCGTCAAACACCTCAGTCCTCCCGTGACCATGGGTTCTGTAAAGTGCCCAAAACATCGGAAATTGAAAAGTTTAAATTAAACGCGATAAAATCCTTAAAATTAGTTTTATTCCTTATAAAATTTATTCACAGTGAACGTGGGAAGCACTACACTCATGAACGGGAGTACAAAATGTTCGCCTTGTTATTGCGGGGAAAGAAAATCCGCCACCTCATATCGTCCCGTTGTAAGAGGTAACATAGGAACCCGTGTGGAGTTGCCAGAGCTCCATCAGGCGCGTCCCCAGGTGGCGGATAGGGAACACCACCCAGATATGGGTGGTAGCGGAAAACCGCCGCGGACCAAAACTGGCGGGGTTTGGCGTACCCGTGGTCCCATTAGGACTAGAAACGCCCGCTTAATGCCCTAAGAGATGGGCCTTCACAGGCTTATCGTTGCTCGGTATCGCTCTTTGATTAGAGCGGACAGGGATGCAACACACGGGGCGATGTGCCAAGCGCACCAATGCTGGGTGACCCCGCGCGGTAATGTGTCAAGCGCACCGATACCGGGCGATCTCTGTGCGGCGATGTGCCAAGTGCACAATGCCGGACAACCTGTAAGCCCGTAACCTGGGCACGGGGGCCCCGCAGGGTGCGAGGAAGAAAACCTCTTCAAAATAACCCCAATCCTAAGGTCTAAGGTGCTGAGGGGATGAATGGCTGGGGAGCTCAGTCCCAAGCCTTGGGGAAGGGGTTCAGGACCACACCCTGTAAAAGGAACCAAAATATGCAGTGCGACAAAAATCGATTCCCCAGGGTGGTCCCGCCGATCCATTGGTAAGCGGGGAGTCCACCCCCAGTAGCCTTCATAGGCGCTGTGGCAGCCCCATCGTATCTGGGGGGGGCAATCCACTGCATCGCGGGGATGCACAAGCGTCAACCGCGGGCCCCACAACATCCACGGGCAAAGTAAAAGACTGGAGCCGTGTCGGGGGGTAGAACTGTGACGACACAAGATAAACGTGGGCGTTCTAAACGTCCTAATATGCCAGTAAATCAGGCTATTGAAAGCGATGGAGGTGGGTCCGATGGCTCGTTCACTTCACTTACATCGGCCCCACCGGAAGGAGGAAGAAAGAGAAGGGCCAAGCCCCCAAGCGCTGCGGTTGTGGCCGCCAAATTCGCGGCAGTGTCGGCCACAGCCTCTGAAGAAGAGGCCGCTACAGGGATAGAAACGGAGGAAGACCTTTTCGACCCCTCCGTAGCGCCCACAAATACCAGGGCTAAGAAAAATCTGCCCAACCTAGAGGAGTTGGCCCGCGAAATGGCGACTCATAGTGACGGTGAGCTCGGTCAACAAATCGACCTCAACCTTCAGGCGGTTGAAAAGGTAACGGATCGCTCCCGAAACCTAAAGGGCAATTTTGTGAGAGGCATAAGGCTAGCCGTACTAAATATAAAGGCGGCAACTGAAGAACTTGCGCGAAGGACCGCTACCAGCGAGAACATTAAAAGACTGGAGAGGGAAAACACGGAACTGCGATCACAGCTCGCCACCCTTGCCAACAGAACAGAAAACTTAACGAAGGAGATTAATCTCCTCCGTAAGCAAGCGACGCAAAAGGCTGATCCACCCCAAACAGAAAGAATGTCTAATCGACCGTTGCGAGTTCAACAAAAATCTGGCAGGGAGGAGGACCTCATGGAGCGCATTGGATCCTAATAGAAGAAAGCTGGCTATCTTTGAGGCCAAGATATTTCCAGATAGGGTTATCCGGCGAATAAGCCGCAGACACAGTCGCCGCAATTGTCAGCACCGCCACCCCAACCGCTGGAATCACAGGCACCACTGCAGCCGCAGAAGACTAAGAGACAAAGGGTGAAAAGGAAAAATGAAGCCCGCCTTTCCACCGCTGGCTGCTCCCCCAGTAGCTGCACCGGTGTTGAATAATTCAGCACCAAATGTCAGTTCGTGGGTGGAAGTTACTAAGAAGCCGAAAAAGGCAAGGGCCACCCAAAAGCGGTCCAACACGACGGCGTCGCCTTACAGTACAACAAAAGAGAGGAGCAACAAGAAAAGGATTTTGCGTGCCCTGACTTCTGCGGCAGTAACCATCCCGGTGGAAAGTTCCTCCGTTACCTATGCTAAAGTAATGGAGGAAGCCAAAGCCAAAATCCATTTGGCAGACTTTGGCATAGAAACTGTTCGCCTTAAGCGCGCAGTAACTGGAGGACTCCTGATGGAGATAACGGGTCCGGACTGTGGAGAAAAGGCGGACAAGCTGGCGGCAAAGATGCGAGTTCTCTCGGACCTGAACGTGCGAATTAGTCGCCCAATAAAAACAAGCGACGTTCGGCTGAGGGACCTCGACGATGCCGTCAGCGCTGAAGAGATTGCAGCGGCGATGGCTGAAGCAGGGGGTTGTTCAGTAGACAACATAAAAGTCGGGGAAGTCCGACGAACACCCAGTAGCATGGGGACGTGCTGGGTACGATGTCCCGTTGTTGCGATCCGTAAGATTGCAGCCGTTGGGAGAGTACGGGTAGGTTGGGGGTCTGCCCGAGTAGAGGTACTAGAGCCCAGGCCCATACATTGTTTTCGATGCTTTGAAAGAGCGCACGTTGCTAGCAGGTGCCCCAATGAGGTAAATAGAGCCGCACGCTGTTACGCATGTGGTGAGCCTGGGCACGGAGCCAAACAATTCACAGATCTCGGGCGGCCTGCCAGCCACAGACTGGGTAAAAAGTGCGTCCCACCTCCAAAAAAAAACAAGGGAAGAAAGAACGAGCAGACTCCGTCTGCATCCATAAACAAGCCGGACGCAGCGACATCAGTCCCTGCACCGAGTCCTAACTCGGCAATGGAGGTGGTCGAAAAATAAAATAAATTTCACACCTAAAGTCCTGGGGCAACCTGAACCACTGCCGCAATGCACAACATCTGCTTATGCAGACCATTGCGGAGTGGCGGGTTACTGCTGCGTAATGTGGAGCTATTCTGTTCCCGACCATCCTCGCTGGTTCGGTGATGAATTGCTCTGTAATATCTACTGGGGAAGTGCAGAGGAGGCCCCTGCGCCCTATTGAGAAGGGGCAGGGCTTCGTTACTGTGCAATGGGGCCCCTGGCCATAGTGGGCTGCTATGTCTCTCCCAATAGGTCCCTTGCCGACTACGAGGCGTACCAGACGAGGTGGCGAACTGTGTTCGCGAATGTCAACCTCGTCCGTTGATCGTCCTAGGAGATTTTAACGCCCACACCAGGGCTTGGGGCAACCCAGAGACGATCCGAAGGAGAGACAGTGATGGAATGGGCGGCTGGGTTGGACCTCCGATTAATGAATCAGGGGTCCGTAAGCACATGCGTGCGGTGGCAGGGGAGTCCATCGTAGATCTTACGTGGGCAACCCTCCGCAATAAATGCTGTCGGGCTGGCGAGTGGCGGAGGAGGCGGTCACACTGTCCGACCACCGTCACATCGTGTTCGATGTCGCACTTCGCCAGCCCGACAGTAACCCCAGTCGCCGAGGGAGCAGCCCACCGCGGCGTTGGTGTCTCAAGCGGCTCGACCGAGATAAGCTCGAAGCCGCCGCCATCGTCGCGTCATGGCCAGATAACGTCGAAGAGGTTCAGTCCGATCCTGAAGTGGAAGCGAACTGGTTTCGGGGTACGATGGCGCAAATTTGCGACCTGTCAATGCCCAGAACCAGTCGCCCCAAGCGCAGAGCAGTGTACTGGTGGTCGGCAGAAATCGCACGGCTCCGTGCGCTCTGCTTGCGAAGTCGGCGCCAGTACACCAGATCTCGAAGAAGAAGAAGGCGAGCTCCGCCTGAGGAGGTAGCCAGACTCTACGGGGCATACCGAGCGGCTACAAAGGCGCTACAAATTGCTATAGCCAACGCCAGGTCTCGGTCCTGGAAAAGCTGGAGGACTCAACGAAGATCCCTGGGGCGTCCATACAGGATGGTACTGGGTAGCTCCGGCCTTGGTCGCCCCCCTTGACGGAGACTCTCGATCCGGATCTTCTGGGAAGGGTGATCAGCACGCTCTTCCCAGAGGACCGGTCAAGTCCCTCAGGTCACCTACCGTCGTCATGGGAGTGGCAGGATGAGATGGGGGTGACCGTCGAAGAGCTGGACCGAGCCGTTAGCCGCTTAAAAGCCCGGAACACAGCACCGGGGCCCGATGGAATACCGGGCCGGGCCCTAGTGCTGAGTCTGGCTGCCCTGGGGGACAGGCTCAGGCAGCTGTTTACCAGCTGTCTGCGCTATCACGTTCCCACAGCCTGGAAAGAAGCAAGGCTGGTCCTCTTGAAGAAGGAGGGCAGGGCCGCTGATTCTCCCTCTGCGTACCGCCCCATATGCCTGTTGGACGAGATTGGCAAATTATTCGAGAGGATAGTTGCCAGTCGGCTCAATAGGCATCTGTCGCGCGTCGGTCCCGATTTGGCTGATAGCCAGTTTGGGTTCCGACGGGAGCGTTCCACTTTAGATGCGATTATGCGCGTCCGCTCCCTGTCGGAACAAGCAGTATCCCAGGGTGGCGTGGCGTTGGCGATAAGTCTTGATATCGTCAACGCCTTTAACTCCCTACCCTGGGATGCAATCAGGAGGGCACTGGCACATCATCAGGTGCCCCCTTACATGCAAGGTATTATCGGGGACTACTTGCGCGACAGGTACATCCTGTACATGGAGCAAGATGGCAGGAAGATCCGGAAGGGGATCACACGTGGGGTTCCACAGGGCTCGGTGCTGGGGCCGCTACTGTGGAACCTCGCCTATGATGCGGTTCTGCGAATCGATCTTCCCGCTGGCGTAGATATTGTCTGCTATGCTGACGACACATTGGTGATCGCCAGCGGGATCACTTTCAAGGGGGCCAAGGAGCTCGCCGAACTCGGGGCGGAAGTCGTCATCGCCAAAATCCACGAGTTGGGATTGGAAATAGCGCCTCACAAGACCGAGGCCCTATGGTTCCATAAATTACCAAGGGGCAGGGAACCACCCGACTCGTGTGTCCGCGTGGGTGGGTCTGATGTCAGAGTGGGGAGGTACATGAAGTACCTGGACAGTCGCTGGGGCTTCGAAGAACATTTCGAGGGCCTAGTCCCCCGGATCGAAAGGGTAGCGGGTGCTATGCATAGACTGCTGCCCAATCTAGGGGACCAATGGAGGAAGTACGTCGCCCTATGCGGGAGTTATACGATCCGTAGCTCTGTATGGAGCGCCTGTATGGGCAGGCTGGCCATCCGACGCTGTAGAACTAAAATCTATAGTGTTCAGCGGAGGATGGCCGCCGGATCGTACGAGGATACCGCACTATATCCTTTGAGGCGGCGACAATCCTGGCTCGCTTTCCACCACTAGATATACTGGCGGAAATGGACGCGAAGGGTGTACTTCCGAATCCGTGCCCTCCGCCAGAGCGGTGGTGGTAGTGAGCCAGAAGAGGCGCTCGAATCAATTAAACGGCAGGAACGACAAAACGCTCTGGCGTCATGGCGCTCTCGACTTGAGGAGCGCTATGAACGCAAGCGCGTCATTGGAGCAATCCTGCCGGTCTTCGAAGCCTGGATGCAGCGACGAGCGGGAAGACTCACCTACAGACTTACAGATAATTACCGGGCATGGGTGCTTCGGTGATTATCTGTAAGATCGGACGCGAGGCGACGGCGAACTGCTTCCACTGTGGTGGACGGGACCAAGACTCCGCTTCCCACACGCTCGCAGTATGCCCAGCGGGAACGGGAGCGGACGATCCTGGTAAACCGCATCGGACAGAACCTCTCCCTGCCAGCAGTCGTGTCGGCGATGCTGAGCGAGGGATTCGGCGTGGAGGCCAGCCACCTTCTGTGAATCTGTTATGATTCAGAAGGAGGCTTCTGAGCGAGATCGAGAGGGCGGATCCCGCGCGGAGACGACGTCGCCAGGCGTTCGTCACGGCCTCCTCTTGAAAACGGTGTTCCCTACCAGAAACGGGGCCTTCAGGGTTGCAGACGCTCGGGCGGGGCCTCGAACGCCTAGTTATGTAACCCCGAGGAGGACGATGACTCAGAGTGGTCTCGAGACATCGTGATAGCACTGCGAGGTTTGGCCGGCAACGCATCTGCAATTCCCTGGTGTTGCAGTTGTTCATGGGCGGCGGTAGTCACTTAACATCAGGTGAACCGCGAAATCGTTGCCCCTCTCCTATAAAAAAAAAAAAAAAGAGGGTGCTGGGGGTAGCATGTACTGCCCCAGGACGTGCTATTAGTGTAGCAAAGCGATGGAGGGGCTCCGGTTGCGTTCCGAACGGAGATCCCGGGACCCCTCGTATACGCTGATGGTGACCACCGTGGGGTTTTAGCCGGTAGGAGTCCGGCATAACCTTTTCGTTGCCCCCGCAGCGGAAGGTATCCATGAGGATTTCCCCACGAAAAAAAAAAAAAAGGTGACATAGGAAAACAAAAAGCAGATGGGTAGCATCATCTTCCTGACAATGGATCAAAATAATAATAGTTGCGGTTGCCAACCCGCCTACCAAGCGTGGTAACTATACCAAATATCCAGCTACTTGACAATTTAGGCCTATGTTCATTTCAGTGGACTTTTGATAGGCTGACGATAATGAGTTCTACTCATCTTTGCAACCGTTAATATTTACGGTAGGGTGAAAAAAAAAGTAACATACCCGAAAATATGAATGAAATAAAAACTGCATATGCACCCCATGAAAAGTAAAAATGTAGCAGCTTACAAACATGATACTACTGGGCACAGGCCGCAGAGAGTTTTTAGCCAAAAAATGTAAAATAAAATGAACATTTGTTTAAGTAAAAACTGCTTTCTTTAATTAAAGTATTTTTCCGCAAGAGCCTGTTCATTTACATAAACTCATATGAGCTATGAAACCAGGACTGTCACAAATATCTTAATATTTCTGAAAATATGAAAGCTATCTTAAATTACAAACTGATTTATAAGTCTCATTAAAGGTAAAAAAGTAAAGTATACGTCTCACTACTGTGCACAGGGCTCCTCATTACCTAGAGTGTTTTGTGGGCAGAAAAATAGAGTATGCTGCAATGCTTCAATGCAGATTAACGGTTTTCACATCTCCACGATTATTTTAATTACTCAGACATCTAGGTTTCCCCCACGAAGTTATTCTTCACCACTTTAACGGACACGTGTTAAGTCAGCACGTAAAATTTTCTATAACAGACATCCTCGAGGGAATCGTACACGTTTTGCTCCCGTACCATGATGAAATCTCACGACGAGCTACACGGCCCTCGTATTTGTTTTAATACAATTCATAAAAACTGAAACTAAGCTTTTGAATGATTGTTGGCCACATCTTCCTAGTAATTACACATCCAACGATGCCACGAACGAATTTTCAATTATTTACATCGTATATTCAGTAGCATTCTATTATTTAATTTTCTCAGTGACTTACCATTTTAGTTTATTTGGTAGTAAGTAGATGGCGCTATTATTAGATAAAATAATGATAGCCAAAAGTATACATTCTAGTAGTAGCGATAGAAGCGAACATTTATTTATTATATCAATAAGGCATAAAGTGAAGTCAATTCTGTTAAATGTTATGTTTCTGTTAAAAAATACGTTATCAGCGCCACTAGCGATGAAAAACGATTTAATGGTATCGTCATATGACCATATCATGAAATAGCTACGTTGTGTTTAGCTATTAATATCTTGAAACGATTTCTATTCATTGATTTGGTCAAGCGATATCATGACATGGTCAACAAACAGTTAAATATCATGAAATGACTACAGCATTTCACGGAATGATAGACTTCTTTATGATACATGATCAATCCTACGATCTGGCTACGACATATATAAAAATCTCTTTAATAAAACTATAATGATAATGAAAATTTTGCAATAGTTGCAGACATACCAGTTTTAATTAGTTTACATATAGATTAGTAATAATTCAAATAAAAACCTTATCAATTTTCATATTTTTGATAAACATCACTATTATCTATTGAAATTGTTACCTACACTTTTAAAATAAAATAACAAAAATACTAAAAAACTAAACGTTAGAATTTTTAAATAATTTTAAATATCTAATTATTTTAACATATTAATGTAAGTTATTTATATTATTTAATTTATTAGTAATTGAAGGAAAAAATATACTACTTTTTCCATTTGATGATAGATGTCGCTGTTTTGATAACTAAATCGGTGTAGTTTCAAATTATTTAACCAAGATCATAATTATATTTTAAGCTTTATTTATAAATATGGTATTTATTTGAAAAAAACACCCGTCATCCCGCCTATAATTACTAAGATATAATAGAAAATTAATTTCTAAAGGAAGGAAAATACTTAACCTTCTTTTTTGAAGTTCCGTAATCGGATAAAAAGTAGCCTGTAAGTCGCCCCGGGTAACTACCTTCATACAAAATATCATGTAAATCGGTCTAGTAGTTTTTATGTGAATCCGGAATATACAGACAGACAGACAGACAGACAAAAATTCTAAAAACCACTAATTTGGCTTCATAACCCTTTCCTTAGTCCCCTGAACTTGTTTTTTCAAGAATATATTAGAATTACAGACACGATTTTTCTACACATTTATTATATGTATAGAATAATGTGGTTGCTCGATGGTATTTGTTGAGTTTTTGGTCAAAAATTCGTTTACAATGATGGCCTTGTGCGAAGGCGCATTATCGTGGTGCAAAATCCAAGAATTTTCTTTCAAAAAATCTGGCCTTTTTCGTCCAATTTGCTCTCTTAAACGCCGCATAATTACCAAGTCTCGGCAAGAATTACGAGTACGCAATACCGCGATAGTCAAAGAAAACAGTCAACATGACTTTGACTTTTGATCGACTTTGGCGTGATTTTTTCGGTTTCGGTTCAGTTGGAAGGCGCCACTCCGAAGCTTGTTGACTAGTTTGCATGTCAAACTCGTAAACCCACGTCTCAATCACGTAACAATGCGTTTCATGAATGTTGGGTAAGAATTGACTCGTTCTAGCATGTCTTCAGCGACTCTTATGCGATTGAGTTCTTGGAGAAAATTCAGGCCTTTTGGGACTAGCAGAGCGGCAACATGTTTTATACCCAAGTGATTATTTAAAATGGTATGGATCGACTCGTGAAACACAGAAAATTCGGCGGCTATCTCTCTCAAGCTTGAATGAGGATTTTCAGTCACTATTTCCTTCACTTTTGCGATGTTAACTTCAGTTGCAGACGTTGATGGCCTACCAGAGCGAGGCAAATCTTCCATCACATCTCGACCGCTTTTGAACGCTTTGTACCACTCAAAAGCACGTGTGTTTGATAAAGTCGATTCAACGTAACCCTTCCGTAACATTTTTAGTTACTCCGAACACGAAATTCCATTGGTGATATAAAATTTATGACAAACTTTTTGTTCGATGTTTTTGTCCATTGTGAAAATTGCAATACACACTAGATATGATATAACTAAAAACAGCACTGCATTAAATAACAGATGTAACCTAAACTCCGCGCCAAAATGGAAAATAGTTGTGCCAATCTAACAACAATAAAAAAATGAATTTGGAACCATAAACAAATCATCCATTCCCGATATTTTTTTGACTGAATGTAAACATATAACAAAGTATTTAATATTTCATTCTAGTTAAAACCACGGATTTAAGAATCTATAAGCCATCACTACCATCTCTGCACAGGGAGGACAACTTACTGGCCCACGTCAAGAAAGAGAAAGCCGACCTTTTAGGCTCCCTTTTTGCGTCCAACTCGACTCTCGATGACGGAGGGAACACACCGCCGACCATCCCGCAGTATGAGTGCTCTATGCCTAATGTGCGATTCACACAGTGCTCAGTACGCAAAGCACTCCTCTGCCTGGACATACACAAGTCGAGTGGGCCTGACGGAATCCTGCCAGTTGTGCTGAGGACAAGCGCTCCAGAGTTGGCACCGGTTCTAACGCGTCTTTTCCGGTACTCCTACTCCCTTGGCGTTGTCCCGAATTCACGGAAGACAGCTTTCGTGCACTCGATCCCTAAAAAAGGTAACCGCTCTGATCCGTCCAACTACAGGCCTATCGCCATCACCTCCTTGTTCTCGAAAATAATGGAGTCCATTATTAACTGCCAGCTCATGCGGGAACTTGAGGAGCACCAGCTAATTAGTAACCGCCAGTACGGTTTCCGTCGGGGTCGCTCAGCTGGTGATCTTCTTGTTTACCATTGGTCGTTAGTTTGGACATATCGAAGGCCTTCTATCGGGTTTGGCACAAAGCGCTTCTTACGAAGCTGCCTTCCTATGGGCTTCCCGAGAAATTGTGCAATTGGATCACCAGTTTTCTTGTTGATCGTAGCATCAAGGTTGTAGTAGACGGTGCATGCTCCGATTACAATCCCATTAACGCTGGTATTCCACAAGGCTGCGTGCTATCACCAACGCTGTTTCTTCTGCATATCAATGATACGTTGCAAATCGGTAACATTCATTGTTATGCGGATGACAGCACTGGTGATGCTCTATACACCGGCCGTGCCAATATTTCTCGGGAAAACGTCGCCGAGTACCGGAACAAACTAGTGTCTGAAGTCGAGTCTTTGCTGAACAAAGTCTCGGATTGGGGGCGACTAAATCTACTCAGAAGACACAAGTTTGCGCGTTTACTGCTAAAAATAACCGCTTTGTCGTATCTCCTCAGTTTCAAGGCACTCCCCTTGTTGCCTCAGCTAGTATCGTAATCCTCGGCGTCGACATATCGAGTGACGTGCAGTTTTATGGTCACTTGGAAGAGAAGGCCAAATTGGCGTCTAAAAAGCTAGGCGTGCACAGCAGAGTGGGACAGTATTTCATGCCGGTGCACCGCCTGTAACTTTACAAGGCGCAGGTTCGGCCTCACATGGAATACTGTTCCCATCTCTGGGCAGGGGCTCCCCAGTGCCAGCTCCTTCCACTTGACCGCATCCAGCGCAGAGCGGATCGAATCGTTGACGACCGAGTTCTTTCCGATCGGCTTGACTCACTGCCACTGCGTAGATGTTGCATCTCTTTGCGTATTTTATCACATGTACCACGGGGAGTGCTCTGAGGAATTGTTCGGACATTTTCCAGCCGCTCAATTCAAAAAATCAATGCTTTTTTGCCCCTTCTCCTATAAAAATAAAGAGATCCGGCATTGTCATTAAAATACTTCAAACAAAATTTTCAATTATTATATATAATAATTTGGACAAATTATAATACATTGATAATGTATGTATAGTGACGACCTGGTAAGACATGCAGGAAGTCGATGGATGCAGGTGGCTCAGGACCGTGCTTTGTGGCATTCCTTGGGGGAGGCCCATGTTCATCAGTGGACTTGTGAAGAGCTGTAATGATGATGATGATGTATGTATTTCTTTGTCTATCCCACGGAGATAATTCGTCCTAGATGACTTTTGACTAGTATTAGTCGAAATTCGAATGTTTGACGTAGAACAGTTTGAGTTACTTTTTAATTGTGATAATAATTGTGAGATTTCACTCAGAATACTTTCTCTCTCAGATTATCCCGAAGTGAACATATAAATCGAGACAAAGGGAAGGAGGCAAAGGTATCTTAGCTCATACAGCCATGAATGTGATCAAAATATATTTATTTGATTGGTTAAAGCATTTTGTATGGAAAAATCATGTGCATATGTTCACTTTTTACTTGCGCATATAATTTTATTTTCTGTGCACATTAGCTCAGTACCCTTTGAATGATAAAAGTTTTATTCCTTTCCTTATGTAGGATAAGATTCCTACTTCAATTTTCAATGTTTACGTATTATTATGATGATTTATTATGACAATAAAAATAAATTTGTTGAAAACAATAAATTTAAATTTAGTTTCTTGTTATACGAATCATGAAATTAACTCATCTGAAAAATTGTATCTGAATTAATAGACGATAAAAATCATATAAATACATTTATACTGGTTTAGTTGGCCAACATGTATTGTGAAATTTATATGTATTTCCACCCTTTTTGGGTTCTCATAAATATTTAAATGAATGTAGTATGTTATAAGCTAGTAGCTCTTAGCTTTAAGGATCTTAACTAGTGGGAATTTAGTGTGATATGACTTAAATATTATTAATGAATAAAAATTATTACCTATCGACTAATTATCTCAGCTGTAACCCTAAATCAATTTATATTATAAACGTAGTAAAAATAATAGAGGTTTAAAGTATTTATCATCATTTGTTCTTCAATAAGTTATCACCCTCGGTTTTGTGCTGTTGCCATAAAAATATTTACATCCCGTTTGTCGTCAACATTTTTATCTGAAATTAAATTATAAATTCGTTAATAACTTTTAGTTTTCAGAGAGGTTTAAACTTTGTTATATATGCATTATATGTGTCATTTGTGCAATATAATATGTGACTTGATATTTATCCTGCATTATGTGACTATTTAGAAGCTTTTCGATGTACTTACATATCTTTAAGTTTAAAAATATGCATATTGTATTTAGTTTTTGACTTTAAATAATAATTTTCTTTTACTTTATTCTAAGCTCTACATGTTGAGATATATAATGATTTCTTATATTTACTTTAGTCGAATACTACACATTGAATAAAACTATTTTAACGGATTTTATCGCGTTTAATTTACTATTTTAAGTCCCCCCCCCCGTGACCATGGGTGCTGTAAAGCACCCGAAACGTCGGGAATTAAAATAGTAAATTAAACGCGATAAAATCCGTAAAAATAATTTTATTCAATGTTGATATATAGTCAAAAATTAAAACTTATTGCGTAACTGTGTGACATGTAAGGATTGAGTGTATTCAGTAAGGAAAGGTGGAAATCATAGCATACTCAGACTTTTGTTCTAATCGGCACGTATTTAGTTGTGTATCACCAGCAGCGCAGTCAGGAATTTGCATTTAGAAAAACTCAAAATTAGGGGCATTTTAGGTGCTAATTAGGTGCCAAGTTTAAAAATTAGGTGCTCTAAAATTTTCACCGCAACGAAGTGTTAAAATTTGCGTTGCTAGCAAAACTTATCGTTAGCAACGCAATGAAGTTATTACATATACGATAAATAATAATAGCAAGGAATTAAGTGCTAATTAGGTGCTGTAGGTATAGGCAATGACAAGGCGCCCCTAATAAAAATAAAGTCGTTATTCAGAACAAAGCAGATGCAAAATTCAGGTTTTCTGAAAATCTGAATAGAATCAAAATTGCTTTTAGATAAAGCCCAAATTAGGGGCTTTTTAGGTGCTAATTAGGTACCAATTTTAAAAATTTGTTGCTCTTAAATTTTCATCGTAATTAACAGTTGAAATTTGCGTTGCTGGCAAAACGTATCGCTAGCAACGCAGTGACGATAATAGACATACGATAAATGTTAATAGCAGGGAATTAAGTGCTAATTAAGTGCTGAAAGATTATTGAGGTCGGATGTAGATGACGGTAATATTCTGGAAATTATTGGGTCCAGGACCACCATTACCTTACTATAAGCAGGCCTGTCTCACTCCGCGCTTTAGGCATGAAAATATACCTACGCAGCGCGGCCCCGTATGCGGGGCTAATTCCGTGAGGTTGTGTTCCGTGCGTTGCTAGCGATACGCTTTGCTAGCAACGCAAATTTTAACACTTCGTTGCGGTGAAAATTTTAGAGCATCTAATTTTTAAACTTGGCACCTAATTAGCACCTAAAAAGCCCCTAATTTTGGGTTTTTCTAAATGCAAATTCCTGACTTTGCGTAGATGGCGAGACACAGCTCAAGTATTTTGTCTCTTTTTAAGTAAATAATTTTGACATGAATAATATTTTTGAGTTAATATTATGTCATCAGTAAAATATTAGTCGAAAAGCAATATTGCTTTTATTTATCACACATTTACTTATAAAATTAAATTCATCTCAATATCATTATACGGGCTTGTTTGTTATCACGTCATTGCCAGACATATTTAATTTCGAGTTTCAAAGTCATAGTGAATTCATAAAACACATGATAGCTCTTCATCCATCAGATATAATAAGCAACCCGAATAATCAAAACGTAATATAGTTAAGCAATTTAAAATAAAATCTATTAAAATAAACATAATTTTAATAGATTTTATTTTATATTGTATTGCAGTTGCATTGCCCGCTTACCTTGCTTCCGTGACATAATGTCAGTGATTTATGTGAAAAATTTTTAAAGAACATATTAGAAGGTTCTACTTATGCTTTACTACAAAGGCAAGGCAGACATGGCAAACACTCTGTCCTGTGTGTGTTCCAATGGAATTTAACCAATAAAAATAGTTTTAACAACAGCAAGTCCTTTGTTACGGAGTGTGCAGAAAGATTTGTTTCATAATTTTTATAGTGACTAAAGTCAGGCCCGCTTTCATGCTATTTCGACTGAGGAATCTAGCCACTGGCAAAACGCTTTATCATCAATTTGGGCTTCACGGACTTTCATGTAAGAAAAGTGCTGGTAGGTTACGATGTTATCCAAAGAGTTCTTGTCTCTATAATTGTTCCCTGGGTTTTAGAATCTAGTGGAATATTTTAAGACGATGACAGTAGACCCGAGGGTATGATTTTGGTCCTTTGGGAGAGACGTAAAGCCTAATGTAGGATACTACGTTACGTAGACACTCTGACAGTCTCTCATCTCAGTGTAGTATGAGTCTCTGACAGATGACTACTTAATTGTGCTAGCTGTGTAGATATTATCGGTCCACGGGGTCCAAATTCATCTGAGATGAACATAACTAGTGTAGGAGAACAGACCTCCACCATTCAATGGTCTAAGCAACAGACATTTCAAATTGCGTTTAGAAAATTAAAGTAAAACATTTCATCGGGTATTTCGTTTTAATTGACAACAAAATGTTTAATCTAGTGATGTGTCCTAATAATGAAGTAAATGGATGTAACGCGTACAAATATTTTCCAATACTGCTTTAGTTATTGTTCTGAGTCCAATACAATAATTTCAATAATGATTGACACCACAGTTAAACACGTCAACTATGCTTCAGTTACAGTTCATGTCAACAATAATATAGTGGGGATTTTCTTTTAATTTGCTTTCATGGAGAAATGCAACAATGAAAATATTTCATGAAAATGAACTGTCGACAATTGAAATGCTGATAAAGCTAAAGTCGAAAATGCAGAGTTGATTTGCATTGCTCGGTTTGACATACAGACTATTTTTTTTTCATTGCACCATACTCAATTTTTGATATCTGAATTTCCTGTTTTTCGTTATTCATTACAAACTATCGAAGTCCAATGCTGAACATAGGACCACGTTCAGCAGTGGAATTCGATAGTTTGTCCACAGATTTCCACAGATTGCTTCATATGAGGAATATTGTCCAAAGTTGGCACTTGGCAGGCGGGTTGGCAACTGTAGTTTATAATTTATGGTTGTTAATGGGAAAACGCCATCTTCTGGTTTGTTTCACTGTATTGCCTCTTACGATGCCCATGGGTAGTTATGAGGTACTAGATATTCTTACACCGCCATTATACGGTAAACTTACTTAAACATTAATAAAATCTTATATTCAATCATATCGAAAACACCAGATCTATTAGAAGTACATATTTGAAATTTGGTCATGTTTCTTTTGCTGAGTATAGAGTGAGATTTATATGAGTCTTTTGCGGAAATCGACTCTTAAAAATCCCTGTTTAGGGTAATATGTAAGCTTCTCAGTCAACTCAATTAAAGGATACCATATTTTATGTCACAATTGCAAACTCGCACAATGACAAATTAAAGTGATCCCGTCTTGGGTGACTTTCCGCTGACCTAGTTCCTTATAACGAAAGTAAAGAAAAATATTCCGAAAATCGTTATAATTTGTAGGTATATGTTATAGAAAATATTTTTGCGAATACGAGTTTACATTTGCAGTTAGATCATACTGTTATGCAGATGCATTTGATATGTTAGTTTTTCCACTGCATTGTTAAGTTCATCCTTTCAATCCGACTTGCCTTTTCATTTGCGATGTGTGATGTGTGAAAACCGAACAACGAACACTTATTCGGTTTTTGAATTGTAACTTCTACAAAGTTCGATTTTTGTAGAGATCAGATGAACGGATGTACCTTAAGTTTCATATTATACATCAACTTAAAAATGGTTTTCTGAAATCGTCTATCAATGGGTAGAAAGCCGGGAGGTACTAGATTGTCAATAATCAATATAAACTTGGAGGCTACAATTATTCCGAACTATTTTTCGGAATACTCTTCGTGGCAAATACGATATAAATTCAAAAAGATTCGAGTGCAGTGGTCAAGTGGAAAGAACTGGGATTCTAGGACCGTAACCGTATTCCATGTGAGGCTACTTAATCCCCGTGCTTGATCCTCGTGAAGTTGCAAGCAACGGGCTGGCACTGCTTTACTAATAACGTTAGCAATATTCTACTAAAGTTCGCCAAATCGCATGTTAGTAGACAGCTGCACTACGATCAAATTTTAAAAGGAGCCTTGTGTCTTATAATAGAATATTTTAGCCTACTGCCACGAAACACTTATAATCACTCCATGTGTTGCACGGTTACTATTTTCCGTTCATCGGTTGTAGTAGGGAGCCCATGATGCTAAATTGGGATTTACTCTTGGGACCTATTGGATTTTGTAGATTAGGTGATAGGAACAAAAAAAAGTTATATAATGTTTTCTCTTCCAGTGGTGGGGAATGCGTCTACAGATTTTCAAAAATGTAAAAATTACTACAAACTACTACAGATGTTCAAAAATTAATTCCAGCGCATCAGAAATTCAAAGAATAACCCTAAAAATGCTCCCATTCAAAAGACTGATGATTTGGAAGTGACGCAAGCTCGTAGCGAATTTTTGAATATGCGAAAAAAATCACCATATTGAAATACTCGAGCTTGTCAGATTATTATACAGAAGGTTCAGCTTGAGGTACCAGTATGGTAGCTTAAAATCTGTCGATTATTTTGAGGGATATTAATAATCTGACTGCTTGAAATACATTTTTTTATGATTTTTTTCTCAATAACGATAAAATGTGACTGTAAATGGGTGGGGATGGCACGAGAGAGTCAGATAGGGAAAAAGTGAAAGGGAGCGAAACAGAGTGTAGGACATGCTGCCTCCAGCTGCGCACTCATCTTCATAAACGATTTTTAGTATTTCGACTTGTGGAAATCGGCAGATTATGTTTTTTTTTGTTATTTTTACATTATTTCCTTCAAAATAAAAAAAATTCAACCTACCACGAGAATGTCAAGGCAACGTTTTATTTTTGCAACTTTGTAACCCTCCCACTCCCTTACGTTACGCTCAAATCGTCAGATTTTCTAAATGCACTCTTTTTAGCTCGTAATTAACCCACCTTACCTTAATCTGACGCGCTTGAGTAAATCAACAAATCCCCTCTTGGGCTCTCCTACTATTGTCAGGGCTATATGGCTATGTCAGTTGACCTATCACGCAGTTAAATCCAAAGCTTAGCCTTCGCCTTAGCTTGCTGAGTTACATTCAGCTTCTTCATATTATAGCCACCGTTAAATAACTATGTTTCAATGTTTTCGGTTTCAAAGTTAATCAAACATATTACACACAAACTTTGAACGCATACAGAGCAAACAAAGAAATATTCATTTTTTTATGAATATTAAGATTAGCTTTTTTTATATTATTCTAAGCCAGCATTTAACTACAATCCCACCTGATGGCAACTGGTGATGTAACCTAAGATGGTGAAGCGCACTGACTTAACAAACACCTATTCACTCTTGCCTTGAAGATAGCCACATTGTAATCGGATGGAAAAACAGATGCTGTCAACTTATTCCATTCTTTTGCTGTACGCATGATGAATGATGTAGCAAACTGTTAGCTTTGAATGCGTGGTAAGTCAACAACAAAAGGGTGGAGACTGGCCGGACGTCTGGTTGTCCCATGGTGGAGTGGAGAGGGAGGAATTAAATTATGCAATTCCTGCGCACACTCTCCGAAATGCATCTTGCAGAAAACCGAAAGGCTGGCTACTTTGCACCTGTGTTCGAGGCTGGTAACATTGGTTTTAACCAAATTCGGGTCACCAATTAGCCTCTTAACACGTCTTTCCATTGAGTTCAAAGCTGCTAGCTGGCATTTTGCAGCACCAGCCCATATATGGCAGCAGTACTCCATTACGACCGGACTTGCGCTTTATATAAAGTAAGCTGTTGTCCCAGCGTGAAGTATCGCCGCACCTTTGCAAGGACTCCTAGCCTTCTTGCAGCTGCTTTGGCCTTGGACTCAATGAACCGCCCGAAGTTCAGATTTGAGGATATCTCAACTCCCAACAACTGAAGACGTTCGGTGTATTCCAGTGATACATTTCGGAAAGAAGGAGCCAAGATGAGCTGGCTCCTTTTTGCAGTGAAGAGACAGGCTTGTATTTTGGAGGCGTTGAATTTCAAAAGATTCGCATCTCCTCATTCGTAGACTGCCTGTAGTGTGAGATTCACACGCTCTACCATAGCTTCTCTTTCGGACTAGATTTGATCCCGACTGGCTCGAGGACTTGGTTGGTATCTCTCCACAACTGTGTTATCGTCTGCATACCCATAGATACCGGGCATAAGCAGATCATTAATATGCAGCAGGAAGAGAGTTGCAGAGAGGACGGACTCCTGAGGAACACCGGCGTTAGTCGCCACAGGATCGGATGAGCAGCCATCGACGACGATTCGGAGAGACCGTTCACTCAGAATATAGTCCTTTACCCAGTCAATCAGACCAGGGGATAAATCGAACGCTGGAAGCTCACCCAAAAGGCTAGTGTGCCAAACTCTGCCTTCGAGACATCAAGGGAAACAGCAAGTGCTTCCCCACTGTTCTCGAGTGCCTCGCCCCATACGTGTGTGGCATACGCTAGAAGGTCCCCAGCTGACCGATTTCGGCGAAACCCGTATTGCCGGTCACTAAGGAGGTTATTCTGTTCTAGGTATGCCATTAAGCGGGCGTTCAATATACGCTCCATAATCTTGCAGAGTATGGAGGTTATTGAGGTAATTGTACCCATAGCCTTACCTTTATCACTTTAAGCAGTAAATTTGTTATTCCATAAGTTAATTCATGAAGTGGTTTAGTTGTGCTCCCAATTTTACCTGAATCCATTTAGCTGTTTAAATACGTAATTGAAAATCTCAAACAACCAACAAAATCTTGCGGCAAAAATCACTTATCATCGGGAAAGTCACATGTTTGTTTGCTCCTTCTGTTATTAATAAGAATATCTAGTTATTATATTGCAATTTATTTTTCTCAATACGAGATTAATTTGCAAATTTTAATATACATAAATCTGCCTGAATGGGTAATGTTCAAACTTAATCATAACGCTTTTTTTATAATTTAAGTCATAAATATTCTAACACATATTAAAGTAAATACGAAAAATACCTTGAAATAAAATACGCCCTGGTTCTATGTTAAACGTGCTATCAAGTTATTATAAACATAAACTAAATTAGTTTCTAGCTTATACAAATTCAAATAATCTTAAACCAAATTACGGTGCCAAACAAAAGCTCGATAACGATGTCTCATTTGCGTAAATTGCAGTATTACGACGTGTTAAGCTTAATAAAACCTTTTTACTTCCAAAAGGTTAAACAGGGATTTTATGAATAAGGCGAAATCTGAACCATTGAACGTTCTTATTGATCGTTTTTAAAATTGAATAGCATGTTTTCTCTTTAGTATGGTAGAAGACCACATCAAATTCAGATTCCAAGCTTTTTAAATATAAATAAAGTTTGTTTAAAGCTAATATAAACCTCAAAATCTACACCTTTTCGAAAAAGAAGACATTCTCAGAGAGCACTGGCAAGAAACTCTGTGGTCTTTGATTTTTTTTAGATTCCAATTTATAATTTCGTTTACAAATTTCAAATGTACTTGTACTCGTATATTAATATTTTTGAAATGTCAATTTTTTACAATTCAGTTCCCCCTTATGAGGCAATCTATGGAGGTGGCCTAAGTGCATTAGTGAAATGAAATGAAAGTGAAATAAAAGTTTATTGTTTCCAACATATTCTTAAATTAGTATAAGTTTGAGGACTTCTTTGAAGTATAAAGATACTTGTGGTAGTAAGCCCTCGCCCTCCCTGAATGTATGTGTGCATGGCGCGCACGCGCGCGTTTGTGTGTGTGTGTGTGTGTGTGTGTGTGTGTGTGTGTGTGTGTGTGCGTGCGTGTGTGTGTGTGTGTGTGCGTGTGTATGTGTGAAAAAAGACAGTGAGTGAATGTGTTTATAGGATAAATTCTAATAAAGCTTCAGTTTGATCGTAATTAAGTGTCTTAAACCTTAAGTGTCTTAAACCACTGCATTATTTTTTTCTTACAGTCATATGTCTTTAATGGATATATTTGCAATATTTTATTAATCTGATTGTATAAGTGTTCTGATTGCTTGTCATATTGATGTTTCGCAGAGGTGGTTTTCGTTCTCCAAATAGGAGCTGCGCTATAATTTATTCTTTTACTACAGTAAGTAGGATTAAAAGCCAAAGACTTATGTTTTTTCAATTAAGTGTGTAATATGTACAACTGCCTCACCGAAATCAGCCCACATGATGAATACAAAAAGCTAGTGGAGTACCTGTACGGTTTAAAATGCATAACCTTTAGTAGACATCTCTGAGCTCTCTCAACTTCAATAAATTTACTTTTGTAAGTATATAAAAAATTGGTATACAATATATTATAATGGCTTTAGCACGCGCTACATATATTTGATTCAAAAGATCCAAACAGGCAACATGTCTTAAAGTTTTAAATATCTAAGTGAGCTTTCGAATTCTACTAGACACTAATTCAACATGCCTGTACCAGGAAAGTCGCTGATCCACCATAACGCCCAGATACTTTGTATATGAAACTTTTCAATAGATGTACACGAACAGTTACCGCTGTAAGGATTGTTATATTTATGTATTTTGATTCTAAAATCATCCTTTAGCTATGATCGACTGGTCATAGAAAAACATATGAATTGAGTTTTACTAACATTCATAGTAAGTAAGTAATTGTCAAGCTAACGAGCAACCTTAGCAAATTTTTATATATTATATTAACTGCACTTCTTCCCTCGTGTCTCCCCAAAACAACATCGCAGTGTCATCTGCGTATAAGAAAACTCTCCCCCTGTTCACACTCATATTACATAGATTATTAATATATACTAAGAATAGCGTAGGGCCCAAGACGCTTTCCTGCGGTACTCCATAATTTACATTTATATAACTACTAGTGTATTGACTTATTCTTACCGTCTGCGTCCTGTCAGAGAGGTAGTCCTTTAAAAGTTTTAGAGGCATACCTCTGATTCCAATCCGTTCTAATTTATTAATAAGTATAGGGATTGATACAATATCAAAGGCTTTTTTTAAATTCAGGAAGACAGCAAGACATTTTCTACCATTATCTTAGGTATTAACAATTTGAGAACTCAACGCAGCAACTGCATCTTTCGTAGAGCATCCCTTTCTAAAGCCAAATTGAGAGTTTGCTAATATGTCAAATTTAGAGAGATACTGTATAAATCTGTTGTTAATTAACTTTTCCAAAGTTTTTGAGAACACAGGTAGCAAGTAGATTGGCCGATAATTACTAACTTCTTTCTTATCTCCACTTTTGTAAATCGGAATTACAATAGATCGCTTCAGCAGCTTCGAAAAGACATCCTTTTCAAAACAGATATTAGCAAAATGGCAGAGGATGGGGACAAGTAGTTGTTTAGCCATTTTCAGAAAACCCATTGAAATATTGTCCCATCCAGGGGCGGAATCTGATTTGAGACCTGAAATAATACTATTTATCTCTTCCGGACAGGTTTGCCAATACAAAGGAAGAATGTACCTTTACAGATACAGTTTCATGTACGTGATCAATATGGCAAAATGATAAACAAATATTAGGATTGTTAGTACTTATGTTCTCGGCAAGATTCTAATCTAAACTATTAACACGTGATTGTTTTGTATAAGTTATGTTCTTAATGTGCTTCCAGAGAGATTTAGTTGATATTGCTAGAAGTTTCCTTTTATATTTTCGTTTGAGTTTCTTAATTAGTTTAGTAACATAGTTGCGATACCTTTTATATGTAATTTTTAATACTTCATTATAAGGATACAATCTTAGCTTTTTTGCATACAATTCATATTTCGTATACATTTTAAAATACCTGTAGTTATCCATTTTTAGGTTTAATTTTTCGCCTCTTACTGGGAATATTTACTATTTTTGTATTTTCGTCAATTGATTCTCTTATTTTATAAATTAATTGATCTATGATATAGTCTGGATTATAACAAAAAAAAGGTTCGATAGGTTTTTTTTGAGCTAGACTGGCAAGTGCTAATTTAACATTAATTGCGTTTTGTTTAATATTACTTAATTTCAGTAATATCATAGCATGATCTGTGATAGTAGTGTTCAATACATCAATCTGAGCAAAAATAGTTTGTTGATTTAATGTTCTCTCTTGTAGGGATATGATGTCCCGGTAAAAGCCCATACGTAGAAAGCATATTTAAGTAGTTCGACCTATTCGTTATTTCCTATGTTTGTTCTGTAAGTCTAGGTCTAATATTTATATTAATATCTCCTGTTATTACTATATTTGAATGTTTTTAACGAGTCCAGATATTCACTAAGAGAACTGATGAATTGCTCTGCATTGGTATTAGATGGTGACCTATATATGCCCAGTATTACTAAGTTTTGTAGTAAATTTATTTCTTTAACATGAGGAGATTTTTTTTAAATATAAACCACTACGCCATCATTTTGATTCACGTGATGATAAGTATTATAGACATAGTAGTTATCTGGACGTGGAATAGGTTTGATAGATTGAATCCTACATACTGTTAATATTAATATGTCTGCATTAACTTGTAGAGAAGTTAATGTCAGTTGAAGATCTTCATAATTGCAATAAATACTTCTTATATTCTGGGATACAATTGTGTAGTCTGTATCTCTAAATTTTACTACATCACATTGATATGTACAAGCTATCTCTATATTGTCCAATTCTTGTAAATTATTGAACATATTTTTATCCATAGACATTATTATTAAAGACACACGGCCAAGATCGAATGTTACAAATGTACATAATACTTTGATGTAAGCGTGGGACAATGTTCGTTATATGTATTTTTGTAAGTAATTGAAGTGTGTTTATGAAATTTGTAATTTTATATTTATAATATTATAGTTTAAGTACGTGTTTTATTAGAAATTTTGTAAATTGTAACTTTTTGTAAATAAAACAATCACAAAAATACTTGCGGTACGAACTTAGTAACCCATTAAATAATTTTAAGTACATAATAAACTTTTTAATATAGAATACTTTGTTTTCAGTTTTATTGTTGTATGAGAGATAATTTGAAGCTAAAAATACTGTAATAACTGTATATAGTTTTTGTATGTATGACTGTGAATTACGTGTGTGAATTGAGAGATCAGTTTTATTGTCGTATAAAAGATAATTTGAAGCTTAAAATACTGTAATAAATAGTTATATAGTTATATATGGTAAATATAGTTTTTGTATGTGTGACTGTATATTACGTGTGTGAATTGATAGTTCAGTTTTATTTTTGTATGAGAGATAATTTGAAGCTAAAAATAAATAATACTAAAAATAATACTGTAAAAAAATTATATAATTTTTGTATGTATAACTGTGTATTAATTGTGTGAATTGAGATTCTGTGTTCATTTTGACTATTTACAATCGTGCTTAATGCTAACAATGCAGTGCTTACAGTTATATTGTACAATATTATATTAATCCAAGTGATAAACATAGACACAAAAAACATAACTATAACCAGAAAGAGTCACGCTTGCAATAGACTATGTACTTGAGCCTCATTTAAGATCGTAATAATAGGAGAATCATCGTGTTTTCTAGCATAGACTTTACCATAGGCAGTCCAGCAATATTTATACTCCTTTGTTTTTGAAAGGTCTCTGGCTAGAAAATACAAGCGGGAAGCCTTTGTCGTTAGATATTCAGCTACGTAAATCGGTGTATCCCCTGCAGAGCGTAGACACAAGTGTTTGACGCAGAGTTTCATTTTTTTTTGTTGTAATTCCTACACATTTTTAATAATTCCGTTTTCATGAGGGTAGATGTACTTTCAACAATAATCTGAGTATTCATGCTTTTTTCTCTTTTAGGACGAGTTCTATAAATATCTTTTATGTCAGACATGGTAAGTCTGCAGCCTACTTCGTTAGCAAGGCATATCACCATATTTACCAGCGTTTCCTTTGTTTCCTCTTTTTGTCTAGGCACATTTTTTATCTCCAAGCTTGATTTTCGGGAGTCTTTTTGAATTTTTAGGTAGGTAGTGTTACGAAGCCAAATAGGTACGTCACCACCGAGAAGTTACCTGCCACGCCAATTTCTAAGCAGGCGGAGTTAAATGATACAATCATACAATAGTGAAGTTATAATAATAATACATAGTGAAGTTTAATAGGCTGTTATGGTAACTTTAATATTTGTTTTGAGAGTAAAGTTCGACTTACTCTCTTGCTTAAGCAATTAATCACAAACAGCCTAGCGCAATTACAATACGACCATATATATACAATCACACCTAATGTGTAACGTGATCAATGTCACATTACATGGTACTCGTAACACCAAAATAGATTAGGTATGCAAGCCAGTCTCAAAACATCGTGGTAGCACTGCGAGGGTGCTGGGGGTAGCATGTACTGCCCCCGGGACGTGCTATTAGTGTAGCAAATCGATGGAGGGGCCACGGTTGCGTTCCAAACGAAGATCCCGGGACCCCTCGTATACGCTGATGGTGACCACCGTGGGGTTTTAGCCGGTAAGAGTTCGGCATAACCTTTTCGTTGCCCCGCAGCGGAAGGTATCCAAGAGGATTTCCCCACAAAAAAAAAGGTATGCAAGCCAAAAGCAACACTTCTTATTATGATGTAACACTGGTCTGCTTCACGAAAAAACAGAATCATAAGATATGTATAAAATAGATATCACGCAATAAACGTCACCTGCGTAGAACCACATGATAAAGAAACCGAACCATACAGAGGCAAAGCTTCTTACAACCGCGCTATGATAGGTACACTACTACAAGCTAGAGGAGCGTGTGTGCTTGAGCTCTGGCGGCTCGTCACGCACAGATAGAAACTGCTTTAAACCGGCTCGGCCAGTGCTCAAACTCAGGGTTATGTAAAAAATAATAAGTGTCAATTTTTGTCTTTTAAAGAATAATTCGTATCGAATGAAATATAAAAAAAGTGTAAATATGGTTTACTAATACCTACGTAGATTTAAACCTTATCGAGGTTGTCTTATTTTGTCAATAAAATTAATAACTTGTTTGATTTATTAAACTCAAGTATACTGCGATTTCCTAATAACTATAAAACAGCTTTTTAAGGTGATAGTCATAAAATTGAGTTTTTAGAAGAAATGCTAACATTCTTCAGGAACTTAAAATTAATAAGACGTGAAAGACGTTACAAATAGCATGAATTTCATTCATGGATTTCAAGTGTCTATAAAATATTTAATAGAATCAGGCGTTACTTTGAAATTTATATAAAGTTGTAATATACTGCAAACATCCTAATAAAATAAAATGATGTGTCTTACCTAGTTTGAAACACCTCCGCCTCCTCAATTGGTGCATTCGTCACCACTAATCGCACCACTACTCCCAACACCACTACACTAGGAAAGACACCACCGATGACAATAAGACGTGTTTGCTCTACGAGGCATCCTTAGGCGATGTAGACTCTGCGGTGGCTGACCGCTAAGATCTTAGGCGGAGGGCGGGAGGTGCTCTTCAAACTAGGTAAGACACATCATTTTATTTTATTAAGCGGATGTTTGCAAAGTAAATATTTACAACTTTAATTGTCTATAAAATATTTAATACAACTTCATGAAGGATTAAAATTAGAAGAAAATGAATTAATTTATATTTACGAGACGTCTCAATCAAGATTGTCTCGAAAATTTCTTTGGCAAAGTCAGACAGGCGGGTGGTAACTACCAGGAACCAACACGTCGACAAGTTAGTTTTGCATTCAATAAGATGTTCATAATCAATATTAAGATATTGGAAACCTCAAAATACTAATTGCGAAATGTTACTTATAAAACCAGACGATTGTCGTATTTTTAATATACCATAACCGCAACCTGACGATGTTACTGCCCCCGTGTTAACAGTAGCAACAAATAATTATCGATTTGATTTACCAGAAAAAAAAATGGTTTAGGAAAAAACAAAATAGTTTTGTAGTATAATGGTGTGTCGGGATATTTGTATAGAAAATGTTGTCTCAAACAACACAAATGTTAGAAAATAAAATTGTAAGTTGATAGATCTGAACAACCCATAAATATGGGAAAAGATTCTTTTTGCAGTCATTACAAGGGTTTTAATGAAGATAGTGTTCAATCCGGTTTTTCGATAATACTTCCTGACAATTTTATCGCGTTTGTTGAATTGCTTGAGCAAAAATTTCGCTAATATTTTGAACTCGAAATAAACATTGTATATATTGGTAGTAAAATATTAAAACAAGTGCAAGATTGTATATTTGCTATGCAATGTGAGTGCTTTTCAATAGACTATTTAAAAAAAAACTTTAGATTAGATTTAGAATTTACCATTTAATTAAATGCCACAACAAATTTTTGAAGAACAAAAATTATAAAAATAAAAAAAATATTTAGAAACGTAGTTTGTAAAAAATATTCTATCTATTATAAAGCTGATAAAATTTTGTAAATTTAATTTTGTCCTCCTGTGCTAACCCTACCAAAATAGGTAAAAATTTTGACAGCTCCTTAGAAGCTTTGTCTCTGTACAGTTTCTTTAATCATGTGGTAGAACTATATTAACCATTTTAATCGAGCGGAGGCTTCTGACTAAAATATCTGGCTACCGATTGATAGCTTAATAAACATTTCATAGAAAAGATTCAAAATAATTTTAGCTGTTACATTTCATCAGATTTTGAGGGGGAATGGGAATATGCGAGATAATCTGCAATCACCAGTCCGCCGAGTAAGCGTCATGATTACAGAAAATCCTGCAGATTAAGAAGATATTCTTATGATGGAAATAAAATTTAAGGATGTAAATTATGCAATAATTAATAATAACTTTCAGAAAATCATATCTTAAATAATTTTTAAAATATTCATATTATAATTATTCCCATAATTCAAAATGTTTTATTTTAATTCTTTTTAATTTTTGGCCAAATAATAATTTTTTGATAACATTTTTTATTCTAAATGAAATCCTATGAAGAATGGCAGTTATTTTAATTTTTAATAGAAAACGTCTACGTTGGACTTAGAATAAATATATTATGCGGGTTTATCTGTAATCTGACAGTAAGATGCAAAAAGGATTAGATTTTTTTTAATATGATTGTCGATATTAGTGCTTATTGGCACTTATTAAAATATCACCTGGTACATAAGTTAAAGTCATAGTAATCATAAACAACCTTTTAGCAGTTCATGGCTGGCAATAGTTTCTTCCGACGACTTGCTGTAATCACGGCGATTAGTGGTATTAGTAGATTTTATTTTTATTACCTGACATCATGTCATATTAGATCTTAGTCGTCGTATCTCATCTCATTTCACCACTCTTATCAAGATAACAATACAACAAGTTATTGTGATGTCTAAGTTTTTCCATCTTACTTACGTTATACGTCTAATATGGGACGGGGAGTATGCACGGTTTGAAACACCACCAACTTCCTTACTCCGGGCTTCTTCTTAGAATTTGTCGACATAAAAACCCCATAACCGGTTTTGAACCGATCAGTTATGACCAGTAGACCAGCGAGGCAGTTAGTCAAGATGTTAGATTGTGTGTCGGTCGCGCCTGACTATGCCTCGACTCCGAAATGAAGCAGATTTTAGAATTTGTTCAATGTCTCTATACTTAACTGTACGGTGCAAGTATTGTAATTTTCAATGTTAGTTGAAGGCATTGTCGGATGTAGGTAGCAAAAATTAAATGTGTAGATCGGTGATGGGGACTGAAATTTGTATTTTATATAATATATGTATATACTTTTACTTTTTAATTCACTGGGCTTAAATTTCATCACTTTCTGTGGCTCTACTGATGATATTTTTTTATGAACTTTATTACACAGAGAAGCTTTTATTTCTTGCCCAGCTGTGGCATTTAATTATTAAAGTAATAGTAAAATATTCGTCAAATAGTACATTTTGAGATATGTAAGAATAATTATTTAACCAATACATTTATTTATAAAATTAAAATAAAGAGTCCTTATACTTTTAAAATTTACAAAATTGCTTGTAACAGACTATCCTGAACAAATATGTTTCTATAGGTAAAAGTCAGACGTTACGCTGGAGACAGTTAAAACTAACTAATTCATAATTCAATTTTATACGAAAAAAGTGTCGAAAAGGAAAATATTTATTAATAGATTATTATAGAACAGGAATGGCAATAAATATGCTTAATTTAATTCGTACACAATAAATTCGATATTTTTTTTTCAACCCAGCTATATTTCTTTACTAATACGAATTTAAATAAAATATCAATTTCCTGAATGTGGATACACAAAAGCTTAAATAAATTTACTGACAATTCTGGCGACCAACTGATAGCAGAAATTCCATATAATATAACATAACATAAACACTCACGTCTGTCACCCAGAAGAGTAGGGAGAGTCTACAGACTTCCGTTTGGCATGATCCTGACACACTTCTCTCGCCTCCTTCACATCCATACACCTACGCATTGCCCACTTTCAATATATCGCAAATGTGATCAATAAATTTCCGTTTAGGGCCTCCTTCACACCTTCATAATCCACATACGCAAGCAAAGGAGGTAGATTTGACTCTTCGCTTCTTTAAATCGGTATACAGTTCTTCAATAGAGTTTTCAATTATCGCCATTCTTAAAGAACAAGACCACTGCAATTCTGCTTCACGTCTCTGATGTAGTAACACTATGGAGGACGGAACTAAACAGATTCTGAAGAACTTCAAGCACCGTTTCTTCACCCGCTTTTAGAAGCTCTGCTGTTATTCCATGCTCACCCAGGGCCTTGCGGTTTTGAGTTGAATTGAGATATGTTTTTTGTATACTGTCATATCTGTTAAAGGCTGCAACTTCATTTCTCTCTTGCTTAGGCGTAACTTTAACGTTCAGCCACCGATCGACCTAGGTATCTTACTGAATCCCCACTTCTAATTAACAACCTAGCCTTCCATTCGAAAATGACAGATAGATCGAGGTTTCTGTGGGCCTTATCATCCACTTATCCACTTACCAACAGATGGACTGAGTGCTCGTTTGTCACTCTTATCCTATAAAAATACAAAAAATTACAGTTAAATTGAGAACCACCTCTTTTCCTTAAATTGTTTAGTTAGCAAAATTCATGAGAGATGTTGAATAATAATAATATGACTATTATATTGAAAACAAATTCTAATTTTCTTGCAAGCGGTCTCATTTTATCAGAATTAAATTCATCTCAATAAAAATATTCGGGCTTGTCAAGCGATTGCCAGACACATTTAGTTTCCAGTTTCAAAGTCAAATTGAATTCATAAAACACGTGATAGCTCTTCATGTATGAGATATGGAATAAAATAAGCTACCCGAATAATTAAAACATTAAAGTTATGCCATATAAAATAAAATCTACTAAAATAAACATAACGGAACACATCATCGTTTTATGGTCAATAAAAAGATGATGTGTTCCGTTAAAATTTTAATAGAAATTTTTATAGTGACCAAGATCAGGCCCACTTTCATGCTATTTCGACTGAGGAATCTAGCCACTGGTTACACGCTTTACCATTTAGTAATCTCGGCGCATTACTTTATGAGGAAAGTTGGCGAATAGCCATGGGAATCCGACTAGTCATTAAAGGAACTGTATACGCTACTCTTCGGCGCCGCTGGGATAAGACGGCTGGATAATTTTTCGCTCAAAGGCTAGGTGAGCCAGTTTTTTTTTATTGTTATTTTTTAACTTAAGTAGTGTAGGACAACAGATAATTAAAATGGCGTTTATAATTTATTTTTTATTTTTATTGGGTACTTCGTATCAATTGAACACAAAATGTTTAATCTAGTGATGTACCCTGACAAGATGTAAATGGATGTAGATAATGTGAAATGCAATGCGTACAAATATTTTCCAATACTGCTTTATTTATTGTTCGGAGTCCAATACAGGCATATCAATAATGATTGACAACACAGTTAAACACGTCAACTAAGCTTCAATTGTGGTTTATGTCAACAACAATATAGTGGGGATTTTCTTTTGAATTGCTTTGATGGTGAAATCCAACAATGAACATATCTCATGAAAATGAACCGTCAACAATTGAAATGTTGATATAGCTAAAGTCGGAAATTGTAGAATTAATTTGCATGGCTCGGTTTGACATACAGACTATTGTGTTTTTATTGCTCCATACTCAATTTTGGGTCTGAATCTGAATTTTCCTTTTTTTTCTTTATTCATTACAAACTATGAATGTCCACTGCTGAAAATGAGCCTATCCACAAATTTCTTCATATGGGGTATATTAGCCAAAGTTGTCACTTGGTAGGCGGGTTGGCAACTGCAGTTTATATTTTATGGTTGTTAATTGGAAAACGATGCTGCCCATCTTCTGGTTTTTTTCTCTGTATTGCCTCTTACGATGCCCAGGGGTAGACATGAGGTACTAGATATTCTTACACCGCCATTATACGGTAAACTTACTTAAACCTAGAATCAAGAAACTTCGCAAGTAGAATGGTCTTATAACAAGTAAAGAAAAATATTCCGAAAATCGTTATAATTTGTAGGTATATATATTTGCAGTTGGATCACAGACTGTTATGTAGACCGAGTTATGGGGATCAAAAATAGTTCGTCCTTTCAAGCCGACTTGATAGAGCGATGTGTGGTCCTTACCTTACCCATAATTCCCAGAACGAGTTCACCCGTTTACATAAGTTTATACAGAAGCCTCAGGATGCGAGTCTTACTCGCACATGTCCGGTTTTTGAATTATAACTTCTACAAAGTTCAATTTTGGTAGGGACGTATCACGTCAACTAAAAAATTGGTTTTCTTTCAATGTGTACAAAGTAGGGTGGTACTAGATTGTTAATAATCAAAATGAGCTTGGAGGCTGAAATTATTCCGAACTATTTTTCGGAGTACTCTTTGTGGTAATTACGATATAAATTCAAAAATATTCAAGAGCAGTGGTCAAGTGGAAAAAATTGGATGCTAGGGCGTCTGGCCTAGTTATAGAAACTGTATTCCATGTGAGGCAGTACTTGATCTTCGTGAAATTGCAAGGAATGGACTGGCATCAATATGTCCTGCTTTGCTAAGCACGTTAGCAATATTCTACAATATTCTATTATATATTTAACAATCGCAATACCAGACGTATCGCACCTTCGACGCTGCTCCTTATCACCAGTGTGCATATTTTTTATTATTTTGTTAGGAGCTTTATAATACCGCCATCTATCAGAAGCTATAATATTTCTGGTATGTCAGCCTGTCTTACACGTCTTTTCAATTGGATAGGGTTCGCCAATAATACGGCATACTGCCAGTGCGGCGCCAAAAAGAATTGAGTCCGTCTCGCAAAGGTCCAGTCCGTCCGGCTGGCTCCCAAATAGGTCACCAGCATTGGGTTTAGAGCCCTCACAACAGCCCGATTCCGCTTGTTCAGGGTTATGCGAGAAAGTCGCGGTCGATTTTCGAGACGGGTACTGCGCGTTTCACAATCGCCTCATAAAATTAAATTGTCTGCCTGTAATAATATTGAAATAACTGTCTCCTAGCCGATTGGTATGATCAACATAATCTGGTATTGAACCCCATTAAATCTAAGTATATGTTACTGGAAACGCATAACCAGACAAATACTATTCTAACTTTCAATCCACAAATTAATATCAGGAGTAATCCTTTAGAACGTGTATTGGAAGCTCGGAACTTAGGTCTCGTTATGGATAGAAGGTTGCGTTTTGAGGGTCATGTACAAGAAACCATGCTTAACTGTTTCTATAGACTCAAAGTCTTGTACCATATCAGAGAGTATTTGACAGTGGACGTGCGCATTAGGATGTGTGAAACACTCATTCTGTCGAAGCTAATTTATTATACAGGATACAGTATTTAGTGAATGTTTGCTCGCTAGAACCAAAAGATTAATACAAAGAGTTCAAAACGCCTGCGCACGTTTCTGTTTCACAGTCCCTGAGAGATCACACATAAACCCATTTTTAAATCGACACGAACTGATGAGTATGGCCGCTCGACGTACCCTCCACCTTGCGTCATTGCTTTTTGGAGTAATAAATACCGGGGAACCATCATACTTTTTCCAAAAGCTCATTTTCTCGCAGCGTGAGGTTAGGACAGCATCACGACTTACATACCCTAAGCATCACACAGCAGCCTTCCGTCGCAGTTTCCGTTTTGCTGTCACTAAGTGCTGGAATGATATACCACCACCGATCAGAAATAGTAAATCAGTTGTCACTTTCAAAACTTTATTAAAAGAGTTTCTGATTTCAGTACAAGAATCCAGCAAATAGGCATAAATGGTATGCTCTCGATGCTAGCACCGTACATGCACGCACAAACGCACGCACGTACTTACTCACTCACATACGCATGCACACATCCACTCACACACACACACACACGCGTGCACACACAATTTATTTTATTTTTCTGTATTGTTTGTTATCTCTACACTATCAATGTATCACTGGTACATGGAATTTTGACAGATTTGTTTATTTTATTTTATTTTTATTTTATATTTTTGTTTATTTTTTTCTCTTGCAGTTGTTTATCATCTGCCTCACACTCCTGGCTCCACTGAAAATCAGCGTTACGAATTGATGTATGTATATCTTCAATTCGTTACTTAAAGCTGAGAGGAGACCATTTTGGTGCATATTTCGTTATTCCTTTTTTTAATATTTTTGTTAAGATAAAAAAATCTGTTTTATTTCATTTATTTTTCTTTGTTACAATGTATGTGCCAAATAAACTTATTTCTTTCTTTCTTTCTATTGAGCTCAGAGGGTAATTTGCATGCTTTTAAGATATGAATAAGCATTTATAATTTTTGTTCGTCTGTCTGTCCAGGCAAATCTTCGGAATGGCTGAATTAATTGTAATAAATCTAGAATATATTTTATCCGCAAGACATGCATTTTATTTATGTGATATCGTAAAACTGATGAAATAAATTGTTTTTGATAATTATTTCATAATTACAACATTTTTGTAATATGTATCTATTTCTTACAAACTTCACATTTGGCGGGAATTTGATTCGTATCCATAATGGAGACACTCGAAATTCGCGCGATTAATAAATATTTATGCCTGAAATATTTTTATACAAAAAGTGTTTTTGAAGAACTGCAGTCTACTTTGGCAGACAATGCTCCGTCTTATTCTACAGTGGCATAATGGTGCGCTGAATATAAACGCGGCAGAACCAGAACCGCCTACAAAATAAACTGAATTGTCCCAAACGAAAACTTAAGAATCTCAGCTAAATAAAGGATGATCACACGTCGATCTACCTCAAAAATTATTTAGCTGAGATTCTTAAGTTTTCGTTTGGGACAATTCAGTTTATTTTAACTTATAGTTTAACACTCAACAAGGTGGCCGCGCGCCTTTTCCTCAAATGTTAACAGACGCCCAAAAAAAGCAAGAGTTGACATTTCAAAACTAAATTTAGCAATAATTGATGAAGATCCAGATTCTTTTTGCACTCATTTCGTAATCATAGATATAATCGAATTTTTAAGTAAAGGACAGAAAATAACTGGATTAATAAAAAAAACTAAGCGAATAAACGTCGAGGAAAATTGCCCATCGATCTGATGTTGCAGGCGCTGCCATCCTAACTGTTGGATTTCAGTTGATGCAGCACCCACCATATTCTTCGGACCTAGCTCCGAGTGATCGTCACCTTTTTACTCATCTGAAAATGCACTTGCGTAGTATAAAATTCGACGGCGATAATGAGGTGATGTGTGCTGTAAAGGGCTATTTCAAGTCCCAGGATCAAGCCTTTTTTCCAAGGGAATTAATAAACTTGCAAAACGCTATTTAAGGCGTATTAGCTTAAAAGGCGATTACATATAATAAATTCAAATTACATATACTTAAAGTAGAGTTTCATTGCATTTCCAAAAACTTATTGATCAACCTAGTAATTTGTTGTATAATACATAAAAAAACATGTTTTTGCGAATACAAGTTAACATTTGCAGTTGGACAATACTGTTATGTAGACCGAGGTATGAGGGAACATATTTTTCCACTGCAATGTTAAGTTCCTCCTTTCACTCCGACTTGTCTTTTCGTTACAGCAATGTTCGATTCTTAACTTTTCACACTACAGCCTCAGGGCGTGAGTCCTATTCGCACTTGTCCGGTTTTTGAATTATAACTTCAAAGTAGTTAAATTTTGGTAGGGATCTGATAAAAGGATGTCTCTGTTTCACATTATATATCAACTTAAAAATTGGTTTTCTGGAAATCGTCTATCATTAGGTAAAAAGCAGGGAGGTACTAGATTGTCAATAATCACTATAAAATTGGAGGATGAAATTATTCCGAACTATATTTTCGGAGTACTCTTCGTGGTAAATACGATATAAATTCAAAAATATTCAAGTGCAGTAGTCAAGTGGAAAGAACTGGGATACTATGGCGCCCGTAACCGTTTTCCACACAGAAGAGATAAAGTTTTCCATGCGAAGCTGTACTTCATCCTCATGAAGTTACAAGCAACGGGCTGGCACGATGTGTCCTGCTTTACTAAGCACGTTAGCAATATTCTACTAAAGTTCGCCAAACCACAGTTTAGTAGACTGCTGCACTACGATAAAATGTTAAAAGAAGTCTTGTGTCTTATAATGGAACATTTTAGCCTACTGCCACGAAACACTTATCACATCACTCCATGTATTGTACGGCCACTATTTTCAGTTCATCGGTTGTCAGTGCTAGTTCAGCCGTTTAAATAAGTAATTGAAAATCACAATCATCCAACAATATCTTGAGGCAAAAATCACTTATTTCCTTACACTTATTTCATTTATCATTTGTTTGCTCCTACTTTTATTGAAAAGGATATGTTCTTATTATATTGCAAATTATTATATATTAACAAAATTAATGAATGCTCAATACGAGATTTGCAAATTCTTACATCTTTATCGATCTGCCTGAATGGGCAACGTTCAAACGTAATCATAACGCTCTTTTAATAATTCAAGTCATAAATATTCCAACACAAACAACCTTAAATTAAAATATTAGGTCCTTACATATGAAATTAGTGTTTTGTACGGGAGGAATATAAAGTAATTTTTTTTTTGTAAAATATTATTAATTAATCAAAGTATGCACCGTTGTTATCTATGCACTTTTGCCATCTCATAGGTAGTTCCTTGATCCTTTTACTAAAAAACCATGGGGGCGAGAATCAATAAACTCTTTGAAGGCGGTTTGGACTGCCGCATCGGAGTTGAATTTTTTTCCTTGTAAGAAGTTGTCCAAATTCCGGAAAAAATGGAAATCTGTTGGAGCAAGGTCCGAGGAGTACGGTGGATGTCGCAGACATTCCAATTGTAGCTCATCTAACTTAGTGGTTGTTTGTTGTGCAGTGTGTGGTCTTGCGTTGTCTTAAAGCAGCAGTGGCCTAGAGCGATTGACCAATCTCGGTTGTTTAGCAGCTAGTTCTACCTTCATGGATTGCAATTGTTGACAATAGATATCTGCCGTAATCGTTTGGCCAGATTTTAAACTGTAGTGAACGACACCGGCGCTAGTCCACCAAACACTCATAAGTAACTTTTTCTGAGTCAATTTTCGTTTAGGGCAGGATTTGGCTGGGTCTCCAGGGTTCAGCCATTGCGACGAGCGCTTCCAATTATCGTACAGTATCCACTTTTCATCACAAGTAATGATTCGATTTAAAATCCCTTCATTATTGTGTCGGTTGAGCAAAGTAACACAGCAGTCGTTGCGTGTTTGCAAGTTTGATTCACTCAATTCATGAGGTACCCATCGTTCAAGTTTTTTTACTTTCCCGATTTGCTTCAAGTGGATTAATACAGTTTTATCACTTACCCCGAAGCCTGCAGCTATCTCTGAAGTGCTTTGATGGATCCGCTTCCACAATAGCCTTTAATTCTTCATTTTCCACTTTGGTCTCCGGCCGTCCACGGGGTTGGTTCTGAAGGTCGAAATTTCCAGAACGAAAACGTTGAAACCAAAAACGTACCGTGCTTTCTTTTGCGACACCAGCGCGGTACACATCATTAATCCTTCGAGCTGTTTCTACAGCACTGGTGCCACGGTAGAACTCGTACTCGTAAATATACCCATATTTCATGTTTTCCATTGTGCGGTAATAAGCGACGCCAAAGAAAAAAATAATTAGGAAAAAACAAATGAATGACTGTTTTCAAAACTCAAATGTACCAGCTAAATGAATTTATAAATTTTAATTTGGAATTCAGAAATCAGATCAAAGTGGTCAGTACGACAAAACGATAATTTCATATGTAAGGACCCTGATATTACGTTAAAATGTGTAAACGAAAAAATATTTTGAAATAAAATACATTCTGTTTCTATATCAAATATGCAATCAAAATATAATATCCGTTACCGTTTCAGCCTATTAAAGTCCACAGCTGAATATAGGCGTCCTCCATAGATTGCCTCACAGGGGTGATATTTACCATAGTTGCCACGCTTGGCAAACGGGTTGGCAACCGCAGTTTTTTTATTTTTAGTCGTTATTAGGAAAACATCATCATCTTCTGGTTTGTTTCCTTCTGTCGCCTCTTCCGATACCCACTATTACAATACGACCACGTATATATATATATATATATATATATATATATATATATATATATACCTTGGATTGACGGGAGAAGAGAAGTGTTTATTTTATTTTGGAGATTCAATCCAAGAGATTATATTACAAGCTGATCTAAATACACTCAATGAATGGTTTCAGTACAATTTGCTCACTATAAATGTTACTAAAACTTCTTACATGGTTTTTACTGCAAAAACCAAAAAAAGTTCTTAAATTCGATCCCTTAACAATAAATAACCAAGAAGTTAAACAGTTAGAATCAGAAAAATACCTTGGTCTAGTTTGAAGTTTTGGTTAAATTAACATGGCGAGCTCATTTAGATTACCTGCAGTCAAAAATAACATCATTTACAGGAGCTTTGCGCAGATCTACACGTTGTATACCTTATAAAGTCCGAACTATTATTTATAATTCACTAGCTAAGTCGTTACGAAAATATTTAACAGAGAAATTGGGATGTGCATCTACAACTAATATAAAGGATCTTCAAATATACCAGAACAGATTGTTGAAAGTTTTATTCCAACTTGACTACCGCTTTCCGACTAAAGAACTCTATAAAAAAACTGATGCAGTCAGAAAAATTCTCACAAATTCCATATACACACAAATTAATTTTAAAACTAAATGACATAAACTCTGTACACGAAACAAACATAAACTGCAATTACCAAAAGCTAGGACTAAAACCTATGGTTCGAAAACTATTCAGTTTGGGGGAGCGCTACTGTACAATAGCCTACCGAACGAGGTAAATTTCATGAAAAATATTTTTCAAAATTTAAAGATAAATTAAAAAAAGCACTGTCAAACATTAATTTAAAGACAATGCTTTCTTCATTTGGATATATGTATTTGTAACTTTATTCATATAAGTCACCGTATGTAAATGTATTATTTTTACCAATTATGTTATTTTAAGTCTCATATAAGTGAATTTTTGTTCTTTTTTGAGATAATAAACTCTTTAAACCTAAACCTAATGTCATTACATGGTACTCGTAACATCAAAATAGATTAGGTATGCAAGCCAACAGTAACACTACTTATTATTATGTAACACTGGTCTGCTTCACAAAGAACAGTATCACAAGATATGTATGTATAAGGTAGATATCACACAACACGTCACCTGCGTAGAACTTTGACTATCTAAA
The DNA here is from genome assembly GCA_029286625.1 of Parnassius orleans. NCBI lineage: Eukaryota > Metazoa > Arthropoda > Insecta > Lepidoptera > Papilionidae > Parnassius > Parnassius orleans. Next base: position 95,342 of record JAGSMP010000074.1, read on the forward strand.
ACGACTGGTGGTTTCTGACTAAAATATCTGGCTACCGATTGATAGCTTAATAAACATTTCGTAGAAAAGATTCAAAATAATGTAAGCTGCTACACTTCATCAGATCTTGAGGTGGAATGGGAATATGAGTTTTAATTCTTTTTTAATTTCTGGCTAAAGAATAATATTTTGAGATTTATTTTTTATTCTAAATGAAATCCTTTGAAGAATTGCAGTTATTTCAATTTTTAATAGAAAACGTTTTCATTGGACTTAGAATAAATATATTATGCGGGTTTATCTGTAATCTGACAGTTAGATGCAAAAGGATCAGATTTTAATTTTATAAAGAGCCAGTTAAGCTTTTGAGGTAGAGAAATGTTGGAAAATTCAATATTCATTTTTTATTTAATACTTATTTTGAATATAGGATAAGAATCTAATTATTCATCTTGTATTTTATTTTAAGAATCTTTTACACTACGACAAAAACACGCCATTTGTATTGTCGATATCAGTGTTAATTTGCACTAATTAAAATATCTAATATATAGACGAGTTGAATTCATTGTGATTATATTTAACCTTTTAAATGTTCACGGCTGGTAAAAAATTCTTTCGACGATGTGGTGTAATCACGGCGATCAGTGGTGTTTGTAAAGGAATCTCCCAAGGATTGCCACAAAGCACGGTCCTGGGCCACCAGCATCTAGTTACTTCCTACATATCTTACCAGGTCGTTCTTCATTCACTCTTCATTAACTTCACCTAGTTAATTTTATATCTTAGTCATTTCGTCTATTCTTCAGTCTTTCTACTATTCGCCATGGCGCCAAAGGGGAGATGTATGGGCATATTGCCATAGTAGCCACGCTTGGATATATAGTTATGGTCCCAACTTCACACGTCTAGCGGTTTGAGCTGTGCGTCTAAATACAATATTTTTCATACAAAAATTGCACCCTAGTTTTAAAACCGTAAGGGTAAATTTTATTATTTTGGAGCATTAAATATTTTTTCTCCTTACAAAATTGAACATCCTCTGCCTCCTCTCCCTCCTCTCCCTTTGGTAAAGGGTTGTTTGAGAAATCAAAAAAAATTTTTCCTTAAGCTCTTCACCCCCTCCCCCGTAAGGGCGTGTTTTAAAATCGTAAAATACGAATTCATTTATTTTATTTGCACAGTACTTTCAAAAAGCATCGAGTCAATAGCTTCGTAAAATAAAAAGTTTCATACAAACTGTTACACTCTATTTCACCCTCTTAGGGGTCCAATTTTCCTAAATCTTTTCTTAGTGGATGTCTGAGTCATAAAATGTAGCTACTGTCCAAATTTCAGGTTTTGGCGTTTAGGACTGTGCGTTGATAGATGACTCATCACAACATTATAAGTAGCGATCCGCCCCGACTTCGCACCGTAGATTGCTGGATCTCAACAACAACGCCACCTAGCGGATCCAATTGTAAATCTAAACCATTCTTTAATCTTTTTTTTATAGGATAAGGGTGACAAACAAGAACATAGTCCACCTGTGATGGTAAGTGGTTGCTGTGGCCCATAGACATTTACATCTATCCTCGATTACGAATCAAAATGTTGATGAGTTGTCACCCGTAAGGACCAAGATGGAATGCCTCGTTTCCAGTAAAAATGGTCTACGGTTCCCTACACTCACCATACGAAACACAGCAGCGTTAAGCTGCTATTTTACGCTGGTATTCTGTGAGGGCGTGGTCCTTCCCCGGTCAAGCCCGCCATTCGTGCTACAACTATACCAGTAATATTGTTACAGCATGGCTCTACCACGTATATATAATCAACAATCAAAATCAGTCCAACCGTTTAGGAGGATTTCAGTCACATGCACACGGATAGAAGAATTATATAATATATAATATGCATTTATAATACATGTTAACATTCCGCTTCAATCATTCTGTATGTTGGTGAAAACCGCATCAAAATCTGTTGCGTAGTTTAAAAGATCTAAGCGTACAGATGGCGGGAAGCGACTTTGTTTTTTTAATATGTAGAGAATAGGATATAGTAGATGAACAGTGAACAGTGACACCTGTCGGTAAATGGTCAAACTAAATCTACGGTTAATTAAATTCTCTACTGTTTGGTTTAAGTATGCCCAATTTAAATGAAATTTCATAAACGCTATTTGTAAACGAAATAAAAAAGACTTCTGTAATAAAATAAGATATTGTCTGATTGTAAGAATTTCCTTAGCAATTAATAATATAAATTATCAACATGCACTTTATTACTAAATCCAAATGTTAAAATTTAAATAAAAAGAATAAAAGCGTCAGTCCAAGAAAACCCTCTCAGCATCAGCAATATGAGAATGCCTATACCCAGCCGTTGGCCATATATAGGTGTTACTTTACTTTTTAATTGAAGGCAAATATTATTCTCTTTTTGTACTTTTAACAGATAGGTGCTATTAAACAAACTATATCACAAAGCATTTACGGTAAATATATTTTAAGAAAGTAAACATTGGTATAATAAATAGGTAGGGAAAAAAGTTTTTTCGTATTTTGTTTGTATAAAATTGACCAAAAATATCTTTGGTTGTACTGTTTGTATATGGTTGGTTTTAATATCACTACATACGAGCGAGTATAGGACATTAAGAAAAAGAAAAATATAAAGTAAAAACACTTTCCCGCCATTTTTCAATTGTTTTTCTGACCGCTAAAATGAGTGAATCTAATGAAGAAATTCGATACATTCTAAAGTTTTATTACATAAAGGGTAAAATGCGACTTAAACCGCGAAAAAACTTTGTGACGTTCATGGACCTAAAACAGTGTCAGTAAGAGTAGCACAAAGTTGGTTCAAGCGTTTTCAATCCTGGGATTTTGATGTCAAAGATGCAGCTCGCTCTGGTCGCCCTCATACGAATAAAGTCGAAGCCATTTTTGAAAAAGTGGAGCAAGATCGGCATATTAGTAGTAACGACATACGGAATTGAGGATTGACCACAAAACAGTTTTGACCCATTTGAAAAAGTCTAGTTATAAAAAAAGCTCGATTTTTGGGTACCACACGAGCTCACCGAAAGAAACTTAATGAATCTTTTATTCATTTAGGATTCTCTATTGAAACGTAATGAAACCAATCCATTATTGAAAAGATTGATCACTGGTGATGAAAAATGGATCAGCTACGCGACAAGAACGTGCAAAAAAGATCATGGTCAAAGGGTAGCTAAGCTCCACAGACTCTAGCGAAACCCGGATTAACACGCAATAAGGTGATGCTGTGTGTATGGTGGGATTGAAAGGGCATCGTTTATTATGAGCTTTTACAGCTATTGACAAGAAATTGGGAAAAAACGGCCGGAATTGATCAACAGAAAAGGAGTGGTCTTTCATCATGATAACGCCAGCCCACACACATTTTTGGCCACTCAGCAAAAATTGAGACAGCTTGGTTGGGAAGTGTTAATGTATCCAACATATAGTCTTGACCTTGCACCCTCAGATTTTCACCTGTTTCGGTCTCTTGAGAATTCTTTGGGTAGTGGTAGGTTAACATCAAGAGAGGAATGTCAAAATTACTTGTATTTTTTGACCAAAAATCGCTAGATTTCTATACAAACGGGATTATGTCACTACCTACAAGATGGCAACAAGTTATCGAATAAAATGGCACATGTAGATTAAAATTAAATGTAACTAAACTTTGAAAAAAAAAATGTCTTGAATTTGTATATAAAATACGAAGAAACTTTTCCCGACTCTTTATTATGAACTATTTCGGTTTATAAAAAGTACTCTGTGCTATTTCGCCTATGAGTAATGACTATTAGTATGAGTAATATAAATATGATTGGCAAAAAGCGACCCCCTTCTTTGCATCAATATTGTCTTTACGGATCCACTAATCTACTAAATTGTGTAAATATTGATTTGAAAGTACTATCTATTTACAGATGTGTCTTATATCATTACTCGCGTATAATAAATCTGCACTCTGCTTAAAAATACCTACATATGCTATCTTGTTAAAAAATAGTAATTAGTTGATTATTACACTAAAATGATATTTAGAAAATAACGGGTGGAAATAATAAAAGAACAATTCAAAATCGGATAATGTCATTTTTTAATCTCACTACAATGTAAATTTTAAGCATTTTTGTAGCTGCAAAAGGGAATATTATGCCTACTGCCCATCTCATATGATGGCGTGATGATATCTATTTATTGTAGCGGTTTGGTCCCTAAGTAATACATTAGTGAAAGTCCCATCCAAATCTGTTATCTGGTTTTTCGAAAATATTTTTATATTGGCATCTGTATCAAAAAAATATTTAATGTATAGAAATCCTCGAGTTAGAGTTTTATTATAGTAAAATATATACTTTTACTTTTTAATTCGTTGGGCTTTAATTTAATCGCTTTATGTGGCTCTACGGATGATATTTTTATTATGAAGTTTATTACACAGAGGAACTTTTATTTCTTGCCCAGCTTTAGCACCTAATTATTAAAGTATTCGTAGAACAGTATATTTGATGATATATTAAAATGGTTATTAAACCAAAAAAAATGTGTGTAAATTATAAATAACACTGTTTAAACTTTGTAAGAGCATTAAATAAATGTGTCCACAATCGAAAGGCCGCTTTCGCTCATTATTGAAAACAATTCAGTTCATTGCAAATTAAAATATGAAACGAAATCATTAAGCAACCTCAAAGAAAACGGGTTAATTAAATCCATTGCTGTAAGATTTAGAAATATTTTGTAAACTTATTGGTTTTACGTTTGCATTACTTTGTTTAATTGCTCATTTCTAAAATTATATAGTTAAAGCTCAGACCCACAAAGAAAACGAAGCGCTGGGTACATTTCAAGTGATACAAAAACAGAGCCAAAAACCTGTACAGCCTGTAATTATACTGGCTCTCTTTACAATTCAGATCGGAATACAACAGTGCAAGCAATTTAGCGACAGAAATAGGTAAGAGTGTGATACTTGTCCAGTCGAATTCCTAGTCAAAAAAAGGAGTCATACCACCAGTAAAATCAAAGTATCAGGAAAATTATTTTGATTGCAATAAAACATAACTGGCAGTGAAGGACCACGTCTCAAATCGCTCAGCGAACTATAGAGATGACTCTGTACCGAGTTTCTCTGCTTGATAGACCTCATAATGGGGATATTGGCAGTGGAACCAGATGAACTGACATAGTCCGATGGATCAATAATCTGAAGTGGCAGTGGGCGGACCATGTAGCTCGATGAACTGACAACCAATGGAGAGGAAAGTTTATCGAGTGGCAGCCTCGTACCGGTAAGCTAAGTGTAGGGTGCCCCCCCACTAGATGGAGTGACGACATGGTAAGACATGCAAGAGGTCGATGGATGCAGGTAGTTAGGGGTGGTGTTTTATGAAATTCCTTGGGGGAAGAATTAGAATTCCTTATGTTCAGCAGTAGACTTGTAATGTGCTGAAAACATCGCCTATGTTACTCCGTAACTGTTAAGTTTTTTCAGAAACGGATCATAAGATTCAGACATTACCTCCAGCAAATAAATTTACATATATTTACATTGTTCATTTTATTAAAGTAGAAGTAAAGATGATATTTACAAAAAAAAAACATCGCTATAGTCGTAAAATACAAGGTTTGGCATGAAAATAGTAGCTTGGTGCAATCATAACGACAATTTCAAGCTCTGGATTGCGTGTTCAAAAGCTTTGACGCTATTTGCGAACGAGAGTGATTTGTCTCACGGGAGCTCTTTATATTCCTAAAGATATTTCACGGGTTAGCGCCGCCGGCATCCTGTCATTATTGATTTTACAAATTGTCGTGTACCTTCAAAGATAAATTGACGTCAAAGAATTGTTTATAATATTATCTTAAAATTTTTATTTATAAATGAGAGGTATACCACAAAAATTTTGTGGTGCTCGTTTTGTTTTGGAATAAAGGTTAGACCAAACATTTTCATCCCGGTTATGTAAGCAACGACGAAGATGCCAATAATATACATACAAGTATACCAGACCCTTCTATCTCTTTTATACAGGACTCGATCTCCCCATTGAAGAAATATCTACTTCTACTTGAGCCTTGAAATTCGGTTTGTTATAAGAGCCGCACGATAGTCAATTGTGACAGGTAAGCAGAAAGTAAAAAGTCAGCTTCCTTTATAAGGGTTAAAAATGAGTTCAATATAAGTGGTTGCTGTGGTCAAAACATCTCTACATCTATCCTCGATTAAGATTTAAAAAACAGATGTTGTCACCGCTAACAACTAAGACTGCATTCTGCGTTACCACTAAAAGGGTGTCCGGTTCTCGTCTCTTACTATACTAAGTTTTAGTTTAATAACGATTATTTATTTATAAAAAAAAAAAATTTAAAAGCTTTTAATTTCCCCCTTTGAGTAATATAATCATCTAACCATCATGAAAATAAAAGCTAATGAAGAACAACCCTCCTTTTTGCACTGCAGTAATCGGATGAAAGTAGCGTAATATGCTAAACGAATCAACATCCAAGTTTCATGGTATGTTCAGTTTTTTTTTTAATAAATTGTTAATACAAAGACAGACAGACAGCCAGCAGAGGAACAATGGACTGAGAAGACAAACATTATAAAAATCACTTATTTAGCTTCATCCATTCTTTTGTCAAAAAAAAAATTGCTGTTACATTTTAAGCATTTTTGAATAAAAACCTATAATCGCATAATGATTTATTGAGAATCTCCGATGAAATGAAAGTTCCGTGACATTGCGCTTTTGTTGTACTTAACATTTTTGCCAAAAATATCCAAACATTGCTTCAGGGCCTTGATTGACATTTATTAAAAAATATTTCAACCGTCAGCATTGTGATGAAGATAAATAGGATCATTACCGTTTTTTTAATATATTCACATTTCTCATCAAGTTTCGATTGTGTATTGTAATACTCAATGTGTAGGTAACACGAATAGACGAGTTTTTTCGTGGTAGAGCCACGTTGGAGCTATATATAACTGCAGCACGAATGTGTCGACTCGACCGATCTAGGATCGGAGTAGAGCTAATGTATGGCAAGTATAGAAGGAGAGTCCTTTTTTACTGGTAACGAGACATTCCATCTTCGTTAGAGAGGAATCGATCGGAGATCGGAATCGGATCGGAGATCGTTCGTTAGGGGGTGAGAACACATTTTGATTCTTAATCAATGATAGGTGTAGATGTCTATGGGCCACAAGATCAAGTGAACTATTTGTCGTTTGTCACCCTTACTCTGTAAAAAATAAAAATAGCCAGAATAGCAAGGTAGTTTTAGTAAGGTAGCAAGCAAAACAAAGGACGTCACTAGACTTTCCGTCAACACGCGTTGGAGCCGTTGCGGCGGACCAACTGCTCCGTAATCCTCTCAAAAATAATCCCCTCATTTTTACTACTTTCCTAAATTCGCTATAACTTATTTTTAAACAATCAATTTTTTATATTGGCAGAGTTATGGGATGGGGCCGTTTTTGCACACATTTGCAGTTCTACCAGCGCCGGCAACCTCCTGAGGAGAGGTCAATTCCTCCCCCTTTTTTCTCAGTAAAGGCGTACTAGCACACAAGGCGTGGCTTCCTCCACGGCCTCCAACTCCAACTGCGCAATGGACCCCCTCCGAGTCCGATTCGTGAATGCCATAAGGCCAGAAAATCAAGTACTCGGAAGCGCCTGCCTTCCTGACTCCAGCGGTGGCTCTGGTCTATGTATCTACCGATGAAAATATGCTACTTTCATCCAGTTACTGCAGTGCAAAAGGAGGTTGTTTTCCTTTTATTTTTATTTACATGATGGCTTGATGATTTTATTATTCGTAGGGCGAAATGAAAAACTCTTTAAATGTTTTTATATATAAACAATTATTATTACACTAAAACTTAGTATGATAAGAGACGAGAACCGGACACCCTTTTACAGATAACGCGGAATTCAGTCTTAGTTCTCAGCAGTGACAACATCTGTTTTTGAATCTTAATCGAGGATAGTTGTAGATGTTTGGGTCAGAGCATCCACTTATTCTACCATCATTAGGTGGACTATAATCCTTTGTAACCCTTATTTGTAAAACCAGAAATCTTTCCTTTTACTTTTTAAGTTATATAATAAAAAAATATATGTTTAAATACCTGTGGCAATTGACAATCGCGCGGCTCTTATTACAACCTGAATTTCAAGGCTCAGGTACATGTAGATATTTCTTCAATAGGGAGAAAATCCTGTGCAAAAGAGATGAAAGGGCCTTGTATATGGATTTATTCTAGTGAGCAGTGTAGCTGCAACTAGTTTTATTGTAAGCATAGAATAATAATATATGTATGCTTTAAATTTTACGTGGTAGAGCCATGCTGCAGCTATATTAGTAGTATAGTTGTAGCACGAATGGGTCGGCTCGACCGGGGAAGGACCACGGAAGTCTCACAGAATACCAGCGTAAAATGGCAGCTTGACACTGCTGTGTTTCGTATGGTGAGTGTAGAGAACCGGAGACCCATTTTACTGCAAAGAGGCATTCCATCTTAGTCCTCACGGGTGACGACGCATCTGCATTTTGATTCTTTATTGAGGATAAATGTAGATGTCTATGGGTCACAGCGACCACTTACCATCAGGTGGACTGTGTGCTCGTTTGTCACCCTATCCTATAAAAAAAAAATAGAACCACGTGGACATATACTTTGACAGACGGGAACACCTGCATATGGCTACTTCTCTCCGGTCCGACGGTAGCCCGTGTTGCTCAAATAAACGAACGACAAAATTGTAAGAAATGATACAACACGCATGTGCGAAAGCGTTTCGAAGGGCTTCGTTCGACTAACAGATGTTCGTTCAGAGTTAATTGATGACAATAAAAAGTTATGCAACACTGCAATAACAGCTCGTTACTTGTAGAGGACAACGATTATCACTCGTTATCGTTACCAATAACAGTTGTTTGAATATAGTAACCAGGCATAAGGCCAATCTTCCCAACAAGTAGAGCGGCCTGTGCCCAACATTGGACCTTTGCTAACTGATGAAGAAGAATAAGAAGCAAAGGAAGTATTTTTTAATTGAAATAGCAACTACTTTGCGCGACACGTCCTACAAATACGTATGCTTTAAAAAAACTAAACCATAGTTTTATACATTCATAGCTAGCCACGTATTTTTAGTGCGATACCATAAATTTGCTCTTCAGAGCTTTCTCAATACTATGAAGCATACTCTATAAAAACGCAATAATGTTACAATCAAAATGCTACTAAATCCTTATTTTAGTGACGTAAAGTTTCATGTACTATGCCTTACATGATTTTTAGAGAAGGATTTTTTAGAATTTTATGTAAGAAAAGACACCATCTCTGACACCATTCTTATTTTAATTATATATTTTAATATATTTTAAAATTTTAATTTTAATTATAATGAAACTTCTTCGAAACTCTGCAAATATCATCTTTCTAAAGAGTGTTTACATCGCGATTTGTCAATCCATACTGACTTATTGCATGTCGACATGGGGTGGAGTAAGTAAAACGTTAATGCTAGAGGTTGAAAGAGCTTAATGTTCCGTTTCCGCAAGTACAGACATTCAACTAATTTGCTATACTTAGAATCAAAGTTGCTGAATTTTCGTATACTGTTATTGCAAAGGGTTGTGCTTAAGATTCATAAAAAATTGCTTAACTCACCCAAATATTCTGAAATTATTAAGAAGTGAACCTACAATGCACCTATAAAGAAGGTAAATACTAACAGATTTAATGACTTCTTACACCCATATGTTTATAATAAACTACTCAAAATCTGTGACTTCTGTGACAAGTCCTGCTGTGATATTAAAAGAAAAAAAATCAACGATGTTCTTTTAAAAATGTCGTACGGAGAAACGGAGGCAATCCTTGAAATTAATTTTTAATTTTTAATTTATGCCACAAAATATATCTCTGTAGTCTTCATATTGTGACGGCACATTATTATTGTTAATAATAAATAATAATTAAATTCATTATAAAGTCATTTAAAAATATCATAGATATAATAATTTGAACAATTAAAATGCATTAATAAGCATAAAGTTCAAATACATTCATTTCGAACATTAAGTATTATAGTATAGTAAAGGCTTAATATTGTCTTTAAAAACTTTTACATTTATTAAAACTGCATAAAATATTCAGAATGTATTAAATAATAAAAATACAATTCGATTATATTACAGTAATAAAGATAAATAACATTTGTAATATAATTGAAAAATGGCTCAAAATTAATAAATTCAAAATTTAAAAAAAATTAAAGAGTTAATGAGTGTTCTTCTAATGATGCAGTATGTTCTTGTATTACTATGGAGGATGTTCGTGTAATAAGTACTTATATAAGGGAGTTGCCGGAGACGCATACCCAGGGTCGTACATATAAATGGGGTGGTCAGGTGACTGACTACTATAATACTGTTGCACAATGTATAATCCTATATTAGGGACTTATGATAGTAAGGTCTATGATATAAAACCATTAATATAGAAGGTCTCTTAGCTGCATAAGCATTATGATAGCAGAGTTATGACTTGAATACCCATATATAAAAGACTTTGAGATTGTAAGGTCTATGAAATAAAACAAATATATGGAAGGTCTCAAATATATAAAATCATTTTATTGATACTCGTAAAAATGGGACTTGAAAGGGATTATTATAGTGGTGTGTAGGTTGCTTCACAGTGTCCGAGACCGAGGTAAACTTGGACTCGCTAACCGATATGGCCTAGGCATATCATCTTAGTGCCGGTGGTAAACGGGTTTGTTGTAGCAATACGACTTGCCGTGGACGTCGGGCACCCCAAACGTTTGTGGGCGGCGTCTTAGCGCATAGCGTTATTATACGTCGGCTATCTTTCGGATTAGGGTAAGTGTGTTTGGTAGTACTTTTAAGTGCAGCAAGCATACTCAACTACATGTCTTAGTGCAATAGCGCTAGTCGATAGTCGTATTGATGCTTGTTGCGTTCTGCAGCATTGCGTCTCTGCGATGGACACGCCTAAGTAGCTTTGCCCAAGTCGGGTCCCTTCATTACGGGGCTGCAGGGTGTCTGACTTCCATGATGTTTTATATAACAACATTATAATATATCTCTGTAAATTTCCCACCATTGAATGACTCAAGGCAACTTATTGGTGGGTGAGACAAACATGATCGAAAAATGCATATACTCAACGTCAGTGACATAAACCCTTTCTGATGGCGAATTATTACTATTATCATATAACTGTCTTGTGGCTATATTTTCCGTTGTATTGGTTGGTGGAGCATATGTATCGACCTAATGCGGGTGGTATCTGGAGGGAGAATCTAAAGAGGCCCTCAAGGATGCGGCCGAAAGCCGCTCAACGTGGGACCCTATTCCCTTCAGGTGAGCAGTAGACTCATGACACGCTTTAAGGCTAGTAGCCGTACTGATTATGCAATTGATGGTGATGCCTTAAACTTACACCACATCTGCAGGAGCGACGCTCTCTTATGGCCAGTGTGCTTATTATTCGACGTGTTGCCTAAACCGTGGACGCACATTCACTATGGCTGGATTTGATCGTATTTTGGTCGTAGCTTCGGTCGATGTTTGTGCTTACGCACTACCGAGGGGCCAAGCCCTCTTTTACTGCTTCGCCAGTTATTTTGCTGTGGACTACGGTCCAGTTCCCAACTTAACGTCCCTCTTCGGGGGAAGCGCGTTGATTGGTTGGCGCTCACTGCACACGGCTCCCCCAATTATTTTTAAATGTGGGAGAGCGAAGCCTTTGTATCTGGTATTTTACATAAATATTATGAGCCTTTTCCAAGCGGGAAGGAATTAATTATAAGGAATTGACTAATGTGAACCTGACACAAGTGGAATAGGGTCGATTTAATATTCTTAACCCTTTTTTGAGCTCTATCTTCCTGAACGGAGTTCTTTAGCTTAAAATAATTATTAGACACTAAGATTTTTGACTGCGCTAGTGAATATTCATTCTTCCAAGAGACACTAAGTTACTAAATAAACACAAAGTAAATAAGGGTCCTAATTAAGACGATCAAGCCAAAAATGTAATAAACGGCTGATAACTAAACCTTTACAAGGATTCTTGAGAAATATTAATATATGGTTTACTATACTGGTCAAGTCAATTTTATATATTTTTTAGACGGCCTCTTTTCCTATACAGAATGAGTCCCACATATATGCAATAAATGAAACCACATACTTTTTATCGCCTTTGCTGACGATATACAAAATGCTGCATGCTGGTCAAAAAGTAGAGTTTTAATTTTAAGTTAAGCAAATTTGAACTCTGTAGAATTGGGTCACTAAGTCAATGATTCAATGAACTTGAATCCTTGAACATTAAAAAGCGACGTTGCCACGCAGTGCAAACTATCACGACGTGAGGCTATGTACGTCGACAGCGGTGTCTTTTGGCGGCGTCCATAAACAAGATGTTATCGACCATTAGCTTCTTTCAAAGGGAGTAATGATCGATAAACAAAAAAAATATGTTTAGTTTTAAATACTTAGAGCATGGTGTTTTTAGAATTATCGTGCTGTTATGATAATTCTAAAAACGCTACGCTATAAATACTACCTAAGTATTAAAAGCTAAACTTTAAAGCTTTTTGTTTAATGTGTTGTTGTAGATTTAGAGATAATAAATTATTTTGACAAGATGAAAAATCCATAAAAACAACCAATTAAAAAGTCATAGCTACTTACCCGTTTCCCAGGAAAAACGGTAGTGTTATAAGTTCAATTGTACAAAACAAACTTTTAACAATCAAAACTTGTCAATTGTTAAAAATCAAAATTACTGGTATTTAAATGTCTCGTAGTAGGTACGGTAACGATAATTGTACCTTGTGCCCGCCCTATTTATTACTTTTATTATTTTCTCCATTTTAGAATTTGGAAGTTTCGCTTTCAGTTCACCGCAAATCTTCCGGGATAGTGTGTGCGCGTTTCGCTGCTTGCGCGCATTGCTTCAAGTGATTTATTTTCGTAAGATAAATACAATTTCGTAAGATAAATATAGTTAATATAGTTAAACTATTTTTTACGGTGAAGTGGACACTTATTAGCTAATTGTGTAAATAGTGTTTTTAAGTTTATTTTTTATTTTTTCACTGTGATATTGACACTACTTGACTTTTGTGTGTACGCGTGTGTTTTTGAACAAAATGCCAAGACAACATTTTACAGTGCGTGAGAGTATACAGACATGGTTTTATTGTATGACGAATGCCGCCAATATTCAGCGTTAACTCGCCCTACAAGCGTCCGGATAATCCTGGGAGCTGTCAAAAGAATCAGGAAAATCAGCACATAGTGCCCAACACTCGAAGTAGTTGCTCCGTCACTTTCCACCCTCTTTCAAACAACGAGTCTTAGACAATTTCGATCGGAATCCAACCTGCAGCCTTAGACAAGCTGGGCGTGTGCTCAAAGAGAGGCATAGAACAATACATCAAGTGCTGAAAAGGAACAAACTACGTCCTTATACATATGCAAGGTGCAGGCGCTGCTGCCCGTGATAAGCCGATTAGAGTATTACTGCCACTCGGTACTGGAATAATTTTCTGAAGATCAACGTTTTCTATCAAATATGTTTTGGACTGATGAAAGCACGTTTACTCGATACGGCATATGGAACCGACAAACCATGCGTCACTGGAACCATAGGCATCCCCATTTATTTAGGGATTCAGCTTATCAGTACCGATTTTCCATTAATGTTTGGGCAGGCATTCACGGAGATCAAATAATCGGCCCTGTTTTTATTGACGAAAACCTAAATGCGCAGAGGTTTCTCAGTATTCTTAACCCTAGAAGATAACGTGCGCCTTGGAGGCGCCATAAACAGATTTATCGCTGTCTTTTTCACTCAACGCGTGTACAAGCTTGTTTTCAAGCCAACTCAGTCGTCAGTTAACACTGCCGAGAGACGACCGCTGCTGTTCGGTAAGTACCATAGTTTCGTTGTTATGACGACGCATTGCGCTCGAGAGGCGCATGTTTATCTTCTATGTAACTTTTATGCATTTCTATGTGATTTAGTTTTTGTTACTTTTTATTTATTTCTACATAAATAAAGTAAATATAAAATTAGTTATTGTTACTAATTAATTTTAATTGTTTTAGCTACTCAACCGTCACGGTGACACAGTCCCAAAATTATTACCTCACCTGTCCATGGTGACTACAGTCACCAAACGACATCTTTCGGGTTAAACGTGTACAGCGCAAAAGATAGCTATTATTAATACAGTAAAAATTAAAGATGGTCCTATTTTAATTTGTCATCTGTGAGTGAATGTTATCTGTATAATAGTAACAAAATATTTAGAAAAAAAAAAGTGAAAATGAAATTACGCCATTTTGTTTGTGGACTGTTAAAGTGTGAAATCCGATCAAAATGTGATAACTTTTCTGTTTTATACCTTATTTTTAATGTTATTGTACATCAAACTGATTGAGAAGATATGTTCTTTAGGAAATATGTATCATTACAAAAATTCCAAAACGTTTACATATAATAATTTAGTTCGACATTTTAATGACTATATATGCAGTATCGTTTATTGATTACATGTTGTTTAAAAGGTATTCTAATCAGTTTTTTGTGTTAAATGAATGCTAAATATAAAAGAATGCTTCACTATTAACACGTTGATAGCCATTAATAAACGAAATATCTGTTGAGATGTGCCTAGAAATTATTAAAACTTATTTTTATTTATTTATTTACTTATTTATTAAAATTTATATTGAGTAAACATTATATACTTATGTATATTGAGTATATAAGATATTATTGATATTGGTATCATTTTAAAGGGAATATCATGTACTATTATAATATAAAATAATTTCTCCAGTAAATATTATACTTTTCTTGTAAAACTCGAAATAAAAATAAATACGATTTTTTGATATTTCCATTTTAAGCGTTATTTTCTGCTTTTATTTTTAATTAGACCAATTTTTTAACATAAATACATTTGAATTCTTTGAGTCTTTTGAGAATATTTTTATTTGAATGTAGCTATAGTAGTTTTCAGTAGTATTCGTTTTTGTTGAGACAATCTCGCGCGGTCGTAAAAAAATAGTGACATTTAATGCGCGGACAGGTGAGGCGATAATCACTCGCGGGGGTGGACGGTTGAGTAGCTAAGAACATCTTTACATCATGGCGAGCAGAAGAGTGTTGGAAGAAAGACAAATAATTTCCTTTTGAGTCAAGAAGAAGAAAGCCCAGATGATGGCAGTGATAGCGAAATGGAGGATCATGTAAGTGAAGACGATTTTCAAAGCGATACTGAGGACGAGTATATAGATTGATGAAAGCTTGAACACCTCAACACCTCCTGATGACACCTCAACATCTCCTAATGACACCTCAACACATCCTGAAAATACTGTACATGATCACCGCATAGTTATTCCGCCTCATAGAGTAATTAAAGGTAAGAATAGACACGTTTGGTCTACGTCTAAAGGTCAAAGTAGTGGAAGAACATGTGCAATCAATATAGTTCATTCTAATAGAGGTCCTAGTCGTATGTGTCGAAATATTTTGAACCACTTTTATGCTTTGAATTATTTATCACGGATAAAATCATTCAAGAGCTTTCAGTGGACAAATGTGGTGATATCGAAAAAGCGTACTGATTATATGAATAATGCGACATTTGCAGACACGAATCCTACTGAGATCAAAGCCTTCATTGGAATACTTACTCTCAGTGCTGCAATGAAAGATAACCATTTATTTACGGGCTCGAGATATGTAGCAGTTATGAGCAGAGACCGATTTGATTTTATTGTTAGGTGTATTAGAATGGATGACAAGACTCTACGTCCTGCTCGTCACCAACAAGATCCGTTTATGCCAGTTCGTAAGGTTTGGGATCTGTTTATAGCCCAATGCAAAATGAATTACTCTCCGGAAGTAATGTCACTATTGATGAACAATTACTGGGGTTCCGCGGTAGATACCCCTTTCGAACGTATACACCTAATAAACAAAATAAGTGTGTAAGTAAAAATTCCAATGATGAGTGATAGTGGAATCAATTATATGATAAATGCGATGCCATACATTGGAAAAGCTACAAATACGAATGGTTTACCATAAGCTGAATATTACTTGAAAGAGTTATCACGGCCAATTCATGGTACCAACCGCAATATAACGTGTGACAATTGGTTCACGTCTATCCCTGTCTCAAAATCATTGCTTCCTGAACCATATAAATTGACAATTGTGGGCACGGTACGGTCAAACAATAGGGAAATTCCCGAAGAACTGAAAAACACCCGTTCTAGACCAATGGGTACGTCTATGTTCTGTTTCGATGGACCTTTGACCCTACTATCATACAAGCCGAAGCCGTCGATGGTGTATATGTTGTCCTCATGCGATGAAGGCGCTGTTATAAATCCTACAACTGGTTAACCTGAGATCATTATTTTGTACAACCAGACAGAAGGCGGCGTCGACACATTTGACCAGATGTGTTCTTCGATGTCTTGTTCTAGAAAGAGTAACAGATGGCCAATGACAATTTTTTATGGCATATTAAATATAGCTTTTGTCAACTCATATATGATTTACACACACAATGCTTTGTCAAAATAAGGAAAACCATTAAACCGAAGAGAATATATGAAAACACTAAGTACTGAACTGTCTACACCGTGGATGAGATCTAGATTGGAAATCCCTACTTTATCGAGGCGTTTGAGAGCTGCCACAAACTAATCAAGAGGCTTCTCAAGAAGCTGAAGAGAAACCTCTGACTAAAGTTCGGCGTTACTGTAGCTTATGTACAACTAAAAAGAAAAGAATCTCTAAGATGACATGTACAAAATGTAAAAAGAGTGTGTGGTGAACATAAAAAAGATGTTTGCAACAATTGTCTGTAACAATAATTATTTTCCGTATTTCTTGTAACTTGAGACTATACGAGTATATAATTAATATATAGTCTCAAGTTACAAGAAATACCATATATAATATATAAATATATAATTTATATATATTATATTAGACCCCGCCAATTTTAGACCGATTTCTGTACTACCGACATTTAGTAAAAATTTTGAAAAAATAATTTTAGATGAGATCTTAAGTTTCTTTAATATTAATAAATTGCTACATAAAAATCAATTCGGTTTTACAAGGGGTCGCTCGACAACTGAAGCTGGAGTTGAGCTTATTAAACATATTTCTTGTGCATGGGAGAGTTTGGAGGATGCTTTGGGTATATTTTGTGACCTTTCCAAGGCCTTCGACTGTGTTCACCATGAGACATTAATGAGGAAGCTACAGTACTATGGTGTCAAGAACACAGCGCTTAAACTTATTATTTCATATTTAAGTAATAGAATGCAGAAAGTTATTATCAATGATAAAAGTTCTTCCGGGTCACTTGTACTAATAGGTGTCCCGCAGGGCTCGATTCTCGGCCCACTCCTATTTCTAGTATATATTACTGACTTACCTTCCCTTGTAAGGGATAATCATGATATAGCATTATTTGCTGATGATACTTCCTTGATTTCTAAACTTAAACGTCAATCATTTAAATGTGACGAAGTGAATAATGATATATCAAAATTATTGTATTGGTTTAACGTTAATAATCTACATTTAAGCGGAAATGAAACTAAATGTATTAAATTTACAACAACGAATGATAAAAATCTAAAAATTTTAAATGGGGAAGAACTGAGCCCTGTTGAATTCACTGTTTTCTTGGCATCACTCTCGACGCAAAGCTTCAGTGGGGCCCCATATATCAAACAAGCAAGCAGACTAAGTTCTGCAGCCTATGCTGTAAAAATTAGAGGTCTCACTAGTGTAGAGACAGCTAGATTAGTTTATTTCAGTTATTTCCATAACATAATATCTTATGGGATTTTGCTATGGGAAATGCGGCTGATTCAGAAACTATTTTTGTTTTACAGAAGAGGGCAATTAGAGCTATTTACAACCTAAAACCGAGAGAGTCTCTTATAGATAAATTTAAAGAAATAAATATATTAACTTTGGCCTCTCGGTATATTTACGAAAATTTAAAGTATGTTCACAAAAGAAAGGTAGTTTTAGTAAAAAAGTGATATACATTCTGTAAACTCTAGGAACAAACACAAGCTACTGATACCAGTTTCTCGACTACACAGAGTCAGTAATTCATTCTTGGGGCAATGTATACGCTATTACAACAAGGTCCCGGAAAGTGTACAGGCTCTCTCTATTACCAAGTTTAAATGTTTCGTTAAGCTGAAACTGTATAAAAAGGGTTATTATTGTATAAATGAATACATGGTTGATAATAACCCCTGGGAATGAGGTGGTCGCTTCAAGCAGTTTCTAAAATAAATTTAAAAAATTTAATGTAAAGGAGACAATTTCTTTTTGTATGGAGAATGGGCCACTACAAATTTTAGGGATACTTAATGAAATGTATGTCGATTTATTCCTTATAATCTATAGATTGCAAAATTAATATTAGTTTTATCGCATCTAAAGGGAATTCAGAGAAATTAAAATATGAATATCACAATAACCTAAAAGAAACTAAACGCTATTTTTTTAATCTGGCTTTGGCTCTGGGTTCTAGCCCTTCTGAGCCTAAACTAAAAGTTGTTTTCTATTAGTATTGTGACTTAGAATAGTGTATATAGAATAGAATAGGACAGCTAAATAATTAATAGCATAAAACAAAGTTGCAGGTACATTTAACATTTATAGGTACTTTTAGACTGATGGAAAATCCTTTTAGTAGTTCCGGCAAAAATAGTACACTGACCAAGAAACATGGTGTGGAGGCTATTTTTACATGTATTGATTGATTAGTGAATATACATCATAAACACCATTACAGTAATTAAATAAATATGATTAAAGCCAAAATGAATAAAAGATAATATGTTCATTTATAATATTACCTTTACATGCTATATAGTAAGAAAGATGTTTTAATCTGGTTGTAAAGGATAAAACACAAAGTAAAATACCACTGTATTTATTACTGTAATCATTTCAAAAGTAGTCTATTAATAGTGGAACAGACAGACAGACAGGCGCGGTGTCAAGACTTTATTTTAATACATCTTGGTTGGTTAGTAAAGGTGCAGTGTGTAAACTTTGCTTTATAATATATTAACTGATTAGTTATTATACCCCAAACACCATTAAAGCCAAAATGACTAGGTATTTGTTTATTTATGTTGATAAATATGAAGTGAGATGTTTTAAACTAGTTGTGTAAGGATTACAAAACACATGTATAATTTAATTGTTTTATTATTGTCAGTCATTATCATTCCAAAAGATTTTTCAAAATAACTTGATAATAACATGTCCATTTATGAAATTGTTAGGAATAATAAGGATATTTTATGTGATATAAGACTGTTGTCTTCAATATCCATATACTTTTTTGTCTCTGTTTACGAGCAGCTCTGCAAGATTTCAGCCTACAAGACATACACATTTATTCTAAGCAACCCACCTGAAAAAGTTAATGAATATTGTAAAGAGTGTACTATACTAAATAATAATTATTATCAATATATTAGTTTTTCTATATTTATTGCAATCTAAATAGTGTGTGGGGTCTATGTTTATGCTTGTATTGAAGAAGCCAAAAAACACATCCACATATGATATTGTTAGAAATCAGGACATTTTCAATAATAAGAGATATAAGATAAGTCTATATATACTGTACTTCAATGTAAACTAAATTTCCATATTTCTGACAGTATTTTGTTGCCTCTGCCTGTATGCTAAATAATCAAGAAATTATTATAAAATATACAACATTAATCAGCTCCAGATGACCAAACACCAAAGTATTAATTATGGATTTACATCAACAATATTTGTAAAGTTGTCTGATTTCTTATTTTCACTGGTATCATGTAGGAAAAAGGATATTATTTTATATTAATTATCTGATAGTAATAGATAATTAATATAAAAATAATAATATCTGATATAATATTCGACAAGGATATAACCATTACACAAGTAAAAATAAACAACTAAGTAACAATACTTATGCAAACTGTATATTTGCTTCTAGTACAAGTAAAACTACTTATATACATAAATATGTACTATCTATCTACTATGACTGGCATAAATTCAGGATCCATGTTTGATGCCATTTGGTATTGTCAAGTTTATGGAGCAACTTGCTGAATACATAAGGTATTTACATATATCTAAATACAGTTAAATGAATCACTCTTCAAAGCCGATGAAGCTAGATCAAATAGAAAGCCTTCTTAAATTCCTCGACCATTGGTGCTAGTTTTCTTTTAACATACACAAAAACTTCTTTTGTGTATTTACTCTATATATTATTTAATTTAGATTTTACTAATAACATAAAACTTTAAAACTTTGTCACTTTTAAGTCACTAATAAGGTTCTAAGACCTGTGTTTGTCATTTGTTTTAGGTAATTCATTATAAATAATATATCTTATAGATTTTCAAAATTCTAGGTGTAAATGTAAACTCTTGTATTACATACATACTCTTATATTAATTACCTAAACTCTGACTGGCATAAATTCAGGATCCATGTTTGATGCCATTTGGTATTGTCAAGTTTATGGAGCAACTCGCTGAATACATAAGGTATTTATATCTAAATGCAGTTAAATGAATCGCTCTTCAAAGCCGATGAAGCTACATCAAATAGAAAAGCTTTCTTAAATTCCTCGACCCATTGGTGCTAATTTTCTTTTAACATACACAAAAACTTCTTTTGTGCATTTACTCTATATATTATTTAATTTAGATTTTACTAATAACATAAAACTTTAAAACTTTGTCACTTTTAACTCACTAATAAGGTTCTAAGACCTGTGTTTGTCATTTGTTTTAGGTAATTCATTATAAATAATATATCTTATAGATTTTTCAAAACTCTAGGTGTAAATGTAAACTCTTGTATTACATACATACTCTTATATTAATTAACTAAACTCTGACTGGCATAAATTCAGGATCCATGTTTGATGCCATTTGGTATTGTCAAGTTTATGGAGAAACTTGCTGAATACATAAGGTATTTATATTTAAATGCAGTTAAATGAATCGCTCTTCAAAGCTGATGAAGCTAGATCAAATAGAGAAACTTTCTTAAATTCCTCGACCCATTGGTGCTAATTTTCTTTTAACATACACAAAAACTTCTTTTGTGTATTTACTCTATCTATTATTTCATTTAGATTTTACTAATAACATAAAACTTTAAAACTTTGTCACTTTTAACTCACTAATAAGGTTCTAAAACCTGTGTTTGTCATTTGTTTTAGGTAATTCATTATAAATAATATATCTTATAGATTTTCAAAATTCTAGGTGTAAAAGTAAACTCTTGTATTACATACATACTCTTATATTAATTAACTAAACTCTGACTGGCATAAATTCAGGATCCATGTTTGATGCCATTTGGTATTGTCAAGTTTATGGAGCAACTTGCTGAATACATAAGGTATTTATATCTAAATGCAGTTAAATGAATCGCTCTTCAAAGCCGATGAAGCTACATCAAATAGAGAAGCTTTCTTAAATTCCTCGACCCATTGGTGCTAATTTTCTTTTAACATACACAAAAACTTCTTTTGTGTATTTACTCTATCTATTATTTCATTTAGATTTTACTAATAACATAAAACTTTAAAACTTTGTCACTTTTAAGTCACTAATAAGGTTCTAAGACCTGTGTTTGTCATTTGTTTTAGGTAATTCATTATAAATAATATATCTTATAGATTTTTCAAAATTCTAGGTGTAAATGTAAACTCTTGTATTACATACATACTCTTATATTAATTAACTAAACTCATCAATTTTCATTTTCCAATTTCGAATGTTTTGATAATTTTACCATGCGACCACAAAAAAATAAAAAGGAAATAAAGTCTAAAATCCATATTATGTTAAACACTTGTGCATCGATGAGACGATATTTATTTTATTGTCTTGTAAACAAACAAGTATAAACTTTTTGCTATTAGAACTAATTTTGCTACCAAAACCAAAAATTATTTTAAAATAACCATTAACCACAAACTTTATTCTTAGTAGTGATGCAACTCGAACTCTGTTTTCATTCGATTCAATCGAGTGAATTTGTGTAACTCGGTAGTTAAGTGAAAATAAATTTTACTCGAGTCCGCTTGCACTCGAGTTACCGAGTCAACTCGGCGCACCACACCGTGTAAATTCGGAGAGGGCTAGATAGATGTCACTATATATAGTATGTGCCATATCGATTGAGAAAAACGGACAATGACCTCAGATATGAGCCGAGTGTCAAAAGGCGTAACTTACAAAATCTCAATTTAGATGTGATAACAATATTTAAATATTGATATTATTCCCACTTCTAGGTCAGCACATATGTTTTGTTTTTTGTTTCTTAAATAATATTGTCTGTGGTTCCTATAAACATAGTAAAATCTTACGGTACATCGCGAAAAATGTGTTATATTTTATATTTCAATTTATGGTAAGTAACGCAGCAATTCATTTAATAACAGTTTCATATTAAAAATATTTGAAGCAATATAATCACCATATTGAGCTTTTGCAAATTCATCCCTTTAAAATAAACAAAACGCGCGTTACGTCAGTTCGTTCTAAAGAAACGTGACAATGGCAGCCAGAGATGCGTCACCTTTTGGGCCGGTCCGCCATTTTGTTTTCATTCGTGTTCGGATAGCGCTTGCGTGTGTACGTCTCGGTAATTCATAGCATTCATTGCATTGTTTTAGTTGAGTTTTTACTGTTAAATTTGTTATATCGTTAAGTTTTTGTTTTTGAATCTGTTATATTAGTTTTACTGTGACGGTCGTTACTAAATCGACATGAGTTCAGGAGAATTTGGTGAAGGACCCGGTCCTTCAACATCAAGTGGAAAGAGACGTCGCCGACCCATAATAAACGTAGCAGGTACGTACAAATAGGTACAAATGCGACGACGTAGCCTTTCTATTTCTTAAAGCGCTCTTTTATGTGACCATGTGGTATTTATTTTCTAAAACAATATGTATTTATGTGATGTAGTACTATGGTAGTATATTTTTGTCATTTATTTACAGGCCCATCTTCTGGAGCACCTTTAACGTCACCAGTAAAGAGAAAACCTACCACTTTGTCGGTCAGAACAAGAGATTATCATTAATGTATACAAATATGTCAAAACACCTGGCCCGAAGACGGTATCCTTCAAACGTTATAGAAAAGGTTTCGGAGATCTCAGGAGTCAGCAAGAGCACTATATATCGCGTATTAAGCGTGTATAGAGATTCCCATAAAATACCAGAAAAGGGAATAATTAATAAAGAAAAAGTCTGTAATTGACAAGTTGGACGATTTTGATAAATCGGCTATAAGAGCGAAAGTGCATCAGTTCTTTCTTGCAGGAGAATTACCGACTTTAGACAAAATTTTGCTCAGTATAAATCAAGATGACCAGTTGCCAAACTTGAGCAAAACTTCCCTGCGACGTGTGTTGCGCCATTTAAAATTCAAATATATAAAGAGAAACAGAAAGTGGTCTAATAGATCGCCCAGAGATAGTTCTGTGTACCAGATATTTGAGAAATACAAATATTAAGAAACGAGGACGTAACATTTTACCTTGACGAAACATGGATTAACGCAGGTCATACTATGGGAAAGGTAGGAAGACACCACAATTGAATCTTCTCGTCAATCACGGTTAGAAGGCTACTCACTGGCGCGAAAGCCCT
This sequence comes from Parnassius orleans, assembly GCA_029286625.1. Classification (NCBI taxonomy): domain Eukaryota; kingdom Metazoa; phylum Arthropoda; class Insecta; order Lepidoptera; family Papilionidae; genus Parnassius; species Parnassius orleans. The sequence continues at coordinate 119,163 of JAGSMP010000074.1, forward strand.
TTCGGGTAAAGGAAAGCGATTAATAGTTGTACACGTTGGCAATGAAAATGGCTTTTGGAGGATGTGATTGGGTATTTGAATCATCATCTACTGGTGACTACCATGAGAGTATGGACGCTCCATTTCGAGGACTGGTTTAGAAAAGTAATAGAAAACTGCAAAGCGGCGATGTCATAGTTATGGATAACGCTAGTTACCACTCCAGACGTTTAGAAAAACCCAACAATGTCTTGGCGGAAACAAAATATGCAGGAATGGCTAGAATCTAAACAGATCGCATACGTGCCCTCGGACACAAAGACCCACTTAATGGAAAAATAAAGGCAGTTAAAGATAACTATCGAAGTTACGTCACCGACGAGATGGCAAAAGAAAAGCATCACAGTGGTAAGGTTACCTCCTTATCTGTGAGCTTCTTTCCATTGAACTTGTGTGGGCAGATGTGAAAGACGTTGCACGAAAAATACAACTTTCAAGTTAAAAGATGTTAAAATTTACTTAAGATGGTTTAACTCAAATCACGCCAGATAAATGGAAAAACTGTGTTCAGCATGTCCTAAGGTTGAACAAAAATGCGTGGCATGGATGATAGAATTGACCAAACTGCAGATCGCTTTATAATTAATGTTACAGATAGTTCATCAAGTGGATACGAGTGATGATTGCACCGAATAAAAATAAAGTTCTTATATAATATTAAAATAAAGTTTTATCTTTTGCAAGTACGTACTTATTCGGTGTCGTTATCACTCGAATCTTCTATATGTATTATAAATTAATGTTTTTTTGTTAAATGAATAAAGTACTTTATAACAATAGATGATTTTCTTCTGCGATCTTTCACATAACTTTTAATAATAGTTAATAAATATATATTATATCAATCATTATAAAAAAATCATTATAAATAAAGAAAGTACTACATATAAAATGTGCCTATATATTGAAGGTTTGTAACCCCTGGTTAAACGACCGAAAGGTCATTGTCCGTTTTTCTCAATCGATTTGGCACATACTATAATTCACTTGTAGTATAAGCCGCCATGGTAACGTCACTGGTTACATCAAATTCAAACTTGCACCTGGCATGTTGTGAAATATGAACTTAGTTTGATTTATTATACCATGATTGTGCTATCATTGTTGTTATTTTTTACTTCGTATAAGTAGTGCATAACATGAAGGCGATTTAAATATACTTGTTTTGTTTAAAGTATGAATGATAACAATGCAACAACAAAACAAAATCGTCAGTGTGGCATTATTTTGAAAAATGGAAGCGATTTGTAAGATATGCGAAAATCAGTTTATATATTTTGAAATACTACACATGTCTGTAGTAAATAAAAACATGGAACTACTACAAAGAAATAAATAATAAATATTTATATTCATATTTAATTTTTCTCTTTTTTTTTTTTTTAAAACGTTACCCCACACTATACTATTTCTCCTGTGTCGTGGAGGCAGTTTACAAACATAAATTGCAGACAAACATCAGACCCGGAACAATTATTTGAAGGCCATACAAATACTTGTTCCGTGGAATCGAACCCGCGGCCCCAGCGCAACAACTCATTGCTAAGCCACTGCGCCACGGAGCCGTCGATATTGCCACATATTTAATAAAGATATATTTAATAAAGGTACCTATTTAAAAATGCTTTAACTAAGATAATCGCTATTCTCAACTCGAGTGATAAACTTCAATCGATGCAGGGACTGTAAATAGTTAATTCGAATAACTCAAAACTCGATTACAACTAGGTGAAATGATAAAACCGAGTGACTCAAGTCACAAAATTCTACTCGAGTCGCATCTTTATCTTACGGTCAATGCAGTGTCTGTCTACAATTTAGTAGTGAACTCGACTTACTAATTCGAGCAATTTATTGATATATTATGTAATATCAATAAGCTGATTAAGTATAATTCGTTATAGTTAAATTATTGTAACATTAACTTTACGCTACGTCGTAAAGTTAGAGTGATATTATTTTATAAAAATTGTCTATACGCAAACCAATAATATATAACTACCTATTAAGTTAAGTAATCATAATTATCATGGATGTAAGAACAAATATAAAAATAATTTGTAACAAACTGACACAGATTCGTTCCGCCAATTCGAGTTGCGTAACTCGAATACTATTCGAGTTATGTGAATTTCAACACAAGTTAACTCGAGTCAAGTTTTTCAGTAGGCACATCTCTACTACATTTTTTTAATATTACGGTATCTGAACCAATGATATGAACACAAATATCAAAACAACTGTATTTTCAGATTTCTTGATTCCGTTTAGATTTTCATAAAATCTTTATGCTATTACGATAATAAATTGGTATCTTTTTGTATATAATACCATTGAGGGTCGCGAAAATTTCTAGTGGGCCCAAAACGATTGACTCCTTTACTTGAAAAAAAGTCCCCTGGTTTTGCTGGTTCTTCCCAGGACAGATGTTTTTTTTCGAACCAGTGATAAAGTAAAAAATGACTTTTAATAAGAATTACACAAACATGTAATCTATATTGAATTTAAAAAAAATTCTATTCTATTATATTCTATTCTGATCTTGAGAATCTATATATAAATATATAATCTTGAGAATACTTGAGAATATAGTAATTAATTAGTTAGTAAGAAAAAAAAACTACAAATGTTACTTATTTAAAAAAAATCTACTTAAATATAAATACTTCTAATTTTTGTTACTTTACTTTATAAAACCCTACATAATTTTCTTAATTATAAAAATAATAATATACATATACATTTGTGTTTAATTAACTTCTTATTAATCTAAAACCTCATTGAAATTACAATAAAAAGAATAATTATTTCAGTTTGTAAATAAATAGGTTTTTAATATTGTGCGCCTCTCAGGCGTATGTTTATCTTTTCAGTACTATAAAATAAGGTTATCTTTCTAGGGTTTACGTTATAACAGAATATTTAGAAGGATTGTCTGTGGTAGCTTCCCAGCGGGTATGGTTCCAGTTAGATTGAGCTCCTCGACACTACGTACTCCTCGCGAGAGGCGGCTTAACACCATGTACGGTGAACAATGAATAGGGCGATATGGCCTCGCAGGTGACCAGCTCGGTCGCCCGACCTCCTCCTCTAGACTTCTTTTTATGGGGCTTTATTAAAATGAAGTGTACTCAAGGTCTTCGAAACCGAAGATGAACTGCGCAATCGTATTGTCGCCGCCTTTGACAAATTAAAAGCCCTGGCTCTGTATCCTGAACGAAATTTGTTGAGCAGGCTTCAGGACAACATTGAGCGGCGATGTAACTTGTTTCATTAAATTTTGCAACTAATATACAATAATACTTATTTCGTTCAGTTCCATTATCGCGAAATAAAAAGTGCCGTTAAAATAAACAGTTTTGTAAGTTTTATTTCGTCGCACATTGTCAAACGAATCATAGGCCGTCATAGAGATATACCTATGGAGCGGCATATTCTACTATAGAAATAATAGTTATACAAATATCTATAATATCGACACACACTTGTCAAAAACAGTTTTGTCTCTTTTAACAAAGCAGTAGCTGCAATAGAAAAGAGAGACAACTACACTTTGTCAAGTGCTTATTTTCGTAACACTTTCGTGTGACATCATTAGCTCATCCATGCGTGACTGCGCCGCCATGTTAAGCGCCAAGTTTTGTGGTAGATCTGCTGTCAAACTGTCAAAAGCAGTGCCAAAGTGTTGTACTAGAAATTATTTTAATAGATTAATTTTGTTCAGAAATGAATAAATAATATTAATAGTTTATAATTCCCGGATATCATGTTTCATGATCATGCCAGATTTTCTAATTTCAAATAAACAAAATTAATGTACCTACCTGTGAAAATAATATTTTCATTTAAAATCTGAATATATATATTATTTTATATTAAAAATACTATAATATGGGATTATAATATGGGATCAGGATCTCCATCCCAGTAATATTGTACAGTAAACAAATTTGGTATACAAGCAAAAATCTTCTCAAGAATCTTTCCACTACTCTGTCAATATTCATTTTATTGTGAGCGTTATAACTTTTAACTTTGTTCACAATTATATAAATGATGTAAAACTTGAGTAAGTACTTACACTCAGAACATTATTTAAAACAAGTTGCAAGTTAGCTGCCTGCATACTTAACTCTTTGTTTGACTATACCTAATACAAGAAATCTGTAGCAGATTTTGCACTGCGTAAGTGTACATATGCGGTGAAACCTGATGAAGCAGCTCAAGCGAAACTTAAGGGATAGCAATCCAGATCAATTTGACAACCAACAATATCCATTGCTTCATGTGATTGAAAAATTCGTTTGCTCGACAACAAAAACAACGCAATGGATATTGTTAAACTGTCAAATTGGTATGGTTTGTCATTTTGGTGTGTTACACAATTAGGCTACGGATTTAATTTTATCTACACAAAAGCCATAAAACTGCCAGACACATTATTTATTCCTCAGATAAGTTATTTGACGATTGAAAATATAGCCCTGTACCTATATAAATACCTATGGAATAAAATAAATAAAGCAACAAATTCAATTATATGAAATGAGAACAAATTCATATTAGTAAAAATATCGATATCAGCTGCCCATATTGCTGAGTTACAACCCTATAAAAGGCGGCCATTTTATGCGCCCGTGTATTGTAGTAGTCACGCTAATTCTGTAGGTATGCCCAGTCCATATACTTCTAAGTCAGTGTAGACCGTGCCGACAATAACGTTGCCGGCCGCCAACCGCCATGCCGCCCACGTGCAACTTTGCCACTCTTCCAAGGGGTCAAGGTACGTAGTCTAAACAGAGTGTTTACTTTTACTGAATTTATTTTAATATTTATTTTGTTTGAAAATTTCACTTTTTTAACTTACGGTTTTTAATTTAAAATTTAATTTTACTACACTTCTATGGACTAATATTACTTGTGGTTTCATTTATTGCAAATATGTGGATTCCTTACTGTATATAAAAGGGGGGAAGGGGGGAGCGTTACAATATGTTGTCTCATATGTAGTCCTCATATTTTAATACAAATTTTGTTATTATTTTGCGATCCTATGATAGAAGAGTATAAAGTCGTAGGTACTTATATTATAGCCTATATTCTATTAGTATGTTCAATATTAACAAATTAAAATTGATGGAAGGAGTGAGTGGGTAATAAGATAGGGATAATTGTATTATCTACAGAGAATAATATGTAACAGTACTTCAAACAATGGAACTGTGATATTTTAGCACACCACTACCTAGTCTGTTAGCTAGACGAATTATATATTATGTAAGCTTTCTGAATCTTAATTGATATATAAATACTTAAATGATCATGCAATACTACAATACCTAATTCAATTGAATTATAATAGAAATGACATTGTTAACTTTATTAATAGATTTCTTATATTTACGCGAACACTACACATTAAATGAAACTAATTTTTACGGATTCTATCGCATTTAATTTAACTTTTTAATTCCCGACGTTTCGGGTCACGGGATCACGGTTTGGTCACGGGGGGGACTGAGGTGTTTGACATCACGATGTCATAGTTAGCCCGGCTACCTACAGTTTTTGAATATTAATTTTTGTCCGATCTACGCAGAATGAGCTTAATATGGTATCTTGAAGTCTTGCAGTGCTTGGGATTGGATATAATTTTATTAATTATAGGATCCCAGCAGCTCGACGTGCTGAAGATCGGCGGCCAGGTGTTTTCTGTCACAGATCCCTCGTGCTCTCTGAAACAATTTTAGTCAATTTTAACCATCCGTCAAGTGTCATATCCCTCTACAAGATGCAGGAGTGTACAAGCTGGATTGTGAATGTGGTCTCTCCTACATAGGACAAACAAAAATATCTATAAAAACCCGCGTAAAAGAACATATAGCTGACTTGAAGAACTGACGTTCCGGGAAGTCTGTAGTCTAACATGTTCAAGATTGTCCCCGCCATTACATTAGATTTCATAGACCACAAATCCTCGCAAAAGAACACTGATTCCTACCTAGGATGATTCGCGAGGCTATTGAAATTAAAAAAATCCTAATTGCAATAGATAAGATGGATGGGTGCTGCCATCTGCTTGGGATCCTATAATAAATAAAATTAAGTCAAAACCCAAGCATACCACTGCAAGACATCAAGATACTATAAGCTCATTCTGTGTAGATCGGACCAAAAATTGACATTCAATAACTGAAGGCAGCCGGGCTAATTATGACATTGGAACGTCAAACACCTCAGTCCGCCTTCATGACCATGGGTGCTGTAAAGCACCCGAAACGTCGGGAATTAAATAGTTAAATTGAATGCGATAGAATCCGTAAAATTAGTTTTATTTAATTTATTAATCGACTTCAAAAAAAGAGGTTACCAATTGCACTGTATGCTTTTTGTTTGTATGATACGCTATAGCGATTTTAATGTTGTAGGTATAGATTTGGAGGTAAAGATCTATCCTTAAGAGTGGAAAAATTGGGGATGAGTGTTAAATTTAGCTCTTAAGACGACTATCTAGTTATAACCTCGTGGTTGTGAAATTGTTTTAGTCCACTCAAACGGTAAAAAGTTAAACTTTTCATGAAAAATAAAAGCTGACTTCAAAGAACTAAGAAGAATAAAATAATTTCCACATAATAGCTTCAGAAATCAGGACTATAATTCTTCTATACGCTATGTTTTAGCATCGAATGCAGAAGCTATTAAGTGGAAATGATTTTTTATTTTTATAGTTTTTGAAGTCGATATCTACGGCCTATTTCATAAGCTATCATGCGTATTTTCATTATTTTTACTTTTTAAGGTCCGTTTTTACTTTATAATAAATATTTTATTTTTTTAGTAGTAAGAGTGAAAAACGATCACAGTCACCTGGTAAGTGGTGTTGTGGCCCATGGTAAGTGGTGCTGTGGCCCATACACTCCTAAATTAATCCTCGATTAAGATTCAAAATGCAGTTACGTTGCCACGCCTGATAATAAGGAAGGAATATCTCGGTATGTGTAAAGGGAATCTCCGGTTCTCGTCAGTCCCCCCCCATACGAAGCACATCATGCTTTAATATGCCGGTCTGGGACTTATAAGTCCCATGTTTATGTGGAACTTATAACAGAAAAGAATGTTCCAACTTTGTTAGCTGTCTTGCATGTCGTAAAAGGCGACAATGGGTTATTCCATTTGTGATTGGCAAAACATAATTTTCAGAATATTATAATCCATACATACGAGTATATATAAACTTGCATTAATATCGCCTGAATAACATCGAACTAACTGCCTCCTATTGAGCTCAGGGGATTATTTGCATGCTATTAAGATATGAATAAACATTTTTTTATTTTTGTACGTCTGTCTGTCCTTCACAATCTTTTCTCCGTCATTAAATGTTTTTATCTTATATTATTGCGTCCAACAGGTTCAAAATTGAGTGTATGTATATTATAATTAATGGAATGCAATAAAGATTTCAGCTTGATTAAAAAAATATTTTGAATATTTAATTATTATTTTTAATTAATTTCAACAATTCCTTCAACCATTTACTCAATCACAAGAGAAGACATATGTGTGCGTAGCGACATCAAATCTAACTTTGAAGCAACAATTTAGTTACGAGTTACGGTAAAGTCAGCAAGTATCACATAATGTAATTAAGTTTATAAATATTAAATGGGAATCTAAAGATTAACTTTATATTCCCATTTTAAGTTACTAATTAGAACTTTCCTTTTAATTATTTTATAACAAGCTTGACAACAATATAAATTACCTATTGTACACGTTTGTGTTACGTTAAAGACGTTGTATCATTAATCTATATATTACCATGAATGGGAATTTGCCACAGTTGTACGCTCGGCAGGCAGATCGGCAGTCGAAGTTTTTTATTATTTAAAAAAGAAGATGGCCGTCCCTGCCGTCGCCTTATACGTCACCCACTGAATGATATGGTAAAGTGGATATTTTTAAGCCGCTACTAAACAGCGCACAAATATATAAATAGAGCAGTGTACAAAATATTGTAGAAAAAACAGAAGTATAGTAATAGTAATAGTTCATACTCGCGATTGTTGGCACTTGTGTAATTCCTTGGCTTGGTTAACATGGCTAGTGAAAGAAAAGCATTATGTGTTGACGAAAAAGTTTGTTTAATACTTGTTATAGAAAAGGGGAAAAAAAGTGATAATGTAAGATGTTTAGGACTAACTCCATCTATTGTTGCTACCATTTGGAAAAATAAGGAAAAAATTCTGCAGGCGGGACTGGAGGGTAAGTCTTCTAAACAAGCAAGGAAGCCAAATTTCGAAGATTTGGATTAACAATATTGTTGTGGTTGAACACTCAGTGCCAAAATAATGTAGAATATTGCCAGTGGTGGAAAACTAAGACTGGGAAGTTTGCCGAATAACTAGGAATTTGACTTTGAAGCATCAGAAGGTTGGCTCGAAATATTTAAACATCCTCACAATATACAGAAACTTTAAAATTCAAAGGAGAAATATGTGTGAAATTAAAACTCTCTAAAAAGCGTACTGTTATTCTAGAAACTGATTATATGAGAGGCACAGAAAAAATAAAGCTCTTGGTTATAGGCTAATCAAACAACTTTCGGTGTTTTAAGGGCATACAACAATTGCCACTTAAGCATAAACAAACAAGTCAGCTTGGAAGACATCGCATTTCTTTGAAGAGGAAATGAAAAAGTGGGATGCTAAAAACCATACATCTAGTTAAAATATTACCCTTCTCACCCTCATATGTATATCCCGTGTTCAAAATATAGAGATAGCATTTTTCCAATAAATCAGTATCTTGCAGCCGACAGATAAGAGTATGAATCAAAGCCATGAGGGTCACTATAGAAAAATTTCTTGATGGGGCTGATCGAAACAGACGGCAAGACCTCGAAGAAGTAGTGAACTAAGAAAGCCTGGAAAGAGATTACAGCAGCAACTATAAAGCATTATTATCGTCATGCGAGACAGCAACAGTCAGATACAGTCAACAGTAGAATCGGAGCAATTTTATAGTTAGGACAATCTACCACTAAGTGATTGGACTGAACAGTTCAACATATCAGAAAATTTTAACGAATATCTACAAACATACGAATAATGAACAGGACCTGGCTACAACCGCTTTATATAATGATGAAGACATTTTTGATTCAGTGTCGAAAAGTAAGGAGAAATAAAATTAAGATTAAGAAAATGATCACTTGAGCGTGTAAACCACCACCAATAGTTCAACAAGCACTTGATACCGCTAAACTAATAAAACATACTTATTTTTTAATGAAGATAATCCCACCATATCCCAAGACATATATAACTTTGCCTGACATATATACGTAACAAATACAAACCAAACACTGGCATTGCCCAAAATGTCAGGCAAAGTTAACCGGCTATATATATTTAGAATAATTTAATTATCTAAAGAAACAATTTTTTAAAAAATATTGTGAAACTGGATATTTTTCCTCAGTCCACATAAAGAAAACTCTCTATAACAAAGAAAAAAGATCTGTCCCTGTAGTTAAAATTTTATATTAAAGAAAAGTGAGGATACTTATTTATTATAAGCCAGTGCTTGACTACAATCGCACCTGGTGGCAAGTGGTGATGAAGACTTAGATTGTAATACGACCATGTATCTTCTTTTCGTACTCATCGAAATTGGCAGCCTATCCGTCAGCGCAGATTTGTTAGAATACTCTGTATCCTTCACAATTCTGAACGATCCATTTGCTCCCAAGTATCTTTTTTACTTTTTACTTATCTTCACGCACAGTCCCTGACGGGTAGCCAGAGAGAACAGATCGCCAAGTGTCACGATCCTTACATACCTCTTTCGCTTCTTTCAGATTCATAATCTTCTTCATACATGCACGTCTAGGTATCCGAGTACTCTTGACCCTCCTCTTCGAGCAGTTTGCTCACATGGTCTTCAGTTAGTCTCGGTCTACCTCGACACCTTTAATATTAACTTTCGCGCTATATATTTTCTTCACCATTCGGTCTTCACTCATTCGCTCAACGTGCCCAAACCATCGAAGCACGCCCTTATTAATTTTGTGATAAGGTCATCTTTCAAACCTGCCATATTGCGAATCTCTTCGTTTCGCTTTCGGTCGGCCATGGTAACGCCGCACATTTTACGAAGAGATCGCATCTCCACTGCATTCAACTTGCTTTTATGCTTCTTCTGGCATACCCAGGTTTCGCTGCCATATAACAAAGTCGGTACCAACACTGCGTTATGTATTGCAAGGCGTGCACTCTTCACTGCCTTGCCTTTTGACTAACGCAGTCAAGGCACCATTGACTTTGTTCCGGCAGCGACACGCCTGTCCACATCTAAATCACATCTTCCATCCTGGCTAAAAGCACTCCCCAAGTATACAATTTCATTTACCTGTTCTAGACATTCCTGATTTACCCATATTTCACATTTCGTTCTCTCTTCGTCCCTTTCAAATACCAGAACCTTAGTTTTATTGGCATTCAAACGGAGACCTTTAATTTCACATTCCTCTTTCATACACGTGACTAATGCCTGCAGTTCTGCCTCTGATGGTGCAATAAGCACTGCATCATCAGCATACAGCAGACAATTTACTTTTATGTCACCCAATTTCACACCCAGACAGCTATCTTTTAGCTTCTGTAAACAGCTGTCGAGATATAGTATGAACAGCCAGGAAGACATGACACAACCCTGTTTTACGCCCGTTTGGACGCTAAACATGGGTGACAGGTCATGCCCTACCCGCACACAGGCTTTACAGTCACAGTAAAGTGCTTGTACAGCCTTAGCAATCGACCATCCACACCGTACCCCGGCAACAATTCCCATTTTCTTCCTTACAACCTTATCAAATGCTTTCTCAAGATCCACAGCACAGAAAATCCTCTGGTTAGCAGCCAGAAGCTTCTCCGTGATCATGCGGAGAAAACATGATCCGTGCATCCTCTTCCAGGTCTAAATCCGCATTGAGCCTCCCATAGAAATCTTTCCGATTTCTCTTGCATCCTATGTCAAAACCTTCGAGTATACTTTACTTGCTAAACTGGTCAAGCTGATCGCCCGATAGCACCGCAGTCAAAATGTGAACCTTTACCTTTATATAAAGGCACAATGACTGCGGATCGCCAATCATCCGGACATCCCCGTCCGCCAGCACAAATTGCACAGCAGATGAAAGCTGTCCCAGACGCGAGGCCACCATACTTGACCATTTCAGCAGTAACTCTGTCTAGTCCCGCAGCCTTACCACATTTCAAACTTCGAATCGCGTTCAATCTCTTTCATACTGATGACCTCAGTGTCATCGAGGTCCAGGTCTGGCGTACCAGTCACGGAGTCATCCCGGATCCTCACTAAGATCATCACACGCATACATTTCTCTATAAAATTCGCTCCATCGCTGCATGACGTCCGATTTTTCTGTGAGGACGTCATTAGTTCTCAAAAGCACTTTGTTCATTCTTAGGCCGTCGCACCACTTCGGGTCCTTCAACCTCTTTCCAGAAGAGTTTGGAGTTCTCCTAAGTTGTGCGACAACCTTTTCCGCTTCCATTCTACACCTTTCACGCATTTCCTCAATCAATGCTTTCGTGTGAACTTTCTGCAGCTTATATCTTTCTTTCATCTTCTCTCTCATATCCTTATCATTACTAGAGGCCAAGTAGTCTAACCATGCTTTCTTCTTCTTCTTTACAGCTTCTTTCACTTCGTCATTCCACCATGCATCTCTTCTTTTACTGCCTCTTTTGTTGTTCCACACACTTCTTCCGCTGCACTTACCATTCCATCCCTAAGGTTCTGCCATGTTCTCTCCACATTCACTTCTGCCATCGATGGTGTCAAGCTTTTCGGCTACCCTCGCATGATATTTGTCCCTAGTATCTGCTTCCTGAAGCTTCCAACTTCGGATGCGACAGACCGACTGTGGTTCTGTTACCGCCGTCCGGTAGCGCCAACCCGCGAACAGACCCTAAATCTAGTAATCACTAGATAGTGATCCGTTCCTAGGTCAGCACCCTGAACACTCGCGTATCCATCACCTGTTTTCGCAGTCGGTCATCCACCAGGAACAAATCGATCATACTTCTCTCATTCTTACTTTCTCTAGTATACATATGGATTTTCTTGTGATTAAACATAGTGTTTGTCACAAGAAGACCCTTTCCCGCCGCCAGTATAACGCCAGCATCATTAACCCTTTATCGCCAAACTTTCCAAGCACCGACTCGTACCCTGGTCGAGCGGTACCAACCATCCATTCAAATCACCACATACAACAATTCTTTCGTTTCCTTAGCCAAATCTAGAACTTCTCTTACATTCTCCCAAAACTCCTCAGCTCAGCCCTGGACGACGAAGCTACCGGCGCATAAACAGCCAAAAGGAATAACTTCGTCAGTCCCAATTTAAAGCGAACCCAGAGAAGTCTTGAGTTCACAATCTTATATTCAGTCATAACGTCGACCAACCGAGACGACAGCAGCACCCCCACTCCTGGCGGGCGCTCTCGCTCTCCGGACTCCGGACCATAGAGCTAACGCCCGCCAGGGCTCTTCAGTACCACTGCCCTTCCGTTTGGTCTCTGACATACACGACATCTAATTCTCTTTCTTTCATTATTTCAATCAACTCATTCGTCTTATCTTTCATGCTTCCTCTAACATTCCACGTGCCAACTCTGCACTCTGTCCTCCACCTTCCGCCGTGTCGGGCTGTGCGTGACGGGTGGCGGTCCCCATCGCCGCTTGCACGCTGCATTCCACCAGCAGGGACTAGCTGGTGTGCGTCGCCTGGGGGACGCCTAACCCTCGTTAGCATGGGTGCGCAGCTGTGTAGAATTGCAGCCCTGAAAAGGGCTGGCAGGGGATCGCGACGTGCACGCTTCTACAACCCCCATCTATCTGAAATCCAAATTTCAATACCTGGGAGATTCTCATAACTTTTCTCTCCGTTCTGCGGCTAATCTCAAGTTGCTCACTCCTTTACACCGTACTGGTTACTTATCTCACTCTTTCGCCTTCACGGCGATCAGACTCTGGAAAGAAATCCCTCTTCACATTAAAAAAGCTCCCAAGAAGTTTTTTTTTGAATTCAATACATATATTTCATATTTTTTCTGACATAGATAATATTTATATGTATTATGTATCATCATCATTACAGCCCTTCACAAGTCCACTGCTGAACATATGCCTCCCCCAAGGAATGCCACAAAGCACGGTCCCGAGCCACCTGCATCCATTGACTTCCTGCATGTCTTACCAGTTCATCACTCCGTCTAGTGGGGAGGACGCCCTACATAGCCTGCCGGTGAGGCTACCACTCGAAACCTTTCTTCCCATCGGTTCTCGGTTGTTCGAACTATATGCCGGCCCATTGCCACTTCAGCTTACTAATCCTCGTTTTAAGTCTCAATCTCACGCACAAAAACGCGGAACATAACCCTACATAGCTTGCTGCTTCCTTATACGGCCAGCAGTGACGGACCACGTCTCAGATCCATAGGTCATCACTGGCAACACGCACTGTTTGTACAATCTAGTTTTCAGGTTTTGAGATATGCCTGACGAGGAGATGTGTTGTAATCTCCTGAACGCTGCCGAGCCGAGTTGAATCCGTCGATTGACCTCTCGGTCGAAGTTGGACTTACCTAGTCAGACTATTTGTCCCAGGTAAACATATTCGTCAAAAACTTAGAGCTTAGTGCTCCCAACAATTATCGGCATAGGTGTGACATGGACGTTAAACATGATTTTTGTTTTGTCCACGTTTATCTTAAGACTTGTCCGTTGGGAGGCACTATTGAGGTCATTGAGTATAGTGCTTACGTCCTCCAGCGATTCTGCCACAAGAACTATATCGTCGGCAAATCGAAGGTGAGTGATGTTTTCGCCGTTGATGTTAATACAGTATCATTTCCAGTCCAGTAGCATGAAAACTTCTTTCAATGAAGCGGTGAAGAGTTTCGCGGATATAACGTCACCCTGTCTTACACCTTCCTGCAGTTGGATAGGTTTCGTACTCTGGCTATGAATTCGGATAGCCAACGTAGCCTTACTGTACAACTTCATTACCCTGATATACAGACAGTCAATTTGGCATCGCTGAAGGACTGCAGCACCGCCCAAATTTCGACGGAATCAAGGATTTCATAGTCCACATACGTATGAGGGCGACACTGAAAGTTTTAGAACTGGCCACTTGTAAACGATATAATAAAAAATAAGTTCAAATTTTGAAAATGGAAGTCTTTGCCAATATTATTGTGTATGTATTTTATTAATTTGTTAATTGTTTACGATTTGGCGACAAATTGAAATTGTCTGTGTCACGCCAGCATGAATTTAACGCGAGAAATTGTTCGTACAATGATTTTTATGATTTTCGATGTCATTTAAGTCAACAAGAAAGTTATGATAGACTTCGATTGGCCTTTCAAGATAAAGCCCCATCTCGTGCCACTGTTTACAACTGGCTTAATGAGTTTAAACGTGGTCGTACTAATCTCACCGATGATCTGCGTTAGGGACGGCCTTCTACGGCAACGACTGAAGATAACATCAGTGTTGTGCGGCATATGATAGAGACTGACAAAATAATGACTTATCAGCAAATTCGGACAAGCTTAGGCATTGGTATGAGTCAAATACAAATCCTCCATGAACATTTAGCGGTCAGGAACTTACTTACTTACGGGTACTTAAAGCTGGATTTATTGTTATGATCCTGAAACTAAGAGACAGTCTCCTGTCTGGATGTTTCCTTCGAGGAGTTGCCAACTAAAGTGAAAAAAGGTCAGCGTGGGAAAAAGATGGTGGCCTCGTTCTCGGAAGGACAGGTCATTACCCAACAATTGTTTTAGAGGATCGAAAACAGTTACTGCAGAGTGGTACACTAACAATTGTTTGCCACTTATCTTGGGAGAAGTTCGGGAGAAACGACCTCGTAATAGGATCCTCCTTCACCACGACAACGCCTCGTCGCACACCGCCAAGCAAACAATCGACTACTTGGCGACGTCAGACGTGGAATTACTGGGTCACCCGCCCTATAGCCCCGACCTCGCACCTTGCGATTTTTATTTATTTCCGAAAATAAAAGAAAACTTCGAGGAAAACGTTTTATGGACGCCGAGGAAGCAGTGGGTGCATTTCAAAATGTCGTCGAAGAAACCCTAAGGACAGTGGGCAAAGTGCTTTTCTCAGTGGTTCCATCGGATGCAGCGATGTATTGATGTAAATGGACACTATTTTGAAAAGATATAATAAAACTAATAACTTGCTAGTTTGTTCAGTTTTTGATTTTCTAAGAACTTTCAGTGTCACCCTCGTATTATGTTTATGTATAAATATTTATATATGTATATAGTGTATGTATTTAAGTTTTTTTTATTTAAGTGTTTTGTTTATATTTATATATAATATTTTTTACCCTCTCTGTTTTATTTATAATGTATGTGTTTTTTTTTTTTTACAACACATAAATAAATCGCACTGTCTGAGCTTACCGAAAGCCTATATCAATTATTTCTTTTAAGACGCACAGATTGTAATCGGATGGAAAGACAGACGCCCGCAAATTTCAAATAAAAAATGAACAATTCTGAATAGTTGTGAATAATTATTGTACTAATTTTTTCAACTAAAGTCTTTAATAATAAAAAATTGGTTGCACAATCTATTTCAGATATTAAATTTTGTGTATTCTCTAGTTGAAAGTGTGGTGGCGGTATAAGAATATTCACTACTCCATATCGTTCCGTTGGTGTCATAAGAGACAACAGAGTGAAGGAATAGGCGATAGGCAGCGTGTTCCTAATAACAACGAAAACATAAAAAACTGCGGTTGCCAACCCGCCAGCCAAGTTTGGCAATTATGATAAACATCTCCCCTATGAGAGAATCTTTAGGGGAGGACTATGTTCAGAAGTGGACTTTTGATAAGCTATAACGCTTCAGCTTCAGTTGAAACAAGTTTTATGTTAATATGAATTAAACTAGACATGGGCTGACATTAGTAATATTTCTATTGTGTTGAATCATTGACCTTAGCTATGTGCCTAGTGCGGGTTCCACAAAATCATTCGGATGACTTTGCCATCGCGTTAACCGAGTTAATGTCATAGGTATCGACAAGCGAAGACAAGCGAGTGTGAGTTACAATCGAAGCTAACCCTTCGATTAACGTTTGCCGAGCCGAAATGTGGTTTTACGGCAAACACCGGTAGATAAACTAACGTGTTATCATGGGGTCGGCTGATTTTGTATGCAAAAATAGATAAGTCGCTTATGTTTACAAAATGTAACAACAGGTTTTGATGCTAAATTGCTTTACTTATTTGTTTTGTTAAAATAACATATTAAAGGTCCGATTTTTCAATACTCAGATAAAATTTATTGTAAGATTAAAATACAACGTATAAAATTTAAATATTATAGTTGTAGGAATAAAATAGTTCAATCGTTTCACTTTCACATTCAATCAGGTTACAATTTATTAGACGGATAACTTTCATCTAAATATTTTATAATTTTTTAACTGTGCGATCGTGGGTGTTCAGGCTGCCCCGCGTATTCTGGGGAGCAAAATTCCGCTCGCGACTAATACTGCTCGGGGCAAACGGAGCAATAAGACCAAGGCGACCCCTGTCTTGCTATCCGTGAATTTTGCAACATCAAGGGACTTCATTCCAACCTTAACGCTGTCCACTTCCATCTAGAGAGGGCGAAGCCGGCCTTGCTCTTTTAACCGAGACTCAGGTGTCCTCTTCGGCTGTTACTTCATATCTCTCCTACCCGGGTACAAATTAGAACACCTTTGTGCCCCGGGCTGGAGTTTGCGTATACGTCAGAGAGGACATCTGTTTTCGACGCCTCGGCAGTCTTGAAGGTACGGACCTATCCATCCTATGGCTGTGCGTAGACAGCGATGACCATCCCGCGTCTACGGGTGCCTCTATAGGTCCCATAGCGGTAATGCCGAAACAAACCGACTCATCGACCACGTCCAAATGGCTACAGATTCCTTGCTACAGCAGATCCCATCCGCAGAGATCGTGATCCTTGGCAATTTTAACGCCCACCACCCCGAATGGCTCGGTTCACGTTCAACCGATCATGCGGGAGATCTGTTATGACTTTGCTTTGGCATATGGTCTTACACAGCTGGTTACTTCGCTTACGCGGATTCCAGATGTGGAAGATCATGAACCTTCCTGTTGGACCTTCTGCTGACCTCTCATCCGGACGGATATCAGATTTCCGTCGACCCTCTTTAGGCTCGTCGGACCATTGTCTTGTCCGGAGTGTGGTGCCACCACTAACGTCGCGGTTGCATTCTGCAGGCTACCGCCGTGTTTGCATGTACCACAGGGAGTGCTCTGAGGTGTTTGGACTAATTCCAGCCGCTCAATTTCACCATCGCACATTGCGACAAATCACGCGATACCATCCATATCACCTGGATGATTGGCGGTCCACCACTGTGCGATTTAGAAGAAGTTTTTTTCCTCGCACAACTTCCTTGTGGAATCGATTACCATCAGCGATTTTTTCGGACCGATACGACTTAGGGACCTTCAAGAAAAGAGCCTACTCCTTTCTAAAAGGCCGGCAACGCATCTGCAATTCCCCTGGTGTTGCGGTTGTTCATGGGTGGCGGTAGTCACTTACCATCAGGTGAGCCGCATGCTCGTTTGCCCCATCTCCTATAAAAAAAAAATATTTTAATCTTTAATATTTTATAAAATTTCGAACGTTTGATGATTTTGATTTTGTGTATTACATATTATTCTTAGAGAAATTATTGCGTATCTCATCAGACATGTATTTAGTTTTAGGAAGAGAATCCTATTCCTATCCGATTTTTGACCTTTGTTCGGATGTTCGGTCTCAGTGCACTTAAAGCCGGGGTGTAGCCGTTGCGCGTATTTTATTTTGTTATAGTCGATTTCAAAGTAAGTATCACATCATAATAATTCTATGATCGATCTTAAAACATAAATTACAAACTGTGTTCTATTTCGATGAATTGGCGTCATACCACCATCGTATGATCCTTTCGTACTTTATTTTTGATTTTACATTTATGAGATTATAGTTTGTTAATTACTAGGTGGTGGGATTCCTTTTCTGCCATCCTTACCTAATACGAACGTGAGCACAAAGTTAGAACATAGTGTGAGTGTAGATTTGTTCTCGCGTTCGCGGTTTGCGTTGCGTGAGTGCGCGCGCGTTTGTGTGTGTGTGTGTGTGTGTGTGTCTTCGAGACAGGAGTGACTGTGCGCTAATGAAGATGGATATAAACAGAGATGTTGATGTTTTTCCTAGGTTTGATTTACTCACCTATTACGCAACGGCGCTAGGTTCGATGCGGAATAATAGCCAAATTAATCGGCCATATTTTATTTCTTATATTAAACATTTAATATGTCTGTATGAATAACGTTAAATTTCACAATAATCCTTTATCTGTCCGAAGCAGGCGTAGCTTTTATTGCGATGTCTTGAGCCTCGGAATTAAAGTAAGACTTAGGATCCTCTTGCCTATTTCATATATTTCGAAAATCGTCTCGCATACATGGCAAACTTTAACTATCCAGATAGGTATCGGATGCAGCGTCAAGTGGTGAGATGTCTGGTATGAAATAATTCTATACATATAATAATTTCGTAAACAGATCTTTTGTCTGTTTGTTAATGCGTTTGTGCACTTTAATCGCCACAAAGTCTAAACGGTTTTAGATTAGGTTTCAGTGGTGTATTGAAACAAGCTTCGGTTAAAATTTAATGTTTGTTTTATTCAATATAGATGAGAAATAAAAAATAAATATCAGTTTTAAGTTACAAATATTTTTCCGCTAGCGTCAATTTTTGTAAAAGTCAGCCTTTGTTTTGAATTGAACCTAGAGTCACTTAATCTCTATTTAACGATATTTAGTTATAAAACAGAATTTATTATTTATTTTTTAAGAATGATCTTAATATCGATATGTATGTATAGGAAAAATAAAGTGTTCGCAGTAAGTTGTGCCAAAAAAGTTTTTTTTTGTATGGGCACTGGCTAATCAATTTATATGATTATTTATACGTAAAATACTAATATTATATATATGACTATTTACACGAAAATCCTAATATTATAATTTCAACCGTGTAAAAGTTGTACATAATTCTAATTTTAGCAGTGAAAAAATATTCACTACTCCAAATCGTCGCGTGGATGTCGTAAAGGCGTCAGAAAAAAAAAACAATTAATAGAATCAGGCGTTTCTTGCTACAATCAGTTACATTAAAGATGTAAAAAATAAATTGGCTATGATCCGCGTTAAAAATAAATTAAAAATGAGAAAGAGCACCTCCCGCCCTCTCTCAATATAGTGCACTATCTCCGTCACCACTAATTCCAACACCACTAACACCACTTGTAGTGTAAGTGTTGACGGACGGGAAACTGAAACAGGAGATGAACGGCAGCGCCTTCCTAATAACTAATAGTGACCAGTAACAGTTGTTATGTTATTATTTCTTTTATTTATGTAATGTGTAATACTCAAACAAAATAATTTCCAAGCATCTTCATCATCAGAAAAACGTTCTACGTATACAACCATATTGTGTATTGTAAAAAAAACAAGTGCTGTCAGTGTCTGTTATTGATCGCACTTAGGTAGAAAAACTTAAAATAATTAAATTAAAAAAATATCTGAAGAAAAGGATAGTAATAAGTTACTCGTTTATTATAGTAGTTACGTATAATAGGAAAGGATTGACTCCAATTCGATCCATTCATAAATCGCTTGCTATCTCGCTCACGTGTCAGCCGGCATTCGTTTCGTGAGCCGTTGAAGTAAGCTAGAGAATACGACAAGTGAGAAAGAAGTTGTGACGTAAGGTACTGTACTAATGGTGGGAAATGGAACGGGAGCGTCTTATGAATGGAGTGCGTAAGTTATTGATTTGTGTATTATTTTCTAGTACTTTTCCAATAAAATTACGCCAGTTTTTGGATAAAAACAAACCTCGATAACGTTGTGATAGATAAATAATAAAAAATTCTGGCAGTGCCATTATCAATAGTAGCATCTGCTGCAACTCTCCTTAAATTTTTTTTGGTACTTACAAAATAGTATTTAGTATTTAAGTTTAAGAAACAAAAAAAAGAAGGAAATATTGTTTTTACGCCGTCATAAAAAATAGCATTTGTTGTTCAAACCTTTTTAAAATCATGTTTAGTTATTGCCCTTTCTTTTGAGGTATTATTTACGCAGATATCTCATCAACTCTTGAAATTAGGCTGTACAAAGCAAATTGCGGACGAGTATTTTTATTTTTATACGGACCAAAATAAAGCACCACTTTTGCTAATACACTATTGTTTTCGTTAGAACTGATTAGTTTTTAGAATTACGGTTCACGTGCACGGATTAACTTCCAGGAACTCGTTTAGCAAAAGACTCTCAGGTAGCTCCTAATGAATAGACTTATATTCAGTAGAACTATCAGCTTAGTAAATCACATAAAGTCGTTATTTATTCACACTAATTAGGATCAGTACTCGAGCAGTAGGGCGGTTTCTTCACATCTTCGGACCCTCAGTTAGTCAAGCAACGACTGCCTTTGTGACTAGACGTTTTTATTGCGAATTCGTGTTTATGTTTGCGGATGTTCTTTTTTATTGAGTTGAGCCTAGCCCTAGGCTATGTGCTCCTTCACTGTTCTCTGGATATTTGTGTGAGCAATCAACTATGGCCGCTTTTATTGGCCGATATTGTCTTCATGTATGGCAGAGCTGAAGGTAATGGATCTTTGGTACGGCGAATGTACCAAGAGCGATATCCGAATCGAAGATTACCAAATGTCAGAGTATTTTAAAGCACATTTCTTCGGCTGTCTGAAGTTGGAATCCATCACGCTAAACCTGGAGTCAATCCGGGAAGACATTGCCCAAGTGTCGAGGAAGAAATTATTGCAGCTTTCGATGCAGATCCTACTACGAGCGTCAGAGCAGTAGCTCAAAACCTCAACATTTCGGTGTGGAAGGTATGGACAACGATACACCAAGAAAACAAGTATCCTTTTCACGCCACGGGTGTACAAGGTTTGGAAAATGAAGATCTTCCACGAAGAATTCAGTTCTGTCGCTTTTCGCTAAATAGTGACATTGAAGATGAATGGTTATTAAAATCCATCTTGTGGACCGATGAGTCAAAGTTTTCAAAAGAAGGAATTACCAACTTACATACCTCCATCAATGGGCTGGCAAGGACAGCAATCCACACTGGAAGGAGCAAGTGTCGTTTCAAAGGAAATTTTCAGTAAACGTGTGGGCAGGAGTAATAGGCCGAACGTTGATTGGTCCCCGCTTCCTAATAGATAATTTAAATGGAGACAATTACCTGGAATTACTCATAAACGATCTCCCAAAGCTTCTGGACGAGGCCGAAATACCAATATCGGCAACGAGAAGACCAATGATCTTTCAGCAAGATGGTTATCCAGCGCATTGGACTCTAAACATGCGAGAACATTTAAATAATTGTTTCCCAGAGAACTGGATCGGCAGAGACGGGCCCATTCCTTGACTACCTCGATTGCTTGATTTAACTCCTGTGGATTTTGTCATTTGGGGACGGGCTAAGGAGCTCTTCTACACGCATGTGGAAATATCAACCAGAGAGGAGTTAATAGGAAGAATCCATACGGCTTTACAAGTTATGAAGCAGGAGATGAAAATGAAAATTACGACCACAGAAGTTAGAAGACGAGCCTGCGCTTGTGTCAGAAATCGCGGTCAACATTTTGAACACGAAAATAAATTATTTTTACAAAAAAATATTGTTTTATTGGTCTGTTAAAAATTAAAAATATTCGTCCGCAATTTGCTTTGTACACCAAGAGTTGATGAGATATCTGCATAAATAATACTTCAAAAGAAAGGGCAATAGCTAAGCATGTTTTTAAAAAGGTTTGAACAACAAAGGCTATTTTATTTATATTTTTATGATGGCATAAACACAACATTTCCTTAAAATTTTTTTTTGGTTTCTTAAACTTAAATATGCGTAGAATGTTTTCCTGATGATGATGATGCTTGGAAATTATTTTGTTTGAGTAAAAAAAATAATAACATAACAACTGTTACTGGACACTATTAGCAATTAATTGAAAAAAAGGGTTTTATTATTAAAAGCCTTAGAAATTCAATTTAAAAAAAAGGAGCAGACTTCGTCTAAGACGAGTTTAGCATAATATGTTCTAAATGGTTTAAAGTATCATCCGCTTCAAAGCCTGAAGCATCCATCTTCCAAACAGCCTGTATTTAATACTAGCTTTTCACCCCACGGTGTGACCCGCGTCCAAGTTATTACGTCCAGACAGTCATTACCCATGCTTATTAGGGGTGAATCTAAGGGATTGAATATTAAAAAATTCTTTTTTAGTGGACATCTACGTTATAAAAGACTGCTATTGTTCAAATTTCAGATTTCTACATCAATTGGTTTGGGTTTTGTGTTGATAGATGAGTCAGTCACTTATGACATCCTCTTTTATACATATAGATAGAGAAGCCGTTACCGTTATAGCTTTTTAAAATCCACTGCTGAACATAGGCCTCCCCCATAGATTGCTTCATAGGGAAGAAATTTGCCATAGTTGCCACGTTTGGCAAGCGGTTTGGCAACCGCAGTTTTTTGGAACGAAGTTCCTTATCGCACGGTACGAATTTGACGGATGGGGGCTAGGCGCGAAAAAGTGTAAGATTTTTCCGTCACGTCCACTTCTGACGTAGTGTAGATGGCCTTGGCGGCTATAAGGAAGCGAGGTGGAATAACATCCATCTCCCTCGCACTTATCTTCTTATCTTGCCAGGAAAGAAATATTATTTTATTTTAAATGACGCTTAATTTTAATAGACGCTAGTTATTCATTTATTTGTATTTGTTGACCAATAAAATAATACGTTTATCAATAATAATATATTATACTACGAAAGGAACTTAGTTCCAACCGAGTGTTCCACGACACTCATGCATGTTTTTATTTTTAGTCGTTATTAGAAAGAAGCCTCCTCATTTGTTTAACGCTGTCGCCTCTTGGGATGATATGGGGTAATGGATATTCTTACACCGCTACTAAGCGATAAGCCGCGATCGCCTATAATTGGTAAAACACTTATATATATATATATGTTACCGGCAAAACCCCGATTTCAGGCCAAACTAGTTTGTCCGAGGCCAAATCGGCTTATACGCGTGTCAGGATATACTACTTTAGTCCAGCACAATCTAGTTTGGCCTAAATACTTTAGGCTTAACTAGTTTGGCCTAGGTAGAACTGGGTAAATGAAAATAATTCTTGTTAAACGTTGATACTCTCAATGTATTGGCGTGTTTTTAGAGTTGGTCTTAACTGTTTTAGTTTTTCTAAATTCTTACTCATTATTAAATTGTTTAAGGATTCTAACAATTTCTTCTGTCAAAAATTAAGTCAATTTGTGACATCTTATTACCATGTCTTTAAAAAAAATGTAGAGATAAGCATATAGGTTTCGTATAAGTTGTCAATGTTTAATATGCTAACAGCATCAATAGATGGCACAACAATATAATTGTATCACGTTATAAATGTTCTATTGCCTTAGCTTTATAGGTGTTGGATGATTTCGATTAAATGAGTCAAAGTGAAAATAAAAGTGCAGTGTTTAATTTAATAGTGTATAAGCATAGTGAATTGAGTTAGTCGACATTTTCTATATATACTTTAAAACATTCTATGCATGATTCCTATTTTATAATTTCAGTTAATTTGTATGGTCTAATTTTCTTAGGTTAGGTAAGGTTTGGCTGGCCCGAGGTGGCCACTCCGAGTGGGCTGGCGGGCCCACTTCAGATGTGTGTTGGTGGGCTGCGGCGAGAGATGTGTCCTCTCCCCCTACTGCTGCAACCGAGGCTAAGTCGCGGTGGAAGACGAGTGTTGGTATGGCGATGCGTCACTCGCCCTATCCTTCGCGACTCTGGCGGGGCCGTACCGTTGATGCGGTGGTGGTGGGGCCGCGGGGGGAAAGGAGTGTCAGTATTGCGAGGCGCCGCTCTTCCTGCCTTCCGCGGCCGAAACTTTGTTGGCGGCGGAGCCAGAGACCAGATCCGCCGCTGGGGTAGGTACTGCTTCCGAGTGCTCGTTTTTCATGGTCCCATGAGCTTCGCGTGTCGGACTCGAGGGGGTCCGTTACGCAGGTGGAGTAAGAGGCCGAGGAGAAAGGCGCCTTGTGTACCTGGTGCGCTAAGGCGCTGAGAAGGAAAAGGGGGAGGAGAAATCCTTCCCGAGGAGGGGCAGCCATGGGGGGGGGGCACGCGCTGTTGGGACCGCGGATGTATGCGAAATCGTTCCCGTGGTCCTGGCAATATGCAGCGAAGGTGGAACGCATAACCCGCGAGGCGGGTATGCGTAGGCATTTCCCCAAGTAAAACAAAAAAAAAGGTTATGCAATGATTCAATCAGTTTTGCCTAGGCCAAATTAGTTTAGTCTAAAGTATTTAGGCTAAACTAGATTGTCCTGGGCTGAACTAATATATCCTGACATGCGTAGGATAAACCGATTTGGCCTAGGACTAACCAGTTTGGCCTGAAATTGGGTTTGGCCGCTAACATTTATACAGTGTGTTAATTTTACACTTGATCAAACGAAATGTGCGGATACTAGATAAAAAATTATCGGTAAAAAATCGAAAAAAATTTTTTTTATGTAAACTATTTAAAAAATAAAACCATTTTAATTTTTTTTTTGGTAAAGTTCCCATCCTTCGATTTTAAATTATTTTCTCTTTAAGAAAATGGTGTATTTTTTTCAAAGTAGTTTTATTTGAAAGTTAGAAAGATTAACTAGCAATAAAAATTAAAAAAACCTACGATATCAAGCAGGAAATTTGTCAAAAAAATAATAAGATAATTTTTTTTGTGAAAAAAATACTTTTCTTTTTAATTTTTGGTCTGTAAATTCAAAACTTGTACGTTGAGATAACCTTTTTAGCATGTTTTATTAAACTTTCATCTTTATATCCTTTCATTTTTATATGTAGGCGATGTAAGAGTGTTACATCGCCTACATATAAAAATGAAAGGATATAAAACGAGTAGTACACTAATTTTATGTCATATGTTTATTTCCGTGTAATAAATTTAGTTAATTACTTGTTTTCTCATAACCTACCTATCTAGTGTAGCAGTACCATTGAATATTCCTAATTTTAGATATTTAAACCTACGAGTTTATATACAGCGTAAAAAAATACCAAAAGTCAATTGATGAGTGTAAACTGGCAATAAATCTAAGACAGGCGTCAGAATAGTTTTAAAAATAACTATTGTTAAAGTAACATTAGCCACATTTACATTTGCCTATAACAGATTTCACTTTTAGAACTAAGTGATTCCTACATTTTAAATTATTATTTACACACATAATATAACATTAATTTATGTAGTATACAGTGACAGTAATTGACAAACCTTCATTATTCAATTTACGTGAAAGGTAAAGGTGGTGTTACAAAAATTCTTCTAATTTGGATATTACAACATGATCTATGTAAATATATTTTCTATTTAAATCTCTAAGTATTTCATTAAACATAAATACATTTTACTGATTATTTATCGATATAATATAATTGAATCAGTTCATACTTTAACTGAGAATAAAAAATAAACTAAACACAATTAGTAAACTAGTGGTAATTTTATAATAAACCTGTTTAAGCATTTAGTCAATTATTACGTTTATTCGTACTAACAATTGCATTACGAAAACCAACAGACAAATTTCAAAAGATATGTTTTCCAGTTGAGAGGCGGTCGCGGCGGGCCGAGGCGGGTGTTGGCACGTACCACTTGTGATCTCCACCGAATCATGTACAAATGATGCTGTGCCTTGACAGCGCGACTAACCTAATTCAGTGAAAACAAAAGAATTATGTGATGGCAGTATTTAAGCGAAATATTAAGTGATATATTTTGATATTATACCTATTCTTATAAATGAAAATGTTTGTATATATATCGTCCGGTGGGTGTCGTAAGAGGTCTGTCTGATAACAGCTCATAATTATAAAAACGCGGTTGCCAACACGTCTGTCAAACGAGGCAACTACGGCAAAATCAATCTAAGGGAGAGGCCTAAGTTCAGCAGTAGACTTTTATAGGCTATAATTGATGGATGGATGGATGGAAAGGCAAATTGACGAAAATGCCAAAAGCGACAAAAATATTATCTACGCAAAATTTACCTTCTATTTGTTTTATGATTTTAGTGAATTGCGCAGGATATACCGGGTGTTTGTGAATCGCTCCCGAAAACGAAGACAGACGATAGTACTAACGATACCTGTGATGATGGGTTAGAAAGAAAATCGATCCCGAGGAAAAAAAATCATCTTTTCACAACGTTTTATTGGCTTTATTCACGCCCCATTATGTTAGTACAGCTAAATGAAACGATAATTTCATTAAAAAAATCATGAAATACTTAAACATAAAACCAGCAGTGAAACTTAAAATCAAATCAGCTGAAAACAGGGTCAATATACTCGCGGACCCCGAACTCTTATCTAGCTCGGTACGAAACAATGCATTAGGTATTACTACTCACTCTACCCCTCCCTTTCACACACGCGCTACCACCGCCCAGCCGACTCATGTCGCCTCGCGCTGTGGAATTTACACATGTCAGCGTTGCCAACATGTATGGAATTCCCCAAATTGCGGGGAATTTAAAGTTGGTTGGGGATTGATATTATGCGGGGAAAATGCGGGGATTTTGAAAATTGATAGCCAGGGCCAAGTCAGAACATTTTTTCAAGAAATCGAAATACTTATCTTAACATTTGGTTTGGTTACTTATGAATATCGAATGACTCCCTTTTTTAATTATCTTCATTGCATCACATTAAATTTTCGGATTTATTTCGGCAACTTTTGTGTATCACTTACTGCTTTTCATTTCTTTATTTTTAATATTAAAGAAAAAAAATGTTAGTTAAAAAGTAAATCTTATAAAATTAGTTGAAAATTTATTCATTTATTAAAATAAAATTGAGGGGAATTTATGGGGAATCTGTTGAAGTTTTGTCCTTAAATTAGGGAATTTGACATGAATTTTCGGGGAATTCGACAACTTGGTGTTGGCAACGCTGCCATGTTGCACCGAAATTTAGTTTGCCGGCGACATAAGAATTAGAGGCGGCAATCACTATAAAACTTGCAAGTAATTTTTAATAGTTTTGACGTAGCTCTTTTTAAATTCAAAGTATTGGTCGGATTAAATACGGAAAGTCAATTATAATAAAGTAAAATAATTATTTTTTAAATTAATTCTGATAGATTAATTTAACTGTCGATAATAACTGCAATTGATTTTAACTATTAAATTATTCAGTACCATTTCATTTCTATTTTCTTGTACAAAATCAAAGGTAATGATGAAATAGTGTTTAAAGTAAGTGAGTACTGAGTACCCAATTAGGTACGTTTATTAAGTTCAATATCATTTTTGTAGTAAAGAACTGCTTGTTGCGTCAGGGTACTATTGATTGCGTAATTGTATTAAAAAATGACAACCATAACTTCTAAATTCCATATGAAGACTAGTCGTAGGGTAACTAAACTTATAAATAAAATAAACGTTGGCAATGTCGTAACGGTTTAGCGATCTGTGGAAATGATCAAAGTGCTTATCGCAAGGACGTTACGACGCACGAGGCATTTGTTTTGGCGGGATTGATGATTAATTTTAGTTTTTGACACAGTTCCGTGTTGACTATCACGTGCGCGTGAGCGACAGTTCAATCGTTTTGTTTAATAAATTCTTGTTGTTATTACTTGTTATTTTACGTTTTGTGTTTCTTGTTTTGTTTTAATAATGCCTAACGCGTACGTTTATAGTGCTCGTGAATACGGCAAAATGTTAATGTGCCTTGGAGAATCTCATAAGGCCTCGGAGGATTTAGATCGGTAAGCTGTTTCATACATAATTTTTTTTAATAACTTAGTACTGAAATATATATTTAACCTGTGAATTCGAATTAAAGTGGCTAGGTGGAGACAAGCACAGTGGCAAAATAGTAGGTTAAGTAGATAATTTAGGTATTTAGACAAGTGTTAGGTATTGGTGGTACGATTGCTAGCTGCGGACCACGTGAATTCGGCGTCCGCACTTACATTGACCCCTAGTCAGCTGATTTTATGTTTAAGTATTCCACTGCTGGTTTTATGTTTAAGTATTTTCATGATTTTATGAAATTATCGTTTCATTTAGCTGTACTAACATAATGGAGCGTGAATAAAGCTAATAAAACATTATGAAAAGATAATTTTTTTTCCTCGGGATCGATTTTCTTTCTGACCCATCATCAAAGGTATCGTTAGTACTATCGTCTGTCTTCGTTTTCGGGAGCGTTTCACAAACCGCCCTGTATTATGTTAGGATTTTTTACCAATATCTGGGTTCTAATATTAAAGAGTCTTGAGTTTTAATGTCAGTTGAAACAAATATTATTAACATACACCAAAAAAAAAACAACCCACAGGGTGGCGTTTTATCACCTTTGCTTTTTTCAGATTTTATTTACTCAATATCCGCTAATATAAATTCTTCCTATCACTTATATGCAGATGATTTTCAGATATATACACAAGCTACTCCTAGTGACTTAGCTGTAGCTATTAAAACCATAAACAGTGACCTAGCGATCATTTCGTAATGGAACAGAAATTATGGTTTCAAAATTAACCCACTGAAGACACAAGTAATTATTATAGGTTCTTTGCATATGCTTACAAAATGTAATTTACCACAAGCAACTAAAGTTGTATTTGATGGTAATATAATCCCGACTAGTGACACTGTCAAAAACTTGGGTGTATACATCGATAAGACTTTATCTTGGGGTCCTCAGTTACAGGAAGTTAGTCGTATACTTTTTGCAGCTGCTCATTCTTTAAGAAATCAACGAAACTTTTTACCAACTTTACACTAAGATTGCGCTTGCGCATACTCTTCTGCTTCCAATCCTCGATTATGCAGATGTCAGCTATCTGGATCTCACTGAAATGCAACTTGATAAACTTGAGCGACTTCAAAATTTTTGTATAAGATTCATATTTGGTTTGCGTAAATATGATCATGTGTCAGATTTTCGTAACAGGCTCAAGTGGTTGCCAATTCGCCTTCGCCGGAATGCTCATATTCTCTCGCTTCTTTATAATCATTTCTATCCTTCTTACCTAAAAAATGGGTTTGAATTCCTCCAGGAATCACATTTGAGACATTTGAGATCATCAGAAAATGTGATATTAAAAATACCAGCTCACACTACCAAAGTTTTGGACAGATCATTCACAATACAAGCTGTCCGATTATGGAATGACTTGCCGTTATCAGCAAGACGCGCTCAATCCCTACCGGTTTTTAAGAAAAATGTACATGATTACTATTTTCAACTTTGATTCTATCAAGTTCATTTGTATACAATTATTATACCTTTATCTAGTTACACTATTTGTTTACATGTATGGCACATTTATGTTATATGTAATAGTTTTAATATATATATATAATATACTTAAAAAATGAAAAATGGTTTAAGTTTAAGTATTGAATGATTGATGAGGATATTGTCAATTAGTCAATAGTAGTATAGTAATAATAATATATAGTTCGTCAATCCGAGCAGCATTTGTCTCTCTCGGTTGCATAGCTCGATCGGCACAGCGTGACAGCAATATATTGCTTAAATCCTTTTCTTAAAATATCTTGTAGCCTAAATATCTTACTTAAAATGATATAGGTAATCATTTAAGGCTGGCTTTCCTGGTTATCAATTTTAACAACTCTGCGTCTACTTATTTACATTTATACGATAGATCGCGCGGAATATTTTGCGAATTTTTTTTTGTGTGAGGTATTGGCCAGTTACAATTAAAAAAAAATCAATAACTTTACAAGTTAAAATACATAGATCTAGCTTCTTCCATTTCTATTTCCCTATTCAATATATATTTCTCTGGAACGCACTCCCTAGCGGAATCAGGAAATATAAGTAGTAAAAGCTTTTAAGATTAAAGTTCGAAAAATAATTAGCAATATAATTATATTTTTGTGTATAATGTTAATAATTAACAATATTATTATATTTCTATAGAATAAGGGTAAGAAATGAGTGCATGCTGTGGCCCATAGCATCTAGCATCATAATCTATATCTATCCTCGATTAAGAATCAACATGCAGATGCATTGTCACCCCTGAGGACAAAGATGCAATACTTTGATTCCAGTAAAAGGCTCTACGATTCTTTACACTCAACATACGAAATACAGCAGCATTAAGGACGCGTTTGCAAAATTGATAGGTATAGAATCGAACTATTACATTGACACGGGTCACACACACAAGTGTACGCACGGTTAGCTGCGGGTGCGGGAATCGTAATCAAGTAAAAACATTTTGATAATTTGAAAGATTGATTTTTTTTCACATTTCTTATACCTACAAAAATATAATTACATACGAAATACGAATAGCTGCTCCAGAGACTGCTAGGCACTAGAAGCCCATTACTATCAGTGAGATGGTGGCTGTGGATCTAGAGTTTTTTAAAATAAGTTGCCAACAAAAGCAGTCTGTGTAAAATATGCTTTCGACTTTATAGAATAAAAATTGACTTATTTAGTTAAACGTATTTTTATTTGGTTAATTATTATTCAACTGCCGACATAAAACGATTAAAAAAAACAAAATTATTTGTAACTTGGTATTTAAAATAAAATATTTAATTTAATAAAAACGAAGCCTATTCGAGTAGTGTATTTTATATTATTTAAATTCTCAATTAAAAACGATTTCTAGATACGTAAGTCATATACATGGCTTGATATAACACATGTAGTTTACATACCTATTTTTAATAAAATAATATGTATAAAATTCGTAGTAATTATTAAGTAATTACAAACTCGACTAATTAGTCTGGTGATTACCATAAATCCCTTCCCCTATGCAAGAGGTATATACCCAGCAGTGGACAGCTTGTGGGGTGGTGAATGAAGATGAATAATATGCAGTGTAATAATATGTAAGTATATTAGTTCAATCGTCAGTCATGAAACATTACTACAATCTACTGGAACATTCCTCCGCTTCGGTTATTCGTGATCGGACGATACGGCAAGAGGTTCGCCCGTGAAAATTCAATTACTTGACAGTAATCTACCGTGTGCGTTTTGCGTAAAGCGTTGGAAACAAATTTTATTTGCCCGCTCTGCAATGATATACTAAACGTTCAAAGGTTTGACTTTCTCAATATTACGAGAAAATAAGAGAGTAAAATAAATTTTACGTTTTGAATTTACGATTTTATTTTATAAACATCAAGGAAATATAGTTTTTTTTTACTCACGTGCGTGCTAATTAAATTATAAAAAACGTGAAGGATTATTTTTTTCACATTTAAGTTTATTTAAACCTGAAAAATTTTGAATTTTCCATAGGCAGTCTGGTTACCAGTTGTAGTCCTCAGTTGGACTAGCGTTAGACTGGAGTACTCAGTATTGCACTACACGTACGCCAGTCGGGGATTTGATTACGCAGCAGCATATAGTTTCAATAACGATGCATTATGTGGACAACGCACGTATACAACTCACTCTGGTAACTTCTTACTTAACTATGTACCACAGGAAACGATTTTTTATTATTACGCAAATACTGCACATTGAATAAAACCAATCATAACGATTATTGCGTTTAGTTTTTAGAAGTTTATATACAGCATAAAGCGTCTTAGAACATCCATGGTCCGGATGTTTCGGTAAACCTCAATCATTTGTTATACATAAATATGAAGTTCAATCAGCAGTTTATTTTAAAAAAAACTGTCTTATTGGTCTTGTGGTCGTAAGTAACTACGATTGCTGATCATGAGGTCCGTTCGAATCTCGGGTCGGGCCAAAGTCAGTTACCGGTTTTTTCTGTAAAAAAATTCTCAGTGTTACGCCCCCGTGCCTCGGAAAGCACGTAAAGCCGTTGGTCTTGCGCTTGATCTCTCCCCGGTCGTGTTGGATTACCGTCCCATCGGAATATGTCAGTGAGGGAATAGAAAGTGTACCTGTATTTGCACATAAGGTCGGGCACTATATTACCGGAATTCGTTCTGGAGGATATTATTATCATTATTAAAAACAACATTACTAAAAACTTAAAATTGATCACGATAAAATCCGTAAAATTATTTTATTCTATGTTACATGTAAATATTACAAAAGTTAATAAAATTAAAATTTTTCGTTATAGATCAAATTATTGTATAATTTATTACACTACTTCTCATTTTAATTATGATTGGAAACGAGGGGAAAAGTTTAATTTAACCGTTTATACGTATGAGAAAAGTTGATTATTTTTCATAGTAGTGAAGGGCGTGTCCGAGAAAATTACCAGTTTCACTCCGCCTGAGGTATCACTTAATTGAAAAAAAGCCTCGAACAAGATCGTAAAGTTCCAATTACAGCGCTGCTATTGTGGCAATTCGTGTCCGTCTTTCCATTTTATTAAATCTAATAAGTTCATGAACGATTTGCTTTCACCTTAAGGATTCCCTAAATATTAAGATAATTGATTACCGTTGTTTTGCAGGTGAAATATCTTCAAGAAATGTGTGTAACAGGAACTTTAAATGAGTTTTTATCAACAATGTACTTGGGTACTAGACTCAAATGTTGAAAGACAGCTCTTTATTTTTGTTTTCTCTTTGTTTATTTTTTGTGAGCCTCTCTGTTAAGCGTACTGTAGAAATGGCATGTGTTTAGCTTGAGCACCTTATTGTTGTCAGTGTTTACAGACCCCATGTTCAAGTTATGATACCTTTGAAAAATTATGGAAGAAGTTTTAGTTAAGCTTAATAAACAGAATAAATCTCTTGTAGTATAGTATATAGTACTTTAATATCAATCTCCTGGAAACTTCTTCCATCAGTATTAAATTTTGCTCTTTGTTCAAATCCTATAATCTTGATAATTTATTCTTTGAAGCTACACGTATTGCAGGGTGTAGTTATTATTAGACTATTTATACGGAGAATTATTTACCCTTATAAGCAATGAATTTACTAAAACATTTATTTCTAAAACATTCTCCAGAAACAGTCGCAAGGCATTTAATGAGTGGGCGACAATAGGAATTCATAAAAACAGACGAAGGTTATATAAACTTTACCATGAAAGATCATATAATCTTTCCGATGCTTTTAAAGAATATGTCAAAAATTATTCTAAAATGTTTAAAAGAGTTTGCTCCACAGCCAAATCTTTACATAAATTAGCAACAAAATTAAGACGGCTGAGAATAGAATTAAAATGACGTGGAGTATGATTAACAGCGAAACCCGTAAAGACAAACCTCGTAACTCAAACTATCAATTAAAAATTAACAATGAATTGACTAAATCAAATCAAGAAGTCGCAGCGGTGTTTGAGAAATATTTCACTGATATTCCTATCTTGATAACAGAGTCATTGAATACTTCTCAACTGTCGCCGAGTCATTACTCAAACAGAATATTAATACCTGTTTAACAGAATTTAGATTTGAAAAAATATTACCGCAAGATATTGAAAAATACTTCAAAACCATTGATGTAAAAAAAAAACCGCAGATTTGTGGGGGATTTCCGTTACAGTTATTGCGTCCATAATAAATTTAATTGCACCTCGTCTTGATATTATTTTTAATACTTGTATCGATTCTGGTGTGTTTCCTGATTTAATAAAATATAGTAAAGCAAAACCTTTATTTAAATCTGGTAGTACATTGGACCTCGCAAATTTTAGACCTATTTCTGTACTACCAACTTTCCGTAAAAGTTTTCAAAAGATAATTTTAGATCAATTGTTATTTTTTTTAATACAAATAAATTACTTCATAAAAACCAATTTGGTTTTACAAGGGGTCGCTCGACGTCTGACGCCGGTGTTGAACTTATGAAATATATTTTTAATGTCTGAGAGAATTCACAAGATGCCTTAGGTATTTTTTGTGATCTTTCCACGGCTTTCGATTGTGTTCATCATGAGACATTAATCAGGAAACTACAACATATCGTTGTAAAAATTTGGCGCTTAAACTTATTACTTCATATTTAAGTAACAGAACTCAAAAAGTCGTGATCATTGGTAAAGGTTCCTGCGGATCGGTAGTATCAATGGGCGTTCCTCATGGCTTGATTCTTGGCCCATTCCTGTTCTTAATCTATATTAATGACTTACCTTATCTTGTGGGGACAATCATGATATAATATTATGGGCTGGTTTTGTTAGTTATGATAAGACTTTAGCTTCGGACTTGGTGAAGTGACTTGAAGGTATACTTCGGTGACAGCTACTGGAACTCCTCGACGAGTAGTACTAAGTGTGCCGAGTTTGGGCACACTTAGTACTACTCGTTGAGTTTAATAGTTCGATTCTATACCTATCAATTTTGCAAACGCGTCCTTAAGCTGATATTATATATTTTGTGAGAGCGTGGTCCTTCCCCGGTTGTGCCGACCCATATGTGCTACAACCATAATATAGCTGCAGTACGGCTCTACCACGTGAAAAAGTTATATCAAACGTATAATTGTATATTATATGCATAATGTAATGTTAGATGTATATTTTTTATTTATTCCATTTTTATCTCCTTTATATCAACTTCTTTTTACATCTTCTTTTTACATCTTTCTGGTTGACTGGTAGAGACTGCCTCATGCTTTATGTCCTTAATGTATTGAAAAATTAAATCTCCCCAATACAGAAGCTACTATGTGGAAATAATATTATTATATTTAATACTTCGTAGTCGGTTTTATTTCATACAAAAAGTTTAATTTTTTGACACTTGAGTGGGGAATGTCGTCTAAATAATGACATTAAAAACTTTTGCCCCCCATTTTTGCACCCTTAGCCATTTTGAATCCTTGAGTTCATAATGACAAGGATGACCCTCAAGGTATATTTTATTTTATAGCATATTTAATAAAAAAAGTTTCATTAAAATTGATTTGCAATGGGTGAAGATATCGCGTATTATAATCATTATGATACAAAAAGCATACAGTAGAATTGAGAACCTCCATCGTATTTGAAGTTGGCTAAAAAAACCGGAGGTGAAGTTAAATGCAGTGCCAAAATACAAAAACTGCCACACGGCATATTATCCAGTCTGAACAATTTCATATTATAATTGTTGAATCAACGTTTGAGATTTCAATTGTTTGACATTTGAATAGTTTAATCGATGGAATCAGAAGAGCATGGATGTGGCACAAGATACTTAAGAACAGTTATATAATTATAGCTTGCAATAAGAAATTTATTCTTTGCAAAAAACTCTAACAACAACTCTTTTTAATTACCTAATAACCACAGTATTCAATCGCCACGGCAGTATATAGGTATGATTTTTATGGCGAGCGCAGAAGGTATAAAGTAGCTCGCCACCCGCCGCTGCGAGTCCTGTGTTGTGGACACCAATTCCAGACCACTCATGGAGGGTAATTCCAAGACCCACAGGATTTATCCTTATATACAAACAACAGTCAAATATTACGTACCATACTACAAAACAGTTTACAAAACAGAAAAGGATAGCATGCTTTAATTACGACGTCCTACTCGTAAGTAAAGTCAAACGGAACGAAGCAGCTGGGAGTACAAAACTCCCACGAATGTGAAAGTAGAATTGAAAAGTTGGACAAATTAGAATAAATTAACAAGCTTACAGCCTATAATTAATTACGTATTAATAAGATAATAACACATAGCGTCTAAGTGCATATTTAATGTGTAAACAAATTTAAGGAAAAATAACTTAACAGTATCGGAAATTTATTTTTTACAATGCCAATTACATACCTAGTAGCTAAGGTTAATAACGATTTAAAATTTAGACATATCCTACTCAAATTAAATTATCAACAAAATAAGTAACTGCAGATTAACTACGTGTCTGCAATAATTTTGTAAAAGAAATAGTTGCCCAAGGGCAATTCGGATATTTTATTCCGCTCTAATACTGACCTGTTCCGAAGAAATGTCGATAAAATAGAATAGAATAGAATAGAATGATTTTTTATTCAATATTGATTATTACATAATACTTACTCATAGTCTTTTTTTACTACCACTGGTTCGAAAAATACCTCTGTCCTGGGAAGAACCAGCAAGAAACCCAGCGGGACTTTTTTTTACACATATTTCACTTAACAATAATTTTGTTTATACAAATTCTAAATGAATTTTCATAGAACAAGCATAGTGGCGATCACCTTATTCCCAGCGGTTATTTTCATTAATGTATTCATTTATATTATTATAACCCTTTTTGTACAGTTTTTCTTTAATAAAACTTTTAAACTTGTTTACTGACATGACATGAACTTTGAACATGTTCTGGGATTTTGTTGTAAAAGCGTATACACTGCCCCATAAATGAATTACTGATTCTATGGAGTCTAGTAACTGGCATTACAAGCTTATGTTTGTTCCTAGTGTTTAAAGTATGAACATCCTTATTCTTATTAAAGCTATTTATGTTTTTATATACATACAGTACATTTTCATAAATATATTGCGATGCCAAAGTTAATATGTTTATTTCTTTAAATTTTTCTCTGAGGGACTCTTTACAATTTAAGTTATAAATCGCCCGTACGGCTCTCTTTTGCAAAATAAATATGGCTTCAATATCAGTCGCATTACCCCATAGCAAAATTCCATAAGACATTACGCTATGAAAGTATCTAAAATAAACTAATCTAACTGTCTCAACATCTGTGAGACTTCTAATCTTTCTTACAGCATATGTTGCAAAACTAAGTCTGCTTGCTAATTTAGATATATGGAGGCCCCATTGAAGTTTCGCGTCAATAGTAATACCAAGGAAAACAGTGGTATCCACAAGACTCAACTCCTCCCCATTTAAGAACATAAGTATTCGAATGTTTTACACTAGGTATTGTAAATTTAATAAATTTCGTCTTATTGCCGTTTAAGAGCAAATTGTTGGCGTCAAACCAATCTACTTATTTCGATAGAGCATTATTTACATCGTCATAATTAATTGACTGACGTTTGAGTTTGAAAATTAAAGAGGTATCATCAGCAAATAATATTATATCATGATTGTCCCCTACAAGATAAGGTAAGTCATTAATATAGATTAAGAACAGGAATGGGCCAAGAATCAATTCAACAATCACGCCCATTGATACTACCGATCCGCAGGAACCTTCCAATGATCACGACTTTTGAGTTCTGTTACTTAAATATGAAGTAATAAGTTTAAGCGCCAAATTTTTACAACGATATGTTGTAGTTTCCTGATTAATGTCTCATGATGAACACAATCGAAAGCCGTGGAAAGATCACAAAAAATACCTAAGGCATCTTGTGAATTCTCTCAGACATTAAAAATATATTTCATAAGTTCAACACCGGCGTCAGACGTCGAGCGACCCCTTGTAAAACCAAATTGGTTTTTATGAAGTAATTTATTTGTATTAAAAAAAATAACAATTGATCTAAAATTATCTTTTGAAAACTTTTACGGAAAGTTGGTAGTACAGAAATAGGTCTAAAATTTGCGAGGTCCAATGTACTACCAGATTTAAATAAAGGTTTTGCTTTACTATATTTTATTAAATCAGGAAACACACCAGAATCGATACAAGTATTAAAAATAATATCAAGACGAGGTGCAATTAAATTTATTATGGACGCAATAACTGTAACGGAAATCCCCCACAAATCTGCGGTGTTTTTTTTACATCAATGGTTTTGAAGTATTTTTCAATATCTTGCGGTAATATTTTTTCAAATCTAAATTCTGTTAAACAGGTATTAATATTCTGTTTGAGTAATGACTCGGCGACAGTTGAGAAGTATTCAATGACTCTGTTATC
The DNA here is from genome assembly GCA_029286625.1 of Parnassius orleans. Classification (NCBI taxonomy): domain Eukaryota; kingdom Metazoa; phylum Arthropoda; class Insecta; order Lepidoptera; family Papilionidae; genus Parnassius; species Parnassius orleans. Next base: position 157,218 of record JAGSMP010000074.1, read on the forward strand.
AAGATAGGAATATCAGTGAAATATTTCTCAAACACCGCTGCGACTTCTTGATTTGATTTAGTCAATTCATTGTTAATTTTAATTGATAGTTTGAGTTACGAGGTTTGTCTTTACGGGTTTCGCTGTTAATCATACTCCACGTCATTTTAATTCTATTCTCAGCCGTCTTAATTTTGTTGCTAATTTATGTAAAGATTTGGCTGTGGAGCAAACTCTTTTAAACATTTTAGAATAATTTTTGACATATTCTTTAAAAGCATCGGAAAGATTATATGATCTTTCATGGTAAAGTTCATATAACCTTCGTCTGTTTTTATGAATTCCTATTGTCGCCCACTCATTAAATGCCTTGCGACTGTTTCTGGAGAATGTTTTAGAAATAAATGTTTTAGTAAATTCATTGCTTATAAGGGTAAATAATTCTCCGTATAAATAGTCTAATAATAACTACACCCTGCAATACGTGTAGCTTCAAAGAATAAATTATCAAGATTATAGGATTTGAACAAAGAGCAAAATTTAATACTGATGGAAGAAGTTTCCAGGAGATTGATATTAAAGTACTATATACTATACTACAAGAGATTTATTCTGTTTATTAAGCTTAACTAAAACTTCTTCCATAATTTTTTCAAAGGTATCATAACTTGAACATGGGGGTCTGTAAACACTGACAACAATAAGGTGCTCAAGCTAAACACATGCCATTTCTACAGTACGCTCAACAGAGAGGCTCACAAAAAAATAAACAAAGAGAAAAACAAAAAAATAAAGAGCTGTCTTTCAACATTTGAGTCTAGTACCCAAGTACATTGTTGATAAAAAAACTCATTTAAAGTTCCTGTTACACACACATTTCTTGAAGATATTTCACCTGCAAAACAACGGTAATCAATTATCTTAATATTTAGGGAAAAATCCTTAAGGTGAAAGCAAATCGTTCATGAACTTATTAGATTTAATAAAATGGAAAGACGGACACGAATTGCCACAATAGCAGCGCTGTAATTGGAACTTTACGATCTTGTTCGAGGCTTTTTTTCAATTAAGTGATACCTCAGGCGGAGTGAAACTGGTAATTTTCTCGGACACGCCCTTCACTACTATGAAAAATAATCAACTTTTCTCATACGTATAAACGGTTAAATTAAACTTTTCCCCTCGTTTCCAATCATAATTAAAATGAGAAGTAGTGTAATAAATTATACAATAATTTGGTCTATAACGAAAATTTTAATTTTATTAACTTTGTAATATTTACATGTATAGATTTTATCGTGATCAATTTTAAGTTTTTAGTAATGTTGTTTTTAATAATGATAATAATATCCTCCAGAACGAATTCCGGTAATATAGTGCCCGACCTTATGTGCAAATACAGGTACACTTTCTATTCCCTCACTGACATATTCCGATGGGACGGTAATCCAACACGACCGGGGAGAGATCAAGCGCAAGACCAACGGCTTTACGTGCTTTCCGAGGCACGGGGGCGTAACACTGAGAATTTTTTTACAGAAAAAACCGGTAACTGACTTTGGCCCGACCCGAGATTCGAACGGACCTCATGATCAGCAATCGTAGTTACTTACGACCACAAGACCAATAAGACAGTTTTTTTTAAAATAAACTGCTGATTGAACTTCATATTTATGTATAACAATTGTTTGTGGTTTACCGAAACATCAGGACCATGGATGTTCTAAGACGCTTTATGCTGTATAAACTTCTAAAACTAAACGCAATAATAGTTATTTGGTTTTATTAAATGTGGAGTATTCGTGTAATAATAAGAAATAATTTCATGTCGTACATAGTAAAGTATGAAATTACCGGAGTGAGTTGTATACATTCGTTGTCCACACAATGCGTCGTCATTGAAACTATTTGCTGCTGCGTAATCGAATCCCCGACTGGCGTACGTGTAGTGCACTACTGAGTACTTCAGTCTAACGCTAGTCCAACTGCGGACTACAACTGGTAACCAGGCTGCCTATGGAAAATTCGAAACATTTTAAGGTTAAAATTAAATTAAATGTGAAAAAATAATCCTTCACGTTTTTAATTTAATTAGCGCGTGAGTAAAACAAAACTATCTTTCCTTGATGGTTTATAAAATAAAATCGTAAATTCAAAACGTAAAATTTATTTTACTCTCTTATTTTCTCGTAATATTGAGAAAGTCAAACCTTTGAACGTTTAGTATATCATTGCAGAGCGGGCAAATAAAATTTGTTTCCAACGCTTTACGCAAAACGCACGGTAGATTACTGTCAAGTAATTGAATTTTCACGGGCGAACCTCTTGCCGTATCGTCCGATCATGAATAAGAAGCGGAGGAATGTTCCATAGATTGTAGTAATGTTTCATGACTGACGATTGAACTAATATACTTACATATTATTACACTGCATATTATTCATCTTCATTCACCACCCCACAAGCTGTCCACTGCTGGGTATATACCTCTTGCATAGGGGAAGGGATTTATGGTAATCACCAGACTAATTAGTCGAGTTTGTAATTACTTAATAATTACTACGAATTTTATACATATTATTTTATTAAAAATAGGTATGTAAACTACATGTGTTATATCAAGCCATGTATATGACTTACGTATCTAGAAATCGTTTTTAATTGAGAATTTAAATAATATAAAATACACTACTCGAATAGGCTTCGTTTTTATTAAATTAAATATTTTATTTTAAATACCAAGTTACAAATAATTTTGTTTTTTTTAATCGTTTTATGTCGGCAGTTGAATAATAATTAACCAAATAAAAATACGTTTAACTAAATAAGTCAATTTTTATTCTATAAAGTCGAAAGCATATTTTACACAGACTGCTTTTGTTGGCAACTTATTTAAAAAAACCTGAAACTGTCCACAAAGACACGACAAGTGCGTTCCGTCACTAGCAACTAATGCTATATGGTCATGGTAGTGTTAAGGAGTCGCAGCTCGACATTCACAACCAGCATCACCACGAGCTGTTCTTAAGGCCCATCGAAAGTACAGGCGCTGTACCGAGTGGCTCGGCACTCCACATTCGGCTGAGGCGCTGGATCTGTGAATGTCATTTGTTCTTTACTTTGTACATTCTTAATAAAAAAGCAATCATAGAAGCCAATAATGATTAAAAGGTCACAAAGCATCACAAAAACTTTAAAGTTTTGTCTATAACAGTCGCTGTTCTTAATCACTATAGAATGTCATAGCTTTTTTACTATTTCAAATTGTTTTTCGATCAACAAAATATACAGTTGAAAATTCAATAAGTTAAGTAACAAATAATAGGCAATAGTTTTTGTTGTGAAAATGTCTACAAATTTTTTTCAAAATAACATTGAAGGATCCATTGAAATCAAATTTTCTTTACTGTTTTGTAATCGAAAATTTTAATCAATAGTTATTACATAACTTAAAATACCTTTAACAATAAAGCAATAAATATTAACTTTACTTTTTTTAAGAAAATCAAAGACATATAAGTAGTGTGTACCTATATATTTAAAAATCTTTGAAGAAAATGAATGTATAATAAGAAAAATATCTTAAACCTTACATCTTTTAAATTATACTCGTACTTTGTTATAGCTTTGTTAGTTTTGGTATTAATTATTATTAGTAATAAATGGAAAGAAGAATAAATATTTTTTAATAATAGAAGATATCAGGTTATGACATTTATCAGGTTATGACATTAGGCATCAACAAAATTAAGCATTGTCTTTGGTAATTCTGTACGTACCTCAATGGTTACACTTTGGTTTATTGATGGCATGAAAATATGCGTACATAATAATCTTTCTTCAATATTCCAAAAATTGTGAAAAATGGTGTCGAAGCGTGTCTTGGCACACGTGGCATCAGGCGATATCGTGCCCTCGTGTTGATTATATTTATGTATTTAAATAAAACTAGCTTTTTTTTTACGGATTTTATCGCGTATATTAACTTATTTTATATTCCCGATGTTTCGATCACTTTTTTTTTTGAAAAACGTTACCCCCACACTAGGATTTTCTCCTGTATCGTGGAGGCAGTTTACAAACATAAATTGCACGAGGATAAACATCCAGACCCGGAACAATTATTTGTAGGCCATACAAATACTTGTTCCGTACAGGATTCGAACCCGCGGCCCCCAGCGCAGCAACTCATTGCTAAGCCACTGCGCCACGGAGCCGTCAAGCACTTTACAGCACCCATGGTTTTTTTTACAATTTTTATTTATAAGACAATAAAAAAAAACTATACGCGGTTTTGTTACACGTGTATGTGCGGTGCATAAACATTTTGAAGAATCTTATACATTTGGAGAAATATCCCATATTCAAATAACCTATGAGGTAATCTATGGAAGAGGCCTATGTTCAGCAGTGGACTATACTATATATACTAATAGGCTGTAACGGTATACATTTAACACATCTTTTACTCGAAAATAAAAAATCTTATACTTAGTCTTTTGTTTTGAACGTAAGAGGCGAAGGTTATAGTGTAACATAAAAAAACGTCAAACGAAAAAAATGGTATAGAAAATGGGCCCTTACTATACACGTGAAATCATTCTTAGGTCTAATGATTACTGACACAGTGGTAGGGCTCCTTTTCTAATTAGGACTCTGTCTGGGTAGGCCGTGTCCTGGTCTGAAGGGTATAAATAGCCAGCATAATCACAGGCTGTGAGGCCTTCCATCTTAGTTCTCTTTTGACTTATTATAATCCAGAGCTCGACCACTATCCCACCTGGTGGAAAGTGGTGATGAAGCCCTAGATGGTAAATTGCACTGTCTTAGCGTAACAAAAGCCTATTCACTCTTGCCTTGAAGACGCTCAGGTTGTAATCGGACGGAATGACAGATGCCGGCAAATTATTCCACTCCTGTGCTGTACGCATTACAAAAGACGAAGCAAACCGTTTGGTTTTAATATTTGGAATATCGACAACAAAGGGTGAAGACCCACCGACCACCTGGTTGTACGATGGTGGAAAGGCGAGGTAGGAATTTAAGCATGTAATTTCTGCGCACACTCTCCAAAATGCATTCTACGAAATACCGAGAAACTGGCTTATCTGCGCCTGTGTTCGAGGCTGACAAGATTGGTTTTCTCAGAGGTGACAACGCATCTGTAGCCTCCTTTGTTGGTGTCCATGGATTCCATTAGACTCCTACCATCCGGTGGACTGTAAGTTCGTTTGTTACTTTAGTTTCATTAAAAAATAATTGATGGACAATTCACCAGTATCGGGTATCGATTGCTTCCCTGTTGTACATTAAATCAAATAGACATATTGTTGTATAGCTTGTAAAATCTGCGACCGTATAAAGACTCTTCATACATGTAAAGTATTTACCGTAATCACCATTCTGAGTACGTGATTCAATGATTGCACTACCAAGACCCTTGTATTAAACACACGGCTTCTTGTCACTATACAGGATATTTATTCTGTCAACTATCGAATGCCACAAGATTCCTTTAGCATTAACCGTTAATAAATCTCACAATATCCAAAGCAGCAGATGGAGTAGTTGAATCTAAATCGTGTTGCGTTAGACGCCACCAGTAGACTTCCCCCATAGATTGACTCATAGGGGGGATTTACACTCCCCCTTCCTGTCGCAGCCGGGGTGGAGTCGCGGGGGAAGAGGAGTGTTGGTATGGCGATTCGCTACTCGCCCTATCCTCCGCAACTCTGGCGGGGTAGCACCGCTGATGCGGTGGTGGTTGGGACGCGGGGAGAGAGGAGTGTCGGTATTGCGAGGCGCCGCTCTCCCTACCTTCCGCGGCCGAAATTTGGTTGGCGGCGGAGCCAGAGACCAGATCCCCCGTAGGGGTCAGGAAGACTGATGCTTACGAGTACTCGATTTTCCTAGCCCCATGGCCTCCGCGCATCGAGCTCGGGGGGCCCGCCTGCGTCGGTGGATTTAGAGGCAGCAGTGGAGGGAGCACCTCGTGTTCCGGTGAGGGAGAGTTAAGGGGGAGGAGTTGTTCTCTCCCGAGGAGGGGCTGCCATGGGACGGCCGGTGGGGTCGCGGATGTGTACGAAAGCGCTTCCGTGACTCTGCTAATATGCGGCGAGGGTGGTTTGTTCCTCTTATTCTATAAAAATGTTTGTGCCAGCTAGTATTTATTTATTTACTAACGCGTATCCATACCTTTATACGTAAACATAATTTCATTAGAGAATATTTTGAAAATGAATACAATTAGGTATATCTGCGTCACAAATACGTTGCCATGTCAGACAGGGTATATAATATATTGTTGGGAATGAGGGTTAAAAAAATAAAAGAATATACTAACAAAACGAACGAAAATACGAACGAAAGAAGGTAAAATGGTAATCTCCCATTTGTTTTAGCAGTATAAAGTATCGCACAGGCGACTAAGAGGCATCAGTCTGTAATTCTAAGAGTCCCACTGTCGTTACTATGCCCGTTTGGGTATTCTACTAGTATAGGCAAGGAAGGTTGTGTTGCTGAGAGGCTGCCCTGTGTTACATTGAGATGGATTGTAATGCTGTTGGTTTGCATGCTTTGGTGTTATCATGTAATTGGGGTCCTGATAGTAAGCAGGGTGTGTTACCGAGTAGTGTTATTTTATTTATAAACTTTTGAGAATAATTTCTAACATCAGAAGTGAAATAGTTTCTTAAAATATTATATTATTAGGACTACTAATCATATTAAGCTATCTAATATATAAATAAATAGATTACGAAGGTTTAGTGTTTTGTAATATTTTTCATTAAAGTTCAAACCCACCTTAAGTTATAATTAAAAAGGGACACTTGAACTACATCTGTTGGAGTGCCAAGCAAATGTATTGTATATTGAGAGCGCCAGGACGTAGAGCGGGTATCGAAGTGCCCGGAACCACGGAATAAATAATTGTACTCCACCTGCTCCGTAGCTGCGTACGCTTGCGCCGCACCCGATACGACCAATGACCTTGTTATGCGATATTTCATTTGTTACTACTGTAATGTCCATTCCTGCTGTCCTGTCCGCTTGTGGGAGATAAAAAAGAAATTTAATGTACCAATGACATAAATCATTAAAAAAAACATGCGTGAGTGTCGTGGAACACTCGGTTGGAACGAAGTTCCTTTCGTAGTATATTATTATTGATAAACATATTATATTATTGATAAACAAATACAAATAAATGAATTACTAGCGTCTATTAAAATAAAGCGTCATTTAAAATAAAATAATATTTCTTTCATGGCAAGATAAGAAACAGTGCGAGGAAGATGGATATTATTCCATTTCGCTTCCTTATAGCCGCCAAGGCCAAATCTTACACTTTTGCTCGCCTAGCCCCCATCCGCCAAATTCGTACCGTCCGAAAAATAACTAATATGATATAATTATCATATTAGTTACTTTTATCACTCATAAATTAATCATAATAATGCTACTACATTAAGAATTGCAGTTGTATAGAAAAATAATACGGTAAGAATAGTTGAATCGCAAATTAATAAAACAAAGTAGATATAATCTATTCTAATTTGCGAATGTAAACAATATTTAAGGTTACAACTTAGATACGTTCCACTATATTGAGCACAGGCCACCTCTCAGTTAGTGCGTGTCGCCTACATCGCCAAGCACGTAGTATATCATTGATGCCGACGAGGATTGAACTCGGTTTACTAGCGTACTGTAAACCTCTGGGCAGCCTCTCAGCTACCACGACTGACAATATTTTAATGCTTTAATTAAAAAAAAATAGATAAAATATTGCAGTGCTTAATTTCTTTAAATGACTAATTGTTTGATATTAATCAACACAAGAAACATTGATTACAATTTAGAAATTGTCAATACCTTTAAATAAAGTAACCTAAGCTTTGTTTACATTCGCAGAAAATTGGTTCGGGTCAGATTTAACACATTTCTTTATGATTAAATTTGGATACTTACCATGAAGAGTAAGGTGTGTTAGTGCTGCAAGAGGCGGTGACGATCTTCTTAAGAACTCCAGTTTTGCAATAAATCCGTTGTAATTAAATTAAGGTAGAACCAATGGGCCAGAGCTAAATTAACAAAATATAAATGGAACACATTACTGTTATGAAATCATTTAAACAGCATCTAATTTAAAATAGTAATTTGTGTATTTATTATATTATTCCAGTAGTAAGTTAGGCCCAGGATACTCTAACGTAACACTTTTTTCCGATCAAATTGTAGCAAGCAAAGTTGCTGATGGCGAGCTTCCAGCCCGAAGCGTTAAGTAGTCCGATGTGCAATGGCTGTGATATATATATATTATATTATTATCAATAAAAAGAAAAACGCATTGTATTATTTCCTATAACTATATTTAGGACACGTTTAGTTCTCCGCTACGAACCGTTTTATTAATAAAGTTTAAGAATTAAGTGCCATTAAAACCATTTTAACCAACTATTCTTTCAGCAATTATTTACGACTTAAAATAGAAAAACTTTAAGCCACAGCAAATTTTGATCGAATTTTGTTATTGTTGTTTTTATGAGGAGTTTTTCATATATTTTTAGCACTGCAGAACAGATCGTGAATAAAAACGAATTGTTTTTAAATAAAAAAAACAGGCAGTAGTGATTAGTAACGGTACTACGAGTAATTTGATCTCTTAATGGCTTGCTCGTTTCGTAACTTTACTGAAATTTGTAGATCGTCCCATGACATGAATTATATAGCGACTGCCCATATTTGCCGTGTTTGGCAGGTTGCTTAGCTGTTGTTATTAATTATTATAAATTCGGTAACGGTATTATAAAATACTGTTACCGAATAACGAGGCACAAAATATTATGCTGGAAGCTAAATTATAATAATATGTTTTATTTATATACTAATCCGATTCAAAGGTTTTTGTGATAAGATCATACATACAACGTTCATCGGGATATTTCATCGATAAAATAAAAAAAAATCGTAGACTGGCGTTTTTTTAAATATGGCAAGCAGTAAAATTTTTAGATAACGATAGACATGAAATTTTGATTTCAATTTCGTAGCGTCGCGATATCCCCTTCTATTCTGCCGTCTGCTGCTGATGTAATAAAATATTAAATGAATTTCATAGGTACGTGACTAGGACACAATGATCTTTCTGTAGGATCTTTCTAAAGATAAGTAGGTCGTTTGTACTAGATTATTTTTAGACGTGATCGTCTTAGGTCCTTTATTACGTTGTATTTGCTTAAAATCAAGGCTCTTTTTGATATCCCTCGGGAGAATGAATATTCACCAGAACAGTCGGAAGCTGTACGTATAGTAGTGCTAAATATAAGGTCGGGGAAAAATTTCTTCGTATTTTGCTTCTATAAAATTGAAGAAAAATCTCTTTGGTTGTACTGTTTGTATCTGGCTGGTTTTAATATAGGACATTAAGAAAAAGAAAAATTTAAATTAAATAACACATTCCCGTTATTTTGAATTGTTTTTCTGTCCGCCAAAATGAGTGAATCTAACGAAAAAATTCGATACATTCTGAAGTTTTATTACAAAAAGGGAAAAAATGCGACTCAAGCCGCGAAAAAAATTTGTGACTTAGCACAAAGTTGGTTCAAGCATTTTCAGTCCGTGAAATTTGATGTCAAAGATGCAGCTTGCTCTCATTTTTGAAAAAGTGGAGCAAGATCATCATGTTAGTAGTAATGACATAACCAAGGAATTAAGGATTGACCTCAAAACAGTTTTGACCCATTTGAATAAGTCTGGCTATACAAAAAAGCCCGATATTTGGTACCACACGAGCCTATTGAAAGAAACCTAATGAATCGTGTACTCATTCGCAATTCTGTATTGAAACGTAATGAAACCGAAACATTTTTGAAAAGATTGATTACTAATGATGAAAAGTGGGTCACCTACTACAAGAATGATCATACTCAAAGTGCAGTCAAGCTCCACAGACTGTAGCAAAACCCGGATTAACATGCAATAAGGTGATGCTGTGTGTTGGGATTGGGAGGGCATCGTTTATTATGAACTTTTACCGCCGGGTAGAACTATCGATTCGGACCTCTACTGTCAAAAACTAATGAGACTCAAGTAAGAAATTGAGAAAAAACGCCCGGAATTGATCAACAGAAAAAGAGTGGTCTTTCATCATGATAACTCCAGACCACACACATCTTTGGCCACTCAGCAAAAATTTAGAGAGCTTGGTTGGGAAGTGTTAATGTATCCACCATATAGTACTGACCTTGCACCCTTAGATTTTCATCAGTTTTGGTTTCTTCAGATTTCTTTGGGCAGTGTTAGGTTAACATCAAGAGACTGCCAAAATTACTTGTCGCATTTTTTAATCAAAAATCCCACGATGTCTACAGCAACGGGATTATGTCACTACCTAGAAGATGGCAACAAATTATCGATCAGAATGGCATATGTATATTATAATTTAATGTAATTAAACTTTGAAAAAAATAAAGTCTTGAATTTGCATATAAAACACGAAGAAACTTTTTCCCCGACCTATTAATAACTCACTAAAAACAACTACTCAACAACACAACGACTCAACAAAACCGTTTACTCAGAAAACCTTTACCCAGTCTATCACGCCAGGGATAGGCATTGGAAGTTTATCCTAAAGGCTAGCATGCAAAACTAAAGCTAGTGTTCTTTCACACAATTCACGTCTGTACTCCGCAAAGTTTTAAGAACCTCCTTGTTGGTGCTGCACTTCCGACATAGAAGTATCGCAGTAAGATAATTCAGGTGGAACGTAGCCGCCACTGTCCAGACGTGAATTTCAGTCAAAGAGAGACGTGAACTAGTCCGCTTTCGCTTTTAGTAGTATGAGCAAGTATGCCATCCGGGTTACCACAGAGGCAAAAGTTTGTTTCAACTGCTTTGGCATGAGACCAAAAAGCTATACTGATGGATGGTCTGGCAAAGAGTTTTGCGCCGATATGTTTAATGCGGTCGAAACTGGCTTTCCTTTAACGCATTTTGTAGGATTTATTAGCCTTGTTGAATGCTCTGTTCTTGAAGTAGATATCCGGTGCTTTGTGCATCAACATCAACCCAGGATAGATATGCCAAATGCTTGCGCGCTTTTCAGCTTTGGCGCATTCAGCGTAAAACCGTGGAGCTTTACCATCGATGAGAGCTTCTCTCCACAACTGTGCTGTCGTCTGCATACCTATGATACCGGGGATAAGCAAATTATTATTATGCAGTAGGTAGAGAGAAAACCAAACCAAATCGTCAGTTTTAAGAGGTTCAGTCAACGACGTCCATTTTGTGCGTTGCTGTCACGTATGTAAATATTAATTTTTCAATTAATTTTTTAATTAACTGATACCGTGTAAGACGAAACATATATTCATCCGCATATGAGTATTCCGGAAGTGCTACCAAGGGTTGTCCGATCAAAAAATGACCCGGTGTGAAGACATCCAGATCAGCCGTATCAGTGCTGAGAGGACACAGCGGGCAAGAGTTCATAATCGCCTCTACTTTTGTAAAAAACTTTGTGAGCCCTTTGAACGTGAGCTTCACGTCGCTGAGAACACGTCTCAAATGCGTCTTAGCGGATTTAAGCCAAGTGATATTTTAATTGGTCAATTTCCGCTCTAACTCCGACCGGTTATTTCGTAAAAATATAAATAACTCTTTAAGGTATTTATCCGTTCCCGTATAGTTAGTTCCGTAATCAGACCTTACTAAGGATGGAACTCCTCTCCGAGAAACAAAGCGTATGAACGCTGCTAAAAATGCCTCGATCGATAGATCCGTCACCACTTCCAGGTGAACCGCTTTAGTGTCTAAACAAACGAAGACGCATAAATAGCATTTTTTAATTTCAGATTTACGCAAGTTGCTTGTTTTAATATGGAATGAGCCAGCAAAGTCCGTACCGACACCGAGGATAGGTCTAGTAAATCTGATTCGATCGGGCGGTAAGTCTGCTATGGCAGGTTGCGTAGCGCGAGCCCGCGACTGTTAACGTTTTATGCACCGAAATGTGACTTGTCGGGTCACTCGACGAGCAGAAACAATCCAATAGTTTCGAGAAAGTATGGCCGAAAGAGTGTTTGCACCGACGTGACAATATACCTAGTGATAATGAGTGACTAGCAACTCCGTAAACCTACCATTGCTGGGTAATAATATTGGATGCCGTGCGTTATAAGGTAGCTCCAAAGTTCCTATTCGACCGCCGACCCAAAGAACTCGGAGTTCGAAGAAGTCTTGACGTCATCACAGTGGGCGTGGCTTTAGTTAGTCAGCGTTCGTCCTGTGCGCTTATGTGTCGAAATCGCAAATCGGTGTATTTTCGTAGTATTAAGAAGAAAAGGATGAAGTGTTGTGTTTTATCGTGTAAAAACTACTCAGATAGACGCTCTGATGCTGATGGATGGCATCACATTTCATTTGTAAGTAATTTTATATCTAATTTATTAAAATAGTTCTGGAAAAATCTCTTTGCGTCGGTTTTCAACTTTGTGTCATGGGTACTAAAAATATAAGGGTACGTAGAGCTCAGTATTGGTAAAATAAAATTATACGAAGGTACTGAAATTAGTTTTGCATTCAGTCTTAAAGACTTTTTAATCGCCAAAAGATTATTTTTATAGTTTTTAAAATCATTTTGTGAACAGGCCGGTAGGTAGATGGAAAATAGTTAAGTGGGCGGGGCTTAACACCCCCTCACCCCGCAAACTTTCACGCGTTGTTACATAGTGATCTCTAATTACAACACCTCTTTGTATTTGCTCCGTGCTAAAAATAATGTTCATCATTGCTCGATTGTCCGATTTTTGCATATGCCCAAGTGCAGTGTATTCATTACTTAATAAATTTTATATATTTCTCCCGAAATTTGGACTCTCTTTCCATTCATCGCTCAAGTGCCATAAACCGCCTATATGCCGTGTTCTGGGAGTCACCTAACCATTGATGACCGGGCATCAATGGTAACCGAACAATGTATTTACCGTCCGAACCGCGCGAGGTGGTAGATGTAAAAAGGGTTTCACATTCAATATCCGCCGGATCTCTAATTCGAACCATCGGAGGTTCCTCAGTCCGCCAAAACTTTTCTACCGCTTCCAGAAGAGTCGTACCCGAAATATTAACCGAAACATTATTTGAAACCAGAATGGTTTCCTTTTGTACCGGACCGAAAATTGCGAAATCGAAAATGCTTCCTAAAGCATAGGGCCCATAAATCCGTTATTGACCCATTTAAAATTTTACCTAAAATGTCACACCCAAAAATAATGTCAATTTGCGACATGTTATATGAACCATTATCCGAAAATTTTAATTTATCATGAGAGATATTTAATCTTTGAAATAAATAACTCGTAGGTTTTTTCAAAACAACCGCCGTAACCGATAACAATGTTTTATCAGAATTTTCAGATCGAAAATTAACTAATACTACATATTGACCTTTGTCCGTCCGAACGCCACCAATAATGGCGTTAATTAGTAATGCCACTTCAACCCCAAGTCTGCAACAAAATCGTTTCGAATAATAGAAACTTGGGAGCCGAGATCTAACAAGGCCCGCGCCCTTACAAATTCATTCCGCACCGATTTAACTTCAATTATAACCGTTGGTAAAACAACATTGTCCATCAACTTAGAAACCGAAGCAACAATACTTGATTTTAATTGCTATTGCGATGTATAATGTGACTTACGCCCACCGCTATAAGTTCCATTAGAACTAGTCGAAGGCCTTTTATTGTCCGAACGGCCAATATGTGAATTACGCCTCCCGTTATTAAGTTCCAAAACGCGCTCAACCCGGGAACCGCTACCGACGCTGCTGAGCCGCGGCGAACTATGACGATGTGTCCTAACGTCTGATTCCTTCCGAGCGCTAGTAGACACTCATGTGTACGTACTCATGTTTACTCATGTAAAGAAACCGTACAGAGGTTCGCGTAGTGTATATTTTCTTTGACAGAGGCAAAGCTTCTAAGGAGCTGTCAAAATTTTAAAATATTTTTGTAGGGTTGGCACAGGAGGATAAAATTAAATAACAAAACGTTTATCAGCTTTTATTATAATACTTAATGTAGAATATTTTAATACAAACTACTTTTATTCGAAATATTTTATTTTTATAATTTTTGTTTTTCAAAAATTTGTTGCGCCTTAATTAAATGGTGAATTCTAAATCTAATGTCGTTTTTTTTTAAATAATCTATTGGAAAGCACTCACATGGCATAACAAATATACAATCTTGCACAGGTTTTAATATTTCATTACCAATATTTACAATGTCAACTCTTACGAGATCAAAATATTCGCGAAATTTTTGCTCAAGCAAATCATACATTTGTTTCAGATACATTCTCACATTGACTGGAACTCGAACAAGCACCGTCATTTGTGGGCAAGTTGAGAATTAAAAAAGCATTTTAAAATAAGTACTTTACGGCCCTTTTTTAAATATATTACAGGATTTTTCTAAGCGATCCTCACAAGTTTTATAATCAAAAAGTTTTGAAAGGAGATCTTTTCATCCGACATCTTTTAACCACTCTTGTCGTATAAAATAAAAAAAAAACCTGAACCTATGTATTTAACTTATAAACATTATAAACATTATAAAAATATATTAACATTATAAAAATAACTATTAGGTACTACGTTTTCTTTCAATGTTAATAGACACCTCAAACATAATATACCTATATGTATGAGGTACTCGTATCTATCTATCACATTAAAAATAATAAATTATAGTCAAGTAACTTACCTAGTGGAGTCTTTAGGATAATTAAAAAATTATATATTTTTATTTATTCTATTATTGTTCATACAAAAAAGTATATTAAACCATATTTAAACTTTTTTATATTTCATTTAACACGAATAATTCTTTAAAAAACAAAATTTGACACTTATTATTCTTTACACAACCCTGAATTTGAGCACTGGCCGAGCCGGTTTAAAGCAGTTTCTCTCTGTACGTGACGAGCCGCCAGTGCTCACGCACACACGTGCATCTGGCTTGTGGTACCTTTCATAGCGCGGTTGTATGAAGCTTTGCCTCTGTACGGTACGGTTTCTTTACTCATGTGCTAGTAGATGCATAATTCTCATGTCGAGTCCGACGTTCATCGCTCGCTCGCAACGGTGATACTAAACGCGCGATGTACGAAGTACATATTTACGTGTTGTGGCCGAGATGGTTACATATTCCACAACGATCGTTAGTTTTACAAATTGATGCATTATGATTACCACAACAACGAAAACATAAACCTTGATTTTAAACCAATCTTTACGATCATTAACCGACATATTTTTAAATTTATAACAGTCATTTATTACATGGTCCGTACATCGACAATAAACACATTGTTTAAAAGTAGAACCGCATGCCTTAGAATTATTAATTTCCGTAATGAGAGAGATCCTTAGAATTATTAATTGCCGTATCTACCGCCGCTGTATCTAAAAGTCAACACTCATATTGTAAGAAATCTGTTAATTGAGTAAATGATGGTAGGACAACACCGTTACCGCCGTAACGCTGTTCAAAACGCGTTTTAATATCAAATAATAGGGTAATTTTGTTAAACTAATATGCAACAAAATGTAACTCCACTGCTCCGTGGGCATGGCCAAGTTAGACAACAGCCTAGTCGATTCTAGTAGTGGGTTCAATATTTTTGACCGAAGTCCCATAACATTGTTTTGAACTGGTAAATGTAAGATTTTTCGCGATATGGGAGTCTGTTTGTTTGTTTTCATATCGACTTTTTAATATTTCTAGTGCCGTATCTAATGACTCGTCAACTATTGGTAAATGCTTTACGAGCGACCGAGGTTCATTTTCGACATTTGAAAAAAGGAAATGGAACTTTTCCGTTTTTCATATTTCCTCCCGAGCAAACACGAGTGAAGTAAAGATACTAATGAAACTAGTCCAAGAGAAAATATCACCATCAAATTCAGAGAGGTTAATTCGAGGCAGCCGAGCCGTCTGTGTTCTGTAGGAATATGAGTCCCGGAATATTGATATGCCGCCGAAACCACGTCCAACTCATTATAAATTAATTCTGCCTCCATAAATTTACAATAAAAAAATTTAATTTCCTCAGAGTTCTTTGTGGAACTAAGAACGCCCTCATATGCTCCACGGAGATCTGAATATTTGTCCTCCAATTTTCGAATTCTAGCCACGATAACCGACGATTTCTGAGGTTTATCTTTAATAATGTTATCCGTATGTTTAAACCAATCGTAAATAATTTTATACTTAGTTTCGTAACTTTTTGCCGCCATTTTATTGACTACTACCCAATGAACTAAAATAAAGTAAAGTAAAAGTAAAAAGTAAAGTTACAGCCTATATACGTCCCACTGCTGGGCACAGGCCTCCTCTCATTTCTGAGAGGGTTTTAGGGCAAGAAAATCTCCGCCGCGCTGCCCAAATGCATGTCGGCGAACTTCACATGCCTTCGAAATATTTTTCTTTGATAATGATTTCTTATATTTACGCGAACACTATACATTGAAAAAAACTATTTTTACGGATTATATCGCGTTTAATTTTACTATTTTGATTCCCGACGTTTCGGGTGCTTTACAGCAACCCATGGTCACGTGGGGGACTGAGATGTTTGACGTCCCGATGTCATAGTTAGTCCGGCTATCTTCAGTTTTTTAATATTAATTTTTGGTTCGATCTACGCAGAATGAGCTTACAGTATTTTGAAGTCTTGCAGTGGCATGCTTGGGTTTGGATTTAATTTTGTTAATTATAGGATCCCAAGCAGATGGCAGCACCCCATCCATCTTCTCTATTGATATTAGGATGTTTTTTAATTTCAATAGCCTCGCGTATCATCCTTGGTAGGAATCGGTGTTCTATTGCGAGGATTTGTGGTCTATCAAATCTGATGTAATGGCGGGGACGATCTTGAACATGATCACGGACTGCAGACTTCCCAGAGCGTCGGTGCCTCACGTCAGATATATGTTCTTTTATGTGGGTTTTAATGGATCTTTTTGTTTGTCTTATGTAAGAGAGACCACATTCACATTCAAGCTTGTACACTCCTGCATCTTGTAGAGGGATATTACACTTGACGGATGGTAAAAATTGACTAATCTTCTTCGGCGGCTTGAAGTATGTTTTAATAGAAGCTCGCTTAAGCGACACGCGCGTTTAAAAATGTAGTCAACCTTGTCTGTGACTCCTCTGACATAGGGTAGTACAGCAGGCACACGCTCGACTGTGGCCGGCTTCACTCGGTCACTGTGACGTAGGCGCGGGACCCGAAGCTTGTTGTCTTGCAATACTTGATCGACGTGCTGAAGCTCGGCGGCCAGATGTTTGCTGTCACAGATCCCTCGTGCTCTCTGAAACAAAGATTTTCCCACGGTAGCTAACTGTGATGGATGATGGTGCGATTCACCATTTAAATATCGGTTGGTATGGGTCTTTTTCCTATACACAGTGTGACCAATAGTGTTATCAGGATTTTGAATGACTAAAACATCTAGGAAAGCTAAAGAATTGTTTGCCTCTAACTCCATTGTGAATTGTATTTTAGAGTTTATGGAATTAAGGTGGATTAAAAATGCAGTTACTTTGTCAGATGATAAGATTGTGAAAGTGTCGTCTACGTACGGCTTGTAGAATCTTGGATATACAGGAGCAGTAGGAAGGGCTTTCTCCTCAAAGTCCTCCATGAATATGTCGGCGACTATACCACAGACAATTTGTCCAGTGAGTTAAAGAAAGTTTTAACGGCATTTGATTTTAATAATTGCATCTAAACTTTAGACAAACGTGAAAAATCTAAATATAATTATTGCAAAAATAAACAAATAGAAAATTACCAAAAATTAACGATCAAATCAAATGCCAAACATCCATGTCAACGTAGAAATGAAACACAAGCGTTGACCACAGATGCTAACAATAAACAACCCACTGTTTATAATCTGTCAAAACAAACACTGGACGAACCTACAATAAAAGTATTATCGAAGGGCCTGAATTTCGCAATAACACCGCGTAAAAGGAACGCGTATGAGGAAATTATCTGTAAAGTTGAGGATTGTCTATTTAAAAACAATGTGCGAAAGGAAGATTTAGAGGCCATACGTCAAGACATTTCGTCCTTGTTACGTCGAAGTTCAGTGCCGAAACTAAATCTCCCCAAAGACGAGATTAAGGCGTTGTAAAACTTACGCAACAGACCAGAGCTCGCGATTCTCCATGCAGATAAAGGAAATGCTACGGTAGTAATGGATGCGTCAGATTATAATTTTAAAATACAACTTTTATCGGACGAAAGTACGTACAAAAAGGTCAAAACAAACCCTGCAACCAATGTGCTTAAAACAACAAGCGATCTGTTAAAGAACTACTCCGAAAAATTAGATCTCGACGTAAATTCGATAATACCATCGTGTACGAAACCATCGACGTTGTATGAGTTACGGAAAATATACAAACCACACGCTCCACTACGTCCTATAGTGAGCCAGATCGACTCACCTACTTATAAATTAGCTCAACACTTGACAAAAGTTCTGTCACCGCTGAGAGAATAAACCAGAGCACACACGAAGGATTCGTACCATTTTGTTAGTGAGATAAAAAAGCTACATCTCGTTGACAATGAAACTATGGTCAGTTTTGATGTTCAGTCACTATTTACATGCTTACCTATTGCATCTCAATTGTAACCAGAAAGCTAGAAGAATACAATATGCCTACAGAATATGCAGTATTACTCGAACACTGCCTTACATCTGGCTATCTATTGTGGAAGGAGGAGTTCTACAAGCAAGTAGATGGTGTAGCAATGGGCTCACCTGTATCTCCCATAGTCGCCGACATATTCATGGAGGACTTTGAGGAGAAAGCCCTTCTTACTGCTCCTGTATATCCAAGATTCTACAAGCGGTACGTAGACGACACTTTCACAATTTTACCATCTGACAAAGTAACTGCATTTTTAAACCACCTTAATTCCATAAACTCTAAACTCCATAAATTCACAATATACTAGATAAATATACTAGATGTTAAAGTCATCTGAAAAAGTCTTCAGCACGTCGAGCAAGTATTGCAAGACAACAAGCTTCGGGTCCCGCGCCTACGTTACAGTGACAGAGTGAAGCCGGCCACAGTCGAGCGTGTGCCTGCTGTACTACCCTATGTCAGAGGCGTCACAGACAAGGTTGACTACATTTTGAAGCGAGCTTCTATTAAAACTTACTTCAAGCCGTCGAAGAAGATTAGTCAATTTTTACCATCTGTCAAGTGTAATATCCCTCTACGAGATGCAGGAGTGTATAAATTTGATTGTGAATGTGGTCTCTCTTACATAGGACAAACAAAAAGATCCATTAAAACCCGCGTGAAAGAGCACATAGCTGACGTGGGGCACCGACGCTCTGGGAAGTCTGCAGTCTGTGAACATGTTCAAGATCGTCCCCGCCATTACATCACATTTGATAGACCACAAATCCTCGCAAAAGAACACCGATTCCTACCAAGGATGATACGCTAGGCTATTGAAACTAAAAAACATCCTAATTTCAATAGAGAAGATGGATGGGTGCTGCCATCTGCTTGGGATTCTATAATTAATAAAATTAAATCCAAACCCAAGCATGCCACTGCAAGACTTCAAGATACTGTAAACTCATTCTGCGTAGTTCGAACCAAAAATTAATATTAAAAAACTGAAGGTAGCCGGGACGTCAAACATCTCAGTCCCCCCCCCCCCCGTGACCATGGGTTGCTGTAAAGCACCCGAAACGTCGGGAATCAAAATAGTAAAATTAAACACTAAAAATCCGTAAAAATAGTTTTTTTTTTATTTCTCAGACATACAGGTTTCCTCACGATGTTTTCCTTCACCGCCGAGCATGTGGTAAATCAGCACTTAAAATTGCAAGTAACAATTTCATTGGTGCCGGTGGGTATCGAACCCGGGTTGCTCGCGTACTGTGAAACTTACAGCGAGCGCTAACCATCTGAGCTACCACGGCATACCATAAAATAAAGTACCGAAAACTAATGAGAAGCCCAAATAACCCGAAAATACTATCCGGCTCGAAGGACCAAAAATGATGTTAGGGTGACTTTCGATAGTCAGCGGAGCTGGTCTAGACTTTCACCTGGGTCTCTTAGTCTAGTGGAACAAAGGGCACTCACCTTCAACCGTCCTTGTCGAGCCGCCGCCGTTACTTTCACTATTGGTGAAATCAGCACTGCCGAATGTCTATCCGTGCACTATAAACTCACTGGGACCGCCGCAATTAACTTTCAAGGACATATATTGAGATTTTCAGAAAATAGTTCAAACACAGGGAGAGAGATATTGCGCCGCCGTCGATCTACCGGTTAATAGAATGGTGAGGGCGAATGATATTAAGCGGACGGGAATGTATGACAGTTCTTCTCGATCAATTCGAGGATCCGAATGAGGCCTCCGTCCACAAGACCGTAAAACCAGCTGAAACAGTCAGGCCAGAGGATAAGTCGTACATTGGAAGTTTGCATCCGATTAGCCAAAGTCGCTCCTAAAAGTAATACCAACTTAGAAGTATTAGGACTCTGGTGAGTACTCTTATGTTCTTTGCATGCACTTGTAATATTATCATATTTTTTGGGCAGATGAATGCTTCCGAGAGTATCTGAAAATGATCGTCGTGCTCTAAATCGGCTAAGAGGTGATTATCATCACCATTATAATCATATTTAACGTATTCCTTCCATCTACTGCAGTAAAACTCTGTTGCAAAAATGAAAATCACTTGAATATTTATATATAGTGTTTTAATTTAAAACATTAAGCCACCAACTCTATTGAATATGTACCGATGTTTGTTTAGTACATACCAATATGCTAAACTTGCTTAATAAATATCTCTTATCGGGCATTTAGTACCTACAAATGCCTAGCATCTGTGGCGTCTGTGGCGCTTAATCTGTAATAAACTTTTATGTGAAACAAGAGCGGGGAAATCAGTGAAAGCTTATTTATTAATTAAGTATTGAGGGATTTGCCTTGTTTCGTTCAGATTTTATGTGCGGTAAATATTTAAAGGTCGAAAATCATGTACTTAAATGTAGTGTGGTGTAGATTTGAATGAAAATTATGAGAGAAATTTAGTTAGATCAAAAATATTGCTTTTAAGTTATTCGTTTACATTTTAATGCAACTGCACCATGCTGTAGACTTTAGGGGACTGTCATGTGCCAGATGCATCCATCGATTTCCTGTATGCACGCTTGCCTCTTGCACCTTTACCGCTCCTCCCCGTTGACAGTCTTGGTCTTATTATACGCTCGGCTTAAAGAGATGATTATTATAATAAGATCTTTCTAGTATTTTCCTATAGTCACCTCTTATGAAACCCATAGAATGAAATGGGGTGATACATTTTCTTACGCTGCCACCACACGGCTATATCTTAACCTCAATTATATTTATTTATAGCTTGCTTTTATATTTATATATGATCATTGTCTTGCTATGTAGTGGCAATGGTTGTCGTAATTGACGATGTAAGGGAACCGAAACAGAAGATGGACAGCAGCATCTCCCTGATAACCACCGAAAATAATAAAAAGATTGCGGTTGCCAAACCGCCTGTCAAGCGTAGCAACTATGGCAAAATCCCCCTATAAGGCAATCTATGGAGGAGGCCTATGTTCAGCAGTTAAACTTTTCACAAGTTGTAACGAATGAATGAAATGAATGATTTTAATTTATTATGCTGTAACGAATGAATGAATGAATGAAATGAACGATTTTCATCTATAACAGCTACTAATAATAGATATAGGTCGTTCAAAAGTATGAGTATTTATAATTTATAAAATATACAGTGCAACGACTTTCACTTATCTGTTGTTTGACATATTCTTAGAAAGTCCTGTTCTCAGTAGCAATAGTGGATTCAAAAGGCTAAGGAAAAAGAAAGGAATGAACTATTTTGTCAATTTTTTTATAAATTAAATTACGAGGAAAATAGGTGCTTCTCGATAAATGAGTTTACATCTCTGGGCCATTTGGCACAAAAATAAAAGTCTTTTTTTGTTGCTCAGGTATATAGGTTAACGTAGTTAAGAAAATATTTTATGGCATGGGCTTGAAAAACATTTTCACAGTTATAAAATGTTAACCAACATCAAGTAAGATAATGTACAATAAGCGCCACATCTGCACGTGAGTTATGTAGAGTTTAAATGTGGTAGACCCATGCTGCAGCTACATATATTAATTGTATAGTTGTAGCACGAATGGGTCGGCTAGACCGGGGAAGAACCACACTCTTACAGAATACCAGTGTAAAATAGCAGCTTAATGCTGCTGTGTTTCGTATGGTGAGTGTAGAGAACCGGAGACCCTTTTTACTGGAAAAGAGACATTCCATCTTATTCCTCACAGCTGACAACGCATCTGCATTTTGATTCGCAAACGAGGATAGATGTAGATATCTATGGGCCACAGCAACTACTTACCATCAGGTGGACTGTTTGCTCGCTTGTCATCCCAATCCTATAAAAAAAAGTAAACGTATAATGGCTTTCCATCTACGGTTGTCTCAAAATTATCTAAGCAAATTATTACAGTGATTATATCATATTTAATTCATACTTTATATTTCCGGTACGTTTTTATAATGGTTTAGACCCGTCGTGCGCTTTTGAATATCCATTATTTATACCGAGAACTTGTCTTTATAGTATAACATTTAGAGTAATATATCAATTTATCACGTAGTCGGAGGAGAAAGAAAAAATCGTAAGTGGACATGCATGTCAGAAAAAAAAATTAATGGCGGACATGATGTAAAATCCGCTAACATGCACTAGAGCATCGCGGCAGACTAATTGGTTCAAAATCTTCTCAGAAATTAAAAGCGGTAATAAGCAGTAAGATAAATAATAATAATAAGATCCAGACAGTCATGACCCACGCTTATTACGAGATCGTATAATACGAAGAGCCCAAACTATCACTTACTAACTTTCTCAATTTCGAAGTGATAATAATTGCGAAATTTAAGTAAGACTATAAGATCTGTCGAATGGTAAAAACCACTCTAACAATCTATCTGACTTGAAACTTACTGAAAGTGCTCTGTAATTTTTTTTTTATTTTTTTTAGAGAGTACTTTCAGTAAGTTTCGAGTCAATCGCCGGGTGTTTATGAAATGCTCCCGAAAACGAAGACAGACGATAGTACTAACGATACATTTGATGATGGGTCAGAAAGAAAGTCGATTCCCAGGAAAAAAAATCATCTTTTCACAACGTTTTATTAGCTTTATTCACGCTCCATCATGTTAATACAGCTAAATGAAACGATAATTTCATAAAAAGGTATGGAAATACTTAAACATAAAACCAGTAGTGGAATTACAATCAGCTGAGAGGGTCAACGAACCAGCAACAACGTGTGACTGGCTTCATTGAGCACGTCATCTGGACGGACGAGTCGACATTTACCAGAAACAGCCTGTGGAACCGAAGAAATACACACGTGTATTCCGAGGTTAACTGGCACGCTGCTCGACAAACCGGGCACCAAACCCGATGGTCGGTTAACGTGTAGGCAGGTTTATTTAAAGGTTGCATACTAGTACCTGTGTTTCTGCCACAGCGACTTAACGGACCTGCAGCAATACCTGCACTTCATAAATGAACAGTTGGTTGACATTTTAGACGACCTATTGTTGGCTGAATATCGCCGCACATGGTTCCATCATGATGATGCCCCTCCACATGTCGTGAGGTTCATCCGTGAGCGCCTCACCGAGTTATTTGATGATCGCTGGATCAGCAGACTAGGAACACACGCTTGGCCACCTCGCTCACCAGATCCGACCCCGTTAGACTTCTTTTTGTGGGGGTATGTAAAAGAAAGGGTTTTTAATCGTGAGTGTGATAGTGCTGACGAAATGCACCAAAGGATCGTGGATGTTTTCGACAAACTACGTGCGGACTGTGTCGAAAACCCCACGATAATGCCCCGCCTGCACGAGAAGACACAACGCCGAGCCCAAATCTGCCTCGAAATGAATGGGTCACAATTTGAGCCGCATCTCATAAGACCACGGAGGATTTAGATCGGTAAGCTGTTTCATACCCAATTTTTTTTAAATAACTTAGTACTGAACTGATTTGAATAGGTATATAACTGAATACATCAGAATAATAAACATACCCTACACGATGGATAAAAAAACTTGACTTTAACCTTGTTAACATTTCATTTAAGTAATTTTTTCATTATTGGGGAATCGAACCAGATATTTGGTTTATTTAACATGTGAATTCAAATTAAAGTGGCTAGGTGGAGACAAACACAGTGGAAAAATAGTAGGTTAAATAGATAAGTTAGTTATTTAGACAAGTGTTGTAAATGATTAAATATTGTGGTACCATCGCTAGCTGCAGGCCGAGGCGCATTAACATGTTGCCGTATTCACGAGCACTATAAACATACGCGTTAGGCATTATAAGAACAAAATAAGAAACTCAAAACATAACAACAAGAATAATATCATTAAGTAATAAATAACAAGTAATAACGACAATAATTTAATAAACAAAACGATTGAACTGTCGCTCGTGATAGTCAACACGGAACTGTCTCAAAAACTAAAATTAACGTCCTTGAAGCACTGAGCACTCTCACAGACCGTTAAGCCGTTACGACATCGCCAACGTTTATTTTATTTATAAGTTTAGTTATCCTTACGAACTAGTCTTCATATGGAATTTAGAAGTTATGGTTGTCATTTTTAATTCAATTACACAATCAATTGTACCCTGACGCAACAAGCAGTTCTTTACTACAAAAATTATTGAAATTAATAAACATACCTAATTGGGTACTCAGTTCTCATACAATTATGAACACTATTACATCGTTATCTTTAATTTTGTATAAGAAAATAGAAATTAAATGGTACTGAATAATTTAATAGTTAAAATCAATTGCAATTATGATCGACAGTTAATTAATCTATCAGGATTAATGTAAAAAATAATGCTTTTACTTTATTTTAATTGACTTTCCGTATTTAATCCGACCAATACTATGAATTAAAAAAAGAGGTACGTCAAAATTATTAAAAATTACTTGCAAGTTTTATAATGATTGCCGCCTCTAATTCTTATGTCGCCGGCAAACTAAATTTCGGTGCAACATGGCAGCGTTGCTAACACCAATTTGTCGAATTCCCCGAAAATTCATGTCAAATTCCCTAATTTAAGGACAAAACTTCCACAGATTCCCCATAAATTCCCTTCAATTTTGATTTTAAGAAATGAATCAATTTTCAACTAATTTTGTAAGATTTAATATTAACTAACATTTTTTTCTTTAAAATTAAAAAATAAAGAAATGAAAAGCATTAAATTATACACAAAAGTTGCCGAAATAAATGCGAAAATTAAAGGTGGTGCAATGAAGATAATTAAAAAAAGGGAGTCATTCGATATTCATAAGTAACCTAACAAAATGTTAAGATAAGTATAGAGATTTCTTAAAAAAGGTTCTGACTTGGCCCTGGCTATCCCCCATAAAATCCCCAAATAACTTTAAATTCCCCGCAATTTATGGAATTTTTCAAAGGTATCCTTACTACTATCGTCTGTCTTCGTTTTCGGGAGCGTTTCACAAACACCCGGTATGTATGTGATCTACGTATTATTATAAATTAACACAATTGGATGAAGATCGTTGAGGTGTTAAATTTTAAATTATCTACAATTACTACTGGATGGATAGTGAATACCATCTATTAACTAGTAATAGAAACTGGTTAAAGTCGATAAAGTAGTATTGTCAATTTTTTAATTATAACAACAATTTCATCAATATCTGACAAGTTTACGTAGTGGTTTCTTATATTTACATGAACACTACACATTGAATAAAACTATTTTACGGATTTTATCGCGTTTAATTTTACTAATTTTGATTCCCGACGTTTCGGGTGCTTTACAGCACCCATACCAAAATTAATATTCAAAAACTGAAGGTAGCCTGGCTAACTATGACGTTAGGACGTCAAACACCTCAGTCCGCCCGTGACCATGGTGCTGTAAAGCACCCGAAACGTCGGGAATCAAAATTAGTAAAATTAAACGCGATAAAATCCGTAAAATAGTTTTATTCAAGTTTACGTAGCCTAATAGTAAGTTCGGAGTGATAATAGCAAAAGGTCGAAGGTTTGGTTCTGACACATTTAACAAATTTATTATCTTTTTTCATTTCTTATAAAATGGCATCAAGGGGTAAAAAATAATATGCAACAAATGTGATAAAGAAATATGTCATAAGGAATTTCTTAAATGTTAAGTATGTAATTTCATTTATGAAATTGAATGGATGTAATACTGATGTATTACATCCAAACATTCAACAAACAAACATTCTTCTATCTAATGACTAAAGAATACAAACTCAAATGGAAGTGCCAAACTTGCTTGGGACAGAATACAGATGTTACAGAATCTTAAACCCTACAAAGATTAAACAATGTCACAAAATCATGTTCATTAAAAAAACCTTGCTTAGTGATGAAAACATAACACAGAGAAAGCCAAGAGTGGGTAAACATACTTCAATTGAAGATTTATCAAGTAATGAGAACATAGAAAATTCCACATTCTTAGATGATAGTTCACAAAGTTTACCTAATTTAACAACCACGGAAAACTCACTGATTAATGATCTTAGAGATGAAATATCAAAAGAAAATTACTGAACAGCAAAAGTATATATAACAATAAATTAACAAATAATTATAAATTCAACAATATGAGTGATTTCTTTGCTGACGTCGATGACGTCTTAGTGTCTGAATTTATGACCTGTGACCCGGAACAATTTAGCCGTTTAACACCTCCTTGCTTGAATAAATATACAAACATTTTATCACAAAATATTAGAAGTATAAAGAGAAATATTTAAGAATGATCTGTTCTTCTGTCTAGATTGAAAATTAATTTTGATATGATTATCCTTTCAGAATTTTGTCTCGTACTGACAATGTACCTATTTTGTGTTACTACACGTCTTATGCGACTGAGAGCTTATATAATCAAAATGATGGCGTGGTCCTGTACATTAAGAATTCACTTAAGCACTCAGTCGAAGAACATTTTTTTTTTCAGAAACTAACTGTATTGTAATAAAAATGGGAAATACAGTTATAGTTGCTATCTATCGCCACTATTGCTTTAAGAATAACCTTGTTCCATTTTTGAGCTCATTGGATTCACTCACTTCTTTAAAAAAAATTGAAAATATTGTTATAATGGGTGATCGATATATCGAGTAATAGTCGTGATGCCGATGCTGACCAGTACTTGAATCTAGCAGCTTTCCATGGTCTTCTGGCTTCTTATACAAATCCTACTAGAGCCAACACTTGTCTTGACCACTGTTTAATCAAATCGAAACTCACATTTTGTTCTTATATTGTCCAGTCACTTACTGATCATGACTCTATTGTTCTTTTAATTAATCAAAATGTACCCAAACGTTGTAATAAGCTTGATGCAGTCGGATTTGAAAACACCCTCAAAAACTATGACTACAGTCCAATAACTCTTTCACAAGATCCCAATTTCGCAGCATCCTATCTAGTCAACCTACTTGCAAAAGCACTTATTGCTAATACAAAAGTTTTAAGTTTACCGCGACGGACTAGAACTATCAAACCTTGGATTACGGTCGTGCTTTTGAGGTGTATACGAAATAGGGATAACATGCATATATTATTAAGAGCTTCACCCAACAATGATATATTAAATACTACCTATCGTCGTTACAGGAATTTCTGTAAAAATCTATTAAGAAAATTAAAAATTGAAATTGAAAAATCAGAAATTCGTAAAGGCGGATCTAACGTCAACGTCTCTACTGACTTTACAACACAGTATGCTGTCGACTCTGTCAATAATTATTTTGCTAATGTAGGCGCTGGTCTTGCCCAAAAAATACTTTCCAAGACACTTGCTGCTCCTATTGCCACCCATGCTTCATCAGTTTCTTCTTTTGTATTGCTTGAGACAGATGAAGAAGAATTGGAGCACATTATTATGTCCCTGAAGAGTAGAGCTTTGGGATGGGATGGCATATCATCTGACATAATAAAACAACATAAAAATATCCTTATTCCATGCATTACACGCATTTTTAATTTATGTTTATCGCATGGCATCTTTCCCGATGTGTTTAAAAATCCGATATACTTCCTATCCATAAGAATGGGGATAGAAATCGTATCACGAACTACCGTCCAGTATCTATATTACCTGCAATGCAAATACTAGACTCACGGACTACTTTGGAAGTAACAATCTTTTATCTCAACAACAATATGGATTCCGTAAAAATAAAAGTACTAATGACGCAATACTAGAACTAACTAATTACATAGTGTCAAACCTAGATGCCGGTAAAAAATGTATTGGTGTAATTCTTGACTTAGCCAAAGAATTTGACACGATCTCTATCCCCATACTTCTAAATAGGCTAGATGCTTTGGGTGTTAGGGATAAACAGTTGGACCTCTTTCAAAGTTACCTCCATAACAGAACCCAATGCGTCAAGATTAGTGACTATATTAGTTGTCAACTTTCTATTAAATACGGTGTACCGCAGGGCAGTATAGTCGGTCCAAACCTATTATTGGCTTATATAAATGAGCTATGCAACCTGAAACTAGATCATGGTAAAATCATCTGTTTCGCCGATGATACATGTCTCTTTTCTCGGGCGACAATTGGGAGGAGGTTTTAGATATACAGAAAAAGGTTACCTCCTGGTTACTGAACATAAGCTATGATGCTACTGAAAATTTAATAAGAATTGTTAATTAAGTAATTATTATTATCTTATTTAATAATTGCTTGATGTAACTTCCAAATTTTTATATTGTCTATATAGGTATTGAATTATTAAAGCAATCAAAGAGGTGATAATATATGTATATAATAAGAACACAATAAAAAAGTATATAATAAAAATAAATTGCGGTGATTTATAAAGTATATACCGGGTGTTTGTGAAACGCTCCCGAAAACGAAGACAGATGATAGTACTAAGGATACCTATGATGATGGGTTACAAAGAAATTCGATCCCGAGGAAAAAAAATCATCTTTTCAGAACGTTTTATTAACTTTATTCACGCCCACCTTGTTAGTACAGTTAGTGAAACTATATTTCATAAAAAAAATCATGAAAATATTTAAACATAAAACCAGCAGTGAAACTTAAAAAAGAAAATCAGCTGACAATAGGGTCAAAATCCTCGCGGGCGCCGAACTCTTACCTAGATCGGTACGAAACAATGCATTAGGTATACTACTCACTCTACCCTTCCCTTTCACACACACGCTGCCTCGTGTCGCCTCGCACTGTGGAATTTACACATGCTTCAAGGACGTTACCTCGTGTGCATTTGTTTTGGCGGGATTGATTAATAATTTTAGTTTTTGAGACAGTTCCGTGTTGACTATCACGAGCGAGAGTTCAATTGTTTTGTTTATTAAATTATTGTCGTTATTACTTGTTATTTATTACTTAATGATATTGTTCTTGTTGTTACGTTTTGTGTTTTTGTTTTGTTTTAATAATGCTAACGTGAATACAGCAACATGTTAATGTGCCTTGGAGAATCTTATAAGGCCACGGAGGATCGGTAAGCTGTTTCATACCTAATTTTTTTTAAATAACTTAATACTGAACTGATTTGAATAGGTACATAACTGAATAAATCAGAATAATAAACATACCCACACAATGGATAAAAAAGCATAACTCTAACCTTGTTAACATTTTATTTAAGTATTTTTTTCATTAGCGAGGAATCGAACCAGTTATTTGGTTTATTTAAACTGTGAATTCGAATTAAAGTGGCTACGTGGAGACAAGCACAATGGCAAAATAGTAGGTTAAGTAGATAAGTCAGGTATTTAGACAAGTGTTGTAAATTATTAGGTATTGTGGTACCATAGCTAGTTGCGGGCCGCGCAAATTCGGCGTTCGCGCGTACATTGACCCCTAGACAGCTGATTGTAATTCAGTAATTCCACTGCTGGTTTTATGTTTCAGTATTTTCATGTTTTTTTTTTTAATGAAATTATCGTTTCATTAGCTGTACTAACATGATGGAGCATGAATAAATTTAATAGAACGTTGTGAAAATATGATTTTTTTTCATCAGGATCGATTTTATATTTCACCCATCATCAAAGGTATAGTTAGTACTGTCGCCTGTCTTCGTTTTCGGGAGCGTTTCAAAAATACCCTGTATATGTGTAATAATAATATTTATGTCTGTTATTAACATAATAAAATACCTATATATATATATATATATATATATATATATATATATATATATATATATATATATTTTTATATATATTTAACTATATTCTTTTTTTATGTTACTCTTTTTTTTATGTTAATTGTTGTCTCTGTTTGCTATTTAGTGCGACATTCCCTTTTTGTCTCTTTCTTATTTATTTTTTTACTAGAATATAAGTGAATCTCTTTGTATTGTTTGTTTACTTGCCAAGGAAATCATTTATTGTAGCTTCATCTGTCTATTTTGTCCACGGATAACTACAGGTGGGGACCTGGTGACCTAAGATACAGGTTTTACCTAGTTTAGGCACCAGTTTTTCACCTAACAATAGTATTGTTTCAGATGTAAACACATATTTTTTATTGTTTTCTGAATGTATATTGTTGGTGGCATTAATTAAATAAATAAATAAATAAAAAGAAATAAAAAAAGAAGCTCGATATATACAAGAAACTTTTATCAAATGGAGAAGTATCACCACGAAGGTTAACACCGATGAAGTTAGATAAAATTATATCCATCTCACAATAGGAATACGAATACGATACGAATACGAATACATCACACGATACGAATAGTAAAACAAAAATTGGGCAATGTTTAAACACTCATTCAACCACAGAAAAGGACCTAAAACTGCAAGAAACTTGCATAGAAAAGATGAAAGATGTATACAATACACTCAACAAAACACGTATGTCATACAATACACTCAACAAAACACGTATGTCCTTTTTACCTTTAGCAACAGATACAGAGGTAAAAACTAAAATTAAAAAAAAAACGATCACAATATAAATTAGGTAAATTATTAGAAATAAATATTTCAGATTGATTGTTATTTGATTCAAGACCAATATTTTTAAATTTTGGAAAAATATGAGTAAGATCACTCAGGACGTCATCTGCTTTACCTCCCAGTGTACCGTCGTCCAGGTACCAGACATTTAGCTTGGATTTCAAGAAAGATGGAATGCCTCGCTTCTATTAAAAAAGGTCTCCGGTTCTGTACACTCACTATACGAACCACAGCAGCATTAAGTTTTTATTTTACGATGGTATTCGGTGAGAACGTGGTCCTTCCGACCGAGGTCAAGCCGACCTTTTTGTGCCACAAGGATAATATAGCTGCAACATGGCTCTACCACAGATTATATTAAGAATGTATGCTCATAGCTTTTTAAAACTGCCCGTTTAATATAGCAATGAATGATTTAATGAATGACTCTTAACCTCTCAATAATATTATTTCTCATTAAAAAAAAACATTACCCACTATATATTAAGTAGGTCAGCATTATTCGTTTTTGGTGGTTTATACTGCGTAATCTCATTTATCGTGTACCATAATTTTTAGGTTGATTAATTGAATTATTAATTTTTTGCCTATTATAATTACTTCTAAGTTTTTTTATAAGGTTAGAGCAAAAATTGCGATAACGTTTATAGGTTATTTTCAAAATTGTGTTATGGGGTTCCTTACTAAGCTTGATTTGCATGCTATTTCTAAGTTTAATGCATTTTAGAGCCCCAAGGGTTATCCATGGCTTTAACATCCTTTTATTGCTTGATACTGTTAAGATTTTAGAATTAGCTTGGATAGCTGTTTTGATAATGTCTATAAATGATTTAGCAAAGATTTCCGGATTATTGCAAACATTAAAAAAAGACACATTAGTATCTATGAGGGTTTTATATGCATTTTCAAAGTCTAAAACGGTTTTGTATTTACAAGGGGTAAGATTTTTCATTAATATTAGTAATAGAAATAATTTACATGCGCCAAACGAACAATATCAAAAAATATCAATAGATGTTAATAATAAATCAATATTCTTGATACCTACTTCAGAGCTTGAAATGATAAATATAATTAAATCATTAAATAATACCAAAGCTGTGGGGTATGACTCTATATCTACAGAAATAATTAAAGCAAGTGCTAAATGTCATACCCCCATTCTTAACCATATAATCACAAATTCCTTGATTCAAGGAATATTTCCAGATAAATTAAAGCACTCTATTACTAAACCATTGTACAATAAAGGTGATAGAAAGGAACCTAATAACTATCATCCTATTACACTTGTACCTATATTATCAAAAAAAATAAAAGGGTTTTTTACAACAGGTTAATTGAATTCCTTAATAAACATAATATTATTAAAAAAGAACAGAATGGTTTTCAACACAATAAATCAACTGCTTTAGCAGCATTCTCTCTTATAAAAAATATAACTGGATACATTGATGAGAAAATTCCGGTGGCAGCCATATTCTTTGATATGAGTAAGGCATTTGATTTTATAGATCATGGGATTTTGCTCACCAAATGCGAAAAATATGGCATTAGAGGTGTAGCTTTAGACTAGATAAAAAGTTTTTTAATCAATCGTAAACAACGTATTGAAATCACTACTTTAAATGACAGTCATGAATACAGTGTACACAGATCTCCATCCAGGATCAATAAACATGGAGTTCCACATGGGAGCGTATTAGGCCCCTTATTATTCTTATTGTACATTAATGACTTACCAGATTCAATAAATTGTCAAAGTGTTCTATTCGCAGACGACATATCTATAATATCTATAATAGGTACAATCTGTATTAAGATGGCTAAAAGCAAACAAATTAAATGTAAATCTGTCAAAAACAAAATTCATAAAATTTGGTACGAATAAAAGTAAACGCCCTGATAATAACATTAACATAAAAATAGGAAATGATAGTATAGAAGAAGCTGATAGCATAAAATTCTTGGGTATAACTTTGGATAGATTTTGTAATTGGAAACAACATGTAAATGATGCCTGTCTTAAACTAAGCAGATTTGCCTATACCCTTAGAAAGCTTCGGACCGTATCAGATGAAAAGACTGCAGGTATAGCATATAAAGGCTATGTAGAATCAATCCTTAGATATGGGTTAATAATATGGGGGAATTCGACTGATGTTGGTCAAGCATTCATTGCACAAAAGAAATGTTTAAGAGCTATTTGTGGAGCAAGTCTACTTGACTCCTGTAAACCTCTATTTAAAAAACTTAATTTACTGACATTAACCTGCATGTATGTTCTTGAGTTATCAGTCTTTGTAAGGAAGTATAACGATTTTTTAAATTTAAATGGGATCATGTTACTAAATACAGACCAAGATATCCTACTAAAATAATGATTCATCTTGTAGAACAGCTTTATATAAACGGAATGTATATCATATGTGCATATCAGTTTTAATAAACTACCTAAGAGTCTACAGGAACTTCCATTTATATATTTTAAAATTAAGTTAAGAAAATGGCTAGTGGATAAGTGTTTTCTACGATACAAGAATTCATGCAACATAAAACTAATGTACATAATTATTTGTAAAATTAAATATAATGTAATATAATAATAATAATAATAAATATGCTAAATAATAATATAACTTGACATTTTGTAAGTAATATAATAGTATTTTAATTGTTTTATATAATTATAAATATTTGCATGCCTATTAAAGGCAGAATATAGCTTGAACTATGCACCACTGTTAAATCTGGTACCACCTGTATTCTGTGCAAATAAATGTTTCTTTCTTTCTTTCTTTCTTTTATATGCATTATAAAATTTGTCCAGGATAAGATTATGATCAGTAACTGTAGTGCTTAAGACAGCAACAGAAGCAGGGTTGAAATTGGTGTCTAATTTTAACATAACATGGTCTAGGCAGGAGCCTTCCCTAGTAGATAAGGTATGACCAGGCAGGAGACCGTGTAGGGATAAAACATTTAAATAACTGAGTCGATTACAACGTTCGTGTGATTTTTTTTTTCTGAAATGATCAAATCTATATTAATGTCTCCAATAAGTAAGATATTTTTGAACTGTGAAATTGTCTCAAGGTGTGCATTAAGGGAATTAATAAAACCTTCAGCATGTAGGTAAGATGGAGAACGATAGATAGCAAGAAAAGCACAGTTGGCAGTCACAATTTGAAGTCCAGTTGCATTGGTAAGACTGAGTTCTGTTATTTTAGCTTGGTGATGATTTTTGATGTACGCAACGACACCATCATTCTGATTTAATAGATTGGTTGATTGATAAGAGGTGTAGTTATTTAAGAATGGTAACTGTTTACTTAAATCTAGTCTACATTCAGTTAATATCAATATGTCAACATCATGATTTAATTGTGAAAGGGTTACTTGTAGATCATCAAAATTCTTGTATGTACTCCTAATATTTTGGGTGATTACAATTAAACTATTATGTGTACTACACGAAACATGTTTGGTCAAGTCTTGAATATTACATTTAAATGCTTTAGAGATTTGCAAAGAGTCTAATTCCTGTAGTGTATGAAAACTATCTATAATGAGGTTTTGTGTAATTATAGTCGTAGCTGAAGTAGGGATAATTAAGAATGTTTTGAATTTTTATATATTAGGATTATAGTTTTAATGCGGACAGTTATAGAGAAGTTATGTGTTATGTTGTATGTGTATACTGGAGTTTGTGCTTGGTGTAAGGCAGCGTCAAGGCAAGTAGTGTATATGATGGTGAAATGAATGTGTGTAGATGTGAGTGTTTGATTGAAAAATAATGAATTATATTTTTCAATTTATATAATGAATATTGTATAATGAATATTGTGTAATGTGTAACAATGTGTGTGCGTGTTCAAAGAAAATTGTAGATTTTTGACATGCATAAATAACGATGTTACAAAAAAATTCTTACCAAGTTTATCCAAATAGTGAATATAAGAAAAGATAAAGAAAATAAAGTGAAAACTAAGTTTATATAGTCACGCATTTTGCAAAAGTAGGTGAACTTGAGCTTCATTTTGGATGCAAATTATTTTAGAGGCATCGTCCTTTTGTACAAAAACTTTCCCAAATGCAGTCCAACAGTATTTGTACTGCTTGGATTTTACGAGATCCCGTGATAGGAAAAACAGGCGAGCTCCTTCTGCTAAAGGTGAGGCCCAGATGTTTTGCTTGTAATTTGATCTTGTTTTTGAAGTTAAACTCCTTAGTCCTTTTTAACAGATCTGTTCTTAGTATAGTGGAACCAAGTTCAACGATAATAGAGCTTTTTTCTTCCCTTTAATTTCTTCCCTTTGTGTCTTTGATGTCGCGCGAGCAGATATCGAGATTCACAGTTTTGGACAGATTAAGCACCATGTTGATCAAATCGTCTCTGTTTTCAGAGTTTTTAGGTGGAACATTTTTCAATTCAACACTGGTCTTACGTATGACTCGCTGTAAGTCTTCTATTTTTTTCCTCGAGGATAGAGATATATTCCCGATCCTTTTTTGCTTGGGACTCCAGTAACTCAATCTTTTTTCGAAATTCCTCATTCTGAGAGGCTAATAGAGGGACAGATTGCTCGATACTAGTGTTTGTTTGTTGAATTAGCTTTAGGTTGTCAGTAATTTTCCCTAGTTCTTTTTTCTGTTCAGTAATTAATAGTGACATAAACTCCTTCATTTCCTCTTTAAAACTGAGAAATTGCGAGGGCGAGATGGTTTCTTCGCGGGGTCTTTTATTGCGGAGAAAAACATTTGTTGCTTTAAGTTGGATACTGTTGGCGTTATAACAGACAGCAATTTTTTTACAGACATGTTTTAAATTTAGTGTAGGCCTAAATAAAATACTGATCAAACGGCAATTCTTGTGTAATTTTCACTGCAAATATTTATATAAATTATTTATTTCTTGACACGTCGTACTTGACACGATACGTGTATGCGTTTTTTTTAACTTTAAATGTCCAAAAAACGAACTACATCTGTTTTGCTCCCTATACATCGTCGCAACCAGGACATAATTTATGTATCAAAATCCACAGCACAATCTTGAAAATACCTCGTGTGAGTGTCTGCTTATAAATAAGGTGAACGAAACTAAATACCTCGGCATCATCGTTGATCAAAGGCTTAGTTGGCACTCGCAGTTGGAAGCTGTTATAAATCGGATCAGAAAGTTATTGTTGGTATTTCAATCATTAAGGTCAGCAATGTCTAGTACTCTATTAAATAAAATTTACATAGCCTTAGCACAATCGATAATTTCCTATTGCATCCCAATCTGGGGAGGAGCCACCAAGACCAACTTTTTAGATCTGGAAAGAGCACAGAGGTCTCTTATAAAGGTCATGTATTTCAAACCTTATAGATTCTCTACTAACACCCTATATCAGATTAGTAAAATTCTCTCAGAAAGATTTATGTTCTTAATCTCATTCTAAAATGTCATAAATCCTTACCGTTTAATGAATGCCTTCAAAAAAAGAGAAGAACTGATATTTTGGAATGGAATTTGAATAAAGCAAATGTACGCACGAACTAATCTGTATTACGAGTAAATCCAATGAGCTCCTGTTTATGGCAAGGTTGGTAATAATTTATCTTCATCGGCGTCGTTCATTCATGGGTTATATTTTTTTTATTATCTAAATCTAAAACATATTTGCAATAAGTTATTGTTTATGTTAGTTATACTTACGTTTTTTTTAATTATTTTTTTATTAAAATACTAAAAATAATAATGTCCTCCAGACCGAATTTCGGTCACGGCGGCCAGTCTCAAAGGAGACTAGCCATCGGCGCAGGACAAGGTTATAGTGCCCAAGTGTATGCACAAGCACAGGTGCACTCTCTATTCCCTCACTCTCATAGTTCGATGGGACAGTAAAGCGACACGACCGGAGAGAGATCAAGCGCAGGACCAACGGCTTTACGTGCTTTCCGAGGCACGGGGGTTAGACACCGCCAACTTCCTGTCTCCGGGCAGCTACTGAGAATTTCTTGATGGAAAAACTCAATAACTGATTTTTTTTGGCCTGACTCGGGATTCCAGCTTGGGACCTCATGATCAGCAGTCGCACTACTACAACCAGTAGACCAACGAGGCAGTCGCACTAAAAATATTGTGTTCATGTTTTATGTTCTGTTCTGTCTCTTTTTTCAAGTTTCGGCAATAAAGTGGGATGCTCCGGCACCTTACAACCCAGTGTGGCACGCGAGTGTTCAGATCTACCCACCTGCCTTTGCTGTTAATGAAACAAGACTCTGGTTTTGGGGCTGGGTTTATGAGTAAGATGTCCAATTCCAATTATTCACCAGGTTCTTTTTTAAATTTAAAAAAAAAAACTGGTGAAATAATAAATTTATTAAATAATGAAAGAACCCAAATAACAATTTTCTTATTTACAATAATTTAATATAACTAAATTTATTTACAAGATTGTGGAATAAAATATTTACAGTCGTAATAAATTTTAGAAATAAGAATATTCATGATATTTTCTTTATTTAAAGAATGATTTAAACTTAGTGTTGTGATTAAGTTTTTATATTTTTTATCCTATTGAAAATAACAAAAGAATTGTTTTCTGCACTGAGTCGTTTATGCAATTCCATTTAAAACTTATTTAATTGCTATAATGTTTATCTATATTTATGTTATAAACGTCTTTTGAATTATTTCAGACAAAATTCTTTCGGCTCTCAAGAAATCAAAATCAACGATACGGCTTCGTTGCGAAATTCTAATTTTGACTTCAACAATAAGGTGAAAATTCTAATGGTTGGCTCAACCATAGTTCTAGACCTATGCTTGAATCTATCAAAGAAGGTAATTCTATGAAATACTTATGTGATTTAAACATTGCTTACAAAAATAAATCTATGAAAGAAGGTAACTTCGTGAAATACTAATGTTATTGAAACGTTGCTTAGAAAATAAATCAAACCACAAAATATTTGTTGGATTATTTTCCTTTTATTTACAAAATGATGCTGTTATAACATGTGGGAGTATGGCTGGATTTGTTCGGTGCATGAAATATACAATTTGCTATAATCACCGGGTAGTGGCGACGAAAGACAATCCACTGCCCCATATGAATCCACTGCCACAGGAGATGGGTAACAACATCTCCCTGATAGCATATCAAAAATAATAAAAAAACTGCGCTTGCCAACTATGCTTTAATTTAGATTAAATTTAATTCAGAGTGTTAACTGTCTGTCAATAATATTTTAAGTGCTTTACTTTTATTTTGTAAAAAAATTATTCATATAAATATAAAATATTCATGTCGAGTCCTCATACATTTTGTGCTTTGCAATAGTAAAATAATTGAAGTTTTTATTTATTTTAATTACGAAATCTCGACTAAAACTTGACCCAGTAAATAACCATTGACTACAACACAAAGACAAAAGCAACAACAAAACCTAAGAAATAGGTGCCTGGGCGGAATGAACTCGCGTAGGAGTTTGTTATACCAAAAAATCACCTGACTCTATAGACGATAATCCTACTATACCAGACTTGGATGATTTACAAGACATCTTAGAAAAGGAAATATCAATACCCCCTAATGCTGAACACAAAGATGCTAAAACAAGTAACACCTTAGTTGAAGTGGGTGGAGTATCAGTGGCTCAACTGAAGGCTTAGAAGGAGTTCTTAAAGTGCGTATGTCATATATTTCTCAAGTTGAGTTAGATACTGCCGATACTGTATGGACTGTGGACTCACTGCTCAGTCAACTTTCTGAAGAAAATAATGAAACTACTATAGAATATAAATTAAAGGTCTAGAATTTATTTAAAAACAGATAAGTTATTTTTGAACTGGAAAGAGGCAGAGTACAACACGTCAATATGAAGTTACATAATAAAGAGAGTTTTAAGTGTTGTAGAGATCTGTTTTTTTATATTTTTTAATGAATATCGGCACTCCAGTACATTCGCAGCGGGATTTCCTACGGTGTCAAAATTGTACCGACGCACTATGGGAAAACCGGGTGTGTTTCGTCTTAAAACTTTAAATTTCAGTTGTTTCAAAATGAATTAAACTGTAATTTTACATACGTATACTTGGATATATACAATGTTTATAGAAAAAAAATGTTTTTTTTATTTTATTTAATTGACCCAAATAGATAAAATTCAATTATATAAAGTTGTGTGGTCAAAATTTCACAACAATAGATATCAAATTCAAGATAAAAGGGGATTAAATATACATATTAAACGATGGCATAGTAAAAGTATTTCAACTTCACAGCCTACCGTAGAAATTCATAACTTCATTAGTATATCTCTAATGACACAAATTTTTCACTTTTTTTCGAAACAATAGTACAATTATCATCGTAATCTACCAGTGCTTAAAAGAATTCCCAGAGGTGCGAGGATGCAACGTGCTAAAGCACTGTCATGCACTATTCAAAATTGTTTTACTAATTGTGAAAAGAGTTGGCAAAAATTATCTACTTTCGCGTATTCCCATTTTCATTAATAAAACAATAAATAAATCAATTTACGTCTCAACTAAAAGAGACATCTTTTCAAAATTTAGATTAACCAATTAATACTCATTTATCTCGGCCTCATCCTAAATTTGATTAAAAAAAGAAGTTAAATCGTATTTTTTATTGTCAAAATTATATTTTGATTGTCAGTTTACCACGTGCTCGGCGGTGAAGGAAAACATCGTGAGGAAACCTGCATGTCAGAGAAATCAAAAAAAAAATATTTCGAAGACATGTGAAGTTCGCCAACACGAATTGGGGCAGCGCGGCGGACATTTCCTTGCCCTAAAACCCTCCCAGAAATGAGAGGAGGCTGTGCCCAGCAGTGGGACGTATATAGGCTGTAACTTTACTTTTTTTTTATTGTCAGACGACATCCTGGCTCCTCGTAATCTCGAAACTCTTGAAGGCCTTCGTCAGAAGCATTCTTTTCAGAATTTACCGCTGCCTCCCAATACTTCTATGCAACCTTTACAAATTTCTGAAAAAGACACTTTAGAAGCAATCTCGTCATTTTAGAATGGCTCTGCTGGCGGTATTGACGGGATTACGCCTCAACATCTCAAATATTTTGTAAGCGCGTCTGCCGGTGACGCCGGTACAGTACTTCTTAATGACATAACAAAATTATGTAATTTTTTGCTTTCTGGTAATGTTAATCCTTATTTCATTCCCTACTTACGAGTATATGGGGCAAGATTGTGTGCCTTCAAAAAAAAGGATAACGATATCCGTCCTACTGCCATTAGTTCCACATTTCAATGCTTAACTTCAAAATTAGCTTGCAGGCATATAATTTCTAAACTTAAGAAAAAATTTCAGCCTACTCAACTAGGCTTTGGCACTAAAGGTTTTTTTTATAGGATAAGGGTGACAAACGAGCACAGTCTACCTGATGGTAAGTGGTTGCTGTGGCCATTACGAATCAAAATGCAAATGCGTTGTCACCCGTGAGAACTAAGATGGAATGCCTCCTTTCATCTCTCCTCCAGTAAAAAGGGTATCCGGTTCTTTAAACTTACCATACGAAACACAGCAGCATTAAGCTGCTATTTTACGCTGGTATTCTGTGAGAGTGTCGTCTTTTCCCGGTCGAGCCGACCCATTCGTGCTACAACTATACTACTAATATAGCTGCAGCATGGCTCTACCACATATAAAAAGGTGCCTGTGAGGCGGCGGTACATTCAGTGCGTACTTTTTTAACAAATTCTAACGCAGATGTTATTGTGAAGGTTGACCTTAGGAATGCTTTTAACTCTATCGATAGGGTAACCCTGCTGAAAGAAGTGGCTAACTATACACCCGAAATTTATCATTACGTTTGGCAATGTTACAGTCAAAATTCGAACTTGTTTTATGAAAACCATATTATTGATTCTAATGTCGGTGTTCAGCTCTTTCCAGTTTGGGAATTTAATCCACTATTTCCAATTTGAAATCTAAGCTGAATGTCTGGTACCTGGACGACGGTACGCTGGGAGGTAAAGCAGATGACATCCTCAGTGATCTTACTCTCATTTTTCAAAATTTTAAAAACATTGGTACTGAACCAAATAACAATAAGTGTCAAATATATATTTCCAATAATTTATTTAGTTCAAACAGAGATACTTTAATTCAAAATTTCAATCATATTTATATGATTGAATTTTTTTATGCCTGCTAGGTGCCCCGTTACTTTCCATTAGTATTAAACCTGTTTTAAAAGCAAAATTTGATCAGTTTTTAAAACACGTTGATAAAGCCCCAAATTTCTCTTACTATTTTAAAATATTGTCTTCTTGTACCTAAATTTACATACTTACTACGCTCGAGTCCAGTCTGGAAATATTAGGATATTTTAAAAGATATTGATAATAATCTTAAAGTAGCTTGAGAAAAAATTCTAAATTTAACTTTAAATACAAAAACCTGGAATCAAGCTACTTTACCCATAAAATTTGGTGGCATTAGTGTAAGAAATCTTTCTAGTGTTGCTTTGCCTGGTTTCCTTGCTCCTGTGCATAGTGTTAGTGACTTATGTAATATAATTTTAAATAATAAAGTAGACTTGTGCTATACTACGGAGGCAGGGCAGACATGGCAAACGCTCTGTCTCGGCGAAAATGTTCCACTGGAAGTTAACCTACAAAACCAGTGGGGTATTCCGTTGGTGCAGAGCGTGCAGAAAGATTTGTTTCACAATTTCCACAGTGACCAAGATCAGGCCCGCCTTCTAGCTGTTTCGACTAAGGAATCTAGTCACTGGTTACACGCTTTACCATCAAGTTATCTCGGCACATTTCCTGATGGGGAAAGCTTGCGCATCGCCGTAGGAATCCATCTAGTCTTGGCAATTGGTCAACCTCACTGTGGAAGCAGCGTCGACGAGTTTGGGCTCCACAGACTTTCATGTAAGAAAAGTGCAGATAACTTTCCCGTCACTGTTCTTTGACCGAAGTCATCCGAAGGGCTCTTGTCTCTATAAATTTTCCCTTGGTTTTAGAGCCTTGTGGGATATTTAGAGACGTCGGCAAGAGACCCGACGGTATAACTTTGGTCCCTTGGGAGAGGGGTAAAGCCCTAGTGTGGGATGCTACTTGCGTAGACACTTTGGCGGCCTGTCATCTCAAGATTACCTCGTTTAGAGCCGGTGCGGCATCAGAGGCAGCTGAATTAAGTAAGAGGCAGCTGAATTAATTAACTTTTTACGTGGTAGAGCCATTCTGCAGCTATATTTATAGTATAGTTGTAGCACGAATGGGTCGGCTCGACCGGGGAAGGAACACGCTCTCACAGAATACCAGCGTAAAATAGCAGCTTAATGCTGCTGTGTTTCGTATGGTGAGTGTAGAGAACCGGAGACCCTTTTTACTGGAAAAGAGGCATTCTATCTTAGTCCTCACGGCTGACTGAAGACTGAAGATAGATGTAGATGTCTATGGGCCACAGCAACTACTTACCATCAGGTGGACTGTGTGCTCGTTTGTCACCATTATTCTATAAAAAAAATGGCGCCAATATGAATCTTTGAGAGATGATTACATATTTGTGCCATTTGCTGTAGAGACTATCGGTCCGTGGGGTCCACGTACGATTAAGTTCTTAAAGGAACTGTTTCCGCGACTAGTCGTCACTGCTGGTGATAATAAGGCTGGTTCTTTT
The DNA here is from genome assembly GCA_029286625.1 of Parnassius orleans. NCBI lineage: Eukaryota > Metazoa > Arthropoda > Insecta > Lepidoptera > Papilionidae > Parnassius > Parnassius orleans. Next base: position 200,067 of record JAGSMP010000074.1, read on the forward strand.
CTCCCTCAAAGACTAAGTATAGCCATTCGGCGAGGAAACGCAGCCAGCGTTCTTGGAACGATACCATGGGGAGTAGGACTGTATGACAATTTAAATTTTTAGAAGAATTGAATAACTTAACTGATGATAGAATAACTAAATCCTGTAGAATTTAATTAACTGACGATAGAATAACTAAATCCTGTATTGATCATGTGTACGCGAGATCACGCACACAAGATGTTTACACCGCGGCGCTTGGAATTGTTCTAGCGGATCATCGAGTGAAAGAGCTTGCCTGTGTGGGACAAACTCATGCGCGTACACAGGGTGAAACTACTTATAAAACTATATAAAACAATGAAAGATTAAAACGTTCCTTAAATAATATTAACTGGAATGAAGTTGATGATATGGTTTGTCCAGATAATATACTACAATATATATATTTACATTAAAAATTAAAAACAGCAATAAGAAACATACCGAAAATAAATGGATAAGTTCACGTATTATCAAAGCTTGCGAGTATAGAGATAAACTATTATACCAATGGATCAAAGATAATAATAATAAAATATTAAAAACACAATATAATAAAGCGCGAAACTATACAAGTAAATTAATCAGATCCTCCAAACATAAATACATCTATTATGAAATTAATAAATGGTCACATGACGCAGGTTTAGTACTTAATTCGAATAAAACTAAAATGATGTGTTAGCTCGAGTCAAAATAGATTAAAACATATCATTACCTTATAGCTCATACCATACATGTCTTCATAATATCCAAAGTTCAGCCCATAATAACAACTGTCAATGTCCTCAAATTGAAAAAGTAGAAAATGTAGGTATTTAGGTTTAATAATTGATGATCGTATGAAATGGACTGATCACATTGAATTTGTATGTGATAAGCTACCAGCAATCCTAGCAAAATTTTATCGCATCAAGAGTAAAGTGCCATACCAGATGTTACTATTACTATAACTAGGCGAATCAATAGTTTCATACGGGTTGAGCAGTTACGGACGCACTTATAAAACCCACCTTGAAAAAATATACGAGCCCCTCTCAAAATAAAAGATAAATATAAAAAAAAATCCTTATGGTCTTTTCCATCATTGCAAAATACTACCAGTACACGACAAAATGAAATACCTATTGCTACTTGAAAATTATGGCAAGAAAGAATAAAAAATTAGCCGTATTTATACAAAGCTTACTTGACAAGCCCTCAATCCGTACATGATTATCCCAAAATACAAAAATATGTATGGAAAATTTAGATTACAATATCAAATTCCCGCTCTTTTGAATCAAATTCCAAAACCAATAAAAAATGAACTAACTGAAAAAAATATTAAATATGCGTAAACAGTATTTTATCGACAAATTGTTAACAACAATTTATACTAAAATATAAAACTATATCCACTAACACATAATATACATAAAAAAATTACAAATAAATATATACATAGATACACACAATTATAACATTATTATCTCAATTACTAATTTTCATTTAACATACTAACTATATTTTGCTTTGGTACACACGTAGTTAAAAAAAGCATCTTGCTGTTTTGTCACACCATTTACATACGTCAATAAATAAGTTGTCGCAACGCGAACCGATTGAACATGATCGAAGTTAAGAATCGGCGGTACATGGAAAAACTTTTGTAAGTTTATTTTTACTGTAGGATGTTATTAAATAACTATACTTTGTAAAAAATAAATAAATAAATAAAAAAGTAACCAGTATGCGCCTTTGAAATCATGTCTGATGTACTGCAAAATCGGGTTAGCTTCAACAAGATTCTGAAACCATTGTTGTATTGAACACGTAAGGCATCGACAGTACGCTACGAATGATTCGATTCCAAGCTACACGTGTAGAAAACTTGACAGTAGACTTTATATAATGTTATCTTCACTCTTGTTCATTAAACCTGCAAACATACATGACAGCATATTACATCGTACTGTCTCGTACAGCGCTCTTTAAGAAAACTCAATTTTAAAACACATAAACGTAGTAGATTGGGGTAAAGCCGCAAATGTTAACTATATACTCGCCAGTTACAATGTAGCCATGGTAGGCCGAGTGTTAACCGAGTTTATGAATTTTCTAATTTCCGAAGGAGTGTCTATGTATGACGTTCACTTGATAGGTCATTTATAGGTTTAGATGCTAATGTGGTGGGGATAGCCGAAGCTTACGTAAAACATGGACCAATTGACACGATAACCGGTGAGTTATTACTGTTAAATTCATAGTGGATCTGAGGTAGTATTGTGTCAGTAAATTTCATAATATTCAATAATTACTTAAGAAATTTCGAGTGCATATTAAATCCATTAAATCTACACTGGAGCAGCTCGTTAAAATCATAACGGATCCATTACAGTCTTAAAAATTAGGAGACTGTGATTTTCAGTGGAATAATTAGAGGTTTTTACTCCGTTTCTGTGTCGTATAGTGGCGGTGCAGACCCACTACACAATATCATCTTCGTGGGTAGGTCACCCACGAAGATGATATTGTGTGGTGGATCTCCAGTGGAACCAGTGCTGCCAACTCTAAAAAATATTTCATGCTAAGTCTACGTTTAGAAAACCCAAAAAATATAACTATAGTTTACAGAAAATGCTGAAAAAAATACCAAAATAAATTACGTAGTTATTAATTAATTTTAAGGCTCTATATCAACTAAATATTTAAATTTGTTAAAAAATTCCATGATAAATCGCTTAATGCGTACGGTTCTAAAATATATAAAGTATTCAACTAAAAATTAATGGTTATTAATAACAATTCGTCGTGATAACTTATCCTAATAAATAAAATAAATTAAAAATACTTTACATCAAACCGAACGACTTAGGATGTCCAAAAAGTCACTCTAGTGTGACATTATAGTTAATACCTCTAATATATTTTGAAATTACATTATGAGGTCACGATCGCTCCGCGAGCTATGTAGAGGTCTATACTAAGGATTTCTCTGTGTTCGACGTAATGAAGATATTCGCAGTGGAACCAGGGTAACCAGCATAGTCCAATAAATTAGTTACCTGAAGTGGCAATAGGCCGGCCACATATCTCGTAAAATCGATAACTGATGAGGAAGAAAGGTTTTAGATTAGGAGCCTCGTACCGATAAGCGGACTCCAACTAGGGTGGCCCTCCACTAGTTGGAGTTGGATGTAGGTGGTTTAGGATTGTGCTAATGCTTTAAAAGGCGGATAACGATGAAGAGCGATAAAACTAAGTTACCTTTGTCAGAACTGCTTCATGTATAATGATTTTATATATTTTAGGACTGGATCCAGCACTTTCGCTTTTCTCATTATGTAATATAAATGGCCGTTTAGACAAACACGACGCTCGGCATGTGGAAGTCATCCACACTTGTGGCGGTTATTTAGGCTATGCTTCGCCCCTGGGTCATATTGATTTCTATCCTAATGGCGGAGCTCGGCAACCTGGTTGCCGTCTCGATTATAGAGGTGAAATACTTTAAGTTTAAGCATGTAATTACATATAAAGTGATAGTAGGAAGCTTACGTCCAGCAGTCGTCGCACAGCAGGATATAAGCCTTCTCTAACGCCTGAGAAGAAACGCCTTTTTAATGCCGGGAAGGGTCCGAGACATAGCTCCAATGCGTGTCGGTAATACTTCAAATGTCCTCGAAATGCTTTTGAATTTTTTATCTTATTTCTTAATAAAGTAATTACAATGAAGATTTAATACCTTACAGTGCAATAAAGTGATTATTTGAAAGAAATAATTCTTTCAAGTGAAGCATATTATGCATCTGAGACCCAACATCAATTATTTCTGATGTACTTAAAATTGCAATTAACAATTTTAGGCATGTGCTCATTAGTTATACGTAATATGTACATTATTATTTTAGATCGATGCCTAAAATTGTTTTTTTTTGTTATTTATTGACCTATCATCAAACGCAGAAACGTTAAAGAAAGTCTGTCATTAACGAAGGCAATTCCATATTGTTGATATTCAGATATGGTAATACTAGAAATGACAATAATCTAGTAAGTGAAGGATATTACAGAGTTCTAAAAAGGAGAAGTTTCTGTATTCGACGCGTTTTATTTTATTTTTATGTTTGTTCACCGATTTCTCGGAAACGGATTAACCGACTAAAATGTTTTTTTTTTTATAAAACTGAAGTGACAGGCGAACTCAATCCTCCTGATGGTAAGTAGCTACTGCAGTCCATGGACACCTGCAGCTAGCTCCGAGTCAAAAAGGCTACAGATACCCTGTATATTCTGAGGACTAAGATGGAATGCCTCACCCTATTCCCATTCCTATAGCCTTTAGACCGGAATACAGGTGCAAGCACTGCTATCTGCCGACAGAAATAGGTAAGAGGGTGGTTACTATCCAGACGGACTCCTAGGCAGAAAAAGAGTCCTAGTAAAATATTATTTATTAAATAGCTTATATTTAAGGGGTGATCACAAAAACTACCAGGAAGGGTTATATAGACGACATTCTAGTTATTACCTTGAACTTGTGATATTCCTTAGCACCCCCAGCACAAGCATTTTGAGTTTAAAGTTGGAGCAGTTAACGGAAATGTTTTTAGTATTAATAGAATTGCTAGTGTTTTTTTACTGAATTGTAATGAAAAAGTTTAAATAAGTTTTGCTGTTAAAAAATCAATAATAAATTTTATTTCTAGGACTCTGAATCTATCATCATATCGACTGTTCCATTCACTGCCGTTCGCTGCAAGGACTACGACGAACTGTATTACAATGGTTCATGTAAGTGAACTGGAGAGAATCTAATAATGGGGGGTTTTGACATTCATTATGGGTAAGTATTTTTTATATTTTCATACGAGGAAGAGCCAGGCTGCAGCTATATTATGATTGTAGCAACAATGGGTCGAATCGACTGCGGAAGGACCACGCCCTTAGAAAATATCAGCGTGAAATAGCAGCCTAAAGTTGCAGTGCTTCGTATGGTGAGTGTAGAGAACCGAATACCCTTTTTACTGGAAACGAGACATTCCATCTTAGTCCTAAAAGGTGAGAATACTTATACTCAGTCCGTTATTATAGGATGAGGGTGACAAACGAGCGCACAGTCCACCTGATGGTAAGTGGTTGCTGCGGCCTATAGACTTCTACATCTATCCTCGAATGCAGATGCATTGTCACCCGTGAGGACTAAGATGGAATGCCTCGTTTCCAGTGAAAAGGGTCTCGCGTTCTCTACACTCACCATACGAAACACAGCTATTTTACACTGGTATTCTGTGAGAGCGTGGTCCTTCCCCGGCGAGCCAACCCATTCGTGCTACAACTATACTACTAATATAGCTACAGCATGTCTCTATCTATACCTACCATAATTCATTAATAACGATACTTGCGAGTATACGAGATTATTATGTACCGATTTCCTTGCACAGTCGAAGAAAAAGCGGCAAGAATCTGAGGTCATTGTTATTTTTTTTCTTTAAATTTTTTTTTCTATTGTGATGAAAGGTCTTGGAAAACTACAAACGCTTCGAGTTTTGCTGTGGTGCTGCAAGGGCGCTGGTTCGAATTCCGCACGAAACAAGTGCTTGTGTTGCCTAAATAATTGTTTCAGGTCTGGATACTTGTCAACGTGGATTTTATGTATGTAAAGTGCGTTACATCGGTATTGACAGCAGAAAATCATAATGTGGGAAAAACTTTTTCAACAATAAAAAAAAAGAAAATAATTCATTGGATTTTTATTAGAAAATAATAGATCGGAATTCATTTTTTAACCTCATGGCATCTGGTTATTTGTTAGAGTTTTAAATTACAAAAAAATATATTATAAAGATGTACTTACATAATTAAAGTTAAGAGTTCAAAGGTTTTATTGTTACTTTAATTAATTCATTATTTACTGTGTTTTGTTTCAAAAAGGACGGAATTTACTACCTCAAGATCAATGCGGAGAAACCTTTCGCGATTGTTGATGAAAACAGCTAATATTAGCAATTGTAGGTTTCCAAGACATTTCTTTGAAGCCTACAATTTACTAGGAGAATAATATAAAATTTATGTTTTTCTTATTAGTTGCGTTTTTCGTGCATTTTTTAAATGTTAATATTTTTAACATTTTTGTAATTATTTATAAACTGGGTTACTTTATAAGATTTTTTTATTGTATTATTTATTTATAGGATAAAAACTAATGTTAATAATTCTCTGTTTTTTGTTTAAGTTTCAAATTGATAATGATATGAAATAATTTAAAATTAAAACTTTTGTACAACCGACTTCAATATAAATTATTAAGAATAACTCAAAAACTATTAGTCAGACCTTAATCAAATTTATATGGGACGACATGAAAAGCACCAGCTTTCAAATAAAAAAATCATCGAAATCGGTTAACCCAGAAAAAAGTTATGAGGTAACACACTTTAAAAAAAACATACAGTCGAATTGAGTGCCTCCTCATTTTTGAAGTCGGTAGAAAAGTAGGTAAAGTAGGAAAAGTAGCTCTGATGAGGAGCTGTAGATTCTGCTGCATAAATAACGAAAATTCCTTTAAATACATATGTTGTTACATCTTTTAAACTGAAAATATTAATTATTACACATATAATTGCCGCTGTAGATAGGCTAAGGGCTCGTCATAAATTTCACAGTACGCTAGTAACTCTGGTTTGACCACCGCTGGCACTAATAAAATTGTTAATTGCACCTTTAAGTGCTAATTGAAAACATGTTCGGCGGTGAAGGGAACATTGTGAGGAAACCAGAATTTCTGAAAAATTAACACAAATTTTATAAAGACACGCAAAGTCCGCCAACACGTATTGTAGAAGCACAGCAGTCACTTTCGTGACCTAAAGCCCTTTTAGAAATGGGAAGAGGCTTACCCAGCTCTACTCGTACCCGGCTGTGGGACATATTTCTATTTATATGTCTCACTGTAGCATTAAGCTTTAATTTTACACATAGTATTATTCTAAATTAATTTGTTTAATTTTTTGGATTGTGATTTGTAGGTGGAAAATTAAAGCCTTAAAATTTTCTGATTAGTTTTTTTTACTTTTTGCAGCACATGATTTCTTCATTATACATCAATATGTTTTGTAATAAGACCAGTTATTAGCAACAATAGATTTTTTTTAAATAAAGATTCAGGTCTAAAAATGTCGTAAAATAATGTGAATGAAGTGATTGGATGTGAAAGTGTATGAATAATGTGATTAAAATTACTTAAATATGAACAACGCTATCTTTTTGTAAATTTGACGTGATAGATCTCTTTTTGCAGCAAAACGAGTAGTCCACTGCTAAACATGAGCCTTAATCGTCGCGTTTGGCAGGCGGATTGCACTACCGTCACGACTTCTCGCAGCTTTGAGTCTGTTGCCGCGATCTATCGAAAACCGATGAGATTTTTCTCGCATTTTCCGTAGTCGCCTCTCACGTTAGCCACAGCTACATATGGCAAATATTTTACTTCTAAGACATTATTTATTTTAATTGATTTATGACCTGGCAATCATAAATCACTGCCCTTTAATTCGAATTTAATTTTAATTCATTAATTCGAATTATGTATTAAAATTTATTTAAGACAACTTCGAAAAAGAAAGAGGTTCTCAATTTGACTATATGTTTTTTGTATGTATGTTACGCGATGTCTTCGTTACTTGTGAACCGATTTCAATGATTCTTTTTTTTAATCTTAATACTTGAGGGTAGTACCATATTAATTTGGATAAAATATTCCACCCCTAAGGGTGTCAAGATAGGGGATGAAATTTTCAATGTAGCTATCAAAACGATATTTCCCCTCAAAAGGATAAAAATAACTTTTAATAAAAAGTAATAGCCGACTTTAAAGAACTAAAAAGAATACAATAATTTCAAATCCTAAAGTCGGGACTTTAATACTTATAAACACTATGTCTTAGCACAGACTTCAGAAAGTGATTTATTTTTTGTTTTTTGAAGTCAGCATTTACATTTCATAAAAAAGTTATTTCATTTAATTAAAAACAATAGATTTTAAAGGAATGATAATCAGGTATTCTTTGAAGCAATTAAGTGTCGAATTAAAATGGTTTGAAGATGATATTGTCATTAGTTCTCGAGATAACAGACATCTTTTTAAAGTCAGTAGAATCTAAATCCTTGGACTTCAAAACATGGAGATATATTGAAATATATGGTCTTTTAAGTAACGGATACGGCGTAATGGCGGTAAATAAATATTTACTAATCGTCCTGTGGGTTTGTAAGAGGCGACAGAGGGAAAAGACCAGGTTATGGGCAGCAGCGTCTTACAAATAACAACCAAAAAATAAAAATAAATATGTTTGGCAACTCCCATGCCAAGCGTGGTAACTATGAAAAATATAAGGCAATCTATGAGCGAGGCCTATGTTCAGCAGTGGACTTTTGATACGCTGTAACGGTAACTACGGCTTGAATACAACAACTTCCAAATGGTATGTTAAGAATGGCACCGGGGATCGTACTCTGGTTGTTCACGTATTATGAAAATTTAATATACTTATACCTTGAGGTCTAATAAAGAATATAAACACAACGAATAGGAAACTCGGCGCTAGTCATTAAATCAAAAATCACTCAAATTATGTAAAGCTCAAAATGAAATTAACTCTCTAATGCCTCGTACAATGTTGCTGTATGCAATTAAAAATTCTGCAATAAGTAATGCAGACACAGGACAAATGATCGCTGCACAAGCACTAATTTAATTAAAACTTTTACAGTTAGGTGTTACCGTGCGAGTTATTTTCGCTCAACGTGCTTCAAAATTTGTGTTATTTTTTTTATAGTATAGGGTGACAAACGAGCACACAGTCCACCTGATGGTAGGTGGTTGCTGTGGCCCATAAACATCTACATCTATCTTCGTTTGCGCATTTAAATGCAGATGCGTTGTCAGCCGTGAGTATTAAGATAGAATGCCTCTTTTCCAGTAAAAGGCTCTCCGGTTCTCTACACTCACCATATGAAACACAGCAGCATTAAGCTGCTATTTTACGCTGGTATTCTGTGAGCGTGGTCCTTCCCGGTCGAGCCGACCCATTCGTGCTACAACTATACTATTAATATAGCTGCAGCATGGCTCTACCACGTATTTATAATAAAAATATCATCATCATCATCATTACAGCTCTTCACAAGTCCACTGCTGAACATAGGCCTCCCCAAGGAATGCTACAAAGCACAGTCCTGAGCCACCTGCATCCATCGACTTCCTGCATGTCTTAAAGGTCGTCACCCCATTTAGTGGGGGTCGCCCTACACTTCGCCTACCGGTACGAGGCTGCCACTCGACAAACTTTTCCCATCGGTTGTCGGTTCTTCGAGCTATATGGCCGGCCCATTGCCATTTCAGCTTACTAATCCGTTGGGCTATATCGGTTACTCTGGTTCTACTGCGTATATCCTCATTTTAAACTTTATCACGCAGAGAAACCCCGAGCATAGCCATCTCCATAGCTCGCTGAGTGACCTTGAGCGTCCTCATACGGCCAGCCGTGAAGGACCACGTCTCAGTTCCATAGGTCATCACTGGCAACTCGCACTGGTTGTACAATTTCGTTTTCAAGTTTTGAGGTATACCTGACGAGAAGATGTGTCGTAATTTCCCGAACGCTGCCAAGCCGAGTTGAATCCGTCGATTGACCTCTCGGTCGAAGTTGAACTTACCTAGTCGGACTATTTGTCCCAGGTAAACATATTCGTCAACAACTTCGAGCTTAGTGCTCCCAACAACTACCGCCATAGGTGTGACATGGACATTAAACATGATCTTAGTATTGTCCATGTTCATCTTAAGACCTACCCGTTGGGCAACACTATTGAGGTCATTGAGCATAGTGCTTAAGTCCTCCAGCGATTCTGCCATAAGGAGTATATCGTCGACAAATCGAAGGTAAGTAATGTACTCGCCATTGATGTTGATAGCGTATCCTTTCTATTCCAGTAGCTTGAAAACGTCTTCCAATGCAGCGGTGAAGAGTTTCTGGGATATAACGTCACCCTGTCTTACACTTCTGCAGTTGGATAGGTTTCGTACTCTGAATCTGTACTCGATAGCCATCATAGCCCTACTGTACAAACACTTTAGCACCTCGATATACCGACAGTCAACTTAGCGCCGCTGAAGGGACTGTAGCACCGCAAATTTCGACGGAATCAAAGGCTTTCTCATAGTCCACATACGCAAGGCAAAGTGGCAGGTTGTACTCTTCTGTCTTCTGTACAATTTGCCAAAGGGTGTATATGTGGTCTATGGTACTAAAGCCTCTTCGGAAACCGGCTTGTTCGGGAGGCTGGAAGTCATCGAGTTTGCGTGCGAGACGATTCATAATGACTTTCGAAAACAGCACTTAGACGCAGCTCAGAAGGAAATCGGTCTGTAGTTCTTCAAGAGAGTGTTGTCGCCTTTCTAGAAGAAAATAACACCGCGCTTCTACTCCACGCCTCCGGAGTAGTCCCACCATGGAGGATGGAAGTAAAAGCTTCTGAAGGACTTCAAGTACCGGTTTTCCATCCGCTTTCAGAAGCTCCGCTGTAATTCTATCCTCACCCGGGGCCTTGCCGTTTTAGAGTGCTGAGCATTCTAATCTCGGTCAGACTGACGTCCGGGATATCATCGGAATAGTGTCGGATAAGACTTGCTCTTGGATCGTTACTCACACTTGCGTGTGGCTCCAACGATGGCGTGTCCAGCTGCCCGTAGAACCTCTCAATCTCACTCAAAATCTCAGGTGTCCCGGAAACGATGCTGCCACACTCGGTCTTCCGTTTTTGACAGTTGGATTTTCTGGCAGACAGATCTCTGGCAAAGACTTTGGAGTCTTGGTTCCGCTCGATCGCTTCTTCAATACGAGCTGTTTTGAAGTTGCGCAAGTCTTGCCGCATGCATTCGGAGATGTCTGCTCAGTTGCATGTACGCTGTTATATTTGTTGGACTGCAGTTTCATTTCCTGTCTAACAGCCATGAGATTAAGAGTGTGATCGGAGAGTTTTAGTTCCGACCGCATGGACAGTTTCCACGAGCTTATCATTCATATCGTCTACTTCATTGCAGTCTTCTAGGCACTAAAAACGGTTTTGTAACTCGAACTGAAAGTGAATAAAACTATTTTTACGGATTTTATCGCGTTTAATTTTAATTACCCATGGTCACGGGGGGGCGACTGAGATGTTTGACGTCCCGATGTCATAGTTAGCCCGGCTACCTTCAGTTTTTTAATATTAATTTTTGGTTCAATTTACGCAGAATAAGCTTACAGTATCTTGAAGTCTTGCAGTGGTATGCTTGGGTTTGGATTTAATTTTGTTAATAGGATCCCAAGCAGATGGCAGCACCTATCCATCTTCTCTATTGAAATTAGGGTGTTTTTTAATTTCGATAGCCTCGCGTATCATCCTTGGTAGGAATCGGTGTTCTTTTGCGAGGATTTGTGGTCTGTCAAATCTGATATAATGACGGGGACGATCTTGAACATGTTCACAGACTGCAGACTTCCCAGAACGTCGGTGCCTCACGTCAGCAACCACATTATAGTTCAATGTCATTTGAATCGATGTTATTCCAATTGTCTCTAACCATTTAGAATATCAGAATATCTGGGCTGCTAGTAATTTGCCTGATCTTGGTTTCGAACACAGTTTTTTAAAATCTATTAAATCGCATTTAAAGAGATCTACTGGAGATCAGCGATTAACATAATATGAGGAACTTTTGACCGTGCTCTCGCAGATTGAGGTTATAATGAATTCGCGTCTTTTAACAGTTTTAAACTCTGAACCCTCTGAATTTGCCGCTTTAACCCCTTCGCATTTTTTAACATTAGGACCTTTGAATTATATACCTACGATGGAAGTCGATACCTCTATAGGTTTACCGCAAGTTTTTACTTGATCAAATAATAATAAAACATATAATAATGACAGAATACTTACATACACTTCAGACACGACAGAAGTGGAATACGCGAACAAATCTGATTAAAATAGGTACCATGGTATTGTTACACACAGATAATATGCCACCTTTAAAGTGGCCTATGGGTGTAATAGATAAAGTCTTCCCGGGTGAGGACGGGATAGTACGAGTTGTTCTAGTACCGTATCTGGTTCTTATAAAAGACCGGTGGTAAAGGTGGCTCCTTTGCCTTCCCAATATAATATAATTTAAATATCGGTTGGTATGGGTCTTTTTCCTATACACACGATATTTAAATGGTGAATCGCACCATCATCCATCACAGTTAGCTACCGTGGGAAAATCTTTGTTTCAGAGAGCACGAGGGATCTGTGACAGAAAACATCTGGCCGCCGAGCTTCAGCTTGTCGAGCAAGTATTGCAAGACAACAAGCTTCGGTTCCGCCTACATCACAGTGACCGAGTGAAGCCGGCCACAGTCGAGCGTGTGCCTGCTGTACTAACCTATGTCAGAGGAGTCACAGACAAGGTTGGCTACATTTTGAAGCGAGCTTCTATTAAAACATACTTCAAGCCGCTGAAGAAGATTAGTCAATTTTACCATCCGTCAAGTGTAATATCCCTACAAGATGCAGGAGTGTACAAGCTTGATTGTGAATGTGGTCTCTCTTACATAGGACAAACAAAAGATCCATTAAAACCCGCGTGGAAGAGCACATAGCTGACGTGAGGCACCGACGCTGTGGGAAGTCTGCAGTCTGTGAACATGTTCAAGATCGTTCCTGCCATTACATCAGATTTGATAGACCACAAATCCTCGCAAAGAACACCGATTCCTACCAAGGATGATACGCGAGGCTATTGAAATTAAAAAACATCCTAATTTCAATAGAGAAGATGGATGGGTGCTGCCATCTGCTTGGGATCCTATAATTAACAAAATTAAATCCAAACCCAAGCATACCACTGCAAGACTTCAAGATACTGTAAGCTGATTCTGTGTAGATCGGACCAAAAATTAATATTCAAAAAACTGAAGGTAGCCGGGCTAACTATGACATTGGGACGTCAAACACCTCAGTCCCCCCCGTGACCATGGGTGCTGTAAAGCAAGCAAAACGTCTGGAATCAAAATAGTAAAATTAAACGCGATAAAATCCGTAAAAATAGTTTTATACAATGTGTAGTGTTCGCGTAAATATAAGAAATCGAACTGAAAGGTTTCGGGACCTTGGATTAGAGCACGAGGGTGACGGATCGTTGACTTCATTAGACGAGACCTCTCCAACTTAACGTGTAGGTTCAGTGTGCCTCTAACCATTCGGTGATCGCTACCAGTTTTCACCCTCGCGATCACTGAGACATCACTGAACAGTTATCGTCTGGTCGTCATAATGAAGTCAATCTCATTTTTCCCCGACGATTCGACAAACGGTCGGGGCTCGACCAGGTCCACTTCCTGTGGGACCGCTTCTGGAAAAAAGAGTTCATCATAAAAAGTCCCTCTTTCTCCATGAAGTCGGTCAACTGCTGGCCCCTTGGGTTCCGTTGCCCTATTCCAAATTTCCCTATCTTCAGCTCACCGTTCTCTCTTGTGCCTAGTTTTGCATTGAAGTCTCCCGTTAACACCGTATAGTGGGTTTTGGAGGAATGCATGGCTCTAGATATATCCTCATACATTTCCTCCACCTCCTCATTGGGATGTACCGAGGTTGGTGCGTAAACCTGTATGACCTTCAATGAATACCATTTGGTGATTCTGAGTATAAGGTACGCAACCCTCGTCGAAACACTCACAAACTTTACAACGTTGTTAACGAGAGACTTGTGGATGATAAATCCGACACCACCTTGGGACTTATGGTCGCCCTCCCTGTGATAGAACAAGTTGCCGGATTCGAGGATTACTGTGTCCTTTCCCTCTCTTTAGACCTCAGATAATCCTATAATATGCCAGCGTAACTTATCCATCTCTTCTTCCAGCTCCAGGATCTTCTCATCAGTCCTCAGGGTGCGTGCGTTGTATGTTGTCAGGTCGAGTCGTTTTAGGTGCCAACCGAACCTTCACCGGAGCTTCTTAGCACCCCTTGCCCCGCCGTTACCATGGTTGCCACCGTAGACACGAAAAGCGGGGCCGCCGGCGACTGGGGGCCATCTCTTCGTAACTTTCATCGTGGGGGGATATTTGCCATAGTTGCCACGCTTGGCGAGCGGGTTGGCAACCGCAGTTTTTTTATTGTAATACTGCTGTTATCAGGTAGATGCTGTTGCCCATCTACTGCCTGTTTCCTACTGTCGCCTCTTACGATACCCACGGAAAGATATGGGGTAGTGGATATTCTTAACCGCCACTACACGGCATATAAACGCGGCACTACACGACAATTGAAATATACATCGTTATAATTATACAAATAGCTTAAATTGTAGGTGTACATATCCGGTTTTAGACCAGGTTTCAGTACGACTACAGCATTATTAAAAATCACTGACGAATGTCATCTCGGAATGGATAATCTTTGGCACTCAGGGTTCACTAGCAGAGAATGCCACATGACATTAAGTCCGCCCTATGTACTTATGCCTCACTTTAAGGTGTTACATTTATGTTTTTAAATAAATAAATAAATAAAAAATAATCGCCAAGTCATATTGATGGTGTTGCTGGATTTCAGCAATGCATTCAGTACCGTGTAATGGTGGTGTAAGAATATCCACTGTTTCATATCGTTCCTTAGGTTTTGTAAAGACGACAGAGGCAAACTGAAATAGGAGATTGGCAATAGCGTCTTTCTGATAATAACTCAAAATAATTAAAAAAAGCGGTTGCCAACTCTCCTGCCAATCGTGGCAACTATGGCAGAAAATTTGCCTGTGTTCAGCGTTGGACTTTTATAGGTTGTAATGAATGGATGGATTCAATACTGTAAATCATGATATCCTAAGTAGTGTATTGTGGTCTCATGACATATCGTTAATAGCGATTTTTTTCACTTATCCAGTGCTTGAGTACAATCCCACCTAGTGGTAAGTGGCGATAGAGCCCTAGATGGTAAATCGCAATATCTAAGCGTATTACAGCTCATTCACTCTTCAGGTGCAGGACAGAATGTCTTCACGGCTTGATACCGTAGCTGGCGTTCTCTTATATTTGCCGTTTTGACCGACTTCAAAAAAAGGAGGCGGTACTCAATCCGACTGTATTTTTTTGTGTGTTACCTCAGAACTTTTTTCTAGGTGAACCGATATTGATGATTCTTTTTTATTTGAAAGCTGGTGCTTCTCACGGATAGGACCACCTATATAAATTTGATCAAGATCTGACCAGTAGTTTTTGAGTTATCCTTAATAATGTGTATTTAATTGACTTCGACTACATTGATAATATTTTCATTTTATTTATATTGAAGTCGGTTGTATAAAATTCTTAATTTTACCACTTGTTATAAATTAAATCACTGCAAATCTGATGATCGATTACAGCAAATGCTTTCAACTATAAGAGAGGCCTTGTCCAGCACTAGACTTTAACGCGCTGAAGAAGATGTTTTTAACGAAATAAGCTTTTTTTATAGAATAGGGTGACAAACGAGCACACAGTCCACCTGATGGTAAGCGGATGCTGTGGCCCATATACATCTACATTTAACCTCAATTAAGAATCGAAATGCAGATGTGTTGTCACCCCTGAGGACTAAGATGAAATGACTCGTTTCCAGTAAGAATGATCTCCCGTTCTTTAAACTCACCACGCGCAACAGTATCATTAAGCTGCTTTTTTACGCTGGTGTTTAGTAAGATCTAATCGTAGAGTAGCTAAGTTAAGAGAGAATAAGTGTGTCTATAGAACCACGCGATTCTTGTCTTTGTCGGCGGTACGTCTAATGTCATCTTTAAATGAGACAAAATCCTCACAAATCTGAAGTAAACTCAGAATAATAGTTTAGAAAATAATATTTGATCTAACCGAGCTCAAGCCCCGGTACTGGCACGTTTAAAGTAATGCTACTGAGTTTAATTTATATAACACCTCGTTCGTAAGTTGAACTTCTCTAGCGCTTATTTTCACTCTGTCCCAGTTAGCTCCTAGACCAGCTTGATATTGCTAATTGGATTTCCTTGTTGCAGGAAGTCATATGAAGTTAAGACTTTTACTACTCTGGTCTCTAACTTTTATGTGAAAATGTCGTTTACAGGTCTTATTCAACTTCTATGAAGTGGTAATTTGCAACTTTAACTTATTCAGGTTAAAACTTATTCATGTTAGAAGGAAATTGCTTTATGTAGAATATTGCCTACCTGTTTTTAGATTATTTTAGTATTTTTATTTGTTATGTTAAAAAGTTTGGGTTTCTGAATTTAAAATTAAAGCAATTTTAATATAAGTGCAATAAAAAAAGTTTATTGTTTATTTCAAAGAAAATTATTTGATTTTTTAGATCTTATCAACTATTATTATTGTCACAACTTTGCCATTTTGGCAATAAGAGTTCATTCACATCTCTCTGTAGAAATCTTGGCAACGGGAATCGATGAATTCTTCAGAGTAGTTTTTCACCGTGTCTTTGGTGTTAAAATTTTTGTAGATAGTTATTCAATTGTAAAAAAAATATTAAACGGTTTTTTAAATCAGTTAATTGTGCAGTGAACGAGCGATGTCTTATGTATGTCGATCGACTTTAGTATCCGGTAGTGTGTTGGCTCGTCGTTAAGGAAGGGATTACCAAAACAATTAAACTAAAACACACACTGTGCCTTCATTTAGAACTGTACAGTTTTTGTACCATGCCGAAACTCTTAATAAAAATAAGGTTAAATTCGCTTTCTACTTTATAAATGTCTGATTTTGGCTGATTTTTACTTTGTTCCTACTATAGGTACCATCATCATTACGACATATCTTCTCGTCATGTACCTCAAAACTTGAAAACAAGATTATGCAACCAGTGCGTGTTGCCAGTGATGACATATAGGTCTGAGATGTCGTCCTATGCCGTATGAGGAATCTCTTGGTCGCTCAGCGAGCTATGGAGAGAGCTATCCTCGGGTTTTCTAGACAATAGATTTGCATGCTCCGCGTAAAATATAACGTTACTCTGTCTTACACTTCTCTGTGGTTGGATAGGTTTCATTTGGCAGGATCGGCTCGACTCACCTTCATGATGTTTCAGCGATTATTTGTGTAAGATTGGACGCGAAGCGACGGCAAACTGCTTCCACTGCGGTGCTCGAGATCAGAACTTCGCGTCCCATACGCTTGCGGTATTTCCAGCTTGGGAACGGGAGCAGACGATCCTGGCGAACCGGATCAGACGGAACCTCTACCTGCCAGCAGCCATGTCCGCGATACTTAGCAGAGATTCGGCTTGGAGGGCCGTAGCCACTTTCTGTGAATCCGTTATGATTCAGAAGGAGGCTGCTATGCGGGATCAGAAGAGGGTGGATCCCGTTCGGAAACAACGTTGTAAAGGCATTCGTCACGGCCCTCCCCTTGATGTCGGTGCACCCCAACCAGAAACGGGACGGATAGGAGTCCAGCATAACCTATTTGTTTTTCTCGTAGCCGAAGGTATCCATGAGGATTTTCCCACGAAAAATAAATGCAGGATCGGCTGCGTAAATAAATTTAACATGAACGGCTTTAGTAAATTGGGGGTCAAATTTTCTGTTTTGTTGATATATTCGGAAGCATAATATCTATTTTTTATAAAAAATTTGGTGTAATTTCATCAAAATATTAAATTTAACTGACGGAATATTTACCTACTGTTTTTTTTTCTGTGATATCTATATATTAATACGTGAAATGAAAACTTTATACCCCTTTATAAGCATAATGCGTAAACGGAGAAGTGTGAGATTTGGCACAGTTAAAGTCTATGTGAAGAATCTATGCAGAAAGCTAATAAATCATTTACAATATGTGCTACAAATACATTAAATAAAAAAAATCTAAATTGTTTACGTTCATACTGGCAATGTCTCAGAGTAAGTACAAGCATATTATTTATGTTATTACGTTAAGGTCAATGCCAATGTCAAACACTTAATAGTCTGTGGTCAAACAGTAGCACAGTACAAACAATTTGAAAATGTTTCCAACAAATACTGGCAGATTGACTGAAAAAACTGTAAATTTGTGTGAATTCAAATGTTCCTTTCTCAATAGGGTATGGAGGGTATTTAAAAAAAACATTTATTTATTAATTTGTATATAAGATATTTGTGTTTTATATATTATTGTGCAGTTGAACGTGAAGTACAGCTAGCTATTATACAAACTTAATTTTTTTATAAATTACGGTCGAATTCCTACCACTAGTCCACCACCAATTGATAATGTAGATGTGACTTGTACATGTTCTACATGTTCTTATTTAAGACCTTAAGTGCGGTTGAAGTGCCTAAATTCTTGGATATTTAAGTAAAAAAAATCACAATAACTGTTCATTTAATCCGTCAAGAAAAAATACAGGGTGACAGAAGAGGTTTTAATAAATGTTTTAATTGAACAAAATTGTATTTTCGTCAACCCCTTTTTAGAAAAAATCCCTAATCTAAAAAAACCTATCTTTGTCAATTTTGCAAAATTTCTCCAAAACGGCACAAGATCTTTAAATAGTTTTTACACTAAAAAAAAAGGTCTTAAAATATTAATATTTTGAATTGAGAGTTTTATTTTTATTCCCCGTTATACTCGAGAAAATATAATTTTTCCCGAAATTGAATACGCTCGCAGGCACGCTCGCATTCGCGCGATTCGCTCCGTCGCCCTGTAATCACCCGCGAGCTCTGTCGCAGCCGTCATAGATTACTGTATAAATACTAGAGATAGATGCGCAACTCAAATTTAATTTTCGTTATTGCGTTGTGTTTTGCCCAACAGATGGTGCTAAATTAAAAGTGCTTTAAGCTCGCCCTTTATTTGCACTTAACAATTTTATTTTATATACAACCACATTTACATTGCAGCACTTGCACAAGTGCTGCAATGTACCAATAGTTGTTTATGTTTTGTGCTAATTGTTAGTTGCTATTACAAAAATAAAAACCGGTTATTTTTCAAATGTTTATTGTTTAAAAAATCTTTGCTTAGTTATTGATTAACATTAGATGTGTTAAATTTAACAATATTTGCACATAATAAATTGACTTCTTTATACAATATCCCTACTGGTTATTAAATATCTTATATTACAACGAATAGAATAGAAGAGAATATTTTTATTCAATATAGATTACTACATAATACTTATTGAGTAATTTTCTATTTACCACTGGTCGGAAAATACCTGTCCTGGAAAGAACCAGCAAGAAACCCAGCGGGACTTTTTAAACATATTTCACTTTACAATAATTTACTTTATACACTTTAAATAAATTTTCATAGAACCAGCATGGTGGCGATCACCTCATTCCCATGTGTTATTTTTATTGATATATTATTGGATATTATAATAACACTTTTGTACATTTTTCCTTTAATAAAACATTTACACCTGTTTATTGACAAATTTTGTACATTTCTGGGATTTTGTTGTAAAAGCGTATACATTGCCCCATAAATGAATTACCAATTCTGTTGAGTCTAGTAACTGGTATTATGTTTATGTTTTCCTAGTATCTAAAGTATGAACATCTTTATTCTTATCAAAGCTTTATGTTTTAATGTACATACATCACATTTTTATAAAGATATTGCGATGCCAAAGTTAATATGTTTATTTATTTAATTTTTTTTTTCTAAGATACTCTTTACAATTTAAGTTATAAATTGTCTCTGGCTCTTTCGCAAAACAAATATGACTTCAATGTCAGTCGCATGACCCCAATAGTAATACCAAGAAAAACAATGGCATCCACAAGACTCAACTCCTTCCCATTTAAGAGCACATTGGTATTTTAATCCGCTCTAAAGTTTTGCTCCTCTTCCAAAATTTCATGAATTAGTATCAAATAATTGTTTATAGTGGTGCATCTTTAATTTAATATAAAAAGATACATTTTGGAGCAGCATTATTAATCTTTAAAATATATACTTGATAACGTTAACTATTTTTTAAATATGTGTAATAACTATACTTTTAAAAATACAAATAATTTACAAAAGTGACTTTGTTATGCCCACTATATCATTGTTTATATGTGTGATCTGTATAACATTTTTTTTTACAAAATAAGCATTTTATATATTATAACGTATTTACATAATACAACTTTACAAACTATTTGCGAAATATTTGTATATAACAATCTTAAAATTGTGAAAGAGATAACATAAAGCATCAAAAGAATACCAAGAAAAAAATTTGACTATGACTATGCACCCATATATTCACATATTTATATTCCAGAATATGCAGTTAATTTACTTATTTTACGTTTAGTAAGTACATTATAACATAAATGTCGTGGACAATTTTGAAGACAAATTGTTGGCATTTTCAATATATAAGCCTTAAAAGATATAGATTCTTAAGAAACTGTCCACTTTGTCCTCAAGAAGGACATCCTTAAATAAATACATATTAAACCAGATATAAACCCAATTATATTTAAGCAAATGAAAGAACAAAGCTTGAGCATAGAAGAGTGCTTGTGCTTCTTAGTGTTTGATGAGCTAGCATCTTTCTCATTCTGTTCCAATCACTACATTACAATGCCACTGTCAGAGTTAAGATTGAGGATAAATAGAGTAAAATATGACCATGAACATGTCATATTTTCACCACAACATCACCAGTCTTAAAGGAGAAAGCTCTTAATAAGCTATCAATTTGTTATAGATTTTGCAAAATGATGCTCTGGCAGCAATTAAAAAAATACATATAATAAAAGATTTATAACAAACATGATTAAATGGTATCTATGATCAATTTATAATTAACACCAAAGTAAGCAATAATTAAGTTAATAAGACAAAGGCAGCAATAAAAGTAAAGTAGTAAAGTAAAGTTACAGCCTATATACGTCCCACTGCTGGGCACAGGCCTCCTCTCATTTCTGAGGGGTTTTAGGCAAGGAAATGTCCGCCGCGCTGCCCCAATGCATGTTGGCGAACTTCACATGTCTTGAATTTTTTTTATTTCTCAGAAATGCAGGTTTCTCACGATGTTTTCCTTCACCGCCGAGCACGTTTTAAATCAGCACTTAAAATTGCAATTAACAATTTCATTGGTGCCGGCGGGATCGAACCTGGATTGCTCGCGTACTGTGAAACTCACAGCGAGCGCTAACCATCTGAGCTACCACGGCTACCACGGCTGCAATAATTCTTTTGAAATTTAAAATAACAAACAATTCTCTTTATTTGATCCTACTTATTGAAAGGGGAAATTTTATTTCAAAAGAATTAAGATTTATACAGCATGACATAGTAGATCTAAATGGGAGCATTTACAATATAATTACTCTTAGATATTGATGCGGGAGAAAATGAACTACTGGTTGATGGATATGTAAGCTGACAGAAACCTATGGTGCTACATGATAAAATACGTAAATGAAGAGTTAAGCACAAATTTTAACCAACGTGTATCAGGTGTTCTTAGATTTTGTGCAAGTAAGTCTTTACAACTGAAACATTTAATGATTAATGTTAAATAAATATTTGTCTTTACCAACTTTGATTTTATTTTATTTTCAAAACATTATTAATTGCCCTAGATACTGCAGATATTACTGACTTACAGAAGTTAGTCAATTTGGATTGATTTTGTTTAATTTCTATAATGTAAGTTTTCTAAAAATGTCTAAAACATAATTCAGCACATATATGCCGGGAGAAAGTTTACCTATTACAATGAGTAATATAATAATTGTAATGATGACCTTGTAAGACAACCCCACCCCAAGCAAATACATTAACTTTGTAATGTTTCAAGAAAAACACTTTTATGACTTTCACGAAACTTTTCATAATTTATGAAGATATAACAAAAATAATTAAAACATTTAACCAATGATTCCCCCAAAATGGGATATTTCTAATCATTAAATTGTTAATAAATATCAAATTTTAATTTTTAACATGACAAACAAAAAAAGTATGGACCCTTATCATCAATTTGTTGATCAAAATAATTGTACATAGTTCAGATCCTCAAAGATGGCCTAAGAGCTGGTGCAATAATATAAATAAAATATTAAAAGGCAGACATATTAAAATCAATAATGATAAAATAAAACACAATAATGACAAATTATGTACCTTGATTAATTATTAGAAGGTATTCTAACGATTTGCACTATTGAAAGAAAATAATTTATAAAATTTTTCTGTGTATTTTGTAGTAACAAAAGTAATAAATTTAAAAATGTAGATCAAGGCCAAATTATTCTTTTAAAATACCAAAATATAAATGGTTATCTGTAAAAGCAAAATTTTTCCATAACATCAAAATTAAGGTATCACCAAATATCTTATGTGATTAGTTATCTATTTTATAAGTCCGTAGTGCAGTGATCTTGAATTTGGTTTTACACAATTTTTATAGATCTTGTACGTTTTCTTATAGGAACCTCCATTAAAATAATCAAACAATTGATCAAACAGGAGAAGTATATCCGCCGCATCTTCACATTCTTGTGGCAGTAACTTCTTTTCTGCAAAGAAATAAAATGTTATGAGTACTTTTTAAATAATAAGAAGCAATAAAATGTTAAATACAAGAGAGAATACAAGTAGATAAGTGATAAAGAGATATCTTAGAAAAAAATAATTTCAACATTGAATATTGTTTAACAAAGTATATATACCTACTTGCACAAATCGTAGAGCTCCTTATACTCGTTGACTAAAAACTTGAGCTGCATGTTTCACCTTCATTTTGGGACATTTTAAAATCATTATTTTGTTTAATATTTTCTTTATTTTTACATTTGTACATCTTCTTTTAATCATTGTACCTGAAAAAAGTATGACAATCAGGTATGCATAGAGACCAGATGAAATAATGACAGCATAGACCAGATTGTATTGGAATCTCTTTTTTAATGAATGATTTTTAATTGCAACTTCTGCCTTATAATGATATAATATTTATTATGCAATATGCTATTAGAATGCTTTTGAGCTGGCGCGAAGTTGCAGCATGCACAGGGATGGCTTTTGCATACCTGAGAATTAATAATACTGGTCCATATTACTATTCAGTTGAACTTGTATTTGTAATCTTTTATAGATTAGTTATTATATTTAGCCTATCACATTTGTTAAATTGTCAAATGTAAAGCTGTTTTTTAAAAAAAAAAATTGAAGACAAACTGAGTCGAGAATTCAGACTACTATGGTAAATGCTAGAAAGAATATATTTCATGATAGATTATATTAAAACCATCTTGTGCCTGAAGTATATATACAGACCAAAAATAGGTTACAGAGATGTGGGCTGATGGGGAAGATATAATATAAAAGAATATAATATAAATTATCATGCAATAAGTTTAGTACTATCCAGTGTCATAATAACTGGAACAATTACTGGAGAGAACCTGAAACAGCACGGCTAGCATGGGCTGGGGTTAAAAATTTATACCCCGAGTATATCCACTAACAAGAGATAAAATTATCTTGTCCTTATGCCAGCACGGCAACGGGGAGAAGTATATCCCGTTTGACATTACGAGTAGACATATATCCCTGTCCGTAGCATGGAGCCAAATGAAAGATAAAAATTATGCTTTTTTGACATTTGAAAGGGACAATTTTATCCTAGTTCATTGGACGTGGGTTTAAGTTTATATTCATACAAAATCTATCTAAGTCTATCTCCCATTTTATCTACTGTGGATATTATCCACTATATATATATCCACTGGTGTGCCCATGCTCGATGGGTGTATAAAACAAAGCGAGGGATAAACATCTTCTCCTTTCCCCGGGGATAAAATTGTCTCCTGCCCATGCTAGCCCTGCAGGAGATGGGCAACAACCCGCTTGCTAATCGTGGCATCTATAAATATACCTATAAGGCAATCTGTGGATGCATAGCAGTAGACATTTAATTATTACAGCCCATGCCTTGAACCTTCAAATTCTTATATTGTGGCTGTTTTCAAGTGAATAAAAATCGGAAATTATGCGTATACTATAAAAGTACTTACCAAATTGGTCACATTTAAAAACACATTGGTTTCGTCACAGTTTTGCACAAATCGAATAAAAAAACAAATCAGGGCCGCAGAAATATTAATTATTATAAAGAAAACACATAACCGTACGAGAAATTGGAATAATGTTCAATAAATATTAATATCAATTTAAGTACCAGCACAAAACAAATAATAGTTGCTACCAGTAACCGCCACTAACCACTAACTGCGTAGTGCGCATGGGTTATGCGTGTGCATAACCTTAATATATAAGCGTGCCTCTAGTGAGATTAAAATAAGTCTAGCCTATCGCTTGGAATGTAAATGAGGGTATAGTTTCAAAAACCGCATAGTCCATTTTTTTCAAGTAGCAACATTTTTATACGTCTAGTAACTCCATATTTTATATTACAGGTTAGTGTTTAGTTGACCGATCAAAAGTAACTTTGTCCAATAGAAATTAAAGGTCAAAATATTATGGTTGAATCAAAATCAGCAAAGTCCTAACCCAGTTATTTCAAAATCAGCATTGTCAATTCGGCCAATCAGATGCCACCGTGATTTATGTCAAAACAGTATGGCGTGAGCCGGTGTAAGAGTCGATTTGGTGAAGGTGCATATTAAATAAAAGTAAATAATTTAAATAGTAAACGTGTAAATTTTATAGTCAAAGTGCATAAATTCCAACAATGGATAAATCACCAAAAGTTGTCGAACGAATTAGAGCGAGAAAACGACTTAGTGATTAAAAAAAATGGAAAAGAAATGTGGCGAAATTAGAGCGGTAAGTTAAGTTGGATTTACTGATTTGGATCCTTGCAATTTATGTACCTACTTATGTTTTGTTGGTGTCGGTAAAATACCGATTCTATTTGTAAGTGCTTTTACGTGATCTTTTAATAATAACAATTATAATAAATTAGTTTATATTACATGTGTATAGATGTTTATATTGAATAATATGTAGGTACTATGAATACTACAAAGACAAGCTTACGGGCGTACTTTTAACGAGATCGTCAGTGATCTTCTCTTGTAAAACGTAATACATTAAAGTGTACTCAAGTTTCTTATCTGTGTGTAATTTAATAATATATGTATAATGAGGTTAATAATGTTTGTTACTATATTTTGTACTATATGTTACTATATTTATATAGTTTGTTATATAGTTTGATGTTTTTTTTCCAGATACTCTGCAAAGAGCTTACCAGATTGTCCAAATTGTATTCACAAAAAGACATATGAATGTAATTCATTGATAATGAGTGATTTGATCGATTTTCATACATGTTTTTACAAACATAGGGATAAACGTTCGCAAGATGCATTTATTCTTAATGATGACAATATCAAAAGTGGCAAGGTATCGGCCTAGAAAATCCAAATACGTGGGGAGGAATTAAAGTAATAAATATTATATACGTTGTAAGTCAATTAAAAAGAAAAAGAGTATGTCAGAACACATTTCTTGTTATACTGGGTATTAAAAGATACCGTGGAAGCAATTGCTAAAAGATTTCATAATGAAGGTGTCTTATCAGAGGAGCGTCGTGGGGGAGACCATAAGTCTCATTTATACTCAGCGAGGCAAAAAGCAGTAATAGAATTTATTAAGAAATTGAATTGCTCTGAGCCACATTACTGTCGGGGCAGTAGTGAAAGACGTTACTTACCCGCCGAACTAACTATTAACGAATTATTCAAAATGTATAACAATAGCCAGGCAGACAGTTTTTGAAGGTAAAAGAAGCTATTTTAGAAACATATTTAATACAAAATTTAACTTAGGATTCGGCTCACCTCAAACGGACGTATGCCTGTATGTTTACAATATACAGAAAAATCAAAACAAGTGTTGACGAGAAAGTGAAAACAGATCTAATGATTCAAAAACGAATTCATACAAAAAGGGCCAAAGCTTTTTATACTTACTTGAAGGATCAAGCACCAAACATTTCGATTATATCTTTTGATTGTCAAAAAAATATGCCACTTCCAAAAATTCCAGATCAAAGCACATATTATTCGCGACAATTTTACGTTTATAACTTCACTATTGTTACTGGGCCATCAAACACAAAATTAAATGAAAATAATACTTTTAGTTACATCTGGACGGAAGATACTTACGCCAAAGATTCTAACTTAATAGCTTCTGCAATATTTCACCGATTAAACAATACATCATTTTCACAACAAATAGATACAATCAGATTAATGGCCGATGGGTGTGCTGGTCAAAATAAAAATAAAAATTTGGAATGTGTCAGAAATGGATGACCACAGCACCCATACATATTAAGAAAATAGAAATAATCTTTCCTATAGTGGGACACTCATTTCTGCCTCCTGACTGCATTTTGGCAGAACAGAAAAGAATTTGAAAACGAGACACAATAATGGAACCTTGTGAGTATATAAATATAATAAAAGAAAATGCTACTATAATTGAAGTCGGAAAAGATTGTCTCGTCCAAGATTGGAAGGAAGCTGTTAAGAAGATCATAAAACACCCGGTCAGTGGCATATCCTTTTATGAAATGCAAACGATTCTTTATAAAGCGATCTAAGTTGTCTTTTGAAAATACAGTAATTAAGGGCGAAATAAATTATATGATTGACACGGAATTTTCAGAAGTGTTTGTAAAAAATAAAAGAACATCCGAAATTGATGCTCAAAATATTCAAACTATGGGAATCATAAAATCAGCAAAAGTCAAATATGTCAATAAACTATTAACGTCTCATTTTGGTGATTCCTGGAGACTATTTCCAATTTTATCCTTTTATGACAAATTAATACCACAAAATGTAGAAGCAGATGTTGATCAACAAAAAGATAAAGAAAATATCTGCGAAGAAAATGTGGACCTACCTGATGTTCGAATTTAATTTTTTTTTTAAATAAAGCTATAATTAATTATCTTCGTATTATTTTTGGTCATACATTCCGTATCCGCTTCATATAATATTTATATGATATTTCACTAATAAGAATATATTTTCTAGGTGCACTTTGTGCATAATCTTATCGTTGGCATGCATTTTTCACAAAGTATCAATTTGTGTAGTCGTACTATAGCCTAAAAGTAGCATTATCAAAGTCAGCAATGTCCATTGACATTTGTTTCAAAATCAGCAATGTCCATATGAATGATTCAAAAACCGCAAAGTCCATTATGTTTTCGTATTTTTTCAGTTTTAGAGCTACTGTTGTGCTTATTAACAATAATTGAGAGTGGATCATTCATTATTCGGTTCATAATATGTCAAAATTGAACTCGTAATGTTAAGTTTTAGGGGAAAAAGGTTAAATCATAGACTTAGAATATACTGACGTATAGACCACCTGACAGCCCGAAAACGCGTGACCAATTTTGATTTGTCATTGTGTGCGTTAGCTAGTGATGTATATTTTACTTAAAAGGACTATCGAAAATGATTGTTAGGAAGCGGTAAAAGATTATAAAAATTGTTTAGTGCATGAAGTTGAATAACTTCAAAAATTAACTGAATTTTACCATGATAGTTCTAAAATAATTAAAAATATTCAAATAACATGTTCCTAGGAATAAGCTGAACCTACTTGCCTTTTGTTGGATTTTAATTCAAATGTATAAAATCCCAGGTGACTTTACTGAAAACTTAAAAACTCCCCAAATAAAAAGGAGAAAAATATTTATTTTCGTGGGCAGTTTCCCCGGTATTTATTTTTAACATATTGTTAATATAAATAGGTAGAAACTTAACTAAGTATATACCTATTTATATTTTATAAAATGTTTTGATGAAACAAAAACGGGGACACGGAATACATAATGGCTGCTTTATTTTTCATATAAGTATTACTTGTGATAATTACAAACATTTAATAATTAAATAGATTATAGAAGCTTATTTTAACATTAGACTTAAGTATGAATGTAAACTTAATAATTTAAGGAAGGAAACTTGTAGGAATCAGTTAAATAAGATTGCTCTGTTTAAAGGCCAATATGTTTATGAGGCTTCATCATGCTTCGTGTTTATGTTCTTTCATCTGTCCCTGAAAAGTATAAAGTAATAATAAACTTATTATCATTTTAGCTGCATGAATTTTAAAAACATAATGATCTTAACACAGTAAAGTGCACTAAGTGTCTGAGGATACAGATGCACTTCTATTCTCTCAATCTCGGTATGTTAAGAAAATGGTCACTCATTCATGGACTGACCGCGGCAGTGCAACTTAATTTCGCAGATCTATTGATCTGCGCAGCTATTACTTAACCACGAGTTTCTCTTCTCTACGACTAACACTGCAGGATGAACTACGCTATTTGCCCTCGCGACAATGTCGTCGGCCATCAAGCATGAATCGGCATTGACCGTTGTGAGTATCAAATACTATAGAATTTATACTATCACGTCTCATGCGGTCGTCTAGTAGCGCTTGAGGAGCATTACTAAATATCTATACCTAACTACGCTAAAAGTTTTATCGTTATGATTTGGGAATATAATCTGAAGTTCCGAAGCTCCGCTCAACCCTTGGGGAAAAAAAATGATGCTATGAATATTGTACTAGTGTGACCGTGAGGCTGTGCGGTTGGTTAAGCAAGGTTGGTTATACATTTATTTTGGTTGATAAATAGATACTTAGTTGGGTTCATAATGGCTTAAAGAGGATAATCTCAAGATTTTTTTGTCTTTAACGTACTACAGTTTTATAATGTATGAAAATCTGTCTATATATTTATCTAAAGTTTTGAAAGTTATATTTTGAAGTCTTATTATAACAATATTTTACTTACTGGTACAAATAATGTAGAAATGACTCCTTTTAATAAAATTGTTTTATTCTACTTTTCTTTTATACTTCTCAAGAAAATGTTTGCTGCAAATTGTTGAGTTCTTCTTGCATTCCAACCAACCCGTCCAATGAACCTTAACCACTTTTTCTAATTATAGAATCCGGAGGAATCTGTTTGAAAATCGGCAAAATAAAATTACATTTTAGAACGCAAACCGAGGATTTATTTTCTTGTTGTGTAGGCATGTCTATCGTTTCATTATAAACATTCAAGATAAATATCGACATTAATTTTGATACAGTTGAGTCAACTCTAGCGTACATGTAAAATATTTTGTATAAAATGTATTTACCAAATTCATGCAAATTATCAACAACGTGACTTTTTCTTTGCAAAATATCAAAATTAACAAAATAATTGAATATATTCTATATTTTAAACAGAATGTAACATAAATTTTAACTAAAAATAAACGCGTCATAACATTGACGACGTCTTGAGAATTTACCTGTGATATGTGAAATTATCAGGATTATTTCTATTATTAACAGCACAGTCACTCACGGAACAATTAACCATTTTGGGAAAAGTTACTTACTAAAATAACCACTATTATACTTTAAAAATTACAAAATATCTCGGAGCTATTTCTTGCGTGCCGAATTGTGCTGACCTGTCATTCAAAATCGGTTACAGAGTCATGAGATTTGGTATCCTTTTCAATCTTGCATTTTTGGCATAAGCAATTTTCTTCTCCTTGCACACTATGTTGGTCTATACGCTAGTATATTCTAAGTCTATGGGTTAAATCAATATTTTACTAATTCGTTAACATCGGACTTTGTTGTTTTGAAACTATACCCTCAAATGGTAGCACAAAAAAATATCATTTTGTTCATAAAATAATGTTCTCAGTTGCATGCTCATGCAGTCCGTTTTCGGACATCGTCGAGTGGACCGCGCGTCGGTGTTGGAGCGACTTCGTTCAAATATATTTTAGTGTTTTAAGAGTTTATACTCAATTATAAATATTTTTATGAATAGAAATACTTAATTTAGTTAATATCTGTACATTGGTAACTGTAAATCATCATTATCATCATTACAGTCCTTCACAAGTCCACTGCTGAACATAGGCCTCCCCCACGGAATGCCACAAAGCACGGTCCCGAGCCACCTGCATCCATTGACTTCCTGCATGTCTTACCAGGTCGTCACTCCATCTAGTGGGGATGCCTACACTTCTCCTGCCGGTACAGGCTGCCACTCGAGAACCTTTCTTCCCCATCGGTTGTCGGTTCTTCGAGCTATATGGCCGGCCCATTGCCACTTCAGCTTACTAATCATTTGGGCTATGTCGGTTACTCTGGTTCTACTGCGGATATCCTCATTTCTAAGTTTATCACGCAGAGAAACCCTGAGCATAGCCTCTCCATAGCTCGCTGAGCGACCTTGAGCTTCCTCATACGGCCAGCAGTGAAGGACCACGTCTCAGTTCCGTATGTCATCACTGGCAACACGCACTGGTTAAACAATTTAGTTTTGAGGGTTTGAGGTATGCCTGACGAGAAGATGGGTCGTAATCTCGAACGCTGCCCAGCCGAGTTGAATCCGTCAATTGACCTCTCGGTCGAAGTTGGACTTACCTAGTCGGACTATTTGTCCCAGGTAAACATATTCGTCAACAACTTCGAGCTTAGTGCTCCCAACAACTACCGGCATAGGTGTGACATGGACATTAAACATGATTTCTGTTTTGTCCATGTTCATCTTGAGACCTATCCGTTGGGAGACACTATTGAGGTCATTGAGCATAGTGCTTAGGTCCTCCAGCGATTCTGCCATAAGGACTATATCGTCGGCAAATCGAAGGTGAGTGATGTACTCGCCATTGATGTTAATACCGTATCCTTTCCAGTTTCCAGTCCAGTAGCTTGAAAACGTCTTCCAATGCAGCGGTGAAGAGTTTCGGGGATATTACGTCACCCTGTCTTACACCTCTCTGCAGTTGTATAGGTTTCGTACTCTGGTTCTGTACTCGGA
This sequence comes from Parnassius orleans, assembly GCA_029286625.1. Lineage (NCBI taxonomy): Eukaryota > Metazoa > Arthropoda > Insecta > Lepidoptera > Papilionidae > Parnassius > Parnassius orleans. The sequence goes on from JAGSMP010000074.1 coordinate 230,970, forward strand.
TAGCCATCGTAGCCCTACTGTACAAACACTTCAGCACCTCGATATACCGACAGTCCACTTGGCACCGCTGAAGGGACTGCAGCACCGCCCAAATTTCGACGGAATCAAAGGCTTTCTCATAGTCCACATACGCAGGCAAAGTGGCAGATTGTACTCGTCGGTCTTCTGTACAATTTGCCGAAGGTATGTATGTGGTCTATGGTGCTAAAGCCTTTTCGGAAACCGGCTTGTTCGGGAGGCTGGAAGTCGTCGAGTCTGCATGCGAGACGATTCGTAATGACTCGAAAACAGCACGTAGACGCGGCTCAGAATAGAATCGGTCTGTAGTTCTTCAAGAGAGCGTTGTCGCCTTTCTTGAAGAACAAGACCACTGCACTTCTGGTCCACGCCTCCGGTGTAATGCCACCATGGAGGACGGAATTAAAGAGCTTCTGAAGGACTCTGGTACCGGTTTTCCACCCGCTTTCAGAAGCTCCGCTGTAATTCTATCCTCACCCGGCCTTGCCGTATTTAGAGTACTGAGCCATTCTAATCTCTCTCAGACTGACGTCCAGGATATCATCGGAATAGTGTCGGATAAGACTTGCTCTTGGATCGTTACTCACACTTGCGCGTGGCTCCAACGATGACGTGTACAGCTGCCCACAGAACCCCTCAATCTCACCAAAATCTCAGGTGTCCCGGAAACGATGCTGCCACAATCGGTCTTCAGCTTCGACAGTTGGCTCTTTCTGGCAGACAGATCTCTGGCAAAGACTTTGGAGCCCTGGTTCCGCTCGATCGCTTCTTCAATACGAGCTGTATTGAAGTTGCGCAAGTCCCGCCGCATGCATTTGGAGATCTGTCTGTTCAGTTGCCTGTATGCTGTTAAATCTGCTGAAGACTGCAGCTTCATCTCCCGTCTAACAACCATGAGATTAAGAGTGTGATCGGAGAGTTTTTGTGTTCTTCTGCGACGGGTCTTACAGAACTTAGCTCCGACCGCATGGACAGTTTCCACAAGCTTGTCATTCATATCGTCCACTTCATTGCAAACTTTTAGGCACTGAAAACGATTTTGTAACTCGAGCTGAAAGTTTTCGGGACTTTGGATTAGAGCACGAGGGGGACGGAGCGTTGACTTCATTAGACGTGACCTCTCCAACTTAACGTTTAGGTTCAGTGTGCTCACCATTCGGTGATCGCTACCAGTTTTCACTCGCGATCACTGAGACATCACTGAACAGTTGTCGTCTGGTCGTCATAATGAAGTCAATCTCATTTTTGTCGAACCGTCGGGGCTCGACCAGGTCCACTTTCTGTGGGGCCGCTTTGGAAGAAAAAGTTCATCATAAAGAGTCCTCTTTCTCCATAAAGTCGCCAGCTGCTGGCCCTTGGGTTCTGTTGCCCTATTCCGAATTTCCTACTTTCAGCTCACTGCCTCTCTTGTGCCTAGTTTTGCGTTGAAGTCTCCCATTAACACCGTATAGTGGGTTTTGGAGGAATGCATGGCTCTAGAGATATCCTCATACATTTCTTCACCTCTCATCGGGGTGTGCCGAGGTTGGTGCGTAAACCTGTATGACCTTCAGCGAATACCGTTTGGTGATTCTGAGTATAAGGTACGCAACCCTCGTCGACACACTCCTGATCTTTACAACGTTGTTAACAGAGACTTGTGGACGATAAATCCGACACCTCCTTGGGACAGATGGTCGCCCTCCCGGTGATAGAATAAGTTGCCGGATTCGAGGATTACCGTGTCCTCCCCTCTCTTCGTACCTCGGATAGTCCTATTATATTCCAGCGTAACTTATCTATCTCTCTTCCAGCTCCAGAATCTTCTCGTCAGTCCTCAGGGTGCGTGCGTTATATGTTGCCAGGTCGAGTCGTCGTAGGTGGCAACCGAACCTCCACCGAGATTCATAGCACCCCTGCCCTGCCGTTACCATGGTCGCCACCGTAGCCAGGAATAGCGGGGCGGCCGGGACTGGGGCCGTTCTTTGCGTCGTCGCTCATGGGAGGTATATTGCCATAGTTGCCACGCTTGGCGAGCGGGTTGGCAACCGCAGTTTTATTGTTTTTGGCTTTTATTAGAAAGATGCTGCCCATCTTCTGTATCAGTTTCCTTTGTCGCCTCTTACGACACCCACGGGAAGATATGGGTAGTGGGTATTCTTACCCGCCACTACACGGATTATTAATGTAAATATTGTTTTATAAATAAATTAATTTTTAAAGTGCCCAAAGAAGAAGAAATTTTCGCGGCGACGTTGATTAGTGAAATTGAAAAATGCATTTTTATAATTTTGATGTGGAACGACCAACATGCTCTCGTTACTTAGATTTCGATAGTTTTTATACCTATGTAATTTTATAGTTGTATGTTTTTATTAATTACGTGATACTGAATTTTATAATTATGTATTACATACAATAAAACGCTATTTTTATGAGTATGATTTTAATAGAACATTATTGGGGAGGGAAATCTAGATACAGATCTTATATTTAGGTACACTATTATAAAATTATATCAAAAAATTTAAATAAAATAAAAGTGTTGCTTCCCTAAGTGCATAAAGAAAAATAAAGAAATTATTGTGTTTATGTTTTCTTTAAATGTTAGACAAACAATCATCTGAATAATATAAAACTTTTAAATTGAAAAGAAGTTTCTCTGCGTGATAAAGTTAGAAATGGGGATATCCGCAATAGAACCAGAGTAACTGACATAGCCCAACGGATTATTAAAGTGATAGGAAGAAAGGTTCTCAAGTTCTATATGGACACACACACAAATAGTTCGCAAATAATACTTACCTACTACTATTAGGCAAGAGTGAATACGCTTTTGTTAAGTCAGTGCGCTTCGCCATCTTAGGCTACATACCACTTACCATCAGGTTTAATTGTGGTTAACGCTGGCTAAGAATAGAAAAAAAGAAATTTACTCAGAAAGTTTTCACGTAAATATTATTTTCTAAACAACCATAAAATGTATTTCGTGTGATGGGAATATGTATATAAGAATAAAGGTTGTCTCACATGGGACAGTAATAATATAATATAATATTTTTCAGTATCTAAGCATAAAACTTTTAAGGGTAGGAGGTATGTCCATATTAAGAGGCTGAATAGAGCTAAATTGATCTGCATACGGATTGTTTTGTGTTTTCACATCGTTATCGAAAAAAATTGTACTTGCAATTGAGCGTATTCCAGGTGGCGGTTTTCAAAACACGATTCCACAAAATTCACTCAATAATTGCAAAGTAGCTTCTGAAAATACTTAAATTTTCAACTTTCTTAGATTTCCATAAAATAATGTTGAGTATAATAAGTACTATTATGTGTCACGTGTTAATAAGGCTATTGGGCTATTTTGATTTTTAATAAAGTGATTTTACTTTAGGTAATTTAAATAAGTTATTTTGCCCTTCTATACCAAGTAGCGTTTTTTCTGTCACTCCTATTGAATTTGACAGTGCTCGTTGAAATTTAGCGTCTCTAAATGGATCTAAATCGCGCGCTAACCCGGCTGTTAAGGTATTGCAAAAATTATCGAAAATATTTATTTTTACTTTCATTTTTTTATAGTATAGGGTGACAAACGAGCACACAGTCCACCTGATGGTAAGTGGTTGCTGTGGCTCATGGACATCTACATCTATCTTCGTTTGCGAATTTAAATGCAGATACGTTGTCAGCCGTGAGGACTAAGATAGAATGCCTCTTTTCCAGTAAAAGGGTCTCGGTTCTCTACACTCACCATACGAAACACAGCAGTGTTAAGCTGCTATTTTACGCTGGAATTCTGTGAGATTCTGTGATGGTTTTATGCCGAAGACTATCTTGTTCTATTTTATTACGGTTAAATGTTGTATAACAAGTATTTACAAATGTTTTCATTATTTTGTTATTCAATTGTTTACAGTTATTATCACAGTTTAGCTTACATTAGAAATTCTTGGTGGGATGCGATGTATAAATAGGTACCTTATTTTCGTCAACAACTGTAATTTATATATTTTTTTTATTTTACTAGGAGCTTCAACACAATCTTAAAAATGCTTCATGAATTAAAAAAAAATAACTACCAATAATTATTTGATTTTCAGTCGGTGCTTTGCATTTGAAGATCGGTTATAAAGAGCCATTAACGGAACATTTTGCAAAACCGGAACCTAACTTACCTAAGTTTTACGTCGTTTCATCAGCGTCATTCTTAGTTTTGGGTAAAACAAACCTTGTCAGTTTCAAAGAAACACCACTAAGTACATATTAAAATAAATGCACGTCATTACAAGATTTCTATGTAAAAGGAAGGCTACCAATAACACTTCTTAAATATTTAGTTCAAATTTTTATTTTCTTACTTAAATTGAGACTAAAATAAATGTGAAAGGTATTTTATCTGCAATAATAATTTTCATCAAAAATAGCATAGACTTATGAAATTCATACATACGGTCAATCATACTGAAGATGATTAATTGTTTAAATAAAACTAGTTTTACGGATTTTATCGCGTATATTAACTTATTTTATATTCCCGACGTTTCGAGTACTTTACAGCACCCATGGTCATGGGGAGACTGAGGTGTTTGACGTCCCAATGTCATAGTTAACCACGGCTACCTCCAGATTAAAATTAATTAATTTTTGTTCCGATCTACGCAGTATGAACTTACAGTATCTTGAAGTCTTGCGGTTGTATGCTTGGGTTGGGATTTAATTTTATTAATTATAGGATCCCAAGCAGATGGTAACACCAACCATCTTCTCTATTGAAATTAGGATGTTTTTGATTTCAATAGCCTCATGAATCATCCTTGGAAGGAATCGGTGTTCTTTAGCGAGGATTTGTGGTTTATCAAATCTAATGTAGTGACGGGGGCGATCCTGTACATGTTCACAGACTGCAGACTTCCCGGGCGTCGATTCTTCACATCAGCTATGTGTTCTTTAACGCGGGTTTTATTAATCTTTTAGTTTGTCCTATATAAGAGAGACCACATTCACAATCAAGCTTGTACCTCCTGCATCTTGCAGAGGACATTACACTTAACTGATGGTAAAACTGACTAATCTTCTTCGGCGGCTTGAAGTATGTTTTAATAGAAGCACGCTTCAGAATGTAGCCAATCTTGTCAGTGACACCTCTGACATATGGCAGTACAGCAGCACTCGCTCGACTGTGGCCGGCTTCACTCGTTCACTGTGACGTAGGCGCGGGACCCGAAGCTATTGTCGTGCAAAACTTGCTTGACGTGTTGGAGCTCGGCGGCCAGGTGTTTACTGTCACAGATCCCTCGTGCTCTCTGAAACAAAGATTTACCATGGTAGCTAACTGTGAAGGATGGTGACGAGTCACCGTTTAAATATCTATCTGTATGAGTCTTTTTCTATACACAGTGGCTCAAGGTGTTATCAGGATTCCGAATTACTAACACATCTAGAAAAGCTAAAGAGTTGTTTGCCTCAACTCCATTGTGAATTGAATTTTAGAATTTATGGAGTTAAGATGGTCTAAAAATGCAGTTACTTTATCTAAAGGTAGAATTGTGAAAGTGTCGTCGACGTACCGCTTGTAGAATCTTGGATTTACAGGAGAAGTAAGTGGGCTTTCTCCTCAAAGTCTTCCATGAATATATCGGCAACAATGGAGATACAGGTGAGCCCATCGCCACTCCATCTACTTGCTTGTAGAACTCCTCCTTCCACAATAGGTAGCCAGATGTAAGGCATTGTCTAAGTAATGCTGCATATTCTATGGGCATGTTGTTTTCCTCCAGCCTTCTAGTTACAATCGAGATGCAGTCTTCAACAGGTAAGCATGTGAACAGAGACTGCACATCAAAACTGACCATAGTTTCATTGTCTGCCAGATGTAGGTCTTTAATCTCGCTGACAAAATGGTAGGAATCCCTTGTGTGTGCTCTTGTATGTCCCCTGAGCCGCCGAAGATTAGTCAGTTTTACCATCAGTTAAGTAATGTCCTCTGCAAGATGCAGGAGTGTACAAGCTTGATTGTGAATGTGGTCTCTCTTATATAGGACAAACTAAAGATCAATAAAAACCCGCGTTAAAGAACACATAGCTGTTGTGAAGAATCGACGCTCCGGAAGTCTGCAGTCTGTGAACATGTACAGGATCGCCCTCGTCACTACATTAGATTTGATAGACCACAAACTCGCTAAAGAACACCGATTCCTTCCAAGGATGATTCGAGGCTATTGAAATCAAAAACATCCTAATTTCAATAGAGAAGATGGTTGGGTGCTACCATCTGCACGGATCCTATAATTAATAAATTAAATCACAACCCAAGCATACAACTGCAAGACTTCAAGATACTGTAAGTTCATACTGCGTAGATCGGAACAAAATTAATAATTTTTAATCTGGAGGTAACCGTGGTTAACTATGACATTGGGACGTCAAATACCTCAGTCCCCCGTGACCATGGGTGCTGTAAGTACTCGAAACGTCGGGAATATAAAATAAGTTAATATACGCGATAAAATCCGTAAAACTAGTTTTATTTAAATGTAGTGTTCGCGTAAATATAAGAAATCATTATGATTAATTGTATTATAAAATATTTAATAGATTATTTCAGTATAATGACCCAAATATCATCACTAATGTTTGAATGGCACACTTAAAAATTTTCAGATCATATCGCTAAATATTAACTAACATTTTATGATAAGGTCATGCTTTTCTTTAAAAGCAGCAAGAAATTTTAAATCACGGACCTCTTGGTTTGTTTTACTATTCACTTAATTAGAGAAAACAAGATGGACTGATCTCAAAGTTTACTTTCTTGTGTAAAAAGTGCTATTTAGAATTTAATATAATAAGATAATTAAAGTTTCTATGTAAATAAGTGTAACATAGCAGGTACTATATTCATCAGTAGCGGCCATTCATATTTGGGACAGTTTTTGCAGCACTACGCCTACGAATTATTTCAAATAAGAAATACCAAAGCCAGCATCATTCTTAACACGCTTTTATGAGCTTGATATGTATCTATGTAACGGAATTTTGAATGCGATTTTCATCCCTTCAAAACGTCACATTGATTTGAAAGTTCGTACACTTATCAAGGACCGATGACAATGCAATAATTTAAATAGCTTGTTTCATTATCCTTGCCAGGATCTTCAGGATTTGCGATTAATTCACAAAACAACTACGATTTCTGCCAGTTCAATCTACTGTAAGCCGCGTAAAGAACTTCGGTCCAAAAAACACGCTTTTGTAGTTTGCTGCACCAAAAATATAAAATAAATAATGGTTTAAAAACTAAATAAACACGCTTTTGTAGATAACCGAACTACTTTATTGTGAAAAAGCGTGGGTGCTTGATGTCATTTGTTGTAAATATTTTTTGGATATTTATAAAATTAGCGTCAACATAAAATATCTGGCACCCACGCGGTTATCTACAAACACCTGTCCTTTTAGTTTTTAAACTATTATTTTCTGTACAGAACCCGGTAAAGTGTTGCTCAAGGCACTATGAATAAAGCAGCTGATAAAAATGTTACACTCATAACTGTTAACAAAAATTGTTATTGTAAATGGTCTTATAGAAAAAATTATTCCGCCGTGTCAGGTGCAGGAGCTATTATTAGAAGGAGAAGAGGTAAAATTTTGTTTTAGAGATTGTTTTGTCTGCAATTGTGCATAAAATAAAAAATAACTTCAGCCAAAGAGCACAACTTGCCATTATACTCAGGCCCATCAAATGGTATGGAAAAAAATTAATTTTACCAGGTTTAAAAATCAATCAAAATTCAAAAATCAAAATAAAAAAATAAAAATGTAGATGTGTATGTCTATACATACATATATTGATTTATAGCCGCTTAGTAACTGACGGTTACTCAGTACCTGTATAACATCCTGCAGTCAAGCCAAAACTAAGAGGAGAGTCACTTTACAAAAAGTAATAATTTAATGCAAAAATTTTGTGATAAAATAAAAAAATACAAACATATCCAAGATACCTAATACGTTACAGAAAAAAATATAACAAATAATAATCTAATGAGTTTGTGTCAGTTTTTAAAAAGGTTAGAAGATATAACAAAAAGACACAAAAATAAATGTCAAAAAAGTTCAGGATCTGATTGACGATATAGAGCTGACACTTAATCATGCTTTTGGAAACCACGCCAGTTGTAAACAATACTGCTGTGAAAAGTCGTGTACATAAGAGAATTAAGAACAGACAAAATCTTTCTTTTCAAATTTCCGCCGAGTTTTAAGTAGAAGGCCAAATACGCCATGTGCCAATTTAATTAAATATATTTTATATAAAGTGATCTTGACTACGTTTCATCAATACACCATTGATATAATGAGAACAGCAATTTTACAATTGTGTTTACAAGAAACACTATCAGTTGAACCTTGCAGCTTGTTAATTATTTTTATTATAAATACCTTTAAATGTATATATTATTAATAAATCATTCCCATAATATTTTGTATTATTTTTATTGTGCCCTATCTGAAACGTTCTAAACTCTATAGAAAATGTAGCGTATGACATGACTGACCATAGACTTAGAATATACTAGCGTATAGACCACCTGACAGCCCGAAAACGCGTGACCAATTTTAATTTGTCATTGTGTGCGTTAGCTAGTGATGTATATTTTACTTAAAAGGACTATCGAAAATGATTGTTAAGAAGCGGTAAAGATTATAAAAATTGTTTAGTGCATGAGTTGAATAACTTCAAAATTAACTGATTTTACCATGATAGTTCTAAAATAATTAAAAATATTCATATAACATGTTCCTGGAATAAGCTGAACCTACCTGCCTTTTGTTGGATTTTAATTCAAATGTATAAAATCCCAGGTGACTTTACCGAAAAACCTAAAAACTCCCCAATAATCAGATCAGAATGTTGTATTTTCGAGCTATGATCTTTGGAAAAATATTTACTGCCGTGGGCAGTTTCCCGGAATTTATTTTAACATATTGTTAATATAAATAGGTAGATGTAACTAAGTATATACCTATTTATATTATATATTTTATAAAATGTTTTGATGGGGAAACAAAAACGAGGACACAAGTACAACATAACGGCTGCTTTATTTTTCATATAAGTATTACTTGTGATAATTACAAACATTTAATAATTAATAATTAAATAGATTATAGAAGTTTATTTTAACATTCGACTGAAGTATGAATGTAAACTTAATAATTTAAGGAAGGAAACTTGTAGGAATCAGTTAAATAAGATTGCTCTGTTTAAAGGCCTTCATCATGCTTCATGTTTATATTCTTTCATCTGTCCTGAAAAGTATAAAGTAATAATAAACTTATTATCATTTTAGCTGCATGAATTTTAAAAACATAATGATCTTAACACAGTAAAGTGCACTAAGTGTCTGAGGATACAGATGCACTCTCTATATATCTCTACTCACCATACGGCGAGAAGCCGAGTCTATCCTTTCGATCCTATAGTCTATGCTTCTCTCAATCTCGGTATGTTAAGAAAATGGTCACTCATTCATGGACTGACCGCGGCAAGTGCAACAATTTCGCAGATCTATTGATCTGCGCAGCTATTACTTAACCACGAGTTCCTCTTCTCTACGAATAACGCTGTAGGGATAAACCACGCTATTTAAGCCCTCGCGAAAATGTCGTCAGCCATCAAGCATGAATCGGGCATTGACCGTTGTGAGTATCAAATACTATGGAATTTATACTATCGTCTCATGCGCGGTCGTCTAGTGCGCTTGAGGAGCATTACTAAATATCTATACCTAACTACGCTAAAAGTTTTATCGTTATGATTTGAGATCCGAAGTTCCGAAGCTCCGCTCAACCCCTTGGGGAAAATAGCATGATGCTATGAATATTGTACTAGTGTGACCGTGAGGCTGTGCGGTTGGTTAAGCTAGGTTATACATTTATTTTGGTTGATAAATAGATACTTAGTTGGGTTCATAATGGCTTAAAGAGGATAATCTCAAGTTTTTTTTTGTCTTTAATGTACTACAGTTTTATAATGTATGAAAATCGTGCATATATATTTTTGAATTATGCCGCTTTGTTAGGAAAAATCCTTATTATTTTCTACGAATTGGAGATAGACCCAATCGATACAGCGCACGTCACCGTGGTTATAACCTGGTTACTCCTACCGCACATCTCTCAATATTTAAAAATGGTCCCTACTACATGGCTATAAGGGTTTACAACCATTTACCTAATACTATAAAAGCCCTCCAGTGTCGTAAATTTGAAATAGTACTTAAGAAAATGCTTATTGTAAAAAGCTATTATGATTTGAATGAATATTTTAATAATAAATTATAATTGTTTATTATTTTGATAAAATTAATTATTTCTATTTACTTACTTGACATTGTTAATATTTTCATCAAAATTTTAAATCTTATTTGCAGGAATGAAAAATGACCACAAATAAAATAAATATGTGTATTATTTAGTTTGATATTTAATGAATTAATTAATAATAATGTATAGATTATGATATTATTATACTGTAAATATTGTAATTTAATTTAATTCTATATTAATTAACATTTAAACTCCGTCTAAATATGCTACGCCCATACAGGTGTCACATGCTCTGTAAATATATATTGTAACAACTTTATACTTTGGGACATGCAATAAATGAATTATGAATTTAAAAAATCTGTCTCTATATTTATCTAAAGTTTTGAAAGTTATATTTTGAAGTCTTATTATAACAATATTTTACTTACTGGTACAAATAATGTAGAAATGACTCCTTTTAATAAAATTGTTTTATTCTACGTTTTCTTTTATACTTATCAAGAAAATGTTTGCTGCAAATTGTTGAGTTCTTCTTTGCATTCCAACCAACCGTCAATGAACCTTAACCACTTTTCTAATTATAGAATCCGGAGGAATCTGTTTGAAAAACAGCAAAATAAAATTACATTTTAGAACGCAAACCGAGGATTTATTTTCTTGTTGTGTAGGCAAGTCTATCGATTCATTATAAACATTCAAGATAAATATCGACATTAATTTTGATATAGTTGAGTCAATCCTAGCGTACATGTAAAATATTTTGTATAAAATGTATTTACCAAATTCATGCAAATTATCAACAACGTGACTTTTTTCTTTGCAAAATATCAAAATTAACAAAATAATTGAATATATCCTATATTTAAAACAGTATGTAACATAATTTTTAACCAAAAATAAACGCGTCATAACATTGACGATGTCTTGAGAATTTACCTGTGATATGTGAAATTATCAGGATTATTTCTATTATTAACAGCACACTCACTCACGGAACAATTAACCATTTTGGAAAAAGTTATTTATTAAAATAACCACTATTATACTTTAAAAATTACAAAATATCTCGGAGCTATTTCTTGCGTGCCGAATGTGCCGACCTGTCATTCAAAATCAGTTACAGAGTCATGAGATTTGGTATCCTTTTCTATCTTGCATTTTGCCATAAGGAATTTTTCTCCTTGCACACTATGTTGGTCTATACGCTAGTATATCCTAAGTCTATGTGACTGACAATCACTAGAACATTTTATCTAGGTACAAAGATGTTTTACGTTTTAGTGGCCTCTACATGATATTTTTATCAGCATTATGTTCCCTTCTGTATCTGAAACGAATATGAATATTGCATATGTATACGATACAAAAGTAAAGTAACAGGCTATGTAAGTCGTTATGCTAGGCACAGGCCTCTTACTTCTGAGAGGGTTTTAGGGCAAGGAAATGTCCGCCGCGCTGCCCCAATGCGTGTTGTCGAACTTCACATGTCTTCAAATTTTTTTTTCTTATTCCTCAGACATATGCAGGTTTTCTCACGATATTTTCCTTCACCGCCGAGCACGTGCTAAATCTGCTCTTAAAATTGCAATTAAAATTTCATTGGTGCTGCCGCGGATCAAACCCGGGCTAAATTTACATTGAGCGCTTAGACCCAGAGCTACTAATACAACACAAATAAGTACGATTCAACGAATATAATAAAAACTCTTACGTAATTAAAACTTAAACACTTGATAGCCCGTGATTACTACCGGACGAAGCTATAGCACCACATACTGCAATGTAATTGAAGATGCTTAACCGCGACATAACTCTCAGTGACACGCAAGCATAATAGGCAGTATATCACTTATATACTTGACACCTCTGTAGTCTATTAATCTTTGCACTTTTCTAAGTAATACAGAAAGTAGTCACTAGACGATGTTAACATCGCCTAAAATCTCTGCGGTCGCCGTTTCATCAAGGTCATTCAGGCTTCTTAAAGCCTTATTTGAAATTAATGACAATGGTGATCGTAGTTTCCAAGAATCGAAATGAGATATTTTGACATTTATATAATAATAGATGAAAAATATATTATTATAGGCACATTTTAATCATTATTCCGAACATATTTATTTTACTATTTTATTTGCGTTGCGAGTCTCAAAAAATGTTAATGTCATTATTACCATCACGGCAAGTTTTAATTTCAGGAATATATTATCAAATCCTCATATAAGTTGTTACTGATTAGAATGAAATCTAATATTAATAATATACTAGCGCAATACGAGTATAATATAATGATTTGTGAACCTTTTAATCAATCAATTTGATAGTAATGAGTGAGGGAAAAATAGATCCCATGCATGCGATCATTAAGCTTATTCAATAAATAGAATAAGCAAGAAATAAAACTTTTCGAGCTCAAAAAGCTCTTTGTAAGTTCATTGAGCTTAATAAAGCTTATGCCGAAGATACCGGCGTTTCACTTCAATCCTGCTAAAGTGTTATAGATGATATAGATGTGATTACGGGCAATTCGGTCTCCTACTCGAGTATAACGCAAATGCAATCGAAGTCAGTATGAAACTCAAAGAAAATTTCTTTAAGTCCTCATATTCACTCTCTCGTAGTTAGCTTTTCATAGTGAGTGGAAAAGATAATTGGATTTCCTTGTTCCCAGAAGTCGTAAAAAGTAACCTAATACCTACTACTGGCTACTAATTTTTTACATTGGATAAAGAAATTATTTTTGTTAGGCGTGGTTTTTAGCTATTATAAGAATTATAAAACTTAAGTTGTTTCTTAACGTTTTTACTTTCATAATATCTTTCTTTATATTTACATAAATACGGCATTGTTTAAAACAGATTTTAAGGTTTTATTGCGTTGAATTGAAATTATTTTTACTTAATTTAATTCCGGGCGTTCCGTGGACTTTTTTTTATAAACTTTTTTGTTCAATAAATGTTAGAAATTAATACAAGGCTTATAAAATAATATTATTAGATAAAAAATATTATAATTTAAAAATATCACACACATTACAAAGCGTACTAATAGATTTAATTACTTGTCTAATTTCGGATTTCCGAAAAGCTATGGATTGGTAATAAATAAATGGAAGGTAGCAATAAAAAAGGCTAACTGGAAGCGCAACATCAGAAGTTTCGTTTGTTCCATCCAATTTAGTGCTTCGTCCATTTTTGAGACCAAGGGTGGATTGCGCAAACTGGTTAGAGGTTGATACCAGAGCTTAAATTTGAAGTAAGACAAAGGGAAGCGTACTCTTTAAAAAAGTAGCTTCGGCAGTTATTTATTTAGGTACGTGGGTATTTCAGCGATTTTTTTCAAAACTAATGGACGTCATTAAAATATATTGACATAAGAATAAAATATCTTGTACCTAAACCAAGTCTACGATCAAGCAAACAAAACGACAATTATATAATAAGTTAAACCTTTTTAAGGGGCAGCAAGTTAATTAAATTTTTGTGTTTGATAAATAAACGTCGTTTTATTAATTCATACCTGTGTTTTATTGATCTGCTAAAACCTACCTTAGTACCATAGTTAACTAATGACTTAAGTATATTAATGCCCAAGCAGCAATATTGGCGCATCACTATTCAATCGCTTCATTTATGTATCATTATACTTAGAACATCTGCTTACGCTTTGCATATTGGTCAATGAGCGATACGCGCGCTCTATAGCTTTCTTTTTTTATGTTTACTCTAAGGTATGAAGTGTTAAAATACATTTTTTATTCGAAAAATTACTGCAGACAATTTACAACACATTATAATATAGGAATTAGGGTTAAAAAAGCTAACAAGAAATGCCATGGTTATAATAAAAGACATATTGTAAGTTAACGTCGTATGTTACCTTAATTTTTAAATTTAGTAAATCAATAGTTTGAGATCATTTATTCTTAAACCAGGTGTGCCCGCGACTTCGTTTGCATTGAATATTTTTTCAATTGTTTTACAGCATAATAAATTGGGAATTTACTTGGTTTGAAGCTTAGTTTTAATTTTAATTTTGGCTCACTGATAAAACATTGTAAAGTTGATATGGACCTAGAAAAGACTTAGAAAAACGAAGAAGGAACTAAAGAAAGGTATATCAATTACTCTTCTTCATCAGCCATTAAAAGTACTGGGTAAAGGCCTCTCCGTTGTAGGGAGGATTTGTACCAAACGTCTCGCAATTTTGACGCAACGATTACTGTAATTAATAAAAACATGGACGTTTTGGTTTAGGTGCAAACTTTAAATTTTTATGACAAGGAAGGAACGATATTTTTTACTACTACTTTTATAAAGTAATTCGCAAATACAAAAGAAAATTATGCATTTTCAAATTTGAATAAAAGTTTTTTACGGATTTTATCGCGTTTAATTTTACCTATTTTTTCATTCCCGACGTTTTACTGTCGCAGATCCCTTGTGCTGTCTGTAACAAACATTTGCCCACGAAGAAAAAAGAAAATTACTTTTTTTTTTAAATGTAACCTCCACACTAGGATTTTCTCCTGTATTGTGGGGGCAGTTTACATACATAACTTTTACAAGGACAAATATCCAGACCCGGAACAATTATTTACAGGCCATATAAATACTTGTTCCGCGTGGGATTCGAACCCGCGGCCCTTAGCGCTGCACTTAATTGCTAAGCTACTGCGCCACGGAGCCGTCAAATTAGATTAGTAGATATTAGTTAAAGAATTTGCACTATTATCATTAGCTTATAAACTTGAAAGTTAAAATAATTTTCGAGGCGAATGATGTACATTTTAAAAGCACCTTTTAAATAAGGAAAATATAGATTTATTTTAACAGGTTTTCAATAATCGACGACATAGCGATTATGCACTATTAAATTTATTTAAATTTATGATTAATAATGAAAGGAGTGCCATGCCTTCAGAGGATAAGAGCCCGTAAAGTACCAATGAAATTGTTAATAGCCTTTTAAAATTTGATTTGCTGTGTATTCGACGGTAAAGAATAACGTCGTGGAAAATCTACATTTACAAAATTAAATGACTCACGATGGACTCTTTCTTGCCGCCTATTTGCATCGCCATAGTTGGGCAAAGGTAAGGAACTTCTACACAAAATTTTGTTGCGTATTAAAATATGTATCCAGACAATAAATATAATGGAAGTCGAATAGAATAGAATAAGTTATTTATTGTGCAAGTTGTAGGTTTTAGAGATTTAAAATTATACTAGTAATTAAGTATCACCACAACCTGCCTAGATTAAGACTTACAATATTATTAAAATCATGGTATTTAAAACATCATCTCATTATTCATTAAATCAAATCAACAAACACGAATAATAAATCATAATGTCATACAGTGAAATATTTCAACAAATATGGACAATAAATAATAATATCAAAAGTACAATGGAATTATGCCAGTCTATGAATGGAATATTAATATGTCAAAATACTAGTCATGGGCGTTTTTGGTTTGAACGCAAACCGATATTTATCCGATTTCAGATTTCAAAATCGATTTCAAAATCCGTTTTAAAAGTCCGACTTCAGTAGCGCTTAGCCACGCCAATTCGTTTGCGTATTTAGATTTCGTTTTATAAGTTAACAAAACGGCAAACGCGAATGTAATACAGAAACAGATTTGTGCGATTATCCTTTATGTTTCAATCTAGGCTTTGGACTAGCAGAAAAGTTTTGTTTGAAATTAAAACTTTTCCGGCGTATTTTAAAATCAGCATATTTACAATGTTTTCGTAATATAATTTTTTATTTCCAAAATCGGTACTTGTCTTTTGGGCCAAATAAATTTAAGCGTGAGAAAGTTTTAAATGAGCTTCTAGATTACCCGTTGTAGATTTATATATGATATATTTTGACTACAATATTTACACACTGCAAGACCAGAAGCATTTTCTTTTGTCAAAATGAGTCCATACTTCACTGGATTTTAGCGATATTTTGAAAATCAAAACAGTTCTTTGTCAATTAAAAGTCTAAAGAAAAAAACGATAGTCAAAATCAAAAATATTTAAATGTTATATTCATACACAATTCAGTTAGTTAACTTATTTTATTTTATACTCTAAACTCTATTAAACAAACAGGCAATAAACATCAGTAAATATCCTTACCCGTGTAGTGGCGGGTTAGAATACCCACTACCCCATATCTTCCCGTGGGTGTCGTAAGAGGCGACAGAGGGAAACTGAGGCAGAAGATGGGCAGCAGCATCTTTCTGATAACAGCAAATAACAATAAAAACTGCGGTTGCCAACCCGCTCGCCAAGCGTGGCAACTACGGCAATATCCCCCCAATGAAGAAAGTTACGAAGAGACGGCCCCCAGTCCCCGGCGGCCCCGCTATTCCTGGCTACGGTGGCGACCATGGTAACGGCGGGGCAGGGGGTGCTAAGAATCTCCGGTGGAGGTTCGGTTGCCACCTACGACGACTCGACCTGGCAACTTATAACGCACGCACTCTGAGGACTGACGAGAAGATCCTGGAGCTGGAAGAAGAGATAGACAAGTTGCGCTGGAATATTATAGGATTATCCGAGGTCCGAAGAGAGGGGGAGGACACGGTAATCCTCGAATCAACAACTTGTTCTATCACCGGGAGGGCGACCATCTGTCCCAAGGAGGTGTCGGATTTATCGTCCACAAGTCTCGTTAACAACGTTGTAAATTGGGAGTGTGTCGACGAGGGTTGCGTACCTTATACTCAGAATCACAAACGGTATTCGCTGAAGGTCATACAAGTTACGCACCAACTTCGGCACACACCGATGAGGAGGTAGAGAAAATGTATGAGGATATCTCTAGAGCCATGCATTCTCTAAAACCCACTATACGGTGTTAATGGGAGACTTCAACGCAAAGCTAGGCACAGAGAGAACGGTGAGCTGAAAGTAGGAAATTCAGATTAGGCAACGGAACCCATAATAGCAGCTGGCCGACTTCATGGAGAAAGAGGACTCTTATGATGAACTCTTTCTTCCAGAAGCGGCCCCACAGGAAGTGGACCTGGTCGAGCCCCGACGGCTCGACAAAAATGAGATTGACTTCATTATGACGACTAGACGGCAACTGTTCAGTGATGTCTCAGTGATCGCGAGGGTGAAAACTGGTAGCGATCACCGAATGGTTAGAGGCACACTGAACCTAAACGTTAAGTTGGAAGTGTCGTCTAATGAAGTCAACGCTCCGTCCCCCTCGTGCTCTAATCCAAAGTCCGAAACCTTTCAGCTCGAGTTACAAAACCGTTTTCAGTGCCTAGAAGATTGCAATGCAGTGGACGATATGAATGACAAGCTCGTGGAAACTGTCCATGCGGTCGGAGCTAAGTTTTGTAAGACCCGCCGCAGAAGAACACAAAAACTCTCCGATCACACTCTTAATCTCATGGCTGTTAGACGGGAAATGAAGCTGCAATCTTCAGTAGATTTGATAGCATACAGGCAACTGAACAGACAGATCTCCAAATGCATGCGGCGGGACTTGCGCAACTTCAATACAGCTCGTATTGAAGAAGCGATCGAGCGGAACCAGGGCTCCAAAGTCTTTGCCAGAGATCTGTCTGCCAGAAAGCGCCAACTGTCGAAGCTGAAGACCGAGTGTGGCAGCGTCGTTTCCGGATACCTGAGATTTTGAGTGAGATTGAGAGGTTCTATCGAGCCACACGCAAGTGTGAGTAACGATCCAAGAGCGAGTCTTATCCGACACTATTCCGATGATATCCCGGACGTCAGTCTGAGCGAGATTAGAATGGCTCTCCAGCACCTTAAAAACGGCAAGGCCCCAGGCGAGGATGGAATTACGGCGGAGCTTCTGAAAGCGGGTGGAAAACCGGTACTTGAAGTCCTTCAGAAGCTCTTTAATTCCGTCCCACATGGTGGCACTACACCGGAGGCGTGGAGCAGAAGTGCGGTGGTCTTGTTCTTCAAGAAAGGCGACAACGCTCTTGAAGAACTACAGACCGATTTCCTTCTGAGCCGCGTCTACGTGCTGTTTTCGAGAGTCATTACGAATCGTCTCGCACGCAGACTCGACGACTTCCAGCCTCCCGAACAAGCCGGTTTCCGAAAAGGCTTTAGCACCATAGACCACATACATACCCTTCGGCAAATTGTACAGAAGTCCGAGGAGTACAATTTGCCACTATGTCTGGCGTATGTGGACTATGAGAAAGCCTTTGATTCCGTCGAAATTTGGGCGGTGCTGCAGTCCCTTCAGCGGTGCCAAGTTGACTGTCGGTATATCGAAGTGTTGAAGTGCTTGTACAGTAGGGCTACGATGGCTATCCGAGTACAGAACCAGAGTACAAAACCTATCCAACTGCAGAGAGGTGTATCCCCGAAACTCTTCACCGCTGCATTGGAAGACGTTTTCAAGCTTCTGGACTGGAAAGGATACGGCATTTACATCAATGGCGAGTACATCACTCACCTTCGATTTGCCGACGATATAGTCCTTATGGCAGAATCGCTGGAGGACCTAAGCACTATGCTCAATGACCTCAATAGTGCCTCCCAACGGATAGGTCTTAAGATGAACATGGACAAAACAAAGATCATGTTTAATGTCCATGTCACACCTATGACGGTAGTTGTTGGAGCACTAAGCTCAAAGTTGTTGACGAGTATGTTTACCTGGGACAAATAGTCCGACTAGGTAAGTCCAACTCGACCGAGAGGGCAATCGACGGATTCAACTCGGCTGGGCAGCGTTCGGGAAATTACGGCACATCTTCTCGTCAGGTATACCTCAAAACTTGAAAACGGGGCTGTACAACCAGTGCGTGTTGCCAGTGATGACATACGAACTGAGACGTGGTCCTTCACTGCTGGCCGGATGAGGAAGCTCAAGGTCGCTCAGCGAGCTATGGAGAGGGCTATGCTCGGAGTCTCACTGCGTGATAAACTTAGAAATGAGGTTATCCGCAGTAGAACCAGCGTGACCGACATAGCCCAACGGATTAGTAAGCTGAAGTGGCAATGGGCCGGCCATATAGCTCGAAGAACCGACAACCGATGGGGAAAAAGGTTCTCGAGTGGCGGCCTCGTACCGGCGGATTTAGTGTAGGGCGTCCCCACTAGATGGAGTGACGACCTGTAAGACATGCAGGAAGTCGATGGATGCGGGTGGCTCAGAACTGTGCTTTGTGGCATTCCTTGGGGAAGCCTATGTTCAGCAGTGGACTTGTGAAGGGCTGTAATGATGATGATGATGAATATCCTGTAATTCACTGATACGACTGACCGGCACGCGCGCACTTGTCACCAAGGTCAAATTTGCATCTGTACGAAAACAACATGAAAACAAAGATTATTTCTAGTAAACAAACACTAAACCAAAACCAAAATAAATCATCACATAATCTCGCAAATATAGTCTTTAACGACTTAATAATAAGAACAAAATTGATTGTATATTTCAAAGGTTCTAGTAAGCAAACACCCAAACACGGAACCAAAAATTCATCAACGCAATCTCGTAAAGCAAATATAGACTTTAAGTACTTAGCAGTATGGAAAATATCGATCGCATATTTCAATAGATTTCCATAGCCGACAAACCGAAACTGAATAGCAAAATTCACGCCATCCTTTTCATTCCGCTATGTCGTGTTTGGTTAGAGAGAGAAACTGAGAAAACGTATTTCAGTTTCATCAGTTTGCGTTGGATTTGGATATTGTCGATTTGATTTTATTGTCGATTTGGATTCGTTTGTTGGTACATATCGTAAGATCGTAGCTTAGTTAGGTCAATTTTTGAAATCGGATTTTCTACTTTGATAAATCGATACGATTCGATTTGTGTTTGAAATCGGATTTTAGATTCGTTTTAATATATCTGACGCATGCCTACAAAATACATGTAAGCTTATAACTAAAACGTAGTGATTTTAATACTTTTGCATAAAA
This sequence comes from Parnassius orleans, assembly GCA_029286625.1. Taxonomy (NCBI): domain Eukaryota; kingdom Metazoa; phylum Arthropoda; class Insecta; order Lepidoptera; family Papilionidae; genus Parnassius; species Parnassius orleans. Next base: position 251,234 of record JAGSMP010000074.1, read on the forward strand.
CATAATTCAGAAAATATTTGAGTTTTTATGGAACTTGACCGGTGGCGGTTTGCTATTATTGTTTAAATAATGGTTTTAAGTGGATTTTGACATGTAAAAGTAGTGCGATTATGTATTAAGTTCTGCGCATGTGAACTATTAGTGAAACGGTGAAACAAGTGCTCTGATGGTGATGTGATTCTCAAGATAAGGTGTCTGTCTGCTTAGGCGCCTTGAGATAGCATCGCCAACTGTCAGCTGTCTGCTGGTTCAAGTTGCTGTCAAATCTCCCAAGGGCTACAATGTGACGCATCAACATATTGTGAAGCAGTGTACTATGAAGGATAATTATATATCGTAACTTCAGGCTCAAAGGGCTAGAACCCAGAGCCGTAAAGCCAGTTATAAAAAACAGAAAATATTTCAAATAATTTAAAATGTAAGTTTGTAGCTCAAATAATATTTTATGGAGTAAAACATCTTTCAGTCAATAATTCTAATAATTTATTCTTAATTCTTTTATTTCTAAATCTTTTAATTTGTCAGGTAAATTATTATATATTTTGGTCCTAATGCATAAAAACTTTTGAGAAAAAGGCTGTCATACATGTGTGAAACGGTATAATAGTAACATTATTCTTTGTTTGCCTCGGTGCTTAGCAATATGCGAGTTAAATAGGTAAATTACTTTTGACAAATAAGCAGGCTTGGTATATGTACAATGAGGGTAAATTTAGGATTCTTAGTTTTATAAACAGAGGTCTGCAACTGTCTGTTTGCTTGGCACCGTACATTGACCTGAGACACTTTTTGTATACGAAACAATGGCAACAGCTTAAAATCAGCCGCGCCTCCCCAATGTATGATACCATATCTTAAGTTGGTGGCAACGTATCTATGATAAGCAGTAAGTGCAGCTTTTTGTGAGACAGTTTGTGTTAATTTTCTTAGAAGATAAACACATTTACTAATTTTTTACTTGTAAGATATTCGGAACGCGGTTTCCAGCCATACATTCATCAACCAACACACCAAGGAAACGTATCTGTTTTCCCTGCTCAATGAAGTGCCCTCATACTTAACAACAACAGACTCCTGTTACCGGTTTTGGGGAAGATAAAACTGCATATATTTTGTCTTATCTAGGTTTATGACGAGATCATTAGATTTCATCCAACTGATAATATCACACAAAACTTCAGCAATAACACATTCGTATGGTTTGTTGTTGTTATTTTTATCATTACAGTAGAATCATCTGCAAAAGAATAATTTCATGCTGAGAAATGATTCTTTTGCCGATTCAAATCCGTTCTCAGGTTTTTGTGTAATGTATTGTTCAGACAGACAAAAACATTTCTAAAATTAATGTTTTGTCATCTGTATCGATAGATATACTACTTACACCAATTTAAATTTCAAAAAATATTCAATGTACAGAAATCGTTATATCTAATATTAGATCCTTACATATGAAATTAGCGTTTTGTCGTACTGACCAATTTGATCTGAAATATCTCCTCTTAGCTGGTACATTTGAGTTTTGAAAACAATCATTCAGTTTTTTCCTCATTATTTTATTTTTTGGCGTCGCTTATTATCGCACAATGGAAAACATGAAATACCGGTATATTTACGTGTAAGAGTTCTACCGTAGCACCAGTGCTGCAGAAACAGCTCGAAGGATTAATGATGTGTACGGCGCTGGTGTTGCAAAAGAAAGCACGGTACGTTTTGGTTTCAACGTTTCGTTCTGGAAATTCCGACCTTCAGAACCAACCCATGGACGGCCGGAGACCAAAGTGGAAAATGAAGAATTAAAGGTTATTGTGGAAGCGGATCCATCACAAAGCACTTCAGAGATAGCTGCAAGCTTCCGGGTAAGTGATAAAACTGTATTAATACACTTGAAGCAAATCAGGAAAGTAAAAACTTGAACGATGGGTACCTCATGAATTGAGTGAATCGAACTTGCAAACACGCGTCGACTGCTGTGTTACTTTGCTCAACCGACATAATAATGAAGGGATTTTAAATCGAATCATTACTTGTGATGAAAAGTGGATACTGCACAATAATCGGAAGCGCTCGTCGCAATGGCTGAACCCTGAAACCCAGCTAAATCCTGCCTAAACGAAAATTCACTCAGAAAAAGTTACTTGTGAGTGTTTGTGGACTAGCGCCGGTGTCGTTCACTACAGCTTTCAAAATCTGGCCAAACGATTACGGCAGATATCTATTGTCAGCAACTGCAAGCCATGAAGGAATAACTAGCTGCTAAACAACCGAGATTGGTCAATCGCTCTAGGCCAATGCTGCTTCACGACAACGCAAGACCACACACTGCACAACAAACAACCACTAAGTTAGATGAGCTAGAATTGGAATGTCTGCGACTTCCACCGTACTCCCGGACCTTGCTCCAACAGATTACCATTTTTTCCGGAATTCGGATAACTTCTTACAAGGAAAAAAATTCAACTCCAATGCGGCAGTCAAACCGCCTTCAAAGAGTTTATTGATTCTCGCCCACATGGTTTTTTAGTAAAGGGATCAATGAACTACCTATGAGATGGCAAAAGTGCATAGATAACAACGGTGCATAAAAGTTACAGCCCATATACGTCCCACTGCTGGGCACAGGCCTCCTCTCATTTCTGGAGGGTTTTAGAACGAGAAATGTCCTGCCCTAAACTGCCTCAATGCGTGTTGGCGAACTTCACGTGTCTTCGAAATATTTTTTTGATTGCTCAGACATGCAGTTTTCTCACGATGTAATGTAATGATGTGAGCAAGTAGTTTGAAAATTACTTCCCCAACTATTTTAAATAATTAAAATTGTAAATTGATAATATCCACCTCAATTTTGAGTTACAGTTGTTAAATACGACTTATTTTTATTTGTAAAATAAGTAAAAGTCATAAATATTTTAATTAAATTGTGTTTAGTGTTCTAACCAAAGTGACAGCTGTAACGAACATCGTTTAAACTTACTGTAAGTGTTATTCTTGTTATCCCTTTAACATTTTAAGATTTACCTTTTAAGTAAGTGTTGTTCTGGATTTCATTTTGAATTATTTACATGATAATTTAATTTGAGATCTGTAAATAAACCCATAGATCTGGACATTTGCTTACTCTGCTTCTTCGGTTTTCTTTCTTTGTTTCTTTTGCTATTTACATAATAGTAAAATGAATACACCAACATAAAACGCGCCAATTGGAGAACCAACTTCAAATGGCGCTTCAAAACTTAAGGCGTCAAAGGAGCAGTGTGAGCTGTTGTGTAAAGAAAGGATGACAACGAAAATAATAAATATAATTGCTAAAAATACTCAGCTAAAAGTGATATGGTTAAGTTGCATAAAGAATATACTTTTGTTTTAAAAGAAAAGGATGAACTTCAGAGAACAGTCGATGAGTTTGACCAATGCAGCAAGGAATATGAGGAATCCTCAGATTAATTGCTGCATTGCAGTTGATTAAGTGAGGCTAATGAGCAGATTGTGCAATTAAAACAATACATAGATAACTTGAAAGCGTCCCAAACTCAAAGTCTGTTCAATGAGCTCATAGAATGTGAATCTTCTAAATCATTGCAACCTCCACAACAATCGATTTGACTGGTGATGATTATGTCATCAAGAACAGCAGCAAGGATTACCTGCAGTAGAAGAAAATTAAAGAAATACATAAAATTAATAAATATATTAGGAAAGTACAAAAGTTAATTAAAACTAAAATTAATGTCAAAAATTATATAAATGTATGTAAAGAAAAGCAAGAATTAATTAATAAACTTAAATTATATTCAATTGAGGTGGAAAATATGAATAACTGTTATGAGACTGATATAGAGTGTCTAAATTTAACAATTTTATCACTTAAAATTCCTACAAAGTATATCAAATAAATATGAATCGGCTCAGGATGAGATAAAAGAACACATATTGGCCATGAATGATCTGGTAAAGTCATGTAAGTATAATGAGGCGCTTTGACTCCTAATTAAACATCAGAGTGAGTATCAGCGCTCCATACCAGGTTCGTCGGGGACAATATGTGTAAAAATAATGATGTAGTAAGGACTCATTATTTTCACCTACACTCTATGACAGTACCTTAACAAAGAATATTAACTTAAAAGTAATTTAAATATTAATAAAAATAAAGTTATTATGTATTGTGATGACATAGGCAAAAATTTGGGCACAATGTTAAATAACTGTTTAAAAGGACATCAGGTTAGTAATTGTTGTATGCCTGGAGCATCCTTTAGTCATATAATGAATAAAGTTTTAAGTAGTAAGTTTTGCCCTAATAGCACATTAATAATTCTTGTTGGGAGAAGGGGCAATGTAAACAAAACTCAATTATTAAAATATATTGATCATCTAAATACTTTAAATGTACATAAAATTATCTTGTTTACATTGCCTTGTAGGGTTGGCCACAGGAAAATAAAATAAGATACAATTTAAATTTATTAATGAATAACTTTTCATTTAATAACAATATAAACTTGACATCTAATTGTTATAATTATAATAATATAATTAATTTAATAGACATAAATAATTTAATTAAGAAATTTTTGACTAGAGATAGGTATTACCTATCCAAATATAATTTAAGACAGATAGCAAATGTGCTATCTTATTGTTTATATATTAACTCAGCCAAGGACTTGGCTACCGACATCTGCTTCTTTTGAGCAGTGTAATGACTTATTATGTAATTTGGAATCAGTTCCAAGTAATTTAAATTAGAAAATGAGACAATAGAGGTAATCTCTAGCAGTTATAATAATTTAAATAATTTAGAATGTAGCTTACAAAACCTTCATTGTATGACTCACAGAGTGATAATAAAATTGTTTACACTGGTGCATCAGAATATACAAGGCATGATAGGCAAAGAGCTAGAAATTGAATTGTTCTTAAATAGCAATAATATTCATATTTTATGTATTACTGAACATTGGTTAAAAGCTTATAACATAATGTTTAATTTCAGTAATCACCAGGTGGTCAGTTCGTTCAATAGAGAAACGGTTTTAAGAGGTGGCTCGTTAATATTAGCTAGTAAATTATTATCATGTAAGGAACGTAAAGATATTGTGAGCCTCTCTGTTGAGCGAACTGTAGAAATGGCTTGTGTTGAGTTTGAGCACCTCATTGTTGTGTGCGTCTACAGACCCCCATGTTCTATATACAATACTTTTGAAAATTATGGAGGAAGTTTTTGTTAAGCAATAAACAGAATAAATCTGTTGTAATATGTGGAACTTTAATATCAATCTCCTAGAAGCTTCCTCCACCAATATTAAATTTAGATCATTGTTTAAATCTTATGGTCTTTTAATTTATTTTAGAGCCAACGCGTATTACTGAATGTAGTGAAACATGTATAGATAACATTTTACAAATGTTAAGCCGTTGCATAAATGTATAATTCAAAATTGAGTTCTGATCACTGTGGACAGTTAGTTTCGTTACCTTATGTTCACAAAAAGCAAGTAGATGAGAAAATTGTGTTTGTTCCTGTAAATGCTAGTCGCTTGGAGAAGTTTAGAAGTAACATAGTGAAGAAACTTCCATCACTTTCATACCAAAATGATCCTAATTTTTATATGGAACAGTGTTTAAACTTATTTGCAATGAATTTGATAATATTTTACTTCTAAAACGTTCTCCTTGAACAGTCGGAAGGCTTTCAATGAATGGGCGACAGTAGGAGTCCATAAGAGAACAAAGGTTATATGAACTTTACCATGAAAGGTCATATAACCCTAGCGTCGAATTTAGGAATATGTTAAAAATATTCAAAAATATTTAAAGGTGTGCTCCAAAGCCAAGTCTTTGCATTTGAGCAACAAAATTAAGACGGCTTCTAATAAAATTAAAATGACGTGGAGTATAATTAATAGTGAAACTGGTAAGGTCAACTCTCGCAATTCAAACTACCGGTTGAGTTTTAACAACAAATTAACGGAATCAGATCAGGATGTTGCAATGGTTTTGAGAAGTATTTTACGGATATTCCGATCTTAACCACTATGTCACTGAATTCTTCTCCTGCCGTCGCCGAATCATTGCTTAAACAAAATGTAAATGCGTGTACAAAGACATTTACATTTCATAAAATATCATCAAAAGATATTGTAAAATATTTTAAAACTATTGATGTTAAGAAAACTGCGGATCTGTGGGGCATTTCCGTTAAAGTTATTGCGTCTATAATCGATATAATCGCGCCTCAACTAGCTATTATTTTTAATACTAGTATCGAATATGGTGTGTTTCTGATTTGATGAAGCATAGTAAAGTAATACCTTTATTTAAATCTGGTAGTACATTAGACCCCGCCAATTTTAGACCCATTTCTGTACTGCCAACACTAAGTAAAATTTTGAAAAAATTATTCTTGATCAAATGTTAATTTTTTAATGTTAATAATTTACTTCATAAAAATCAATTCGGTTTCACAGGGTCGCCCGACAACTGATGCTGGTGTTGAGCTGATTAAATATATTTTCAATGCATGGGAGAATTCACAGGATGCTTTGGGTATATTCTGTGACCTATCCAAAGCCTTCGATTGTGTTCACCATGAAACATTAATCAGGAAACTACAACACTACGGTGTAAGAAGTAATGCTCTTAAATTAATTGTTTCATATTTAAGTAACAGAACTCAAAAAGTTGTCATTAATAGTATGAGCTCTTCCGGGTCGATAGTACAAATGGGCGTGCCTCAAGGCTCAATTCTCGGCCCTTTCTGTTTCTTGTATATATTAATGACTTACCTTACATAGTAGGGGATAACCATAATATAGTATTATTTGCTGATGACACTTCATTAATTTTCAAATTAAAACGACAATTATTAAAATATGACGAAGTAAATAATGCTATATCTAAATTAGTAAATTGGTTTAATGTTAATAACTTGCATTTAAATAGCACTAAAACGAAATGTATGAAGTTCGTGACTCAAATGGCAGACAATTAAATACTAATGTAATTTTAAATGGGAGGAACTGAGTCTTGTCGATACCACCATTTTTCTTGAATAACACTAGACGCGAAGCTCAATGGAGCCCCATATATCAAAGTTAGCAAGCAGACTTAGTTCTGCAGCATATGCTGTAAAAAGATTAGAAATCTTACCAGTGGAAACAGCTAGACTTGTTTACTTTAGCTATTTCCATAGCATAATGTCCTATGGTGTTTTGCTATGGGGACACGCAACTGACACTGAAATTATATTTGTTTTACAGAAGGGCCATAAGAGCAATCTATGATTTAAAACCTAAAGAGTCGCTCAGACAAAAATTTAAGGAAATTAATATATTAACTTTGGCCTCTCAATACATTTATGAAAATGTAATGTACGTACACAAAAATAAAAGTAGTTATACAAAAATAAGTGATATTCATTCTGTAAATACTAGGAACAAACACAAGCTAGTAGTACCAGTTACTCGACTCCACCGAGTCAGTAATTCATTCTTGGGGCGATGTATACGCTTTACAACAAAATCCCAGAAAATATACAAAATTGACCTGCTCAAAATTCAAAACTTTATTAAACATAGTTTGTATAAAAGGGTTATTATAATGTTAAGGAATTTATGGATGATAATAACCCTGGGAATGAGGTGTTCGCTGCCAGGCTGTTTCTAATTTGTTTTGTGTGTTAATTGTGTAATATACATGATTGTAGCTGTTATTTAAAAAAAGTCCCGCTGGGTTTTGCTGGTTCTTCCCAGGACAGAGGTTTTTTTCGAACCAGTGGTAATTAGACAAAGAGTGACTTTCAATAAGTATTATTTATAATCTATATTGAATAAAAAGTTTCTGTTTCTGTTTCTGTTTCTGATGTTTTCCTTCACCGCCGAGGAGGTGGTAAATCAGCACTTAAAATTGCAATTAACAATGTCATTGGTGCACCGATGAAATTGTTAATTTTTTTTTTTTTATTAACAACGGTGCATACTTTGATTAATTAAATATATTTTACAAAAAATTGAGTTTATATTCCTCGCGTAAAAACGCTAATTTCATATGTATGGACCTAATAGTATGTGACATGATACACTTATAGTAAAGATAGAAAAAGTTGTCACACTTATTAATATTATCGACTAATATTATTAATACACCATAAGACCTGTTTAATAATTATAGTAGATTTAGAAAGATCTATAAAGTAACTAGATCGAAGCGAGATGGCTGAGATAGCAAGTAGTCATTAAAACAAGGGACAAAATATTTGATTCAGTTCAAATATCTCAAAATGTGTTCATACCCAAATACTATATAGCACTCTCTCCTGATATTTGTCCCTACAAATTCACTACTGTAAGTAGCTTCGGAGTCGAATTTGTTTGAGAACGTTGGAGCAAATTATCAGTTGAGAATGAAAATTCACTACAGTGATAGTACTTCAAGTTCAGTAATTTAGGTATCTTCCGTAATGTTGAATTATGTGCAATGTTATTTATTATGCCTTAAACATGTAAGCATGTCAGAATTAAAAATACTGTTGTGTCGTTAGCTTCATCTTTGTCATATAAAAACAAGATATTCTAATAATTGAAGTAATAAAATATTTTAATATTTGAAAATTAACTAGTCATGAAGTTCATTAAAAGTAAATACTTTTACATTTATTTTACATTTAAAAGGACGGTGCCGTCTTGATAAGAAATTTTGGCCAAATGACGAAAATTTTAGAGAAATTTGTATTACTTATCAAAGCCAAAGAATTTAAATGTAAATAATCAGATCCGACAACATTGTGAATTTTTAAATCAGTCTTGTTCATATCTATGTGTAAAAACGAAATACATGTTGTCGTTAATTTGTTTAGTGTGACTGACTAATGACCATATTCGGTGTTTCACACAGTCACTACGAGAAATGTTTTCCTGATAGAATATTTGATCCAATAAGCGTCTCGTATAATACAATAAGGAGTCTACGAATAGATAAATATGTATATATGACGTTATATATGTTAATTGGAAAGCGCCTAATAAAGAAAACTACACCCTATCCTTATAATTTCATAACAAGCAAAATAGTGGCGTATTTTGTGTGCTGAAAATAAGTCAATTACATATGTTGTGACGATGAAGATGTTCACTCGGTCGATTTCAGTCGAGGCAACAATATTTAGAGTTCCATCAAATATGTCCTATGATTAAGTTATAGAACTAAGATTAAGTTATAATGACATATAATATGTGATTTCTAATATAATTGATTCACAATAACCAAAGAGATTTTAAGGTTTAAAATATTTGAAGGTCTTCGATAATAACCTTTGCGCTGATTTGTAATGATCTATTATATATTAGGTATGTGATTCAAATAAATGAACTTTTTATTTATTTACGCTTTAAGCAAATCAAAACTAATGTTAAATTACGTCGCTGGCGATGGAAGATAAATTTCATAAGACGTGATAACATGGTGATAGCAGTTAAAGGTTAAATCTTCAAGCTTGTTAGAGATACACTTTGGATTAAAATCTGTTATCTAGGAGGAAATACTTTTAAAATAAGAAAACTTGATGTAATATAGCCACGCTGCAGCTGTATTATGGTTGCACCACGAATGGGTTGGCTCGTCTGGGCAAATACCATGAACTCACTGAATGTCTAAAATAGCAGCACAATGCTTAGCTGTTTCATAATATGGTGAGCGTAGAGAACTGAAGATCTTTATTAACGGTAACGAGGCATTTTATTTTAGTTTTCAGTGGTAACAATTGGTACTCGTTAGTCATCTGATGGTAGGTAGGTCGTTAGTGACCTCTGCAATCCATTAACACCTACAGACAGCGACTAGCGAGAAAGAAATACTGAGATATAATGCTTGATGTCATGTTGTATTTAAAACGATTTTTTACCTTCTAAATTAGAACACACTATTGCACTAACTACTTCATCTATAGTCTACATTGTTACTTAAGTCATTTTATTAGCTAATATGGTTGTACGTATAACAAACCTTAAAGAATTTTGACTACCTAATATAAAACGTTGTATTCCAAATCCTTGTTTTAAATTGTATAATAATTTAATTTAATTGTAAAATACCACAGAACATATTATGTGTATTTATTTCGACGTTATAATTTACACGTTAGATTTTCTAGTAACGTCGTTCTTATAAAATATTCACACCCATGCTGCAGTCAAAATTTGTTTATGCAATTCTAGAAAATGTTTTATTCAGATTCAATATATTCTTCGAGTACCTGTTTTGAAAATTCGTGCGAGCCAAAATTCCAAGCAGCAGACTTATTTTACATGGAGCAATAACTTTTACTTCAAAATCATACGTGCATTTTTTAAATATAAATTTAGACTGTGATTTCTATAAGTATTATTAGTATAATACTAGTAGAAATCACAGAATGTCAGTCTCAACTACAGATTTATTATTTATTCGTAATTTGATTCTAGTAAACTTTTCTTAAATATGACCTAAATAATTTTAATAAAAAGATGTTTTATATTTTCGGTATTTATTTATTTACAGCTTACACTAGTAACGGAAGAAAGACTAAAAAGAAATTGGTAGTCATCAGCGATAACTGCGACTTGTTAGACACTTTATTTGTAGCCTTAAAAGAGCGTTATCAAAAACAAGTGATATTTTTAATTTCGTACTAAAAATATTTAATATACCACGTTTTTTCTGATTTCTGATCTGATTTTGAGCTATCTTAAATATTTCAAGTCTCTAGCTCATCAGGAAGTGCTCGAAATTTGAGTTGCAAGATTGATTGAGACACCCGGAACGACAGACAGACAGACAAACAAGAAAGTCACTTAATAAAAACGTAGTAATATTATATTCGATCCTACCAAGGCTACTATATAAATTATTAGTTCTTAGTCTTTTATCAGTTTTGTTATGTATGTAATTACTCTAAGACTTTTGTAGTTCTAATTTTAAATTTTGTTGTGAAAGCCAAAATTATTGCCATGAAATCATCTTTCAAATAATGAGGATAATGAGAGTTTTGCAATAATCAAAATCATATGAATATATATACCTATTATTATTAATAAATTTGTAATTAAACTAAAAAAACATCTAAATTTTCGCATTTTGTTATATGGTGTGTGTTATTATATTATATTTAAATTATAAAAATATCTTTATATTGTTTAAGCGACAGAAGGAAAAACAAACTTAATTTTTTGAATTTTTATAGATGGTGCTGTTTTAAAAACCGTTAAGTGCCGGTGTTGTTCCCAACAACGTCACAAATGTAACACACCACTTTTTAAAAAAAATAAAGTACAAAGTTGTAGAGCTCTACGTTATCAGGCTTATGATGAATAAAATTATCAGCAGAAATTATGAAAATTAACTTCTGAAGAAAACGAACGCTTAAGTCTCATTTTTGCAATGCCGTAATACACCAACAGACACAGAAACATACAGGCGGACAAAATGCTCTAGACTTGTTTATTCTAGAAAATATCAGAATCATCGACAATTTTTCTAAAGATATATCATATGTAAATAAGGTTGGAGTGAAAAAAAATTATAAGCAAATGTGAAAATATTTTTGTCTAGGTTTTTATTTAGAGGTGTCTAGGATAGAACAAAGTATTGGAAAAAAAAGTTCGAAACATGTCAATGTTGGTTAGAGCAAAACTTTATAAAATATTTTACAAATTGTTCTTCTTTTGTTTCTGAACATATCCAATTCCAATCGTTAGTATAATATTTATTAGTATAATAATATAATATATTATATCAAATGTCGCAGTTATTGAGTCAGCCTTACGGTTGCAAGCAAATTTTTACAAACTTTTCACCCTATTTAAAAAAAATTGATAAGATTAAAAAAGGATATTTATTATTTTATTTAAATATATATATATTAACATTAATTATTTTTCCTCTATACAAATTTGAGCACCCTCTGCCTTTTCCCCCATAAGAGGTTGTTTTGAAAAATCGCGAAATACGTATTCATTTGTTCTTGCTTACAGAGTAATTTTGAGCTATTCGCCCCGTTATAAAAACATTCATAAAAACTTTAACACTCTATTTCACCCTCTTAGGGGTTGAATTTTCCAAAATCCTTTCTAAGTCTAAATGTCCAAAATGTCCAAATTTCAGATTTTAATGTCTAGGTGGTTCGGGCTGTACGTTGGAAGATGAGTCAGTCATTTAGGACGTTTTCTTTTATATATATAGTGTTGGGAATGAGGGTAAAAAAATAAAAGGAAATACGAACAAATGAAGGTGAATGGTAATCTCCCACTTGTTTTAACAGTATAAGGACCAATAAGCTTTTGAGTACGTCAAATGGAGGTTTGTGTAGATTAGTTTTTAAAACCTCTTCAATAGCGGGTAAAATTAACTCTTCTCCGATGGTGTGCGGTTTTCCAGACTTCGCTATAAGCAACGAAATATTGTAAGATGCGCGATGCGCGCAAGCCATCATCGTTACTTTGAGATGTTGAAGCAAACATACTATTTACGGTAGGTCTCTTTTCGTATTTTTCTTTCTATATCAATATCTTTCCGTGTTTGAAATTATTTCAGATCTTTACCAATTTTTTCAGGATGAGACCTTCTTAGATGGTCTTCGAGCTTCGATGGTTTCATAGAGTCATTGCTCAGAACTTTGGTGCATAAAAGACACATAGGCAATCGTTTGTCTGCCGTTGATGGAAGAAAACCAAATTTCAAATAATCAACACTGTACTGTCGACATTTCTTCTTAGATTCAGCCATTTTCCGTATCAGTTGTGACCTGTAAAAAAATAAATATGGCTATTATAACACAACAGAATAGAATTATTGCAATAAAAACAAAAAACAAATTGCTCGCGCAAACACCGCTCTTTTAATGAATCGCCGTCGTCGCGTAAATAAATATTTTTAAACAAAAAGTAGGTACCTAAAATTTTAACCTTCCGTGACTTTTTGTTCTTTTATAGAAGTTTTGAATAATCTCTAGTATTTAATTTTTACTTCAAAACTACCTACTACACTCAAATAGTAAAACAAACATAATATGATTGATAAATTACAATATACAATAAAAATATGTATAACAAATAGGCAGACACTTACTTTTTCCGGCACTGCAAACACTGACATCGATTCACTCATAGTCACACTTTTATGTTCAAAATCCCGGAAACAAATGAGTAACGTTTTGTTCTTGGCATTCGTATTTATACTAATGTAGATTGCAAGTTCAGCGCAAGTCGCATTTCATCCCTTTGCAGGTCTAAACAAGCACCCCGGACGAGCGGGCGCACGGGCGGCACTTTGCAAGTCTCGACATGTGGTGTACACTTGTATCTATTGTTCTATTCAATTCTGTGTTTGAACTGAGTATCGAATATTTTTGAGTACCTACCTAGTGAATGATGCTACCTGCCTACGTTGATAGGTAAATCCAAGCCAAAACTTTTGTTCTTTATTATGAAAACCAGAAAATTTCTCGTAGACCCCCAATTACAATTTAGAACCCCTGTTTTCTTTTCACGTCTACGTGAACCCCCGTGTGGTCTCCTATGGACCCCTGGGGGTCCACCTGGACCACTTTGGGAACCTACAAACTATATCTATATCATAAAATATTGTCATTAAGAAAACTATATTGTCAACTCTGTACTTAAATTACATAAGTCCTTGCCGTATGAAGATAAAGTTCAAACAGGTAGAAGGAAGTGTAAAATAGCTCCTATTACTCCATGTAGAACTCTTTTTACCAGGCGTCAGTTTCAAGCTCACTCTGCCTATCTCTACAATAAGCTTCACAATAAATATTCAATATATAACCTTCAACTTTATGAATGTAAAACACACACACACACACACACACGCACGCACGCACGCACGCACGCACGCACGCACGACACACACACACACACACACACACACACACACACACACACGCACACACATTGAGTAGCCGAAAGGTCGCCTATTGTGTTGTAGTCTAGTGGCAGTCAGGTCAGCCATACATTGTGGCTGGGGCATAGCGCGCCTATAGCGGCAAAATAAACAACGTGACACAACAGTGCGAACGGTAGGTCTAAGCTTTAAAATCCAATAATGTTGCTGTAAATTATTTACGACAAGCTCATTTGCACTATGAAATGCTTGCTTGTGGTAGTGTTCCACTAGCAAGCGTGTAATCCTATGTCGACCGTCCAAAAAAGCAGGCCTGCAAGTGTTGCACTCAACACCCACTACCTTGTCAATACGACCGCTCACCCGCAAAATGCCTTAGTCGTCAACATAAGGTGACACCTGCAGTAAGCGGCTGTTTGACCGCAGATGCTTATTTTGTTTTAAGCATAACAGTTCTGTGCTAAAACTGTCGAGTTGACACTTTTTTATTAATAGGTTCTCTGCCTCCTTTATTAGAAGAACATCAAGTCTACAAGCTTTACGCTGACATCTTCTAATGAATAGCAAGACCCTGGCCGTGGCGCGCACGAGAGTGGTCCAACTCGAGATATTATCTTCGTTAGGCAAAGGTTTCGTTAGGCAAAGGTTTCGTGTTCTACGACCACATGCACTGTCCGTTCCTCACACATTGCTTCCTCTAGAGCTCTGATACGTTTAAGGTCCTTGGGCCATGCGTAGCTATATCCGCCGTGTTAAAGCCAGTGGGAACGTGACGCCATTCACTCGACTTCGTCAATTCGTCTATCTCACCTAAACGGTGAGCCACATAAGGTTTATAATTGCGTGGATCACTTCGGATCCAATGTAGCACAGTACTTGAGTCCGTCCAAAAGTACCGTTTCCCGGGCTGTGTATCTTTGTGCTCGTGTTGTACAATAGTAGCGAGTCGCACCACTAACAGTGCAGCTTCGAGTTCGAGCGTGTGTGTGACGCACGGCATTGCTAAATCAATCTTAAGCCTTTTGTCAATAAGCTTCTAGTTCAATTGTTTTGTTTATTAAATTATTGTCGTTATTACTTGTTATTTATTAATTAATGATATTCTTCTTGTTGTTACGTTTTGTGTTTTTTGTTTTGTTTTAATAATGCCTAACGCGTAGGTACGTTTATAGTGCTCGTGAATACGGCAACATGTTAATGTGCCTTGGAGAATCTTATAAGGCCACGGAGGATCGGTAAGCTGTTTTATACCTAATTTATTTTTTAAATAACTTAGTATTGAACTGATCTGAATAGGTACATAACTGAATACATCAGAATAATAAACATATCTACACAATGGATAAAAAAGCATGACTCTAACCTTGTTAACATTTTATTTAAGTATTTTTTTCATTAGCGGGGAACCGAACCAGTTATTTGGTTTATTTAACCTGTAATTGAATTAAAGTGGCTACGTGGAGACAAGCACAGGCAAAATAGTAGGTTAAGTAGATAAGTTAGGTATTTAGACAAGTGTTAAATTATTAGGTATTGTGGTACCATTGTTAGTTGCGGGTCGCGCGAATTCGGCGTTCGCGCGTACATTGACCCCTAGTCAGTTGATTGTAATTCAGTAATTCCACTGCTGGTTTTCTGTTTCAGTATTTTCATGATTTTTTAGTGAAATATCGTTTCAATTAACTGTAGTAATATGATGGAGCGTGAATAAAGCATAAAACGTTGTGAAAAGATGATTTTTCCCTCGATCGAATTTTTGTGACCCATCATCATAGGTATCCTTAGTACTATCATCTGTCTTCGTTTTCGGGAGCGTTTCAAAATACCCTGTAAATAATGTCGCTTATATATATATATATATATATATATATATATATATATATATATATATATATATATCTATATATAGAAAGACGTTATTTATTATGACTATTATATTATATCCAAGAGAACAAATAGTCACATAATAAATAAATATTTTATAATGCGTCGCTTACAGCTTATACAGGGTGTCCAGTAAATAGCACGACATACTGCAGGGGTGATAGCTAGGGTCACTACCTATCAATACAACACAATATATGTTCAGCAAAATCTTACGGATTTACAGTTTTACAAAATTTTCCGAAATACCTGAAAAATTCTACCTTGAAACAGATTTTAAGCATCTCGTAATGAAAAATCCTTTTCTACTACTTTTTACATCAAATTATTTGTGAATAGTTACTTTACTCATTGATAAGTCTTTTTCTATCAAAGACAAGAATGTTTTCAAGAAATACTATTTTTTGTTTAAATTTGCACAGAACTATTTTCTTATCACTTAAGTTTAACCTACAGTGGTGAAAAAAAAATCTATGTGGCAGTTTTGTACAACAAACTTTAAAGATAGCCTGTTTAATGGTGATTTAGGAAAGATACAATACTAGTGCATTTTCATTAAAAAAATACCAAAAAAATGCTATTTTAGTTCCAGAGAAGCTGATTTTGTTGAAAATGTAATTAACGTAATTTTGACAAAAACCACTATGAGAATAAGTAATAGCTGCTCATTTACGCGAATTATTATAAAACTAGTTGTGACACGTAAAATGCGACATGCACGCGTAATGACTATAAAGGATGATTCACGCTATAACGTGGCGCGGCCGGGCCGTGCCCCGGCTGGGGCACGGTCAAACATTATGGTGTACTTTTTGTATGAAGCGATTCATGCCTGACCGTGGCCCGGCCGTGCCCCGGCCGTACGCCGCCGGACTCGGCCGGGGCACGGCGTTGAAATGTCGGTGGGTATTGTTTCCGGCCCGGCACGGTCCGGCCCCTGACACGTTGTAACATGAACATATGCGCCCGGACGCCCGGAGAGCAGTCAACGTCAAATCTTAGTGAAGTGAGCAGCTCAACAGCAAAATGGACGATGAAAAATTATTAGAATGTGTGCGCAAGTACCCTGTGATTTACGATATGAGCCATCCTAAGTATTTAGATAACAAATACAAAAATATTATTTGGAAAACCATTTCGGACGAAATAAAACAATCTGGTAAGTTGTAACTTTTATTTCAATTTACATTTATAATAGTTATTCAAGTGTCACTAATTACTTTACGACAACATGTAAGTACATGTGAGTGGGATTATCGGTTTTTAGTAGTTATTTTAGAATATGATAGGTAAATTATAAGAAGTATATTATAGTGTAAGTATGTATTTATTCTTGATACTGTTGTCCTATAAAATTACGTCCCGCTGTTGACGCTAAATATTCTTTAAACGTTTCTCTTACCGCAAATGCATCATTAGCCGGTCTTCCTGGTTGAACGCTCAATGGATTTAATAAATGTGGTTGCGCATTTTGTGCACTATGATTGATAAGCCCTGTTCTCTTTTGTTCGCATAAAAATTATGCAGTACGCATGTAGATAGAATAATGTAATCAACATTTTCTGGAGCAAGTTTCATTCTTCTTTGAAATATTCTAAATCTTTGTGTCAAAATACCAAAGGCATTTTCGACTAGTCGCCGGGCTAAAGACAGTCTATGATTGAAATTCGTTTTATTAGCGTCACCTGTTGCTTGGTGTCCTGGATACGGTCGCATTAGGTATGTTTTCAAAGGAAACGCTTCATCACCAACTATTACATATGGTGCAAACGTAGAGGAACCGGGTAAATTTTTACCAATAGGTACATGAAGCGTCCCATTTTCTAAACGTTTTCCAAGATTACATTGTGCAAAAATGCCACCATCACTGTTTCGTCCGTAAGCGCCAATATCAACTGCAATAAATTTGTAGCATGCGTCCACTAACGCCAATAAAACAATTGAGAATGTGTGTTTATAATTAAAATATAGAATCACTATTGGCTGGGCTTCAATAACAAAATGTTTTCCATCCAATGCGCCTATACAATTTGGAAAACCTCTAAGGTTTTCAAAATCTTCGGCAATTTTACCACATTTCTTCTGTTGGTTCTGGTATAACGTCTTTCTTAAGTCTTTTAACGATAGATCGACATGTGCTATGTACAATCTCGGTCACAGTTGAATGCCCCAATCGAAAACTGTACGAAATAGTTTTAAACGAATCCCCAGTAGCCAGGAACCTGAAAAAATAATAATGGTATAATTTCGCGGTATCTGTGTACTACAGTGAGCTATTACGTATTAACAGTACCATTTATACAGGTTGTAAAGAAAATTACTTAACTTGTTCATTCTATACTATCTTTTTGCAGATGATGTATGTAAAAAAAGGTGGGCAAACATACGGGACCAGTTCAAAAAACATAGAAACAAACGTAAAACCAAGAGTGGACAGGGTGCTGTGGCTATAAAAAAATATAAATATGAAGAGAGCTTGAATTTTTTACTGCCTCATATACAGGATCGAAATACAATAACAAGTATCGAGTCTGAGAACGAAGAGACGCAAAACGAAACGGTTACTTCGCCAGTTACTACGCCCAACGAAACAATTAACACCGATGAACAGCAGCAGCAGGAAGATCGCTCACCAGCTATTAGTGAACCAAATTTTACGCCACCTGCTGATCCGAATCCATATCCCCCGTCAACTGCACAATTCACTCGTTCCGGCAACCGCAATCGCAATGCAACCGTTGCAACTGCACACAATCGCCGTCGTATAGTGCCACAATCCCAGTCCTCTGCGTCAAGCGCATTAATGGAATACATTCTAAAAAATAAAGAAAAGTCCAACACACAAGACATTCATCCTATTGATGCTTTCTTCAACGGTTTGGCAGCCACCATAAAATCTTTTTCCCCTTACTATCAGCATCTTGCAAAAGGAAGAATATTTGCAGTAGTACAAGATTTGGAGTGGGAGCAATTGTCATCAGAGCCTTCTTCTTACACATCTCCAATGAGTGGAACAACGTCGGCGTCGTCTACTAATTCAAGGTCGGTGTATGCACCGGTTCCGATGACTACACCAACGCCAACACCGGAATCAACGCTCACCTACGTTTACGGTTCCGTACCTACGCCTTCGAACCTTCGCCTTCGGAACTTACGCCTTTGGAATCTAATAATTTGTCTACTTTATTTTCAGAGTTCACGGCAGACTAATGAAATGAATAAATACTATGCGAATTATTTAAATTTTTACTTTTTTTCATTCACAATGCAATTTTGATTATTGAAAAATTGAAAATGAAGTATTTAGAAAAAATCGACCCATCTTACAACCAGCTCTGATAGATGGTTGTGAGACGGGTCAATTTTTAAATACTACATTTTTAAATACTATGTGATTTAGTGCATATCAATTTATTATTTACCTGATGCAGACTGCTAATCGTTCGATGGGAGATATAGGCTTTTGAAATCTTGTAATTTTTTTGGTTAGGTCTGGTTTTACTTTTTCAAGTAAAAAGTAAAGCATTCTTTAGACATTCTAAAATAACCAAAAACTTGCTCTCATCATCTATTAATTCTTTGTAAAGTAAAGCAAATTCTCCTTCTGTTTCAGTTTTCCAGGTTGGATGTACGGGTGTACATCCAACCTGGAGTTTCGCTTTTTCCAATACTTCATCATCGATGGCAATTGCAATAGCTGCCAATTCAAATTGTAAAAATTGCATATTTACGTAAGCGTGAAGTCTATCGACAGATGAAATCACTAGCTGACAAAAACCACATAACACAGAGTCGTGCATAAGCCACGGTCGTGCAAACAGCCCGGTGTAACATGAATGACTGGCCTGGCCAGCGCACGGTGGACGTGCCCCGGCAGGGGCACGGCCCGGCCGCGCCACGTTGTAGCGTGAATCATCCTTAAAGGTTTTTACCTGCTCGCCGACCGACCCGACCCGACAGGTTACTGTCTAACAAAAGAAGCGCATGTGCTATCCCGCTCTTTCTTGCATTGTGATTTTGTGTCCCACTCAACCTTATTTGCGACACTTGTCAGTACGCTACCTAAACCGTGCGCAACGCATCTCTGTGTTCACAAATTATTGTTTCGTACTGACGACTGTTTTGTGCCTTGGACCCCGGACTTTGTTTGCCTGACGATTTGATTTTTATTGTGATCACTACGACGACTTGGCGATCACCTGGACTTTTGTGTTTTATAACATGGCCAACCGCCGCGTTTTTCCTGGTTATACGCAGCGAGAGTATGCTGAGATGCACCTTATTTACGGAGAAGCTGGCCAAAGTTCCTGAGCTGCTGCCACCTCTACAGGGAAAGGTTTCGATAGGAGACATCCACACCATGAAATGTTTACCAGAGTGCATAACTCCTACATGGAAGGCAGACTCCTGGTCAAGGTGGTGGTGGACGGCCTCAAGTTGTTGACGAAGACATAGTGCTTCAGGAACGAGAACAAGACCCGACAACTTCGGTTAGGCGATACAACGGCGCACAGGGATACCGAAGTCCACTGTTCATTCAGTACTTAAGAGGTATGGATACCATCCATTTCACGTACGACGCGTGCAAACTCTTTTAACTAGAGACTACCTGCCGAGAGTTCAATTCTGCCGCCGCATGCTTAAAATGCATCGGGAGGACCCAAACTTTTTAATAAGGTGTTATGGAGTGATGAGTCAGCCTGCAGTAAGGTCGGCTACTTGAATTTGCATAATTTACATAGTTGGCAATTAGAAAATCCGTATGTGTCAAGAGAAGACAGGTCCCAGTACCAATTCAAAATAAATTTATGGTGTGGGATTTTAATGGCCAGATTGTGGGTCCCGTCGAGCTTCCACCTACATTAAATGCCAATAATTACTTGAGTTTTACGAGAACCCTACCCACGCTCCTTTAAATGTTCCTGAGTGAGCTAAGAGAGGATGTGGCTTCAAATGATGGGTACCTGCTCATTATGGCCGGGAAGTAAGAGCCTACTTAGATGAAGCTTATCCAGGCAGGTGGATTGGGCGACTGGGACCGATATTATGGCCACCTAGGTCTCCGGACCTAAACCCCTGGATTTTTTCTATTGGGGTGCCATGAAGGACAAAGTCTATGAAAACTGATCCAAAATGACAATAAATTGAGAGCAAGGGTTAACATTGCAGCAAGAAAAATATCGGAAATAAGCCTGAGAAGACTCAAAAGCTCATTTTTAAGAAGATGCTGAGTGTATTAGGGCATAAGGAAGCAATTTGAGCATTTATTGTAATTTATTTAAATAAATGTTTATTAAAGTTAACTCCTCTGTTTTTACTATCACCACCTTATCCTTCAAGATGTCATTTATAGACCGGCCGGCCGGTCGGCTGTAGATTAATTATTATGTAATTCGAACCGTAGTACGACCTTACAACGATTCGAATTCAAAGTCACATTACTTGCATTTAAAATAAAATGCTCTTATTAACTAAAATAGCTTATTTTTTGTATTTTTTTAATGAAAATGCACTAGTATTGTATCTTTCCAAAATCACCATTAAACAAGCTATTTTTTAAGTTTGTTGTACAAAACTGCCACATAAATTTTTTTTCACCACTGTAGGTTAAACTTAAGTGATAAGAAAATAGTTCTGTGCAAATTTAAACAAAAAATAGTATTTCTTGAAAACATTCTTGTCTTTGATAGAAAAAAGACTTATCAATGAGTAAAGTAACTATTCACAAATAATTTGATGTAAAAAAAAGTACTAGAAAAGGATTTTTTCATTACGAGATGCTTAAAAATCTGTTTCAAGGTAGAGATTTTTCGGTATTTCGGAAAATTTTGTAAAACTGTAAATCCGTAAGATTTTGCTGAACATATATTGTGTTGTATTGATAGGTAGTGACCCTAGCTATCACCCCCTGCAGTATGTCGTGCTATTTACTGGACACCCTGTATAAGTACCACTGCTTGGCACAGGCTCCTGATTTCTGAGAGGGTTTTGTGGTAAAAAAATGCCTGCCGCGTTATTCAATTGCATGTTGGCGGACATCACATTTCGGAATATATGTCCTTTTTTTTCAGAACCGGAACGACAGACAGACAAACAAGAAAGAAAGGCAAATATTCAGTCGAAGCTAGTAAACAAACAGCTTGCCTCTGTGATGGCAGAATTGGAGTATTGATCACGCTCTTCTCACAAGTCGGCTCTTAAATCTGCGACTAGCAAAGTTGAATAATGAAACCGGTATGAGGAACATTGAGCGTTTGGCGAGCTTATGTGTAAATCTCAAGTAGTAAGACTTAGTCTTATTAATTCGTAAAACGAAATGTTTAATATTCGACACAAAAAGTGCCGAATATGGACTTTAATAATTATGGATTCTTAAGAGAAGTCCTTATGCTATGTAACTGTAACGCAAAACAAAATTATTAATTGGTCAGGACAATCATCATTAATAACCTCTATGCGTTGTGTTCGACGAAAGCAACGTGGGCCGTTCATAACACAAACAGCGCTTGGATACTCGTAGTTTTCATGAATATATAACAAGTGATGTTAATTGCAATGACTACTAGTCTCGTTCATTAATATCTGTATATGAAAGGGAACAGCGGCTCCCCATAACCCGCCCTCCAGCAGAGATCGACAAATTAGTGACCTTCTATTCACAGATACTAATACCACACCACGTTGGGTTCGGGAACAACGAGGTGGGCGTGACCCCTGAGAAGGTGTGTCACTCAAAGCCCGTCTGCACTCTCTCAAAAGAAAGATTAGACGACTAAGATTACGGGTCCCTATGGTATGGTCCCGGTCTTGACCTCAGTCATCAGTGGACTTTATCTTCTTGTAAATGGAGTTGATTCGTGAAATGAAACACCAATTATTCTTCATAAATCCCCCCTTAGAAATGCGACATTGAAAATTTCACTACTTTTTCCTATTATTTTTCTCTATTGTTTTCTTTCTTGATTTAAATTGGAAACTGGTAGCTGGTCCCGAACGAATTTCCACTCCTTGTCTTCTGCGTAAGTGCTATTTAGCACACAGCAGGTCTCGGGTCTCGGGGCATACCCCATTGCCCGGAATCTCCTCGCGGTACATAACTATGTACCGGTCGTGGGAGCCGTTATGGCATTGTAGGTAGCGCTGCGGTCCGAGGTTCGGTTCCCCGTCACTGCAAATTGGTTTCATAAAAATGTCAGAGTTGGCCTATCTTCGGCATTGAGGATTGATACTCGACTCTCTAATCTATATAGAGAGGAGTTCTCTAGGTAGAGGTCGCCCGTCCGGGGGTCGAGCATGTAGTGGTGCAAAGTTGTTGAGGTGTTCATGTAGCCCGTTGTTAGCGCGGTCGAACATGCCGCGCGCCAGCCGGGCCACGAATTCCTGAATGTTCTCCATCTTCAGGTTGGCCGCGATGACGTCATTCCGGACGTAGCGACCTGCACCGACGATGGTCCGTAGTGATTGGTTCTGCTGAACCTGCAGCCGCTGCATCTGCCGTTCGCTCAGGAGTGCGTACCAGGCCGGAGCAGCAAAGGTTATTTTAGGTCTTATATACGTCTTTTAGATCTTCACTTTGGTCTTAATTGAGACCTTGGATGGCAGGACTGGATGGAGCATCGACCGAGCACATCTGGCATTGCGGACGACGATGTCGACGTGCGCGGTCATGCGCAGCATCCTGTCTATCCGGCACCCAAGGTAGGTCACGGCCTTCTCGTACGCAATCTCCTGGCCTCTTACCGTCAACGTGGGCGGGAAGTTCCTGTATCGGCGGGGGAGAAGAGCGGCCGTTTTCCCAACATTTACAGCCATTCTCCACTCATCCAGCCACGGTGGCAGCAGGTCCAGCAGGCGGCGGCGAGATGGGCTCTTCTGGACGAGGTGAAGTAGGCGCTATCGTCTGCATATAGTGCCAGCTCTACGTCGTCCTCCCATTCGCGTAGGTGTCCTGCCAGTGTAGGGATGTCATTTGTATAAGCCACGTACAGGATCGGCGAAAGACAGCTGCCCTGTGGTACGCCAGCTCTTATGGTTTTTACTGCGGATTCGGCATCTTCGACACAGACGTAGAAGCTCCGGTCGGCTAGAAATGACGCCACTAGCCGCAGCATAACCGGAGGGACACTCGTTTGTTGTATCATCTTGAAGAGTAGTCCAGAGTGCCACACCCTGTCGAAAGCCTTCTCGATATCTAAGAAGACGCCCAAAGACATGCGATCCCGATTGTGTTCGGCCGCCAGGTGGTGCAGCACTCTGGTTAGCTGAGTTGCTGTGGAGTGCCCACTCCTAAATCCATGTTGCTCCGCCCGAAGTTGGATGCACGGGCGGATTCTTCTTAAGGTGATTTTTTCAAATAATTTGGCTATGTGCGGTAGCAGCGTTATAGGTCTGTAACTAGCAGCTCTACGCCTGTCCTTCCCGGATATCGGCAGAACTATGACCTTGCCGGTTTTTTAGTCCTCCGGGAATTCTTAAAGTCCGCAGTATGCCATTGTAGAGTTGTCCTAGTTCTACAATGGCTCTATGGGGCAGCTGTCGAAGTGTAGCGTTCGTGACCCGGTCGTGCCCCGACGCCTTCCTCGGTTGCAGGCGGGTTACTGTCCTCCGCAGTTCAGGGGAGGAGATGAACCACTCTCCTGCAAGCGGTGGCGCGGGCGACGACAAGAACTTCCGTACGCGGCTTTCCTTTTGGGCATGAAGCTCCATGTACTCCGCACTTGCTGGGTTCGGCATAAATTGCTCCTCGAAATGCTCGGCTAGGATATCCGCTCTACCTTTGGCCTTGTAACACGCCCGCCCGCGTTGTTGGTCAGCGGGCAGACGGGGGGACTAGTCTTAGTTAACTGCCGGTTCAATTTGTAGAGCGACGCTTCCTGATCTTCGGCTTTCCATATGCGTCGCTCCCAGGCCTTTCCTGTATGGGCCTGGATTGCAACCGACAGCTCATCCGTCATCTTATTCAATTTTGTTTTTATACGTGGGCAGCGAGTGCGTGACCAGAGCTTCCTCAGCGCTCGTTTTTGACGTAGCTCTCGTGGCAGCTCGTCTCTACGGTTCGATAGAGGGACGATCGTAGAGGCCTAGTTGAAGGCTTCTTGGATGTTTCTAGTTTTTCTGGTTGAAGCGGCTAAAATATTCGCACTCAAACTGTGGCTTCCATTGCTTCTGTGCAAATTCCTATTATACCTACCTTTAATTTCTCTCCTGTTTCTCAGGATGATGTCAAAAAGTCTATTTTAGCAATTCAGTCCAAGGCGGTGGGTTATGATGAGATTAGTAGACACATGGTAGTATTTATACTAGAGCACCTTCTTCCGGCAATTTCATATTATAAATTTTTCCTTGATTCAGGTCAGTACTTAATCTTTGGAAAAGGACTTCATAAAGCCCTTCCAAAAGTTTCTACTCCCATTCTTCCCAATCATTTTCGCCCTATATCCATTCTTCCCTTTCTTTCCAAAATTTTAGAATCCTGTGTTTACAAGCAAATTTCTACATTTATTTCGAAACATAACTTACTGAGTATATATCAGTCTGGGTTTCGCCCTGGTCATAGTACCAGTATTGCTTTAATTAACGTCACAGACGATATTAGACAAGGTATGGAAGAAAAAAGTAACAGTACTGATACTAGTTGATTTCTCAAATGCTTTCAACACAGTTGATCATGAAATCACTCTTTCCATATTGTCTCATCTAAATTTTGGCCCTACAGCATTGGAATGGTTTGCATCTTATCTTCGCGGTCGACAGCAGTCAGTCTGTGTGGGGCAGATGACCTCAGCTTGGGCTGATGTGGAAGCTGGTGTGCCGCAAGGCGGTATTCTTTCTCCTATATTTTTTTCAATTTTTATAAACTTTATTACCTCCATCTTCGATTGCTCGTACCATCTGTATGCCGATGACCTTCAGCTATACGTGCAATCTGAAATTGGGGATATCCATAATGGGATTAAAAAATTAAATAACAAATTATCAGCTATCAAAGATTGGTCTACTCGTTATGGATTGTTGGTCAATTCTTTGAAATGCCAAGCTATACTGGTGGGTAGCTCAAGGATGCTAGCCAAGATTAATCTTGCAGACTTACCTCCTATTTATTACAATGGGATTACAATACCGTTCAATAAGTCTGTAAAAAATCTTGGCCTACATATTGACAGCACGCTGAATTGGAGAACTCAGGTTTTTGAAGTGAGTAGTAAAGTCATTGCCACGTTACGTTCTCTGTATCGTTTAAAACATTTTCTCCCCACAAAGTCTAAGATCATGCTTGTCCAATCGCTCATATTACCCATAATTGATTATGCAGATGTGTGTTACCCGGATCTGTCCCAGGATCTTCTAAACAAGCTGGAACGCCTTCTCAATAACTGTATAAGATTTATTTTCGGGCTTCGTAAGTATGATCAAATTTCGCAATATAGATCTAAGCTTAATTGGCTTACAATCGGGCAGAGGCGTATTTCGAGAATATTACTTGTTCTTTTTTCCATATTAAATAACCCATTTTCGCCTTCTTATCTTAAGAGTAAATTTCACTATCTCTCCTCATCTCACGATAGGGTTCTACGTTCTTCTTCTAACAACAAAATATGTATTCTAGTTCACTTCACCGAGTTCTATGGTAACTTCTTTACAGTTCAGGCTACACGCATTTGGAACTACCTGCCCGATGACATCAGAAAAGCTCCCAATAAGTTTGCTTTTAAAAAGTTAGTGCGTAATCATCTATAAAACACAACACTTCTTACATGAATCATCCATGTCATTTATATTTTTAGACGTATATATTCATAGTTATTTACATGTACTATTTATATATGTTAGTAAAATGTATATTTAACGTAATTAATTATCATTTTTATTTTGTTTTTATTCTATATTGCTACACCTACGTCAAATTCTCACCACTCCATGGGTTGACTGGTAGAGAATGCCTCAAGGCATTAAGTCCGCCCTTTGTATTCATTTACATTAAGGAATGCAATAAAGAATAAATAAATAAATAAATAAGCGGCCTCTACGTCGTCCGCTGAGTTAATCTCTGTATATACTGGAGGTCTCTCCTGCAGGTGTTGCTGGTAGAGCCTCCAATTAATCTTGGTGTTAAAAGCTCTGGGCAGCGTTGTCACTGCCTTGAAGCCAAGGGTAATCAGAATCGGGAGGTGCTGTGTACTCAGGTCGTACAGCACCTCTACCACTATCGGGCAGTTGACGTTCCTAGCGAGCACGATGTCAAATACATCCGGACTTCTCCTGTGGTCAGCTGGAACGTGAGTAGTCTTCGGGACCTAAAACGTCATAGTTGTTAAGTTCTGCGTCTTCATAAAGTTCACGACCCGGCGGGGTGATCATTCTAGATCCCCAGGCCGGGTGTTTTGCGTTTAGGTCCCCCGCGATGATGGTAGGTGTTGTGCCTTTCATGATCGTCCGGATGTATGAGGAGTAAAATGGAGTCCCTGGTGGGCTGCGGTATGCTGCGAAGATCCTTAGTTCCTCGCCCGCCGCCTCCATTTTTATGCCGATTGAGTGCGTCGAATGGTATGACGGTAAGTCCAGCTCTAGGTGGACGATGTCCTTTCTCACTAGAACCGCCGTGCCTCTATAGGCGGTTCCTTGAGCATTGACTTCGCCCCTCCTATATATGTAATAGTTGGGCATCTTGATGTGCGTAGATGGCCTCAACTTTGTCTCTCCCAGCAAGATTATGTGTATGTCTTGATGTTGAGCGACAGTGCATGTTCATGGAGTTCATGGAGCTTCTGCTGGATACCGTCCGGGTTCCAGTAGAGCTGACGCAGGTTCGGGTTACTCGCTTCTGTAGTGCCGAGCCAGTAGCTGTGCAAGCGCTCTCATCACTGCAGTTATTGGGTCGGCTCTATTTCTGATGTCAGCCAGGATCTTGCTGCCGACCTCAATGGCGACGCCAACCAGCCTCAGAATTGCATCCGTGGTGTCTTGGTCGGCTGTTGGCTGTCTTGTTGTTACGGTTGGTACTGGTCTCGGCTTTGCTGCTCTCTCGTTTCTGCTTTGGCTTCTTTCTTTAAGGTAGAGCGCGCTCTATGAGTAGAGCGGGCTATATATTCTGATAGAGCCCTTTCTGGCGCTATACCTTCTGTGGTTGTCTTCTTTTCCATCCTGGTAACCTGCGCCTGTGAGGCTATCGTTACCGCTGGGGTGGGGGTAGAGGCTGCTGCTTGAGGAGGAGGCTGCACCGTCTTCTTCTTTCTCCCCCGCTTCCTCTTCTTGGAGGGCTGACGCTCCGTGGCGTCGTTAGCGGGGGGCTGTAGAGTCGCCCCGGTGGTTGCCCTTGTTGTTACGGGTTCCACCGTTTCCATTGGTACTACGAGGGGGGGGGGGAAGGGGGGGGGCTGGTTGCCTCCCTCTCCTCCTGATAGTTGCCCACCCGTCTTCCTGGATTTCAACTGTTTTCGGGCGACTCTGGGGGACCCTCTTCGGATCTTCCGGAAGTAGTCCCGGTAGGGGATCTCCTGCTTCCTAGCAATCCTCCTCAGGACTGAGCAGCGGCGATCATTTGCAGTGTGGTTTTTTGTGCAGTTGGCGCATGTGGGTTCTTCCTCTCTACCCCTAGGGCATTGTTCCCCGGCGCAGCGGACACACTTCACTGGCCTATGACAAGTTGACAGATGCGTGGCTAAAAGCCTGGCAGCGGTGGCATTGGACCAGGCCCACTCGTCCTTGCCAGGCTTCTATAACGACCCCTCTCATAAAGTTGTCGTTGTTCGTTGATCTGATAAAGAAGACAGTTTCTTTTTGTATGGAGAATGGGCCCACCAAAAACTGTGATGACTCGTAATGAAATGTATGTAGATTTATTCCTTATAATCTCTAGATTACTATAGTAATATTAGTTGTACCATATATAAAGGGAATACGGAGAAAATAACAATCAAACGGCAATCTCATTATAATGGAGGTCTCTCCTGCAGGTGTTTCTGGTAGAGCCTCAATTAATCTTGGTGTTAAAGCTCTGGGCAGCGTTGTCACTGCCTTGAAGCCAAGGGTAATCAGAATCGGAGGTTTTGTTTTTAACAGTGGTAGAGAGCCGCTGCAGCTTCTGCTGTAGCATGGATGGGCCGGCTCGAACCGGGCGGTACCACGACCTCACAGAATACCAACGTAAAGTAGGAGCTTTGCTTCTGCGTTTCGCTTGGTTAGTGCAGGTGGCCGGAGGCTAATCCCCCATAACATGGTAGCGGAATATAAAAAGAAAGAACTACCCCAGGAGGTACCAGCACCCTGGTAATGGAGAATCCTCACTGAGCATCCACGGTCAAGCTACCCTCTTCCTGAGCGTGGGTGCTCAGGCTGCCCCGCGTATTCTGGGGAGGCAAAATCCGCTCTATACTAACACTGCACGGGCAAACAGAGCAATAAAACCATGGCGACCCTGCCACGCTATCCGTGGACTTCTGCAACATCAGGGACTTCACTCGAACCTTAACGCTGTCCACTACCATCTAGAGACGGCGAAGCCGGCCACTCTTTTGACCGAGACGCAGGTGTCCTCTCCGGCTGATACTTCGTACCTCTCCTACCCGGGGTACAAATTAGAACACTTCTTTGTGCCCCGGGCTGGAGTTTGCGTATACGTCAGAGAGGATATCTGTTCTCGACGCCCGGCAGTCTTGAAGGTACGGACCTGTCCATCCTATGGCTGCGTAGACAGCGACGACCATCCCCGCGTCTACGGGTGCCTGTATAGGTCCCATAGCGGTAATGCCGACACAGACCGACTCATCGACCACGTCCAAATGGTTACAGATTTTTGCTACAACAGATCCCATCCGTAGAGATCGTGATACTGGCGATTTTAACGCCCACCACGTTGAATGGCTCGGTTCACGTTTAACCGATCATGCGTGGGAGATCTGTTTATGACTTTGCCTTGGCATATGGTCTGACACAACTGATTACTTCGCCTACACGGATTCCAGATGTGGAGGATCATACACCTTCCTGTTGACCTTCTGCTGACCTCTCATCCGGACGGTTATGAGGTTTCCGTCGATGCCCTCTTGGCTCTTCGGACCATTGTCTGATCCGGAGTGTGGTGCCACTCACGCCTCCTCGCGGTTGCGTTCTGCAGGTTGCCGCCGTGTTTGGCATTACAGGTCGGCGGATTGGGATGGAATGCGGTCTTTTTGCATCCCACCCATGGGGCGGGTTTGCTTCTCGCCGGATGATCCCAGCGCTGTTGTTGACTCTGTCACCGATGTGGTGCTACAGGAATGGAACTATTTATTCCATCATCTGTGGTACCCATCGGCGGCAGATCGCAGCCTTGGTTTGGTCGCTCCTGTAAGACTGCATTACGCAGTAAGCAGGAGTGTTATCAGGCCTGGGCTGAGGCTTCGGCGGCTCGGGATGTAAACACCAGCATGCTTAAAAAGAAGTATAACTTCGCCCAGGCCTTAAAAGAGTTATTGCCAAGGCAAAGTCAGAGCACATAGGCAGAATTGGCGAGAAACTAGTTCGCCTTCCTTCGGGAACCCGTGCATTCTGGTCTCGCCAAGGCTGTCCAAGGAAATTTCTGTGCCATCACTACCATCTCTGCACAGGAGGATGAGTCACTGGCCAACGACGCAAAGAGAAAGCCGACCTTTAGGCTCCCTTTTGCGTCCAACTCGACTCTTGATGACAGGGGAACACACCGCCGACCATCCCCAGTGTGAGTGCTCTATGCCTGATGTGCGTTTCACACAGTGCTCAGTACGCAAAGCACCTCTCCTGACATCCACAAGTCGAGGGCCTGATGGAATCCCGCCAATTGTGCTGAGGACGTGCGCTCCAGAGTTGGCACCGGTTCTAACGCGTCTTTTTCGGTACTCCTACTCCCTAGGCGTTGTCCCGAATTCATGGAAGACAGCTTTCGTGCACCCGATCCCTAAAAAAGGTAACCACCTGATCCGTCCAATTACAGGCCTATCGCCATCACCTCCTTGTTCTCGAAAATAATGGAGTCAATTATTAACTGCCAGCTCATGCGGTACCTTGAGGAGCACCAGCTGATTAGTGACTGCCAGTACGGTTTCCGTCGGGGTCGCTCAGCTGGTGATCTTCTTGTTTACCTAACACATAGATGGGCGCAGGCGATCGAGTCCAAGGGGGAGGCATTGGCCGTTAGTTTGGACGTAGCGAAGGCCTTCGATCGGGTTTGGCACAAAGCGCTTCTTTCGAAGCTCCTTCCTATGGGCTTCCCGAGAAATTGTGCAATTGATCACCAGTTTTCTGGCTGATCGGAGCATCAAGGTCGTAGTAGACGGTGCGTGCTCCGATTACAAGACTATTAACGCTGGTGTTCCACAAGGTTGCGTGCTATCACCAACGCTGTTTCTTCTGCATATCAATGATATGTTGCAAACCGGTAACATTCATTGCTATGCGGATGACAGCACTGGTGATGCTCTATACACCGGCCATGCCAATATTTCTCGGGAAAACGTCGCCGAGTACCGGAACAAACTTGTAGTTGAAGTCGAGACTTTGTTGGACAAAGTCTCGGATTGGGGCGACTAAATCTAGTCCAGTTCAATCCCCAGAAGACACAAGTTTGCGCGTTTACCGCAAAAGAACCCTTTGTCGTATCTCCTCAGTTTCAAGGCACTCCCTTGTTGCCTCAGCCAGTATCGGAATCCTCGGCGTTGACATATCGAGTGACGTGCAGTTTCGTGGTCACTTGGAAGAGAAGGCAAAATTAGCTCTAAAAGCTTGGCGTGCTCAGTAGAGCGGGGCAGTATTTCATGCCGACACACCGCCTGCAACTTTACAAGGCGCAGGTTCGGCCTCACATGGAATACTGTTCCCATCTCGGGCAGGGGCCCCAGTGCCAGCTCCTTCCACTTGACCGCATTCAGCGCAGAGCGGATCGAATCGTCGACGACCGGGTTCTTTCCGATCGGCTTGACTCACTAGCTTTGCGTAGAGATGTTGCATCTCTTTGCGTATTTTATCGCATGTACCACGGGAGTGCTCTGAGGAATTGTTCGGACTAATTCCAGCCGCTCAATTTGACCATCGCACATCGCGACAAAACTCGCGATACCATCCATACCATCTGGATGATTGGCGGTCCACCACTGTGCGATTTAGAAGATGTTTTCTTCCTCGCACAACTTCCTTGTGGAACCGATTACCACCAGCGATTTTTCCGGACCGATACGACTTGGGACCTTCAAGAAAAGAGCCTACTCCTTTTAAAAGGCCTGCAACGTATCTGCAATTCCCCTGGTGTTGCAGTTGTTCATGGGCGGCGGTAGTCACTAACCATTAGTTGAGCCGCAAGTTCGTTTGCCCCCTCTCCTATTAAAAAAAAAAAAACCTAAAATCCCATATGGGCGACTGTCTAATAGTTTTATTGATATCCTATGTTATAATAGTGCACTGTGAATAATAAAAAGTGTAAAAAAGTTGTAGGTTCTTCGAATTCTTAAGTACTACTTGGTGGATGGAATTTTTTTAGTAGTACCAGAGTAAACAGTACGAATAAACAGACGCGGTGATATATTGATTCTTAACTGTATTTATTATTTATTGTGGTGTATTGAATACTAAGCACAGAATACATTACAAATGTATTCAAGTGAAGCAAAAAGTAAGCCAAATCACATGTACTTATTTGTCTAATATCATTTGCAACCAGCAATACGGTTTTAGGTGCATGTGTGCGTCCAACAGTGAACTTTTAAGGGGTGTTTTGCGAGTTTTTTCTCTACAGCGATTGAGAAAATAAATAGCACGTAAGATGTTTTGAACTAGCCGTGTTAGGATAAAAAAACTCTGTATTGTCACTGTATTTGTTATTGTAAAATCATCACATCTTAAAGCAGTATTAAAAGTGACACATGCCACCAAGTGCAGTGTCAGGACATAGTTATAAATATGTATTGATTGAATAACATGTTTACATTCCCAGCACCATTAAAACCAAAATGACTGGATAGTAACATATCCGATTTTTACGATATTAACCACGAAAAATAAATAGCATGTAAGGTGTTTTGAACTATTTGTGTTAGGATAAAAAGAAACACTGTATTGTTTATTATATATTTTTATTGTTTATTATTGTAAAATCATCATATTCTTAAAGCAGTCTATTATAAGTATCACAGGCCGCGAGGCGCAGTGCCAGGACATTCTTTTAATATGTGTTGATTGATTAGCATGTTTACGTCCAACCACAATTGAAGCTAAAATGTAAAATTCTCGAGTAGCAGTCTCGTACCGGTAAGCTCAGTGTGGGGCGGCTACCCTCTAGATGGAGTGACGACCTGGTAAGACATTCAAAAAGTCGATGGATGCAGGTGGCTCAGGACCGTGCTTTGTATAATTCCTTGGGGGAGGCCTATGTTCAGCAGTGGACTTGTGTAGGGCTGTAATGATGAAGAAGTTTTAAACTAGTTGTGTACGGATACGGCTTGACCGGGGTAGGACACGCTCTCACGGAAAACGCTACCAGCGTAAAATAGTAGCTTAATGCTCCTGTGTTTCGTATGGTGAGTGTAGAGAACCGGAGTCCTTTTTTACTGGAAACGAAGCACTCCATCTTAGTCCTCAGGGGTGACAATGCATCTGCATTTTGATTCTTAAACGAGGATAAATGTAGATGTCTATGAGCCACAGCATCTACTTACCATCAGGTGGACAGAAACAGGTCAAGTAAGCAACAATAATTACAAGTTTTATTGATTATTATTCGTCATCATTACAACAATTCACTGCTGAACATAGGTCTTCTCTAAATTAAATATATAATGTAAAATATTGTATAGCCCTTCCGTCAACTGCCATCGCGTTTCGTCCCGTATGGTGTCGTAAAAGTCGTAACAGAGTAAAATAAAGATACCAGGAGATAAGCAGCAACATCTCCTATAGAATACCACAAAGCTTTGGTTGCCACAAGCGTAGCAACTGTGGCAAAATCATATAGTAATGATGCATATTTATATTACTATATAAATATGCATCATTACTACTTGTGTATAAATTATTCCAATCATTGTGAGGTTCATTTAAGTGGTATTCACAATACGAGCGCACAGTGGCACTTAAATGAGTTATCAATAAGCAATCTCTCTTTTAGGTTAAT
Source organism: Parnassius orleans (assembly GCA_029286625.1). NCBI lineage: Eukaryota > Metazoa > Arthropoda > Insecta > Lepidoptera > Papilionidae > Parnassius > Parnassius orleans. The sequence goes on from JAGSMP010000074.1 coordinate 285,126, forward strand.
AGTTGTTTTTAGTTTAGGTATTAAGAATCTAGATAAATGATTACATAACTTAAAAATACAGTGACGGAAGTAGAAGCAGCACGCTTATAACTAGCCACAGAATAGAATAGAATCATTTTATTCAATATAGATTACAATACATAATACTTATTAAAAGTCATTTTTACTTTTACCACTGGTTCGCAAAAACCTCTGTCCAGGGAAAACCAGCAAGAAACCCAGCGAGACTTTTTTAAATTATCATTTGTGTCTCCATACAGTTGTAGAAGCTCTCGGCCGACAAGATTGCAGACTCATTCTAAATGATCCACCTGAAAAGTGTTTTTTTTTCCATCAACTAACCGAACAGACTATAGTTTTACAGTGTCTACCACCTAAATAATAATATTTATTAATATTTTATTTATTTCAATCTTTATTACTAGTAAACAGTCTTAATGCCTCTTAAATTATATATAAATAGCATGTACTCGTTTCCCTTCATAATACTTTTGTAGTAAACCAGATTCCACTAAGGTAAAAAGAAATAAAAATACATCAAATAAGATAGGTAAACAAGTGAAGTAGTTATTTTAGAATTATAACATTATTTGACTAAGTGCAAGTTCTTAGACGTTTTATTTACACTAATTTCATTTAAGGTAAAAAATATTACTTGTGTATTAAGTACAAAGGCATACAAATATGGGGTAAGGTAAGGAAGAAGTAGCATCTATCTAATAACAACTAAAGAAAAAAAACTGTGGTTATCGAATATCTCCCCTATAAGGCAATCTGTGGGGGAGGTCTATGTTCAGCAGTAGACTTTTGATAGGCTGTAAAGTTAAAGATAACCTGGTGGTGAATAGCCAAATTGTTTGTAGTGCGAGGTGTATGATACTACAAACATCAATCTGTGTGCAAAGCGATTATGCCAACCTCCGGGCAAGCCTATTTCAGGCAGGATCACTTACAGGCTGTTAAAGTAAAGTAAGTACCTGGTGTGATGGTATCCACTGCAAAATAATATCTCTTTCTGCTGAGTTCTTAAAATGAGCTCTTAAAATTGAAGATCCACATGGAATACAAATCTTCTAATGGAATGAGCAGTTTCAATACTTTCTTGCAATATTCTTAGGCAGTTACAACAAACTGCATCAAGTAGATGTAACTGAAAAATTGGGAATGCAAATAAAAATAAAGAAGTAAAAAATATTAAATTCAGAAAGAATGTACATTACCTACAATTAACAAAATAACATAAAAATAATGTAAACAAAATTCTTGCTTCCTGATGGAGTTTAAATATAATAAACATAAATAGTAGATGTATTTAATTAAATATTAACACTAATATGTATTCCTAATAACATCCATTTATTTTTATGTTATCTATATCTATAAATATTAAATTCAAAAGGAATGTGTGTACATTACTTCTGAATTTAAGCATCGTCTTCCTATTAACAACTACCAATAAAAAAACTGGTTGCCGACTTGTCTACTAAGCATGGCAACTATAGCAAGTATCCTCCTTTCAGCAAATCTGAGGGAAGGGCTATGTTCAGCAATGGGCTTTTGATAGGATGTAACGGTTTTGGATATAGTTACTCTGACAGACACTTTTAACATAGATTTGTGTATATTTTGTGTGATTTTATTTTATCTATTAATTAAATTACATTTTACCAATAACATAACAATTCAATACTTTGACACTTTTAACCTTTTAACATACTAATAAGAATTGTGTTTGTCATTTGTTTTAGGTAATTCAACATAAATTATAGATTTTTCTAAATTCTAGGAGCAAAAGTAAACTTGTATTATACACTCACATATACTTTTAATTAAACTCGTCAGTTTTCATTTTCGAATGTCATTGGCGAATTAAGGGCCTATACTACCTCAAATGGCTTAGCATGATCCTCCGTTAAGTCGAAAATACTGCAGCATTGATTTTGAAATAAATATATGGTGAAGTTGAGGATTAATGTTAAGTACTATGTTAGACGAAAACACGTTTCCATAAAATTTTCTCTATAGAAAAAAAAGCCAAAGTTACCCCCAAACCGAACAATAAGCCGCTGGTATTCAAAAAATACTTAAAATTAGATCATGAAACTTTGCATACTAACTGAACTAACTATAAAGTAGGGCTTATGTTTTTTACTTTTTTTTAATTATCCATATTTTCACCGTAAAAAGAAATTACCTAAACTATCGTCGTTTTAAAGCTTGTTCCCTGCCGCCCGACACCGCCACTTACTCTCGCTTCGGCTTTCGAACGGGAGAGCTGTGTCGCTTGCGCTCAGAACACACATTACCCAACAGGACGACGTAAAATTAAAATATTGAAATTGATACTTAGGTTTATAGTGTTGGCGCAATGGGAAATAAGTGTAATAAAAGTAAGAAGCGACTAGGTTGGCGTAAAGAAACGGGCAATCATATGATAAACGTAATGAAGTAAGTATCTACCGACCTATCAATTGTAGAAATTTAGCATATGACACGTTTGGTGCAGTGGCTAAGCGATTGGTTGCTGCGCTACTAGTCACAGGTGTTTCTGTATGTGAAGATTTGTGTTTGTAAACACACCGTCCACGATTCAGGAGAAATCGAGCGTGGGGCAACTTTTATAAAAAATAAAAAGATGAAAAAGTTACCTAAATAGGTTTGTTTTTGTTTTGACAATATACAACAAAATATAGGTATCTATGTAGTAATTGTTTTTTTATAACGTTGTTCTACTCCAGGATTTCTCCTGAATCAGAGACGGTGCGATTACAAACACAAATTATTATTCATCTGTAGGCCATAAAATATTTGTTCCGTATGGGAATCGAACCCGTGACACGAAGTGCAGAAGCCAAGCACTTAGTAATAAAAATATAAGTGTGTTCGGTAAGTACCTACCTATCTAACTATAAAGAAATAAAACTGTAATTTACTTATCCGTCCTTACGTTATCGTTACTCCAGAGCACAGGCTTAGCAACGAGTTGCTGCGCTGGAGTCCGTGGGTTCGATCTGCACGGAACAAGTATTTGTATGACCTACAAATAATTGTTCCGAATCTGGATGTTTGTCCTTGTGAAATTTATATTTGTAAACTGCCTCCATAATACAGGAGAAAACCCTAGTGTGGGGGTAACGTTTTAAAAAGAAAACTTATCCGAATATAGTGCTACCTACTACATACACAAAAATTATGAACCTATTGAGTACTGACGTACCTTGATAGTTTAGCTTTAGCTAAATTATTATAGGTTATTATAATATAAATGAATATATAAATGAAAATAACTCCTGGGAATTAGGTGATCGCCACCATGCTCGTTCTATAAAAATTCATTCAAAAATTGTAACATAATAAATTTATTGTAAATTTAAATATGTTTAAAAAAAAGTCCCGCTGGGTTTCTTGCTGGTTCTTCCCAGGACAGAGGTTTTTTTTTTGCGAACCAGTGGTAAAATAAAAAATAACTTTCAATAAGTATTATACAATAATCTATATTGAATAAAAAATCATTCATTTCATTCATTTCATTCATAACTATCTACATACCCTGCCCTACCTACCTATCCTACTTACCTACGTACGTACCTACCTACTTACTTGCTTACACACTTGCCTACCTGCCTACCTACGTACATACCTACCTACCTATCCTATCTACCTACCTACATACTCACCTACCTATCCATCTTATATTTATACAAACCTTGTCCTAAAAATCATATATATAAATGACTTAGGGTTTCTCTGCGTGATAAACTGAGAAATGAGGATATCCGCAGTATAACCAGAGTGACCGACATAGCCCAACGGATTAGTAAGCTGAATTGGCAATGGGCCGGCCATAAAGATCGAAGAACCGAAAACCGATGGGGCAAAAAGGTTCTCGAGTGGCAGCCTCGCACCGGTAGGCGTAGTGTAGCGTGACCCTCCACTAGATGTAGATGGAGTGACGACCTGGTAAGATAGGCAAGAAGTAGATGGATGCAGGTGGCTCAGGACCGTGCTTACTATCTATAATAACTAAAAAAGTACATAGTATGTAATACAAGGCGAAAACTATATTGTTATAAGATTGTAAAATGAAAAGCGTAAACTTACTACCAAGCCAATGTACCTACCTTCAGAACTTTCAGTGCAAGGGTGATTCGCTCTTGACTAGTTTTTTGTAGCAGTAGAATTTATGCAGTGGTTTAGAATCAGTTTGCAAAATTTCTTATAGGTATGTATATGTAGGTACTTGCATAGACCTACTACCAACATAATTACATACGTAAACGGCTGTCACATCACATACATACACGGCGAAAACTATAAAACTCAAGCTTACTACTAAACCAACAATGGGCGGATCCGTTCACTATAAGAGGAAGTTTCCAGTATAAGCTGATCTCGCATTGTATAGGCTTTCCGTACAATAAAGGGTCAACTTATACTAGAACCATAGCTTTATGAGTAGACGTTAGTATGTACAAAAAAATTAAATCTGCGACATATAATTTTATGTTCATTTAATGACAAGTTAATATTAAATTATAAATGAAAATTTTATTACTTAGTGCTCGTCCGATAATAGTTTATTTTACTCTAACAAAATCGCTTTGACCTCGTGTTCCCACGTGACCACGAGCCGTAGTGTGCGAACGATTGGCGCGGGGAAGTGGGGGCGAAATTAGAATTTGAGCTGAGGTAATATAGGCCCTTAAATACATAATGTGGAATATTTGGCTAACCTGTATAATATAATCCAACACTTCTTGCATTGATTAGACATTGACATATGAATTTGTTAGTAATATGAAGGGATATTTATTAGTATTTTTAAAAACTTAAAATAATTAAGTACTAAAACATGTATAGATCGTTAAATGTCTGTGGGTGTGGGTCGTTTATTATTATTTCATAAAAATCGTACCATATCTCAATATTCAGTAAAAATAAAATAAAATGTAATACATTATAAACGAAAATTAGTAGTTTTCGTTTCCGTAGTATAATATTTTTGGACTAGAACTTCGAGAGTGACAAAAATAATATATATTTCAAATAAAAGATTGAAACTTTAAATCAATTGTAGGTTTTGTACAGTTGAATTCTTCGCATTCCATAAGATAAAATACTCACCTCTTGAGAAATCCACAAATATAAAAGTTGGCGCACATCTGCTCCTGTCTCGGCTAGTTATTGTCTTCGCACAGTGCGTTGAAATCTTCCAGATGCAATAAGTACAAGAAACAGCAGCGTGACGAATGTCAATGCCGTAAAGTAATACTCGGCCGCCGGCACAGACATAGATATGATGCTTATATTATGATAATATAGCCGTCGGTTATTACCCAGCACGGAAGTCAATGACAAAATAGCGTTTCGTTCCACGGTGTCTTTGAACCATGTTATATGATATAAGCTAACACTTTTAGAAATAGGATAAAAATCTCAGTGGTATCTATATATTTTAGTAATAAATATATAATATACAAATAAGTATAAATATAATATGTATATAATAAGTTATCTTTGTAAAAAATTTTTTTTTTTAATAGAAACTGCAAAAATGATTCATTACACGCATTTTTTCCCATATTACATTAACCAGAACACGGAATATCAAAACCACTCATTTTTTTTTAGATTTCTTGATTCCGTTTAGATATTCATAAAATCTATAGGCCATTTATTATAATAAATTGGTAACTTTTTTTTGTATGTAATATCATTAAGGGTCGTTAAAATTTCTAGTGGGCCCAAAAACGACTGACTCCTTTGGTTTAAGCGCTCTAGGCTCAGGTGGTCTAACTGCGCATAGTAGAGGCACCCAGGTCTACCTCTACGGGGAGGGATTGCTCTCACGTATCTTACGGGGAAGCCCTTAGCCCTGATAGCCTCTTCTATCCGGTCGGTATCCGTGCCCACTGGCGGCCCCCGGATGCCCACCTTCGTGGGCTTCTCCTCTACCGGGGTGTAGCAGTACCAGGACAGCGCTGGTATCTTCTCGGTCATCTCAATTAGGTATTTCTGAGTGGCCCGGAATTCTTCCGGGCTCTGTGGGGTGAATCGAACCCCCTTCCCGAACGGATGGGCGTTGGGTGGATGTCCCAGCTTTCCATTTAAAATTTCGAAGTGCCTCGTCCAGTCCGGGAGGCAGTCCACTCCAGATAGGTGGGTGGCGTGCTTTTTCCTCCTCCTGATGGGGTTGAGGCACGTCAGCTGTCGTCGGTCTTGGTACTGCTGGCATCGCTGCTAGTTGGGCATAACTGGTGGAGGGCCTTTGACCGTCATCTTGAGGTAGGCCTAATGGGTTGGTAGTGGGCAACGAGGCTGATGAATGTCCAGCGGTTGCTATCGTTGCATAGGTTGTTGAGTCCCATCCGTAGGACTCTTCTCCTCCTTGCTCTAACTCGGACGCGTCCATATTGCTCCTGCGGTCGGTTGATGTGGGGAGGGGGTTGGCTTCGGTGGGGACGGTGATTTAGGTGGCGAGTTATTGACCTTAAATCTTTCCACGGTTTGAACTCCTTCGTCTTCTGACTCCGATGAGGATGATGATGATGATGCAGATGCTGATGATATGGGTGAGCCGACGCATTGCCTCTTCTCGAAGAGCGATGCATCGGTTTCCGGTGGTGTGTGCCTACGTGCCGATTTCTTCGCCCGCTGTGGTAAGGGCGACGGTTCCCGTACACTCGTGCACTCAGGCACGGTGGGCGTGAGCGCGGCGCTCACTGCGGGCACCTGACTGGCGACGTTGGTTTCCGCATGGGTATTTTTCTCCATGTTGCTCTTTTGGATTTCTCCGGGTTCGAAAGGTCCCTAACCAATAACGGACACTTAGGATATTCTTAACGAATTTCCAAAATAACATCTTCCTATCGTACTATGAAAGCTATACTCGAAAGAGAACCGCGCGCCGAGCGCCATTTCGACATAATCTAACACTGATTTTCACTATGACATTCCCACATTTAATCTCATATCTTTATTTCTCAAAAGAATATCATTACATAATTTCACTTAAAAACACATACAAAAAGTCTCATTATTATAATATACACAACATCGCCATCGCATAAAAACATATTAAAATATTTAACAAAATACAATAGTTTTACAAGACATTTTTAAAGTCCTAAATCCTAAATATCTATTACACATGTTCAATACAATACAATAGTTAAATTCACAAATTAAAACCTTAAAGCAGCATTAATACACTTTAATTCAAATTTAATTTTCTTATACAATTGTATTGTTATTTCGCTATTCTAAGCTCTTTTAACACATTTCTTATCTTATTATTCTACACAATAATCCTGAAACATTTATTACCTATTTTTTTCACACATTACTGAAACTTTTATAAATTGATTATACCTGTTAAACACTGTTATTTTTATATTTTAGTACGTTATTTAAACGCTGTTCTAATCCCATACAAAACGAACAACCAATTTCTGTACGACCCTCGGCACCACGGTAGGAGGCTAGTGCTTTCTCTGTCTAAATTACAGCTATCTCTGTTCATTATATAACATTATTTATTTACATATACTATTCTTATCGAGCCATTATGTAACTTATCTCTTATCACAAGAACATTGTGCCGGACGGGCGAAACTCGGGAGTAAATGTTGTCGAAGATACTCCGCGAGTCGCTATAGGTTATAGATACTTCTACTGTCGTCTTTGTGGGTGCAGCTGGGGTACTGTGGACTGTCGTTCAATCACAATGCACGAACTGTAGAATACAAATGGTAAGGCAGTGGCCAGCGGTTCGACTGCTCAATTGTTCAGCGTAAATCTTCTGACTATTGGTTATTGACCACGGTTGTTGAATACGGTTGGTCAACTATGGTTGTTCACTATCGGTTGGTCACTATATTTTTCAGTTGATTGTTCCTTTAAATTGTTCGGTAGTAACTTACTACTACTAGTGCTATCTGCTTTTATTATCACTGTATACTAGCTTCTATTATCAGCTGTCTGTGTTGTACAACCAGCTATTAATATCACTTGTGTAGCTGCTATTATCAGCTACTATGTTGCTAGCTACTATTCACTGTGTTCTATATTCAGCTACTTCTTGGTTCTGCTACTACTCACTTCAGCTACTACAATGTAACTGGGCCCCGAAGCCATAAGGTAGACTCGAGCGTTACTTTAAAGTGAGCCGCTTGCCAATGTCCGTTTTGCCTCTTTATTGCATACCATTTTCTCTATACAATTGTCTTAAATTACAATTTTTTCTATACACGATTACTTCTTACGCTAATGTACTATACATTGTTAAATCGGTAATTCAGTTGTCTATTAGCACACCGTAAAGGTTTCTTAATATATTAACAGTGTAAAAGTTATTAACCAAAATATCCCAAATTTTCGCAATATTTGGGTACATTAATTCTTTAATTTTACTATAAGTAGGAAATAAGTTTTTGCCGTATAGTGGCGGTTAAGAATATCCACTACCCCATATCTTCCCGTGGGTGTCGTAAGAGGCGACAGTGGGAAACAGGCAGGAGATGGGCAGCAGCATTTTTCTGATAACAGCAATATCACAATAAAAAAAAACTGCGGTTGCCAACCCGCTCGCCAAGCGTGGCAACTATGGCAATATACCCCCCAATGAATAAAGTTACGAAGAGACGGCCTCCAGTCCCCGGCGACCCCGCTATTCCTGGCTACGGTGACGACCATGGTAACGGCGGGGCAGGGGGTGCTAAGAATCTCCGGTGGAGGTTCGGTTGCCACCTACGATGACTCGACCTGGCAACTTATAAAGCACGCACCCTGAGGACTGACGAGAAGATCCTAGAGCTGGAAGAAGAAATAGACAAGTTGCGCTGGAATATTATAGGATTATCCGAGGTCCGAAGAGAGGGGGAGGACACGGTAATCCTCGAATCCGGCAACTTGTTCTATCACCGGGAGGGCGACCATCTGTCCCAAGGAAGTGTCGGATTTATCGTCCACAAGTCTCTCGTTAACAACGTTGTAAAGATTGGGAGTGTGTCGACGAGGGTTGCGTACCTTATACTCAGAATCACCAATCGGTATTCGCTGAAGGTCATACAGGTTTACGCACCAACCTCGGCACACCCCGATGAGTGCTAAGTTGACTGTCGGTATATCGAAGTGCTGAAGTGTTTGTACAGTAGAGCTACGATGGCTATCCGAGTACATAATCAGAGTACTAAACCTATCCAGCTGCAGAGAGGTGTAAGACAGGACGACGTTATATCCCCGAAACTCTTTACCGCTGCATTGGAAGACGTTTTCAAGCTACTGGACTGGAAAGGATACGGTATTAACATCAATGGCAAGTACATCACTCACCTTCGATTTGCCGACGATATAGTCCTTATGGCAGAATCGCTGGAGGACCTAAGCACTATGCTCAATGACCTCAATAGTGTCTCCCAACGGATAGGTCTTAAGATGAACATGGGCAAAACGAAGATCATGTATAACGTCCATGTCATACCTATGCCGGTAGTTGTTTGGAGCACTAAGCTCGATGTTGTTGACGAGTTTGTTTACCTGGGACAAATAATCCGACTAGGTAAGTCCAACTTCGACCGAGAGGTCAATCGACGGATTCAACTCTGTTGGGCAGCGTTCGGGAAATTACGGCACATCTTCTCGCCAGGTATACCTCAAAACTTGAAAACGAGACTGTACAACCAGTGCGTATTGCCAGTGATGACCTATGGAACTGAAACGTGGTCCTTCACTACTGGCCGGATGAGGAAGCTCAAGGTCGCTCAGCGAGCTATGGAGAGGGCTATGCTCGGGGTTTCTCTGCGTGATAAACTTAGGAATGAGGATATCCGCAGCAGAACCAGTGTGACCGACATAGCCCAACGGATTAGTAAGTTGAAGTGGCAATGGGCCGGCCATATAGCTCGAAGAACCGATAACCGATGGGGAAAAAAGGTTCTCGAGTGGCGGCCTCGTACCGACGGACGAAGTGTAGGGCGTCCCCCCACTACATGGAGTGACGACCTGGTAAGACGTGCAGGAAGTCGATGGATGCAAGTGGCTCAGGACCGTGCTTTGTGGCATTCCTTGGGGGAGGCCTATGTTCAGCAGTGGACTTGTGAAGGGCTTTAATGATGATAAGGAAATAAGTTTCATCACGCTAAATATTCTTTTATTTCCTTAATCTATAAACCTTAATCTAATTAAATACCATGTTAACAGTTCTTCTAGAGCATTAAAATTATTTCCATCATTTTCGGGACTAAATATTACGCAGTTAATTAATAATGTCTATAATGTTCTATAACGTGTCGCGCTCGGATTGGTCAACTTTTTGTTTGTACAAATAAGAGTTATTTTCTTAGATATTACCAAACGATGCTTTATACTATAATACTAAAGTTGTAAATATGTTATAAAATTACACTATCGCACTTTTTATATTGTTTTTAATCACTATGTTTTTAAAAACTTTTCGCCGTCGCGAACATCTGTCCCGCCGTGCAGCGTCGTGACAATTTTCTTTCAGCGGCGCTGTATTCATTTTGGTGAGCAACGTTGCGTCTACTTCGGCAGGGGCACGATTTTCCTGGCTGGTCTTTTAATTAGGCCGTTTGCGGTGCGTGCCTCCACAGTGCGGATCTGTCCGTCCGCGCCGGGGTGTACTTCGGCATAGAATCCCTTCAAGGCGGCTATGCGACTTCGTAGAGCGATGATCCCGTCTTTCAATTCTATTTGGAGCGGTCGTAGGCGGCTGTTATGGGCGACCTTTTTATCTTTACGGAGATCGGCTATCTCTTGTTTAAAGGAGTCTTCTTGGATGACACGTATTAGGAGCTTTTCGGACTCTCTGATGAATTCGTTCTCGAGTGTGATGTATTTTTTGACATCTGTATTTTTCACTCGACTGGGAGGTTGCGCGAGGTGTCGCGGATTATTCGTCAATTTCCTCCAGTCGGGATCTTATTCTTTATTTCTTCTAGTCCTCTTATAGAAGGTTCTATCTGTGGGTTTGCGGCAGAGTGTTATAAATTGTAGCACTCTAGCCGTAGCTCGCAATAAGCGTTCCCATCTAGAAAACTTGACTGGATCGGGGACGGCACGACGCGATTCTGTGATGGTCAATGATCTTTCCTCGCCGGTAGGTTCAGACGACGTGGATTTTTCGGTCGGCCATGCTGACGGTTCTTTATACAGAAATGTCCCAGCGCCAGCCTGCCACCTTACTGTGTTCCTTGATTGCTGTTTCATAATTGCCAGGCATTTCGATATTCTTTTTCTTCCAGAGAAGTGCCGTTTCTATGTACGCGTCTTCTAACTGACAGGTGCTGCTATTAACTATATCTTCAACTTTCTTCTCTTGATCGGAGTCTGGTCTTCTCTGGTTGATGATGAGAGATTCTAGCGCGAAATATTCTCTGAATTGATCATCTATGGTCTCCTTGCTCGTCGTGATCAGCTTTTTGATTGTGTGGATGCGCTGATTCAGGGCTTTGGTGTGTGCCCCGTGTAGCACCCATCCTAGTTCTGTGAGCGAGGCGATTGGCTGGTGCGGCGGACCTCTGCGCACTTGAGTGGCTATGAGAAGTCTCCAATTGTCCTGTCCTATCAGAATACTCGGGTTGCCGGAGTCATATATCACCTGCTCCTTTAGATCTTTTAAGTGATTGCACTTTGCTATATCTGTTGCACACACAGTCTGTGGCCCTAAGTTCAGGCTTATAGCCGTGCGTGACTCTTCAGCGTAACTTTGACTCTTCGGGACCCCGGTGAATCGACAGTAGTGTTCCCGATAGCGGTGATCTTAAAGGGGTCCAACCGCCCTGTAGCTCTTATCTGTTTGGCAATCTCTTCATTCATTAATGAGACTGTTGACCCATCATCCAGCAGGACGTGTGTGTTTACAGCTCCCGCCGGTCCAATTACTCGTACTGGAATTATTTTTAGGTAGGCTTGATGCTTTGATACAGCGAATGAGTTAGCCACGGTTTTGTGGTTCCTTTTCTATGACCTCTGTCTTCTCCTTTTTATAACAGTGGAGAAGTCAGTTGTGTGTCGCGGTGCATCCTTCTATTCCACACTTGATGATTTTGCATCTGTGTGTTTGATTTCTGTAGCATAGACAGCGGAAACATAAATTATTTTTCTTTGCGAGTTCCCATCTTTTGTTGGCATCTGCTTCTTTAAATTTGTTGTAGTCGGATCCGTAGTGACCTTCTTTTTCGCACATTCTGCATGATGGTTTGGAAGTAGATGCGTGTGTTTTATGTACTGCACGGCGGTTGCTCTGCGCTTCGTTGACAATTTCTGGAGGTGCAAATGCACTGCAGAAGCGAGTTTGTTCAGTGATAAAATCGCTGAAGCAGCCGCTGAAGGAGGCACTGGGCAAGTAGAGAGTTTGGCAGCTTGTCGGTGAGATATAGTAGTAGCTCTGCGTTGATGAGATAATGGTCTCTCTTCATGCTTCAAGTGTGACGACGCTTACCCACACTTTGCTCGCGAATGTGCAGATGTCTCTAGGTGTTTCTGTACAGCGTGCTAGTCCTCGTAACTTCTCTTCTCGGTCTCTGCTTGTGCGTTTGAATCCGGATGTCCAAATTGCAGCTCCAGCTCACGCATGATCTCATCTGGCTTAGCATGCCCGATGAGTTCTGAGATGACTGTTCCCAAGGCTCTTCCTTGTAGACTTCTTCTTAGTCTCGCTATGTTTTCAATATCATTGAAGTAGCCTCGGGTTGTCTCGTAGATGGCACGAAATGAAAGCCATTCGGTGTGTCAAACACACACGAAAAATTTCATCAAAATCAGTCGAGCCGTTTTTTAGTTTTAGCGAGACTAACGGTCCAATTGATTTTTATATATAACCGACCGATTTCGCCTCACGGCATCACCAAGGTAGGTATATAACAACAGGGAACATATACATATATAAAATGTATTAAATATTATTTTAAAATAAATATTGTGAAACAAGTATAAGTGTATAACTAAAGCACAAAAATTAAGCTTATGTTTTACTAAGTGGCAACAATCGCAAGTATAAATTATCAATGGGAATATGTTACACAACAAAGATATGCGACTCGTTATCGTGAAAGATTGAGATACTTATTTTTTAATAGTTATGCTGGCAAACTTAATCAGACCTATGGATACTCTAATAAACTTATATGGTATTAGCCGCACTTTGGTGAAGACAATCCAAATATTATGAAAAAAATTGCGTTTAGTTTATAACGTTGCAGCAAAGTCGAACGGTTGTCCTTTATATGACTCTATTTTACACAGCCCTGATTTGCTATTAGGGTCGTTATTAGGGTTAATGTTAAGATTTAGAAAAAAGCGCTTATTCAATGCGTTACTTATGGAAAGGTATTGAAAACGAACAGGTTACAGTAGTAATAAAAGATTAAAATAACCTAAGTTACATTCAGTTAAGAAAAATGTTATGACATCATTACTTTTGATAGAATAGAATAGAATAATTTTTTATTCAATATAGATTACATGTGTAATTCTTATTGAAAGTCATTTTTTACTTTACCACTGGTTCGAAAAAAAAAACATCTGTCCTGGGAAGAACCAGCAAGAAACCCAGCGGGACTTTTTTTTAAAGTAAATTTTACATTAATGGTTATACAAACTATTTAAGTACAAAATTTATTTTAGAAACTACTTGGAACCGACAACCTCATTTCCAGGGGTTATTATCAACCATGTATTCATTTATACTATAATAACCCTTTTTACACAGTTTCAGCTTAACAAAACATTTAAACTTGGTAATAAAAAGAGCCTGTACACTTTCAGGGATCTTGTTGTAATAGCGTATACATTGCTCCAAGAATGAATTACTGACTCTGTGGAGTCGAGAAACTGGTATCACTAGCTTGTGTTTGTTCCTAGTGTATGTATATCAGAATGTATATCACTTTTTTTATTAAAACTACCTTTGTTTATGTGAACATACATTAAATTTTCGTTAATATATTGAAAGGCCAAAGCTCATATATTTATTTCTTTAAATTTATCTCTAAGAGGCTCTCTCGGTTATAGATTGTAAATAGCTCTAACGGCCCTCTTCTGTAAAACAAAAATAGTTTCTGAATCAGCCGCATTTTCCCATAGCAAAATCCCATAAGACATTATGCTATGGAAATAACTGAAATAAACTAATCTAGCTGTCTCAACACTAGTGAGATCTTTAATCTTTTTTACAGCATAGGCTGCAGAACTTAGTCTGCTTGCTAGTTTGGATATATGGGGGCCCCACTGAAGCTTTGCGTCGAGAGTGATGCCAAGAAAAACAGTGGATACAACAGGGCTCAGTTCTTCCCCATTTAAAAACATATTGGTACCCAGATTTTTAACACTCGTTGTTGTAAATTTAATACATTTTGTTTTAATTAAAACTAGTTTTACGGATTTTATCGCGTATATTAACTTATTATATTATTTGACGTCCCAATGTCATAGTTAACCACGGTTACCTCCAGATTAAAATTATTAATTTTGTTCCGATCTACGCAGTATGAACTTACAGTATCTTGAAGTCTTGCAGTTGTATGCTTGGGTTGGGATTTAATTTTATTAATTATAGGATCCCAAGCAGATGGTAGCACCCAGCCATCTTTTATGTGTTCACACATAAAAGATGGCTGGGGACCATCTTTTATGTGTTCACATATAAAACTAGTTTTACGGATTACAGATAATATCCGTAAAAGTAGTTTTATTCAATCTCTAAATATAATATAACACTAGAATTATATGATTTTTCATTATAATATCTTTCTCCTACTTTTATAAATTCTTACTGTCGCACATTCATTAAATGGATTGCAACTGTTAAAAGAGAAAGTTTTAGAAGTAAATATTCTACTAAATTTTAATTTTAAATAATATTATATTATATTAAAGTTATAATTTTAAATAACGTACCATACAAATAATTAGCACTATTTTTAAATGAAAAAGATGGAATTCGCTTTATTATATTACTTCTAAACCTCTCCAAGCGATGTTCATTTATTGGAACAAACACAACTTTCTTATTTTTCTGTTTTTTGTGTATGTAAGGCAATGATACACAGTGATCTGTAAAAATGTTATCTATACAGGTCGCACTAGGCCCAGCAATACGTGTTGGTTCTAAGAATAAATTAACAAGATTATACGATTTAAGCAATGAGCTAAACTTAATACTAATGGAAGAAGTTTCAAGGAGATTGATGTTAAAATCTCCATATATTACAACAAACTTGTTCTGTTTACTAAGTTTGAGCAAAACTTCTTCCACAATCCTTTCAAAATAGTTATAAGTAGCACATGGGGGTCTGTAAACACTTACAACAATGAGGTGCTCGAGCTCGACACAAGCCATTTCTACAGTTCGCTCAACAGAGAGGCTCACAATATCCTTACGTTCTTTATATAGTAATGATTTATCTGCTAATATTAAGGAGCCACCACGTAAACTTTTTTCTCTATTGAAGGAACTGACCACCTGGTGATTTCTGAAATTAAACATGAAATTATAATCTTTTAGCCAATGTTCAGTAATACAAAGGATATGTATATTGTTACAATTTAAAAACAATTCAACTTCCAATTCTTTGCCCATCATGACTTGTATATTTTGATGCACCAGGTGTAAACAATTTTTATTACTTATTTGCGGGCTTCATTCAAAATTAATTAAACTCTTATTATTGCTAAAGATTGCCTCTATTGTCGCATTTACTAATTTAAATTAGTTGGAACTGATTCCAAATTAAGTGTCAAATGATTATCATGCTCAATAAAAGCAGTCTTGGTAGCCAAAAACTTGGCTGAGTTAAAAAGTAAATAATAAGATAGCACATTCGCTACCAGTCTTAAATTATAATTGGATAGGTAATACCTATCTTTTGTCCAAATCTTTTTTATTAAATTATTTATGTCAATTAAATTAATTTTGTCATTATTATCATTACAATTACATGTCAAATTTAAATTATTGTTACATATTAAATTATTCATTTGTATATTTAAATTATGTCTTACATTATTTTCCTGTGGCAATCCCTGTATATAAGGCAGTGTGAACAAGACAATTTTGTGTACATTTAAGTTATTAAGTTGTTCAATATATCTTAATAACTGTTTGTTGTTTACACTGTCTCTTCTACCAACAAAAATATTATTGTACTATTTGGGCAAAATTTACTACCTATTTAGGATGTCACTAAAAGATGCTCCAGGCATGCAGCAATTTTAAATTTTTTGTCCCTTTGAAGAGTTATTTAAAGTTATGCCTAGATTTTTCACCACAGGAAACCAACCAACATAGGAACACCACAAAACGCGGCCCTGCGCCACCTGCATAGATCTACTGCCTACATGGCTTACCAGGTCGTCACTCCATCTAGTGGGCTGCCGTCTTCGCTTACCGGAACGAGGCTACCACTCAAAAACCATTCTTCTCCATCGGTTTTCGGTTCTTCGAGCTATATGACTAGCCCATTGCTACTTTAGCTTACTCATTCTGATTCTATTAAATATTTGATACAAAATTTTATAGCCTATATGATAGTATTGATTTAAGCTTTCAAGGCAAATAGAACGTTGCTTTATTTGTTATTACGTAAGACATTACTTGCTAAAGGCAGAGTAATTAGCGAAATGGATTCATTCATTGACGTGTGCTATTTCTCACCTACTTTGTAGATCTGCTTTGTACGTATACTTTGCAAAGCAATATTTTCCCGGTCTATCAAAAATATTCAAATAAGAGGATTTTTCTCTATACAAAACTATACAAAACATATTAACATATTAAAGTTAAAAGTAGAGAGTCACAACTTTAATAAATACTAACTGACCCGGCAAACGTTGTTTTGCCATATACATTATTTCTAGGAAATATGTTTTTAGTTCAATAAAAAATAGCTAACACTATATGTGTGGGGATGTAATTATAATTGAAAGAGGAATGAAGCGTAGTAGAAAATTAAAGAATACTTTATTTAAGTTAATAAATTATTCTTTATTAAAGTAACAAATATATATTAAATTACAATTCTTGATAGTTATCTATACATCGAAAATAGTTATTCATATTTCTAAAACAATTATGGCGATTAAAAACTAAACAAAGATTAATCTCTCAGCGCAATGGAGTATACAATATTTTTGGTCAGTGCGTCTTTAGCCAATACAAAAAAACACATATAGTTGTACCTAAATTTAAGCCACAAACAGACAACATTTGGCCTTGTGACTTATTGATCGTCATTGCGAATGCCAATCTAATTAGGAATTGAATGCGTTTGAATTCAATTGGCACATCTGTAGGAATCATAGGGATTCGTGGCTGCAATACATTTTCGCCTCGGAACTTGCCATTCAAAATGCTGGCTTCGATAACATTTTTCATTAATTTTTTAATGACTAATCGTGTGCCATTGCAAAGCCGTGGTGAGTTCAAATTACGAAGCAAAATAACCGGAGATCCAACCTTCAATTTTAAATGGTGCGGTGGCATGCCTGGCATATCCAATGAATTCAAAAACTCAATTGGATAATTCACAGCTTCGTTGGCATCGAAAACTGCATCGACAGATTTGTATGACACCAAGTCCCCTGGCAACAACTGTTGTATCTTGGAATTTAATCCATTGACGTCCAAATTTTTTGCTGCCAAAATCGCTCTTTCTGCCAGCCGCTCAACATTTTTGTATTGTGTGTGTACATCGGGATATATGTGGTCGATGAGAGTATTTTGCGAGTTGATGATTGTGCAGAAATCGGTTGGCAGTTTTATGCATCCAGTATTTTCATGTACAGCAATTTTTCCATTGCCAATATCTAACAGTTGTTTTGAGAAAGTTTCGGCAGATGGATCCTGAAGCATTTGAACGCGCATGTTCACTGTCAGTTGTACTTTTTCAACATTACGCCACAGTCGCGATGATTTTAAACAAGCGTTGATTTCATCAGCGTACGTTGAACGAGGAGTAACGGGAAGTGTCTGTCTAAAATCACCTGAAAGACGTAACAGAGTGCCGCCAAATAGTTTGTCGTTGTTTTTATATCTTTCAATGTCCTATCCAATGCCTCAAACGGATGTTTGTGTGCCATAGTGTATTCATTCCAAATGATAATTTTACACTGTTTCAGCACTATGGCCATGGACGATTGTTTTTTTATGTTGCATACTTCATCTGGGTTATTTTGAATGTTCATTGGCAGCTTAAATGCTGACTGAGCTGTTCTGCATCCATTTAATAAAGTTGCTGCAATGCCAGATGATGCAACGGCCAATGCGATGCCATTTTTTGATCGTATCTCGGCAACAAGTAGCGAAATAAGGAATGTTTTGCCAGTTCCACCTGGTACATCTAAAAAAAAAAGAATCCCCTGCCGAAACTGCCAGCATAATGCGGTCGTAAATTGTGTTTTGTTCATAATTTAGTAGTAGAACATTGCAAGTAACAATCGTTGCCAGTTCTACAATATCATACTGCAGTTCACAATTCATATCTGTGTTGATTAAATCAGATGCAATTCGATTTGGTGAACTCATACCGAAATGACTGATTGGTAAATTGCAATGGCAATGCAATGATCCTCGATAGCAATCAATGCTTCATTGTACATTGCGCCACTGAATGATATCGTTAGATCTTTGCACCTTGTACGATGTCGATACAATATATCATCATTTATTGAATTTTTGTGATTATCCCACAACATTTGTGCTCGGGAAATTAATTAAATGGATATGTGCTGGATCCCGTTCATGAATTGGGAAACCGAAGATACGCCAGACAGCTTCATTGGAGCTGATATACCTTCCAATTTGGTAATTCGTTGTTTCATCATTTTTATTTAAAGGAGGAGCATTTACATTAGTATTTTCAAATCTAAATACAGCCATATCACTTCCTTTATTCACATACTTGCAAATATATTTGATGCTCTTAATATGAGCATTGAATGTTTTGCTCAGCAGAGGTGAATATGGTACCACCCAACGATTGTCGATGTCAATGTCAGCGTTACTGATAGTTTTAATGAATGATTGTCCGCCATTATCGGTACTTCTTCGACGCATGTTGACGGATATTCAATATATGAATATCCGTCAACATGTGTAACCGTACCGTTTAGAAATCTTTAGGAAAACGCTTTGTACATTTTCAGGCGATGAACGATTCAGATCTCGCATGGACCATGAATCATATTTGTAGTAACAATATCAAACAGTAAATGATCAGTAGACGGATCGGGAATTTCTGCAGAAATTAAACTATCGATGTCTCTTTTTTATTTTGGATTACATGTAAAAGTAATAAAACACACGGTCGCCCATATTCGCGCACGAAAGTCATAGCATCCTGTATGTATTCTTGCATGTGACGTGGATTATCGATGTACGATGATGGTAGATTAACAGAGTTACCAATTTCGGCAGTATAAGCGTTGTTCGCAATAGCATCTCGCAAGTAAATGTATTCTTCCGCACGCAGCTTCTGTTGGTTATGTCGCAAGTATCGTAGTCGTTCACTCTCTATTTTCACGTACATGTCCACCATGAATTGTTGGCAAAGCTCACGACATCATAAAATGACGTTGTCTTGACAAACGATACGCATAATAATCTTTCGAGCTATTGTTCTTGTTTGTTGCGGCCCTGTAATAATATATATTTAATTTAATTGACGATTTATTATTTAATAATAAATTAATTATGGGGATGAGTCGCTCGCGTCCGTAGGCTTCGACCACCTAACCCTAGGCCCACCCTACACGTGTCCCCAGGTGGTGCTAAACGAGCGACAAAGCCGAAAGTACAGAATTGGCTCCTCGCCGTGTGGTAACGGCGTAAAAAATACACCCCTACTTTCGCACCATGAGGCACAAATTAAAAGAAATGGCCCTGAGTTCCCGGCGCCCTTTAATGGGGCAGGGTGCGAAGAATCTCCGGGAGGAAAACCGGCGACGAGGTTCGCCACCCGTCACGTCCTGTTCCCGGAGGGCGAAAGTGGATTGCGGAAGCCCGTCTGGCTACGCTGAATGTATGTGGAGCAATGAATGATAAGATGGATGAAATATGCGATATGATGTATGATAGAGGAATAGATGTATTATGTAAATGAGACGAAATGGAAGGAAAGGATGCCACTACATGGCATGTATACCGCGTACTGGTCTGGGGTAGACGAGACCGAGCGGGCATGCCAGGAGTCGGTATCATCCTTTCAGAAAGAATGGGTCAGTGTGTGAAAGAGTATGAATGTAAGCCTGAGACTGCTATGGATACGAATGAAAGTGGGCTTAAAGAAGTTGTTTATTCTAGGGTCTACGCCCCAGACATGTCTAAGCCCACTTATATCCGAGAGCAGTTTTGGGAGATGGTAAGGATGGTGCTAATGAAATGGAAGGGTAATGAAAATATTGTTATATTAGGAGATTTTAATGGAAGGGTTGGCGTGAAGAGGCTTGGTTATGAAAGGATGTTGGGAACGTTTGGTGATTAAAGTATAAATGAGAATGGTGAAAGCCTCCTCACCGTATGTGTGGAAAAGAATCTTTTGTGACGAACACTTTCTTTCGTCATAAGAAGATTCATGTATACATGGGAAAGAGGTGATGATAGAAGCATGATAGATTTCATAACTGTAGATGAAAGAATGAGGAGCGCAGTGGTAGATACAAGGGTTTACCTGGGGTCCAACGTAGGACGGATCATTACTTGGTCTTATGCCGAATTAATGGTCTACACAGACGTTGGCGGCATCGGACATCTGTGTCTACCACTGCGTTACAGCGTATAAGAACAGAGAGGTTACAAGATGAAGGTGCAAAGAGAAGTACAAATGTAGACTGAGAGAAAATATAAGTGGTATGGATGAATTGCGTATGAATGATTTAGACTTGGAGACTGTGGTATAATGTCAAGAAAGGTTTGGTGGATGCAGCTACCGAAGTATGTGGTGTAAGTAAGAGAACGAATTAAAAGAAAAATAACACTTTATGGTGGGATGATGAGGTACGGATGGAAGTAGAAGCAAAGAAGAGAGCATGGTTAGATTTACTAGCAACCAAGGCTAGTTATTCTAGCGGTATGAATGATGATATTGAAAGAAAAAGGCAGTCTTTAGACATGTAAATAAGAGAGTAAAAGAAGTAGTTGAAAGTAAAAGCAAGAAAAACGGATAAGAATGATAGAAGAATATCGGATAACTTCCAGGCAAATATTAAAATGTTCTGGAAACTCATAAGAACTGCCAGGGGACATTCAAAACAGCCGAGAATGGATGCTATACGAGACCAGAATGGCTGTATCCTGAATGACGAAGTGTCGAGTTTAAGGAGATGGAAGGAATACTTTGAAAGCGTGTTTATGAATGATGAGACGTTTGAATTAAATGAAATAGAAATTCCGAAAGAAGAGGAAAGAGATAGAGAGATAAGTATAGATAAAATAATGAAAGCAATGAAAAGTATAAGCAGGTAAGGCAGCCGGATATGATAGAGTATCACTCGAAATGCTAAGGGCTGGAGAGGAAGTGGTGGCAGACCTGCTGTATACCTTGTTTAATTTGTGTTGGAACTTAAGCGGGTACCGGGAGACTGGTGCAAAGCCATGATAGTCCCACTATATAAAGCAAAGGATCGCAGCAGGACTGTAAAACTAGCGTGGTATCAGTCTTCTTAGCATTGTGGGAAAACTGTATGCTAAGGTACTAATTGAAAGAGTTATGAAAGATACTGATGGAAAAATTTGGGATGCAAGCGGGATTTAGAAAGGAATGGGATGTACGGATCAGGTCTTTTCCATGCGCATGATCGCGGAAAGTTTTTGGCCAAAACCAAAAGGTTTTTGTGCGTTCGTGGACTTGGAAAAGGCTTATGATAGAGTGGACAGGGATATATTATGGCAAACACTGAACTCATTTGGGTTGAGTGTTGGTTGATACAGGCATTGAAGTCTCTGTATAGGGACTCCAGTGCTTGTGTCAGGATCAACGGGGCCTACTCGGACTGGTTTGGCATCCATAAAGGGTCAGACAGGGCTGTGTGGCTTCCCGTGGCTGTTCAACCTATTTATGGACAGTTGTTTGGAAAATCTGAAAGTTGAAGAATGTGGGATAAGAATGGGTTAACTGTCAAATGTCTTTTGTACGCCGATGATCAAGTCATACTGCGTCGTCGGCGGCCGAGTTGCAAATGATGGTTACATTAATGAACATTTCATTAAAAGAAAGGGAATGAAAGTGAACGCAAGTAAGACGAAAGTTATGGTCTTTGAAAGAGAAGAAAGTAAAACAATATGTGAAATAAGAATAGAAGGAATTGGTCGAGCAATTAGATGAGTTTGTGTATTTGGGATGTGTATTTAGCAGGGATGGTAGGTATGATAAGGATATAGAACGACGAGTGAACGCAGGAAATAAAGTAAATGGGGCTCTACACTCTGTTGTGGAAAGTCAGAATGTGTCCAAAAAGGCACGTATGGCAATTCACAATGCTGTGTTAGTCCCTACTTTAATGTATGGTAGTGAAAGTTGGGTGTGGCAGAAAAAGCACGAGAGTAGAAAAAATTAGGGCTGAATCTGAATGACAGAGTGAGAAATTGTGTGATAAGAGAAGAGTGCGGTTTGCAAGATGATGTTGTGACCAGGATTAAGAAAGGAATGCTTCGGTGGTTTGGTCATGTAGAAAGAATGAATGAGGAAAGAGTGACAAAGCAAATTTATGTGGCAGACGTGAACGGCAGAGTCGGGAAGGACGCCCTAGACGAAGGTTTATCGACCAAATTGGCGATATACTGAAAATGGGCCAAATTAAGAGTACCCTAACCGACGAGCGTATGCGTAGGTATATGGATGTGGAGGAGGCGGGAGAGGTGTCAGGATCGTGCCAAATGGAAGTCCATAATCTCTGCCTACCCTCTGGGTGACAGGCGTGAGTGTTTATGTTTATGTTATGTTAATTATGTTCTTAATAATGAATGAATTACCTGTTACGGGATCTCGTTATTTTATGTTTATACAATATCCGCCTTGTCCCTTCCAGAAAATTTGCGGATATTGGAAAGCGTCATATGAACGGTGGGTATTAGCAATGAACTGAAGATTATTATTTCTTCTTCGAGTCACGATTTGTCGCGTAGCTGTACGGTCGCCAACCATGATTCCAGCAACGTCTTCAACAACAGATGCGCTGAATCTACTTATAGAGAGATAGTATGTATGAATATGCATACATATGAAATATGCTCTCCAGCTGGTGTTCTATCAGGATTGATGACAATAGCGTGATTGTCACTTTGTAGCTTGGGCATGTGTGATTTTAATAATTTCAACATTTCATTGTACTCGTTTAACAGAGCGTCCAGCTCGCCGAAGATGCACCTGGCAAAAGGTGAATTGAGGTTATTGTAATCGCAACGTGCATCCACGCGATTGACAAGTGCGCGTTCGGAGTCCTCGCCACCCACAAAGTAAATTTGTAAAAAATTATGAGATTCGTTTGGCATTGGCAGCAATGAGCCCACTTTGTGATAAACTTGGCCTTTGACTTTGAACGTGAAATTAAATTGTTCACCGTTTGCAGCAATATTTTGAACTATTTCTGTTGCTCCGAACGATGTCATTTGGAAACATGAATTGAATGTGCGAATTGACTTTAGGAACAGGCTAGAATCTGGATCCGTACCGAAAAGTAAGCCGTGCAATGGTTCAGGTGGTGTTTTAATTTCCGTTAGTTGCACTTTTCCTGATGAGCAACATATCCCGATTGGCTCATTTTTAAATTTAAGCGCATGACAATGCGGGCATTCCTTGTTCAAAGTACCAATGACCACTTTGGAATGAGCATAATATTCAACATAAGGCTCGTACTGGAATGCTAGTTGAAGGAATGAATCTGATGTAAATGCTCGAAGTACTTGTTGGCGTTGTTGGTCAATTGCTCTACGTCTGTTGACTACGAATCTGCGCGTTTCTCTTCGTTCTAATCGTCTTTGTTCATTTCGTTCATCTCGTGCCTTTTGCGGTTGTGATTCACGTAACTGCGCCATGCTCACACGCACATCTGCATTTTTATTGTTGTTGGATTTTTTCGTATGATCTTTGTGCTCTTCTATGTTGCATGACTCTTGATTTGATTGTTCAACGACTCAAATTGGACTCTTTGCGTCTTGCTGACATGAACATATTTATATGTTCTATGTACAGTCAACAGACTGTACATAGAACATATAAATATGTAAATCAATTGATGAAATGAAATGATGAAAATGAAATACTTATTGGTGAAAAAACAGTGACTTAATATTGTATTCGTTTGCTTATTATTGGACTTACCTTTCACAATAATAAAACACGTATATTTATTAAACATGTATATTTATTAAATATGTAATTTAAAACGATAGAATTAAAACTATTTCCACAAAATATTAAGTATGATATATACAGGTAAAGTAATGGCCGTTGTTGGCGGGAGCTCACAACACGTGTTGATTTATATCAGATTGCTTAATCAACTAAAAGTGAAAACTGTCTTTATTAATAGTTAATAAAATGTAAATAAATAATAACGGCACTGAAAAATAATTACTAATTCATTATGAGAATAAAATTAACATGAGAGCTTAGATTATTTACTCTCTAATCTAAGCATGAGAGTTGCACTAAAAATTAAAATGATATGTTGACGTATAACAGTCACTGCTACAATCGAGACCACAGAACACAATTACATCGAGATACAAAATGGAAGCGAATAGAGAGTCAGAGAAAGGAGGCCAGCTTCGTTCTCATCCCTACTCCGTGATGTTTGCTGGTTGAGAGGTGAAAACGTAGACACCTGGCAGGGATAACTGATCGATTGGTAGTTGATCAGTTATCGACCAGCGAGGGTTGAAGATTAATTTAAATTGAGAAAAGAAATATAATTAAAGTAAATTGTAATTATAAACTATACATGAAAATTTATCGTACTACAATTATTATATTCGATTGCCATCTTACAAACCTATTGCGTATCTGTGGATGAAACAGATTAATATAAGAATCGCGATTAAAAAACAGGGGTTGATCGTAGAAGAGTGAAAATTTGAAGTTGTATGT
Organism: Parnassius orleans; assembly: GCA_029286625.1. Lineage (NCBI taxonomy): Eukaryota > Metazoa > Arthropoda > Insecta > Lepidoptera > Papilionidae > Parnassius > Parnassius orleans. The sequence continues at coordinate 310,229 of JAGSMP010000074.1, forward strand.
ATTTTTCAATGCTAAATCATACTTAAATAAAAATAAAAAAATTGTCAAAAAAATAAAAAAATATATTTAGGGGTGGGTCACTCTTATCATTTAGGGGTATGAAAAATAGATGTTGGCCGATTCTCAGACCTACCCGATATGCACACAAAATTTCATACAATTCGGAGGAGTTTGGTAACAAACACCGCGACACGAGAATTTTATATATTAGATAAAAGTCAGGAAAAAGGGTCTCAGCATTTTACTTATAAATTCTAGATATTTTTTTTTATTTTTCTTCATCTTCATGAACCCGTGAAAGTCCACTGCTGGACATGAGCCTTTTCTATTGTAAAAGAGCCTTGTCTAAGGTATATGTGCCTTGGCAGGCGAATTAACCATTTCAGTACCATACCTCTCACTACCTTGATTCTCCTGCTTGTTGTCTTGCTTGTGCTTGTGTATGAGTGTTATCGTCTGGTGTAAACGAAATTATTTTTTTGTAATTTTCCATAGTTGCTGTCATACGCAGGACGAAATTAAATGTTGGATTCTCATACGTCATTTAATTACAATAAATATATATAGTGTAGCAGCCTCAAAGTTGCGTGAGCTCCTGCTATGCGTGGTGATTGTGGCAAAACTTTCTTACATTAAACAGGCCTATAGAGTAAGAAGAAGAAAGAAGGCTATAGATGTCTGTGATCTGGCACTATCATGAAGCTGAAGTAAAATCGGTCTGTCCTGTCTGCTAAAAAGCCTGTCAACGTCTCATGAACATAGGCCTCCCCATTAATTGCATATAAGGTGGAAAATATTTGCCATAGTTGCCACGCTTGATAGGCGGGTTGCCAACCACAGTTTTTTCTTTTCTAGATGTTATTAGGAAGACGCTGCTGTCCATCTGGTTTATTTCTCTCTTTCGCCTATTACGACATCCATGGCAAGATATGGGGTAGTCGATATGGTCGTAGTGGTTTAGATAGTATATACGATTGTGCGAGGGCAAGAGGTGCTTTTCGAACGCAAACAAATATACCGTTTTGTTTTAGTATGCAGATCTTAGCTTACAAAACTGAAGAAACAAACGCGCTAAAAGTTCACTTAATAGTAATACATCCAATTTCAAACAAAGAATGCTACTGATGCGTTGTTACCTCTAAGGACTAAGGTGAAATGCCTCACAGCATATAATTATACTGACACTATATATATATAACCTTTAGATCGGAAAACAGCAGTGTCCGCACTACTGCTTGGTGGCAGAAATAGGTAAGAGGGAGTTACTGAGCCAGACGGACGTCAGAAAGTTACTTGGGCAGAATTCCTTTTCTGCACCAACTAACCTCCACCAGCCGCCAAGTAATGACGCAAAGTGCATAACTCTATATATTATATTTTTTTATAGGATAAGGGTGACAAACGGGCACACAGTCCAGCTGATGGTAAGCGGTTGCTAAGGTCCATAGACATCTACATATATACTCGATTACTAATTACGTAATTTTTTTTAGTTCTAATAAGAAAAAAAGTTAATGATCTCGATGTTGGATTAAGATAAAATTTAAATGCAAAAGTTTAAAATTTTTGATCTGTTCGATCATTAAAATCTTACATGATCTGAGTTTAAACCGGTGTAAGCCAGGTTGGTTTCTATCTTTAAATTAATAAAATATTTTAGTACGAAAGGATTAAATATTTAAAATAATTTTATATATTATGTAAGAATTTTAATAACAATAATAGTTGATTTCAATATAGCTATTTTGGCAGAAAAAATATAATGATTTATGAAGTCATAAATATATAATTAAATAATATATTTATGACTAATATATAATTTAATTATATATTTATGATTTATTTCTCAAAAAAAAATAACTCAAAGGTTTTTTATTGAAATATAGCCTAAATCATACTTGGCATTACACTCTATCTGTTCGTTATATCGGTTCAGCCATTCCAAAGATTAGCTGAAGATTATTAACATTTTAAAAATGTTTGTTCATGTCTCAATGCCATGCAAATAACCTCCTCGGCTCAATTGAAGACAGTTGTTTCGAGTTTACAGACAGACACTTCAATTATATTCATATGTGTAGATGAATGAATGAGTCAAATTAATAGTAACTTCAACCGACGACCATGTGGATGAGACATATGGATGTGAATGAAGAAAGAGGGGTGTATCAGGATCATGCCAAATGAAAGTTCGTAGTCTCTCTACCTACCGCTCTGGTTATCAGCGTGAAACAGTATTAGGTATGTATGTGACAAATTTCATTCTAATTAAATATTTTGCATTACATTACCCGACTGCCCCAGAAAGAAGGAAATGTTTTTCTGGGTATATGTTGTCTATATGTATAACTGTCTATTTCAAATGATATGACCGTAAAATAGAAAAGGAGTGAACGATCGATTTAATTATTGAAACTTGGTTTTTGGCGGAAAAGAACGGACTTTACGGATAAATCGATATTTTTTGTATCTCGAAAATAGTTATTAATTTATATATAACACGCACTATTTATTATAAAAATATATTAATTTACGTAAGTTGTAAGTTTAATCGATACTGAGTACACTGAAACAAACAAGGCACCTGTTCCGCCTAGTTAATTTTTTCTTGCGCAACGCAAATCGAATGTAAGTAATAGTAATGTAATTACCTGATTGTTTTACTGTTATTCGTCACATAATATACGTTTTAACGAGTCATTTCTGCATGAATCACCGTGTAATGGCGGTGTAAGAATATCCACTAGTCGATATTATTCCGTGGATGTCGTAAGCGGCGCAGAGATAGGTATACAAACCAGGAGATAAGCAGCAGTGTCTTACTATAAAAAAAAACTGCGATTACCAACCCGGCTCCTGAGCTTGACAATTTATTTATTTATTTATTACATAATTATAACATCATTACAGTTACGTTATCCAATGCGATGCTATAACTAACCTAAATATAAGAAAACTACTAACTAATAAATAATGACTATAAAATAATGAATAATGAATAATAATATGATTATAAAATAAAACACTAATTAAAAAAATTACAATTTTCAACGCATGTGTATGCTGCAATTATGAACTTCGTCTGACTGCATGTAAATATGTCAATATCCTGTGAGATAATATTAACATAGTATATGGCACGTGACAAGGGTACATTCTGAAGCAACTTCGTCCTAGCAGCGGGCACGAGGAGTAACGGGGTACGGCGACGAGAACACACGTAACAACGTTTATGGCACATATCAATCCTATATTCGGCAGTGGACTTTTGATAGGCTGTAATGGTAACGGTAACGAAGTTTGATATAGGTTTATATGTTCAACAGCATCCACTTCCCATCAAGTGGAATGTATGCTCGTTTGTTATCCTTCTTTAACAATTCTATATAAAATAAAATGTTAATTAAAAATGTTAAATTTTTCTCAGCATGTGTTTAAGTTATTTGTGGAGCTATTTTTATAAAATATACTTTAATTTTGACTTTCACTGCCTCGTTGGTCTAGTGGTTGTAGTAGTGCGACTGCTGATCATGAGGTCCCGGGGTCGAGTCGCGGGTCGGGCCAAAAAAAAATCAGTTCTCGAGTTATTCCATCATGAAATTCTCAGTAGCTGCCCGGAGTCAGAAAGTTGGCGGTTTCTCACCCCCGTGCCTCGGAAAGCACGAAAAGCCGTTGGTCCTGCGCCTGATTTCCCTCCGGTCGTGTCGGTTTACCGTCCCATCGGACAGTGAGAGTGAGGGAATAGTGAGTGCACCTGTGCTTGCGCATACACTTGGGCACTATAATCCTGTCCTGCGCCGATGGCTAGTTTCCTTTGAGACTGGCCGCCGTGGCCGAAAGTCGGTCTGGAGGACATTACTTTATTTTATTGTTTAATTATTAAAAAAATCAAAAAAAAAACTACCTCCCTGTTTTTTCTCCGCTTAAAGTTAACTCAATTGTAAAAAGAGACCCTCAAAATCCTTAGTTATTACAGTTTTAATAACGTCAGCTTTAAAAACTAATTCGTAAGGGAAACAAACACTATATAACCTCGATTAAAGATCTTTCAAGATGGGATTTGAAAACTTATAACATATTTTAAACAACCAGCCGTAAACCAAAACGTAAGTACCTACATATAATACATATAAGCTCAAAAAAGTTGTGTGAAACGCATGGATGGAAACGATGGAAGTGGTCCAGGTGTGGATCATTATGATTATCATTCACAAGTCCACTGCTGAACATAGGCCTCCCCCAAGGAATGCCACAAAACAGAGCTGTGGATAGTTTATATATTTTGCCAAAGTAATGTAACATCCTTTATCATTACAGTCCTTCACAAGTCCACTGCTGAACTTGGAACCTCCATCCATCGACTCTTTGCACATCTTACCAAGTCGTCACTCCATCTAGTGGGGACCGCCCTACATTTCGCTTACAATTACGAGGCTGCCACTCGGAATCTTTCTTCCCCATCGGTTGTCAGTTCTTCGGGCTATATGGGCTATGTCAATTACTCTGGCTTTATTTATATGGCTTATCGATATGGCTATATCTTTATTTCGAGTTCTATAATGGAGAGAAACTCCAAACACAGCCCTCTTCTTCTCCTTCTGTGAGGGACCACATCTCAGATTCATATTATGTCAATACTGGCATCCTCATAAATAAAATAAATGTACACAAAACTACATATTATGGTTTCTATGGTTAAAATATTTATTTAAACTAAACAGTTGTTTGGAAAAATTTATGGCGTGATTTATCTACTTCGAAACTAATATATTTAAATTATTTTGTACAAAACTAATTTTATGCAAATTACGCCATTCAATTTTGAGGGAGGATTTTCTGTTTGTAGCCAAGGACATGATGAAACGTCGGGTATTGCAAATACATAAGTTAGAATTAAAAACGATAAATATCCGTATAAATATCTAGTCATAATTATGCAATATGAAGTATTCATCTATATAAATCAAAATTCAATGTTAGAGTGCATTAAAAATAATTTCGTTATTTGCAGGGACGGAGTGTAGTTTTATTATTAAACATCATAATGTATGGCGAAATTTTTTCTGCGGAACAACTTTCTTTATGAATCATGAACGCGTTAGCAGAAAACGTTTTATATTGTACTGTCTAGCTTCTTATTTAATAGACAGTTTAATGAAAAAGTTTGATAGTGATAACAGTCACCGAAATGTCCCTACTAATAATTTGAATTTCAACCGGTGGCTTATTACCAGTATCTAAGATGCTACCGTAAAACGCGGTTTTTTGGTAAGTTGCAGTCATAGATTTTGTTGCTGATCGGAAATGACGTAAGGGGTGCTCGGAAAGCCAGCACTAAAATCTAGCAACAAACTCAATAGCTGCATCTTGTCCATAAAAACCTTGTTGCCGTGTTACGGTAGCATCGACACTGGTAGTTAGCTACTTGTTACGAGGTATCATCATGTTACTTATTTATGCCGAAAAATTATGTTTCAATTTGAGTAGTAAGAGAACCAAAATAATTACAATACAGGACAGCTTTAGTCACGAGAGTTGTTGACAATGCACCTATAACCTTCTTTATTTTAATTTAGCTGCATGCGTTCATGGGCTGTCCTTATTACTTCAGCTGCATTGATACCTTTGATTACGTGGTAGAGCTATGCTACAGCTATATTATAGATGTAGCACGAATGGGTCGGCTCGATCGGGGAAGGACGACGCTCTCACAGAATACAAGCGTAAAATAGCAGCTTAACGCTGCTGTGTTTCGTATGGTGAGTGAGTGTAGAGAACCGGAGACTTTTTTTACTGGATACGAGGCATTCCATTCTAGTCCTCGGGGGTGACAACGCATCTGCATTTCGATTCATAATTGAGGATAGATGTAGATGTTTATGGGCCACACCATCCACTTACCATCAGGTGAACTGTGTGCTCGTTTGTCAGTCTTAGTCTATAAAAATAACCTCTTTAGTGATATGCAGTATACAATGTGATTTATTATTGGAGATGGGTGCAAAGCTTTCAAGGGGCGCTAGTATAGACAATTTAGAACCATTTAAGCCATGCTTGTCTTAGATGAAGTCTAACCATTTTTTTAATAAGTTTTTATGATTTTTAGCGAAAATGCCCAAAATGTTCAAATTAACTGTTATTTATGACCAAATTAAACAATAAAATAAAATGTATTTTATTTTATTCTATTAAAGTCATGTATAAGCAATCTAATAAGACATGTTTTAAGCCCATGTATCTTAAGATAATCTTTTTCTAAAAATGTTTGGAGTTCACGAAAAAGATCTAAAATGTATAAATACTGTTTTTAACTCTCATTTAAAAAAAACTAGGCTAGGTTTTTCGTTCAAACCTTTTTGGAAACATGCTTGATTACTGATCTTTGTTTTGAGGTATAATTCATGCAGATATCTTAAAAAATGTTGAATCTAAGTCTTACAAACCAATTTGAGGGAGTAAATTTAAATTTTTGGCTAAAATATTAAAAGCCCGGTTTCTCACTTCTGTGGTCGTGATTTTAAGTTTCATTTCCGCCTTCTAGGTTTCAAATGCAGAATTTATTCGAGCTATTAGTTATTCCTTTGTATTTATTTCTATGCTCCTATAAACTAGTTCTTTGGTCCAGCTCCACACGTAAAAGTCGATTGGGGTCAGATCAAGTGACCGTGCGGGCCAAGGGATGGGTCCATCTCGTCCAATCCAACTTTGAGGGAAGCTGTTATTTAAAGATTCTCGAACGGTCAAAGTCCAATGCGCTGGGCAGCCATCTTGTTGAAAAATGACCTCTCGATCTGTTTCAAATATCGGGGCACCGGATTGCTCCACAAGCCAATCCTATTCTGCCTATTACTCCAGCCCACACATTTACTGAAAATTTTCTCTGGAAGGATACTTGTTTTTTCCAATGTGGATTGTTGTTCTTGTCCGCCCATTCGTGCAGGTTATGGAAATTGGTGATTCCCTCCCTAGAAAATTTACTTTCATCTGTCCACAAGATCTATTTTAAAAACCATGCATCCTCAATATCTCTGTTAAGTAGGAAACGGCAGAGCTGCATCTTTCTTTGGAAATCTAGCACTTACAGACCTTCTGCCATGGTAAGGATATTTTTCGTTTTGGTGCATTGTATTCCACACCTTCCATTGGGAAATGTTTAAATTTCGAGCTACTACTCTAGTAATAGTGTAGGATCCGCTTCAAACGCTGCCAAAATATCATCTTCGACGCCAGGTACATGTATGCCTGGGTTCACCCCAGGTTCCACGTGGTGTATCCCATCTTGAGCCAGTTGTCGATACGTGTTGTAAAATACTCGAAGATTCGGCACTCTGCGATTCGGATAGCGCTCTTGATACATTCGTCGTGTTAATAATACATTGCCATCTGCTCTAACATACATAAAGATGATATCCGCATATTCCTGATTCGAAAAAGTAGCCATAGTCACTTAATAATCAAGAAAAACAGCGTAAGAGCGCACTAAATGTCAACTCAGTACATCAAAATAGTCCAAAATCAACACGTGCAGGAGCACAAGGCTACGACTGGACACGGTGAACAAAGTTGTAAACAACTAACAAGATCAACACTTGCAGGAGCGCAGAGAGCTTCAACTGAACAAGGTTAATTGTGTATCAACGCGATAACGTCCACTCACAAGGGCAGTAGTTATTTGACTAATATTATGGCTTCCCGCTCCATTCAGTTAATTCTAACTGACCCTAATTAAAGAAACATGACTCTGTTTCCCTAGTAACTAAGTTGGTTTTGCTTTAAAATTAAAGTTCTATTCATTGGGCGAGCTACCTGGAAATACCATGCAACCGGCAGCTATTTTTTAGAGAATCCCTACAACTTGTTTCTTAGAATTTTACTACGCTACAATTTTGAACAAAAAAAGTATTTGTAGAGCAAAAACCGGGCCTGTGCTTGTAATCAATAATCACGGCAGTTATTTTAAACATCAAAAATTGATAATTTCAGCTCAAATTTTGTTTTAATTAGATATCAAAAGAAAAATTTTTTCTTCCTCAAATTGGTTTGCAGGTCCTAATTTCAACATTTTTTTTATGATATCGGCATGAATGATACCTCAAAACAAAGATCAATAATCAAGCATGTTTTCAAAGAGGTATGAACGAAAAAACCTACCCTAGTTTTTTTTTTTAAATGAGAACTAAACACAGTATTTATAAATTTTAGATTTTTTTCATAAACTTCAAGCGTCTGTAAAAAAAATATCTTAAGATACATGTGCTTAAAACCTGTCCTTTTAGATTGCTTACACATGATTTTAATAGAATAAAATAAAAAATATGTTTTTTTTATTGTTTAATTTGGCCATAAATAACAGTTAATTAGAAAATTTTGGGTATTTTCGCTAAAAATCATAACAACTTATTTTAAAAAAAAATGCTTAGACTTCATCTAAGACTAGCATGGCTTAAATGGTTCTAAATTGTCTATACTAGCGCCCCTTGAAAGCTTTGCCCGGTATATTATTATGCAGCATTCTCGAATAATTTTCTTCATTGGAATTGTAGAAAAGAACTAGGTATGTGAAATAACTCACGGAATAATAATCACGAAAAAGTTATACAAGTTTAGTATAAAAAGCGGCCAAGCGTGCCTTGAGGGCTCCGCATAAACAAATTTTATATATTATGTAGATAGTTCATCCATTCTGCGAATTAGGTTTAGGTTTACATAATTAAGTTTACGTAAGGTAAGCACCGAACATTGCTCTCAGAAAAAGTTAGTCGGAAAGTTGAAGTACATACTGAACTCCCCATTTTTGTGTTCACCATTTATGCCGTGAAAAAAAAATGTTCATTACCATTTCTATATAACGATCAATGCTTCAATTGCAAGTGCAAGTTTGTAATCGTAAAAAACATTTTCTATGTGATACTCGTATATCTTCAAATTAACGACGGATTTTTCCATTTAGTTGTGAGGATTTTCTTGCTAAACTTTATGATTCTAGGTGAACAAGAAGTAACCAATTGTTTTGATGAGTGAGTTTGCGAGTGTTAAAATTTGAATCGTAAATGGCCGCATCTTTTGAATGCGTAGACTTAAGGCTCTGATCATCAGGCGAGCTTTACCGTGGTTTTGGTAGCTCATTAGTACAGTTCATTGGTGAAACATCGCAAACCGCGGTTTTGTGAGCTAAAGAGCCAGGCTCGCTGCTCGATAGCGTTGTGTAAAATTTAGCACCTTGCTTTAAAAAAACTTTTAAGAATAACTCTTTGGTTTGCCAGTGTAAATTATGGGAAGGGTATAGGAATGACGAGCCACAAGTAAACCTCGGTAATCTTTACCGTAATCTTATGCAAGGCCCGTCGATTAAGGCCTTTTGAAGCTTGAACTTTTTAAACTTGAACTCGTTAAAATTTGAATCGTAAATGGCCGCATCTTTTGAATGCGTAGACTTAAGGCTCTGATCGTCAGGCGGGCTTTACCGTGGTTTTAGTAGCTCATTAGTACAGTTCATTGGTGAAACATCGCAAACCGCGGTTTTGTGAGCTGAAGAGCCAGGCTCGCTGCTCGATAGCGTTGTATAAAATTTGGCACCTTGCTTTAAAAAACTTTTAAGAATAACTCTTTGGTTTGCCAGTGTAAATTATGGGAAGGGTATAGGAATGACGAGCCACAAGTAAACCTCGGTAATCTTTACCGTAATCTTATGCAAGGCCCGTCGATTAAGGCCTTTTGAAGCTTGAACTTTTTAAACCTCCAAGAAACGCAGATCTCGGTATTTGATATTAATTTCAACTTGATACCTCTACTTCCATCTCTAGAACACATGTATCAATAACTCCAAATGCATGCGGCGAGACTTACGCAACTTCAATACAGCTCGTAGTGAAGAAGCGATCGAGTGGAACCAAGGCTCCAAAGTGTTTGCCAGAAAGGGTCAACTGTCAAAACGGAAGACCGAGTGTGGCAGCATCTTTTCCGGGACACCTGAGATTCTGAGTGAGATTGAGAGGTTCTATAGGCAGCTGTACACATCATCGTTGGGGCCACATGCTAGTGTGAGTAACGATCCAAGAGCAAGTCTTAACCGACACTATTCCGATAATATACCGGACGTCAGTCTGAGCGAGATTAGAATGGCTCTCCAACACCTTAAAACGGCAAGGCCCCAGGCGAGGATGGAATTACAGCGGAGCTTCTGAAAACGGATGGAGAACCAGTACTTGAAGTCCTTCAGAAGCTCTTTAATTCCGTGCTCCATGGTGGGACTACTTCGGAGGCGTGGAGAAGAAGTGCGGTGGTCTTGTTATTCAAGAAAGGCGACAACGCTCTCTTGAAGAACTACAGACCGATTTCCCTTCCAAGCCGCGTCTACGTGCTGTTTTAGAGAGTCATTACGAATCATCTCACAAGCAGACTCGACGACTTCCAGCTTCCTGAACAAGCCGGTTTCCGAAAAGGCTTTAGTACCATAGACCACATACATACCCTTCGGCAAATTGTACAGAAGACCGAAGAGTACAATCTGCCTCTTTGGCTTGCGTATATGGACTATGAGAAAGCCATTGATTCCGTCGAAATTTGGGCGGTGTTTAGTCCCTTCAGCGGTGCCAAGTTGACTGTCGGTATGTCAAAGTACTGAAGTGTTTGTATAGTAGGCTACAATGGCTATCCGAGTACACAACGAGAGTACGAAGACTATCCAACAGCAGAAAAGTGTAAGACAGGGTGACGTTATATTCCCGAAACTCATCACCGCTCCATTGGAAGTCGTCTTCTAGCTACTGGACTGGAAAAGATACGGTATTAATATCAATGGCGAGTACATCACGTACATTCGATTTGCCGATGATATATTCCTTATGGCAGAATCGCTAGAGGATCTAAAGACTATGTCTATACTCAATGACTTCAATAGTGCCTCCCAACGGATAGGTCTTAAGATAAACAAGGACAAAACAAAGATAATGTAACGTCAATGTCACGCCTATGCCGGTAGTTGGTGGGAGCACTAAGCTCGAAGTTTTTGACGAATATGTTTACCTGGGACAAATAGTTAGACTAGGTAAGTCCAACTTCGACCGAGAGGTCAATCGACGGATTCAACTCGGCTGGGCAGCGTTCGGAAGATTACGACCCATTTTCTCGTCAGGCATACCTCAAAACCTCAAAACTAGATTATTCAACCAGTGCGTGATGTCTTATAGATCTGAGACGTGGTCCTTCACTGCTGGCCGTATAAGGACGCTCAAGGTCGCTCAGCGAGCTATGGAGAGGGCTATGCTCGGGATTTCTCTGCGTGATATACTTAGAAATGAGGATATCCGCAGTAGAACTAGAGTGACCGACATAGCCCAACGGATTAGTAAGGTGAAGTGGCAATGGGCCGGCCATATAGCTCGAATAACCGACAACCGATGGGGAAAAAAGGTTCTCGAGTAGCAGCCTCGTACCAGTAGGCAAAGTGTAGGGCAACCCCCACTAGATGGAGGGACGACCTGGTAAGACATGCAGAAAGTCGATGGATGCAGGTGGCTCAGGACCGTGCTTTGTGGCATTCCTTGGGGGAGGCATATGTTTAGCAGTGGACTTGAGAAGGACTGTAATGATGATGATGATGATGACCTCTACAAGTCGAAGTACAGTTGGACAGACAAAAGACAGACAGACGGAAGAACAACAAAATAATCCTATAAGTCTCATTTTTTCCTTTTGAGGAACGGTACCCTAAAAATGAAAAAAGAAGAATAAATGATAAAAAACTTTCTACGCGGAGCAGACTCATTTTATAAACAAATTATATTTCTTTGGTGGCTGAATTTCAAACAGCGCGAGACTGTTTTCTATTAAGATGTTATTAAGATACACAAATGTAGTACTTTATCATGATAGTGTTTTTCCAAAGTAAATATATTTTTTAAAACGTTAATCTCCACTAAGACTTTTTTTGTGCCGTGGAAAATTTGCAGATGGACAACAGCTGTGAAGCAAATATTATTAGTCTATGTAAGTATTGCTGCAACTATGCGTTTATCCACTGCGCTACCGATATTATTTTTACTTATTATAAACCAGTGATTGAATACTATGCAATCCCTGTGAGATTTAGGTGAAAACGGTAAAGCGCTCTGATATCTATTTGAATTGAAAAAGTTCACAGTTTTTGGCGTGTAAGGAGGAATTCGCCTACTATTTATCTAATTTTCTACCTCACCTGCTTGCCTTTCTCATAATTAAAAATCACTGCATCATCATCAATCGACACGGAATAATGCAGTGATAATTTTTTATAAGTGTATCAGTTCTGCATTAGCAACTCTTTCAAGTAATGTATGCTTATTGGTGGGTTCTTGAAAAGATCTACGGTCAGCAGTTTTAGTAGGAGGCTGTTGTGATTTTTTGCGAAATTACAAAAATAATTTAAAAAAATTAGCTTAAAATTGCTATGAACATCAATCGAAATCATTCCTTAACTTCCGTACTTATGAAACTTTTCTTTTACACTAAATAGAAAAGTCAACAAGAGTCGTGGTAGCACATATGCAGTGCGTTCTGCCTTTTGATTATCGAAGTTCACGACATTTTGTGTAAATAAAATACAGGACTTTCGAATGGTGTAACTTAGGTTTCTATTCACACGAAAGTAACGTTTAGTAAAATTAATGGTCCGTTTTGTCATTGATTATAGTATTTTGTTATATTTATATATAGATTGGCCATTGTGATAGAACAAAACATGTACTAGGACACCCTTTGTTAGTGTTCCGACACAATTGGACTATGATTATTACGGTTTTGTCACAATTGAACTTATCATTCAAAGAAATTACATATTTCAAAAGATAGAAAAATGGTACTAAATATATACACGTATGAAATATAAAGTACAACATGTATAGTTATACATACATAAAAGTGTGTGTGTGTGTGTGTGTTTACATGACCTTTTTGTGTTCTAGAATAAATGTCAAGAAACATTTGGCGAATGGTGATGTAATTAATCATATCTGTTGTTTTAAATATTATGTCTTACTTGGTAAACCAAATGGAATCTTATGTATTTAAAAGGCAAAATAAAAAATAGGAGTGCATAAAGGAAAGAAGCTGTCGATAATTGCCAGTGTTTTGCCGCCACCATTTATAAGCAATAACTAGCATTAACTACTTAAATTACGCAACAGAAAATAAGCTCCACCCTCACGCTTTGTTTTATTTTCAACGCCATTTCGACCATGTCGTAGTTTAGTGCGGTTTTAAACGCCTAACCTCCTCCCACCTATGGCTACAAGCAGAATACATATTATTTCTTGCCCTGCGCTCATGAGCTCCTGATACTTTCAGCGACTGCTTGAGATAAGGCGAGTGTGTTATAATACCTGCTGTCTGCTTTTTGGTCCGCGTTATAATAATCTGGACAACGCGAGCCACTATTTTGGACGTGGGTGTTTGTTTTAGGCGAGCCTCGCCTCCAGCCAATTGTGTGGAAGCATTATTATACATATTATTTATTTTTCTACTGCCCGACACTTCTGTGCTCTTAGTACTGTCTGTAAGAGCGCTTAACACAAATTAATCAAGATAGCTTGACTATTTTGATTACTCCGTGTTTCTGGTATACGTACACCATGCCAATGAAGCGTACACCACCGAATAATTTAAGCGATTATAGCCCTTCAGTTGCAATACATCTTAGTGCGTCGAAGTCAAACATTGCCGCGCGAATAAGTGAGTCATCATCTTTAGAAAAATTATCTCAACGTAAATGAAAACATGATTTGCGATCATTTAGAAACGAAGTTATAGAGTTGCTTTCATCTTGGAGACTAGAATAAGATGTTAAATTTTCGACAATTTTATCAGTAATCGAAGAAATAAAGGGCCAAAACTCAGACATCCGTAAATCTAAAGATAATACGTCAAAAAATATAATGACTTCGTGAATAAAATGCACCACCAGAAGCAGAAAAAAACACATATCGTAAAAAAATAAAACTATTAGAAACGAGGCTTAAGTACACAGAGAGAAGCCTGCACTTTTCCAATATCAAACTACGAGTATGTAACATACCCAAATTACCTAACGAAACTAAGGACAATTTAATAATTATAGTAAAGGCGACTACCAAAGCCATAAGCGTGCCAATTGGTTTATCGGACATCCGTAATATATAATTAATTAAAACAAGAAATTGATTGTTGTAGAGTTTTCAACGTTCTGTGGAAAGATAAAATAAAGTACGGTTTTTATCATGGAAAATGTAACTTTTCTAACCAAAAAACTTTTCAGTGAAGCAAGAGAATACGCAAAAGCGACTACCTTTCTGTTTTGTTGGATTTCGCAAGTTAAGATTTATTTGAGAAAAAAAGGAAGGGGCTTCCTACATCAACAATGATGACTCGAATAAAGCTCACAGAAAAGTGACTACTCAGTTAAATCGGTTATTTTTATTGTTTTGTATTTGTCTCTATGTCATAATTTGATTTTATTTTTAATTATATTTTTAATCAACTTCTTAAAAGAAAGTGTTAATAAAAATCTTTGTATTTATGTCACATGCAAATATCATACTCACCCTACACTTACATTACGTCGTCTCGTCAATAAACTCAAATAAAAATTACACAAAATATTTTGATATTTCTCTATTAAATAATATATTAACAAACATACCATACCATCCAAAGCTATATATATCAACATGAATATATAAAAAGTCCACATAAATTGAATTTTCTTACACCATATTTTTCTATAGACCTATGAAACAGACTTCGATATATGTACACGCATATGCACACGCACACGAACACACTATAATTTTTTGCTAGTTGATTTTTTTCATTCTTATAATGTTAATTTAATATTATTCCATAAAAAAGGGGTCAACCTCGGAATGAGAGATAATAAGCTGAATTTTCGTATATACCTTCATTTTTGCGTTCTAAAAGTTGTCTCCAGTCTCATAAAATTTAGTGTCTGCGTCGTAATTTATTCAAGGTCAAAAGTAAAAAAAAAATCAGTTTTTCATGATTATCTCGGTTTCTGTTGCTGCAATGATGTTAACATCTATGATAAAAATTGTAGAGCATAAAATTTGCGACAAATTTTATTTGAATCATTTTTTCATGCGCTCAACCGTATTTGCGATAGAGGGCGGTGAGCACGCAGCGCTCAGCCATACGTACTGTAATGCAAGGTCAACCGTGAATATCTGATCAATGAAAATGGAATTCGAATCTAACTTGTGATATACAATGCTCCAAAATCTGAGGATAATATCGATCATCTTCAATATACTCAGTTCTTTAAATCTACAAAACTTTATAAACCTGTCCAGTTATCTAATCTTCCACCGACAGTGAAGCAGCCCATCAGCTTATAAACCGTGTCTATTACCAAGTTCAAAAATGGTTAGGGCATGATTTACACGAACACGTAACTTATATTCATAGTTAAATATTTTAATGACATTGTGTTGCAACTGTCAACCATGTATTTTTTAAATTGGATTTATCTTTTTGCTCTTTTTCTTGACGTTTTGGATTACTAACATTTTATTGTTTAAAAATATACATATTTTTGTGATAACGATATTTTTAGTCGTAATCAACTTAAGAAAACTACTTCGGTTGAATAAGTATTTATTACAATGTCAATCATAAACTTTAGATTACTTTATTAGGTTATAATTTTAACTAACAGTTTGTTCAATTATGACATAGTCTCATAAAAAAATAACAGTATACTGCTTCTTCTATGAGTATATAAATTCTTTCATCATCAACGACCTTCGCGTTGATGATATGATATCTATAACTAGACAAATTAAGTTCTTAAGGTTTTTTAACTTTTTCTATTTCTTCTCAATTATCATGATTGTGGTAATTTTCCCGTATGACAGAATATGTTTTAACAACAAATTAACGGAATCAGATCAGGATGTTGCAATGGTTTTGAGAAGTATTTTACGGATATTCCGATCTTAACCACTATGTCACTGAATTCTTCTCCTGCCTGGTGATAATAAAATTGTTTACACCTGTGCATCAGAATATACAAGGCATGATAGGCAAAGAGCTAGAAATTGAATTGTTCTTAAATAGCAACAATATTCATATTTTATGTATTACTGCACATCGGTTAAAAGCTTATAACATAATGTTTAATTTCAGTAATCACCAGGTGGTCAGTTCGTTCAATAGAGAAACGGTTTTAAGAGGTGGCTCGTTAATATTAGCTAGTAAATTATTATCATGTAAGGAACGTAAAGATATTGTGAGCCTCTCTGTTGAGCGAACTGTAGAAATGTATGTGTTGAGTTTGAGCACCTCATTGTTGTGTGCATCTACAGACCCCATGTTCTATATACAATACTTTTGAAAAATTATGGAGGAAGTTTTTGTTAAGCAATAAACAGAATAAATCTGTTGTAATATGTGGAGACTTTAATATCAATCTCCTAGAAGCTTCCTCCACCAATATTAAATTTAGATCATTGTTTAAATCATATGGTCTTTTAATTTATTTTAGAGCCAACGCGTATTACTGAATGTAGTGCAACATGTATAGATAACATTTTTACAAATGTTAAGCCGTTGCATAAATGTATAATTCAAAATTGAGTTCTGATCACTGTGGACAGTTAGTTTCGTTACCTTATGTTCACAAAAAGCAAGTAGATGAGAAAATTGTGTTTGTTCCTGTAAATGCACGTCGCTTGAGAAGTTTAGAAGTAACATAGTGAAGAAACTTCCATCACTTTCATACCAAATGATCCTAATTTTTGTATGGAACAGTGTTTAAACTTATTTGCAATGAATTTGATAATATTTTACTTCTAAAACGTTCTCCTTGAACAGTCGGAAGGCTTTCAATGAATGGGCGACAGTAGGAGTCCATAAGAGCGAGCAAAGGTTATATGAACTTTACCATGAAAGGTCATATAACCTTAGCGTCGAATTTAGGAATATGTTAAAAATATTCAAAATATTTAAAGGAGGTGCTCCAAAGCCAAGTCTTTGCATTTGAGCAACAAAATTAAGACGGCTTCTAATAAAATTAAAATGACGTGGAGTATAATTAATAGTGAAACTGGTAAGGTCAACTCTCGCAATTCAAACTACCGGTTGAGTTTTAACAACAAATTAACGGAATCAGATCAGGATGTTGCAATGGTTTTGAGAAGTATTTTACGGATATTCCGATCTTAACCACTATGTCACTGAATTCTTCTCCTGCCGTCGCCGAATCATTGCTTAAACAAAATGTAAATGCGTGTACAAAATTTTACATTTCATAAAATATCATCAAAAGATATTGTAAAATATTTTAAAACTATTGATGTTAAGAAAACTGCGGATCTGTGGGGCATTTCCGTTAAAGTTATTGCGTCTATAATCGATATAATCGCGCCTCAACTAGCTATTATTTTTAATACTAGTATCGAATATGGTGTGTTTCTGATTTGATGAAGCATAGTAAAGTAATACCTTTATTTAAATCTGGTAGTACATTAGACCCCGCCAATTTTAGACCCATTTCTGTACTGCCAACACTAAGTAAAATTTTTGAAAAATTATTCTTGATCAAATGTTATTTTTTTAATGTTAATAATTTACTTCATAAAATCAATTCAGTTTCACAGGGTCGCTCGACAACTGATGTTAGTGTTGAGCTGATTAAATATATTTTCAATGCATGGGAGAATTCACAGGATGCTTTGGGTATATTCTGTGACCTATCCAAAGCCTTCGATTGTGTTCACCATGAAACATTAATCAGGAAACTACAACACTACGGTGTGAAGTAATGCTCTTAAATTAATTGTTTCATATTTAAGTAACAGAACTCAAAAGTTGTCATTAATAGTATGAGCTCTTCCGGGTCGATAGTACAAATGGCGTGCCTCAAGGCTCAGTTCTCGCCCCCTTTCTGTTTCTTGTATATATTAATGACTTACCTTAGTAGGGGATAACCATAATATAGTATTATTTGCTGATGACACTTCATTAATTTTCAAATTAAAACGACAATTATTAAAATATGACGAAGTAAATAATGCTATATCTAAATTAGTAAATTGGTTTAATGTTAATAACTTGCATTTAAATAGCAATAAAACGAAATGTATGAAGTTCATGACCAAATGTCAGACAATTAAATACTAATGTAACTTTAAATGGGGAGGAACTGAGTCTTGTCGATACCACCATTTTCTTGAATAACACTAGACGCGAAGCTTCAATGGAGCCCCATATATCAAAGTTAGCAAGCAGACTTAGTTCTGCAGCATATGCTGTAAAAAGATTAGAAATTTACCAGTGTGGAAACGGCTAGACTTGTTTATTTTAGCTATTTCCATAGCATAATGTCGTATGGTATTTTGCTATGGGGACACGCAACTGACACTGAAATTATATTTGTTTTACAGAAGAGGCCATAAGAGCAATCTATGATTTAAAACCCAAGGAGTCGCTCAGACAAAAATTTAGGAAATTAATATATTAACTTTGGCCTCTCAATACATTTATGAAAATGTAATGTACGTACACAAAAATAAAAGTAGTTATACAAAAATAAGTGATGTTCATTCTGTAAATACTAGGAACAAACACAAGCTAGTAGTACTCAGTTACTGACTCCACTGAGTCAGTAATTCATTCTTGGGGCGATGTATACGCTTTACAACAAAATCCCAGAAAATATACAAAATTCGACCTGCTCAAAATTCAAAAACTTTATTAAACATAGTTTGTATAAAAGGGTTATTATAATGTTAAGGAATTTATGGATGATAATAACCCTGGGAATGAGGTGTTCGCTGCCAGGCTGTTTCTAATTTGTTTTGTGTGGTTAATTGTGTAATATACATGATTGTAAGCTGTTATTTAAAAAAGTCCCGCTGGGTTTCTTGCTGGTTCTTCCCAGGACAGAGGTTTTTTCGAACCAGTGGTAATTAGACAAAGAGTGACTTTCAATAAGTATTATTTATTTATTTATTTATTAGGATTACCAACAGAAATTACAACAGTAATACAAAGATCATTTTCATAACATATTAAGAACATTATAATTGTATTTCTTTTATAGGTAACCACAACATGCATTGTTTATTTAGTAAATGAAAAGATTTTAAGAGAGAAAAAATTGAACTACTTCATTGAATAAATAAATTGTTAAAAGAAATAGAATTATTTAACAATATTTTAGATAACTTCATTACCATATTAAATTTCATTGACCACATAACAGAAGACAAAACATTATAATTCCAATATTATACTTCTTAATTAATTGATTCGTTATTTTAAAGAAATTGATTAATTTTGATTTGAAGGTGGATAAACTATCGCAATTAATATCGAGGCCAGAAATCTTCGAGGACAGTTCGTTATAAGTACGAGCCAGTCTGGCTAGAGGAATACTTTCCAAGTTAGATCTATAAAGTGATACATTGAAAAAGGCTTGCGGTTTCTAGGCAGTCTTGGTGGCACTTTAATATTAAATAATTGAACTATCGCTGGACAATCAACACTATTATTGAGCGTTTTGTATAGAATATCATGTCTGAGATAGTTCTACGTGATTGTAATGATGTGATGTTAAATTGCGCCAACTATCTATCGTAGGAATCAATAGTTTGATAGCTATTCGAACGGTACGCAAGATGACGAAGCAGTCGTTTTTGTATTCTTTCAATTCTAATGCTATGGATTTTGTAGTGGATTCCAAATTTGACTACAGTATTCTAGTTTACTTCTAACCAGACTACTAAAGAGTTTGATTGTAGTAGATGGCTGCATGAACTCTGGAATTCCTCAATACAAAACCCAGTGTCTTCGTAGCCGAGGTGATTATGCTATTGATGTGGTTGGTAAATCTTAATTGCTGTCTAATATAATTTTTTATAATCTATATTGAATAAAAAGTTTCTGTTTCTGTTTCTGTTTCTGTGTATCTTAAAACTTATTTTTCCACTTATATATGTATAAAAGAAATAGGACGAACATAAAGTTCCCTTTTAATTCTGTTTACACTGTGTTTGAATATTTCGAAAGCATTAACACTAGAAGCGCCGCCGTCTCATTTTTGTCCCACCCGCAAGTTTGATCGTCTCTAACTTTTTTATTTTTTTATTTAGGCCGATGAAACTTTTTGATTTTTATTTATTTTATATAATGAACTTATTTAAAATATTTTATAATTTTATAACAAGAATAATTTATAAAAAGTCGATTTACCTAGAACTGCCACTGGGTCATTTTTGTCCCATCGCTGTTTTAATCAATAATTCAATGTACGGTCTGCGCCCTAAGGAGTTTATACAATGTCTCGTAATCGTTTTCGTAAGAAAATGAAATACTTCGATTCGATGACAAGTCTGATGAAACGAAGACTGATTTCGTAAAGACTGAGCGAAGGTACTAGTTTGTTACATACCAGAGCCATACATAACGAGTGACGAACAACATTTTCCTTCTAAATGCCGCTGCAGATTCACCCAGTTTATGAGCTCTAAACCAGACAAATGCGGACAATAATTTTGGGTGACTGAAGACAAAGATGAAAATGATGTGATAAATGCGTTTCCTTATCTTGGAAAAAATGATAATAGATCAAATGTTCATTTAGGTGACTGGGTTGTGAAGAAATTTACCTTGCATTACCTTACATCAATAAGGGCAGAAATGTTACTTATGATAACTTTTTCACTTCCCTTTCATAAGCAAAATATTTGAAGTCTAAAATACTAGTAACGTAGGCACAGTCAATAGAGCTCGCAGAGAAATACCAGTTTCCGTGAAGACGGCAAAACAGTAATTTCGTACATTTTTGCTAAAAACAGGTGATATATCTTTGACTGTTTATCAGGCTAAACCTAATTAAAATTTACTAATGCTCAGCACCATGCATCTCGACATAATAATAGACTCTAGGTAAAAAATACCTGACTCTGTGTTATTTGAAAAAAAAAGCTCGATTTTGGAGTAGATGTCGTAGATCAAATGGGTCGTAAATATAAAGGCACCTTCAAGACGTTGGCCAGTTCATAAATTTAATAATTTGTTAGATTTAGTGGGTATAAATGCATAGGTATTGTATGAAATTATTACCAAAAGCAAAATTAAATGCAGAGACATTTTATTGCAATTGGGAAAAGAATTGGGAGCAAAGTTTATAACAAGTAGAAAAACAAGCATTCCTGTAGCAATCCCGGAACACATACCAGAGATACAAGAAAAACGTACAAGGAGTCAAGTATAGTCAAAATGCTCAAATAATAAATTTAGTACCGTTACAAAAATTACTTTGTGAGTTGTGATGATTTCTCTACATAGTATATAATTTAAAATTATAAATTTTGTACAACCAACTTCAATATAAATTATTAAGAATAATTCAAAAACTATTGTTCAAACCTTGATCAAATTTATATGGGACTACGTGTGAAGCATAAGCTTTCAAATAAAGAAAAAATTATCGAAATCGGTTCACCCAGAAAAAAGTTATGAGGTAACACATATAAAAAAATAGAGTCGAATTGAGTACCTCCTCCTGTTTGAAGTCGGTAGAAAACAAAGTCGCTGACCTTTGATCTTTTAAACTACGCAATGGATTTTGATGAACTTTTTTGAGTGTGTTTGAATGAATCTTTAGATTCACATTTGGACCCAGTAGGTGGCGCTGTTGTCATGATTGAGAAATCACCCGTGCGAAGCCGGGGCGGATCGCTTGTTGTTAGTAAATCAAAAAATTGTTGAATTATTTTTCCTAATTTGTTATGTTTTTGTTTTTCAAGCATTAAGAATTTGGGTTAATTTGATCAATAAACATGTTTCACATATTTTACAAATAGTTTTAATCATAACTTACGTATATTACACCAATAATCATTAAAAAAATTAGACTGGGACGAAAATGTCACGACGGCGGTCCAAGGGGGAGGGGGGGTATTAAGCTTCGGCGCTTCTAGTGTTAAGACGTGTGTGTAAACGAGATGGTAAGCTCTAAAATCAATTAAATTGGGTGAATAAGAACAACTTGCACGGCCGTAGTTTTTAAACTTACAAACTAGCGAGAGCAAAGTTTACTCCTCGGTATTTGTGTACTTTCACATTTTAGCGCCACAGAAAACTAAGTTTAAAGTTCGTTCCCTTGATTTTAAACTTTCGTAAAAGTCAAAGTTTAGTTTTTTTGCAATGGAAAAATAGTTTATACTTTGTTTTTGTACGTTATTAATGTCTTTTACGTTTTGCAATCAAAAACTAGCTACATATTTACAGTAATTTTTGTTGGCTAACTTAATATAAAACTTGAGATACGAGTAGTACGAGTAAGTAGAACTAAGTTGCCAACTAGAGTCGGATTCCCACAGGTGTCGTAAAGAAGAGTTCATCCATCGTAGCCTTACCGTGATCAATTTTGTACTTTACTATGAGATATTCATAATATTTGTATTTAATTAATTTTAAACCTATACGGTCAGCAATCACGGGAAAAATGGAGTGGTGGATATTTTTACACCGCTATTTGTTGGGAAAATTTGTCAATTTTATGGACATAGGTTGCATCATTTTTTAAATAAGTGACTTTTTGCGAAATTATGATACATAATTTATTATTAGATATATTTTGAAATAGAAATATTTAAGATCTTAATTGGTTTTATTGTTCGTATTCATGGAAACATATATTTCCTTGTTACGTTCTTAACTCAGATCACGTACGTAATTAACCACTCTAGAACTTTGTTCCTTGCCAAGTTTTGAATTAAATTGAATTCAACAAGAATAATTTAGTATTTACATTTTACATTACATTACATTTTACAAATGTAATTCTTCGTAAAGAATGTTGTTTTGATTAGATATAAGAATATTTTTATTCTGATAGTAACAATGGATATAACGATTCATAGATTTGCTAATAAGATACCGATGCCAATTATTGTAGCAAAACGGCGATAACGATACTGGTGCCGACACGATTGTTGCAATCGTCAAATCAAATATAAATATTTGTACCGAAATTGAATTGACAAAAAAACTATTAATCGTCTTCCTATGCAGTGGTGAAGAGTTTCAGGAATATAACGTCATTCTTTCTAACACTTCTCTGCAATGGATATGTTTTGTACTTTGGTCATGTACTCGGATAGCAATCGTAGCCTTACTATACGAACACTTCAGCGCTTCGAAATACAGACAGTCAATCTAGCATCGCTGAAAGTATTGTAGGGTCGCGTCGGTTTCAGTCTTCCAGATATACTGTATTTTGTTAAAGGGATTATTTGCTCCTTTTACATTTCCTTTTCTTTTGTTGTTTTTATTTTACATAATCCGGGATCGTGCATTGGGCAGCAACTTTCTTGATTTAATATTCTTGTTACGAGAGGAAGGCCGTACAAGCCTAGCTGTCACCATATAAGGTGAAATCGGTTGCCGAAAATTTATGCTAGTCTATTTATTTAATAAATTTATTTTTAATCTTTTTATTTTCAATAATAACAAATTGAAGGGCCGTAAAAGTTGTCAGTTTTAAACTGTTTTTATTACGCGGTCTATCATAAAAAATAAACTAGTTAGGAATTTGAAAATTGTTGTTGTTAAACTGTGTTGCGGTGGCGTTAGAGAATCCCATGAGCAACCTTTCAAGAAACTATCCTCATTTAACTTCAGCTTCGGTGGCGACTACGGTAACGGCGGAGTAGGAGGTGGAAAGAATCTCCGACACAGTATCGATAAGCACCTTCGACGACTTGGCAAAGTTTAATGTACGCACCTTGGAGATAGATGAAAAGATCCCGGAGCTGGAAGAAAAGACATACATGTTGAGAACATGGTAATCCTCGAGTTCGGCAACTTGTTCTATCACCGGGAGGACGACCATCTATACTAAGGAGGTGTCGAATTTATCGTCTACAAAGCATTGTCATTAACAACATGGTCATGATCGATAGTTAGCCGACAAGGGTTGCGTAGTTTGTACTCAGAATCACCATATATCACACGGGTTAGCATATAAGGAGATTTTTTTTATAGGATAGGGTGACAAACGAGCACACAGTCCACCTGATGGTAAGTTGTTGCTGTGACCCATAGACATCTACATCTATCTTCAATAAAGAATCAAAATGCAGATGCGTTGTCACCCGTGAGGACTAAGATGGAATGCCTCTTTTCCAGTAAAAAGGGTCTCCGGTTCTCTACACTCACTATACGAAACACAGCAGCGTTAAGCTGCTATTTTACGCTGGTATTCTGTGAGAGCGTGGTCCTTCCTCAGTCGAGCCGACCCATTCGTGCTACAACTATACCAGTAATATAGCTGCAGCATGGCTTTTATTCACCAACATGGCTCTACCATGCTGATGAATAAAACAAAGAAAAACAACTTAAACAATAATGTTACTTTCATTTTAAAATAAATATAACCAAAATAAAAAAAATAAAAAACCCCCGAAACTAAAAGAGCTCATGATCATCAAAGGGGTAAACAGATTTTATTTAAACATATATACAGATACACAGATACACACTAAAAACATATAACACCCCTGTATTTTTATCGGGGGTTAATTAGAAAGAGAATAATGTTACATTTTGAAATAATTTTGCGGCTAGAGGTTAATTAAACATCTCTCACAAAACACAATCAGCGAGAAACGTTTACAATGTAATGTGCAAATAATTTACCTTAAAAGGCACTCACACAAGTTGAACTGCCACGAGGTTTTTTTTTTTTTATAGGATAGGGTGACAAACGAGCACACAGTCCACCTGATGGTAAGTGGTTGCTGTGGCCCATAGACATCTACATCTATCTTCAATAAAGAATCAAAATGCAGATGCGTTGTCACCCGTGAGGACTAAGATGGAATACCTCTTTTCCAGTAAAAGGGTCTCGGTTCTCTACACTCACTATACGAAACACAGCAGTGTTAAGCTGCTATTTTACGCTGGTATTCTGTGAGAGCGTGGTCCTTCCCCGGTCGAGCCGACCCATTCGTACTACAACTATACTACTAATATAGCTGCAGCATGGCTCTACCACGTTAAAAGGACAGGTTTTACAATAACACGTTATTCACAAATATACATAAACTTAATCGCAATAGTACCAGAGTGACCAATGTAGCCCAACTGAGTAGTAGTAGTTGAAGTGGTAATTGGCTAGCCGTATATCTCGAAAAACTGACAACCGATGGAGAAGAAAGGTTGTGGTTGAGAGGTAGCGTGGGCACCCTACTAAATACAGTGACGACTTGGTGAAACATGAAGGGTGTCGATGGATATAAGTGTTTCGTGATCGTGCTGTGCGGCAATCTACAGAGGAGGCCTATGTTCAGTGAACTAGTAATGGGATGTAATGATGATGATGATGATGATTGGTTGGTTGTTATTGGTTTGGTTGTCCACATTTTACTAACTACATTATATAAACTAATAAAGGCAAAAAGAAAGTAAAGCTGATTCATAAAACTTATGGAGTGTAAGTATCATTATAGTTTATTTAAAGTAGTTTAGTTTACAACTTAAAAAGCTTTGTTGAAACATCTGTCATGAATATAGGTCAAAATCACTGGTCGACTCGGAATTCTTATAAATCTGAGTTAAGTAGTTGGAGGTGAATAATCATTGACCTAGTTTTAGAATGAAAAGAGAAAACTGGCCTTGTAATGGAAAAGGCCTTTTATGCCAGCTTAACAATTATTCTACCTGCAGTTAATTCGTTAAACGTATTTTTTTGATATTTTTTATCTGACACTAGTGTTATATTTTCATTATAGGATACAGAATTTTGAGAAATAGTAAGTATTTATTATAATAACGGTGACAAATGTATATACATACGTGACCACCTCTGCCATGAAAATCTGCAGCACCTGTGGCTGCAGGTACGGTGCGCTGCCGGCCTTCTAGGAAGTAACTGGCTCTTTTATTGAAGGTCCCTAAGTGATTTCGGTCCGGGAAACCGCTGGCGACATTAAATTCCACAACGTAACATAACCACACGTGGTTATGTTACGTTGTTAAAATTCCTAGTAAAACGCACAGTGGTGAATTGTTAACCATTGATATTATGTGCATAGGATTAAATATTCTGTCGAGCTAAGAAATATTTAATTTAATTTAAAAAAATCTCAATTTAATCTAAAGTTAATAGGATGATATTTATACAAAACAGAAAAGTGACTTTATAATTTGATCTAGTTGAAGTTTGTGTACACTGTGTAGGATCGGGAGATATTGCCTGCTTATATTATACTTACATTAATAATGCGCAGTGAAATTGAGAACTTTCCCTTTTTTAAGTAGGTTAAAATATAAAACCATTAAAAATTTTGTGATTATATATTGAAGACTAGCAACCCATCCCGGCTGCGCCTGGGTAGGAGCTATTAAAGTGGCGCTATTTGTATTTAAAGTAATCATAAAGACCATTTGTTTTATTAATATTTATTTCAAAAAAAAACTTCAAAGTTTTTTGAATGAAATATAGCCTAGATCATACCTGGCATTACACTCTATCTGTTCGTTATATCGGTTCAGCCATTCCGAAGATTAGCTTAAGATTATTAAACTTTTAAAAATGTTTGTTCATGTCTCAATGCCATGCAAATAACCTCCTCGGCTAAATTGAAGACAGTTATTTCGAGTTTACAGACAGACACTTCAATTATATTCATATGTATAGATGAATGAATGAGTCAAATTAATAGTAACTTCTACCGACGAGCATGTGGATGAGACATATGGATGTGAATGAAGAAAGAGGGGTGTATCAGGATCGTGCCAAATGGAAGTTCGTAGTCTCTCTACCTACCGCTCTGGTTGTCAGCGTGAGACAGTATTAGGTATGTATGTGACAAATTTCATTCTAATTAAATATTAGATCCTTACATATGAAATTGGCGTTTTATACGGGAGGAATATAAAGTCAATTTTTTTTTGTAAAATACATTTAATTAATCAAAGTATGCACCGTTGTTATCTATGCACTTTTGCCATCTCATAGGTAGTCCCTTTACTAAAAAAACTATGGGGGCTAAAATCAATAAACTCTTTGTAGGCGGTTTGGACTGCCGCATCGGAGTTGAATTTATTTCCTTGTAAGAAGTTGTTTGAATTCCAGAAAAATGGTAATCTGTTGGAGCAAGGTGTGGGAGTACGGTAGATGTCGCACGCATTCCAATTGTAGCTCATATAACTTAGTGGTTGTTTGTTGTGCAGTGTGTGGTCTTACGTTGTCGTGAAGCAGCAGTGGCCTAGAGCGATTGACTAATCTCGGTTGTTTAGCAGCTAGTTCTTCCTTCATGGTTTGCAGTTGCTGATAATAGATATCTGCCGTAATCGTTTGGCCAGAGTTTAGAAATATGTAGTGAACGACACCGGCGCTAGTCCACCAAAGTCAAATTTCGTTTGAGTCAATTTTCATTTAGGGCAGGATTTGGCTGGGTCTCCAGGGTTCAGCCATTGCGACGAACGCTTCCGATTATAGTACAGTATCCATTTTCATCACAAGTAATGATTCGATTTAAAATCCTTCATTATTGTGTCGGTTGAGCAAAGTAACACAGCAGTCGACGCGTGTTTGCAAGTTCGATTCACTCAATTCATGAGGTACCCATCGTTCAAGTTTTTTTACTTTCCGATTTGCTTCAAGTGGATTAATACAGTTTTATCACTTACCCCGAAGCCTGCAGCTATTTCTGAAGTGCTTTGTGATGGATCCGCTTCCACAATAGCCTTTAATTCTTCATTTTCCACTTTGGTCTCCGGCCGTCCACGGGGTTGGTTCTGAAGGTCGAAATTTCCAGAACGAAAACGTTGAAACCAAAAACGTACCGTGCTTTCTTTGCGACACCAGCGCCGTACACATCATTAATCCTTCGAGCTGTTTCTGCAGCACTGGTGCCACGGTAGAACTCGTACTCGTAAATATACCGATATTTCATGTTTTCCATTGTGCGGTAATAAGCGACGCCAAAGAATAAAATAAAGAGGAAAAATCAAATGAATGACTATTTTCAAAACTCAAATGTACCAGCTAAATGAATTTATAAATTTGAATTTGGAATTCTTAACCAAAGAAGAGATATTTCAGATCAAATTGGTCCGTACGACAAAACGCTAATTTCATATGTAAGGACCTAATATATATAACTATGTTTAAATAATTAGATTTATAAAATTATTTAAAAATCTTAACGTTTAATTTAATCGTTATTTCATTTTAAAAGTGTAATAATTAAAATTTAAAAAATAATAGATAATAGTGACATCTATCAAACGTATGAAAATTGATATTTTTTTCAACTAAAAAACATGTCAATTTTCATACGTTTGATACTATATCTGTATGTAAACTGATTAAAACTGGTCTGCCTGTAATTATTGCAAAATTCTCATTAAATAATTATTTCGTGAAATGGTCTCATTTAATGATATATATTATCACTGTTTGTTGACCATGTTATGATATAGCTTAGCCAATTCAATGAATAGAGATCGTTTAACGATATTAATAACTAAACAAAACATTGCTATTTCATGATAATATGGTCATATCGTTAAATATTTTTTCACCGCTAGCGGCGCTGATAGCGTGTTTTTAACAGAAACAGATTTTTAAAGAATCATAATACATAAACACTCACACCTGTCACCCAGAGGGGTAGGCAGAGACTACGGACTTCCATTTGGCACGATCCTGACACACTTCTCTCGCCTCCTTTACATCCATATATCTACGCATACACGATCGTCGGTTAAGGGTACTCCTAATCTAGCCCATTTTTAATATATCGCCAATTTGGTCGATAAACCTTCGTCTAGGGCGTTTTAAAGAATCAACATCACTTTATGCCTTTTTCATATAATAAATAAATGTTCGCGGCTTTGGGGTGGCTCTTGAGCCAGTCGCACCCCAACCTTCTTTTGACCCCAACCTTGTTGTGACTTTCATAGTATTAATGTAATATATCGCCTCTACTTTCCACTAAATAAACTAAAAATAAGTAACTGATAAAATTTAATTTTAGAGTGCTACTGAATACTTCTTCGTGCAGCATCAAAAATTGTCACACTTAAAATATCTAGATCCTTGGCCATTATCGGGAAGATTTACCACAATTACCACGTTTGGCAAAATGGCCAACAACACTGTTATACACAAGACGTGTGTTTTGAGTGCACAGTATCCAGTACTGTGTACAAAAAACTGAGATTAAGAGAGAAGCTCTTTAGTTGAATATATTGGGTGTCTGTCGGCATAGGTTTCAGTTTACCAACTTCATATGTTATCACGTTATCTGATGTAAATAATTGAAAATTATGTGCACTGTGAGATTTTATGTCTATTTCATGGAATAGTTCGTGGCATTGTTGGGTTTCTAATTACTAGGTAGATATGGTCAACAATCGTACGTCTTGTTTCAGTTTTTTTGAATTTTATTTAAACAAATACGAGAGCCGTGTAGCTAGCCGTGAGATTTCATCACGGCAAGGGAGCAAAACGTGTACGAGTTCTTTGAGGATAAATGAATCTGTTATGTGAAATTTTACGTGCTGACTTACCACGTATCTGGTGAAGTGGTAAAGAATAACTTCGTGGGCAAACCTCGTGAAAATTTGAAAACCGTTAATACGCATTGAAGGATTGCGGCATACTCTTTTCTGCTCACAAAACACTATAGGTAATGAGGAGCCCTGTGCCTAGTAGTGAGACGTATGTATCTGCTAATTTAGTTTTTTATAGCTTTAATGAGACTTATAAATCAGTTTGTCATTTGAGATTTTTTTATTTTGATTTTTCCTATTATCAGACAAATCAAGATTTTTGTGACAGTCCTGATTTCATAGCTCACATGAGATATGTAAATGAACAGGCTGTTGCGAAAAAATACTTAAAATATCAAAGATAGTAGATTTTACTTAAACAAAGGTTTATTTTATTTTAATTGTCAAAGGCGGAAATGAAACTGACCCAAAAGTAAATTTTATAGTACTTAATCATTATTATATATTTTTACATATATGTTAATTGCAATATCAAGTGTCGATTTACCACGTTCTCGGCGGCGAAAGAAAATCTGCATATTTGAGAAGTTCCCCAGTTGAGGTGATCGCGCGTTGGCACTTTTTTTTGGCCAAAAGTTTTGTGGCCTGTGCCCAGTAGTGACATGTATGTAGGCTGTTTTAATGGGGCAATCATGCTGTTTTTATTTCATTATTATTTTCGGAGATGTTACTTTTTTGTTTTCACACTACCGTAAATATTAACGGTAGCAAAGATTTGAAAGAATATAACGCATCATCGTTATCATTACAACCTATTTAGGTTTGGATTATATTAATTACGGGATCCCAAGTAGATGCTAGCACCCAGCCAGGTGCCAGTGTTATTGAAGTTAGGATGTTTTTAATTTCAATAGCCTCGCGAATCATCCTTGGTAGGAATCGGTGTTCTATTGCGAGGATTTGTTCTCTATCAGATCTGATATAATAGTTGGGACGATACTGAACATGATGACATACTTCAGACTTCTCGGAGCGTCAGTGCTTCACATCAGCAATATGTTCTTTTACGCAAATTTTTATGGAACTTTCTTCTAAAGTTGTGTTTTGTACAACCCGCTTAAATAAAAGTTGAAATGTAACTTGATTTATTAAAATTTGTTTTATTACATGTGTAGTATTCATCATTATAGAACTGTATTTATGAAATTTTGAAGTCTACTGAACGTAGAAAAATATCAGAATCTATTTTATGGTGCCAATATTATTAATTAGTATGTGAGACCATGAAATCATCATTATTTTGTTAAACTAAATTAACTTTAATTATGAATGAATTTAACGAATAGATAATAATAGTAAATTTTGTCAAGACAACTTATCTTTCTAATGGATATATCGGAAGATACGTCTAATATAAAAACATTGTAGATGTTTCTAGACATATGATATTAATGCATATTCCTTTAGCATATTATATATATGCCAATTATCAATCATCTAGGTCCAATAGTCTTTGGGAATTCAAAAAAATTCTTTGACAAACTGACATAGACACACAGACACCGAAGTGACTCTAAAAGTGATCGAATTTTGCTAAATTTGGCACGGAATAGAATTTATCAATGTTTCTAAATTGAAGACCACGCGAGCGAAGGCGCGAGCCGCGGGTAAAAAGCTAGTTCCTCAATATATTTTGCTAAACTTCATACTTTACGTAAGTTTTTTACGTGGTACAGCCATGTTGCAGCTATATTAGTGGTATAGTTGTAGCACGAATGGGTCGGCTCGGCCGGGGAAGGACCACGCTCTCACAGAATACCAGCGTAATATAGCAGCTTAAAGCTGCTGTGTTACGTATGGTGAGTGTAGAGAACTGGAGACCCTTTTTACTTTTACGTGGTAGAGCCATGGTGCAGCTATATTAGTGTTATATTTGTAACACGAATGGGTTGGCTCGACCGGAGAAGGACCACGCTCTCACAGAATACCAGCGTAAAATAGCAGCTTAAAGCTGCTGTGTTTCGTATGGTGAGTGTAGAGAACCGGAGACCCTTTTTACTAGAAACGAGGCATTCCAATTTAGTCCTTAAGGGTGACAACAAAAAATGCAGATGATTTTGATTCGTAATCGTGGATAGATGTAGATGTCTATGGACCACAGCATATACTTTCCGTCAGGTGGACTGTGTGCCCGATTGTTACCCTTATACTATTTAAAAAAAACTAAGTTCTTTCTTGATTTATAGTATTGAAATAAATTTAAAATAACCAACTTTATAAATGAAATTCCTGACAAGTAGTGCTTGAAACAGCACTAGAAACGTACATTTTAAAAATAGTATGGCGCAATTTTCTTCGACCTACATTTACAACGGGAGACTGAGTGAGGCTTGCAATTTCTGTTTGTATCGTTGAATCATGTTTAAGAAACAAGTTTTCATATTTTATCAATTTGCATTTTGTTTAATAAGCAGTATTAATGCATCATCGGTATTATGAAATGCTTTTAAAGTTTTCCGTAAATTACAATTTAGATTTAAATGTGCTGGTATAGTCTGCATTATTTATTTATTTATTTATTTATTTATTTGCTTTTTAGTATGTATTTTACATGAGATACCGTTAAATACTATGTATTACATACTAAGTCCCTAATGGAGACATGCAAATTTATTTATTCTTAGAAATTTTAGTTTTACAAAATTAACACATCAAAATCGAATGTTGTTGCTAATTTAATGATTTAATAATTAAATCATTAAATTATCTTCCATCCAATTATATTATAAAGATGTCAAAAGTGCAATTACAAAAAAAATATTGACAAATAAAGAAAATTCAATTAAACATTATTATATACCATGTCAGTTAATAACATAAAAAAATGTCAATTATGAGCTATAGTCCTATAAAAGTTGTCATCAGTAATTTAAAAATTCGTTTACCGAGTAAAATGTATTTTGAAGAAGCCACTGGTATATTTTTTTTTAAATATTTGTATATGAAGATCTTTAATTGTGTGTGATATTTTGTTATATATTATTTTACCCACCCAGTAACAAATTTTGCTAAAGCGTTTACTTTTTGGTATTTCGCTAATTATTATCCGATCTGGGTATCTCGTGTTCATGGATACCACTTCTTTATTAAGTTTATAAAAACTCTTCCCGTGTTGTTTTACAAACTTAGCAACTTCTAATATATACAAACAAGGCACGGATAAGATCCCCAGTGTCTTAAATAGAGGTGGGAATGAGACAATTTTTGTGCAATACAAACTTTATTAATCTCTGTACTGTTACCCCAAATTATAATCCCGTAGCGGATAATTAACTCAATATAATATGCAAAATATGTCATAATTTCAGTTTGCTTTGTTGCCACTTTTGTAAGTCTATAAAGCGCATATGTGAACCTGTTTACTTTATTACATATTTTACAAACTTGTTCTTTCCACTTTAATTCATTGTCAATAATTATACCTAAAAATGTAACGTTAATAGTTTGTCCATTATAATTAATATTTATTGAATTATTATTTACATCATTAAAGTTATATATTGAGTTTTAATTAAGTTATTATATGGGGTATCTATATAGTTTTCTCATCTGGTTGGGCTGTATAAATATATAATTGTAAATGGAAATGATAAATATACATAAATATCAATAAAATAAAATAAATAAAAAATACATAAATAAATAAAAACCCAACCAGATGGAAGGCCTCGGCAGGGTAGACCAAACGGCCGAGGGTTAGAGGGAAAGGGAAAGAAACCGGCAGACGATGCGGGCGGTATCGAGGAGCACCGCCTTCTGCATTTGAGTTTTACTTAAGTTTATTGTTAAATTATTATTACTTAGCCATTTAGTTACTTCAAAGATTGTTTCATTAATGTCAAAAATATGTTTCGTCACTGACATATTTTTATTTGTTGTGACTATTACTGAGACATCATCTGCAAATAAAGTGGTAAGTCGTTTAAATATATCAAAAATAAAAGTGGACCTAGTACACTACCCTGAAGTGTGCCAAACGTGTTTTTTCTAAATTTGGATCTATAACTTCGACTTACATGTTTATTGTCAAGTTTTAGCATCTCAACACATTTATGCCTGTTTTGTATGTAAGTTTATCCAGTAATATGCTGAGCCTCTAATTCCGTTTTGATCTAATTTGAACAAACATTAAGCTTACGTTAATATACATAACGAACTTAACTTTATAGTTTTATAGTATATCCGTTATCTTCTTAATCAGTCTGCAAAAGTTCTCTGCTATATATGGTTCTTCGCCGTGTGGGGAGAATTTGCGTGAATTGTCACGCTTGGTAGGTTAATTATGATAGCAGTACCAAACTTTGCTCACCTTTGATGCTGCTCCTCATCACTAGTCGGGGTATTTTACGACTCGCGTAAGCGAGATTCTTATACTGTCTATACCGATAAAAGCCATAAGGTCTTCTAGCATAACCCGTAGTTGCCTCTAAAGACACCCACGGGACGGAATGAGTGATCAAAGCGATTGTGTTTTACATAATAAACAACGAGATTTTATAATGAGAAGCTAAGAAAGCTTAAACTAACTACACTAAAAAGAAATGTAAAAACGTTCAGAAAACTGTTATGTTTTGTCGCTTTGAATTTGATGCTGCTTTATTTATTTTCTATTGTCTCCTGCTTTAGTCGTGCTAATCACGAAATTTACAGTTATTCAAATGAATTAACAATATTTATAAATTATTTTCGAGGTTTTTTTTTCTATATACATATTTCTCAGAAAAAAATGCCATATCTCACAGAAAAAAAGCGTATATATGTAATAGTAATTTATATGTTTACTTACGATATTCTCATGTTTTAATACAACAATTTTTACGGATTTCATTCCATTTATTTTATCTTATTTTAAATTCCCATTATTTCGAGTGCCTTGTAATATCCATAGTGTGAGGACGGAGATTTTTGACAGCTTTTAATTATTAATTCTGGTCCTATCTATGCAGAATGAACTTACTGTATCTTAAAGTCTTGCAGTGGTAGTTTTTTTTGTTAATTATAGACTATCAAGCAGATGGTAGCGCTGGTTGGGTGCTACCATCTTTTCCATTGAAATTATGATGTTCTTTCATTTTAGTAGCTGATAGTAAATCATATTGACAGAAACCTGTGATTTACGAAGATATGTAATCTGTCAGATCTAATATAATGGCGGGAGTCGTCTGGAACATGGTCAGTGTTTGTGTTTCACATCAGCCAAATGTCCTTTTAAATAAGTACTATAAGTTATTTTATACGGGTTTTTACCGACCTTTTTATTTGTCCTATCTTACTGAAAATGTCTTTAATATAAATCCGTGCTTGATCCAAGTCGATTATTCTGTTAAACCAATTTGGATATTTCATACATACCGAAGAGATATTTATCTGAAAAGTACATAAAGTTATTCTTTCGGTTTAATTCTAGCTGAGTGAATAGAGTTGAGGACAGAGTTTCATTTGATGCAAATTATGAGTCTTGCATTCCAGGCTTATTAACATATAACCTAAAGATCTAAGAAGCCATGGGGTCTTATAATCAACTACATGGTGTTGATTGTGTGGTTCCATTAATAAATGATTTGTATAACGGTCTTAAATACTTCTGATGATTGTCTTGATCGTCCTTCTCGTACCATTCAGCCACGCGGCCATGAATATGAAAGGAAGTAGAAGGTAGATTTACCACACTTTGCTTAGAGCAAGAGCAATTACCAATCATGTTGTCGGAAGTCAAAGCTTCCAATATTATTCCGTGAGAGTCGAAGGTATCTTTTTTTATTTCAAATGACTAAGTTACGTAATAACGGACCTCTCCTCAAAGTTTATTATCAAAATTTTATTAAAATACAATAATAAAATAGGCGCCTTAAAAATCACTTTAAACCTCAAATATGCTAATTGAATAAAATGTGATTTATTTTAATCTATTTAGGAAGAGCCTTTTTTATTATGAAGTCCAAAAACAAATAATAAAATGGAATTAGAATAGTTTATATTCAGAAATAAGTCATGTCTAAAATGATATTTTAGGCCATGTTAGAGCAGTTTACAATTTGAAATTCAAGTTGCAATATTATAAAAGTGGAATTTGTGATAACTAAAAATGTTCAAATGTAGCAATACTAACGACTGCCCTTTCGAAAATATGTTCGGAATAAGTTTCTACATTTTCTTACCAGCGTTTATTTAACTTCGTTATTGCAAAAGTATGGCATAATATTTTCTTATGCGGTAATGCACATGAAGAGAAGAAGCATCATTAATCCTATTTAAGTCTATCACGAGGTCAGTGTTCAATATACCATCGTTGCCTCCCGCACAGAGTGACATAAAGCACGATATTGAATCAACTGCATCGAACATATTTTATCAGGTTGCCACTATATCTAGTAGGAGTTCATCATATGCCAATTCAAAGTTGCCAATCAAAAAATGTTTCCTTCCGATCAGTGATTTCAGCTTATTAGTTTATAGGGTAATGTCTCAGCTATACAGCTACACACTAACACAGAAACCTCCGAGCATAGCCCACCCCATAGTTGAATGACATGATACTTTCACATATCATCAATAATAACGTAGCCACAGAGCTCTCGTTACACGCGCATCGGCAAAAAGGGGTCTTTGACAATACTCTTACTCCCCGAAGAATGCAGGGGTAATAAAACAACATACATCATCATCATCATCATCACAGCCCTTCACAAGTCCACTGCTGAACATAGGCCTCCCCCACGGAATGCCACAAAGCACGGTCCCGAGCCACCTGCATCCATCGACTTCCTGCAAGTCTTGCGAGGTCGTCACTCCATCTAGTGGGGGGACGCCCCTACACTTCGCTTGCCGGTACGAGGCTGCCACTCGAGAACCTTTCTTCCCCAACGGTTGTCGGTTCTTCGAGCTATATGGCCAGCCCACTGCCATTTCAGCTTACTAATCCTTTGGGCTATGTCGGTTACTCTGGTTCTACTGCGGATATCCTCATTTCTAAGTTTATCACGCAGAGAAACCCCGAGCATAGCCCTCTCCATAGCTCGCTGAGCGACCTTGAGCTTCCTCATACGGCCAGCAGTAAAGGACCACGTCTCAGTTCCATATGTCATCACTGGCAACACGCACTGGTTGTACAATTTAGTTTTGAGGTTTTGAGGTATGCCTGACGAGAAGATGGGTCGTAATCTCCCGAACGCTGCCCAGCCGAGTTGAATCCGTCGATTGACCTCTCGGTCGAAGTTGGACTTACCTAGTCGGACTATTTGTCCCAGGTAAACATATTAATAAATAACTAAACAACATACAATATGCAAATATTTTTGTGTTTACAAACATTGGCATCAATTTAATTTAATCCGAAAAACCCGAGAAAACTGATCACTTAATTACACGATTGTTATGTTTCTTTTCAGGCTCAAGTCGATTTTGTATACATACTCGTACATCAACTACGAAACTCAAGATAACTGTTTTGTCATAAAGATTAACAAAGGAATTTCGGCCAAATAAAATTACATCTCGTTTTGTAGTTTGTTGAAACGACTTAACTTACTTCATTGGTGTCGTAAAAAACTTTATTGTTTAAAATTTATTAGATCTGACTTAACGTACTTACTCGGGAGTTTCTTCTCGCAGTCACCATTCCTACTGTTGTGTTTTATATCTATTTTGCCCTCTTTAATCCTTTTAATAATATTTGATTTCATTTAACATTTCCAACAACCCAATAACGACAAAATTACGGGCGTCATTTTAGCAATTATCGGTTATTTTATCGTATTTTCAGTCTGATGAGTACTGTTAATCCTCAAAAATTAATATATCCGAAAATTTTTAGCGTTAAATTTATCGGATATGTCAATTTAAGCTAAAATTTTGCTATATGAAGGAAACATCTATTCAGCATTTTAAATAATTCTTATTCTTCATCATCACCAGTTTTTTCAATATAACATTGAGTTTCCAAGTCCAATTTCATGTTGAAGCATAGGCCTTTACGAGGATAATATAATACTAGCTAGCATAAATAAATTGAAGGATTTGGCTATATACATACAGCGCTGGGTAAGAGGTTTGGTTAATGTGAACCCGATAACCTTACAATTTAAAAAAATCAAAATAGGCTTTTATCAATTTGCACATAATAGCTTTTGTAGTCGGTGGTAGAAGATATTTTATCAAAGGATTAAATCCCCGTCTTAAGAAGCTACGAGTGTTATGTACAAATTATTTTATTCTTATCAGTTTTTGAAGTCGGTTTTTTTTAAGCTTATTATTTAACTTTTTGATTGAAATAAGGAATATCACAAGTTCAAATTGATATTCCTTATTTCAACTATGATAGAATGTTGTATAAATTGTTACATTAAAAACTTAATCGCTTATTTTTTATCCTTAAGGGTGAGCTGTTTTACTTAAAATTTATATGGGATATATGATATATATGTATAATATGTCTGATGGGTATATGGGTCTATTGAAGTCTGTTAATAATTTCTACATAATAGCTTTTGAAATCCTTTACTCGTAATTCTTTGACACATTAATCTGGTATATTCCAAATTGCGTTTATAGACAAACTCTCGAATTTCACAGCACTTACAGAATGAAATAACATAATTTCGTTTATATTAGCCAACAATTGGTGAAATATTTATACCTATAGATTATATAAATAAATTTTCTAATACAACAGAAATTAAAATATTGAGAAACCCAAACCATGAAGTAATTAAGATTTTAAAACTTATTTCATAACATTCCATAAAAGTCAAAATGAAATCTGCAGCCATTTACGTACAATTATTACATTTAAATATGAACTGGAATAATAAAATTGTTATTTGAAGGTTAACAATTTAAAAACTGTAATAACTTCTGATGTAATCAAAAATATTTCTTATTGGTTTTGTTGCATTGCTCTGTAGTAATAGCTTTCGTTGAAACTAGAAAGTCACTGAAGTAATTAAGTTACATCAGTGACTTTTTAGTACACTACAACATACTTACCTTTTG
Organism: Parnassius orleans; assembly: GCA_029286625.1. Classification (NCBI taxonomy): domain Eukaryota; kingdom Metazoa; phylum Arthropoda; class Insecta; order Lepidoptera; family Papilionidae; genus Parnassius; species Parnassius orleans. The sequence goes on from JAGSMP010000074.1 coordinate 348,785, forward strand.
TTAAATTATATCAATAAGGCAAATGCATGTTGAATATAATATAGCCTTTACTTAAAATGCACTACTTATAAAATTACGCTACCATTACCATTACCGCTTATAAAAGTTAAAGATTGCCTCAAAAGGTGTATTTGCCATAGTTGCCACGCTTTGTAAGCGAGTAGGCAAGGAAGATGCTGCTGCTCAACTCCTAATTCAGCTTCCCGCTGCCGCCTCTTACGATACCCATGGAAACCCGGGTAGTGGATATTCTTACACCGGCACTACACGGTTTGATTCCAATTGAAATTTTGTCAGTTACAAATTATGTTAAATAAAGAAAGGGTTAGTGATCCTTGCGTTCATAAGGCAAGGATCACTACGCCTTTCGAAAATGTAAAATGTTTGAGTACCGTTTAATTGCATCGTAATAAATTTTGTAACGAACTTATAATTTCTTGGCTCGTGCAAGGCAACCTCCTTGTAATTAACGTCTAAATGCAAAATTTACCTACTGGGGTTTAATCCTATTAATTTTCACTTTAGTTTATAGCAAAAATTGAATTTAATAAATGGAGATTTTTAAGAAACTAACCTGGATCATTTCAATATTTTTTTTGTATTATTCCAAATTCATTATATTATTATCTGCAAGTTTTTTCTCTCTCTTTATTTGGGATAACAAACAATCCTTTTATTAAACACAATACATATTATCCACATATTACTATTGGGTCAGTATTTTATAATAATAAGCGTTTTATTTCATGCTAAAAATGAGGTACATACATAGTTTAGAGAAAAAAAAAGCAAAAAGAAAAAAATGTTGACATGCGTAGGTTAGACAAGGTAGGAGGCATGACATCATGACTTTTGTTTTGATATTTGTTGGCATGTTACTTTTGAATATCTCTTTTAAGGACCAGTACTTGTTCCAAGTATTTTGTACTCTTCGTTCTACTTCTAGTTCATTTTGTTTTCTGTTGAAACCAATTTGTTTTCCAAGGTATAGTGTATTTCTCTGTATATTTCAAAGTTTCATTGTCCACTGATATTCTTCTCTGTATACTATTTGTCATGACCATTGTTTTCGAAAGATTCATTTCTAGTCCTACCTGCTTGCTAGCTGTGTTTAGCGAATCGATCATGTTTTGTAATTGTGTGCTAGATTCTGACAGCATAACTAAGTGGTCTGCGAAGCGTAGGTGGGATAAATAATTGCCATTGATGTTTAATCCTGTCTTTTCTTTTTTTGACTCTAGGATAGATATAAATAATTTTGGAGACAGCGGGTCGCCTTGTTTCACGCCTCTTCTGATGGAGAACGTAGGACCAGTGGATTCTAGTTTTATTTTTGCTGTATATATATATATATATATATATACTATTGTTCAACTTTTTGAGCTTGCAGGGCGGCCCATATGCTTGAATGTGACACGGTATCAAAAGCTTTTTTGTAATCGATATATGCGATGTAGAGCGTTCTTTGCTTCTCGTGGTATTTTTCCATTATTTGTTTTAGAGTATGTATATGATCGATTGTTGAAAAGCCTTTGCGAAAGCCTGCTTGTTCTATTGGTTGGTTTGCTTCTATTGTGACACTTATTCTTTTGTTAATTATGGAGGAAAACAGTTTGTAGATGACATGAAACATGAGAGTAAGCTTATAGGCCTGTAATTTGTGATATCTCATTGATATCACCTTTTTTATAAATTAAAATTATTTCTGACTCTACCCACTGCGATGGTATTTCAGCAGTTTTTAATATAAGGTTAAATAAATGTGTTAATGGGAGAGTCAGTAGCGGCCAAGCAGCCTTTATAGCTTCATTTGTAATGCCGTCTGGTCCTGGGCTCTTATCTATCTTTAGCCTTTTTATTTCTTGTGTGACTTCTTTTTCAGTTATTGGTGTTATGTTTCCGCTTTTGGTTGTAGAGTTAACATCGCTTGCGTTTTTATGGCTGGTATACTCGTTTCTTTGTGCTTTATATAGTGTTTTATAAAAATAGGTTGCCTATATCTATGATTTCTTTTCGATTATTTGCGATTTTGTCCTTATAGTTTAAACTATCTATCCAATATTTGTTTGTTCTTAGTTCTTTAAGGGCCTTTTTGGAGCTTCCTGCTTTTTCCAGATGTTTTTCGATAGTCTTCAATCTGTAGCTTTTGTAGTCATGTTTAATGTATTTACTTATTAATTTGTATAGAGCTGATAATTCATTTTTAGTGGCTCGAGTTTTTATCTTAGCATGTTGTAACTCTTGCCTTCTCTTGATAAGTTCCAGTGTACGCTCTTTTAGAACTTTATGGTTATCTTTTGATATTTTGTTGGGGGTTCGAGCGTTCTGTAAGCTCTGGGTTATGGCCTTGGTTAATGTGTTATAGAAAGCCTGTACTGATGTTTTTTCTTGGCATTTATGTAAATCTTGTAACTAAGATGAAATGTTCTGTTTATAAAATAATATTTCTTGTTCGGTTTTCAGTTGCTTTTATACGCTGTGCGTTTTTTCTTCTGCTTTGTGATAGACATTGTTGCTCTGATTGCTCTGTGGTCTGACGGATAGTTCAGATTTAAAACTTCTATGTTTTGGAAAATGTTTGGTTGATTTGACAGTACGTAATCTATTTCATTTTTGTATTTATCGTTCGGTGATTGCCAGGTCCATCTTTGGTTTGGTTTTTTATGAAAGAAAGTATTTAAGATGGCCAGTTTGTATTCGAGGGCGAAATCAATTAGCCTCTGACCTCTCTGGTTTCTTTCACCATACCCGTTTGGTTTCATTATTAGATGTTCATCTTTTCTAGGTTGACCTATTTTCGCGTTAAAATCACCCATTATTATATAGTTCTTGTAAGCTTGGTCTAGGGCTCTATTGACATATGAGTAGAAGGTGTTAATCTCTTCTTCACACGCTGTTTCAGTCGGTGCATATATTTGGATAATTGACATGGGCAATCCTTGTATGTTTAAGTTCAATAATGCTACTCTATCATGTATGCCCATGAAACTTTCAATCCAGTTCTTGCGGGTTTTATTTATTATGAAACCGACTCCATGTTTACCAGGTGTGTGTCCCGTGTGGCATAGTATGAAGTTATTATATTCTTCTATCCGGATGCCCGTCCTCCTTATTTCACACAATCCAATTATGTCGTATTTGACTCTAATGAGTGCTTCGCTAAGTTCGATTAAGCGTTCGTAAGTAGATAAAGTTCTGACGTTGTAAGTTACTATATAGAGCTGATATTTCTTCTTTTTAGTTGAGTTAATTATTTCTGGGGTTTGTGTATCATTTCTTGTTATTGAAGAAGTTTGAGTTTGAGATGTCTTCTTTAGAGGGTTTTGGTCTTGATCTTCCACGGTGACCAGCCGGATTGGAAGATGGTTTTCGTTGCTTAGTTGAAATTGATTGTTGCATCGTTGTGGAAGGGGGGGGGGGGGGTGGTAGCTATGAATATAAGTTGTTGGTTGTATTGTCGTTGGTTTGGTTATGTGGTGTGTTGACGTTATTTTTTACTAAGTAGCTTAGAATGCTTGGTTTTAGAACTCCTTCTGGTTTGATTGTATTATTTTGTTTTTCTTGATGGGTCTTGTTGTACTATTACCAACTAGTGCTTGAGAATTAGGATCTGCCTCTGGTGAAGTCATCAGTGTTCTTTTGTTGTTTGATTTTAATATAACAAGTTTATAGTATTTTATCGTGACTTTATTTCCTTTCTCGCGCTCTCTATTTGCTTCTTTCTGTAGTTCTTTCCTTTTTTCTAATATGTATTTAGGGTAATCTTGGTTCACGTAATATTGGGTGTCTTTTAGTAATCTTTTTTGCTTGAGAATACTGATCTTTGAACCAAGGGTAGAAAAGGTTACAATTATTGGTCGCGGTTTATCACCTTTTTCCCCACTCTTTATTTCTTGAATATCTCTACAATCAAATTTTAAGAACAATTTTCACTTATGAATTGCAATATATTGTTCTCCAAGTTATGATAAGATGTCTCACTCTTCAATACTGAAGAAAATTATGTTTTGTCTTGCTTGTTTTTCCATAAATTGAATTCTTTTTCTTGTTATTCAACATTTTTTTTCAATGTTTGATGTTTTTCTTCCAGTATGGTAAATTTCTCTTCTAATTTGTTAGTTATGTTAATTGTTACTTGTTCTGTCACCTTTTCGCCACTTTTCTGAATGTCTATTTTTTGTACGTTGAGTTCCTTTTGAATATTCTTAAGGCTTTTATAATTTCCTCCGTTCTGTCTGTTTTGTTTTGGTACTCGTTGCGCCCTCTAGAAAAACTGGATAGTTAGTATTGTTTCGTATTCGTGTTGTACGTAAGTCGAACGTAGTGTGCTTCTTTTCTAATAGATAGTGCTGTTTCGTAGTTTATTTTACTATGGCAGATAGGCGAGATTGCAGACTCATGTGTGAGGTTATGTTTTTCCAAAAAAAAAGGATAGCTTTCGCGATTTTTCATTTATTCGCACACTGGCACTTTTATAAATTAGCTCTGGTACAATTTAAGTTTCTAGATTCGCGAGAAAAGACTTGAAAAGTTCGTAGATTGTTGTATGTTTACACTTCAGTTTTTAGGTTTTTTGTGAATTATTCGTTAACTTAGGACCTTGTCTTCACTATATAGTCATATTCACTAGTTTATTGTCACTTGTACGATTTTTTATCACTAAATTCACTTTAATTATATTTTTAAATAACTTTTTGCCCCGACTAAGTTGTTACCGCGTCTCAGTAACGCCCCCTCCCTATATATATATATATATATATATATGCATGTACATGCGCACTCATATACACATACATAGTTAATATATAGATGTAAATAAATAAACAATTACGTTAAGTTGTATCTGATCTAGATAGAATCTCATACACAGTTTTTTTTAAATTTGGAAGAAGTTAATCCAAAAATATCTATGTCATTAAATTTGTTGTTGTATAATTCCATTATACGATTTAAAGGTGCACGCGCACCGGCATTTGTTCTAATTGGTTTAGGAAAGAAAATTTGATGTGAATGAAGCTCACGTATACGCTTGGAGCGACTGGGTATACGAATGTATATTTGATTGGTGAGTTCATTACAATCAAATTTGTTATAGCAGATATTGTAAACCAAAGTTTGATCCAAGAGTATCCTTCTTGATTCTAAAGAAATAATACTAAAGGAGTCAGTCGTTTTTGGGCCCACTAGAAATTTTAACGACCCTTAATGGTATTACATACAAAAAAAAAAGTTACCAATTTATTATAATAAATGGCCTATACATTTTATGAATATCTAAACGGAATCAAGAAATCTAAAAAAAAATGAGTGGTTTTCATATTCCGTGTTCTGGTTAATGTAACATGGGGAAAAATGCGTGTAATGAATCATTTTTGCAGTTTCTATTAAAAGAAAAATGTATTTTTTTACCAAGATAACTTATTATATGCATATTATATTTGTACTTATTTGTATATTATATATTTTTTACTAAAAAGGGATACCACTGAGATTTTTATCCTATTTCTAAAAGTGTTAGCTTATATCATATAACATGGTTCAAAGACACCGTGCAACGAAACGCTATTTTGTCATTGACTTCCCTGCTGGATAATAACCGACGGCCATATTATCATAATATAAGCATCATATCTATGTCAGTGCCGGCGGCCGGGTATTAATTTACGGCATTGACATTCGTCACGCTGCTGTTTTTTGTACTTATTTGTGGATTTCAACGCACTGTGCGAAGACAATAACTAGCCGAGACAGGAGCAGATGTGCGCCAACTATTATATTTGTGGATTTCTCAAGAGGTGAGTATCTTATCTTATGGAATGCGAAGAATACAACTGTACAAAACCTACAATTGATTCAAAGTTTCAAACTTTTATGTGAAATATATCTTATTTTTGTCACTCTCGAAGTTCTAGTCCAAAAATATTATACTACGGAAACGAAAACTACTAATTTTCGTTTATAATGTATTATATTTTATTTTATTTTTACTGAATATTGAGATATGGTACGATTTTTTAGAAATAATAATAAACGACCCACACCCACAGACACTTAACGATCTATACATGTTTTAGTACTTAATTATTTTAAGTTTGTAAATATACTAATAAATATCCCTTCATATTACTAACAAATTCATATGTCAATGTCTAATCAATGCAACAAGTGTTGGATTATATTATACAGGTTAGCCAAATATTCCACATTATGTACCTATTTAATTCGCCAATGACATTCGAAAATGAAAACTGACGAGTTTATTTAAAAGTATATGTGAGTGTATAATACAAGTTTACTTTTGTTCCTAGAATTTTGGAAAATCTATAATTTATGTTGAATTACCTAAAACATATGACAAACACGATTCTTATTAGTATGTTAAAAGTGTCAAAGTATTGAAGTGTTATGTTATTCGTAAAATCTAATTTAATTAATAGAGAAAATAAAATCACACAAAATATACACAAATCTATGTTAAAAGTGTCTGTCAGAGTAACTATATCCACAACCGTTACATCCTATCAAAAGCCCATTGCTGAACATAGACCTTCCTCAGATTTCAAAGGAGGATACTTGCTATAGTTGCCATGCTTAGTAGACGAGTCGGCAACCACAGTTTTTTTATTGGTAGTTGTTAATAGGAAGACGCTGCTTAAAATCAGAAGGAATGTGTGTACATTCCTCACATTCACATTCCCATTTAATATTTATAGATATAGATAACATAAAAATAAATGGATGTTATAAGGGAATACATATTAGTGTTAATATTTAATTAAATACATCTACTATTTATGTTTATTATATTTAAACTCCATCAGGGAAGCAAGAATTTTGTTTACATTATTTTATGTTATTTTGTTGATTGTAGGTAATGTACATTCTTTCTGAATTTAATATTTTTTTACTTTATTTTTTTATTTGCATTCCCAATTTTTTCAGTTACATCTACTTGATGCAGTTTGTTGTAACTGCCTATGAATATTGCAAGAAAGTATTGAAACTGCTCATTCCATTAGAAGATTTGTATTCCATGTGGATCTTCAATTTTAAGAACTCATTTTAAGAACTCAGCAGAAAGAGATATTATTTTGCAGTGGATACCATCACACCAGGTACTTACTTTACTTTAACAGCCTGTAGTGATCCCTGCCTGAAATAGGCTTGCCGGAGGAGTTGGCATAATCGCTTTGGCACACAGATTGATGTTTGTAGTATCATACACCTCGCACTACAAACAATTTGGCTATTCACCACCAGGTTATCTTTAACTTTACAGCCTATCAAAAGTGTACTGCTGAACATAGACCTCCCCCACAGATTGCCTTATAGGGGAGATATTCGATAACCACAGTTTTTTTTCTTTAGTTGCTACTTCTTCCTTACCTCACCCCATATTTGTCTGCCTTTGTACTTAATACACAAGTAATATTTTTTACCTTAAATGAAATTAGTGTAAATGTAAAACGTGTAGGAACTTGTAATTAGTCAAATAATGTTATAATTCTAAAATAACTACTTCACTTGTTTACCTTTCTGATTTGATGTATTTTTATTTCTTTTTACCTTAGTGGAATCTGGTTTACTACAAAGTATTATGAAGGAAACGAGTACATGCTATTTATATATAATTTAAGAGACATTAAGACTGTTCATTAGTAATAAAGATTGAAATAAATAAAATATTAATAAATATCATTATTTAGGTGGAAGACACTGTAAAACTATAGTCTGTTCGGTTAGTTGATGAAAAAAAACACTTTTCAGGTGGATCATTTAGAATGAGTCTGCAATCTTGTCGGCCAGAGCTTCTACAACTGTATGGAGACAAATGATAACAGGGATATGGAATTACAATTCATGAATATTGAAGACATCGGTAACATCCAACAAACACCCTTATGCCTGTAACTGTAACTCCTGCCGTTTCCAGAGCGGCATCAACAATTACTATAATAATATGCAGACCTTTTCTATCAAAAGGTTTAAATTATTTCTTACAAAAATTGTCTAGTAAGGGTTATTATACTACTAGAGAGTAAATGACTGATAATAACCCTGGAATGAGGTGATCGCTACCATGCTGTTTCTTAATGTTTTCAAAACAATTGTATAAAAAATTATATTGTAAATGTGCTTTTTTAAAAAGTCTCGCTGGGTTTCTTGCTGATTCTTCCCAGGACAGAGGTTTTTATGAACCAGTGGTAAAGTAAAATGACTTTTAATAAGTATTATGTATTGTAATCTTTATTGAATAAAATGATTCTATTCTATTCTGTGGCTAGTTATAAGCGTGCTGCTTCTACTTCCCGACACTGTATTTTAAGTAATGTAATCATTTATCTAGATTCTTAATACCTAAACTAAAAGAACTACTAACCTAACAGAGAGTTGCTGATTGATAACTCATTTTATGTGCCACTGTGCGCTCGTATTTGTGAATACCACTTAAATGAACCTCACAATGATTGGAATAATTTATACACAAGTAGTAATGATGCATATTTATATAGTAATATAAATATGCATCATTACTATATGGTAGTTTTGCCACAGTTGCTACGCTTGTGGCAACCAAAGCTTTTGTGGTATTCTATAGGAGATGTTGCTGCTCATCTCCTGGTGTCTTTATTTTACTCTGTTACGACTTTTACGACACCATACGGGACGAAACGCGATGGCAGTTGACGGAAGGCTACACAATATTTTACATTATATATTTAATTTAGGGAAGACCTATGTTCAGCAGCGAATTGTTGTAATGATGACGAATAATAATCAATAAAACTTGCAATTATTGTTGCTTACTTGACCTGTTTCTACTATGTGCCTTATTATAAATAAAGCGCCTAATTTATAAATAAACGCCGAGCAAGTTGAATAGATGCTCTGGTACCTTTTCGTATCTCTTTCAATTGACAATTTCCTTTTGTTTTTTTATAGAATAAGTGTGACAAACGAGCGCACGGTCCACCTGATGGTAAGTAGATGCTGTGGCTCATAGACATCTATTTATCCTCGTTTAAGAATCAAAATGCAGATGCATTGTCACCCTGAGGACTAAGATGGAGTGCTTCGTTTCCAGTAAAAGGACTCCGGTTCTCTACACTCACCATACGAAACACAGGGCATTAAGCTACTATTTTACGCTGGTAGCGTTTTCCGTGAGCGTGTCCTACCCCGGTCGAGCCGTATCCGTACACAACTAGTTTAAAACTTCTTCATCATTACAGCCTATAGCCCTAGGCCTATGTTCAGCAGTGGACAAGTCCACTGCTGAACATAGGCCTCCCCCAAGGAATTATACAAAGCACGGTCCTGAGCCACCTGCATCCATAGACTTTTTAATATCTTACCAGGTCGTCACTCCAACTGAGGGTAGCCGTCCCACACTGAGCTTACCGGTACGAGACTGCTACTCGAGAATTTTACATTTTAGCTTTAATTGCAGTTGGATGTAAACATGCTAATCAATGAACACATATTAAAATAATGTCCTGCACTCATGACCTGTGATACTTATAATAGACTGCTTTAAGAATATGATGATTTTACAATAATAAACAATAAAATGCAGTGACAATACAGTGTTTCTTTTACCCTAACACAAATAGTTCAAAACACCTTACATGCTATTTATTTTTCGTGGTTAATATCGTAAAAATCGGATATGTTACTATCCAGTCATTTGGTTTTAATGGTGCTTGGAATGTAAACATGTTATTCAATCAATACAAATTAATAACAATGTCCTGACACTGCACCTGGTGGCATGTGTCACTTTTAATACTGCTTTAAGAATGTGATGATTTTACAATAACAAATACAGTGACAATACAGAGTTTTTTTCCTTACGACCAGTTCAAAACATCTTACGTGCTATTTATTTTCTCAATCGCTGTAGAGGTAAAACTCGCTAAACACCCCTTAATAGTTCACTGTTGGACGCACACATGCACCTAAAACCATGTTACTGGTTGCAAATGATATTAGATAAATAAGTACCTGTGTGCTTGTTTTTAGAATTAGTTGAGCATAGTTTTGGCTTACTTTTTGCTTCACTTGAATACATTTGTAATGTATTCTGTGCTTAGTATTCAATACACCACAATAAATAATAAATAAAGTTAAGAATCAATACATCACCGCGTCTGTTTATTCGTACTTTTTACTCCGGTACTACTAAAAAAAATTCCATCCACCAAGTAGTACTTAAGAATTCTAAGAACCTACAACTTTTTATTATTCACAGTGCACTATTATAACATAGGATATCAATAAAAAAACTATTAGACAGTCGCCCGTTTGGGATTTTAGGTTATAATGAGATTGCCGTTTGACTGTTATTTTCTCAGTATTCCCTTTATATATGGTACAACTAATATTACTATAGTAATCTAGAGATTATAAGGAATAAATCTACATACATTTCATTACGAGTCATCACAGTTTTTGGTGGGCCCATTCTCCATACAAAAAGAAACTGTCTCCTTTTCTCAATAAAAGTTCATAACATTCATTATAATTACTTTTAAAGCATTTGTACATTGTAGATTTTAAGAACTTTCGTTGAACACGCTCCAACTTTAAACTATATTTATTATATATTGGACTCCATATAACTGATGCATATTCGACCTGTAATCTTATTAGAGTTTTATATAAAGTTAAAAATGTGGTGGGATGTTTGAAGGAAGAACATGTCCGCATGACAAAACCATAAATTTTAAGGTTATCTGCGTAAAGGACAAAGTTAGTAAAACGGAAACAATCACCGATATCGATCACAAATAATATAAAAAGCAAAGGCCCAAGAATAAAACCTTGCGGTACGCCTGAGCTGACATTTATGATATTAGATGAGAAACCATTAATAACAACCCGTTGAGATCTGTTTAAAACGTATGATGAAAATCATCTTAACAAGTTTCCTCGTATCCCATTGAACGCTAATTTCTTTAAAAGTTGTTAAACAACTTTATAAAAGGTCTTAGAGTAATCAGTGTAAATTACTTCTACTTGCAGACGGTTATCCATGCAATGAAAAAGATAATTTGAGTAAAGAACAAGGTTAGTTGTTGTTGACCGATGTTTTACAAATCCATGTTGTTCAGGTATAATTATGTTATGTAATATAGGATAAATTTGCTTATGCCTTATAGCCTCTCAAGAACCTTTGATATAGTTGATAACAAAGATATAGGGCGATAGTTAGAATCGTCGTTTTCTCACCCATTCTTGTAAACTGGTGTTATATTAGCGTTCTTCCATATCTGGGGCACAGTCCCTTCACTAATACATTGGTTAAAAATAAGGCACAAGGGATCACTAATAGCTGCGGCTGTGAGGTTGAAGAAAAATGGTGGAAGGCCGTCAGGTCCAGGTCCTTTGGTAATATCGAGTAACATAAGCTCTTTGACTAAGCTATCCTCAGAAAAGAAGATATTTGAAATAATCTCAGAATTCGGATTAGTAGACTGGTTACTAAAATTTTCTTGCTGTAACTGCTGTCTATTTTCATATACGGAGCTGAAAAATTCAGAAAATAATTCACAGATACCCTCAGGTATATCAGATTTTTTATTTTTATAAATCATAACGTTAGGAATTCCACTTTTACCTTTTCGATTATTAACATAGGACCAAAATAATTTGATGTCCTTTTTAAGTCCCTCTTCGATGGAATTAAAGTAAGTATTGAGGCAATCAGCACACAGAGTCTTAAATCTGTGTCAAAGCAATGAAACAGAAACAGAAACTTTTTTATTCAATATAGATTATAAATAATACTTATTGAAAGTCACTCTTTTGTCTAATTACCACTGGTTCGAAAAAAAACCTCTGTCCTGGGAAGAACCAGCAGAAACCAGCAGGACTTTTTTAAAATAACAGCTTACAATCATGTATGTTACACAATTAACCACACAAAGCAAATTAGAAACAGCCTGGCAGCGAACACCTCATTCCAGGGTTATTATCATCCATAAATTCCTTAACATTATAATAACCCTTTTATACAAACTATGTTTAATAAAGTTTTGAATTTTGAGCAGGTCGAATTTTGTATATTTTCTGGGATTTTGTTGTAAAAGCGTATACATCGCCCCAAGAATGAATTACTGACTCGGTGGAGTCGAGTAACTGGTACTAATAGCTTGTGTTTGTTCCTAGTATTTACAGAATGAATATCACTTATTTTTGTATAACTACTTTTATTTTTGTGTACGTACATTACATTTTCATAAATGTATTGAGAGGCCAAAGTTAATATATTAATTTTCTTAAATTTTTGTCTGAGCGACTCTTTAGGTTTTAAATCATAGATTGCTCTTATGGCCCTCTTCTGTAAAACAAATATAATTTCAGTGTCAGCTGCGTGTCCCCATAGCAAAATACCATACGACATTATGCTATGGAAATAGCTAAAGTAAACAAGTCTAGCTGTTTCCACACTGGTAAGATTTCTAATCTTTTTTACAGCATATGCTGCAGAACTAAGTCTGCTTGCTAACTTTGATATATGGGGCTCCATTGAAGCTTCGCGTCTAGTGTTATTCAAGAAAAATGGTGGTATCGACAAGACTCAGTTCCTCCCCATTTAAAGTTACATTAGTATTTAATTGTCTGACATTTGGAGTCATGAACTTCATACATTTCGTTTTAGTGCTATTTAAATGCAAGTTATTAACATTAAACTAATTTACTAATTTAGATATAGCATTATTTACTTCGTCATATTTTAATAATTGTCGTTTTAATTTGAAAATTAATGAAGTGTCATCAGCAAATAATACTATATTATGGTTATTCCCTACTATGTAAGGTAAGTCATTAATATAATATACAAGAAACAGAAACCTTGAGGCACGCCCATTTGTACTATCGACCCGGAAGAGCTCATACTATTAATGACAACTTTTTGAGTTCTGTTACTTAAATATGAAACAATTAATTTAAGAGCATTACTTCTTACACCGTAGTGTTGTAGTTTCCTGATTAATGTTTCATGGTGAACACAATCGAAGGCTTTGGATAGGTCACAGAATATACCCAAAGCATCCTGTGAATTCTCCCATGCATTGAAAATATATTTAATCAGCTCAACACCAGCATCAGTTGTCGAGCGACCCCTTGTGAAACCGAATTGATTTTATGAAGTAAATTATTAACATTAAAAAAAATTAACATTTGATCAAGAATAATTTTTTCAAAAATTTTACTTAGTGTTGGCAGTACAGAAATGGGTCTAAAATTGGCGGGATCTAATGTACTACCAGATTTAAATAAAGGTATTACTTTACTATGCTTCATCAAATCAGGAAACACACCATATTCGATACTAGTATTAAAAATAATAGCTAGTTGAGGCGCGATTATATCGATTATAGACGCAATAACTTTAACGGAAATGCCCCACAGATCCGCAGTTTTCTTAACATCAATAGTTTTAAAATATTTTACAATATCTTTTGATGATATTTTATGAAATGTAAAATTCTTTGTAAAACTGGAAATAATCCGCTTTATTATTATATTTTTTCCACCTTATCCAATGTTTTTTTTTTACTTTAAAAGCATGGACGAGGAGTCGAGAAAACTAAACTGGAAAGTAACTACTTTTTGATGAACGAAGCGGTACATGCATTTTTATAATTTCATAATTTTTTTCATTAAATATATGAAGTTTTGAGGTAAATACAGTTCTGTAATGGTGTTTAATGAAAGGGACGTGTTGTTGATACTAAATCTTTAATTATACTGTCTTTCTTATTCTACACTTAATACTAATATCATAATATATATTTTTGGGGGTGACAGGGAGGCTGGACAGAACATCACTCCCACCGCCAAAAAAATAAAAAGGGAATGAGTACATTTTTTTTATAAATTTATAAAAAATATTATGTTTAAAATATTAATTATAATACGTTATTATCTTTTCATTCTTATATTTTTTCTTACATTTCAAGATATTTTTATTTAATTCACTTTTTTATTAATTTTATATATTTACTTTATTCTTCGTTAACTATTTTTTATTTTTCATTTTACTCCATAGCATTAAATATTATTAATAATTATATTCATTAAATAATTGCGCCTTTTCTTTCACACACAGCTCGGGTATATGTACATAATTAAGAAAATGGTGCGTTTTTGGTTCAATTGCTTTCGTAGTAGAAACTTCTACTAGAATAATGAACCACGAGGAAAACCAGCCACTAAGATAAATATTATCACTTTGTCGCTATAACGTACTGGCTTTGTTAATTTGAAAGATTAACCGCCTTTACACATACGTTCTTTAACTCGTGAATCGGCTTTCGCACAGGAAAGAGCGCGCATGTAAGATAGAAAAGCAGAACGAGAATGCACGCGCATGCCGCCCGCTCGCGCATTCCCTCATACCTCAGTCAATCAGTCATGCATTCAAGTCTGTGCTCTTTAAGCATGATTTACACGCACGGTTTTGTGAAAACGATTGCCGTCGTAAAATCGCGGACATTAGATTATGGGGCAAGGATCTTATTACAGAGTTATTGGCAATAAATATACAAGTCTCACGTTTGATTTTAATTGCATGGCATCTTATGTTCGATTTTATTTAATAATATATTAAAAATAATGTATAAAAATAAATTAATAAATATATAACCTATTATACGCTTAGACCAGCAAACATAACTACTAATAAAATATTCCTTCTAAACCTTTTGTCTATTTCTTTAGAACGCTAGTCTCCAAAACGCGAGTTTAACAAAACTGCGTGATTTTCATACACTCCAGGTCGAGGTTTTTCGTACTGAATCACGCGCGATTATCCATTACATGACGCTCTTTCTTCTCTGAAGAAAAATATGGGAGTAATAGCCCGCGAAAGAGTCAACGCACATAAAAATGGATAAAACAATCAAATTCAAATTCAAATTGTTTATTGCATGTCACATTACAAATTAAAGATGTTACATTTGATAGGTATACATGTGACGCCCTGCAAGGGCATAGCAACACTAGAGGACTAACAATTTTTCGTATAACTTTTAAACATAAATTATAAAATATCATATCATCAACATTCAATATTATTTTATACAAATTACTTAAATTAGAAATACAAAATAGATGAAGTATTCTTCCTTTGTCATTATTTATCGTCAAAAAATTCATTCAAAGTATAATAACATTTATTAATAAATAATCTATTAATAAATACTCACGTTTGCGCGTGCTAGCTTTCCCGCGTTCAATCGCGCACATTCCGATCGCGAGTGAAAGCACGTGTCGTGTAAAGGCGGCTATTAACTTTTAAATAAAGCTTTGTACATATTTAAAATTAATTTATGAGTTCAAAAATCGAGGAGGGTTTATATTTGACTCGTGAGTTTATTTATGTATGAATCACTGATTTATTGGAAACTTCCAAATTGATTGAAATGATTCTTATTTTATTAAATAGGTAATAATTACTACTAAATATTACTTCAGAAGTGGTCCCATATAAATTTGAAGAAAAAATTTTATGAAAAGGAAAAATAGAGGATAAAAATTTTAATAAAACTATTAAAACATTTTACTTGTTACCTTGAACTTCTGACCACTCGAAAGGTAGACCATAAAAATTAATATTTTAATAAAATGTTTTTTTTTTCATTCTCTGTTCTATATATTCGTATAAAGACATAAAACATCTAAAGTTATTTATTGTGAACAATCTTAAGAATATAATAAAGTAGCTCTTGAATTTATAAATGCACAAATTGTTGGTTCTGATTATTTTTTCTAAGTTAATAATTGTATTGACAGTAAATACACATAATTTACTACAAAATATAGTATGCTAACTTCGGATTTATAAACTAGGAAATTCATAAACTAGGAAATGGAAATGTTGTGTTTTGTGTCCACTTAACTTTTATAACAAAGGTTTTAACAAACTTATTCAAAAATCCACCAAACAATCTACGCAGGGCACCCTTGAGAATCCTTGAGTTAAGAAACTTTGCAAATATCGCTTAAAATTTTTATGCCGCTTCGCCAATCTTTTATGGCATTCTTGTTCAAGCAAGATGAGATAAACAAGTAAACAAATTTAACTTTAGTCCATTCTCGTTCCACTTTATGCACAGAAAATGTTAATTTTCCATTATTATTTGTCCATAACCTGCTATATCCATGCTTTTCAATGTCTCTTTTTTGTCACAGCCCTTTGCGGGCGCACGCGCATTTACTAGTCAAAGTTTCGTCATCGTAATTGGATAAATTGTATTCCTACACAAATTGGGAAATGGTCTTCAAATAAACGTCGTTTTCGCTCAATTTACTTATATTTTTAATAATCTGTGTGTTAACCCTGTAATGCCTAACATGTCCATATGGACATGTTAGGCATGAGTAAATTCAAATGCTTGATATGGCTGGCTACACTTTATTTAATTTTAAATATTTAATTGTTCGCACTATAACACTAAATGTCAAAGTTTCATTATGTGCAACTGTCACTGTCATAATATAGTGTTGATTCGCGGGTTTAATCATTTAATTGCCGCTAATCTCAGTTACGGTGAAAAAATGGACCCGAGAAGAGAGTAAGTAATATTATTTTCAAAATATTGGTTTTATTTATGTTATTTTTGTGCCAAATTACTGAGATATAATTAAGTTATGTCTACAAGATGGTAAAACATTGCTTAGAATTTGATTTAGCGTAATATTTATAATACTGAAGTTACCACGTCCTTATGGAAGTACTTAGTGCAAGCACTAAGCTTTGCATCACAAAAAGTAATGTATTATTTTCAGATTCGGCGATTTCAACCAATTTCTGGGTAACGGCTCCCTAAATGAAATTCTAGATATTCTTTGCGAAGATGAAGAAGGTTCTGGTGAATCTCCGATACCAGAATCAATTTTTATAGCCCCTCCTGATCCAGCTATTTTGACGGACGAGGATTCAGGTGACGAAGATAGTGGTGAAAGACCCGAGAACTTGAATGCTTGACAATTAACAGCTAATGCAGAAATAAGATTTGAGCAACGATACAAAACTTACAGAGACACTCTTCGTTTTGAAGATCTTTGTGGCAGAAGAACGAGGACATGGATCGATGGAACCTACTATGGAAAAACTGACCTGATCCTAAAATCACAGCTGCAGAAATGCGATGCTTTATTGCAATTCTCATTTTGAGTGGGTATTCGCCCAATGCTAACAGATGGCTTTATTGGAGCACGGAGATAGATACCCGCAATGAGCTTATTTGCAACTCTATGCAGCGCAACATATTTGAGGAGATAATGCAATTCATGCATTGTGTCGATAATAATGAATTAGACGTGAATGACAAAATGTGGAAGTGGCACCCTTTAGTAAATAAAATAAAAGCTAATTTTATGAAACATTTTGTGCCTGAACAAAATCTGTCATTCGACGAAACTATGCTCAAATATTATGGTCAGCATTCCTTTAAACAATTTATCAGAGGAAAACCCATCGGGTTTGTCTACAAGATATGGAGCCTGTGTACTCCATATGGTTACTTGATAAATTTTGAAGTTTATCAAGGCAAGGTTCCAAATGCCAATCCACTTTATGAAAAGCATTTTGGAAAATGTGCTGCTCCTCTTCTAACATTTATCGACGAGTTTACCGATGAAAAAAAGAAAATGCCTTATCATTTTTTCTTTGACAATGTTTTTACCAGCTTGAATCTTCTGAACTATTTTTGACAGCAAGGATATGGAGCTACAGGTACGGTGCGGGAAAACTGCCTTCAGAAGTGTCAAAAATTGCCTTCGAATGAAATGTTGAAGAAAAAGCCAAGAGGTTATTATGAATCTGCGATTAATTAAGAAGATGGTGTTCTTGTAGTAAAATGGACGAATAATTCAATCGTATCCATCGCATCTAACAATTTGGGCGTGCAACTGCTGACTACCGTGAAACGGTATTCCCAAAAAGAAAAAACATCTGTTTAAGTGCCACGACCATTTCTTCTGGGTGAGTATAATAAATATATGGGAGGAGTTGACAGGATGGACGAAAATATAAACATGTATAGGATACACATCAGAGGAAAGAAGTGGCACTGGTCGCTATTTACTTGGATGCTGGACGCATGCGTGCATTATGCTTGGCATCTTCAGAGAAAGAAAGATAAGATGCCACAGCTGGAATTTCGAAGAGAAACTGTCCTTACCTCCCTAAATGCGTCGGTTCGTACTGCAAATCAAAGAGTTTTGATGTAAGAACAGAGTGTATGAAGTGTGACGATGGCCTATGTATACCATGTTTTGCAATGTATCATCAGAAGTAATAAACACCTACCATTATAATGTTTTTGTTTCTTTTTATCTAACTACTTCAAGATAAATTTCTCAAATCCTTAGCTATTGTAAGCACTTAGTGTGTCTATTTGGATGTGAATTTTCTCCAACTTCTAATATCATATACATAATTTATGCTAAGTTGATAAGAACCCATCATTGAACAATATTAAATATCCAAACTTTTAAAAAAATCGAGCATTACTGGGAAAAATAAATCAATTTGCTCAGTGACACTCGTCCTAATTGTACGTCTTACGTCTTTTCCTCCGTTCTCTAATACATAGAGCACTAGCTTTTGCCCGCGACTTCGTCCGCGTAGATATTATACTTTAAACCGTAGGTGATCCATCGATAATCGCACTTTCATAGAAAATTCCATCACTCTCATGAGGGATGATCTATCTATGAAGGCTATCTTATTTCCTTCCCCGGGAATTAATACCAAATTTCATCTAAATCGTTTCAGCAGTTTAAGCGTGAAGATGTACATTTGCTCACGCGGCAATGACCGATGTTTTCCCCCACCTCGACCGCAGTACGCCCAACCGTCCTGCGCGCGCCGGACCGCAACATTTTATATTTTCGTTACTTTTTAAATATTTGACCAAATTACGTAGTTTTAAAGACAAAGTTTATCTATTTTGAACATCAGAAGCGATTAAAGTATATATTTTGATAAAATCGATTTGTTACTGGAAAATGTGCATTGGAAATAAAGTATCAAATTTTATTTTATTTATGGTTCACTATTTTGGTAATAATGGCTTACACATAAAAGATAGATATATACTGTTATAGACCTTTTTGTAGAACTATTTAGGAGAAATAATTCCACCATACATTATATTTATATAACTCTGACAGTTTTTGCACCGCACGCCAAAATAGCTCGCAGATGACAGATGTTTCCGACTGATACTTACACTTATCGTTACATTTTAACCAATTTACACAATATCTTTATTAATTACATGTTTTGAGCTATATTATTGTAAAGTTTCATTAAAATACATTCAGTAGTTTTTGCGTGGAAGAGTAACAAACATCCATACATCCTCACAAACTTTCACATTTATAATATTAGTAGGATTATAATATTAGTAGGATAGTAATAAAACAGGAAGTGCTGTTTTATACCAAAAGGTAAATTAATTACTATGATTTATTTGTCTATATTCATCTATGCCTTATTCTATCTTATCTTTGCTCGCTCATAATGTAGGTACCTATCATCAATGTAACATTTGATTTCTTTCATCGTCTCTATAATGCGTTCCTACATACATGTAATACATAAAAATCTATGTTTATAACAGCATGTACAGCATATTTTACTGCGAATGCTATTTTTAAAAATTGGGCCACTAAGCTTCTTGTTGGTTATTCCCACGACAGAGTTTTTTTTTCTGTAACAGTAGTAAAAGTGAAAGATGGTTTTCAATCAGTGAACCGTTTTTTTGCATTCACTGCTTTCAATAAATAAAATTTGAAGTGTATTTTGAACAAAACTTACTCTATTCTACAGTATTTTATTCAATTTAAAAATAAAATAAAAAGAGGTGTGTAATAAAACTAATTTAACGGTTTTTATAGCGTTTCTTTTTACTTATTTTAATTCTCTATTTAATTAAAATCAGTTTAATTCAATATTAGTCTATGGTATTGCCTTAAATAATTCAAGTACAAGGGGAGCAATATCAATTCAGAATTACCTGTTGCAAAAATAAATAAGGACTAAAGTTCACCTTCCAAATATGAAATTTGCATTTATCTTTTGTTTAAATTCAATTTTTATATCAATAATCAACAACACTATAATTATAAATACAGTCTTCCTGATGATAAGAGAATGCTTTAGCCCATACACATCATCGATTAAGAATCAAAATGCAGATGCATTGCCACCTTTGAGAACTTCGATGAAAGGCATTTAAAAACCGGTAAAAAAGGATCTCCGGTACTCTACACCCACCATAGAAGCGTGCCATAAGAGAGTGGTTCTTTTTTTTATAGGAGAGGGGCAAACGAGCATGCGGCTTACCTGATGGTAAGTGACTACCGCCGCCCATGAACAACTGCAATACCGGGGGAATAGCAGATGCGTTGCCGGCCTTTTAAAAAGGAGTAGCCTCTTTTCTTGAAGGTCCCTAAGTCGTATCGGTCCGGAAAAATCGCTGGTGGTAATCGATTCCACAAGGACGTTGTGCGAGGAAGAAAACTTCTTCTAAATCGCACAGTGGTGGACCGCCAATCATCCAGATGGTATGGATGGTATCGCGAGTTATGTCGCGATGTGCGATTGTGAAATTGAGCGGCTGGAAAATGTCCGAATAATTCCTCAGAGCACTCCCCATGATAGATGCGATAAAATACGCAAAGAGATGCAACATCTCTACGCAGTGCCAGTGAGTCCAGCCGGTCGGAAAGAACTCGGTCGTCGACGATTCTAACCGCTCTGCGCTGGATGCGGTCAAGTGGAAGGAGATGGCACTGGGGAGCCCCTACCCAGAGATGGGAACAGTATTCCATGTGGGGTCGAACCTGCGCCTTGTAAAGTTACAAGCGGTGTGCCGGCATGAAATACTGTCCCGCTCTGCTGAGTACGCCAAGCTTCTTAGAGGCCAATTTGGCCTTCTCTTCCAAGTGACTACGAAACTGCTCATCACTCGATATGTCGACACCGAGGATTCCGATACTGGCTGAGGCAACAAGGGGAGTGCCTTGAAACTGAGGAGATAGGACAAAGGGGTTCTTTTAGCGGTAAACGCGCAAACTTGTGTCTTCTGGGTATGGAACTGGACTAGATTTAGTCGCCCCCAGTCTGAGACTATGTTTCGTCAGAGACTGACGAGGCTCTGACGCTCGACTGATGAATGAAAAATCCACCGCGAATAAAATCCGTAAAAACTAGTTTTATTTAAATGTATGGAAGTCTCTCCAATCGGATTAAGTTTTAAAACAATTGTATATTGTAATAAATTTTCACTGACTATTTAATTATTTGAGATCAGATTATTTTTTACGTGGTAGAGCCATGCTGCAGCTATATTACTGGTATAGTTGTAGCACGAATGGGTCGGCTCGACCGGGGAAGGACCACGCTCTCACAGGGTACCAGCGTAAAATAGCAGCTTAACGCTGCTGTGTTTCGTATGGTGAGTGTAGAGAACCGGAGACCCTTTTTACTGGAAAAGAAGCATTCCATCTTAGTCCTCACGGGTGACAACGCATCTGCATTTTGATTCTTTATTGAAGATAGATGTAGATGTCTATGGGTCACAGCAACCACTTACCATCAGGTGGACTGTGTGCTCGTTTGTCACCCGATCCTATAAAAAAAAAAAAAATCAAGTTCATCTAGCACACATTCAACTTGATAGCAAGTCGATGTGACTCGTGGACACCTATTCACATCTATCGCATGCTTCGTTACTATTAGTTAAATGTACACAACACCATTATTTTGCTATTTGACACAATGGCAATGAGCTGGCCACATAGCTAAAAGAACTGATGGGAAAATATCTCGGATGGCAGCTTCGTACAAGTAAATGAGGTGTAGGGTGCCCCCGCCCCCCACTATATGGAGTGACGACCTGGTAAGAGATGCAGGAAGTCGATGGATGCAAAAGGCTCCAGGAGCTTGAACCACCTGCATCCAACGACATACCACAAGAAATGCCACAAAAAGCAAAACTCGACTTCAGACACAAGTTTGTTCTGGTACTCGGCGACGTTTTCCCGAGAAGTATTGGCAATGAATGTTACCGGTTTGCAACATATCATTGATATGCAGAAGAAACAGCATTGGTGATAGCACGCAGCCTTGTGGAACACCAGCGTTAATGGGCTTGTAATCGGAGCATGCACCGTCTACTACGACCTTGATGCTCCGATCTGCAAAAAAACTGGTGATCCGATTGCACAATTTCTCGGGAAGCCTTTAGGAAGGGAGCTTCAAAAGAAACGCTTTGTGCCAGATCCGATCGAAGGCCTTCGCTATGTCCAAACTAACGGCCAACGGGGGGAGGCCCTTGGACTCCACTGCCTCCGCCCATCTATGATTTAGGTAACCTAGAAGATCACCAGCTAAGTAACCTCGACGGAAACCATACTGGCGGTCACTAATCAGCTGGTGATCCTCAAGGTACCGCATGAGCTGGCAGTTAATAATAGTTTCCATTACTTTGGAGAACAAGGAGGTGATAGCGATAGGCCTGTATTTGGACGGATCTGAGCGGTGGCCTTTTTTAGGGATCGGGTGCACCAAAGCTGTCTTCCGTGAGTTCGGGACTACGCCTAGGGAGTGGGAGTACCATCCCGTCCGTAAAAAGACCGCATCCCGTCCCAATCGGCCGACCTATAGTGCCAAACACGGCGGCGAGCTGCAGATCGCAACTGCGAGGAGAGCGTGAGTGGCACCACACTCCGGATCAGACAATGGTCTGAAGAGCTGAGGGAATCGACGGAGACCTGATATCCGTCCGGATGAGAGGTCAGCAGAAGGTCCAACAGGGAAGGTACATGATCCTCCACATCTTCGATCCGCGTAGGCGAAGTAACCAGTTGTGTCAGACCAAATGCCAAGGAAAAGTCATAAACAGATCTACCCGCATGATCGGTTAAACGGGAACCAAGCCATTCAGCGTGGTGGGCGTTAAAATCACCGAGCATCACGATCTCTGCGGATGGGACCTGTTTTAGCACGGAGTCTGTAGCCATTTGGACGTGGTTGATGAGTCGGTCTGTGTCGGCATTATAGCTATGGGACCTATAGAGGTACCCGTAGACGCGGGGATGGTCGTCGCTGTACGTACGCGCAGCCATAGGATGGACAGGTCTGCACCTTCAAGACTACCGAGGTGTCGAAAACAGATGTCCTCTCTGACGTACACGCAAACTCCAGCCCGGGGCACAAAGGAGTGTTCTAATTTGTACCCCGGGTAGGAGAGGTACGAAGTATCAGCCAGAGAGGACACCTGTGTCTCGGTTAGAAAGAGCAAGGCCGGCTTTGCCGTCTCCAGATGTTAGTGGATGGCGTTAAGGTTTGAATGAAGTCTCCTGATATTGCAGAAATTCACGGAAAGCGTGGCAGGGGTTGCCTTTGTCTTATTGCTCCGCTTGCCCCGAGCAGGTTTCGTCTTGAGCATAATTTTACACTGGTTCTTTCCCGTTACAGCCGACACATTAATATAGCTGCTTAAATACAGCTGCAGCTTGGCTCTACCACTGCTTGAGAACTTAAATATTTCGCCAATAAGCATTGGAACAGTACATTGAACCATAACCCTCCTAAAAATAATTTTAATATTTTACCACATGATATCATATGCAATATCAGGACACCCATCGTCTTATCTTTTTTAATCATAACGCTTATCTTGTGTTGAAGCTGTTGTTTCTTGTATTGTTTTGTTTACTGTACTCTATCGTGGACGTCATTCCAAATAAAAATCTGATTATGAAAAAATTTGAGATACAAGGACAATGTACGTGTATAGGACAACCTTTGGTACAGCGATCGTGAATCGTTTCCCAAGCGTGACGCTTACTTTCCTGTATAGAAGTAGCCCATGATTAGAAGCGGACTGGTTACAGACTGATGAAGAGATGTGGGAAGATGTTCAACGAGTAAAAATAAAGTTACCTAAAAAACAATGGTATGAAAGTATATTCCATGATAAAATATAAAAAATAATTATGTAACATCCTATAAAAATACTATTCTGCTGGACATACGCCTCCCTTCATCGGTCAGAGTCTAACGGAATAGGTAGAGTATATGTATTTAAAAAAATAATTTAACACAGGGCTATTTAATGGCCACTTTTAATATTTTTTGCTAAAAACAATTGCGTAATAGGAACGCTGTTTAATGGAAGTTATTTTATTGAGCGTGTACGAAGTTGGTAACCAGTAACAGACGAGTAAAACTTTTATGACTTCCGGGAACAAGGAAATTCAATTTTAATTAGCATTCGGTATGGGGAGCTAACGGGCACGGAGAAAACATAAATATTCAAGCTTTTTTCATCTAAAATTGAAACTTGAATTCTGTCTAATCTCTGCCATACAATTGCAATCCAAACTCAAGAAAAATTGTAGTGAGTATCCCACTTTCTTATTTAATTTTCTTTTGGTAAATGAACAAACCGAATGACACATTTCGTAAAAATATTATTTTTTGGTGAACTGGCATATTAAACATCGAATATATAATATTTCTGAAACAAATTAAAGCTTCAAAATATTTCTAATAATGACTGTCGTAAGAGTCGTCAAGGTGTCGACACTCTGTTGGCGGGAATTCTGCTTTATGTCGTTGTTACCCAAACATTTTATTTATTGCAAATTGGCATTTAAAATAAAGAAAATTATTTAATGCACTGAATTTATTGGAAATAGAAATAGAAAATTGTATACGTGGTATATAATTATGGTTGTTATATAAATGGGTAGGCTCGACCGGGGTAGGACCACGCCCTCACATACTACCAACGGAAAATAGCAGATTATCGCTGCTGTGTTTCATATGGTGAGTGTAGAGAACCGGAGTTCTCTTTTACTGGCAACGAGGCATTCTATAATAGTCCTCAGGGGTGACAATGCATTTGCATTTTGATTCTTAATCAAGGATCGCTCATTCGACATATTTATTGTATGTTGTTTCTTATCTTAATGAATTTGACTGTGGTAGACCAATGGACTTTGAACGGACAGAAGAATCAGCCGTAATGAATTTGTTTCAAAAATTACGAAATTTCTTTAGCAGTGAAAACAGTTTTATTGTGTTAATGACATTTCTTCTCTATTAATATTAATAAAACCTTAATAATATTAAGGATATTGATATGAATTAGTACATTTAATTGCTTTGTTATTATTTTTTTAAATTAATTTCCGTACTAGGTATTTTCAAGAATGTGTGTTTTGAAGAATGTGCGTCGATTAACTCACAAAAAAACTGTTGCACCAAATCAGTCTGTGAATTTTCCGTTTGGTATTTTTGGATATACTATTCCTGTGCCATAAGAGCCTTATTAACATCGCCAAGATTTGGAGAACATTTTTTTATAATATACGAACGATCCGCCCCGGCCTCCTCGATCATTCTCAATCGACGATGTCTATGAGCTTCAGTATCCACTTACCATCAGGTGGTCTGTGTGCTCGTTTACCACCCTTATTGTAAAAAAAAACTTCAGTGCACCCCACGCTTTATAGCATATTATGGTGTTTCTAAATAAGTTAAAAAAATAAAATAAAAAAGATGTATTAAACAAAAAGCAAATGTCTGGAACTTAAGTCTCATTTCTACATGACATTAGTGATTCTCTTGTCACGGGCACGGGTACACATGTCAGAATCACTTATTTTTGTGCAGACTTCGTACGCGTACGACCGTGAGTAAGGAATATTTTCTTCCCGATCTTTACGTGGGGCGTTGTGAAATTTTTATAATCAATATTATAAAGAGTGAATGTCTACTGTTTTTCAGCTTACTCGCACTTTCGTGCGGATACTGGTAACATCTTACTTCTACCTTATTAATAGGTATAACAATGTAATTTAAAATTTTAATTAGCATACGTTATTGTGGCTACTATTTTAACAGGATATGGTCATAAAATAATACTGATTTCATCCAATCCCCTTTAAAGTTAAGCGTCTGCGGTTCTCCATAGTAGTCTAGTTAATAACCCTTTCGTATCCATTAAAACGTATATTATGAAACTTACACGAATAAAAAAAAATCAGGTACTTACATTATATACATTACTTACATTCGATTTGCGTTGTGCAAAAAAATAAAATAACTAGGCGGAACAGGTGCTTTGTTTGTTTCAGTGTAATCTGTATCGATTAAACTCATAAATTACGTAAATTAATATATTTTTAGAATAAATAGTGCGTGTTATATATAAATTAATAACTATATTAGAGATATAAAAAATATCGATATATCCGTAAAAGTCCGTTCTTTTTTTTCTTCTTCTTTTAAAAAACGTTACCTCCAGGATTTTTTCCTGTATTGCGGGGGCAGTTTACAAACATAAATTTTTCAAGGACAAACATACAGACCCAGAACAAGTATTTGTAGGCCATACAAACACTTGTTCCATGCGGGATTCGAACCCGCGGCCCTTAGCGCTCCAACTCATTGCTTAGCCACTGCGCCACGGAGCCGCCAAAACCACGTTTTAATATATTAAATCGATCGTTCACTCCTTTTCTATTTTACAGTCATATCATTTGAAATAGACAGTTATACATGCATATACTCAAAAAACACATTTCCTTCTTTCTGGGGCAGTCGCGTAATGTAATGCAAAATATTAGGTCCTTACATATGAAATTAGCGTTTTTTCGTACTGACCACTTTCATCTGAAATATCTCCTCTTTGGTTAAAAATTCCAAATTCAAATTTATAAATTCATTTAGCTGGTACATTTGAGTTTTGAAAACAGTCATTCATTTGATTTTTCCTCATTATTTTATTCTTTGGCATCGCTTATTACCGCACAATGGAAAACATAAAATATCGGTATATTTACGAGTACGAGTTCTACCGTGGCACCAGTGCTGCAGAAACAGCTCGAAGGATTAATGATGTGTACGGCGCTGGTGTCGCAAAAGAAAGCACGGTACGTTTTTGGTTTCAACGTTTTCGTTCTGGAAATTTCGACCTTCAGAACCAACCCCGTGGACGGCCAGAGACCAAAGTGGAAAATGAAGAATTAAAGGCTATTGTGGAAGCGGATCCATCACAAAGCACTTCAGAGATAGCTGCAGGCTTTGGAGTAAGTGATAAAACTGTATTAATCCACTTAAAGCAAATCGGAAAGTAAAAAAACTTGAACGAGGGGTACCTCATGAATTGAGTGAATCGAACTTGCAAACGCGTCGACTGCTGTGTTACTTTGCTTAACCGACACAATAATGAAGGGATTTTAAATCGAATCATTACGTGTGGTGAAAAGTGGATACTGTACGATAATCGGAAGCGCTCGTCGCAATGGCTGAACCCTGGAGACCCAGCCAAATCCTGCCCTAAACGAAAATTGACTCAGAAAAAGTTACTTGTGAGTGTTTGGTGGACTAGCGCCGGTGTCGTTCACTATATATTTCTAAAATCTAACCAAACGATTACGGCAGATATCTTTTGTCAGCAACTGCAAACCACGAAGGAATAACTAGCTGCTAAACAACCGAGATTGGTCAATCGCTCTAGGCCACTGCTGCTTCACGACAACGCAAGACCACACACTGCACAACAAACAACCACTAAGTTAGATGAGCTAAAATTGAAATGCCTGCGACATCTACCGTACACCTTGCTCCAACAGATTACCATTTTTTCCGGAATTTAGACAACTTCTTACAAGGAAAAAAATTCAACTCCGATGCGGCAGTCCAAACCGCCTTCAAAGAGTTTATTGATTCTAGCCCCCATGTTTTTTTTAGTAAAGGTAGAATAGGTAATTCATTGATCAACTACCTATGAGATGGCAAAAGTGCATAGATAACAACGGTGCATACTTTGATTAATTAAATATATTTTACAAAAAAAATTGACTTTATATTCCTCCTGTACAAAACGCCAATTTTATATGTAAGGACCTAATATTACTTAATTTATTAGTTACTAAAGGCAAAATATAGGCTTTTTTCATTTGATGATAGATGGCGCTGTTTCGATAAATAAAATTTATATCGTCAGCGGAGTTTAAAATTGTTATGCAAAGGTTGAAACTTATTTTGAACTTTATTTACAAATATGATGTTTATTTGAAAAAACACCCGTCATCCCGCCTATTAACTAACTTAATCATATATAATAGAAAATTAATATCTAAAGGAAGAAAAATACTTCAACTGCTTTTTTAAGTTCCGTAATCGGATAAAAAGTAGCCTATAAGTTGCCCCGGGTTACTAACTACCTACATATAAAGTTTAATGGAAATCGGTTTAGTAGTTTTTGCGTGAATCGGTAATACACAGACAGACAGACAGATAGACAAAAATTTAAAAACCAATAATTTGGCTTCAGTTCCCTTTATTTAGTCTCCTGGACTTGTATTTTCAAGAGTATATTAGAATAACAGACACGACTTTTCTACAGATTTATTATATGTATAGATTCTTAACTATTTTAATTTAAAATTTTCTGTTATGTAAATAGATTCTGATAATTTCCGTTATGTACTATTTTTTAGTGTATCCACATCAAAAAATAATAAATAACTAAATTTTGAAATAAATAATTTTAAGAACCTATTAGTTATTTTATTTTAAGAGAATCCATCATCCTATTTTGCTCTGTGGGTGACCGTAAGTAACAACTATGGAAAATGCCAAAAAGACCTTATGGTTTTCGATATAATATGGTGGTAACTTCTTTAATATTTATCGGCCGGTCAAAGTCCACTGCTGGGATGGGCTTCTCTCTTTGTAGGGAGGTTTGCATTATCGTCACGCTTGGCTGACGGATTGATGATCGCAGTGCCAGATGTCTGCATGTTCTGTCTGACGTAAATAATATGCTTATACTGCCATCTATCGGAAGCCGTATAGTATAATTGTCACACGACACGGTATAAATATTGCGTTTACGTTAGACGTAAAATATGCAGTACGGTGACGGAGAGAAGCATCAAGGGTGTGAGAAGTGTGACACTGCGCCACCGCTCGTTTAGTGGAGCTATTATCGCAAACTCTCCTTTTTTACCCCCGACGCAGAGGGGTGCTATATGTCTAACGTGTGTATCTGTGTATCTGTGTCTCTGTGTGTCTGTCTGTGGCATCGTAGCTCCCAAACGTGACTTGATTGAGACTATTCTTAGCTATGATTCAAGAAAATCTTTTCAGTCGTTTGAAGATCATCAGCTCTTTTTCTTTCGGTTTTTTTAAATTTTTATATATAATATATCCACAAATAATATTCGTATATAATATAATATAATATAAGAGGCAAAAGAGCATGCGGCTCACCTGTACAAAAGACAAATAGAAGACTTTTACGAATAGATTATGGTTACTATGTACCCGTAAAGGTTCACAGTTGTCACAGAAGAGCTTATCCATAAGTCACTTCAATAGAATAGAATAGAATAATTTTTATTCAATATAGATTACATGTGTAATTCTTATTGAAAGTCATTTTTTACTTTACCACTGGTTCGAAAAAAAACCTCTGTCCTGGAAAGAACCAGCAAGAAACCCAGCGGGACTTTTTTTTAAAGTAAATTTTACATTAATGGATGTACAAACTATTTAGGTACAAAATTTATTTTAGAAACTGCTTCGCTTGAATATTTGCTTATTTCCGTAAAACGGAAACTACTTGAATAGTTTTATAATGTCATCTAAAATAAATTCGTGTGCTGTGTATATGAACAAAATTTCAAATAAAGTTTGCCTAGCTGGTTCTCTTTGTAAAATAATCTATGATATTGTTTATGGCAATATTTCTGGCCAACGTTTTAGTGTGATAGTTAAGGATATGATAGCTAAATGAACATTGAACATATACTATGTTCAAACATATTACGACACAGGTTGATATTTTCTGTACCTGTCTATTTATTGTATCAAAAACGTTAAGCTCAATTAATAAATACCAAGCTATCGCGATCACCAAAAAAAGAAGAAACTTCAAATGTAAATTATAAGGCTTACAGTTTGATACTGTTGATTTATTCAGAAATCAAAAAGCTACATCGTTGTATACACATAGACAATATAGCATATTATAGTAAGGAATGCTTTTAAAATGTGTTTGTATGAGGTCTGTCACAAAATTGACGCAACCATCCATTTTGATTTTTTTCTTTTTATATCAAATATATTTTAATTTTTGTGCTTGTCACTATTATAATCTATTTACATTAAAATTGAGATGTGAAAACTTGAAACAAATTCCTTTATGATTGTTGGCTTTGTAGTACTCCGCATGCGTGAACGCATGCGGAGTACTACACTGCTACTTTGGACTTGTAACAAGGCTTATTTGTAAACTTCATTTAGTTAAAACTAGTCTTTGTCAGTTTTGGCGAATTCCAGAGAGTGTGCATAGGAGTTGCATAACCTTATTCCTCTCTAATCGCTTCCATCGCGAATAATTGGAAGTTTGATGGGTCTCCAATATCTTTTTGTCGTTAATCCACCAATTCGAATGGCTTCCTCCATCTTTTTTTGCCAGTAACTGTCTTCTCATTCGATCATAATGTATGCTTGTGTTAAGGTAAATTCATAAACAAGGGCGACTTTATCATTAAACTTTTAGAGGAATTGCATTTAAACTTTGTCGATTAGTTTTTTTTAAAATTTAAATAACTAACAAAACATTTTTGAAGAATTTTCAAATGGAACATGCTAAAAATCTAGGTTTTATTTGAAAAGGAAGTTTTATTTATTTAAAGGGGGAATTGAAGTAAAAGTTTAGAAAAGGAA
The DNA here is from genome assembly GCA_029286625.1 of Parnassius orleans. NCBI lineage: Eukaryota > Metazoa > Arthropoda > Insecta > Lepidoptera > Papilionidae > Parnassius > Parnassius orleans. The sequence goes on from JAGSMP010000074.1 coordinate 379,566, forward strand.
ATTGCGACATTTTCTCGTTACAAACTTTCAATGACCTTGCGCTTCTGTAGTGAGATTCTGATTCGTAACTAAAAACTTGTAAACACAATGTTTATAAAAACAAGTACGTTAAATTGATATAAATTATTTTTCGTTACTTTTTAAAACGGTACTTTCATTATTTTTATAACATAAATTTAACAAATCTATGTAGGATAACTATTTAGATTTATTAATATAGTATGATTATTATATTATTATAGTATAATATTATTAGCTATGAAACTGAAACAGATATTTTTTTATTCAATATAGATTATAAATAATACTTATTGAAAGTTTAATTACCACTGGTTCGAAAAAAAAAACCTCTATCCTGGGAAGAACCAGCAAGAAAACCAGTGGGATTTTTTTTTAAACAACAGCTTACAATCACGTATGTTACACAATTAACCACACAAAACAAATTAGAAATAGCTTGGTAGCGATCACTTCATTCCCAGGGGTTATTATCATCCATAAATTCCTTAATATTATAATAACCCTTTTTATACAAACTTTGTTTAATAAAGTTTTTGAGCTTTGAGAAGGTCAAATTTTGTATATTTTCTGGGATTTTGTTGTAAAAGCGTATACATCGCCCCAAGAATGAATTACTGACTCTGTGGAGTCGAGTAACTGGTACTACCAGCTTGTGTCTGTTCCTAGTATTTACAGAATGAATATCACTTATTTTTGTAAAACTACTTTTATTTTTGTGTACGTACATTACATTTTCATAAATGTATTGAGATGCCAAAGTTAATATATTAATTTCCTTAAATTTTTGTCGCAGCGACTCTTTAGGCTTTAAATCATAAATTGCTCTTATGGCCCTCTTCTGTAAAACAAATATAATTTCAGTGTCAGCTGCGTGTCCCCATAGCAAAATACCATACGACATTATGCTATGGAAATAGCTAAACAAGTCTAGCTGTTTCAACACTGGTAAGATTTCTAATCTTTTTTACAGCATATGCTGCAGAACTAAGTCTGCTTGCTAATTTTGATATATGGGGGCTCCATTGAAGTTATAGGTCTAGTGTTATTCCAAGAAAAATGGTAGTATCGACAAGACTCAGTTCCTCGCCATTTAATATTACATTATTATTTAAATGTTTGACATTTGGAGTCATGAATTTCATACATTTAGCCCTACTGTACAAAACACTTCAGTAGTTCGATATACCGACAGTCAATTTGGCACCGCTGAAGAGACTGCAGCACCGCCCAAATTTTGACGAAATCAAAAGCTTTCTCATTGTCCACATACACCAGACATAGTGGCAAATTGTATTCCTCGGACTTCTGTACAATTTGCCGAAGGGTATATATGTGGTCTATGGTGCTAAAGCCTTTTCGATAACCGGCTTGTTTGGGAGGCTGGAATTTGACGAGTCTGCATGCGAGACGATTCGTAATGACTCTAGAAAACAGCACGTAGACGCGGCTCCGAAGGGAAATCGGTCTGTATTTCTTCAAGAGAGCGTTGTAGCCTTTCTTGAAGAACAAGACCACCGCACTTCTGCTTCACGCCTCCGGTGTAGTGCCACCATGGAGGATGGAATTAAAGAGCTTCTGAAGGACTTTAAGTACCGGTTTTCCACCCGCTTTCAGAAGCTCCGCTATAATTCCATCCTCGCCTGGAGTCTTGCCGTTTTTAAGGTGCTGGAGAACCATTTTAATCTCGCTCAAACTGATGTCCGGAATATTATCGGAATATTATCGGAATAGTGTCGGATTAGACTTGCGCTTGGATCGTTACTCACACTTGCGCATGGCTCCTACGATGATGTGTACAGCTGTCCATAGAACCTCTCAATGTCACTCAAAATCTCAGGTGTCCCGGAAACGACGCTTCCACACTCGGTCATCAGCTTCGACAGTTGGCTCTTTCTGGCAAACACTTTGAAGCCCTGGTTCCGCTCGATCGCTTCTTCAATACGAGCTGTTCAATACAGCTCGTATTGAAGAAGTGTAAGTCACGCCGCATGCATTTGGCGATCTGTCTCTTCAGTTGCCTGTACGCTGTCAAATCTGCTGAAGACTGCAGCTTCATTTCCCGTCTAACAGCCATGAGATTAAGAGTGTGATCGGAGAGTTTTTGTGTTCTTCTGCGGTGGGTCTTGCAGAACTTAGCTCCGACCGCATGAACAGTTTCCACGAGCTTGTCATTTATATCGTCCACTGCATTGCAATCTTCTAGGCACTTAAAACGGTTTTGTAGCTCGAGCTGAAAGGTTTCAGGACTCTGGATTAGAGCAAAAGGGGGACGGAGCGTTGACTTCATTAGACGTGACCTCTCCAACTTAACGTTTAGGTTCAGTGTGCCTCTCACCATTCGGTAATCGCTGCCGGTTTTCACCCTCGAGATCACTGAGACATCACTGAACAGTTGTCGTCTGGTCGTCATAATGAAGTCAATCTCAATTTTTGTCGAACCGTCGGGGCTCGACCAGGTCCACTTCCTGTGGGGCCGCTTCTGGTAGATAGAGTTCATCATAAAGAGTCTCTCTTTCTCCATCAAGTTGCCCAGCTGCTGGCTCCTTGAGTTCTATTGCCCTATTCCAAATTTTCCTACCTGCAGCTCACCGTTCTCTCTTGTGCCTAGTTGCGTCTCCTATTAACACCATATAGTGGGTTTTGGAGGAATGCATGGCTCTGGATATATCCTCATACATTTACTCCACCTACTCATCGGGATGTGTCGAGGTTGGTGCGTAAACCTGTATGACCTTCAGCGAATACCGTTTGGTGATTCTGAGTATAAGGTATGCAACCCTCCTTGACACACTCTCAATCTTTACAACGTTGTTAACGAGAGACTTGTGGACGATAAATCCGACACCTCCTTGGGACAGATGGTCACCCTTCCGTTTATAGAACAATTTGCCGGATTCAAGGATAACCATGTTCTCTCCCTCTCTTCGGACGTCGGATAATCCTATAATATTCCAGCGCAACTTGTCTATTTCTTCTTCCAGCTCCAGGATCTTCTCGTCAATCCTCAGGGTGCGTGCGTTATATGTTGCCAGGTCGAGTCGTCTTAGATGGCAACCGAACGTACTCCGGAGATTCTTAACACACCCTGCCCCGCCGTTACCATGATCGCCACCGTAGCCAGAAATAGCGGGGCTGCCGGGGACTGGGGGCCGTCTCTTCGTTACTTTATATATATATTCGTTACATTGTCATAGTTGCCACGCTTGGCGAGCGAGTTGGCAACCACTTTTTTTTTATTGTTGTTTTATTAATAATGATTTCTTATATTTACGCGAACACTACACATTTAAATAAAACTAGTTTTACGGATTTTATCGCGTGTATTAATTTATTTTTTCGAGTACTTTACAGCACCCATGGTCACGGGGGGGACTGAGGTGTATGACGTCCCAACATCATAGTTAACCACGGCTACCTCCAGATTAAAAATTATTAATTTTTGTTCCGATCTACGCAGTATGAACTTACAGTATCTTGAAGTCTTGCAGTTGTACGTTTGGGTTGGGATTTCGGGTTAAAGACATTTATTTCTCTTAAAGAACACACTGTTCACTTTTACAGAGATTATGTATACATACAAAATAATATTAACAGTATTTACAGGGTAGCATGCATTATATAATTCTAGTTGTTTTGTTCTTATATATCCTAAATTAATTAGTTACACTTTTATTTTACTTAATTCTAACAAATGTTTGTTTATTCTTGTATAATTAATTAATTTGTTATACTTTTTCTTACTTAATTCAAATATATGTTTGTATTATATGGTAATGTTTTAAAAATACGAACATTGTATTAATACAATATTCATATGTTCAAAATTGAAGATATGCAGTTATAAAATTTTATCTACAACATATGATTTTAGCTTATTCTTAAAATGCTTAGTATTATTACAATCTTTTACAGTATCCGGTAGATTATTATATAAAAGTACACCCTCACACATTATATTTTTATTGCCATAAGATCTCGTCCGAGGCTGCCAGATTTGAAGTTTGTTTTTGTTTCTAAGGTTATGTGTAATACACTTTGGTGTGAATGTTATTGTTGAATGTATGTTTTTAGTTATTATTTTTTAATAATAAGGCATGTGTTATATGTATATAATTGTTTAATGTTTAAAAATTTAGTCTTTCTGTATAGCTCCTTAGTTTGGGCTAGGTAGTTGTAATGAAATAGTGTTTTTATTAGTTTACTTTGTGCTCGTTGTAATTTACTTATGTGCGTTTGTGCGGCTGAACCCCATATCTCCATAAGGTACTCCGGGTGTGGTTTGACTAGGGCGTTTTAAATAGTTGTTTTGATTTTGTATGAAATACAGTTTGATACCTTTCGTAATGTTCCCGTGAGTGATGCTAATTTAGATGTTATTTTGTCTATATGGGAATCCCATATCAGTTTGTCATCTAATAATAGACCTAGGTACTTTTCTTTTTTAGATCTTTTAAGAGTAATATTATTAATCTTAAGTGGTGTGTAGGTAAGTATTTTATTATTTTTAGCACAGAAAATCATAAATGGTGTTTTGGTCGCATTAATTGTGAGAAGATTGTATGAAAACCACTCATTTAATATGTCCAAATCCTTTTGTGCTTGTGATATAACTTCATGAATTGAATGTGCAAAGTAAAAAAGACAAGTGTCGTCTGCGTAGAGTGATAAATGACCTTTTAAATTTACTATGTTGTTTATGTATGTAAGAAATAACAAAGGTCCTAATATTGAGCCTTGTGGAATGCCACAGGCAATTTGTTGAGGGTCACTTTTATAGTTAGATATTTGTACAATCTGTTGGCGGTTAGCGAGATAAGAGGTCAACATATCTAGTGCTGTACCTGTTATTCCTATATTATTTAACTTTTGTAATAGTTTTGAGGGGCTCACCGTATCAATAGCCTTTTTTAAGTCTACGAATATTCCTAAACAGACATGTTTTCGATCAATGTTTGTCTTTATTTTTGTAACTACATCAATTGCTGCTGACAATGTGTTGGATTTTGATCTAAAACCATATTGTTGTTCAATGAAAAAGATTTTAGCGTTAAAATACTCGTTAAGTCTGTTATATATTATTTTTTCAAACACTTTAGAAATTACTGGGAGTACCGATATGGGTCTGTAATTACTAGGATCAGTTTTTGGTCCGGATTTATGGATTGGGCTGACTTTCGCAATTTTTAGGCTATCAGGAAATGAAACATTTGATAGACATTTATTAATGCAATTTGCAAGGTCAGTGGCAATGGCATTTTAATGCATTTAAGGGCCTTTGGACTTACTCCATCGATACCCGTACTTGTATGGTTATTAATATTATTAATAATCATTAACACTTCTTTGCCATTACAAGGTTCTAATTCACTTAAAATTATATTATGTTGGTAAGTATCTTTGTACATTAAAGTATGAACTGAGCTTGAATGATATTTTGGATGTATCTCATTTGCTAATTCTGTGCCAATCGTAAAAAAAAAGTTATTAAAAGTTTGACAAACCTTACATCCATCAGTTATAGTACCGGAGAGTGTGGAGAGTTTAGGCACAGTACAACCATTCTTAATTTTGTTTACAGCTAACGTATTGATCAGGTACCACATCTTTTTTGGTTTATTTTTACATTTAGTGAATTCATTAGAGTAACATACTTCTCTAGAGTCTCTAATCATTTTACTCAAAAATAAATAAACCTATTTAATATGTCTTCATATTTATATTCTTTTTTTAAACTATTCCAATAAATATTGCGTCTTTCTATACTTTCAATTATGCTTTTATTAATCCAGTCCTTCTGTGGTAAGTTTAGTATTTTAGTTTTTGTTATTTTATTTTGTTCAATTTGTTCCATAATATAGTTTTCGAGATAGTTGTTGTCACAGTTCTTATTTATATGCTGGGTTTCTGTGCATCTTTTTATCAGGCCATTGTAGTCAGAATTCAATTTTATTAAATATGGGATCCCAAGCAGATGGTAGCACCAAGCCATCTTCTCTATTGAAATTAGGATGTTTTTTGATTTCAATAGCCTCGCGAATCATTCTTGGAAGGAATCGGTGTTCTTTTGCGAGTATTTGTGGTCTTTCAAATCTAATGTAGTGACGGGGGCGATCCTGTACGTTTTCACAGACTGCAGACTTCCCGGAGCGTCGATTCTTCACATCAGCTATGTGTTCTTTAACGCGGGTTTTTATGGATCTTTTAGTTTGTCCTATATAAGAGCGACCACATTCACAATCAAGCTTGTACACTCCTGCATCTTGCAGAGGGACATTACACTTGACTGATGGTAAAAATTGACTAATCTTCTTCGGCGGCTTGAAGTATGTTTTCATGGAAGCACGCTTCAATATGTAGCCAATCTTGTCAGTGACACCTCTGACATATGGCAGTACAGCAGGCACTCGCTCGACTGTGGCCCGCTTCACTCGTTCACACGTAGGCGTGGGACCCGAAAATTATTGTCGTGCAAAATTTCCTTGACGTGTTGGAGCTCGGCGGCCAGGTATTTACTGTCACAGATCCCTCATGCTCTCTGAAACAAAGATTTACCCACGGTAGCTAACTGTGAAGGATTTTGATAAGAATCACCGTTTAAATATCTATCTGTATGGGTATTTTTTCTATACACAGTGTGGCTCAAGGTGTTATCAGGATTCCGAATTACTAACACATCTAGAAAAGCCAAAGAATTGTTTGCCCCTAGCTCCATTGTGAACTGAATTTTAGAATTTATGGTCTAAAAATGCAGCTACTTTATCTAAAGGTAGAATTGTGAAAATGTCGTCTACTTACCGCTTGTAGAATCTTGGATTTACAGGAGAAGTAAGTAGGGCTTTCTCCTCAAAGTCTTCCATGAATATATCGGCGACAATGGGAGATACAGGTGAGCCCATCGCCACACCATCTACTTGCTTGTAGAACTCTTCCTTCCACAATAGGTAGCCAGATGTAAGGCAGTGTCTGAGTAATACTGCATATTCTACGGGCATGTTGTTTTCTTCCAGCCTTCTAGTAACAATCGAGATGCAGTCTTCAACAGGTAAGCTTGTGAACAGAGACTGCACTTCAAAACTGACCATAGTTTCATTGTCTGCCAGATGTAGGTCTTTAATCTCGCTGACAAATTGGTAGGAATTATTTGTGTGTGCTCTTGTATGTCCCCTGAGCGATGACAGTATTTTCGCTAAGTGTTGAGCCAATCTGTAAGTTGGTGAATCGATTTGGCTCACTATGGGACGTAGTGGAGCATTGGGCTTGTGTATTTTTGGTAACCCATACAACTTCGGTGGTTTCGCACACGAAGGTATTATCGATTTTACGTCCAGATTTAATTTTTCGAAGTGTTTCTTTATGATATCACTAGTTGTTTTAAGTGTGTTATTTGTTGGGTCGTTTTTAACCTTTTTATAAGTGCTTGAATCTGACAAAAGTTCTTATATTTTAAAATTATAATCTGACGTATCCATGACTACCGTGGCATTTTCCTTATCTGCGCGGAGAATCGTCACTTCTGGTTTATTGCGTAGGTTATTCAATGCTTTAAATTCGTCCTTAGGTAGATTCGGTTTCGGCGCTGAACTTCGACGTAACATATACGAAATGTCTTGACGTATTGCTTCCAAATCTTCCTTTTGCATATTGTTTTTAAATAAACAGTCCTCGTCACTGGAGATAATTTCCTCGTACGGTAATTTTTTCGGTATTACGACGGAATTAAGGCCTTTTGATAATACTCTTATTGTTGCATCATCCAGAGTTTGTTTTGACAGATTTAGAAGCCGGTCACAGTCGAGCGAGTGCCTGTTGTACTGCAATATGTCAGAGTTGTCACTGACAAGAATGGCTACATCTTGAAGCGTGCTTCCATTAAAACATACTTCAAGCCGCCGCAGAAGATTAGTCAATTTTTACCATCAGACAATTATAATGTCCCTCTGCAAGATTCAGGAGTGTACAAGCTTGATTGTGAATGTGGTCTCTCTTATATAGGACAAACTAAAAGATCCATAAAAACCCGCGTTAAAGAACATATAGCTGATGTGAAGAATCGACGCTCCGGGAAGTCTGCAGCCTGTGAACACGTACAGGATCGCCCCCGTCACTACATTAGATTTGATAGACCACAAATCCTCGCTAAAGAACACCGATTCCTTCCAAGGATGATTCGCGAGGCTATTGAAATCAAAAAGCATCCTAATTTCAATAGAGAAGATGGCAGGGTGCTACCATCTGCTTGGGATCCCATAATTAATAAAATTAAATCCCAATCCAAGCATACAACTGCAAGACTTCAAGATACTGTAAGTTCATACTGCGTATATCAGAACAAAAATTAATAATTTTTAATCTGGAGGTAGTCGTGGTTAACTATGACATTAGATAGAGTAGTATATATAGATAGAGTAGACACAGACGCATACGCACACGCACATGCACAAGCACACGCACACGCACACGCACACCCGCACACGCACACGAACACGCACACGCACACGCACACACACACGCACACGCACACGCAAACGCACTCTAACACGTACATGCATATGTTTTTTCTTTATTGTTATTAATATGGTATATATTTTACGCTATTATAAATAAAGTTTGCTCAAAACAGATAATACTGAGTCAAATTTGCTTCTAAAAATAAAAGTTACCGCATTTTAATAGTTCCCTTATCGAATCGTAAAGGCAACGACATTTCAAAAAACGGCTGACGAGGGTACAGCGGAGTAAGATGAGTAATTTTGTTAAGGTTTTATTGGAAAAGTGGGAGAAGAAATGAGTATTGTAACAATTTGTTACTGTGGTGCTTATTCCAATATGACTGGTTTAATGAACAACAGGTCAATGAATGCAAGTAAAACCGTAAGTATTACTTCAAGAAAATTTTTCGCGCAACATGGGAAAATATTTCAAAAAAACTCATATTCAAACTGCATCGTGATAAGCTAACAGTTTATTATATTTTCTTATTATGTCTTATTACGACTTGGGACGCATAGTTAAAAGTTGTACTTATTTCAGTTTTCGGTTTCGATTGCCACACATAATAAGTCGCTTACAGCGCCGCGCCGCCAGGGACGTTTTGATCAACAAGGTGCACTGCAAATTATAATTAATTAGTATAATATAATGATAGGACGGTATTCGAACTAAGATAGAATAGATCCCCGATTACATTATATGTATGATAATTTACTGAATAAACTATTTTTGTTTTTATTTAATTATATTCGCTTAGCATACATACATGCAAACATACATACATAAATATACAAATATAAAAAAACACAGTCGACCCTTCTTCTTTTGAATTCGTCAAATATCAGAGTCATCTACTATGTTATACGACGCTACATATTATATGTTTTACGCCTATCGAAGTGCAAAGTGAAGTATTGAACGCGTGAAAAGTAAATTTTTAAGTCTGCTTCGGACGGTTTAATCTAATATCATCGATAGAACGACCGCTCACATTATATTCTGATTTTATTTTGCTCGCATTAAGGGCAAAACTGCTCAGATTTATTTAAGTTCCTTTCGACTTTTAGCCTCTCTTTGTCGGATCGACACGTGAATTGTGCAGGAAATGGGCAGGCCGAGCGGCCTTTTGTTGTTCATTCATCTATACATATTTGATTACGTTTTCCGGATGTACCGTATATGGACGGTCTCAATAAGTGTACTGATTGTATATCGACGTAATTATTATGCAGATAAAATAAAGAATAAATAAATGAATTGTCCACTTCAAATATACTCCCATGTTACTAATTATTATAATATAATTAGTTTGTTACGTATTTGTGTTGTTTGTGAACCGCGGTAGCTCAGGGGCTAAGCGCACGCCGTAAATTTCATAGTATTTGTGCAACCTGGGTTTGATCCCCGGCGGCTTCATTAGAATCGTTAGTTACAATTTTAAATGCTGATTTTGCACGTGCTCGGTGAAGTATAAAACATCATGCGTCTTGAGGAAACCTGCATGTCTGAGGTAAAAAATATTTCTAGAACATGTGTAGTTCACCAACACGTACTGGAGTAGCGCGGCGAGCTGATCATTCCATAACGCGACGTATGTGGGCTGTTTATATATCTGTTTATGTAAGTGTATAATCGAATAAGGATAAACGATAAAGATATAGGTATACATAGACGACATTCTGAGATTAAATTAATAATGGCAATTGCAGGATAATGATGGTAATATTAGATAATGATAATAAAATAAAAGGGAATCACGGGCCTTAGTTTGTCTCTCCACTGTCCACCATCGGACAACCAGGCAGGGTTATATTCATCGCATTCGAACCAAACGGCTTACTTTGTCTATTGTAATGCGTATAGCAAAGGAGAGGAATAATCTGCCGGCGTCTGTTTTTCTGTTCAGCTTCAATCTGGACGTATTCAAGGCACGAGTAAAGAAAATTTCTGCAAGAAAAATAACAAACGAATAAAGTTTTGTTACGCTAAGCCAGTGGGATTTACCATCTAGAGCTTCTTCACCACTTACTACCACTGGCTTATAATAACTAAAGAGAAAATCTTGATCAGGCGAAAGCCACGCGAGCAAAGCCGCGAGCAATAGCTAGTTTTACATATTTGTGTACTTCTTACTGATCCGCACATTATTATCCGCAAAATGACAGAGGAGACCATGTAAAATTTCCGCTTCATTTTATTACTCTCACATCACTATAGAGTGCTTCATTATTATTGTATTACTTAACATGATTGTTAAAATGGGATGGATACTCATACGCTTGCACGTAGGAAACGCTTTTACGTTACCAGCTTCACAAATAAATTAACTTTAAAAGGTAGCTATTAGGAGCTAACATTGTTAGTTTGTGTCTGTGCGTTGAAGTGGGTCGTGACACAATTATGCACTTAGACAGACTAATGAAAACTTCGGGATCAGTTTGTTTTGTCCATAGTTAGCGAAAATCCTATTCTTCATGGACTTTCACAATTTTGACAATTAATTAGTGCATGGACAGCGCCTAATTAATTTTCACTTTATTGTGTATATTATTATCATTTTAAAACCCTTCACAAGTTCACTGCTGAACAAAGGGCTGTCCCAAGAACATATGTGGTATATGGAAACACGGTCGTGAGTAGGCTTGCCAACCGTCCCGCGCGAGCCGGGACATCTTGATTCTAGAGCCTTAGCGGATGCGTCCCGCGAAAGATGTGTACAGGACGCCAAATATCCCGTCATAATATATACGACTAAATTTCGGGTAGAAGTATGTAGTAAAATAAAATAAAAAAGTGCGTACACTTCTTGAAACTCCTTTCAGCCGAAGATCAAAAATCGAAATCACAAGAAAAGTATTTATTCTCTTCAGAGAAATAATTATAACAATCTTAATTGATTCAGAAGAAGAGAATTAATACTTTATTTTATTTTATTAAATGTTTTACTTTGACGTACAAATATTTAACGTACAAATATTTAACAATAGGAGCTTTTATCCTGCGATAAATTATGTCTTAGCATCGATTTCAGAAGTTATTATGTGGAAATTATTTTCACCCTAGAAAGATAACCTTATTTTATAGTACTGAATAGATAAACATGCGCCTGAGAGGCGCACAATATTAAAAACCCATTTATTTACAAACTGAAATAATTATTCTTTTTATTGTAATTTCAATGAGGTTATGATAAAAATAAGAAGTATTTATATTTAAGTGGATTTTTTTTAATAACTAACATTTATAGTTTTTTTTTCTTACTAACTAATGAATTACTATATATTCAGTCTCAAGTTACAAGAAATACTGAAAAAAATTATTGTTACAGACAATTGTTGCAAACATCTTTTTTATGTTCACCACACACTCTTTTTACATTTTGTACATGTCATCTTAGAGATTCTTTTCTTTTTAGTTGTACATAAGCTACAGTAACGCCGAACTTTAGTCAGAGGTTCCTCTTCAGCTTCTTGAGAAGCCTCTTGATTAGTTTGTGGCAGGATATTCCCAATATTTTCTCTCAAACGCCTCGATAAAGTAGGGATTTCCAATCTAGATCTCATCCACGGTGTAGACAGTTCAGTACTTAGTGTTTTCATATATTCTCTTCGGTTTAATGATTTTCCTTGTTTTGACAAAACATTGTATGTGTAAATCATATATGAGTTGACAAAAGCTATATTTAATAGGCCATAAAAAATTGTCATTGGCCATCTGTTACTCTTTCTAGAACAAAACATCGAAGAACACATCTGGTCAAATGTGTCGACGCCGCCTTTTGTCTGGTTGTAGAAAATAATGATCTCAGGTTAACCAGTTGTAGGATTTATAACAGCGCCTTCATCGCATGAGGACAACATATACACCATCGTCGGCTTCGGCTTGTATGATAGTAGGGTCAAAGGTCCATCGAAACAGAATATAGACGTACCCACTGGTCTAGAACGGGTGTTTTTTAGTTCTTCGGGAATTTCCCTTTTGTTTCACCGTACCGTGCCCACAATTGTCAATTTATATGGTTCAGGAAGCAATGATTTTGAGACAGGGATAGACGTGAACCAATTGTCACACGTTATATTGCGGTTGGTACCATGAATTGGCCGTGATAACTCTTTCAAGTAATATTCGGCTTGTGGTAAACCATTCGTATTTGTAGCTTTTCCTAAGTATGGCATCGCATTTATCATACAATTGGTTCCACTATCACACATCATTGGAATTTTTATACCACACTTATTTTGTTTATTAGGTATATACATTCGAAAGGGGTATCTACCGCGGAACCCCAGTAATTGTTCATCAATAGTGACATTACTTCCGGGAGAGTAATTCATTTTGCATTGGGCTATAAACAGATCCCAAACCTTTCGAACTGATATAAACGGATCTTGTTGGTGACGAGCAGGACGTAGAGTCTTGTCATCCATTCTAAGACACCTAACAATAAAATCAAATCGGTCTCTGCTCATAACTGCTACATATCTCGAGCCCGTAAATGAACTGTCAAACAACTAAACGGTTGATAAATGGTTATCTTTCATTGCAGCACTGAGGGTAAGTATTCCAATGAAGGCTTTAATCTCAGTAGGATTCGTGTCTGCAAATGTCGCACTATTCATATAGTCAGTACGCTTTTTCGATATCACCACATTTGTCCACTGAACAAGCTCTTGAATGATTTTATCCGTGATAAATAATTCAAAGCATAAAAGTGGTTCAAAAATATTTCGACACATACGACTAGCACCTCTATTAGAACGAACTATATTGATTTTTTACTGTAAGTTTAGTTGAGTGAATTAAGGTCTCAATCTCCGTGCACTTAAGTTGGCAAGCTTAGTCGTGAGCTACCTGCATCCATCGATGGATGTCTGTTTATTTATATCGATGCTCCTAAACACTGAACCGGTAATCGTAAAATTTAAATTAAATAAAAAAAATAATTTGCTGTTTCAGTGATTATGTAGTAAATGTCTGGAACGCGATGGAATAAAAAAATATGTTCTTATGACTGCACTTATGACTATGATGTCATGATAGTCATAAGTGGATATAATAACAAATAAATAAATAAAAATATTAAAGTCTAAAATTATCAAAATTATATTTTATAGAATCCGATTTTAATGTCAATATTGAGTAATATGTTTTAAAGCGAGCTATATGGGAAAATATTAATTACTGAAAGTTATCTAAGGGAGTTCTAAGAGAAAATTGTTTCACTGATTTCAATTAAATTACGTTTCACTTATTTATTTTAAATTAAATTACGGAACAGTGATATCCTTTATATATTTAATATCATTACTGCAAAATTATTTTATTAATTTCAGAGGTGGGCTAGCGATTGAAGTACCAGACGTTTCGCACCTTTTGTTTAGTTCCCGGTCACTGTTCTGCATATCATCTTGCATAAACGAGATGGTTATGTTCCCATATTATATCGGAAATATATAGCAAAATTATATGCCCATGAGATCTTACTTAAATTTTTCATAGTCGGCTTGTGACATCCATACGACGGGCATGTAATATTTTTTTTTTTTACGCTTCTTCTACACATCGCCTAGAATGCGGTTTTCAAAAAACAAGGCACTGGAAAATAATTTATACTTGTAGATTAATACGCGTGTTATTACATACATAAAGTCAATTAAAGAATATTTCTTCAAACATTGTAATAAGTTTTAAAAGATAATAGTCTAATTGGTCTCTATTTAGATCATATTATGTCATTTTAATATCGTTTTTGTTTATTCTAGACCGAGTCTATTATAACCAATCATAGACCTTAGAAAATATAATCGTAACATTTTTGTTGAAATTAATTTTCTTCAAAGTATACGGGAGGATCCATCACAAAATTATAATTGAAGTTTTAATTACTTTATTGTTGACTTCGACAACAGTGCTAATTGTTAATTAACCATAGAATAGGAATATTCCTGGATATTAACAAACATGATGCTTATCATACTTAACTAAATAAAGAAGAAATGTGGACAAAATGTATTTCAATCATTTAATTTCAGAATAAAAGAAAATTACTCAGTAAATAACAGAGATATTTTATTGATATGTAATAGTAGTATTATTGATAGTTTAAAAAAAAAAGTAAACTACAAACTACTACAACCAGTGATTTTATTAGATAATTTAAATTTTTGACTCTGGCAAAAGTACCAATTGTACGAGTCCGCGAACAAAGAAAAAAAGCCTCTTAAGTTGCAAATATTATGAAAGATTGCCTTTATTAGTCATTTGAATCGATGGTTCACCAGCTCCCTTTATTTAAGCAAAATAAAAAATAATATTAATAAATATAATTTTCATTATATTTATAAGCACAAAACTAAACGAAGTCAAGGCTTTTGTTTACTTAGGACGTTTTCTTGTATCAACAAAGCAAACGTCGTAGTCCGCAAATCACAGTCATTATTTGCAAACAATCCCGAGGTTCATTTTCCTCCTCTAAAAAGAGTTTCTATTTACGGTGTACTATTATTCCTTTATTTGTATATTTTTACTATATACTTGTAGGTTTACAGTTAATCGAAAAACGACTCTAGTAAATATCTTTTCTTACGTTACTATATTCAGGAAAATAAAGAAAGCAAATCTACCGATTTAACCAGCAAAAAACTTTTGGAAAGAAAAACAGATCTTCATAATTTTTTAGAAATATCGTAGAGTGAGTGAATGTATTTTTATTTTCATTTTAAATTCCTCCAGATCAAATTAATATACTTGTCGAAAATATCGGAAATATGTACTAAATATGTCGGATATACATCTGTAGGTTAATTGTTAAAAAAAATAATAGTGTGAGAGTGGATGTTCAACTTACTCTTCTGCTTACGCAATTAATCACTATCGGCAATAAAACAGCGTACTGCATTATACATTCGGTATAAAGCAATTACAGTTCGACCATATCGTAATAATTATGTCCCCGTCACAAATACACAGTAGTGTAACATGAGGGACGTAATTACATGATAACACCGAAGTATGCAAACCAACATCAACACTACCTATCTTATTGTAACACAGAGCAGTCTCTCAGCAACACCATCTTCTTTTCCTGCAGTAGAAGAATTACAACAACGAACAGATCCACGATACTGTCACTCTACAAGTCTTAGTAATCGTAGCATGACTTCACTCGGAGAATGACTTACGCGGAATCCCCTTCGCACGGCGCTTACAGTGAACTCTATACTGCAGAGACGAGTGGGGGTTTCTCGATATACCCTCAATTATACCACGCCACCATCGATATGACACTCCGCTAGAGTGATGCAACCTCTCACTCACTCTCGATCCATCCGATATATTATAAACACGCCTACATACTTATTAATCTAAAATGTAATATAGCATCTATCAAATAGAAATTCTTAACAGAAATGTAATCGCAATAAAAACTTTCTTAATTTTACGTTGCGTTGCTAATTTTCGCTCTTTTTCTTGTACAATATACAGCAATCTTTTCCTGTCGAAAGGCACAAGTAAAGGTTGCATACAACGAATTTTACTTCGAATAGTGCACGTTTCTAGCCTACGGGAGCGTGTTGCCGATAACTAATCGAATGCAGGCACATGATCGTAATCATCATACCTTTAAGCATCAGAAGGCCTTCATGGCATACATATTTTCTTTACTGGTGGTTGCTCATCTTCTGTATCAGTGGCATGACTCAATCGACGGTTGCAGGCAAGGGTATTAAACAAAGCATCAGCTACTTTCATTTTAAAATCAAGAAGGACTAATATTTTCTACCTAGGGAGCATATGTGGGAGTCAGCTTTTTAGTTTTTATAAAAGCTCGATAGTTCTCCATCATCTGATCTAGAACATCTACTCCTCCTATGTGGTCGTTATAATTAATTACTACTCTCAGAGCAGTAATATCCTTGTAGGATAATGATTTCTTATATTTACGCGAACACTACACATTTAAATTAAACTAGTTTTTACGGATTTTATCGCGTATACTTATTTTATATTTCCGACGTTTCGATCACTTTACAGCACCCATGGTCACGGGAACTGAGGTGTTCGACGTCCCAATGTCATAGTTAATCACGGCTACCTCCAGATAAAAATGATTAATTTTTGTTCCGATCTACGCAGTATGAACTTATAGTATCTTGAAGTCACAGTTGTATGCTTGGGTTGGGATTTAATTTTATTAATTATAGGATCCCAAGCAGATGGTAGCACCACCCATCTTCTCTATTGAAAATAGGATGTTTTTGATTTCAATAGCCTCGCGAACCATCCTCGGAAGGAATCGGTGTTCTTTAGTGGGGATTTGTGGTCTATCAAATCAATCAATGATGTAGTGGCCGGGGCGATCCTGTACGTGTTCACAGACTGCAGACTTCCCCATTCCTATGTTTCCTTTAACGCGGGTTTTTATTGACACTTTAGTTTATCCTATATAAGATAGACCACATTCACAATCAAGCTTGTATACTCCTGCATCTTGCAGAGGTCATAACACTTGACTGATGATAGAAACTGACTAATCTTCTTCGGCGGCTTCAAGTATGTTTTAACGGAAGCACGCTTCAAGATGTAGCCAATCTTGTCAATAACACCTCTGACATATGGCAGAACAGCAGGCATACGCTCGACTATGGCCGGCTTCACTCGTTCACTGTGACGTAAGCGCGGGATCCGAAGCTTGTTGTCGTGCAAAACTTGCTTGACATGTTGAAGCTCGGCGGCAAGGTGTTTATTGTGACAGATCTCTAGTGCTCTCTGAAACAAAGATTTACCCACGGTAGCTAACTGTGAAGGGTGGTGGTGAGAATCACCGTTTAAATATCTGTCTGTATGGGTCTTTTTTCTATACACAGTGTAGCTCAAGGTGTTATCAGGATTCGGAATTACTAACACATCTAGAAAAGCTAAAGAATTGTTTGCCTCTAACTCCATTGTGAACTGAATTTTAGAATTTATGAAGTTAAGATGGTTTAAAAATGCAGTTGCTTTATCTAAAGGTAGAATTGTGAAGGGGTCGTCTACGTACCGCTTGTAGAATCTTGGATTTACGAGAGAAGTAAGCAGGGCTTTCTCCTCAAAGTCTTCCATGATAATATCAGCAACAATGGGAGATACAGGTGAGCCCATCGCCACACCATCTACTTACTTGTAGAACTTTTCCTTCCACAATAGGTAGCCAGATGCATATGCCAGATGAATATTGCATATTCAACGGGCATGTTTTTTTCTTCCAGACTTCTAGTTACAATTAGATGCAGTCTTCAACGGGTAAGCCTGTGAACAGAGATTCAATAAAATAAGTTAATATACGCGATAAAATGCGTAAAAACTAGTTTTATTTAAATCCTTGTAGGAATTTCTTGGCTTGTCCCATTTTTCAGATTATCGTTTTTTTTGGCACCAGTACAATTAGAGACCATTAGGACGGATTTGTTGTCTCTTTCCATTTTAACTGCAAATTGAAACTGTTGACTTTCGCCACGAAACATAGTCCTGTTTTTTTTTGAATTTCAGCGCTGCTCTCCCAGGGATCCTGTTCATCATTATAGTACAAGTACTGTGCAGGTACTACCAATCCATCTCCTCTTTAAACGGGATTGTTGTGAAATAACGATTGTGTTTCACACAGCTATCAGGCATATCTAAAGTTAAAAGATTTCTAAACTCCGAAACAAAAAACAGCTGTTGACCTTGA
The DNA here is from genome assembly GCA_029286625.1 of Parnassius orleans. Lineage (NCBI taxonomy): Eukaryota > Metazoa > Arthropoda > Insecta > Lepidoptera > Papilionidae > Parnassius > Parnassius orleans. Next base: position 397,786 of record JAGSMP010000074.1, read on the forward strand.
AACGGCTGAAAGGATATTGATAAAACATGTTTAAGAACCACCGCTAGTAAGCCTGCTTTTAAATAAAAAAAACCGCACCTAAATCGGTTCTCCCGTTTAAGAGCTACGGTGCCACAGACAGACATACAGACAGACAGAAACACACACACACATAGCGGTCAAACTTATAACACCCATCTTTTTGCGTCGGGGGTTAAAAACAGTCTTAGTTAAATACAGCACAATGATGGTCGGAGGCCTAAACGAATCCGCAAACATTGTCTTTTCAAAATCAATCATGAAGCCATTGCTAGTAGTAGTAGTGACATTTTTTTTAATCATGTTGGACGTAGCTTATCTTTTACGACTTGCCTCAATGCATGTCTTCCTGTGAATGTCATCATCTGTTTATCAATACTAAAGTATTCAGGTACACTCTCTATCTTGTAGCATTTCTAACATATACGAGTACTATATTTGAAATTTGTATTGAGGTCATCCACCCCCCAGCTACCGATGATCCACCCGTCATGTTACACCGTGTATAATATCTGTACTTGAAGTAATTAAAGTATACATAATAATATTTTATTTGTAAGAAATATGGTAGTTACAGAAGTAATGATTAGGGGTAATTCGCCAGTGGCATGTAAAGACATTATTTTGTTATTAATGTAGGTATAGTTCCAGACGAATGTTCTATGAATATCTATGTTTAATTACAACCAGTAAATCGCAATTCAAAATTTTAACAAAAAAAATCAAAATCAAAAATTTGCTCACAGGCTTTCAGTTAAGCCTAATAATAAAGATTTAAATTGTGGTGGATGTAGAAGTCAAAGTCGACTAAAAAGAAACGCCCGGAGATAGATGGAGGTTAAGCTGTCTTATATAGGGTTATTTTGCAATAACCGGCCAAATTTGCAGAGAAGGTTCAGAATAAGTAATAGAGACCAATGATGAAGAAAAATTAATTTAAAAAAATCTCAATAATTCTATCCTTTTTAAATTTTAAATTAAAAATGCGTGGCAATGCATAATTTTAACTGATTTTACTGTGCACGCATACATTCGTAAGAGTCGAACGGTACCCAAAAACACTGTTGCCCATAAATTACATTAAATTTGGGAAAATTTCAAATAAAAGTAGAAGCCTTATTTACTCGTGTTTTCAAAAGCTGCAATAACGGTATAGTATCATTATTTATATATTTGAAGTTAAGTTTAAAATTTAGCTACTCTTTGAAAAATAACCCTGTATAATAGGTGAATATACATATACAACATGTAACAAAAACCCTGTGGTTCCCGTTAAGTGCGTTACCAGAATCAGTGTTCAAACGTAAAGAAATAAATTTTTTTTCAAAAAACTCGACCATTAAAAAAATTGATATTAATAAAAAAATTTTTTTTGCAAATTGTATGTTATTTTATTATCTCTAACTGACACGAGCACCGGTAAAGCGGAGTCTTTGACAATCCTCTTACTCCCCGGACAATGTAGTGGTAATAAACCCACATACAATTTTTTTAATTTTTTTTAATTAAAATTATTTTTTTTTATGGTCGAATTTTCTGAAAAAAAGTTATTTATATACGTTTGAATACTGATTCTGATAACGCACTTAACGGGAACCACAGGGTTTTTGTTACATATTGTATAGACTGACTACGGTAGAAGAGTCAAAGATGCGAAATCTCTAGTGGTAATGTACTATCAATGTTAATCCTGAACTTACCGTAAAGCCTACCATGGAAAAGTTTCCTAAATAGCGAGTAACTTTTTACAGACTTACAAAAGATGCTATGTTACTCTTACAAGATATTTTTTAAATTAGAACGCACCTATTTAAGGATGACTACATCAGCTATCACTTGCCTTTTATTTTTTATCAGCCCTGCAGTCCAATACTACTACAACAGTCCAATACTAGACATGGGCGTCTCCCATTATAAAACAGATATGTAGTGATCACCACTCTTGGCAGGCAGATTGGTGGTTATAGTACAAGAAATTTGCTGACACGGCTTCAATTTTTGTGATGATACAGCACTATCTGTCGGAGAAGCCGAGTTCTGGGTCTACTATATTTGTCTATTATTTGGTCTTTTCCATAGTCACTTTTTACGTCACCCACGGGACGAAATGGGATATAATGGACTTTATTAAGCCTTTAAAACACTGCAGTTTTCCCCGGCATCACCGTACAGACACGCCTCTACTATACGGAGCCCAGTCCCAGTCATAGGGACTTGTGACTGTATATTTGTGCTCTATTGTGTATAAATTATATTTAATTTAATTTGCAGATTAATTAATTATAATAATAGGATTAAGCTTAGTTTACATATTTTGTTATTTTTAGCAAGAAATAAAAGGCTTTTGTTATTTTATTTTATTATTCGTTACTAGTCAACCATGGATAGGATCTATTAATGTGGCGTTATTTAAATTTCAGATAATCTTAAAAGACCGTTAATTTTATAATAAATGTCTTTTATTTCTCACAAAATGTATAATTTACGTAAAAAAATTATAAATATATTTTATACGTGGTTGAGCCACGCTGCAGCTATATTATAGTCGTAGCACGAATGAGTCGGTTCGACCGGGGTAGGACTACGCTTTCACAAAATACCAGCGTAAAATAGCAGCTTAATGATGTTGTGTTTCGTATCGTGAGTGTAGAGAACCGGAGACCCTGTTTACTGGAAAAGAGGCATTCCATTTTAGTCCTCGGGGGTGACAAATTTGACAATAATTGAGGATAAATGTAGGTCTATGAGCCACAGCATCCACATACCATCAGGTTGACTGTGTGCTAGTTTGTCACCCTATACTATAAAAAATATAAGTTCTTCGAATAAAATATTGCCTAGATCACTCCTGGAATTGCTCTCTATCTCTTCATCAAGATTCATTTCAATCGGTTCAGCCATTCCGACGATTAGCCCGGACAGACAGACAGACATTTATATGTATAGATTGTAATTGCCTTGGGTTTTACATTGGACGGACTAAATGCCTTATGGCCAGTCAGTCAACCATTACAGAATAAGAAAAGTGTATATGAAATAAGAAAATTTTGATATATTTTTGTTATAACATTTAAACCCCTTGGACATTTTAAGCCCTATTTACTGTAGGTATTTTTTTATTTATTTATTTATTTATTCTTTATTGCATTCCTTAAAACTAAAAGAATACAAAGGGCGGACTTAATGCCTTGAGGCATTCTCTACCAGTCAACCCATGGAGTGGTGAGAATTTGACGTAGGTGTGGCAATATAGAATAAAATAACACTACACAAAATGATAATTAACTACATAATATATACATTTTACTAATAAATAAACTATACATATATGACCTATACATACATATATACAAATATATACATACAAATATACATACTTAAATACATTATTTAGCAATACATATTAAATGGATGAACTACTGTAGGTATTGTATGTATTCTGTGCCACATGATAACTGAGCTACGTGTAAGTATGCTTCAGACCTTGGCCAATTATGTTTTATATACAAAACTGAAGTGACGAACGAACTTACAGTCTACCTAATAGTAAGTAGCTACTACAGTCCATGGATGCCTGCATTTTTTCATTTTTTCGCCATTTTTTCATACTTGTCGATGAGGCTCGACTAGGGCTACACCTGGAAAAAAAAAGAAACAGAAATAAGTAAGAGGGTGGTACTCATCCAGACAGACTCCTAGGCGGAAAAGAAATCCTACCATCTAGAAAATTATTATTCTGCGCCTAGGCCTTAGTTACTGGGAGAAGAGTTACGTCTACGTCCCTAAATGTTCTTTTAATGTTTGTGATGATTATTACATTATGATCAATTTATTTATTTCTATTAATTAAAAAAAAACAAGGGGTTATTACATTATTTTCAAAGTGCCACATTTAGGGATCTATCAGACAGAAGGCGTTCACGCGTTCAAGCTTTCCGCGTTCGCGTTCTGCGTTCGTTGTGTTGTATTACAGTTACATAGACATACCCAGACAGCAGGCATTCTGACCGCGTCGGTCAACCAGAACGCACGCGTTCGCGCGTTCCCTGCTGTTTCGGTGTCCACATCGGAAGGAAGATGGAGACCGAGAAGTTGATTATAATGTGAAGAATGATGATTATAAAAACTGAGGAAAAGTAGTAGAATCATGGTTAGAAATTGCCAGAGAAATGGGGACCGAAAATCATTTATAAAAAATTTCTTCACCAGTAAATCATTTACAAAACAGCCTATAAAATTATCCATCTGGATCTCTATTCTTATTTAATGGGCGCACCCAATGTTTCTTTTTCCGTTTTGATGCTGCTAATGTCCACAGTATCAATGATTCGTCTTACGATGAAGAACTATAGTCAAAAAACATGGTGACTGTAGTGGCACCGCGTAGACCGTCCAAGAGCGGGATTCGTGAGCAACTGAACGCTCGAACGCAGAACGCGAACGCGGAACGCTTGAACGCGTGACCGCTTCCTGTCTGATAGAACCCATAACATTGTATCTACGATAATTTTGAAAGAAAACTTATTAATTTTACATGGTATTTAAAAATAATATTATAATTGAACGAACTCAAAAACTTATTTGTTTCAATAAATCGTTAAGCTTATACGAAACAAATAAACAACATTAACTTTTTTAATTGAGTAATTGAAGCTAATGAAGATTAGTTACACAAGGAATGTTCTGAATTGTATTTATTCCTTATTTGTTACTAAATATGTTCACGTAAGTCCTTATAATGAAAATAAATGGCTTAGTTTTTTATACTCTATTCGCGGGAGATACAGAACGTTCTAATAGAAAATGATTTTGTTTAGAGTTGTTTACTGTTATCAACAAATAACTTAAAAATTATATCTAAATAACGACTTAAGTAAGTTTAGTAATTAATGGTCACTGAATTTGGATTTATGTTCTCGATTGGATAATTAACAATTGGATATTAGTATTATTGAATCAAAAAATATAACAAACGCTTCGTTACCAATGACGGAACGAAAATATTCGAACTGCGGATACTTTGAAACTATGAAAGCTTTACCACGGCAATAAATTAACGCACGTGTAAAACTATTGCAGTAGCAGTATAAGTGCAGTGAGCGATAATTTAAATAGTGAATATGAAGATAGGTAGATTGCGCACGGAGGCCCTATATTATGGTCTGCAAGCTCGCCGGAACATTCACCGTTACTCTTTTATCTGTGGGGAGAAATAAAGAGTCGTGTTTACGTCAAAGAGGCCCAAAGTTATGAAGACATACGTGCCTTGCTTGAAGCACGGAGACTACCAGAACTCTAACCCATTACCCTGTTACCTAAGTTCCTGTCACATACGATTCATTGCTGTTATCATACTATTGTGTCTGAAAATTGGGCAGTGAGGGTTTAAAATAATTTCAATATATTTAAAAAACATATCAATAGAATTAAGATGAAAAATGAACATACAGTCCATTTATACATCATATTAAGTATCAAAGTGTAAAAGAGTTATTGCCACTGTGGTGATAAATAATTTAATTTTTAATTCTGTCTAAGTCTGGTCGTAGCTACCGGTGATTCTATTGCCTGGTTCTTTTTTCGCTCAAAGCTATAGTTTAACCATGCAGTGTTGAAATACAACCCGTTTTCTTCAAGGAACAGTTAGATTAGGGCTTTATGATAATTTTAATTAGTAGGTTATATAGTAGTACTTTAAGAATAATTGTTTTATTTTAGTTTTAAATGAAATTCATTTTTTAAGCTTACATTTGTTTTATTATACACAAAATTTCACTTTAAACAACATTAGAGTTAATTATATAGTGATAAACAACAATCATTAAAAAATAATGTTTCCAAAAAAAGATTTAATTATTTATTTTATTTTTACCCCTGAACTGGCAATGTACATGTTTTCAGGAGCCAGTTTTTCGTTTTACACATTGGATTATAATATTAGAACAAAAATAGAAGTTATGAAATACAAATAGGAATAAAATACAAAAGAAAATTAAACAAATTTTGCTGACACATTTAGAATACCCTAGAATAGAAGAGAATCATATTTATTCAATATAGATTACAAGAATACTATTATATATAGAATATATAATATATTGTAAGTCATTTTTACTTCTGGTTCAGTAAAAACCTCTATCCTGGGAAGGACCAACAAGAAACCCAGCGGGTCTTATTATTTTAAATAAAATCAATTTACAATGTATTATTTTACAATTGGTATGATGACATTAGAAATAGCGTGGTAGCGATCACCAGCCTCATTCCCAGGGGTTGTTATCAATCATGTACTCTTTAGTAGTATAATAACCCTTACTAATCAATTTTTGCTTAATATTTTTTATTTGATAGGCCTGCATATTATCTGAGACTTTGTTGTGAAAGCGTATATATTGCCCCATAAAGGAATTACTGACTCTTTGCGAGTCGAGTAACTGGTAAAAGTAACTTGTGCTTGTTTCTGTGTGCATACATAAAATTTTTGTAAATATATTGAGGCTAAAGTTAATATGTTGATTTTTTTCAATTTTTCTCTAAGGAATTCCTTCGGAATTAGGTTAAAAATTGCTCGTATGGCTCTCTTTCTCTGCAAAACAGAGATAATTTCAATGCCAGTCGCATTACCCCATAGCAAGATTCCATATGACATTATGCTATGGAAATAACTAAAATAAACTAATCTAGCTGTTTCAACAAATATAAGGCGCCTAAACTTTTTATAGCTAGCTAGTTTAGATATATGAGGGCCCATTGAAGCAGCGGATTCAACAAGACTGCTCATCCCCATTTGAAAGCACATTGGTATTCACCTGTTGTAAATTTAACATATTTCGTTGTATTAGTGTTTAAAAGCAAATTATTGACGTTAAATCAGTGCACTACTTTTATTATAGCATTATTACGAGATTATGCGTTGATGAATTTTTAGTTCCGTGTTTGGGTGTTTGCTTACTAGAACCTTTGAAATATGCAATCAATTTCGTTCTTATTATTAAGGTGTTAAAGACTATATTTGCGAGATTATGTGATGATTTATTTTGGTTTTTGGTTTAGTGTTTGTTTACTAGAAATAATCTTTTGTTTTCATGTTGTTTTCGTTTAGATGCAAATTTGACCTTGGTGACAAGTGCGCGCGTGCCGGTCAGTCGTATCAGTGAATTACAGGATATTTACTGATGTTTATTGTCTGTTTGTTTAATAGAGTTTACAGTATAAAATAAAATAAGTTAACTAACTGAATTGTGTATGAATATAACATTTAAATATTTTTGATTTTGACTATCAAGTTTTTTTCTTTAGACTTTTTAATTGATTAGACGAGAAAACCCAGTGAAGTATGGACTCATTTTGACAAAAAAGAAAATGCTTCTGGTGCAGTGTGTAAATATTGTAGTCAAAATATATCATATATAAATCTACAACGGGTAATCTATAAGCTCATTTAAAACGATCTCACGCTTAAATTTATTTGGCCCAAAAGACAAGGACCGATTTTGGAAATAAAAAAAAATTATATTACGAAAACATTGTAAATATGCCGATTTTAAAATACGCCGGAAAAGTTTTAATTTCAAACAAAACTTTTCTGCTAGTCCAAAGCCTAGATTGAAACATAAAGGATAATCGCGCAAATCTGTTTCTGTATTACATTCGCGTTTGCCGTTTTGTTAACTTATAAAACGAAATCTAAATACGCAAACGAATTGGCGTGGCTAAGCGCTACTGAAATCGAATTTTTAAAAACGGATTTGGAAATCGATTTTGAAATCTGAAAGCGGATAAATATCGGTTTGCGTTCAAATCCAAAAACGCCCATGACTACTGGCGAGGCAAGAAAAATCGAACCGATTGCCCCCCCACAGCCGAGGTTTTCCGAAGATTTCCAAACGGGCGGACAGTAGGGACATTCTTTATGTATAGACGAGCACGTTTTCTTAAAATATTTTTTACACTTATTACCTGTTCTTGAGCACTTTGAACTTCCGTGATCGCAGCAATAATTTTACTGTGGCAGTCTTCATAACTTTGGGCCTCTTTGACGTAAACACGACTCTTTATACAGAGATAAAAGCCTATCGGTGAAAGTTCCGGCGAGTTTGTAGACCATAATATAGGGCCTCCGTGCACAATCCACCTATCTTCATATTCACTATTTAAATTATCGCTCACTGCACTTGAATAGTTTGATTATCTGTCAATTGTTCTTCGATTGCTAGGTTAATTACGATACGTACGTTAATTTCTTGCTGCGGTAGGGACCCATTTTAGTATCTTTGCGCACCACGTAAACTTTCATTGCATAAAATGTAATATCGCACGATTTCCTAGTTTCATAGTATTCGCGGTTCGAATATTTTTCGTTACGTCATTGGAAGCGCGGGAGAGATGCGCGACAAGGTAAGTACCTCACCGAGCAACAATTACGAATGTGTGCTTGCGTAAAATAGTACGCGTCAGATATTTATGAATGACAATCAGTTAAAATAATGCATTACCACGCATTTTGAATTTAAAAGATAAAAATGGCTGAATGTTTGGGATAGTTTTTTATTAATTTTTCTCCACGCCTTTAATACTTATTCTGAACCTTCTCTGCAAATTTGGCCGGTTATTGCAAAATAAGCCTGTACATTGGCAATTCTATCACGTTATGTCTGTCTGTAAAAAGTATTTATTCAGCAGCGGTTTAAAAAAGGGAGTTAATAGAAAAAAACTAGCAGAAAGCTTTAGAGATATTTATGTATAAAAAATTAATTATTATCCTATCCTTACTAACATTATTTATAGCATCACAATCGTTCGTTGGGAATTTATATGGACAAATGCAAATCAGGATCAGATTACTTAAACGTACTAACGTAAGCATAATTCAATCAAACTTGAAAGCATTTTAAGCCCTTAACTCAGTAGGATAATGGCGATGTGAGAAATAACCACGGTGGGGCCTGTTCAACTCTCCCGTTAGACGAGAAATTTGTTTGTTAACTACAGAGTGAGCCTATAATCTCTCGTTTCTCGGTAGTTTCAGCGACTTATGGCTTACTGCGCATTTGTTATATTTAATGCAGGTTTCGCGGTTGGTATATTCAAGTAGATTATCGTCATTTTATTTTAAATTTACACAAGGGAATTATTAACTCAACATAGGGCAGGATGTACGTTTACCCAATACGATGCGACGTATTGGAATATTAATACAGAGCTATACGATACATCAAATTTTCATACAATGTCACGGCAATACGGTTCTCTTTGAAATCATGAATTCTTATAAATACATCCCTTGACACAGCCAGCATCGGACCCTTATCGTTGACAAATAGAATGACGTTCAGTTCCGCGGTCATCTGGAAGGGAAGGCCAAATTTGCTGCTAAATGATTGGCGTGCTTAGTAGAGCGGGACAGTATTTCATGCCGGCACACCGCTTGCAACTTAACAAGGTGCAAGTTCGACCTCATATAATACTGTTCTCAAACCTGGGCGGGGGCACCCCAGTGCCAGTTTCTTCCACTTGACTCCATCCAGATCAGAGTAGCTCGATTCGTCAACGACCGAGTTCTTTCTGATCGGTTTGACTCACTGGCGTTGCGAAGATATGTTATATCCCTTTTTTCTATAATCATAAGAGGTTATATAAAAGTAAACAACTACTATTTATGAGGCGGAACACGTACCCTTTATATATTATTTAAAATAAGTATAAAATATATTATTTACAATAAATAAAAAGTTAGCGTAAAAATATTTTATGTTAAAAGGTAATAAAGTTTTAAAGAAAAGTTGCTCCATAATAAACATTCGACGTGACGATGCATGGTACGATAATCCGTCAATTCATTTTCTCCGGTATGCCAGTATGTTCTAAGTCTATGCCCCGGAGAGTGTCGTAAAAATCGAGTTTAGAATATTATGCCAAGTCCTAGACAACACAATCATCTTAGAATAACCATTTAAAATACTCATTAAATAACATATGTACTTTAGTAATAGCGTCAATGCTTAAAAATATTACTATATAATGTTAATGTGTTTCAGAGTAAACTTTGTGTATTTAAATTGCCTTGTAAATGTATAATTTTATAATGGACTAATAACAATTTCTTGGCTCACGCTCGGAGACCTCCTGTAATTAACGTTTAATGCAAAATTTATCTGCGGGGGTCTAATCTCATTAATTTGTCATCTTCAGCGTAGGAAAGCTTAATTTCATAGTTTTGTTATAGACTTTGCTTTTTCTTAAATTACCTTTTATTATGGTTAGTTTTTTTCAGTTTATTTATTTATTATATCGACAACAAAACAGATAAAAATTGAATCAGATTAAAAATAACACTTATTTAACAGTTCTGTGCCAGATTGCTATCCTACTTAATATGTTGCAGATTATTTTTACATTAATTACAGGAGAGTCAACTCTTCAGTAGACAATTAGATATTATTGTAGCTATAAGTCAGGTGAACATATTTAGTGCTGAATGAATGAGAGCAAATGGAAAATATGCGACCTACGTCCTGGTGTCGTCGCTCATTGTCGGTGAGATCTTCGGCTAGTGTCGCCGTAGTCTATTATTATCTATTATACTCGTATATAGAATAGGAGTTTAGATACTTATTATACTTTAAAGTAAAATTGCAATTGTCGTCATTTAGAGAACCTCAGTGTTTTACATACATTTCTCCGTAATGCAATTACCCAAAAAGATTTTACAAAATTTTAATTATATTCGTATTTTTTGTAAGTATATCAAATACATATCAGGCAGGCATATTTGGTTTTACTACTTGATTTTACAGTTTCAATTGAGTGCTAAACTAAGGTGCCCAAACGTAAAATACTTTTAATTTGTTAATGATGTTTTCACCCTCTGTCACGAGATAGAGTGGGTACTGCTAAAAAGGAGTGCGTACTTTTAACAGCGAGGGTCAAAATTTAGGAAGCGGGCGGGTGCAAGATAAAGTAAAGTAAAAAGTATTAATTTTCCAGAAAAATATGCAAAATTATAATATATACTATTGCTATTGTTATTTTTACTATAAAGCCATTTATTTCCTATATTAAAATATTTAAATACATTTCATTAATTATTTATTTTATTAAAAATTTAAAATATTATATTTCATTTTTACATCTGAAATATTAAAATAAAATAAAATAAAATAATGGTCACAATCAATAACTTAGTACTTCTTGACATATATTTAATTAATAACTGCCTAATTGTCGTCAAGAACCTCTCTATGAGTATAGGCTTCTCCTTTATTATTTTAAATTATATTACATAACTCACTGACACTATGTACGAAAGCAATAAATGTTTTGTTAAGCTGAAACTGTTTAAATGTTTTGTTAAGCTGAAACTGTATAAAAAGGGTTATTATAGTATAAATGAATATATGATTGATAATAACCCCTGGGAATGAGGTGGTCGCTACCAAGCAGTTTCTAAAATAAATTTTGTACTTAAATAGTTTGTACAACCATTAATGTAAAACTTACTTTAAAAAAAAGTCCCGCTGGGTTTCTTGCTGGTTCTTCCCAGGACAGAGGTTTTTTTTTCGAACCAGTGGTAAAGTAAAAAATGACTTTCAATAAGAATTACACATGTAATCTATATTGAATAAAAAATTATTCTATTCTATTCTATTCTATTCTATTCAAGGAAAGCAGGCAATGCAACGCGCTGGAAAAATTCCTTACACCAATACCACCAAGTTTTAAAGTCACAAGAATTACGCGAGTAGCAGATTTTCTCTTCTTGGTCGTGTTCTTCATGACTGAAGGTCATGTCCGTAGCTTAGTGTACTGTTCACTATAGCCCTCCATTCTGTCTGGTCCGCGGCTTTTCGCATTATGGTCGTAAGTGGAAGGCCAGTAAGTGATATGACCGGGTCCGACCAATGGCTAGATGATCGGCTGCGTGGTCTTTTACCCCCCACCTTGCCTACGACTATAAGTCTATCCAAGTTATTAGGCGGGCATCGGGCAATGTGACCAAATTAACTGAGAATTGTCTGGTAACACGTAGTAGACTTTAAAATTTTTTTTCTGGTAACACTTTTGTCTTGTTAAAGCGTTGGTAATAGTAAGGCTAAATAATAGCTGTCAACAAATGTCAATGTTGATTTGTAGGCACATGCTAATAGGAAAGGTAGTTCGGTACAATAGGTACTTACTAATGCACACCTATTAGTCGGCAATGTATCCCATATTATGTTAACTTTTCCTTAGCAGAAAAAAAGTTTCTTCTATGCTCATACCTCATCGCAAAATCATGATCATCTTAGAATCCAAATAAGTCTTGCCTTTTCTTTTCTTGCATTAGCAGTCTAGGTGTAACTTCCTCGTCACTATCACCTATTTCCTATTTAATTTAATAATTAATAGTTCAAACATAACTGGTAAGTGACAATATAGCCTTACGAGGGTCATGATTATAATTTAATAATTTCCAGCAACCCTATTCAATGTTGACTTTGATATATTTTAATTAAGAAACTATTATCTTAAGTGTTACTCCGATTCCATTAATTTTCATTTGCGTTGAAGTGCACCTATGTACATGTTTTGAGATAAGTATCACTTGACAAGGGTATTTTGATTTGTATATTAAGTATTTAAAATTAAAATATTCATTATTATATATTTATATATATATATATATATATGTGTGTGTGTGTGTGTGTGTGTGTGTGTGCGTGCGTGCGTGCGTGCGTGCTTGCGTGCGTGCGTGCGTGCGTGTGCGTGCGTGCGTGCGTGCGTGCGTGCGTGCGTGCGTGTGTGCGTGTGTGCGCGCGCGTGTGTGTGTGTGTGTGTGTGTGTGTGTGTGCGCGCGTGTGTGTGTGTGTGTGTGTGTGTGTGTGTGTGTGTGTGTGTGTGTGTGTGTGTGTCTACCGGGTGTTTGTGAAACGCTCCCGAAAACGAAGACAGATGATACTACTAAGGATACCTATGATGATGGGTTACAAAAAAATTCGATCCCGAGGAAAAAAAAATCATCTTTTCAGAACGTTTTATTAACTTTATTCACGCTCCATCATGTTAGTACAGTTAAATGAAACGATATTTCATAAAAAAATCATGAAAATATTTAAACATAAAACCAGCAGTGAAACATAAAAAAGAAAATCAGCTGACAATAGGGTCAATATCCTCGCGGGCGCCGAACTCTTATCTAGTTCAGTACGAAACAATGCATTATGAATACTACTCACTCTACCCTTGTGCGCTGTGGAATTTTCACATGCTTTAAGGACGTTACCTCGTTTGCATTTGTTTTGGCGGGATTGATTAATAATTTTAGAGACGATCCGAAGGGAGAGACAGTGATGGTATGGACGGCTGGGCTGGACCTCCGTCGGATAACTCCTCCTGCAATGCAAATGTTGTCGGACTGGCGAGTGGCGGAGGAGGCAGTCACATTGTCTGACCACCGCCACATCGTTTCCGATGTCGCACTTCGACAGCCCAAGAGTAACCCCAGTCGCCGAGAGAGCAGCCCACCGCGGCGTTGGTGTCTCAAGCGGCTCGACTGAGATAAGCTCTAAGAAGCCACCCGCGTCGCGTCCTGGCCAGAAAACGCCGAAGAGGTTCAGCCCGATCCTGAACTGGAAGCGGATTAGTTTCGGGGCACGATGTCGCAAATTGACGACCTGTCGATGCCCAGAACCAGTCGCCCAAAGCACAGAGCATTGTAATGGTGGTTGGCAGAAATGGCACGGCTCCATGCGCTCTGCTTGCGGAGTCTGCGTTAGTACACTAGAAGCCGAAGGATAAGAAGGCGAGCTCCGCTTGAGGAGATAGCCAGACTCTACGGGGCATACCGAGCGGCTACAAAGGTGCTGTAAATTGCTATTACCAATGCCAGGTCCCGGTCCTGGAAAGAGCTTCTGGAGGGACTCAACGAAGATCTCTAGGGGCGTCCATACAGGATGGTGCTGGGTAAGCTCCGTCCTTGGTCGCCGTCTTCGACAGAGACCCTAGATCCGGATCTTCTGGGAAGGGTGATCGGCACGCTCTTCTCAGAAAGCCAGTCAAGTCCCTCAGGTCACCTGCCTTCTTCATGGGAGTGGCAAGATGAGATGGGTGTGACTGTCGAGGAGCTGAACCGAGCCGTTAGCCGCTTAAAGGCCCGGAACACAGCACCGGGGCCTGATGGAATTTTGGGCCAGGCCCTAGTGCTGAGTCTGGCTGTCCTGGGGGACAGGCTCGAGGCGATACGCCTCTGCGTACCACCCCATATGCTTATTGGACGAGATTGGCAAATTGTTCGAGAGGATAGTTGCCACTCAGCTCAATAGGCATCTGTCGCGCGACCCAATTTAGCTGATAGACAGTCTGGGTCCCAACGGGAGCGTTCCACTGTAGATGCGATTAAACGTGTCCGCTTCCTGTCAGAGCCAGCAGTATCCCAGGGTGACGTGGCGTTGACGATAAGTCTTGATATCGTCAACGAATTCTCTACCCTGGGACCCAATCAGGAAGGCACTGGCACATCATCAGGTGCCACCCTATCTGTAAGGTATTATCGGGGACTACCTGCTCGACAGGTACAGAAACAGAAACAGAAACTTTTTTATTCAATATAGATTGTAAATAATACTTATTGAAAGTCACTCTTTTGTTTAATTACCACTTGTTTGAAAAAAAACCTCTGTCCTGGGAAGAACCAGCAAGAAACGCAGTGGGACTTTTTTTTAATAATAACAGCTTACAATCATGTATGTTACACAATTAACAACACAAAACAAATTAGAAATAGCTTGGTAGCGATCACCTCATTCCCAGGGGTTATTATCATCCATAAATTCCTTATTATAATAACCCTTTTTATACAAACTATGTTTAATAAAGTTTTTGAATTTTGAGCAGGTCGAATTTTGTATATTTTCTGGGATTTTGTTGTAAAAGCGTATACATCGCCCCAAGAATGAATTAAAAACTGACTCGATGGAGTCGAGTAACTGGTACTACTAGCTTGTGTCTGTTTCTAGTATTTACAGAATGAATATCACTTATTTTTGTAAAACTACTTTTATTTTTGTGTACGTACATTACATTTTCATAAATGTATTGAGAAGCCAAAGTTAATATATTAATTTCCTTAAATTTTTGTCGCAGCAACTCTTTAGGCTTTAAATCATAAATTGCTCTTATGGCCCTCTTCTGTAAAACAAATATAATTTCAGTGTCAGCTGCGTGTCCCCATTGCAAAATACCATACGACATTATACTATGGAAATAGCTAAACTAGTCTAGCTGTTTCAACACTGTTAAGATTTCTTATCTTTTTTACAGCATATGCTGCAGAACTAAGTCTGCTTGCTAGTTTTGATATATGGGGGCTCCATTGAAGCTTCGCGTCTAGTGTGATTCCAAGATGAAGATGAATGGTGGTATCTACAAAACTCAGTTCCTCCCCATTTAAATCCACATTAGTATTTAATTGTTTGACATATGGAGTCATGAATTTTATACATTTCGTTTTAGTGCCATTTAAATGCAAATTATTAACATTGAAACAATTTACTAATTTAGATATAGCATTATTTACTTCGTCATATTTTATTAATTGTCGTCTTAATTTGAAAATTAAAGAAGTGTCATCAGCAAATAATACTATACCTATCATGGTTATCCGCTACTATGTAAGGTAAGTCATTAATGTATACAAGAAACAGAAAGGGGCCAAGAATTGAGCCTTGAAGCACGCCCATTTGTATCATCGACCCGGAAGAGCTCATACTGTTAATGACAACTTTTTGCGTTCTGTTACTTAAATATGAAATAATTAATTTAAGAGCATCACTTCTTACACCGTAGTGTTGAAGTTTCCTGATTAATGTTTCATGGTGAACACAATCGAAGGCCTTGGATAGGTCACAGAATATACTCAAAGTATCATGTGAATTCTCCCACGCATTAAATGTATATTTAATAAGCTCAACACCGGCATCAGTTGTCGAGCGACCCCTTGTGAAAGCAAATTGATTTTTATGAAGTAAATTATTTATATTAAAGAAATTTAACATTTGATCAAGAATCATTTTTTCTAAAATCTTACTATGTGTTGGTAGTACAGAAATAGGTCTAAAATTGACGGGGTCTAATGTACTATCAGATTTAAATAAAGGTATTACTTTACTATGCTTCATTAAATCAGGAAATACACCAGATTCGATACTAGTACTAAAAGTAGTAGCTAGATGAGGCGCGATTGTATCTATTATAGACGCAATAACTTTAACGGAAATCCCCCACAGATCCGCATTTTTCTTAATATCAATAGTTTTAAAATATTTTATAATATCTTTTGATGATACTTTATGAAATTTAAAATTACTTTTGTTTAAGTAATGATTCGGCAACGGCAGGAGAAGAATTCAGTGACTTAGTGGTTAAGATCGGAATATTAGTAAAATATTTCTCAAAAACCATTGCAACGTCCTGATCTGATTCAGTTAATTTGTTGTTAACACTTAACTGGTAGTATGAATTGCGATAGTTGATCTTACCAGTTTCGCTATTAATTATACTCCATGTCATTTTAATTTTATTAGAAGCCGTCTTAATTTAGTTGCTCAAATGCAAAGACTTGGCTATGGAGCACACTCTTTTAAATATTTTTGAATATTTTTTTACATATTCCCTAAATTCGACGCTAGGATTGTATGACCTTTCATGGTAAAAATCATATAACCTTTGTCTGCTCTTATGGACTCCTACTGTCGCCCATTCATTGATTGACTTCCGACTGTTCAAGGAGAATATTTTAGAAGTAAAAGTATTGTTAAATCCATTGCAAATTAGATTAAACAATGTTCCATACAAAAAAATTGGATCATTTTGGTATGAAAGTGATGGAAGTTTTTTCACTATGTTTCTTCTAAACTTCTCCAAGCGTCGTGCATTTACTGTAACAAACACAAATTTTTCATCTACTTGCTTTTTGTGAACATAAGGTAAATAAACTAATTGTCCATAGTGATCAGAACTTAATTTTTGAATTATACATTTATGCAACGGCTTAACATTTGTAAAAATGTTATCTATATATATTGCACTAGATTGAGCAATACGCGTAGGCTCTAAAAATAAATAAAAAGACCATGTGATTTAAACAATGATCTAAATTTAATATTGGTGGAGGAAGCTTCTAGGAGATTGATATTAAATTCTCCTCATATTACAACAGATTTATTCTGATTATTAAGCTCAACAAAAACTTCCTCCATAATTTTTTCAAATGTATCGTATATAGAACATGGGGGTCTGCAGACGCTCACAACAATGAGGTGCTCACACTCAACACATGCCATTTCTACAGTTCGCTCAACAGAGAAGCTCACAATATCTTTACGTTCTTTACATGATAATAATTTACTAGCTAATATTAAGGAGCCACCTCTTAAAACCATTTTCTATTGAACGAACTGACCACCTGGTGATTACTGAAGTTAAACATAAAGTTATAAGCTTTTAACAAATGTTCAGTAATACATAAAATATGAATATTGTTGCTATTTAAGAACAATTCAATTTCTAGCTCTTTGCCTATCATTCCTTGTATATTTTGATGCACCAGGTGTAAACAATTTTTCTTATCACTCTGTGGAGTCATACAATTATAGATTTGTAAGCTACATTCTAAATTATTTAAATTATTATAACTGCTAGAGATGCCTCTATTGACTCATTTTCTAATTTAAATTACTTGGAACTGATTCCAAACTACATATTAAGTCATTATATGTAGTCAATATAAGTCCTTGGCTGAGTTAATATACAAACAATAAGATAGCACATTTGCTATCTGTCTTGTCTATTAAATTAATTCTATTATTATAATTATAACAATTAAATGTCAAGTTTAAATTATTATTACATGAAAAGTTAATCATTCATAAATTTAAATCATATCTTATTTTATTTTCCTATGGCCAACCCTGTATGTAAGGCAATATAAACAAGATAATTTTATGTAGATTTAAAGTATTCAGATTATCAATATATTTTAATAATTGATTTTTGTTTATATTGCCTCTTCTCCCAACAAGAATTATTAATGTGCTATTAGGGCAAAATTTACTAGCTAAAACTATATTCATTATATGACTAAAGGATGCTCCAGGCATGCAATAATTACTGATCAGATGTCCTTTTAAACAGTTATTTAACATCATGCCCAAACTTTTGCCTATGTCATCACAATACATAATAACTTTATTTTTTTAAATATTTAAATTACTTTTTACGTTTATATTCTTTGTCATGGCACTGTCATAGAGTGTAGGTGAAAACAATGAGTCCTTACTGTTTACATTATTATTTACATATATTGTCCCCGATGAACCTGGTATGGAGCGCTGATACTCACTGTGATGTTTTATTAAGGAGTCAAAGCGCTCCTCATTATACTTACATGACTTTACCAGATCATTCATGGCCAATATGTGTTCTTTTATCTCATCCTGAGTCGATGCATATTTATTTGATACAATTTGTAGGGAGTTTTTAAGTGATAAAATTGTTGAATTTAGACACTCTATATCAGTCTCATAACAGTTATTCATATTTTCCACCTCAATTGAATATAATTTAAGTTTATTAATTAGGTCTTGCTTTTCCTTGCATATATTTATATAATTTTTAACATTAATTTTAGTTTTAACTAATTATTGCAGTTTTCTAATACATTTATTATTTTTTATATATTTCTTTAATTTTCTTCTACTACAGGTAGTTCTTGCTGCTGTTCTTGATGTGACATTATCATCGCCAGTCAAATCGATTGTTATGGAGGGTTGCAATTCTTTAGAAGATTCACATTCTATGAGCTCATTGAACAGACTTTGAGTTTGGGACGCTTTCATGTTATCTATGTATTGTTTTAATTGCACAATCTGCTCATTAGCCTCACTTAACTGTAACTGCAATGCAGCAATTAATCTGAAGGAGTCCTCATATTCCTTGCTGCATTGGTCAAACTCATCGACTGTTCTCTGAAGTTGATCCCTTTCTTTTGAAACAAATGTATATTCTTTATGCAACTTAACCATATCACTTTTTAGCTTAGTGTTTTTAGCAATTATCTTTCATTGTCATCCCTTTCTTTACACAACAGCTCACACTGCTCCTTTGACGCCTTAAGTTCTTGAAGCGTCATTTGAAGTTCGTTCTCCAATTGGCGCGTTTTGGCGTTGCGTGTATTCATTTTACTATTAAGTGAAAATAGCGAAAACCGAAGAAGCAGAGTAAGTAAATGTCTAGATGTATAGGTTTATTTACAGATCTAAAATTAAATTATCATGTAAATAATTGAAAATGAAATCCAGAACAACACTTACATAAAAGTTAAATCTTAAAATGTTAAAGGGACAACAAAAATTACACTTACAGTTAGTTTAAAGGATGTTCGTTACAGCTGTCACTTTTAGTTGGAGCACTAAACACAATGTAATTAAAATAGGTAATTCTGACTTTTACTTATTTTACAAATACAAATAAATCGTATTTAACAACTGTAACTCTAAATTGAGGTGGATATTATCAATTTTCAATATTTAATTTTTAAAAATTGTTGGCAGCAATTATTTTACAACTTGTCACCGGGGTTGCCACCGAGAAAAAACCCATGTACATTCTGTACATGGGGCGAGATGGTAGGAATATCCGAAGGGAGATCAAACGTGGGGTTCCACAGAACTCGGTGTTGGGTCCACTACTGTGGAACCTCGCGTACGATGCGGTTCTGTGAGTCGACCTACCCGCTGGCGTAAATATCGTGTGCTATACCGACAACACATTGGTGATCGCCACCGGGATAGCTTTCGAAAGGGTCAAGGAGCTCGCCGAGCTTTGGGCGGAAGTCGTCGTCTCCAAAATCCACGAGTTGGGACTAGAAATAGCGCCTAACAAGACCGAGGCGTTATGGTTCCATAAATTACCGCGGGGCAGGGAACTACCTGACTCGAGTGCTTCGAAGAACATTTCGAGCGCCTAGTCCCTCGGATCGAAAGGGTGGCGGGTGCTATGTATAGATTGCTGCCCGATCTAGGGGGACCAACGGAGGAAGTACATTGCCTCTATGCGGGAGTTATGCGGTCCTTAGCTCTACATGGAGCGCCTGTATGTGCAAAAAGGCTGACCATGCGATGCTATAGAACTAAAATCTACAGTGTCCAGCACTATATCTTATTAGGCGGCGACGATCCTGGCTCGCTTTCCACCTCTAGACATACTGGCGGACATGAACGCGAGGGTGTACGACCTGATCCGTGTCCTCCGCCAGAGCGGTGGTAGTGAGCCAGAAGAGGCGCTCGAATCAATTAAACGGCAGGAATGACAAAACGCTTTGGCGACATAGCGCACTCGACTCGAGGAACGGTATGAACGCAAACGCGTCATTGGAGCAATCCTGCCGGTTTCGAAGCCTGCAAGCAGCGACGAGTAGGAAGACTCATCTATAGACTTACACAGATAATTACCGGGCACGGGTGCTTCGGTGATTATCTGTGTAAGATCAGACGCGAGGCGAAGGCGAACTGCTTCCACTGTGGTGGACGGGACCAGGACTTCACTTCCCATACGCTCAAGCTATGTCCAGCGTGGGAACGGGAGCGGACGATCCTGGTAAACCGGATCGGACAGAAACTCTCCCCGCCAGCAGTCGTGTTGGCGATCCTGAGCGGGGATTCAGTGTGGAGGGCCGTAGCCACATTCTGTGAATTTGTTATGATTCAGAAGGAGGCTGCTGAGCAGGATTGAGAAAGGGTGGATCCCGCTCGGAGATAACGTTGTAAAGACGTTCGTCACGGCCCTCCTCTTGATAACAGTGTTCCCCTATCAGAAACAGAGCCTCTGGGGTTACGGGCGCTCGGGGTGGGGGCCCCGAACGTCTATCAATGTAGTCTCCGAGGAGGACAGTGACTCTGACCAAGCACCGTGATAGCACTGATAGGGGGCTGGGGGCAGTAAGGACTGGCCCTGAGACGTGCATTAATAAAGCAAAGCGAGAGAAAGCGAGAGGGCCGCGGTTGCATTCCAAATGGAGATCCCGGGAACCCTCGTATACGCGGATGGTGACCACCGTGGGGTTTTAGCCGGTAGGAGACCGGCATTACCTTTTCGTTGCCAGCGAAGGTATCCATGAGGATTTCCCCACGAAAAGAAGGTTAGGTTAGGTTAGGTTAGGTTAGGTTAGGATCCCCCCCTCCCCCGCGAACGGAGCTTAGTAGCCGTGGTTCGGTTACTGGCCCGAGGTGTAGGGCCGGCCCGATGTCGCCACTTACAGTAGGCTTGCTTAGCCCACTCCGGATGCTCGTTGGTGGACTGTTGCGGGACGGGTCTCCCCTTCCCTTCGTAGCCGAGGTGGAGTCGCGGGGAAAGAGGAGTGTCGGTATTTCGAGCCGCCACTCTCCCTACCCTCCACGGCCGAAACTTGACTGGCGGCGGAGCCACAGACCATACGTGGTAGATTATACGTGGTAGAGCCAAGCTGCATATACGTAGTAGAGCCATGCTGCAGCTATATTAGTAGTATAGTTGTAGCACGAATGGGTCGGCTCGACCGGGGAAGGACCACGCTCTCACAGAATACCAGCGTAAAATAGCAGCTTAAGACTGCTGTGTTTTGTACGGTGAGTGTAGAGAACCGGAGACCCTTTTTACTGGAAAAGAGGCATTCCATCTTAGTCCTCACGGGTGAAAACGCATCTGCATTTTGATCCGTAAACGAGGATAGAAATAGATGTCTATGGGCCACAGCAACCACTTATCATCAGGTGGACTGTGTGCTCGTTTGTCATCCTATATAAAAAAAAGACCAGATCCGCTCCTCGGGTCGGGAAGGCATCAGCCTTCCCAAGTATTCGTAAGCATCAGCTTACGAATACTCGACTTTCCTGGCGCCATGGCTTTCGCACATCGGACACGGGGCCGTCCGTTGCGCAGGTGAAGTTGGAGTCCGCGGACGAAGGTACGCCATGTGTCCTGGTGCGCCTTACCTGATAATAATAATAATAATAATATTATTAATTAAGGCGTAGGGAAGTGACGACCCCATCGCCCGATGACGTAACAGTTAAGTGACAAAACTGCTACGTCGGCGCAGTCAGTCAGCACCTTGCCAAGAGGTGTGAGCGCCGTGCCTCGGCAGAATTGAGGGTGCAAAAGCCCGTTTGTGCTTACGGCCACACTATTAAACGGTGCCGGGCCTGGGCGTCTCTCGTTAATTGACGCCCATTTTTATGGATGATGGAAAAGAATAGAAAGCGCATAGGGCCGCTGCCTGGGGGTCGCCGGGGCGCGTCTGGAGCTGGCGCTGGACGCGACAGCATGCGGGCCGCCAGCCGAGCGCGAGGTACTGCACGACCACCTAGCAGTCCCTCGCATCCATCATCCCCACCAGATGGCTTGGTGTCGGCAGGGTCCTCTCGGACTCGGCAAGCGGCACCCGCCGCTGGTGGAGTATGGGTTGGACAAAATATATGAACATAAACGCATTGCGGGTACGCCCGCAATGCGTTTATGTTCATATATTATGTTCATATAGGGCGAAAGGGGAAGAAACTGGAGGAACAGCGTATCGGGCTCGTATGCACCGCTTTTTTGCTGAGCTGGAGCCGTCTGTTCCCGTCACAGAGCAAAACCTGGCAGACCGAGTTCGGTACATCATACGCTCGAAAATATTTGATGATGCCGAACTCGAACGACTACGGCGTGAGGCTATTCCCTCATCGAATGAACCAGCTATAGCTGGGGATGCGGCTCCTAAGGCCATAGACCAGCAGCCATATGTGGAAGCCGCCATGGATCTTCCCGCTTTGGTTGATTCAGGCGATGATGGAATGGTCACCCAAGAACTAGAGCAGATGAGGAGTAAATTGGAGGAGGCGATTGTGGAAACGCGCTGTACCCTCTCGAAAATCGACCGCGACTCACGCATAATCCTAAGCAAGCGGAATCAGGATGTCGTGACGGCCCTGAACCCATTGCTGGCAACCTTTTGGAAACCAGCGGGACCTTTGCGATACGGACTCAATACTCTTTGGCGCCGCATTGGCAGTTTGCCGTATTGTTGGTGCCAAACTTCCCACGTCTGGACGTGCTACTGGGCAAAGTAGCGCTATCCCAGCCTGGCGAAGAAGGATTGAGGACCGTATCGCAAAACAAAACCCTCATCGGCAGACTGATAAGCTTCAGGTCGGGCAATAATAGGCCGAGAATTGTGCGCACCGTCAGGATGGCATTTGCTGGGACAAATATCAGTTTGTCTCAGCCGGATATAACGCAAAACTGACGGAGCGCATAGACGACCTGAAGCAGAGAATCGCTGCTTGGGGAAGCGGATTCGGCGATATACCGAGAGGTCGACACGGTTAAACCAGAATCGTCTCTTCCAGAGTGATCAGAAGAGGCTCTATGAATCATGGAGCGGCCGATGGTACGTGGAACGGGCTCAGCACCAAATCAGGCCGACACTATCGCATTCTGGCGCGGCCTGTGGTCAGAGCCGTAAACCACAGCGAGGCCCTTGGACGGAAGTTGTGGCGAGTCAGTGTGCGAGTGTTACGCCCATGGACCCCGTCATCATAACGCCGGATGACGTAGCTGAGGCGGTCCGTAGGGCCCCGAACTGGAAAAGTCCGGGACTCGACGGACTGCATCACTACTGGCTGAAGGGGTTCGTGGTGTGTCACGCTGTGCTCACCCGACAGTTTCAGAGGCTCTCGACCAAAAGTCACTCCCGAGCCTCTTCACTACTGGGATCACTCATTTGGTTCCTAAAGACCGGGATTCCACAGACCCGAGCAAATACCGCCCCATAACCTGTCTACCTACCATATACAAGACACTAACATCCGTTTTGAGCGCGAGAATCACTCGTCACCTGAACGAACGAAATCAGGCGATGTCGCGCGCTCAAAACGGATGTCGGGGCGGTGGTCGTGGAACCAGGAACCACTCTTCATTGACGCGGTCATTGGCACGGTGGTTAAACGTAGCCGTCGGAACCTCTCCGCCGCCTGGATAGACTACAAAAAGGCATTCGACTCGGTGCCTCATACATGGCTTAAGAGGGTCCTCGAGCTGTACAAGGTTGACTGTACAGTTCGAGACTTCCTCAGGCAGTGTATGGGGCAGTGGGTCTGATCCTTTGTCATCTAGGCGAGCGGATGACGGCTGCGGAGAACCACATAAGGATAAGAAGGGTATCTTCCAGGGCGATTGTTTGAGTCCAATCTGGTTTGCCTCTCCTGAACCCTCTCAGTACCTTACTGGAGGACTCCGGGAGGATTTCAGCTTCGGAAAGGAGGTACAAAAGTGACCCACCTTTTCTATGGATGATCTCAAATTATTCGCCTCCAGTCGCTCCCATCTTATGGAATTGCTAAACATCACTTGTGATTTTAGTAATTCTATTAGAATGGAGCTGGGGACGGATAAGGTGCAGTCCTCCATGTTGAAAGGGAAGGTTGCTAACTCTGAGGCATAGACTTATCTATGCCCATCAACAGGACCCTTTCCGAGGCTGAAACATACCGATACCTGGGTATGTCACAGAACATCGGTATCGATGAGGCGGGTATAAACAGTCAGTTTGCGATGTGTTTTATGCACGCTTGACCAAAGTGCTTAACAGCCTTTTGTCCGGTGTGAATAAGACACACGCATATAACGGTTGGGTCATGCCTGTTCTCATATATACCTTTGGCATACTTAGGTGGACTCAAACTGAACTGAACGCCCTGGATAGAAAAGTCCGCTACTATGACGTCCCATAGGATGCATCACCCGAGATCGTCGATTATGAGGCTGTACTTGCCGCGGAAACCTGGTGGGCGTGGTTTTTAAGCGCGCTTACCATGCATAATCGCGAAGTGTGCAGCCTCCGTAATTACTTTCTGACGAGATCGGATGATCCATTCTATAGGGACGTCATTTCTTGTGATAAAGGACTTACCCCTCTATCCTTAGCCAACGAGCAATGGCAAGACCCGCAGTACAGAGCATTTCCGACCGGGAGACCGTATGGAAGGAGAAGGAGCTCCACAGGAGGTTCTACAAGGCTCTTTATGATCATTTCGTAAACACAATTGCCTCCCTCCACTGGCTACGTTTCGATGACATCTTCGGGGAAACCGCGGATTTTGTCTGACAATACAGGATCAGGTTATTAAGACTAACAACTATCGGAGTTATATCCTAAGGGATATGGCACTGTCGACATCTGTCGAGCTTGTCGCCATCCTGGTGAGTCACTTAGGTATGTCATCTCTGATTGTTTTTCTAACTCTGAGTACTTGCACAGGCACAACTTAGTAGCCAGAATTCTACACCAGGAGCTCGCTCTTAAATACGGTCTCGTGGACCGGAAATTGTCTTATTACAAGTAATTGCCGGAAGCCGTGCTCGAAAATGACCGCGCCAGGCTCTACTGGGACCGGGCCATCATCACAGTCAGGACTATTCTTCCGAATAAGCCTGATATTGTGCTGATGGACCGGGCACAGTCAGGATATTTTGGTCGACATCACCATTCCGTATGACGAGAACCTCGTGAAAGCCGAAACAGATAAGCGAACAAAATATCTTGTCCTGGCTCACGAGGTGACCGACATGTGGGGTAGACTGCCGGCCGAAATTATACCTGTAGTCGTTTCTGCGAACGGGTTAATCCCAGTCAGTCTCTCGGGTCATCTGAGGCGACTGGGACTCCGTGACGGACCGCTCCAAGCTCAAATGCAGAAGGCGGTGCTCCTCGATACCGCCCGCATCGTCCGCCGGTTTCTCTCCCTTTCCCCCTAACCCTCGGCCGTTTGGTCTCCCCTGCCGAGGGTTTCCATCTGGTTGGGTTTTTATTTATTTATGTATTATTTATTTATTTATGTTAGTATATTAAATATATATTTATGTTTATTTATTATTTCCTTTAAAATATTTATTCAGCCCAACCAGATGAGAATACTATATAAATACCCCAAAATAATAATAATTATTATAATTAATTATTAAATATAATAACATTTATATTTATGTATATTTATTTACTATATTTCTCTTATATATTTATTCAGCCCAACCAAATGAGAATACTTCATAAATATCCCATAATAATAATAATAATATTTTATTTGCATAAAACATGGTATATGATAGATTTTACAAAACGTTTCAGATCAGCATGTTTTGCTACGGTTATTCATAGCATGCAATTTTTTTTTTTACATTAATATTTTTGCTACAAAATCCTTAACACTATAAATTACAATTATTTAGCCACTGATATAGTTTTAATTTAAATGATCTTGTATTTAATATTTTTAAGTAATTAGGTATCTTATTATATAACTGAACACACATAAATAAACAACTTTTATTATATTTTCTTATTTTAGAATTATCGTTTAGTACAAGTCTATATGGATCTCGACGACTGCGGGTTTAAATCATCTACCGTTGTAAACAACGTTTTGTGCTTCTGTACAAACATACATACTTCATAGATATAAAGTGATGGTAGTGGTAATAAGCCGTTTTTAAACACTGGTTGACACGATTCATTCGGTTTTAGCCCACATATAGCTCTAATGCATTTTTTTGCGCGACAAATGATTTATTTTGATCAGTGCTGTTGCCCCACATTATAAGACCATACCGCAGTAAAGATTCTTTGTATGCATGGTAGGACATGACAGCGGTTTTTACGTTTGTTATGTTTTTTATTTGTTTAAGTGCATACACGAATTTATTTATTTTGATAGAGACATCGTTTACATGTGGTTTCCAATTTATATCGTCATCTATAATTAAACCTAAAAATTTCGTATGACTAGCTGCTTTTATTTTTAGAATGTTAAGTTTAAGATTATGTTTATTAATAGTGCATTTATTAAATTGTATATATAAAGATTTGTCTAAATTAATTTTTAAATTATGTATGTCAAGCCAATTTATTAAAGTATCTATTGTATTATTTATGTCAGCTTCGTGATCACTCATATTATTAATTTTTTTATTGGAAGTCACGATTATGGAAATGTCATCAGCAAATAGAATACATTTATGCTTCGTCATATTGATAATGTCATTTAAGTACAATAAAAACAGAATTGGACCGATAACACTTCCCTGTGGAACGCCATATTTATTGTTTCGGTATTCGGACGAGTACGTTATTATGTCCCCATTTACATCTGCTTTAGTAACAATAACACATTGTTGCCTATTATAAAGATATGATGTAATCCATTGAAGTGGTGGTCCTCTAATTCCAATCTTTTCCAATTTCTGTAACAATAGGTCATGTGAAACTACGTCAAAGGCTTTAGATAGGTCAAAAAATAGTCCCGTGGTAAAATTATTATTATTGATATTTGACAGTACTATTTTTATGAGTGAAAAAATTGCCAAAGTTGTAGATTTATCTTTTTGAAAGCCGTACTGTTCGTTTGATATAATGTGATATTTATTACAAAATTCAATAAGTCTTTTATACATGCATTTTTCATATATTTTTGATATAACGGATATTAGGGTCACAGGTCGATAATTATTAATATCACATTTCTCTCCTTTTTTAAACAGTGGCTTAACTATTGATAGTTTCAATGCATCTGGAAAGATTCCACAAGAAAATGAAAAATTAATTAAATATGTCAAGATTTCAATTAATTCAATTATACATTTTTTTATTATTTTTGTATTTATGTCATCGTAGCCTTCAGAGCTAGTATTTTTTAATAGCATTATTTCCCTTGTAACCTCATTTTCAGACATAGGTCTAAAACCTAGAGTTGACATTCGCGCCGTTAATAGTTACATTTTCGCTGTAGTGTGTGTTGTTGATTCACGGGTCAAATCAATAAAATGATTGTTAAAAGCAGAAGCTATATCTACAGGATTCGTAAGAACTTTATTATTAGCTATAATTTTTTCTATATTTTTCTTGTCATATGGGTTAGATTTTTCTTTTTTGATAATGGTCCATGTTGCTTTACATTTGTTATCATTTTTATTTATAAACTTCATATTAGCATTCTTTTTTAAGTTAAATACACATTTTTTTAAGAGCTTAGAATATGATAGGTAATGTATTCTGTTGGCATTACTTTTATTTTTATAATATTTAAATCTTAACATTCGTTTTGCTTTACAACTTACTTTGAGGCCTTTGCTTTTCCAATTTCGTTTATTATTTTGTAAATTTATTTTGATTCGTTGTTTCGGAAAACAGAGATAGTAGAAAAGGCAAAATAATTCATGAAATCGGCTGAATGCTGTGTTAGCATCATTTTCCATGTATGCTTCCGACCATGACAAATTTTTCAGGCATTCTTTAAACTTCCTAATGTTATCTAAGTTATAGTCTCTCTTGTAAACATAATATATAGCATGTTGTTGTGGCTCACATTTTATAGGAAAGCTTAACAACTGTGCTGTGTCATGATCGGAAAGATATAGTGGTAGCAATGTTGCAGTCGCATTTTGAATGTTACTTAATATATGATCGATACAAGATGACCTACGTGTAGGAACATTGAAATGTATTTTCTAGTTATAATTATAGGACAAATCTTGTAAATAGTTTGTGATTTTGCCTTTTTTTAATGTGTTTATATTAAAATCCCCAGTTATAACTATATGTACTTTAGATTTGTATTTTACAGTTAAGTCATGCAAAAGTGTGTTCAACTTAAATAAGAACTGTGTTGGGTCGGATTGGGGAGTTCTGTAGAGACAAATAGTAATTAATTTAATATGTATGATTTCTATGCCGCATGCCTCGAACGTATTCTGGGTAGCATAATTTTTTATGAACGATAATTCATTGAACATTATACCCTTTTTAACTAAAATACATGTTCCACCTCTTTGTTTTTCTCTGCAGAAGTTGGCGGCCATGTCATACCCACATATTCTTACATAACTCTCAAAACCTTTTTTTATGAAAGTTTCGGAAAAACATATTACATCCGGGTCATTATTTTTTGCTCTTAACTCCTCTATAGTTACGTCTATTAAATCTTGCTTTGGTAAAACACTAGCAATGTTTTGGTGAAAAATTCTAAAATGACGAGTGTAAATTAAATTTTTATGGTCGAAAAAATTTATCGTTATTTTTTATTACCGGAAAATAATAGGGCATGGTCCCATTCTTATAAATAACAGGAGGTTTTGAGTGTTCGTCAGTTTTTTTTAAAGTAGAAGGGAATTGTTCCTTTTTTTGGTTTATTTATGGTTTTACTTAATTTAAAACTTGGCTTATTACTCGCCATTCGTTTACTAATTTCACTAGGATTTAAATATTTTTCTGCGTAGTCACTATAGTCAATAGCATAATTTATTGATTTACAAATGTCGAAGCGATTAGAATATTTTTTACAATCTATAAACTTACAATGTTTATATCTTTCGCAAATATTTTTAATACGATAGTTTAAATTATTAACATTTATGTACCTATTTTTAATAACATTTAGTACAATTATTGTATTTTTACTAAAAGTATCTATTATAGCTTGTAATTGTGACAAAACGTGTTTTATATTATGATCGTTTTCTCCTAAACATATGACTAACTTATCATCCGATTTTAGTTCCATGTTGTGGCAATTTTTTATTACTTCGTTACTTGGTGCATAGGGTTTCGTTTCACCAATAACTCCATAATGTTCATATTGTGTCTCTGATCTTGAGTGTGATATAGCTGCGGCTAGGCCAACGCATTGTTGAGAACCGATGATGTAAATTATTTTTTCATGGGTGTTATTTTGCTGTCTCATCATAGGTTTTGAGGTCTTGCTCGATTTATCCTTTGTTTCACAGTCAATATTTTGTGTCAGATTTGTTATTTTTTATTGAGATACGATCTCTTTTCTGCATCTTTTAATTCTTGTTGCAAGTTGGTAATTTTTGTTGAAGGCTTGATATCGTCGAATTAGGGTGGGGATAGGTATATGACATGACTGTCGGTGAGGATGGCACGGAAGATAGACTGTGAAGTAGCAAGGTGTCTCTTCTTCTTAGTTGTATTGCCTGATTGAGGACTGTCAATTTTTGTGGGAGAATAGCATAGCGATTTTAGTATTTTAATTTCTGTGGTTAACTTATTTATCTGTCTGTGAAGATCGTTATTTTCTAATATTATGTTTTCTAACTCATTTTGAGTACTACGAAGGTTACAGGTTAACTGAGATATTGTAGATTTCAGTTCTGAGATTGACGTTGTCTCAGACATTGTGCCGTCTACACTCTTTGACAATTTACTAGGCGTTGAAAATGATACATCAGATATATTATAGTCCGTGAGTATGTGCGAGTCTAATGTGTAAGACGTATCCTTCTCCGATACCTGTAAAGATTCAATACATTGCAATTTCTCTGTATTACATGATTCTTCTAGGGATGTACATTGTCCAGGGAGATTTTGTTTTTTTCTCACTGTGATATTAGTTATGTCGCTATTCACGTCTTTTTTATTTTTTATACATGTTTTGCATCGCCATTTCTTTTTTCTTTCTTGATCCATTAGGCGGTATGTTTTTTCCGGGTAGCCATCACAGTCTAAATCATACCTATTTTTACATAATGAACATATTGCAGTTTTCTTTATATCAACTAAATTTTTGCATTTATAACATGTTACTACTACCGGCATCTTGTAGCAGCTATTAGTAGTTTTCACATTGAATTTAGATGCCATGTTATTGAATATTATGTGCAGGTCGACTACACCTTACTAGATGGCACTGTTATGAATAATGTTATGATGTATTTTCATGTAGATTTTTCAAATTTTCGAGTCGGTCAACGGTCTTATAAAATATTATATGAAATTTTTGATTTGTGCAATTAAATATTGATAAATATGAGTGATTAGGTATAACTAAGGTAAAAATAAACTCACGACACTATTCAATTGTTACAATCACTAAGTATTTATTGTTTTGCACTAGTTTTTACACTTCACTTTAAAATGTTTGATTATGCAATTAATCTTACAGTTTTTGCACTGATAACATTATATAGTATATATTAGCACCAAATATACTGATTCGTAACAAATATCCGGTTACTATCACGATAAGACTATTTATTTACTATTTTTATTTACGAGCTCGATGTTTACGGTGTCACTAGCGACATCTCTCCCACATCTCCCTGAGAAGGAGATGTGGGAGGAGTAGTTCTCTCCCGAGGAAGGGTCCGACATAACCCATCCTAGCCCTCTTTAGGCGGTTATGCGTAGGCATTACCCCATATAAAAAAAAAGTTTATTAGGTTAGGTACTATACGAATTGTAGGATAGTCAACACTTTTCTTTTTAAAAATTAAAATATCTTCACCCGCAATTTACATCAAGTAATATTTTGAACTCCAATAAGTTATTGATTTTCGTTGCGTTTTTAGTCAGAATAATTGTCAGCCGCCATGATGCATCAAAAAATAAGCGCCTCTAAAGGTGTAATGTAATTTTTTTTCAATAGATCTATCCTTGATATCCTGAAATAACTGAAATAATTGGTCTAATCTATATACTTATACTTATTTACTTTTGTTCTAGCTTTAAATCTGTAGTATTAGTAGTAGTGTAAGGCCTCTTGTAATCTGCTGGATGGTTGATTGCAAAGCCACTTTTTATTAAATGATTTATAAATTTAGCAGATGTAACTCTTTATAATTTACTTCATAAACACATGTTTTGGCATACAGTTTATAGTACTTAATCATTTAATTTTAAGAAACTTATCTCCACAACTGTAAACTGTATTGTGTTAATAAATAAAATAAAATATAATAATGTTAAATTTTTATATGTATATATATATATATATATATATATATACATACACACACACACATAAAATGTATAAATATATAAACATAATATAAATAATTAATTATAATCTATATTAAATAAAATAACTTAAGCACTTATATTAGCAGCCTCAAAAATACATATAGAAAAAATAGAAGAGAGAATATATGATTTTAACTTCAACTGCTCTATTCCTTAATCGTTTTCTTGATGCCATCTTTTAACATGAATTTAGATTTCGCAAAGAGGTCAATGTGTCCAAACTGTTCATTATACGTACACGCGAGTCGCGAAAGAACAGTGTTTCGGCAGTAGTTTGAATGATGCCAGGGAGTCTGTAACAACATAGTATTGCGGGTGCGGTATTTTGGAGTACGAAAGGTGATTCTTGAGACAAGATATGGACAGTCAATATTACTGTTTATATATAATAAAAATATAAACACTCACGCCTGTCACCCGGAGGGGTAGGCAGAGACTATGGATTTCCATTTGGCACGATCCTGTCACACCTCTCTCGCCTCCTCCATATCCATATACCTACGCATACACGCTCGTCGGTTAAGTGTACTCTTAATTTGGCCCATTTTCAATATATCGCCAATTTGGTCGATAAACTTTCGCCTAGGGCGTCCCTTCGGACTCTGCCGTTCACCTCTGCAACATAAATTTGCTTTGTCACTCTTTCTTCATTCATTCTTTCTACATGACCAAACCACCGAAGCATTCCCTTCTTAATCCTGGTCTCAACGTCATCTTGCAAACCACACTCTTCTTTTATCACACAATTCTCACTCTATCATTCAGATTCAGCCCTAACATACTCCTTAATGACCGCATTTCTACAGCATTTATTCTACTCTCGTGCTTCTTCTGCCACACCCAACTTTCACTACCATACATTAAAGTAGGGACTAACACAGCATTGTGAATTGCCATACGTGCCTTTTTGGACACATTCTGACTTTCCACAACAGAGTGTAGAGCCCCATTCACTTTATTTCCTGCGTTCACTCGTCGTTCTATATCCTTATCATACCTACCATACCTGCTAAGTACACATCCCAAATATTAATGTTCATTAATGTAACCATCATTTGCAACTCGGCCGCCGACGACGCAAGTATGACTTGATCATCGGCGTACTAAAGGCATTTGACTGTTAATTCACCCATTCTTAACCCGCATTCTTCAAGTTTCAAATTTTCCAAACAACTGTCCATAAATAGGTTGAACAGCCACGGGGAAGCCACACAACTCTGTCTGACACTTTTATGGATGCCAAACCAGTCCGAGTAGGCCCCGTTGATCCTGACACAAGCACTGGAGTATACAGAGACTTCATTGCCTGTATCAACCCAGCGCTCAACCCAAATGAGTTCAGTGTTTGCCATAAAACATCCCTTTCCACTCTGTCATAAGCCTTTTCTAAGTTCACGAACGCACAAAAAACCTTTTGGTTTTTGGCCAAAAACTTCTCCGCTATTATGCGCATGGAAAAGACCTGATCCGTACGTCCCATTCCCTTTCTAAATCCCGCTTGCACATCCCAAATTTTTCCATCAGTATCTTTCATAACTCTTTCAATTAGTACCTTAGCATACAGTTTTCCCACAATGCTAAGAAGGCTGATACCACGGTAATTTTTACGGTCCTGCTGCGATCCTTTTCCCTTATATATTGGGACTATCACGGCTTTGCACCGGTCTCCCGGTACCCGCTTAAGTTCCCAACATAAATTAAACAAGGTGTACAGCAGGTCTGCCACCACTCCCTCTCCAGCCCTTAGCATTTCGAGTGATACTCTATCATATCCGGCTGCCTTACCTGCTTTCATACTTTTCATTGCTTTGATTATTTCATTTATGCTTATCTCTCTATCTCTTTCCTCTTCTTTCAGAATTTCTATTTCATTTAATTCAAACGTCTCATCTCTCATAAACACGCTTTCAAAGTATTCCTTCCATCTCCTTAAACTCGAAACTTCGTCATTCAGAATACAGCCATTCTGGTCTCTTACAGAATTCACTCTATTCTGTACGAGACCAGAATGAATCAATTCACTGTTTTGAATGTCCTCTGGAAGTTCTTACGAGTTTCCAGAACATTTTAATATTTGCCTGGAAGTTACCCGATATTCTGCTATCATTTTTGTCCGTTCTTTCTTGTTTTTTCCTTTCAACTACTTCTTTTACTCTCTTATTTAGATGTCTAAAGACTGCCTTTTTTCTTTAAATATCATCATTCATACCGCTAGAATAACTAGCCTTGGTTGCTAGTAAATCTAGCCATCATCTCTTCTTTGTTTCAACTTCCATCCGTACCTCATAATCCCACCATAAAGTATTATTTTTCCTTTCATTCGTTCTCTTACTTACACCACATACTTTGGTAGCTATTACTGTTTATTACATCATATAACAAAGCCATGTCAAGCAAAACACGCCTGTGTTCCAAAGATAAGAGATTGTGCTCAGTGCAACTGTCTATGTACATAAGTATCGATTTTATTGCGACAGCGAAAGTTAAGGATTTTATGAATTCGCTCAAGTCGGCTGTTGAAGCGGACACAGGGCCGCAGGGAGGCGGCGGCGGAGTGTGGTGGGGCAGCCGACGACCAACATTCCTCATAGAACGACCGCGAGAGCGGCCCGCGCGCTTAGCTAGCTTTTAGTTCTCATATCTCTTTGTTATTCTTATTAAAAAAAAATTACATGCATATTAAATTACAAAGATTAAAAACATAAAACAAGCTACGTGAAGCATTAATCATCCTGCATTAACAGCGGCTTTTGTAAGCATTGTACTGTGGAGACCATATCGAAATAGCATATTCCAAAACACTTCTGAAATACGCAAAATAAACCATTTTAATTGCATTTATATTCGAGAATGTATAATAAAAATATATCACGTTTCATTTTAAATTTATTAACAATCCTCGATCTCCGTTACTATGCTGCTGGAAAGCACTGACGACTTCTGGAATTTAAAACGAGTTAATCGCAATAAAAATCGTTCAAGTATGAAGAAGATATTTCACACTACATTTTGCAATATTGAAAACAACTTTGTATTTACCTATATAATATACTGTGGCACAATCCAGGAAAACCTGCCCAAAAGCAATTCATATCTAATTTGCCTTGGGAATTCGTACGGGAAATTCCATTGAATATATTTCAGATTCCCACGCACTCTGTTTCAAATATAACAAGTGTGAGCAAATAGTATTATAAAATAATGATACTCTTGTAGACTTTAACCATGGATACCTACTTTTACAATATTTATGTGTGGACGTAAGATGTTTTGATAAAGAAAAGTGAAATGACTAATTTTATATTTACATGCAAATAATTTTATTATTATAAATTTTTGTATAGTAGCAATAACGCGTGTACTAAATTGCAAGGTAATAAAATTTACTATTAAGGAGTATCTTCAAAAGGAAACAATTACGGATGAAGCAAAAGGTCATTATTATAATTGTTTTTCCAAATCTAAAGCTACATACAATTTTAGGATGGTACCAGTTCCTGTAAGTATTCTCCGTGAGGAAATGGTCCTAGTTCTAGCATGAATAAATGATTATGGTGACGTTTAAGAAAACATAAGAATACACAAGAATGTAATCTCAAAGAACCTATAAAATTTTAAGGCTGTTAAGGAGTAAAGATGCTCACTCAAAAGGCTATTAATATATACTACTATACTGCTAACTAATTGTAGGTCAAGGAACCACCACGCACCATTGACTCCATATAACTATGTACCCTAGTTGACTTTTACATCGTGTCACTTTTTATACCTACACTAAAATAAAGTTAACTTCGTTATTAAGTTTCCTCTTTTATCAAGGCAGAGAGTCTTCAAGACGGCGAGT
Source organism: Parnassius orleans (assembly GCA_029286625.1). NCBI lineage: Eukaryota > Metazoa > Arthropoda > Insecta > Lepidoptera > Papilionidae > Parnassius > Parnassius orleans. Next base: position 433,512 of record JAGSMP010000074.1, read on the forward strand.
GTAAGAAGTATTTTTTATTCCTCTACCGAGTTAAAGAATAAAATAAAGGATTATACACACACATAATATAAATCACAAGCCAGAGTTAGCCCCACTGTAAAATTGACACTGGAGGACATAATACAAAACTAATTTAAAACATTTGAAATGTGACATATAGCGATTTCCTATTAGTCATTTCTTTTATTAATTTCTTAGCAAACTAAATGGTCCAGCAGACGCTGTTCTTATACGACATTCTCAGATGCCTTTACCTATAGGGGGCGCAATGAGTTTAACTCGTTATTGACTCTGAAATGTTTACAGTGTATAGATATAAAATTTATTTATAACCTTCACGCCACCCATCATGTCCAGATTTATTGTTTTTCTTAGTACTGAACCAATATAATATTTTGTGTTTATGAGTAATTTTGTTCCATGGCTATAGATTTTTTTAATAACCTGACTACAGCGCCACCTATTGAACCCCAACTTAGCTGTAAACCATCGTCTCGCAAACACAAATAAAATGCATGAATATGGTCAATTGGTCAAGTCGTTTCGAAGTTATACGATCACTAACAGACGTACTAACAATTATAATATTAAGGAATAAAAAATAATAATACAATTGTATTATTTTAATAACTGCAATGTACTACATACATTTTTGACGGCTCCGTGGCGCAGTGGCTTAGCAATGAGTTGTTGCACTTGGGGCCGCGGGTTCGAATCCTGCACGGAACAAGTATTTGTATGGCCTACAAATAATTGTTTCAAGTCTGAATGTTTGTCCTCGTGCAATTTATGTTTGTAAACTGCCTCCACGATACAGGAGAAAATCCTAATGTGAGGGTAACGTTAAAAACTATTTAAAAAAAGTTTAGATTTAAATAAATTGTCACATATTAAGTTTATAAAAATTATGGTGTAATTTATTTTCCACAAACATGATATTTATGATTTTTAATTTAAAACGAACCAAACAAAAAAGATCAAAATAATTAAAACGAAGAGAAAACAAAGGTTTTGTCATAATAATCGTATCTGGTACCAGTTTCATTGTTGAGCCATTATGAGCAACCATTTATCATGTGCACAATGAATGCTCATGAAGGTATCAGTTGATTAATTTAACAAGTTTTAACTTTTATTTCCATTTCACAACTAAGAATTTCATCAAATATAGAATAAAAACATTTTAATGGAGAAATACTTTTATTATGCTACATGACAAATCAATTGCGATTATGATAAATCCTTGTTAAAACAGAACAGGTCTATGTCCAGCTGTGGATATTTATGGGCTGATTAAAAAGGTTCGGGTTTGATTATTAGGATATTTATTAATGTTATGTTAACGAGTAGTGGCGGTGTACGAATATCTAATACCCCAATATATCATCCCGTGGGTGTCTTAAGAAGCGACAAAGGGAAACAAATCAGGAGATTGGCAGCAGCGTATTCCTAATAACGACTAAAAATAAAAACATGCGGTTGCGAACCCGCTTGCTAAACGTGGCAACTATGGCTAATATCCCCTATGTGGCAATCTATAGGGGAGGCCTATGTTCAGCAGTGGACTTTAATAGACTGTAACGGTAACGATATCGGTTATTAATGTTGTTTGTTAATCAATGTCTTTCGAAGCGGGCGAAACCTTTATTTATGAAAATTTATCAACGGAAATATTATGTTTTTACTGCTCATACACGATGCTAAGCATAAACTTCATCCGTATGTATGTTGTTTAAAAGAAAAGACCATAAAGTTATAGCCCATAAGTATTCCGGACGGTTATGGGGCATTAAACACTCCAGTGGGTTAGAAGACTTATTCTATATCCATAAAATTATTTTTCCCGGTACCGGCACCGGGGATCAAGCTCGGTTTGCTTGTGTTCGGAGAATTTACGACACTAGACGATGCACAAAGAATAGAATAAGATGATATTTATTCAAGACAGATTTTTGTTATAGTACATAATGATATGAAATACATAGAATGTATAATTGATTATATAATTAATTTGAGAAACAGCTTGGAAGTAATGATATATTATAGACATTCTATATTTTTCGCAACTTTGTTCTAAGATCGTATATATTACCCTATGAATGAATTACTGAGTTTGTAAGAAGAATAGCTGTATATTTCGATTAAAAAATTAAATATTCGATAATATGACACTTTATTTGTGAAATACACTTCTTTAATGATTGCTTGGTTCAGCGTTCAGTCTAACAGGCTATTACGTCGGGGATCCTAGTAGATACCGGTAGTTTCGAATCACAATGAATTGAAATATCTTAATTTTTTCGACGCAAGAAAATAAATTTAGTTTGTCAAATGTTTTTTTGAGCCTACTAAATTTAATACCGTTTCGAAATAAGGTTTCTTTGACCGGAGAACAAACCACAAAAGAAACACCAAAGGTATCCCTTTTTTGTATTTTTAAAAGCTATATATTGCGTATCATTCTGTATATATGGAATGGGATAAAAATTTTGAGCTTATCAGCGTATAGCGAACCCATGCAGTCCAGCCCCCATAAGCAGCATCTGTTCACAAGTATGACGCAAGTCATCGGCCCTTCGACCATATTAAAGGGAAGCCATATTAAATCAAAGCGAATACAGTGGGTTAGGAGAGTTACGCACTTGATAACTTTCAATTCAATTCGAAGGTTGAAACCGTGATCTAAGATCAACCCTCCTGACTGTCACTCTTTTCATTTGTCGTTACGATAGATGAAACAGATGAAAGCCTTCTTAAAATGTGATTACTAGTGAAATAGCAAAAGTTAATTTTGGAACGAAGTTCTTTATCGGACGGTACGAATTTGGCGGATGGGGGCTAGGCGAGAAAAAGTGTAAGATTTTTCCGTCACAACCCCTTCTGACGTAGTGTAGACGGCCTTGGTGGCTATAAGGAAGCGAGATGGAATAATATCCATCTCCCTCACACTTTTTCTTATCTTGTCCTGAAAGAAATATTTTTTTATTTTAAATGACGCTTCATTTTAATAGACGCTAGTAATTCATTTATTTGTATTAGTTAATCAATAATACAGGGTGTTTGGAAGATGGGTGCAAAGCCTCAAGGGAATGATACCTTAAATCATTTAGAAACATATTAAGCTAAACTTGTCTTAGATGAAGTCTGCTCCTTTTTTAAAATTGAATTTTTAAGATGTTTAACAATAAAACCTATTTTTCTTTTCAATTAATTGCTAATAGTGTCCAATAACAGTTGTTATGTTATTATTTATTTATTTATTTTTTATTAATGTTATGTGTCATCTCAAAAAAATAATAATTTCCAAGCATCTTCATCATCAGAAAAACATTCTACGCATATTTAAGTTTGAGAAACCAAAAAAAGAAATTAAGGAAATGTTGTGTTTATGCCATTATAAAAAAATAGCCTTAGTTGTTCAAACCTTTTACGCAGATGTCTTATCAACTCTTGGATTACCAAAAACAAAGCCAATTGCGGACGAATATTTTTATTTTTATAAAATATCTATTTTGAGTTTAGTCTATCCCTAGCTCTGTGCTCCTTCACTGTTCTCCGACTATTTGTGTGATCACTCAACTATGGCTGCTTTTACTAATGAAGAATATGCTGATATCGTCTTCGTGTATAGCAGAGCTGACGGTAATGGATCTTTGGCATGGCGGATGTACCAAGAGCGATATCCGAATCGAAGATTACCAACTGTCAGAGTATTTTAGTGCACATTTCTTCGGCTTTCCGAAGTTGGAAACCATCACGCGAAGCCTGGAGTCAATCCGGGAAGATATGGCCCAAATGCCGAGGAAGACATTATTGCAGCTTTCGATGCAGATCCTACTTCTAGCATCAGAGCAGTAGCCCATAACCTCAACATTTCCGTATAAAAGGTGTGGAATACGATGCACCGATAAAACAAGTATCCTTTTCACGGCACTGGTGTACAAGGTTTGGAAAATGGAGATCTCCCACAAAGGATTTAGTTCTATCGCTTTTTGCTAAATTGAAGATGAATGGTTTTTAAAATCCATCTTGTGGACCGATGAGTCAAAGTTTTCGAAAAAAGGAATTACCAACTTTCATAACCTCCATTGATGGGTTGGGAAGGACAGCAATCCAAACTGGAAGAAGCAAGTGTCGTTTCAAAGGAAATTTTCAGTAAACGTGTGGGCAGGAGTAATCGGCCGAACGTTGATTGGTCCCTACTTCCTACCAGATAATTTAAATGGATACAATTACCTTGAATTACTTATAAACGATCTCCCAGAGCTTCTATATGAGGCCGAAATACCAATATTGGCAACGAGAAGACCAATAATCTTTCAGCAAAATGGTTAACCAGCGCATTGGCCTCTAAATATGCGAAAACATTTAAATAATTGTTTCCCAGAGAACTGGATCGGCAGAGATGGGCCAATCCGTTGGCCACCTCGATCGCCTGATTTAACTCTTGTGGATGTTTTCGTGTGGAGACGGGCCAAGGACCTCGTCTACAGGCATGTGGAAATATCAACCAGAGAGGAGTTAATAGGAAGAATCCATACGGCTTTTCAAGTTATGAAGCAGGAGATGAAAATGAAAATTACAACCACAGAAATGAGAAAACGAGCCCGCGCTTGTGTCAGAAATCGCGGTCAACATTTTGAACACGAAAAATAATTTGTTTTAACAAAACATGTTGTTTGATTGGTCTGTTAAAAATTAAAATTATTCGAACACAATTTGCTTTGTACAACCTAATTCCAAGAGTCGATGAGACATCTGCGTAAATAATATCTCAAAGAAAGGGCAATAACTAAGCATGTTTTTAAAATTGTTTAAACAGTAAAGGCTATTTTATTTTTTTTTATGATGGTATAAACACAACATTTCCTTATTATTTTTTTTGGTTTCTTAAACTTAAATATGCGTAGAATGTTTTTCTGAAGATGTTTGGATATTATTTTGTTTGTGTAATCACACATTACATGAATAAAAAATAACACAACAACTGTTACTGGACACTATTAGCAATTAATTGAAAAAAATTGGGTTTTATTGTTAAAAACCTTAAAAATTCACTCACGCCTGTTTTTTTTTGTCAAATAAATATAATTATTATTCGAATTTCATTTTTAATTTAACATTAATATTTATAAAATGCCTAAATAAATAAATTTATTAAATTTAAATTTGTTGGGAGAGGTCTATGTCCAGCAGTGCACTTCCGTAGGTTGGGAATGATGATGATAATGATGATGTTGATGAAATTCGTTCTGTTTCACTACTTTTTTGTGGTACGAATAGTTGACAGTATAATATGAACTATACTAGTTACTTTCAATAGAAGAGGAGGCAAGCGATATAAACGATAATATCGGTAAGTTATTACTGCTATCCATGAACATCTACAACAACAGAGGAGCTGCAGGTGCGTTGCCGGCATTTTGAAAGGAGTAGGGTCTTTTCTTGAAGGTCCGTAATGATTTGTCGATCGGTCCGGAAAAACCGCTGCGGCAGTAAATTCACATTGTGAAATTTATTGTTGCCAGTGGTCGTCCGTGGCAGAAAATTCCTTGTTAAATGCATGGGAGTATGTCGACCATCGGGATTATGTGAATGGAATTTAGACTTCTGTGACAATGTACACGGTGCAATTTTACAGCTGCAGTAAAGCTACGGGCGATGTGCTGGCTCTCTGTCTATGTCTCTCTCTACTGAGAAGACGCAACAGCACATCACTCTTTCTGCTGATGCCGAAAATCCCAATACAAGCTAAGGCATTGACGGCAGTGCTCTGAAATTGAGAAAATACGAACAGGAGCAGAATAGTAACTCTACAGCTTATAAGTATTCTGTCATTGCTTTAACCGAAACTACTTCTACAGCATTTTTTTTCCTAAATAATAGGTAAAATAAATTATGTATATTCCAATTGAAGGTCAAAAATAATATCAAAAGAAAATTACATTCTCAAACCCTTTCGCAATCGTGATAGATTTGCCGAGACACATTTTACTCACGGGATCTTTTTCGATTTGAATTGAGATTTCATGCTGCCTTACGTCGTAAACGCTCTAACTTAATGTATGTATATAAAACTTATGTACGAGTATGAATTGCTAGAATAGATAATGTCCTTTGTCCTTGTGTATTGTTATAAATGTAAGGATACTACTATATATTTTCAAGCTTTACTAAGATAATATTCGGTTGGGCTCATATAATTGTTTCTATTCTTCTTTATCATGTAAAAAAGATTGACTTAAATCACCACGCCTGGCAGATGGATTAGCGATCGTACATGTTTTAACTTTGTAGCTGCTCCTCATCACCGGTATGGGTATTTTACAACTTGAATATAAGAGACGGTATCCCGCTTTTTAACTATTTATATCTTTCTGGCCTGTTCACGTAGTCACCTCCTACATACTTGATGAAATGCAGTGATGGATTATCTTAAGGCACTACCATATGGTGATAAAATTTGGGTGAACTAAGTATCCGGGATGAAAATAATTTATATAGATTTAAAAAGTCTTGTATGCAAAATTATAAATAATTAAACTGGCGTGAAACTCAAACTGATAAACTGATTTTTCTTACTTTATTTTTAGATATAGCACATAATAGGTGCTCATCATCATTACAGCTCATCACGTTTTCTTGTAAACATAAAACTCCCAAAATTCACCAAAAAACAAGGTCCTGTATCAACTACACCTTTCGATTTTCAGTTCTTTGAACAATTTGGCAGGTCCACTGCTACTATTTGATCTAAGCTGTTGGACTTTGCCGCCTACTTTGGTCCTGCTGTAGCGCATTTTTATAGGAAAGCGGGCAAATGCAAAGGAGCATGCGGCTCACCTGATGTTAAGTGCCTACCGCCGCCCATGAATAATTGCACCACCAGTGGATTTTCAGGGGCATTGCCGGCCTTTTAAAATAAGGTGTTTTAGAAGTAGGCTCCTTTCTTGAAGATCCCTAAGTCGTACAGGTCCGGAAAAATCTATTGTGGTAGCCGATTCCACAAAGACGTCGTGCGTGGAAGAAAACTTCTGGTGAATTGCACAGTAGTGGACTGCCAAGCAAGCAAGCAAAAAAAAAAAGCAAGATGGGTGTGGACTGTAACGCGAATTTTGTTGCGATATGCGATAGTGGAATGTAGCGGCCGGCATTAATCTGAACAATTCCTCTGAGCATTCCTCGTAGTAAATGCGATCGAAAATGCAAACGATTCGGGCTGCTCTTTTCTACATGTGGTCAAATGGAATGAGCTCTCTAGAGATGAGAACAGTATTCCAGTATTCCATTAGTGGCCGAACTCGCGCCTTATATAATTGCAACCGGTGTGCCGGCATGAAATACTATCCAGCTCTGCTAAGCCGCGGAACTAAACTTCACTCGATATTTCGACGCCGAGGATCCCGATGCTAGCTGAGGCAATAAGGAGAGTGCCCTAAAATTGAGGAGATACGATAAAGGGGTATTTTAACGGTAATCGCGCAAACCTGTGTCTTCTTAGGGTTATACTGAACCCGATTTAATCGTCCCCAATCCGAAACTTAGTTTAACAAATATTCTACTTCAGACACAAGTTTGTTCTGGCACTCGATAACGTGCTCCAGATAAATACTGGCACGACCGGTATGAGAAGTATCACCAGTGCTATCATCTGTATGACAATGAATGTTACTGGCTTGGAACATAACATTAATGTCCGGCATAGCGCACTCACACTATGGGATGGTCGGTGGTGTGTTCTCCTGTTATTAGAGTCGAGTTGGACGCAAAGAAAGAGTCTAAAGATCGGCTTTCTCCTTTGCAGCATGGCCCAGTGAGTTGCAGAGTGGACAGATTTGGCAAGAGACCAGAATGTATGGGTTACTAAAGAAAGGCGAACTAGTTTTAGTTTTAATTCGGCCTATCTGCTCTAATTTTGCCCTGGAAACTCTTTTTAAGTCTTTTTAAGGATCTGAAAGCGGAATTATACTTTTTTTAAGAACTTTGGTCTTAAAAAGGCGCAGGCCTGGAAGTACTCTTGCTTATAGCGTGATGCAATTTTACAGGAGCGACAAAAAAAATGCTGGGATAAAACGATCCTATGACTTATAAAAATAAAATTTATAAATAATAATCATTTTCTCTGATTTTCACTAAGAAATTTTCATTTGTTTCATGAATATGACATTATATTATTTTTTATATCCGATTTTTTTCAAAGATACACATTTTTGTAATTCGATTAATTTTGCTTATTCTGATCTCTGTTTTTTGTCAAACTGTCTTTTTCTTTTTTATACAATTATATGAATAATACATTCACCAAATGTTTTTATCTTTTAAGAAATTTCTATTATTAATTCACATAATATGAAAATGCCTGTGTTGAACACAATAATTTTTCTTACCGTGACATCCGAAATAAACGTAGCTAAACTATTTTATCCTCACTACATACATAATATATTCGATTTTTACTTACGAAATTGTGATTATTTCTTACACTTAAAAGTTTCCCTTTATGAGCACTACGAGACTACAAGTTTTTTATGTAAATGAAATAACTTAAAAAGTTTACAAAAATACTAGAAGTGATTCTCGACAGTACTAGAAAAGTATATTCGAACTCACGACTTGTTAGTATTGCATCGCAGCCTATACCCTGAAGTTTAGGGTATATGTTTAGGTTTGGGGCCTAAACCAATAGGTTACTAGGAACAAAAATACTAACAACACTTTCATTCAGTTCTATGAACACAAAATATTTTTAAATCTATGTCTCGCCAGCAACGCAAAGTCAGGAATTTGCATTTAGAAAAAGCCAAAATTAGGGGCTTTTTAGGTGCTCATTAGGTGTCAAATTTAAAAATTTGGTGTTCTAAAATTTTCACCGCAACGAACTGTTGAAATTTGCGTTGCTGGAAAAACGTATCGCTAGCAACGCAGTGACGTAGATATACGATAAATATTAATAGCAAGGAATTAAATGCTAATTAAGTGCTGAAAGATTATCGAGTTCGGATGTAGATGACGGTAATATTCTGGAAAATATCAGGTCCAGGACCACCATTACCTTACTATAAGGTATGAACGGCATTTTTGTTCTTTATCAGTGATATATTATTTTTAAGAACCTTGTTAAAGCCGAAAACCTAGTGAGACACAACTTATTTTTAAGAATCTCGTTAAAGCCAAAAACCTAGTGAAAGCGTAACGAGGCGACCGACACGTAAGGTGGTATGTCGACGAAATTATTCCTGTAGCTGTTTTTGCAAACAGGTTCTTCCCGGTCAGCTTCTCGGGTCAAACCGTTTAAGGCTCAAATGTAGACAGCGGTGGCTCTAGATACTCATTGAGCCTTGGACAATAAACTTTAAAACGTGCATTTTTTTGTGTAGAGTTAGAGTTAGAGTAGAGATAGAGGTCCGTAATAGAGCTATGTCTCAAGTAGAAAAATATACCTAATTACCTACTTATTATCAAAAATATGCTTAATTAACTATTTATTATCAAAACGATAAAAATGTAAATTACGGTTTCTATAACTATATTATTATCGCACTTACAATCTTACGAAACTTTGGTGGTCTATACACATTAGGCGCCTTAAATAAGCGGTCGTTCGCAAGCGTTAATTAAAACTGCAATTTATCTTCAGCGGCTTAACGAAGAGTTAGAAGTACGTGTATATTCGCTTTGATAGATCTAACAAATTTTATTTGACAGGTTATTAGTTTTTGTGTATAAAGGTCTATTTATAGGGCAACTATAAGCATTAATGCAAAAACATTATATGTACGACTCAAATCCGATTAATAGAATTGTAGAAACAAATCATGAATTTTTCTAAAATTAATAAAATACTTTTACTAATGGTAAAGGCACGTCCAATTATAGAACCATAGATAAACCAGAAATACGTTAGAATGTTTTTTTGATATTTTTCATCGGTATGATTTTTTCATTCCCATTCCCAAAGCTTTTGTAACTTGATAATTAAAATATCTTGGACTTATACTTCGACAAAGGGGAACACCTGCGTATGGCTACACCCTTCCGATCCGCCGGTGGTCCATTTTGCTCTATGGTGCCGTATGGTTAGATAAATGACAGTCACAGTATATTGATTATTGATTGACACATTTTGAATTTCCTAAATTTTAGCTGATAAAGGCATTTCTTGTTGATGAAAGAGTAAAATATAGGGAAAAAACATAAATTTGTATGCTGAAAAACCATCTATCACTATATGCTTTTCACTCCTTATTACAACTGTACTCAACCATCTAAAATCAAAGAGTTGGATTGGAGTTGGAGCCCCCATATATCACAGTTAGCAAGCAGACTTAGTTCTGCAGCATATGCTGTAAAAAAGATTAGAAATCTTACCGGTGTGGAAACAGCTAGACTTGTTTACTTTAGCTGTTTCCATAGCATAATGTCGTATGGTATTTTGTTATGGGGACACGCGACTGACACTGAAATTATATTTGTTTTACAGAAGAGGCCATAAGAGCAATCTGTGATTTAAAACCTAAAAGTCGCTCCGACAAAAATTTAAAATCAATATATTAAATTTGGCCTCTAAATACATTTATGAAAATGTAATGTACGTACACAAAAATAAAAGTAGTTATACAAAAATAAGTGATATTCATTCTGTAAATACTAGGAACAAATACAAGCTAGTAGTACCAGTTAATCGACTCCACCGAGTCAGTAATTCATTCTTGGGGCGATGTATACGCTTTTACAACAAAATCCTAGAAAATATACAAAATTTGACCTGCTCAAAAATAAAAAACTTTATTAAACAAAGTTTGTATAAAAAGGGTTATTATAATATTAAGGAATTTATGGATGATAATAACCCTGGAATAAGGTGGTCGCTACCAAGCTATTTCTAATTTGTTTTGTGTGGTTAATTGTATAATATACATGATTGTAAGCTGTTATTTAAAAAAAGTCCCGCTGGGTTTCTTGCTGTTTCTTCTCAGAACAGAGGTTTTTCGAACCAGTGGTAATTAAACAAAAGATTTACTTTCAATAAGTATTATTTATAATCTATATTGAATAAAAAGTTTCTGTTTCTGTTTCAAAGGAAAATGTTATTTCTTATGTATGTATGTACTTGTGGGGCTTAGTTACCATGGAGATTTTAAAATGATACATACGCCGTTTGTAAATCTGTTTTTGCGATAATCCAATTAAGCCAATTAGGCGACTTCAGATTTCTTATTTGATTTCAAATTAAATGATCCCAATATCACACCGTTATGAAAGCCCCTTGTACTGTGTGTTGTGTACGTTACGTATAACTTAATTCTAAGGAACAGGGAATATAATATATAATAATAGCAAAAAAAAAAATTACTTAATTTATATTAAATTTTGAAGACGAGATTGTACAACCAGTGCGTGTTGCCAGAGATGACTTATGGATCTGAGACGTGGTCCTTCAGTGCTGGCCGTCCTCATGGAAGCAAGGTCGCTCAGCGAGCTATGGAGAGGGCTATGTTCGGGGTTTCTCTGTGATAAACTTAGAAATGAGGATACCCGCAGTAGAACCAGAGTAACCGACATAGCCCAACGGATTAGTAAGCTGCAGTGGCAATGGGCCGGCCATATAGCTCGAAGAACCGATAACCGATGGGGAAAAAAGGTTCTCAGTGGCAGCCTCGAAGTGTATGGCGACTCCCACTAGATGGAGTGGCGACCTGGTAAGACATGCAGGAAGTCGATGGATGCAGGTGGCTCAGGACCGTGCTTTATAGCATTCCTTGGGGAGGCCTATGTTCAGCAGTGGACTTTTGAAGGGTAGTGATGATGATGATGACATATTATAAACGAACTATCATAAAGTAGTTTCATTTGTGTCATGGTCAGTAGTCATCATTGTATCTTCATATTTTTCATATCATTCATTCATTACACCCTATCAAAGTACAATGTTCCGCAGTGGACTTTTGACACATATACGGTATCGGCAAGTTCTCGGTATAACTGTTGTGGCGTTATAACGGCTGGATGTAAAATATCCTTACTGCTAAACAAAATAGCGTTTATGATATCTTCTAATTGGAAAGATAATGTAAGAATTGAAGTTTCTAAAATGTCAAAAATTTCATTAATATTAGCAGATATTTGTAGACCATTAGTTAATTCAGAAATATTTTTAATTCTAATAGAGAGATTGCCGATAGCTGTAGTTAGTTTTGCTTCGTTGTTTTTTTATTTTATTTAATGTATTATTATAATACGTTATTACAGAGGTAGTAACCAAAATGTTTTCTTTAATTAAAGAAGCCAATTGTTTTTCATAATTTTGTACAGATTATATTGCTTCTTCATACTTTAGAGCGTCGTCTTCATCTAGAGTACCAAAAATATGTTTTAACATTGTACCAATACCTCCAAACCGAGCGCTGCGCTTGGTTCTGTTATCTAATAAGTGTAAGATGAATTCAAAGTACTTGTTCAAGTCCTGGTTATGTACCGCTAATGGTTGAAGCATATTGTGACATTCGGCAATAATCTCTAGAGTCCTAGTTTGGTCACATAAAAATTTAATTGTATCCAACGTGCTTCCTATATTTCTTATGTGGAGGCTAAATTGTGTTATATCTATTGGAATTAACGTTTTCAGCTGGGCGTTATTAATTTTTAATGTACCTAAATAATCAAAGTAGATGCCTGAACTCGAAGTTATTTGTTGAATATAATCTTGATGCGATTGACCTCGAGTTGGTGTTCTATAAATAATAACTATAGTTAATACTAAACAAAGGTAAGTATTAATTAACCTAATTTTTTATATAACTATTTTTTTTTAGATGGCGAGACTACGCTTATAGGTAAGTATTATTAACTTTCAGATACTAGTCATTTACTAAGTTTTATTTATTTTACAGGTTACTTCCGACTTCTGATGCAGGTTTCAGCTGATCGAAGTGATGCGTGACATGGCGTCGATTGATTAGTAGGGTAAGTGTATTTTTTTTTATAGAATAAGGGTGACAAACGAGCACACAGTCCACCTGATAGTAAGTGGTTGCAGTGGCCCATAGACATCTACATCTATCTTCGTTTGCGAATTTAAATGCAGATGCGTTGTCAGCCGTGAGGACTGAATAGAATGCCTCTTTTCCAGAAAAAGGGTCTCGGTTCTCTACACTCACCATACGAAACACAGCAGCATTAAGCTGCTATTTTACGCTGGTATTCTGTGAGGCGTGGTCCTTCCCGGTCGAGCCGACCCATTCGTGCTACAACTATACTATTAATATAGCTGCACCTTAACTATTTTATAGGGACCTTTCCAGAGAGGGGAGAGTGCTTTCCGCAATCTCAAACGGTTCTTTATGTAGACAAACTAACCGACTTTATATTTAACTGGTCGAGTATGGGTGTCATAGTATGACTTCGAGGATTCCTTTGACTTCCTTATAAAGTCTAAAGCCTTAGCTCTGGAGTATTTCAGGCAGTTTTGCAACATGCGGACGTGATCGGGGTACGTAGCCCCTGGATATTCATTATAAATGGAATTAGGAATAAATGGTTTACTCCCAAACTCTCGTGAGGTGTGTAATGTGTAATAGAGTTAACGAATGTGTTATAAGCAAGCATGGCGGTGTACACATAACGAGGCCAATTGGACTGTTCTTCATTAATTTACGATTTCAAGTATTCTTTTAGGGTTGAATGGCTCCGCTCTAAGGAGCTTTGGGTTTGAGGATGGTATGGTGAAGACCATAAGTTTTTAATTTTGAGGAATTCACAGGTTTTTCTAAATAGGTCTGAAGTAAAATTAGTCCCCTGATCGGTAAGGATCATCTTAGGAATGCCAAAGATTGATATATAATGCAGTAAGCACTCACTAGTTTCTAGTTTCTTCAGCAGTGGTACTCCGGATGGGATATGCACAGGAGAACTTAGTGAGGTCGTCTTGTATTGTGAGAATAAAACGTAATTTCGCTGGTCCGGCTTCGGGAAGTGGGCCGACGATGTCCAAGGATATTCTTTGGCATGGTTCTGTAGATGTACTAGTAATCTACATTGGAGCACGTTTGATTTTCCTAAGTGCTTTATTTTCCTGACATGCTTTACATTGCTTTACATATGACTATATCGCTTCGCATACCTTACCAATAATACGATTGTTTTATCCTTTTGTACATACTTACAGAGCCTAAATGACCGGCTATCATGGTTTTTGAAAAGGATTTTCTTAATTTCTGTCGGAGCTGGGTATATAATATTGTTATGGTATATATTAATTTTAATTCGAGTATCATGAAAGAGATAACATAGGATATTATATATTTTAATGAATGAATGTTTTTCGAAGGAGTTTTTCAGATCTGATATACCGAGTTCCTTAATTCCCTCGGAAGTTATCAATTCATTTTTGATTGTTTTTAACGTTTGAAAGATTTCTGGATAGGAGGTCTCATCAAAATGATGTACATTGGTAAACAATAAATAATAGCATTTATTATTTGTTTTTACCTTTTTAAAGGAGAAGAGTTCTTTCTCGGACTCTGTATGTCGGCGATAATTTCAGGGTCGGTTAATATTTTGAATGTACGGGTTAGATTCATCTAAATCGATAGATGTTGGGACCAGGATTACCTTCGCGGACATTCCATAAGAGTTTCGTTGTGCTCTTTCTTCTGTGTTAAAAGTTTTATCTTTGCATGACATAGATTTAAGGAAAGTTGGGTAATCATCAACAGGTACGTCTGGGGATGAACTCGTGGATGGAAATGGGACATTATCGGTTTGAATTTCAGGTGGTGCTATCTGTTTAGGTTCTGGTTTAGGTAAGTTAATAGGTTCATTTTCGATTTCTTTCCTTAGGGTGTCTGGAATATTGGAAGGTAAATCAACGTAGGGTAGCGGGGAAGCATCTTCAGCTAAATCAAGTGTAGGAGAGATTGCTTCGTCTGGATTAAAGGAAGGTGGAGAAATTAATAAGTCCATAAGATCTTCGTCTAGATTTCGACCCGGGTCCACTATAGGAGGATTGGAAGTTGGTGGGTCTGCAGGTTGGACAGGGTTCACAGGAAACCGTGATAACGCGCGTTTTTGTTGGTTTTGCCCTTTTTATAATGTATATTATACTCAAATTCTTCCAATTTAAGTCGCCATTGAACATTGAACAAGGCGGTAACCAGGGTCTTTGCTATTAAAAAGCCACTGGAGAGGTTTATGGTCCGTCATTATTGTGAATCGGTTGCCATATAGATAAGGACGAAATGTTTTGGTGCCGAACACTATCGCAAGGCACTCTTTTTCGGTTACGCTGTAATTATTCTCTGCTTTACTAAGTGTGCGCGAGGCAAAAGCAATAGGTCGATCTTCACCATGGGAGAGAATAGCAGAGATGACATAGTTTGATGCATCGCATGTCAAGAGGAAAGGTTTAGTAAAGTCCGGATATGGAAGGACTGGAGACTGGATGGCCTAGATAAATTACTTCTTTACGAAGAAATTAGCATTTTTCAGGTTGTAACTTGAGATTATAACTTCTGAGTCTGTTAAATACAGCATTGAGGTTAATACGTGAGAAGTAAGATCGAAAGAGTAAATAACGATGTTGTCTAAATAAACGAAACATCGTGAACCTTGATGTCCTGATAGGCATGCATTTATAAGCTTATGGAAGATGGGCGGAGCGTTTTTGAGGTCAAAATTCATCCTATTGAATTGGAAATGCCCCTGAGGTACAGAGAACGCTGTTTTAGGTGCATCTTCAGGTTTGATTAACAATTGGTGAAACCCGGAAGCTAAGTCTAAGGTTGAGAAATATTTGCTGTCACCCGGCTGGATTTCAGAAATTTGAGGAATAGGATAAGTTTCACCAATAGTAATATCGTTAAGTTTGCGATAGTCAATTACTATTCGCCATTTACGTTGTCCCTGGGAATCTTATTTCTTAGGCACAATTCAAATTGGTGAGCTCCAAGGTGAGGACGAGGGTTCTATTATGCCCTGGTCGAGCATCTTGTTGATTTAGGCCTCGACTTCCTTTTTATGACATTCTGGGAACCTATACGTTTTAGTATGGATGGGCGTCTCGCTGTTCGTTTTGATTTGATGTTTAAGAGCGGATGTATAAGTTAAATTGCCAAGGGGCAAGGAACCACCCGACTCGTGTGTCCGCGTGGGTGGTTCTGAAGTCAGCGTGGGGAGGTACATGAAGTACCTAGGCCTCCACCTGGACAGTCGCTGGGGCTTCGAAGAACATTTCGAGCGCCTAGTCTCCCGGATCGAAAGGGTAGCGGGTGCTATGCATAGACTGCTGCCCAATATAGGGGGACCGACGGAGGAAGTACGTCGCCTCTATGCGGGAGTTATACGATCTGTAGCTCTATATGGAGCGCCTGTATGGGCAAAAAGGCTGGCCATCCGACGCTGTAGAACTAAAATCTACAGTGTTCAGCGGAGGATGGCCATACGGATCATACGAGGATACCGCACTATATCCTTTGGGGCGGCGACAATCCTGGCTCGCTTTCCACCACTAGATATACTGGCGGAAATGGACGCGAGGGTGTACGCCCGAATCCGTGCCCTCCGCTATAGCGGTGGAAGTGAGCCATAAGAGGCGCTCGAATCAATTAAACGGCAGGAACGACAAAACGCTCTGGCATCATGGCGCTCTCGACTCGAGGAGCGCTATGAACGCAGGCGCGTCATTAGAGCAATCCTGCCGGTCTTCGAAACCTGGATGCAGCGACGAGCAAGAACTCAACTGAGACTTACACAGATGATTACTGAGCATAGGTGCTTCGGTGATTATCTGTGTAAGATCGAACGCGAGGCGACGGCGAACTGCTTCCACTGTGATGGACGGGACCAGGACTCCGCTTCCCACACGCGGTATGCCGCGTACCAGGTGAACGGACGACCTCGTGAACCGCATCGGACAGAACCTCTCCCAGCAGCGGTCGTGTCGGCCATGCTGAGCGGGGATTCGTGGAGGGCCGTAGCCACCTTCTGTGAATCTGTTATGATTCAGAAGGAGGCTGAGCAGGGATCGGGAGAGGCGGATCCCGCGCGGAACGACGACGTACCAGGCGTTCGTCACGGCCTCCTCTCAGAAAACGGTGTTCTCCTACCGAAACAGGGCCTCCGGGTTGCAGACGCTCGGGGCGGGGCCTCGAGCGCCTGTTATGTAACCCGGGGACGATGACTTGGAAGTGGTCTCGAGACATCGTGGTAGCTGCGGTGCTGGGGGTAGCATGTACTGCCCCGGGACGTTATTAGTGTAGCAAAGCGATGGAGGGCCTCGTTTGCGTTCTGAAGGAGATCCAGGACCCCTCGTATACGCTGATGGTGACCACCGTGGGGTTTTAGCCGGTAGGTTCCGTATAACCTTTCGTTGCCCCGCAGCGGAAGGTATCCATGAGGATTTCCCAAGAAAAAAGGCCTCGACTTCCTTTTATGACATTCTGGGAAATTTTTGTTATAATGGGCGTCTCGCTGTTCGTTTTGATTTGATGTTTAAGGGCGGATGTATAAATTAATTGATCATCGGGCAGATGAAAAATGTCGGAATACCGGGAACAAAGTTCGATGAGGGCGTTGGACTCTTCTTGGTTTAGATGTTCTATTCTTAATGAGTTTATTACATCGTTTGTTCTTTTAGTCGTGTTAAAGATGTTCGTGTTCACCTGAACTGCGTCAGAATGTAAAGGTGTAATTTTAAGATTTAAATTTGGATTTAGGTTAACAGGAAACTCTGAAGTATTGGTTATAGTTAAATTAACGCGTTTGTTTCCTTTGATTTTTACGATACAATTGGATATAAGTAAATTATCTGATATGTATTGATCAGTGATAAGGCCTTCTTTAAGATTAGTATCGCAAACCGAACATTCAATGACAGTTTCGGTGCGTAGTGGAATGATATAGAATGGATCAACGAAATGTAATTTTATTTCTAATTTACCGATCTTGAGGGTATCGTTTGTGTAGTCAATTTTACAGCCAAACGCGGTTAGGAAGTCGGAGCCTATGATGCCGTCGTATGGCAGGTTGACATTTTTAATGACATGGAATTTATATGACGCGGATGTAGTTTTATTTAATTTTAATTTCAACGAAAAATTAGCTTCGGTAGTTATAGATTCATCGCCCGGGTCTATGTCCTTAAGTTTGATAGTTTCTTTTATGAGTTTGATATTTCTCTGGATACTAGACTATTTTAATAAACATATGGCAGACCCTGAATCGACAAGCAAAGACAGTGGGATATCCGTAACGGATGAATCAAGCAGGACATGTGGTAACAACCTTTTAGTAGTATCTAGATTTTTCTTTCATAAATTTCGATTTTGCTTGTTGAGAGAGAACTTTCGAGTTATGCGTCTTGGATGGCTGGACACTTGTTTAGGGTTGGTTACCCGTGTGTTCCTTGGATTATCAGACACTTGCTTGGGGCTGGTTACCCGTGTGGTCCTTGGATTATCGGACACTTGCTTGGGGCTGGTTACCCATGTGGTCTTTGGATTGTCGGACACTTGCTTGGGGCTGGTTACCCATGTGGTCCTTGAATTGTCGGACGCTTGTTTGGGACTGGTTACTCGTGTGGTCCTTAGATTGTCGGACACTTGTTTCGGGCTAATTACCCAAGTGGTCCTTGGATATGAGGAAGGAATTGTTGGTGCCGGCTTTAGGATCTAGTCTCGGGCGACACCGTGGCGAGACTTTTGATCCTTTAAAGTTTGATTGTCGCTGTGTGAAGGATGGAATTCTTCTTGGATTTCCTCATCATTGGGCTGCTTTATAAAATTAACCCGTGGTTGTGGCCTATACTGGAATGGAGAGGTTTGTGTTCATATTTTGGGTCTGGCTGTGGTCGTTTGTATAGGCTTTGTTGAATACGTTCCTCCGAGATGGCTAAGTTTATGGCTTCATTAAGGGTCTTTGGAGACCTAAACTTAACAATGTTCGAAATGCGGGGATGTAACCTCATAAGGAAATGATGGAGGGCAAGGTCTTCCATGGCCGCAACTTGACCTGGTAATTCTTTTGCTTTTGTATTACATAGGGATATTTCTGTTAATAGTTGTGAAAGATAGGTTTACATGCAAAGTGCGAATTGGCTGACATTATCATGTGGGCCTTGTTTGCTCTCTTGTAGTTCGGCAAGGATATGAGCATAGTGTTTACGTTCACTAAATTGTGTTTATAAGAAATCCTTGAGCTGTTCCCAGTCTTTAAACTCTTTTATGTAGCAAGCAATTTCCGCTTTACCGTGGAGTTGGCTAATGATATACTTAAATAAAATTTGTTTTTGAGATTCTGTGGCTAATTCATAAGCATTATTACAATTAATAATAAAAGAATTTACGGTCTCCCTACTACCGTCATACGGTTTAACAAATTTGAACGAGGTGTTTAAATCCATCTCGGTCATTGCAGTTGTTGCAATGCTGGCCTTAGTAACTCTTGGAGTGGCTGGGGTGGATTTCGGGGTGTCACTAACACCCGGCTCTGTGAATTCGGAGGTTAAACTAGCCTCCTCCCCTTTGACCACTTTTGGCATAATAAAATATATCAATCAATATAATCTAAAGAACACACAACAATACAAAATAACCACAATAAGGAACACGCAATAATGTAAAATAATCACAAATAATAAAAATATTAATAAACTCTAAAACATTTAAATTCAAGTGAACAAACAAACATAAAAGGTTGAGAAGCTTTGGTTTATAAAGTCTAGACAAAACAATGACCGACGACTCACAGTACTAGTAATGCGTGGGCGATGGTTGCATACACGATAAGCGGGAGCATTCCGATTGATAAGCGCGTTTTCGGTAGCGCACTGGAACGGAACACGATTAATTTCGAGTTATCGAAATCTTCGACGATATTTATTTTATAACAATGGATGCTTTTCAGGTTAATTCTTCTAGGTGATTTTCTCTTCTGTATGTATGTAGATGGAAGGAGATGATTGCGGTCCAGGATGCAATCACGGGTCTTCCTTGGTAAGTATGTGAACTCCTTCCAGGCATAAATTGGGTATCCGTGATGGGATGGACGTCCAGGCCGTAGCGATGAGTATAGCACTTGCACTATATTTAGGTTTACTAGGATGCGCCAGGACGACACGGAATAAGATTTAGTTTTATAAGATTTAAGGATACGGAGCGAGTCTGCTGAGCGGTTCCACTTCACTTGACACTGGGGATTTCCGTATCCCACCGCTGCCACCAAAATTTTATACGGAGACGGGCTGATTGGTTTTTAAAAAACAATTATTTAAAACACTAATATTTAATTACAGTATAAATGGATTATATATTACAAATTGATTAGAATTTAACTTAGGTCCGTAGACAAGCGAGCAGGTTCAAAGATGGAAGCAGACTGCTGTGGCCAAACTGCTCCACTGCGATACTCACTGAACCTTAAGGTTAATGCTTAGCTAGCATTATTAAGGGGCAGTGCAGCACTAAGGCTAACAAATACAGGGTATAACAGTACGCAATGACTCGCGTTTCTGTAGAGTTTAGACACAGATTTAGCTGAGTAGATCATCATTTTAAGGATGTGATTTTTTTTTGTCGTTTTTTTGTATCGTTTGCGGCTGTGAATCGCTATTAGTTATTATTTATAATTATAATTACTATCCATACCCTTCAACTGACTTACTCTAACATCAAGCACAATATGCACTCTAAAACACCTCCTCAAAATGATGATATAACACATTGCAACATACAATACTCTCTATCTCTCTCTCTCTCTCTCTAAGAACTGATACTGGGTGAACTGACTTTAGTGCTAAAACACATAAACTTTTCGATTGTAGGACTGAGCAAAGATCAACGCCTGGGTTAGCGCATACAGGGTTAAGGCGTCTTTATTTTATATTTATATTTAAGGAGATTCACTAGGTCAAAATGGAACAGGATTTCTGATCAAAAAAGAAATAATATTCTTTCATCATTTTAGGATCATTTAAACCGGAAAATATAAAAGCGAAAAATTTTGTTTTGCTGCAGAACTAAAAGAGTGTGAAAGTGGTATCTTTCCAGATGCCTTTTGTATAAAGTCTAAGTTAGTATCGTCCATAGCATTTTTATTAAAATACTAGTAAAACCTTTAAAAGACCTTTTGTTATTTCTTTTAAGTTAGTAACTTTGATAATGATGTTAGTTTTAATTAGCAGTCTATACAAAAACGCGATACTAACAGGTGGACATGGATATAAGATAGAATATATTCTAACTAATAAAAATAAAGATTTCTAAGACTGAGCGTTATTAATAACCTCAATTTCAACAGCACTGAGTAGTCAAAGCAAAACTACAACTCAACATGTTAAAGAGGAATGTACTTTTTAAGGAAAAGCAAACCGTGCTTTTTGGCGCCTACTGTCTTTGAATCGATGCATTCTATTCTTAATCCCGGCTACATCATCTTCTTGCAAACCAAATTATTCTCTTAAAACACAATTTCTCTTTCCGTCATTCAGAGTCAACCCTCACATACTTCTTAACGACTGCATTTCTTCACCATTAATTCAACTCTCGTGTTTCTGCTGCCACAAGCAACTTTCACTATCATAAATTAAGAACGGCACTACTATCACACAGCATTGTGAAATTCCATTCATACCTTTTTTGACACTTTCTAACTTCCTACAATATCGTGAAGAGCCCCATTTACTTTATTTCCTGCATTTACTCGTTGGTCTATATTCTTTTAATGGCTACCGCCTCTGCTGAACACACATCCTTTAATACACAAACTTTTTGCACAAAAATACACTTGCTCAATCAACTCCCCTTCTATTCTTATTTCACATAATATAGTTTCACTTTCTTCTCTTCAAAAGCCATAACTTTCGTTTTAATTTTCTTAACTTTCATGCCCCTTTCTTTTAATGACCTATTCATTAATGTGGCCATCACTTGCAATTCGCCCACAGACAATACAAATATGTATCTCAGTTACCTGGAGACACGTAGTAGGGTGGGGCTAGGATTAGATTCGAAGCTACGGACGTGAGTGACCTGTCGCTCAATAATTCTACAAGTAAATTAATATTGCATTATATGTGTGTATGGATAACATGTAGTAAATGCCATATATGTGCCTATAACAAGCGATGAGGTTAAGATAATTTTGAAAGACTTTTAATTTTCCGAATAAATTCGAAAAATATTTTGCTGGAAATTTAACCCCTGCGGAGACCGTTATTAAGGTGACGATTCTATACTCGAGAAGAAAGAATCTATACTCGTATTGTGCCTTTGATGGGCCTCATATTAAATATCAAAGCTTTATCACTTAAGCAGAAAATTGGTAACAACGCTCCTTTGACGTGAGTTGCCTGGCTTCAATGTAGCGAACATTTCCGTAATGTAAAACGCTTTTAAAATCCACAAAATCTTTTAATCCGTTTTACATTATAATGTACATTTATTTTATGCTTCAATATAATACATCATTTTGGTATGCTTTACTTATGAAGGTAGTTTGGCCTTTAAATTATCCATTTCCTTGGATACCGCACTCTTACCTTTTTCTGGCGTTAAGTATCACAGCAACTGCTGTGTTCCTCTTAAAAGGGTATGATGGGCTTTATAATTATAGGTTATGTGACACTTGTGAACGTACTTGTGGGTTGCAATAGTTACTTAGTAGGTATTCCTCTTCCAGGATGGTGATATGATATGATGATATCAGAAACTTGATAAATTAACTGTTTCGGTATGAGACATAAGGTTTATTAATATATGATTAACTATAATGAACTTGATAGGCAGATCGATTGAATGCCTCGGTAGCATAAAATACTTATAAAGCAAATATACGTGTTTCCATAAAAAGTCACAGAGACAGGCATTTGTAATATTAATATAAAGTAGTGATTTAACGAAAACTATTCAGAGCGGCAGTCTTTTCCTTGAATAAATTTAACTTGCTGAAAAAAATATCAATGTGATTTATATAGTGGCGTCAGAGAATTACAATTAAAATCACACCTTCGTCTCGTGGATGTCGTATGAGGCAACTGTGTAGGGCCAAACATTTTGTGGCTTCCATTTTGTTTATGCCAAGCTGAAAATATAAGAATAAATGAAGAGAGTGACATAGCAAATTTATGTTACAGAATTGAGTGGCAGAGAGAGTTGATTGAAGCAGTAAGGGACGTCCTAGACGAAAGTTTATCTGCTAAATGTATGTGTAGGGACATGTACGCATAGGAGGCGAAAGAGGTGTGTCAGGATCATGCCAAATGGAAGTCCGTAGTCTCTGCCTAACCCTCAGGGTTAGGGGACGGGTGCGAATGTTTATATTTATGTATGTGTTTTTCTTAATATCCTAGTCAATGACATACCTGATCATCAAAGATGTGAAACGTTTAGTACTGCGATTGTCAATTCGTTTGCCAAACGAGACGATAAAGGAAATCCTCCCTGCAACGTCCATGTCCAGAAATGTACAATTCTGAGTTGTTGAAGAAAAATAAAAAGCAGATTATAATAGATTTTTAATTTTTGATGTATTTTCTTAAAGGCGACTTAGAGATACACTATATTAAGACCGACAAGCATTGGAAACAGAATCAGCGACGCTTGATACTGTTTCCAATTTCCAACAGAATACTCAGATTTGAAGATTAATATCACACTGTTAGTAGGTTCCATATGTTTTCTTTAAAGCGGTAATGACAAACTAACTTACAGCCCACCGGGTTGTAAATGACTTTTATAGCCTATGGACACCTGCAGCCAACTTCAAACAAAATGCTATAGATACGTAGTCACCTCTGTGGACCAAGATGGAATGCCCCAGAGCCATTAATTATACTGGCGCTCTATACCCTTCAGATCGGAGCACACCAGTGCTTTTATTTTCACTGCATATACACCCCACTTCTGTCTTGATACTTATAGTTGCAATTACCAATTTTAAAATGATACCTAGGGGGTTAAACACCTTTGCACATTCTAACTTTATATAGAATCCTAATGCGCAAACTAAGCATATATAGAAAACTACTTAGTAAACCCCCAAGTAGTGTAGAAAAGCTTACAGCTAAGCAACTTATAG
Source organism: Parnassius orleans (assembly GCA_029286625.1). Classification (NCBI taxonomy): domain Eukaryota; kingdom Metazoa; phylum Arthropoda; class Insecta; order Lepidoptera; family Papilionidae; genus Parnassius; species Parnassius orleans. The sequence goes on from JAGSMP010000074.1 coordinate 457,581, forward strand.
CAGTGCCTCAAACTTTAAATGAATTGCAAATACTATTGCATATCATAGAAAGTAGTGCTCAGCAATACACTATGGGCATAGCAGCGATCACAATAGATCATACTGGTCTTGCAAGACTTGCATAATTGTTCGCAAAAATGGAGATCGAATTCTGATCATTCGAATATTTTAAAATTTTGAGCGGCTGGTTCAATCACAGTTCAAATTAGGAAGCATAATCTTAAGTAATAAAAATACGTACACATACAATAATTAACAAATGCAATAATGAATAATTATACAACTCATATCATTTATTTAAAACATAAATAAATACGGGATGATAATTCTCAAATATTTTGAAACATTTTCAATATTGCGAAATATTAAATAGAGTTCCGTTTATTATCTATAAAACATGCCTGAATTCCGGAAAAATAGACCAGATGTTAAAGAAGCGGTCGCTGTGCAAGCACTAATTAAAAGTGCAATTTATCTCGTGCGGTGTACTTACTTCACATGTACGAGAACTCGTAGAGGAACCAGTTAGTTAACATAATGTGGAAGTATCTTTAATAATTAAAATAAAACGAGGATTTAGTACACATAAGTACCTTTTATATAAAAAATATGTTACACGACAACCGCATGTCCTGGCGGACAAAGTACCTACATCGCGGATTTTAGGAATTAATATCAACCGATGTAAAACTTATGCAAAATCACGAATTGTGTTTTTTCGAGTCTAGTTGTAAAGTGATTGGTAGTCCTAACACTGCATCCTGGTCCTAGCCCACCACCGGTCGTTTGTCCCCTAAGCTGCTATGGCTTTATGGCGTTTTTTTTACGCGTGTTTATAGTATCGTAGAAGTCCAAAAAGCAGATTGATATAATTAGATACATACGCGCCTATAAGTAAGCTATACATATTTTGTGTGCAAGATCAGCCCTTGAAGGATAATGGAATGATGGATGGATGGATGATGGATGATGGAAGGCGGAGATGTTTGTACCGATATAAGCACGAGACCACAGCGCTTCTGTACCTGTATGCACTCATTTGCTTGTCTGTATCGATACTAAGGCGCGATTCAATTTATAAACATGTGCAAAGGCTTAATGACTATGCCTTAATCTTATTTAAAGTAGAAATAACACCGTCTGCATGGGCCCTAATTCTCTGTTAAGTCACTACATTCTTTGGGTCAACTAATAGCAGGGTACGAACAGTAGTCCCTCTTTATCCAATATATAGCACATAAACGTATATTATAAAGGTATAAAATACCTATTATACTAGAAAAACTTGGACTTTATTTAATATTAATGTTATTAACTTTACATACATTGTTAAACTTGAACTAATACTTGATCACATTACAACATAAACGAACACGCAAAGTAGAAGAAGCTGCAATATTAAAAAATTTAGTATCTTAATTATTAGCTGTAAGAAATTATATTATATAATTCCGGGAACTTTTCTCTTGAAAAAATAATTAATTTCGTAATTTACAATAGATGCTCATTATTTTAAGCTTCCGGGTCATTTACTGCTTGAATCTTCCTCCAATTTTAGAATTCCAATTAGCGTCGATCAAAAATGCCATCGTAAACTTTTTTAGTCTTGGTAATTGCCATCAATAAAATGTCAGAGTGCTTAATCTTAGTAACGAAAGATAAAAGCGTTGCGAAATGGATTTTATAAAGTTAATGTACGAAACTCCCGTTACGCTTTTCAAATGTGACAAATATTATTTATGAAACTTAATAAGATGACCAAATAATTGATGTCTCTTATCATTGGCTTTAAAGTGTGTTATACATGACCTACGCCAGTACCCCGAAGGCGACGTCTTTGAAAACTATGGTTTACACAAAAGAATACATAACAGGTTCCTACGCTGTGACATGAGATGATTGCGAAGAATGGTACATGGGCTAAGCGCCCGCCGTAAATCTCATAGCACGCCAGCAGCCCGGGTTCGATCATCGCCGGCAGTGAAATTGTTATATTAAAATTTTAAGTGCTCATTTACCACGTGCTTGACGACGAAGAAAAAAATCATGAGTAAATCTGCATTTCTGAGAAATTAAAAAAAACCTCAACGACATTTGATGACCGCCAACATTTATTGGGGTATCTGATACTTCCTTGCCCCAAAAGCCTCACAAGTGAGACGAGGCCTGTGCTCAGCTGTGGGATGTAAGTTTACTTTACTTTTTTCTATGTACCACATAATTATTTAGAATTCGATAAAGAGCTTGCACAAACTCCGTAACGTTGCGGCTCTTACAAGCCTCCGTTTCAGCCCGCAATCGGGAGTCGGGACGTCGCAACGAAGGCTCTTCTTGCATCTTCTTAAATAATAAGGGCCCAACGACGCTGTGTATTCATTGTTGGTATTCAACTACAGCTGTGCAACAAGCGAGACGAGCCACTGGTGGATGAATGGTAATGATAAGGAAGGCACATGTTCAGGGCCGAGTATGTGTACAAGTACAGGTGATTTACTTTCAATATCTAACTGTAACGCTCTTGAACCTGTGAACTATTGAGATATACATCTGCATTCAGTTCAAAATTTACACATTGTACAAAATTTACCCGATATTATATCTACAAATAACTTAATATATTACCTATCGCAAAATAGATTTCTTAGCTTAATTTAAAAAAGTATGTAAAATTTGGTCACGCCTTGGGTTTAAATCTTAAATTACGGAGGGTGGTTACTTTAAAAATGAACAAAATAACTATTTATTATCCACTTTAAACGCAAACACAGCACATACTTGTATTATAATATACTCTCAAAAGAGCACACAAATAATTTTTTTCTAAACTTAAATGGCTTAAAACTATAAATCACATCTCTAATTCGTTAGTTTTCGATGTAAATTTAAAACAAAAATTGTCAAAACAATAAAGAAATGGATGGTTATTTGTTTTAATATCTTAAACGCATATAACTACATTTTGAATGGTAATATCTTAATAAATTATGGTGTTTGAAAATTACAAGAATATTTTGGGCCTTTAAAACCGACCTTAAAATTAAAGAGATAAACTTATATAATATTATGTTATATACGTATACATTATGTGACAATTATAATAACGTTATCACACTCGAACACTTTAGTCAAAATAAAACAAAGACAACGCTAACCATTGAGCAAAGCCTTCGCAAGTCAATATGCAGCTATACCGTTGAGGTAAGTGTAGCTCATAGGTACCAAGTAAAGTTTTTCAGTTTAAGGTCAGAAACTGAACAGCTCGGAACTTGCCTTGTTTTGTAATCACTTTCTAGTAGGCCCCCTGAGTCTCTTTGATACTTTCGATCCCTTGTGAGCTACTACTTCAAACAAGGTGTGGGCGATACAAATCATAGTTATAAAGATACAAAACAGAATTTATGTATCGACACAATATTCATCTACATATCGATTAAGACTTACTAGTCTTTGGTTATAAATTCGTGCTTTTTAATTAGAGCACAATATTAGTAAACAATTTACTCGTATTTACCTAAGTTAAATCGATAGGTTATTTAACCATAAATTTAATGAAAAATAATTTATTTTAAAATAATATTATTTCAAGAACAATTTCAAAAACGATGCTAAACAAAAAAGACATTTTGACTACAAATTCCAGTTACCCGAATGCCAGCCCCTAGCACGGAGTGCCTTTTGCATTTTTGGTAGGTACCTACCTATTGCAGGCTGTAAGTTTTATAAGCACAGTGATAAATTCGTAACAACTTCTAATTTTGAATCATGCATGTCAAGAGCATAAAATATGAATGTAGAAAGACAACAAAAATATTTTTTTTTAAATGTTTTACTACGTACTTACCTTACTGTAAGTATAAGTGTTTTGGTTATAAGTAGTTCGATTTTTCTTTTAACACTTAACAATTAATAAAAATAAATTGTGATAAAAAATTATGGGCAAATCGATTTCTTATAAATTTATCATCTAAGTTTTTGAATCATCATTACGGCCCATCAAAAGTGCACTAAAACATCATACATTGCTACAAAGCACGGTCTCTAAACCGTGAGAGTATTTTCGCGAAGTGTTAAATTAATATGTACGCTGGTGGCATTTGGTTGGATAAATATGCCTTTAATTAATAAAAATATATTCCTCCTTTCACCACACCCATTAAAAAAAACAATATTGTGTGTTTAATTTATTTAGGATAATAAATAAGTACTAGCGATCCGCCGCGGCTTCGCACGGTTGAATTCTGAATCTCGACAACAAGGCCACCTACCGGGTCTAATTGTGAATCTAAATCATTTTCTAAACAACTCAATCACACACAAAATTTCATCAAAGAGAATTATACAATATATAATATACATGTATTATACATATAAACCTTCACTTTAAATCATTATGAAAAATTCTGAAAACTACATCACAATGCGTTGCGTAGGTTAAAAGATCTAAGCGTACAGACGGCGGAGCGACTTTGTTGTATACTACACACATATGTATGTAGAGAAGAACTGTGTGTTTTTAATTAACGAAACTATTTAAGCTTATACCTGTTTTAACTAATTTTGCTCTGTGCAGTATCGAGTACAGTTATTTCATAGTTACGTCTATAGCTTTACATACTACCAACATATCGCACCATGAGAAGAACAAAAGCATAAGTGGTCTTATGTCGATTTTTTTGTTTTTACGCCATCAAAAAGAGCAACGAAAATTAAAAAAAGCTCAATTTTTTCAGATTTTCTTATAAGTATTATGGAAGTAGTGTTAAAATTTGTTATCTCTGCATTTTTGCCTTTGAAAAAGATATATCGATTAAAAAAGTAGTTTTATGGATTACGCAGAAAATAAATAAATAACCTACACGTACATACATAGCTTAACAACTTTTAAACCTGAAGAAATATAATTATTAATTTCAATAAACGTTTGAAAGTCTTTTTTGTCGTAAACTTTAAAATGTTGTAATTCATGTCAACAGTATAACATAAATTTTCCTTGTTTAAAATTATTTCATTAAATTTATTTTTCCCCACAAATTATTGCGATTACCACTAACTATGTTATAAACTTATTTACAAATAAAAGCTCTTTGATTGATTAAGCAATGAATGTCTTAATTTCTAAGCTTAATATCGATTACGGCTTTGTTCCCCTAAAATAAAACTGTCCTATTCACGTAAGCTCGCATACTTAAGAATTGTTTGAAAGGATTCCGAGCTAATGCGAATATGTGCGGGAGTGCGGGAGTGGGGTCGACTTCCTGCATGTCTTACCAGGTCGTCACCCATATAGTGGGGGTCGCCCTATGATTCGCCTTCCGGTACGAGGCTGCCACTCGAGAACCTTTTTCCCCATCGGTTGTCGGTTCTTCGAGCTATATGGCCGGCCCATTGCCACTTCAGGTTACTAATCCGATGGGCTATGTCGGTCACTCTGGTTCTACTGCGGATATCCTCATTTCTAAGTTAATCACGCAGAGAAACCACGAGCATAGCCCTCTCCATAGCTCGCTGAGCGACCTTGAGCGTCCTTATGCGACTAGCAGTGAAGAACCACGTCTTAGATCCAAAAGTCATTACTGACGACATGAACTGGTTGTACAATCTAGTTTTCAGGTTTTGAAGTATACCTGACGAGAAGATGTGTCGGTCATTGAGCATAGTGCTAAGGTCCTCCAGCGATTCTGCCATAAGGACTATATCGTCGGCAAATCGAAGGTGAGTGATGTACTCGCCATTGACGTTAATACCGTATCCTTTCCAGTCCAGTAGCTTGAAAATGTCTTCCAATGTAGCGATGAAGAATTTCGGGATATAACATCAACCTGTTTACCTCTCTGCAGTTGCATAGGTTTCGTACTCTGATTCTGTACTCGGATAGCCATCGTAGCCCTACTGTACAAACACTTCAGCACTTCGATATACCGACAGTCAACTTGGCACCGCTGAAGGGACTGTAGCACGACGATTCGTAATGACTCTCGAAAACAGCACGTAGACGCGGCTCAGAAGGAAACCGGTCTGTAGTTCTTCAAGAGAGCGTTGTCGCCTTCTTGAAGAAAAAACCACTGCACTTCTGTTCCACGCCTCCGGAGTAGTGCCACCATGGAGGACGGAATTAAAGATCCTCTAAAGGACTTCAAGTACCGGTTTTCACCCGCTTTCAGAAGCTCCGCTGTAATTCCATCCACGCCGGGGACTTGCCGTTTTAAGGTGCTGGAGAGCCATTTAATCTCGCTCAGACTGACGTCTGGGATATCATCGGAATAGTGTCGGATAAGACTTGCTCTTGGATCGTTTTCACACTTGCGTGGCTCCAACAATGACGTGTACAGCTGCCTATAGAACCTCTCAATCTCACTCAAAATCTCAGATGTCCCGGAAACGATACTGCCACATTCGGTCTTCAGCTTCGACAGTTGGCTCTTTCTGGCAGACAGATCTCGACAAAGACTTTGAGTCCTGGTTCCGCTCGATCGCTTCTTCAATACGAGCAAAATAAAAGTTGCGTAAGTCCCGCTGCATGCATTTGGAGATCTGTCTGTTGTTGCCTGTATGCTATCAAATCTACTGAAGACTGCAGCTTCATTTCCCGTCTAACAGCCATGAGATTAAGAGTGTGATCGGAGAGTTTTGTGTTCTTCTGCGGCGGATCTTGCAAACCGCACCGCATGGACAGTTTCCACGAGCTTGTCATTCGTATCGTCCACTACATTGCAATCTTCTAGGCACTGAAAAACGATTTTGTAACTCAAGCTGAAATGTTTCGGGACTTTGAATTAGAGCACGGGGACGGAGCGTTGACTTTATTAGACGACACCTCCAACTTAACGTTTAGGTTCAGTGTGCCTCTAACCATTCGGTGATCGCTACCAGTTTTCACCCTCGTAATCACTGAGTCATCACTGAACAGTTGACGTCTAGTCGTCGTATCTCATTTTTGTCGAACCGTCGGGGCTCGACCAGGTCCACTTCCTGTGGGGCCGCTTCTGGAAGAAAGAATTCATCATAAAGAGTCCCATCTTCTCCATGAAGTCGGCCAGCTGTGGCTCCCTTGGGTTCCGTTGCCCTATTCCAAATGTCCCTACCTTCAGCTCACCGTTCTCTCTTGTGCCTAGTTTTGCGTTGAAGTCTCCATTAACACCGTATAGTGGGTTTTGGAGTAACGCATGGCTCTAGAGATATCCTCACATCTACCTCCTCATCGGGATTTGCCGAGGTTGGTGCGTAAACCTGTATGACCTTCAGAATACCGTTTGGTGATTCTGAATATAAGGTACGCAACCCTCGTCGACACACTCCCAATCTTTACAACGTTATTAACGAGAGACTTGTGAACGATAAATCCGACACCTCCTTGGGACAGATGGTCGCCCTACCGGTGATAGAACAAGTTGTTGGATTCGAGGATTACCGTGTCCTCCCCTCTCGGACCTCGGATAATCCTATAATAATAATAATAAATCCTTTATTTCGACCAACAATAGTCATAGATTGTTAGTAAAACTTACTTAGCCTAATGTTAGTATAAATTAAAATAGAAGTTAATATTAAAATGTTAGTTAAAATAGTACTTATCCTATATTAGTAGCTTAACCTACCCCCAGTCTCACATAGCGAACTCCAGGTGGAATTCTCCTGGTGCTGGTGTGTGCACCATTCCAAGCCCTCCAGAGCGGGCTATCCAGCTTCACAGCCAATGTGCTGAGAAGGGTGTTGGAGCTGCTCAATAGCCTGCTCATCATGGACGCGGCACGCTTGCGCATGATCGCGTGAAGTCGTCCACACGAGCATCCGCAAACATAGCCGACGCACTGCAGTGTGGAGGTCAACATCACTCTCAGCACATTGTTGTACTGAACACACAGAGCACTGTAGGCCCGCCGCGTATAGTCTGTCCACAGACTGCACGTGTAAAAGGATTGGCAATACGCCTTGAACAAAGTTAACTTGACTTGAGTCGTACTACGTGCAAATCAGCGAGCCAACATATTGCCCCGGACCGACAGCGCTCGGCGCTCTTTCAATGTCACTGTCATCATCCATGCGTTCAGTTACAATATGTCCGAGGTACTTAAACTCAGCCACTTGTCTCAGAGGAATCCCCATAGCTGGATACGTGGTGTGAAATCAAGTGGTTTGTTTTACCTCTAAAGACAATAAATTCACTTTTTGAGTTGTAACTGAGTCCAGTCTCCCGGCATATGCTTACATTTTCAACAGCTGAAGCTCGCTGACTGAGGGCTCAACAGAACCATGTCGTCCGCGTAACTAAAATTATTCATGGATACACCGTCTATTGAGCAACCGACACCTGCTCTGCTGAGCCTCTCAATCAGTCTGTTAACATAAAGATTAAACAGCCTGGGTGACGTCAGCCCTCCTGCCTCACTCCGCACCCTAGTTTGTAGGGATCACTAAGGTGTTACCCCATCTAACTGTGTTAGTCTGGTTACCGTACCAATATTCCAACAGTGAAACCAACTCTGGTCTCAAGCTACTTTCCCGTTTTATTTTTGCCATAGGATTTTATAAGACACTCGGTCGAAGGCTTTAGACAAATCCAGGAAACACGCATAAACCTGAGTCTTCCTGTCCGTGTAGTTGCACAGTCTGCTTGAGACACAGTATTGCGCTCTCCGTTGATAGTTCAGGCCGAACTGAGCATCATGTAACTTAACTGCCTTACTTAACTGTGTATCAAGCAGACTGTCCAGAACCTTAGCCGAGATGGTCGTCAAGGATATCGGCCTGTAGTTGGTTTCATCCGCTGCATCGCCCGTCCTATTCTTAAGGATAGGCACGACCACTGTCATCATCATTGTATCAGGTAAGTAACCATGACCAACACATAGGTTGTAGAGCAACTTAAGGACTCTGTGAAGGTGCACACCCGCATATCTGAGGTGTTCGACGCTGAGGCCATCGTGACCTGGAGATTTCCACGCTTCATATTGTTTATTGCTGATTTAACTTCATCGATTGTGAAGCGCAACGTGCTACCCCCATATTCACACTGTCCCCAGCGTCACCGTCATTTAAAATACATAATTGCTTGCACGGTTCCACCTTAAACTGCGACTTGAACAAGTTCGCTATATTCCGACACCCACTCACGCCCCCCACTTGAGCTGAGAGACTCGACCTTGCATTCAGTCTATTCGTATGCTGCCAGAACTTACCAAATTGCTTAGCCTCACACGAGGATGCCAGAATATCCATTTTAATTTGTTCTTCATTATCCTGGCACCACTTGAGTTTGCTTTTGAAAGCTTTACGTGACTCTTTCATATCCTCGTATGCTGCCCCATACGTTGGCTTTCCAACACATACCCATGACTGAAAACAAAGACGAGCTCTGGCGTGAGCCGGCCTCACATGCCTATTCCATCCCACTATCTGTTGCTTTTGTTACGCTGTACATTCTTATGACTATAAATTGCAGCATCCTGCAATATACCTATGATATTCTCGTACAATTTATTTATAATTAATTTATGTTCAGATTTATCACAGAATTTATCACAACAATTATTTAACTCTACAGGAAAATCTACTAATCTTAATTTATTATTACAATATTCTGTATAAAGTTTAATTTGTTCACTATCTCTGTGCCCCCAAATTACCCTATTTGTAATTTTAGACTGGATGGGCTGGACCTGCGATAAACCTAAACTAAGTTTACAGTCCACTTCCAAGGGATAGTGATCGGACCACGTCACATCGTTTCTTACGTGTATGCTTTCAACATATTTCCTAGCCATACTCGTTACAAGGCAATGATCCAACCATCGTGAGCAGCCGTGAGCATCACTAGTGTATGTGTACACATTCGAATTACTCGACAACATTTCATAGTCAGCACATACCCACGTCTGCTCACCGCAAAACTAAGCAAACAGCTCCCCTGGTGCATTAAAGTCACCTAACATAAAAACTATACTAATATCGCATTCCTCGATAATTGCGTTAATTTCGCTTAGGCACTCTGTGAATTCCGCAAGGTTCTCGACACAGTCTGTCGGCATATAAACAGAAAAAATAAGCAAAGCTTGCTCATGTACCTGACACTTAATCGCGCACAGACTCACACTATTACATTTCACTACAGACACCGATGAAAACACATTCTTACGTCATAACAGCGCGACGCCTGAATCTACAGCTGTCGTACCCGTGGCTTTAAAAGTCTTCGTGAACGGTGTTGAGGTATGAGAGGTCGTGGTCCATTAGCCAGGTCTCTTGCAATGCTACTACCGAGGCACCCTCACACAACACCCTCACACTGTCTACTGACCGCTTCAGGGACTTACAATTAAAGCTATCAGCTTTAATGACCGACTTTATGACTATTTTGTCCTGATCCATTATTTAGGTCCTCATGATCTAACAGTGTCTTTTCACATTTCTAAATCTTATAAATCGTCTAAAGTATATCCCTTCCGGCCATAATTTATCATCACTAAATAAGGACAACTTACTCCTAGGTATATAGAACTTAAGAAATATATTCCCTTGCAGATTTCATATGTACTTTTCTGGCACAATACGAATTTGTGTCTTTTCGAATACATAATCCGCAACATCTTGCTCTGTATTCTCCTTTGAGACATTATAAATGAAAGCGGGATACGCACATCGGCTGCCTTTAATTTAAGTGATGGATCTACCGAAGCCGTTCCCTGCATGCCTTTAAAACGCGATGTCTTACGCCTTACGACCTGAACCCATTCTCCTTCACTATTATTTTGTATCTCAGCTTCCTCGCATCGCCCGTTTTAATCTCACGTGACATCACCGCATCAGCTGGCAGCGAAAACGACGACGGCGGCGCGTGCCGCCGCTTCTACGTTCGGCACGTGCGAAATGCATGCTTCATCACCGCAGGGCCTCCTGTCGCGGTGGGCTCCACGTGTTGCCGTTTCTGCCCGGGAGCGACAGAGAGGCTCACCGGTTGACATCGCTGCAGCGCTCGCGTAGGATGGAGATGGGCGCACGGTAACTCGTTCTTGCATAGATAGGTGCGGCGGTGTGTCACTTCCTAGGTCGGTCATTAACCCCATCGGCCCGCTTGTGGAGTCGTAACTATCTTGTAGGCAAAAGCCGCCCCTCCTGCTGTTCACACTAGGTTCTATTTCCTCATTTTACTAACCAATGTATCTGGATTGTTTTCTTTGTCTTCAACGTATTTTTCAAAATCTTTTTTGTCATATACTCGTCCTGTTTCCTTTGTAAGTCACGTACCTGGGTCTGAAGCAAAATAATATCCTTCAATAGACGCTTAAGGACATGGTCAAATGTAACGGGCGGCAACTTATGTAGATCTTTGCCACAAATACAGGGTATTTTTGAAATCCCGAAAACGAAGACAGACGACAGTACTAACTATATCTTAGATGATGGGTGAAAAAAAAAATCGATCCTGATGAAAAAAAATCATCTTTTCACAACGTTTTATTAGCTTCATTCACGCTCTATCGTGTTGATATAGTTAAATAAAACATTAATTTCATTAAAAAGAATCATGAAAATACTTAAATATTAAACCAGCAGTGGAATTTAAAATAAATAAATCATAAAATCAGCTGACTAGGGTCAATATCCGTACAGGTCCCGTCACGACGCTGAGCGACAGTGGAGGGGGTGTGTCTGCGCATGGGTACAGTCGCGTTCTAAAGTACTACATGGTACTAGGCTGTTGTTTTATAATATTATAATAGTAATTAATGGTTTTATTGTAGAATCATAATAGTTACTTTACTAGCTTCTTAGAACTTTGGAAGAGGTTGAAATTAAAAATGGATAATGTATGCTTGAGCATTATTTTTTATTTCAATCGTAAAATAAAGTAGTTTGTAACAAGAAAACTTAAGCTAAGGGTGACACGCCGTCCATTATACCGTTAGAACATGGAACATGGAAGCCGGATGTCGATGGTGTGTTGGTGTTACTGGATGCTACTTCATCAGAATCATCATCATCAATGCGAATGATAAATGTTTCCGTCATCAGGTTGACCACATGGTAATTTTTCGGTATTCTTCCTCAATACATTTAACTTTACTGCACAATTTTCCCCATTCACCTTCTATTTACCTTTTCGTTCACTAGTTCAGTCATAAAACAATAGATATAAATAATTTTTTCCTTCGTCTTTAAAACATCGTCGCGCGTCGTGCATAGAAAGCTGTGTGCGACTGTATATTGGGAAACATCGCTTTTCAAAGCGCGGCAAGAATGAGGAACCAATAGCGTGCGCGCACAACAATACTGGCGAGCATTCCCCGTCGCGCCCCTTCGTACCACGCGCTGCCGCCGCCGCCGGCCGACTGTGTGTCACCTCGCGTCAGCGCCAACATATAAATTCCCAAATTTACCTACTAAGATTTGTTTGCAAGCGACATAAGAATTAGAGGCGGCAATTACAATAAAACTTGCAAGTAATTTGTAATAGTTTTGACGTACCTGTTTTCAAATCAAAGTATTGGAAGGATTAAAACGGAAAGTCAATAAAAGTAAAGTAAAATAATTATTTTTAGATTAATTAACTGTCGATCATAATTACAATTGATTTTAACTATTAAATTATTCAATACCATTTTATTTCTATTTTCTTGTACAAAATCAAAGATAACCAAACCCAAGTAAGTACGTTTATTAATTTCAATATCATTTTGTAGTAACGAACTGCTTGTTTCGTCAGGGTACAATTGATTGTCTAATTGTATTAAAAATTACAACTATAACTTCTAAATTCCATATCAAAGACTAGTCGTAGGGATCATATGGAAACTAAACTTATAAAATAAAAGTTGGCAATGTCATAACATTTGACGGTCTGTGGGAATGTTCAAAGTGTTTACCGCAAGGACGTTAGTTAGGACGCAGTAGGCTTCAGTTTTGGTGGGATTCACTATTAATTTTAGTTTTGAGACAGTTCCGCTGACTTTGGACACGCATGCGCGAGCGACAGTTCATTGGTTTTGTTTATTAAATTCTTATTGTTATTACTTGGTATTACGTACTTGTTATTACGTGTTATTCTTGTTGTTACGTTTTGTGTTTCTTTTTGTTTTAATAATGCTAACGCGTACGTTTATAGTGCTCGTGAATACGGCAACATATTAATGTGCCTTGAGAATCTCATAAGGCCACGGAGGATCGGTAAGCCGTTTCATACCTAATTTTTTTGAATTACTTAGTACTGAACTGATCTGAAAAGGTACATAACTGAATACATCAGAATAATAAACATACCTACATAATGGATAAAAAAGCATGACTCTAACCTTTTTAACATTTTATTTAAGTATTTTTTTTTCATTAGCGGGGAATCGAACCAGTTATTTGGTTTATTTAACCTATTTTTTTTAAATAACTTAGTACTGAACTGATCTGAATAGGTACATAACTGAATACATCAGAATAAAAAATATACCTACACAATGGATAAAAAAGCATGACTCTAACCTTGTTAACATTTTATTTAAGTATTTTTTTCATTAGCGGGGAATCGAACCAGTTATTTGGTTTATTTAACCTGTGAATTCGAATTAAAGTGGCTACGTGGAGACAAGCACAGTGGCAAATTAGTAGGTTAAGTAGATAAGTTAGGTATTTAGACGTGTTGTAAATTATTAGGTATTGTGGTACCATCGCTAGTTACGGGCCGCGCGAATTCGGCGTTCGCGCGTACATTGACCCCTAGTCAGCTGATTGTAATTCAGTAATTCCACTGCTGCTTTTATGTTTAAGTATTTTCATGTTTTATTTTAATGAAATTAACGTTTTATTTAACACGATGATTTATACTAACACGATGGAGCGTGAATAAAGCTAATAAAACGTTGTGAAAAGATGATTTTTTTTTCATCAGGATCGATTTTATATTTCACCCATCATCTAAGATATAGTTAGTACTGTCGTCTGTCTTCGTTTTCGGGAGCGTTTCAAAATACCTGTATAGGAATGTCATCGGGCTCTACACTTAATACCCCGATAATGTCATCTATATTCTTCTGTTTACGATCTTCACCCTTTCGTTTAACCAGTCGTTGCGGAATCGACTCAAACAACAAACACTTTGCCTCGTAAATCTCCTCCTCATCAAAGGACTGCTTGTATAACAGTGCCAAACTAACATTGTTCATGACGTCTAATTTATTTTGGCAAAAACATAACACCTCATTTATCACAATCCAACAACTATTACACTTTAGTTTACTCATCTCGCTAGAGGTCAACAACCTCTGACCGACCGCTCGCGCTGTCAGCTGACAAACGAATGACATAATATGCCAGCGTAACTTGTTTATCTCTTGTTCCAGCTCCAGGATCTTCTCGTCAGTCCTCAGGGTGCGTGCGTTATAAGTCGCCAGGTCGAGTCGTCGTAGGTGGCAACTGAACCTCCACCGGAGATTCTTAGCACCCACTGCCCCGCCGTTCCCATGGTCGCCACCGTAGCTAGGAATAGCGGGGCCGCCGGGGACTGGGGGCCGTTTATTAGTTGCGTTGCTCATGGGGGGTTTTTGCCATAGTTGCCATGCTTGGCGAACTGGTTGGCAACCGCAGTTTTTTTTAATTGGTTTTTGCTTTTATCAGAAAGATGCTGCTGCCCATCTTTTGCCTCAGTTTCCCTCTGTCGCCTCTTACGATACTCACGGGAATCACGGGGACACACGGCTCTTGTATTGGTTTAAATAAAATTCATAAAAACTGAAACAAAGCTTTTGTACAATTGTTGACCATATCTACCTAGTAATTAGAAACCCAACGATGCCACGCACTATTCCATCATATAGAGATAAAATCTCACAGTGCACTTAATTTTCAATTATTTACATCAGATAACGTGATAACATATGAAGTTGGTAAAATGAAACCTATGCCGACAGACACCCAATATATTCAACTAAAGAGCTTCTCTCTTAATCTCAGAATTGTGTACACAGTACTGGATACTGTGCACACAAAACACACGTGTTGTATATAACAGTGTTGTTAGCTATTTTGCCAAACGTGATAATTGTGGTAAATCAGCCGATAATGGCCTGGTGGCCTAGATATTTTTAAGTGTGACAATTTTTGATGCTGCACGTATAAGTATTCAGTAGCATTCTAAAATTTAATTTTATGAGTTACTTACCTTTAGTTTATTTAGCAGAAAATAGAGGGCGCTATAGTACATTAATACTGTGAAAGTCAAAACTATAACTATCTAGTAATATCAGTTCAGAAGGTTGGGGTGCGACCGGCTCAAGAACCACCCCAAAGCCGCGAAAATTTATTTAATATATAAAAAAGACATAAAATGATGTTGATTCTGTTAAAAATCTGTTTCTGTTAAAAAGCACAGCGCTGCTAGCGGTGAAAAACTATTTGACGATATGACCATATTATCATGAAATAGCAATGTTGTGTTTAGTTATTAATATCGTTAAACGATCTCTATTCATTGATGTGGCTAATCTATATCATGACATGGTCAACAAACAGTGATAAATATCATGAAATGACACAATTTCACGAAATAATGATTTAATAACTTTTGCAGTAATTGCAGGCAGCCCAGTTTTAATCAGTTTACATCAGATATAATATCAACCGTATGAAAATTGACATGATTTTTAGTTCAAAAATATTAATTTTCATACGTTTGATAGAATTCAATCATATCTATTATTTTTAAATTTTAATTATTACACTTTTAAATCAGGGTGATGCAACTTTGTATGAAAGATGAAAATCTGCACACAATCATGATTTTGTCAATGTTCATGTTGGGCTTGTAAAAATAAAGCAAGAAAAATATCTGTTTCTTTCCTTCATGTTGTTTTAGATTGCGATTTTAAAAATTAGATGCAGAAATTCATATTATATCGGAAAAAACTAAAATGTTAATTCTGTGTTAAACTTTTTGGTTTGCTCTTTAAAGTATAATTATACATATTACTCTGAGATTTGCACAATTAATTTACCTATTAATTGATTAAAATTAAACTATTAAATATTAACAGAATTCTATCAAAGCCATGAATAAATAGAAGAAAAATGACATTTGTTTGTCAACGTCTTTCATATTGAAAATATTTTCTGAAATTTATTCAAATTTATTTCATAGGTTTAGATTTTAATATTTATTATTGATTGCTTAAATTCAGTTATTATGGGCTCAGAATACTTCATTTTCGTTTGAGCGAATACACAGTCATAATATCGTCGTGAATATACAGTAAAGATTTTTGTGAGATGTTAACTCTGTATAAGATATTGACTATAAATGAATTCATTATTTAAAAATTTTATGCACGATGTGTGATTATCATCGAAAGTAAGTTAAGTGTTGTGCAAATAAAAGCACAAAACCATCTGATCACTTTCTGCAGGTTTCCTATAGCAGGAAAAGAAAACTTATGACAATATTGTGGTATGTCTTTAAACATTTTGAATTTATTGGCTGTTATTTGTAGTGATTATTACTATATTGACTTTTTATCTATTTCAGAACTTTTATTTGCGCTGAGTTAAATTATCAACATGAGAATTTTGCTGATTTAAATTTATGTTCATGTTATGTGAGGAATAATAACTCTCTAACAATAATATATTTTATATATCAATAAAATATGTGGAGATATTATGTGCTAAAGTAATAAAAACATCAATAATAATGTATAGCTTATAAAACAATCTTTCTCCCAGAAAATAAAATTACATAACTATACTTATTTATAGTTTTATTTTATCTCACATACTAATCAAAGTATATTCAGTAATTTTGGTGCAACCTCTCAAATGTATGAATTTACCCCATAGGTTTGTGAGGCTTGAGCCAAAATTACTCGAATATGCCTTAAATAAAAAGTTCAAAGTTACAGATTACAAAGGTTTGAAATTCCGCTAAAACGTTTTATATGGGCGCCCACCGTAGCGCTTTTAGTGTACACTCATAAACACGTGTTTCCGTTTTTAGTATGAAGTTGGCGTTCTTCTCTTGGTAGAAATAATGTGTTCTGTGCTTTTAAATGAAATAACGATTAAATTAAACGTTAGGATTTTTTAATAATTTTATAAATCTAATTATTTAAACATATAAATGTAATTTATTTATATTATTTAATTTATAAGTAACTGAAGGCAAAATATACTACTTTTTCCATTTGATGATAGACGGCGCTGTTTTAAAAACTAAATCGGTGTAGTTTCAATTTAATTTACCAAATTTATAACTATATTTTAAACTTTATTTATAAATATGGTATTTATTTGAAAAACACCCGTCATCGCGCCTATAACTTAGATATAATAGAAAATTAACATTTAAAGGAAGGAAAATACTTAACCTTCTTTTTTTGAAGTTCTGTAATCGGATAAAAAGTCGCCTATAAGTTGCCCCAAGTTACTAACTACCTACATACAAAGTTTCATGTAAATCGGTCTAGTAGTTATTACGTAAATCCGGAATACACAGACAGACAGACAGACAGACAGACAAAAATTCTAAAACCACTGATTTGGCTTCAGAACCCTTTATTTTACTTCCCTAGACTTGTTTTTTCAAGAATATATTAGAACTACAGACACGACTTTTCTACAGATTTATTATATGTATAGATAAGTGTTTGGACGCAGTGATTCAACGCAACGCGTAAGCGCCACGATCTGTATGGCGCTTAAGACCTTCTTCTCGCAGTATTTTGTGGCCAAACATTGTGCACTATCAACGGACCGGTTGCTAACCGTTGGACCAGGTGAAATTTGTTTATTTGCCCGTCCGTGTTCGATAACAAAATTATTGCGATATCTCCTAAAAAGAAATGCGCTGGATGTTGTCGCTTCTTGGAGAAAAATATTGCGTCCATGCAATGCGGTCAGTGCAAAGATAAGTATCAAACTGTGTATGTGAATATAGATGATGAAAAATTCAGCATGCTCACAAAGGAATGGAAGGCTAATTGGACATTCCCGGCGTGTGTATGCAGGAAACCAAGAACCGGGGATAACGCCAATACACCTGTGCGGAGCGGCGGCGGACGGAGTCACTGCTAGCGGGGCCGCGGTGACCCCGGTCACGTACATAACTGACGAGCTCGAGGGGTCGCCCACATTATACGAAAATATAACACGCCGCACGAAGGTGCTTGCTACCAAATCTAACCGTTCGCCGTCGCCAGATATATGCCATGAAAATACAGTGGAAGCTGAAGCAATAGGCGGATCTGCGGCTTATCTCACTGAAAATCGTTTGCGTGAAATTTTGAGGCAAGAGATCTCCCATGTGCTTAAAACCACGATAAAAGACCTGGTTTCAAAGGAGTCCTCAAGCATTAAGCAAGAGATCTCTAATTTTAATGATTCGTTGAACTTTTTTAACGGTTGGTTCGATAACTTAAAGAAAGAAATGGAGGAAAAAACGGCAGCGATTAAGAATCTCCTAACAGAAAATGCTAGCCTACAGTACACAGTAAGCGATCTTTCTAACAGGATGGTAACTCCTGAACAAGTCCTACGCGAGAGGAATGTGGAAATAAATGGTATCCCCGAAAGAAAATCTGAAAATTTAGTTAATATTATAACACAAGTATCTAACTCTGCTGACCATGAACTTGATAGAAGACTGACCATTGGTAGAAGACATATTGCATGTGACAAGGGTCGCAAGCTCAACCCAAAACTGATCGAGCCCGCACAGTAGTAGTAAAGCTGCGCAGCGTGCGGCAGCGTGACGCACTGTTGGCCGCGGTCGCTACTTACAACAAAAGGAACCCAACCAACAAGCTCAGCACTTCACACTTAGGCTTTGAAGGACCAAGCACTCCCGTATTTGTTGCAGACCATCTTTCACGCAGTAACAAATCACTGCATGCTGCCGCACGTAAAAAGAAAAGAGAATTAGGATATAAGTATGTTTGGGTACGCAACGGGCGCATATACATGCGAAAGGATGACTTTAGCCAGGCCTTACTTATTTGGAATATGGACTTTCTAAACAACGTGAAGTAGTTTTTTTTGGTATTTTTTTATTATTCTTGTTTTCAATGTATAAGCGACCTAGAGACATATATTATCAAAATTTAAGAGGTCTTAGAACCAAAACTAACGATGTTTTGGTAAATATCTTACAAACAAATTACAAACTCCTTGTATTTACGGAAACCTGGTCTGGATAGATATTGTGTGTATCGTAGAGATCGGTGCTCTATTTCTATTAATAAGTCCGATGGCGGAGGAGTAATGATCGCAGTATCCAATGACATTCAGTCCATTCGAGTTCCAAGCTGGGAATCTGACTGCGAAGATCTGTGCGTCATCCTTAATATTAAAACTAATAACACTGTTTTTAAAATTGCTTTGGGTGCTGTCTACCTTCCTCCTCCAGTCAATTTAGATTTACTTTCAAAATTTTTAGACAATAGTAGTAATATTTGTTATTGTGTAGATGATATCATAATATTAAGTGATTTCAACCTAGCTCATATCTCCTAGTCCAGTCAAAAAAATTGTAATTTTATGAAACCTAACAACTATATAAACAATAGCTTAGGATGTGCTTTAATAGATTTTATTTGTGCTAATAGCCTATTTCAATGTAATAATTTAATTAACTGTGATAATATAATATTGGATTTAGCGTTAAGTACAGTTAAGAATGCTCGCGTTAGCAAACTCCTGGATCTCATTAGCAAATTAGACCCGAAACACCCTAATTTATTAAGTTTACCCCATACTAACTTAAATTATTTACAAACTAAAACTCGCATTGATTTCAACTAATTTAAAGCTAATTACCAAAAAATAACTCCAAATTAAGCTTAATCGATTAGGATGAAACGTTTTGTAAATTTGTTGAAGTTGACGAAAAGGTCCAAATTTTTTATCACAAATTGTATAACATTATTCAAGAATGTTCCAAAACGCAAACTACATAAGTCTCGTCACCGTTCGTGGTTCACCCCGATGTTGATAAGGCTGAGATCTGAGCAACACAAACTTAGGCGGAGATACAATAAATATAAGAAGTCCAGAGATAAGCTAGAGTATGACATAGTTCGTAATCGCTGTCATAAACTATTGCACAAATGTTACAAGGAATATAGAGCTAATTTTGTTTCCGTTATTTTTAATTTTTAATTATTCTTTATTAGTAGGCAAATTCCCTACAATATGGAAAAATGCTCGGGTCATTCCAATACATATAAAGGGAGATGTATCGTCAGTGACAAATTACAGACCTATCTCTATACTTTCTTTTTTTTTCAAAATTGTTTGAGGCGACTTTGTGTCCATTCCTAACTCATCACATTGAAGCCAATTTAGTGATTTTCCGCACGGTTTTCGAAAGGGCCGTTCTACCGAAATGAACCTTATCTCATTTATTTCACACATTTCGCGCGAGGTTGATAAGGGATGCGAAGTGGACGTCATTAACACTGATTTGTCCAGCGCCTTTGATAAGGTAAACCATGCCCTGTTACTGAGCAAACTTGAAGCCACAGGAATTCATGGGTAATTAATTGCTTGGCTTACTTCATACCTAGAGAAAAGAACACAGTTGGTGGCGGTGGGGGGTTATGAATCGCAAACGTGCTACGCAGTATCTAGCGTACCTCAGAGTTCCCATCTGGGGCCAATATTGTTCTCGCTCTTTATAAGTGATGTCACGAGTACGCTAAAGGCAAGCCACGTTTCCTTGTTTGCAGACGACCTGAAACTGTCGAGAGTGATATCAACAAATTTAGACTCTTTACTTCTGCAAGATGATCTTGACCGACTGGAAGAATGGTGTAAGGCAAACTATATGATGTTAAATCCCAAAAAAAGTTTCTATATCAAATTTACTAAGAAAAAGAAGCCTTGCACTACTTCCTATAGTCTTAAAGGTACTATGCTCTCAGAAGTAGGTGAAATGAGAGATCTAGGTGTTATGTTGGACATGAAACTCACCTACGTTTCTCATATTAATATGATTTTAAAGAAAGCTGCGCAGATGCTGGGCTTCCTTAAACTCAATACCAGAGGCTTTCAAATAAGCACTAAAATCTTACTTTGTATCACCCTAGTAAGGAGGCAACTGGAATATGCGAGTACAATATGGAACCCAACATACGCTGTGCACTCCCAAAGAATAGAAGGTATTCAGAGAGCCTTTACAAGACATCTTGCCTTCATATGTAGTGGAATTTCACATAGGCGTCCCTACGAACAGCGATTGGCATTTTTTGAAATACCTTCCCTGAATAGTAGGAGAAAAATTCACGACCTGCTGGTATTATATAAAATAGTAAACGGACGGACTGCCTGCTGTGAACTACTACAATATTTCTCCCTAAATGTACCATACAATATCCCTCGTCGTCCAATAACAAAATTGTTACACACTCCCCAATCCAGGACTAACATGGGGTCATACGCCCCGGTACCGCGAATGTGTGACACCTATAATTCACTCTGTGGTGTGTTGCCTACTGTCGATATTTTTCATGATACTTTCCCTAAATACAGGAAAAATGTAATAGATCACTATTATAAATAATTGGTGAATGATTTAATTATAATCTAATATCCATGTTCCCTACAGCTGCTGCTTAGTTATGTGCATGTTTTTATTGTCTTAGTTATAAATTATCTTTAAGTATTATTTTTTGTGCTACATTTCTTTATAAGCTATTGTAACTCTGCCTTGTCTTAATTTTTTTAGTATTTTGTAATGCTGTGTCACCTATAAGGTTGCACACATCAGTACCTATATTAGGCCCACGTTCAATAAAATGTAATAATGTGTGCACTGCTGGTGTCCTATGAATAAATAAATAAATAAATGTTTTAACCACGTGTACTTCTCATATTTTTCAAATAGAAAAAAGGCATAAAGAGTACTTATTTTTATTATTCAACAAATTAGTTCAGTGAAAAAAAGCATAATATTACTTCCTTTTCAGTCTGATTCCATTCCATGGTAATGTATTCACGAATATTTTTTCTAAAATTATTAATTTTCTAAAGAACATTGGTGTATCTCTTCAAACATTTCTCTTTAAAAAAAAAAGAGTCTAATAAAGAGTAGCGTAATTTAAATAAAAGTTAATAACTAATTAAATATTAACTTCTACTTTTAGCTTGTTTAATTAAAGAAAAGCGTATTTTTCTTCAATAAAAGATCACATTCCACGTTCTAATTTGTTTTATGTGTTATAAATATATTTAAAATCTACTTTAAAAAATTACTAAAATTATTGATTATATGCATCTGTTGCTAAAGGCAACGCTCTAATCATTTGAGGATTACACTAATGGATAGATAATTTAAAATCTATATTTTCACGTTTTATTTAATTTCTAAGTTCGCTTTTCTTTTTAATGAAAATAATTCCAAAATTGTGTGAATTTTATGATAAAGGGCGTACGCGGAGCGCGGGCGGCAGTGCGCTGCATACGTTCGTAAGAGGAAGCCGTGTCGCTCTCGTCGTCATCGTTCCGTGTTTTGCCGCAAACATTTATAATATTATTTGAGTACCTACTTACCAACCGATGCGAAAAGACGCTACGAATTGTGTTATTGTGAGAACATAATTTTGTGTAATTTGTGGGTTGATTAGTGCAAATGCCTAAATACGAGTACAAGAAGAATAAACGTCAACGACGTCAAAATGCTCTAAAGATGAATGAAATTCTGTAAGTAATTTGATGTATTATGCAAAGTTTACCTACTTTTATTCCGCTAAATACCTACATGTTATTACATAGTTTCTTTTTATTTTAGGAAGAGAAGAAAAATACCTGAATGCTAATTTGACGTCGAAAATTCAAATATACCAATAATTGAATATGATAATGGGTAAGTCGGACGCACTTTTGAGTCCATAGAGTTATGAAATTACGAACTGAACTTAAGAAATTTGATGTGATATTTTTTGTGGTTACCATGTAAATAATATGAACCTTTTCAAATATATAGCTAAAATATGTATCTAAATCATTTATTATAAGTAATTCAGTTTTGTTTTCATGCAAGATCTAATATAATTATTTTTTATTGCAGGATAAATACAAACAATGACGACGATACGCCAGTAAACGACTTGAGTCAAGAAACCATAGAATTACAGGATACCTGTCTTGGTTCAACTGAAATGGTTGAAGATGTAGAGGTTTGTTTATTTAATTTTTGGTTTCTAGATATTATAGTGCACAAATATGTACTAATCAAAATACCTTAGTAGGTATTGTGATTAAGTACACACTTGTGCCTGCGATTAGGTAAAAGATAACTAAGTAGGTACTAGTACAAAGTAGGTATCAGTACTAAGTAGGTCAGTAGGTACTAATGCCTGCAGTATACACACCTACTAAGGTGTTGTTATTAGGTAAAAGATATCTAAGTAAGTATTAATACTAAGTAGGTATAAGCAGATTAGTAGGTACTAATGCCTACACAGTATAATCTAATCACAATACCTTGGTAGGTATTGTAATTAGGTATAAATAAGTACTAAGTAGGTAGGTATAAATATTTCTTTACCTACATCTATTTTTAGGAGCCTCTATTTAGTCTGAATCATGCAAAATTGTATTACTGATTTATTTACTTATATATAGTTTTCTTTTTGCAGTTACAAATATCTTGTGAGGCTAAAAGTGCAATAATGAAAAATAATAAGAAGAAGAATAATTGACGTCAGCCACTTCTTTTCGGAATTAATAAAATTTCAAATCATGGTCCATTGGGTGGCAGCTTCATCGACCACAATTTATCTTCCCATTTGCTACTGATAACTTCATGGTTCTCTAAAACGTCTTTTAGATAACAACAAGAGGTTGATTGCCATAAGTGCATCCAGCTGTGAATTAGTACTACTTACTATTGCAAAAGTACCTGCTACAGCGCACATATTAATATTTACGTAAGTGTCACTGCAGTTGTCTCCATTTATGACAAACTTTTGATTGCAAAGTCGACATTTAAATGTAAAATTTTGACTATAGGGATGTGTACTGTGAAGAACTGAACACAATTATGGAGGAGTTCGCACGTCTCCAACCAGCTTCGGTCAATTGCTCGTCCCCTGCGACAACGCGTGACCTCATACTGCATAACATGCGGTCTCCGAGTTACAAGAGCTGGGGTAGGAAGCTCTCCGTCATTGGCCGTACTCACATGACTAGTATCTAAAAAAATATAGTTACGTATGTAGAAACAAAATTGAATAAAAATAAAAACAACCATTTTTTTCTTCATCCTCATCAATCATTGGGGTGAGGATAATGTCAGCCAGCATAAGTAATAAGCAGGCTAAGTTACAAGGTGCTCAGTTCAAAAATTAGTAGGTAAGTATGTTACTTTTCAATACGTGACACGTAAAAATTGACAATAATCAAAAAACACATCTGCGAAACATCTACTAAATATAATATACCTACCTACCTACCTACCTATTTACCTATAGTGAGTAGGTATCTTTTAAACTCACTATTTTCAATGCTTCATTTTCTCATGTTAGATACCTTCCCGGGCGTTCGAAATGAATGGTGTCATTTTTATTAATTAGATAATATATGAGAATACATAATTCTAATATAATGCAACTAATATATCGAATAAAGAAAATGAAAATACATTTATCATTGTCTGCCGTGTCTATTTCCATTAAATAGTTTATTGATGTTGAAAAAACAATACTACGTTCGTACTGTAGGTGGCGTCTTGCAGATTTCTTACGCGATATATTGTAGCAAGAGTCGGCGGACAGAATGCTCAAGGTCGTTCGCTAGGGGTAACGCCTTAATTCTTCTAATTTAATACTTACATAAGTATGTATTTTGTAATTATTCTGAATTTGTGACTCATAAAATTGTCTTTGATAACAATCTTGGTGACAGACAATAAGACAAATAATCGGATAAAGAGTTGACTCCGTGAGGAAAACTAGCAAATATCGAGTAATTCAGTAAATGTATACTGTATAATTACATGAATGATTTCTTTACCTATTTTAAAATGCTTCTATATTATACTATTTTCTTTAAAACAATGCAACGTAATAATTGAAATCATAAAACTGAAGGTAATAGCGAACAAATAGAAAAGCACATAGTTCATCTGAAGTTTGATCCACCTGGGATGTTGGATGCTGAGAAAAGGGTGGGGTTGCTAACTCTTAGGGTATAGACTTATCTATGCCCATCAACATAAGGACCCTATCTGAGGCTGAAACATACCGATACCTGGGTATGTCACAGAATATGGGTATCGATGAGGCGGATATGAAACAGTCAGTTTGCGATGTGTTTTATGTACGCTTGACAAAAGTGCTCAACAGTCTTTGGTCGGGCGTGAATAAGACACACGCATATAGCGGTTGGGACATGCCTGTCCGTATGACCGACATGTGGGGTGGTCTGCCGACCGAAATTATTCCTGTGGTCGTTTCGGCGAACGAGCTAATCCCGGTCAGCCTCTCAGGTCATCTGAGGCGACTGAGACTCCGTGACGGACCGCTCCAGGCTCAAATGCAGAAGGCGGTGCTCCTCGATACCGCCCGTATCGTCCGCCGGTTTCTTTCCCTTTCCCCCTAACCCTCGGCCGTTTGGTCTCCCCTGCCGAGGGCTTCCATCTGGTTGGGTTTTTATTTATTTATTTATTTTTTATGTATTTATTTTATTTTATTGATATTTATGTATATTTATATCTTTCGTTTACAATTATATATTTATACAGCCCAACCAGATGAGAAAACTTTATAGATAACCCATAATAATAATAATAATTTCTTTATTTGCTTAAAACATGGTATTTGTAGGTGTTACAGTAAAATAAGTTCACATGTTTTGCTTATAATTAGCATGCAAATTTAAGTTTATGTTACATACATTTCAGGTAACATTTATTTCAAAAAGGGTCAAATACATTCATAAAATCAATATCAACAAATCAATAATTATTAAAGCCTAATGTCAATAAATTCTTTAATGTCATACACTTTTAGTTCAATAAGCCACTTATATAGTCTCGATTTAAATAAATTCATTTTGAGGTTTTTGATGTCATTGGGGATCTTATTATATATCTTAACACACATTACGAAGCAAATTTTTCTGAATTTAGCAGATCTCGGAATAACGCTTAACACTAATCTATCCGGATTTCTTTTAAATCTAGAGTTTATATCTCTGGCTTTCCGGAAGAGCTCAGTATGACTTTTGACAAAGCAACTCATTTCAAAAATGTACAGTGCTGGCAACGGAAGTAAGCCTAAGCTCCAATAAGATGCTCTACAGGACTCGCCCGACAGAATCCCACATATGGCTCTGATGCATTTTTTGCGCTACAAATGCCCTTTGTCTCTCAGTACTATTCCTCCATATTATCACCCCATAACGTAGAATGGAGGCTACATATGCGTGGTAAGTGGTAATAGCTGTTTGCAAGTTAGTTACGCTCCTTGTTTTATAAAGAGCATAAACAAAGCTATTGATATGCTTGCATAAGGCCTCAATGTGTAATTTCCAGTTAAGAATCCTGGTCTATCGTTACACCTAAAATTATGTATGTGTGATTTCTTTAATCTTTTCGATATTGAGGTTAAAATTGTGTTTATCATTTTGGATTTATTGAATTGTATGAAAATTTGATTTATTTAAATTTAATTTTAGATTATTTTCCTCTAGCCATTTAGTAATGTTGTCAATAGTATTATTAATTTCAATTTCATGGTCATGTATAGAATTATATTTATTTTAATCTGATGTCACAATTATTGATATCTCATCTGCAAAAAAGATATATTTATGACCAGTCACTCTGGTTATGTCATTTATGTATAGTATAAATAAAAGTGGACCTAGCACACTTCCCTGAGGGATACCACACATGTTATTTTTTAGAGTAGAAGAACATGTTATCAGTTCGCTATTTATGATTTTGTTAACAGTGACGCGCTGACACCGATTCCTCAAGTAGTATGATAGCCACTGTAGTGTAGGTCCTCTTATTCCAATCGTTTCAAGTTTAGTTAAGAAAGAGGTCGTAGTCTACAAAATCAAACGCCTTGGCCAAGTCAAAAAATAGACATGTTGTTAGATAACGTTTATTTAATTTTGTCAATATTGTTTGCACAAGAGTAAATATTGCTAAAGTTGTCGACTTTTCTTTTTGGAAACCGAATTGATCTTTATTAATGATGTTGTATGTGTTGCAATAATTAAGTATTCTCATGTACATGCATTTCGCGAACACCTTCGATAGAACAGGTGCAGGTACTTAGTCGCCTGTGCGATACTTTATACTGCTAAAACAAGTGGGAGATTACCATTCTACCTTCATTTGTTCGTATTTCTTTTTATTTTTCTTACCCTCATTCCCAACAATAATTTAATGTATTTCAAGCGAATACCTCACTGTAACACAGGCCTTTACCTAAAATAATCAGCACGTAGTTCTTACGTGGTGGGTTACTGTTATTCAATGATTATTATTGCGGACCATAAAAAGTAAGACCCTAGAGCATGTATTTTTTAAACATTGACTTTTATAGTACAGGTATTCAAAATATAAGTTTCTTAAAATTTGATTCGTTAAATTGGGCTTAGTCACAGTCCATATTTAAAAGGAGCTCCATACGAAGTTTACAATACAATTTAAATAGATAAATAAAATGAAAATTCCCTTTTATGCTCGGCCTTTATAAGCGGAGTAGGAAGCTCTTACGGTGTTTGTGTATGGCAAACAATGAGGGTGCGTTTTACGGAATCTCGCGTTTGTTTTGTTGATGGAAATCCCAAACTTAATAAAAAGATTTAGATCTCAGTAAATTGAAAACTCAATAAAAGTATTCGTTATTAGATTATAAATATGGCATTGACATACTCGTATTGATAGTTTTTTATATATATTTGTAAAAACAATTTCATGTATCATTTTTCTACAATCTACATTTAAGATTGTAGTAACTTTGAAAAAGGACAATTTTTGTTTAGAGGTATGCGGGACGAAAAAATACGTCTTAAGTTGCCAGCCAAATAATATTCGTTCTGTTTTTCACTTGGTTGACGTACGACGACTACCGCTAGCTGGTACGTCTATGTTTCAAGATGTTAGCGTTGTTAGCCTTTTGGCTTTTACAACTTCATCTGAATCAAGGCCGCGCAAAACCGCGAGCTAAGCGAGGTCGCGAGCTGGTCACAGCCGCAAACTGTGTAAGGCTGCGAGCTGTGCAAGGCCGCGAGCTGATTTGCTACAAGATCACTATAAGGGAACATTTTTTTCAACGGTTTATGATTCTATAAACTTTATGACTGGGCTATCGTTATCGTTTTTATAAGCAGCAGCGATTGGCCTCATAAAATACATGATAAATGAATGAATGTTAAGCAATTGCACTAGACAAGTACGAGTGGAAATCGTGGGCTGAAAAACTTAATTATTGGGTCTCATAGATTTCTGCCTGTTTTCGATGCCTACAAAGCAAAGCAAGCAAATGTAAGTTTATAATCGCAAATAATATGTGATATAAATATAAATTAACTATTTTTGGATTTTTTATTTTTCTTTTTTCCGTAGTGGGGACCTGAAATGCCTCAATCCACTTTGACATATCATCTACTACAAATAAATATGTTTTATGTTTTTGAGTTCATGGACGTCCGGGCGACTGCCAGGTCTTCGGGCGTGGTGCAGTAAGCGTGATCGGCACACTCCGTGCAGGCCTTGTAAGCCCCCTCAACGGCTTTATCTATACCCGCCCACTAAACGTAACTAAGTGCTAAAGCTTTAGACTTTTTATGCACATGTTAAGTTCATGTAGTATCTTCAAAACCTTAACTTGCACCTCTCTGGTATAAGTATATGGTGAGCCCGTATAATGCGACATATCTCCTCATACAGATCTTTATCCTATTAAAATATGGTTTAATTCCAACAGTGTTACACTCATGTTGCCAACCGTCTATGTAAGTAAGTACCCTACTTAAAATTTGATCTTTTCCGGTTTCACTATTTATTTGATTATAGCCTATGTAAGCGTATCTTGTGAAAAATATAGATACATAATATGTTTATTCGGGAATTCAGTCGTTAGATTTATTTTCAAACCTTGTTGCCAATCTCTATAAATTACCAGCGCAGTTATTATTCGTACTACGTATTCTATTTCATAAACATAAGCTGATAATATGATAGCCCAACACTGCATCCAAGAAGTATATAATCGCTACGTTTTACCTGCATCCTGCTCGCTGTCATTTTAGGTCATATTGTTGTACTATTCTCTCATTTCAATTGCTCATTTTTTAAATAACTTGCCAAGGTACATGTAGTACTTTTTTGTATATTGTCAAAGTAAATTGATAAAACGTGTCATAATAAAGTTTTTTTAATAGTGTTATAATTGAACTTTTCTTATGAATATGGTATAAAAGAATGCTACCAATAACAAAAGTTTATAATGTTAGGAATATTCATAAACATTACATGTTTGGTTAGGACTGTGACTGGATTCACGCATTCAGTCACGTTCCCAACCTTGTGCATGTCGTTACGCTAAAATCTGGATGGATGAGATAGGGATGGTTACTGGATTCGTGAAGCCGAGGTGTGTGCTATGTGGCGAGCTATAGAAAAGGCCAACAGTAGATCATAAGTAAAGTGTTGATGGTGATGTATGTGCATAACTATACTTTATCTTTTTACGTCCATAAATTATACACGGTCAAACATCCAGACCAACGGCTGCTCTATGCGGAATTTGAACCCGCGAATTCTCTCAACCAACCGCTTAACCATTGTGCTACCGAGCTATTTTTGAATAAAAGTGTAATCATTTCTTAAAGACATTGTTATAATAAAATACTTTATGGGTACTTGACACAGAAAAGTATATTGTAATCGTTATGTGTATCTTCATTGAAAATGTTTTATTACTTTTTCTCTTTTCCTCGTTCATTTCAGCAAAACAGAATGGTATAACACTTCTCGATAATGCCTTGTTTTTGTCATAGTTTTAGTAAGGGATTTTATTTCATTCACTAGCGTACAATTTTCAGTAATGTGATAAATATTTCCTCACAAAAATTTGGAATAAATGTTCTATTGCTCTTTTTAATTAATATAGGACACTTAAAACCAAACTTAGTTTATGAAAGATATATAGGTCATATACTTTTGCTAATAACACAACATCTCTAACGAAAATCTTTTAGGCTTTTCAATAATTAATTTTGTGAAACCCGATATACTTACCTAAAATAAGTATAAAATAGAAATTATTTATACGATTTGTTGATTATGAAATACTCAACTTTTAATTTAAACATCATTGAAATTTTCAACTTACAAAGAAAAACCCTTAAGGGAGAGATCAAAAAATATGATCGGTGAGCTATGACAATTTATTATAAAATCATTTTATTGTCGTTCATCATTACAGGACTTGTGACGGAGTCCACTGCTAAACAAAGACCTTTCTTATTTATTCTGCAGTGTAGTAGTGGCCAGCGTAAGAGATTCCATTACCCAATATTAAGAGCGAAACTTAAACAGGAGATGGGTAGCATCTTCATGTTAACAACTCAATACATTATTAATAAAAAAAACTGGCGTTGTCAAAACGCTCGCTAAGCGTGCCAACTATGGCAAATATTACTTCTATGAGGATATCTACTTGATTGATTATATATGATGATATATAATCAATCAAGTAGATATCCTCGCTAATCGCTGATGCTAATGATATGATTGATGTATTAGCACAATGATCATTTTGCTCGAAAATCTTGATTTAAAAATGTATCTTAATTACGTTTATTGAAGTTCAAACTTCTGTAGCTGCGGTGAGCGATTTTTGGCAAGCGCAACACGTCACGGGTATGTCTACGACGCGTAGTATAGCGACCTATGTACATGCATACGCATATATCATTGAGTTTTCATTTCTGTCGGTAGTCCTTATAGGTGCCTCTGTTTTATTTTTATATAAATAGAAGGGTAAATAAGGAGC
Organism: Parnassius orleans; assembly: GCA_029286625.1. NCBI lineage: Eukaryota > Metazoa > Arthropoda > Insecta > Lepidoptera > Papilionidae > Parnassius > Parnassius orleans. The sequence goes on from JAGSMP010000074.1 coordinate 488,567, forward strand.
ACACAACCCACGTGATAGTAAGTAGATGTTGTGTTTCCAAAAATATTTACTCGCCATGAAACATTAAAGATGGATGCTACGTTACGAGTAAAATGGGTCGCAGGTTTTCGTCACTCTCCATACGAAACACAGCAATATTATACTGCTAATTAGACGCTGGTGTTATATACAAGATGTAGCAAGTTCCTTACACGATCAAGCCGACTTAGTGCTGCAGTCTTTCACGTATAGGAACAGAAAGGCATTGCAACCTATTCTAAAATGTTCATTATGTACCGTGCAGGTGTTAGGGCCCCGTTTCCTACCACTTGTTTATCATTTAATGACCCACTACCATAAAGCTTTCTTTCCATGTTATAAAAGTATTGTTCTACTGAACATATCTTTCTCTCGGTCATTTATACTTTGTTTCTAAAATGTCAACAATGCATTTCAGAGAGTGTGCGCAGGAATCGCACAATTTAATTCCTCCTCTCCCTTCCACCATCGGACAACCAGACGTTCGTTCAGTCTCCACCCTTTCGTTGTTGACTTACCACGCATTGGAACGAAACGGTTCGCTAGGTCGTTCATCATGCGTACAACAAATGAGTGGAATAAGTTGCCAGCATCTGTCTTTCCATCCGATTACAGTGTGGGTGTCTCCAAAGCAAGAGTGAATAGGCTTTTGTTAAGTCAGTGCGCTTCACCATCTTAGGCTACTTCACCAGTTACCATCAGTAGGGAATTGTGGTATTCCTTGGGAAGGCCTATATCTATATCTATCTATATAAAAAAGTTAAAGTTACAGCCTATATACGTCCCACTGCTGGCACAGGCCTCCTCTCATTTCTGAGAGGGTTTTAGGCTAGGAAATGTCCGCCGCGCTGCCCCAATGCGTGTTGGCGAACTCACATGTCTTCGAAATGTTTTTTTTTTGATTTCTCAGACATGCAGGTTTCCTCACGATGTTTTCCTTCACCGCCGAGCGTGGTAAATCAGCACTTAAAATTGCAATTAACAATTTCATTGGTGCCGGCGGGGATCGAACCCGGTTGCTCGCGTACTGTGAAACTTACAGCGAGCGCTATATATATATAATATAGGCCTTGTGAAGGGCTGTAATGATGATGATAATGAAGCCAAATGTACTTACTACGAATACTCAATCTTTATGCCTCTTCACGTATTCTCATACGCTTTTCTCACTCTCTCTCTCACACACACACACACACACACACACACACACACACACACACACACACACACACACGCACACACACGCACACACACGCACACGCACACACACACACGCACACACACACGCACACACACACACGCACACGCACCCGCACCGCACCTGCACCCGCACCCGCACACGCACACGCACACGCACACACACACACACGCACACGCACTCGCACACGCACATGCACATGCCCACGCACACGCACACGCCCATGCCCACGCCCACGCACACGCACACGCACACAAATAGGTCGCAAATAATACTTACCTACTACTGCTAGGCAAGAATGAATAGGCTTTTGTTATGTCAGTGCGCTTCACCATCTTAGGCTACATCACCACTTACCATCAGGTGGGATTGTAGACAAGCGCTGACTTAGTACAATATAAAAAAAAATATCTGAACCTGTATAAACGAAAAATATCATTTTGAGGCTACTTAATTATTTTAATTACTAACCACCAATTTTAACAAAACATATTTAGAGAAAAAATGGCAAACAGCTGTTTGCAAGAGCGACCCTATTAAAAAGATACGAAATGGTTGATCGCTTAAACTTTCCAGTAGCTTAAACCTCCAAAGGACACCCGGGAGTCCATATAAATGCACTCCCCTGTTTTCCCTGGATTAGATAAGACACTACAGCTATTTTTTAAAATATTATAAGATATAGGTATCAGCCGCTACCATGTTCATATTAATAGCCGTAAACTAGAAAATCTTTTGAAATTACTTAAACTCCTCAGTTACACTGCTGTTTTAAAATTTAACGAACATAAAAAGTAAAAGATAAGCAAAGACGTAGCCAAAACCCTTCGTATATTGATAATGAAAAAATAATTTACATGTAAATAAACACGTAACAAAGTATTTAATACTTCGTTTTAGTTAAAACTATGGATTTAAGAGATCCGGCATTGTCATTAAATACTTCAAAAAAAATTTCAATGTACATTCAATATCAATAGATTATTAAACATAATATATTTGACTCTAACAAATTATTACTCTGGACGTAGTCCTAAGACGTTGCCGCTCTTGTATCAGTGTATAAACTACTCAGACAAACTATTAAAATATAACTATAATTACTTGGACAAATTATTATATATTGTTCATACATGTATCTTTGTCTATCCCACGAAGCTAATTCATCCTAAATGACTTTTGACTAGTATTAGTCGAAATTCGACTGTTTGCCATAGAACAGTTTGACTTACTTTTTAATTGTGATAATAATTGTGTGATTTCCCTCAGAGTACTTTCCCTCAGATTTTCCCGAAGTGAACATATAAATCAAGACAAAGGGAAGAGGCAAAGGTATCTTAGCTCATACAGCCATGATTGTGATCAAAATATTTTTATTTAATTGGTTAAAGCGTTTTGTATGGAAAAATCATGTGTATATGTTCACTTTTTACTTGCGCATATAATTTTATTTTTGTGCACATTAGCCCATTACCCTTTGAATGATATAAATTTTATTCCTTTTCTTATGTAGGGTAAGGTTCCTACTTCAATTTTCAAGGTTTACGTATTATTATGATGATTTATGACGACAATAAAAATAAATTTGTTGAAAACAACAAATTTCAATTTAGTTTCTTGTTATGCGTATCATGAAATTAACTCATCTGAAAAATTGTATCTGAATTACATGACGATAAAAATCATATAAATACATTTATTCTGGTATAGTTAGCCAACACGTATTGTGAAATTTATATGTATTTCCATCCTTTTTGCGTTCTTATAAATGTTTAAATGAATGTAGTGTGTTAAAAGCTAGAAGTAGCAGTAGTAGATCTTAACTAGTGGGAATTTAGTGTAATATGGCCTAAATATTATTAATGAATAAAAATTAATACTTATAGACTAATTATCTCAGCCCTAACCCTAAAACAATTTATATTATACGTAGCAAAAATAATACAGGTTTAAAGTATTTATCATTATTTGATCTTTAATAAGTTATCACCCTCGGTTTTGTGCTGTTGCCATAAAAATATTTTCATTCCGTTTGTCGTCAATTTTTTTTTCTGAAATTCAATTATAAATTCGTTAATTACTTTTCGTTTTCCTCTATCGCACCATCTGCATTTTATCAACAAAGAACCGTTTGTTCAGAGAGGTTTAAACTTTGTTATATATGCATTATATGTGTCATTTGTGCAATATAATATGTGACTTGATATTTATACTGCATTATATGACTACTTAGAAGTTTTCTAGACAATCCTGAACAAATATTTCTCTATAGAAAAAAGTCAGACGTTACGCTGGAGACAGCTAAAGCTAATTTCGTTAATTCATAATTGAACTTCAAGCTAAAAAAGTGTCAAAAAAGAAAACCTTTTCTTAAACAGATTATACTGGCTGTTACAAAACTACCCGTAAAGCCGAAAGTAGGTTAAATGGGGCCTATAACGAGTCCATTCACAATATTTAAGAACCGTAGTAACGCTGTATAACATACCCCAAAAAATAAAAAAATATTATTATTTTCACTGATGTGCAAACCCTATTTCAGTAAAATTAAAGAGTAAACTACGCAGAATGTACCTAATTCGCGGAACGACAAAAATTTTAAAAGACCTAACATAACGAAACAACCTAAACGAACACTTACTTTTTCATAACAAACGTCAAATTTACAGAAAAGGCTCAAATTGTGCTTCGCCTTGCTCAATACACAACCTCGCTCGTCGGGATATGGCTTGTGTGGCATTTCGCACCATCGTCGGTGTTATTGATGCGAAAACCTATCTAAAACGCTTTTTCATCTCGGCAACCGTTGGGCAATCGGATAAATACACTCTGTCCTTCACATAACCCCACAAAAAGAAGTCCAAGGGTGAGAGGTCCGGAGAACGAGCAGGCCATAGCACCGGTCCCCGCGGCCGATCCATCCTCGCGGAAAGCGAACGTTAAGATGTTCTCGTACGTTGCGAGCAAAATGTGCCGGAGCTCCATCATGCATGACAGGAAAGTCATCAATCGCCACTTCGAATTCCGTTTGTAAAAACGTTAGATAGTTGCTACCGTTCAGACGTGATGGCATAATGACGGGACCGAAGACATACCCGTCATAAAGGCCAGCACACACATTCAGCTGCCACTGGTGTTGGAATCTGCCCTGCCGTGAAGCATGTGGATTCACGCGAGCCCAAACGTGATCGTTATGCATATTTGAAAGTCCTGACCTCGCAAATGTTGCTTCATCTGTCCAAAGAACATAGTTTACGTAATTAGGGTTTTCCTCTAACTTCCATTCGCGGAAGTTCCTCCTGGGTGCAAAATTGGAGGGTATCAGCTCCTGCGTACGGCAATAATGATAAGGGTGACGATTGTAGTCACGAAAAATTCGCCAAATTGCAACATGGTTTATACCGAATCTTGTTCCGGCTCGCCTCGTACTTGTGGTCGGCTCTTCTTCAAAATGCTCTAACACTAATTCAGCCTGCCTGGCGTATACTGTGCTTGGACGTCCACTTCCAGTAGACTGATGAAAAGAGCCGGTGGAATGTAGTCGTCTTGACATGTTCAGAAAACACTGGTACGAAGGCAGCCGTCGCTGTTCAGTGGGGGGTCTACCATCGATAAATCGTTGCCGATACAGTTCGCGAGGACGATTTAAATTGCTATCTTCATGGCCTACGCATAACATCATATCGTAATATTCCGAGTTAGAAAGCATCGTTATTTTGCAAAAAATGTTGGAAAAAAAAACTCGAAACAGTTGTAGGATATCGATTAGAAGATTTGAAATAGACAACATTTTTTTTTTTCCAACTTGACATTTTTTGAAGCCAGTACTTGAGTATAATGACATCCTTGTATTGAGGTAGCAAACGTTTATGAATGAAAAATAGGAAAACTATTAAAGTAGACAATTATTAGGTAAAATAGGTACGTAGGCCTTTCAGTTAAATAATCTGGTTCCATGATGATAGCTTACTAAGATTGACAAAATTTTTGGCTTTGATAATTAATTATATTTTTACGGGGTATTTTGTAACACGTTGTATAGAAGAGGACTGACAACAAATATGCTTAATTTAATTCGTCTACATTGAATTCAAATAAAATAAAACCATCTATATTTCTTTACTAATATGAATTTAAATATAATATCCATTTCCTGAATTTGGAAACACAAAAGCTTGAATAAATTGACTGACAATTCTGGTGATCGACTGATAGCAGAAAATCCTAACTTCTAAAAAACATAAACACTCACGCCTGTCACCCCGAAGAGTAGGCAGAGACCACATACTTTCATTTGGCATGATCCTGACATACCTCTCTCGCCTCCTTCACATCCATATACCTACGCATTGCCCACCTTCAATATATCACCAATATGGTCGATAAATTTCCGTTTAAGGCCTCCTTCACACACCTTCATAGTCCACATACGCAAACCAAGGAGGAGATCGGATTCTTCGCTTCTCTATATCGGTATACAGTTGTCCAATAAAGTTCTTCAATTATCGTCATTTTTGAAGAACAAGACCACTGCAATTCTGATTCACGCCTCCGATGTAGTAGCACCATGGAAGACGGAATTAAACAGCTTCTGAAGAAGTTAAAGTACCGTTTCTTCACCTGCTTTTAGAAGCTTTGCTGTTATTCCATGCTCACCCGGGGCCTTGTCGTTTTGAGATGAGTTGAGTTCTGTTTTTGTATGCTGTCATATCTGTTAAAGGCTGAAATTTCATTTCTCTTCTCATAGGCCTAATTTACTTTACTTAGGCGTAAGTTTACTTTACTTTGAGGTAAAACTACATTTATATAATATACTAGCCACCCCATCATAATCATCAAGAACCATTTATTATATCAGTTTATCGATTGCCCAAAAAATCTCTTTTTTTCTTTCTCGAAAAAACTTAGATCACTCCTGGAACTGCTCTCTATCTGTTGGTGAAGTTTCATTTATTAAGGTATATAAATAACTTCCTGAGCTTAAAAGAGCCTGTACCTAGATAAATTAGGCACAGAGCAGTGACATTACATGACATAGTCACCCTATTAATATCATTCAACGAGACGGCTAAATCACCATTAGCCCTCTCGTTGAACATTGATTTCAACGTTCGGCCACCGATGGGCCTAGGTATCTAACTGAAAGCCTCGCCTTCCAGTTAACGGGCTAATTTCATCATCCGAAAACGACAAAGAGAACGAGATTTCTATGGGCCTTATCATCAATTTATCCACTTATCAACAGGTGGACTGAGTGCTCGTTTTTCACACTTATACTATAAAAATAGAAAAAATACAGTTGAATTGAGAACCACCTCTTTTTTAAATTGGTTAGCAAAATTAATGAGACGTTGAATAATAAGAAAAACAATTATATGTAAAACGAATTCTAATTTTCTTGTTAACGGTCTCATTTTACAAGAATTAAATTCATCTCAATATAAATATGCGGGCTTGTCTGTTGTCAGCTCATTGCCAGACACATTTAATTTCGAGTTTCAAAGTCGAAGTGAATTTATAAAACACATGATAGCTCTTCATCCATGAGATATGGAATATAATAAGCTATCCGAATAATCAAAACGTAATATAGTTAAGCAATATAAAATAAAATCTATTAAAATAAACATAATTTTAATAGATTTTATTTTATATTACATTGCAGTTGCATTGTCACAATACAACTTTTTATAGAACAAAGTGGACAGTTCTACTTAAGCTTTACTACAAAGGCAAGGCAGACATTGCACACACGATGTCTTGTGTGTGTTCCACTGGAAGTTAATAAAATAGTTTCACTATTTTTCTCTTAATACAAGCAGTACAAGTACTACTGGACTGCTTACGGCAGAGTTTATGTTCGGGAGTTACCACTTTATACTTCAATATCTATAATTAGTGATTAGCTCAATAAATACTTTAACTAACATGGACAACTTGGAAATTGCACGATCAATAAAATGTAACGTTGAAGATGTTGAAAAGTTATTAAATATAAGTTATGAGGATTTTAAGATGATAACTCAGAACATTCGTAGTATCTATTTCAATTTTGATGACCTGCTTGTTACACTAACTAGTTTTAAATTTTGTCCACCAATCATTATTTTGACCGAATGTTGGCAAATCAATACCAGCTATCACAAATTATGTATCATACTCTACTACTCGATATTTTAATAAAAGTGATGGTGTAGTGGCTTACGTTAAGAATGATATGGCTGTTAATGTAAAGAAAATTTTACTTCAAAATGCCTCGTGTCTTCAAATAGAAATAGAAACAGTTATAATTTTGGCTATTTATAGATCACCTAATATAAATTCAGATATATTTATCAATTCATTAAATGATCATTTGGATCATTTGAGTGATATAAATATTAATATTATCTCCAGAGACTCAGAACAAAGTTTGGAACGGAATAATCGATTTAAATATCTACATATGTTAGGTACTCATAGTGTAATGATGGGACATTGTTTCCCTACTAGGGAAGACAGTTCTTTGGATCATATTATGCTCAAGCTTACGCACGATAAAGTGGCCCAGGTTGCAGTTTTGAACACGACAATAACTGATCATACTATGGTATTGCTACACGTAACTATTGTTAAACCTCAATTAGTGTATAATAAAACAAAATCTGTTGTGGATTTTGAAAAAGCTATAATCGATTTAAAAAAATTAAAAAATACATGAACTGCTTTTATGTAATGATCCGAATGTATTAACCGAATTATTGTTAGGTAAACTAATGCAATCTTTAAAATAAAATACAAGACTGCTTCATGTACCTAAATGTAAACGTATAATTAAGCCTTGGATGACTCCAGGTGTACTACGTTGTATCAGGCATAGGAATAACCTACATCAAAAGCTCCGTCAAAATCTCAATGATGAGATTCTTAGAATTTCCTAACGAAGATACCGAAATTATTGCAAAAGTCTGGTTAGAAATTTGAAATGAAAATATGAACAAAAGCTTCTGGAGGTCTCGGTGGGTAATTCTAAGAATTTCTAGAAAAATGTTGCTAAAGTAACATATAAGAAGTACTCTAAAAATGATAATACAAAGTTACTGTAAATTGGGCCTTGAGCAGGTAATTCCGTTGATCAAGCTAATAACTACTTTAGTTGTGTGGGAAAAAACTTGGCCGATGCGATTATCCAGCCAAACAAGAGACAATTTATGCACAGTTTTTGTACAAATTCTCAGACATCATCTTTTGCTCTCTACGATACAGATATGGAAGAAGTACACTCTATTCTGATGGCCTTAAAATCTAACAGTGCACCAGGCTGGGATAACGTTGAGATGAGATGAGAAGGATATCAACAACTATAGACCAATTGCAGTATTGCCGGCAATATCAAAAGTTATAGAAAAACTTATCAACTTAGTTTTTCTATAACTTTGAGGCTGATAAGTTTCCTCAATAAGTTTCACATCTTATCCAGTTCATAATTTGGCTTTCAAGCAGAGAAATCGACTGAAAACGCTGTAGAAGCTCTAACTTCTGTAGTTGTTGATAATTTTGATAAAAAGACAAACTGTCTCGCCGTTTTTCTTGATCTTTAAAAGGCATTTGGCACCGTGCCTACACCCATTCTGTTGCAAAAGTTAGAAAATTGTGGTATTAGATGTGTGCCCCTTGACTTGCTTAAAAGTTCCATGACTGGTAGGACTCAGAGGGTATAAATAGGTTCACATATAAGTCAAAAAACTAGTGTTACTTATGGCGTACCGCAAGGAAGCGTCTTAGGGCCCACCCTGTTTCTAATATACATAAACGAACTCTGCAGTATGAAGATCCCACATGCCAGCATATTCTCATATGCTGACGACACTGCCATTGTGTTTACAGGCGACTCCTTGAACAATTTAAAGACTAATACAGAGCACGGTTTGGCTGTGATTTTGCAATGGCTAAGTCTGAACTTACGAACGTTAAATACCAGCAAAACAAATTATATTTTGTTTTCCATAAAAAACAGTCTGCCTGACTTTCCTAGTGATATTAAGATTCATTCCTGTCAGCCGCTAGATAGCACAAATTGCAACTGCCCCACTATAACTAAACTAACTTCTACGAAGTACCTTGGTGTCTTAGTGGACCAGAGACTTTCATGGATGTCTCATGTCGAATTAGTTTCTGGCAGATTACCTAAATTAATTTCGATTTTTAAAACACTAAGATACGTTGCAAATAAAAAGTTACTTGATCAGATCTATATTGCGTTGGCACAATCTATTTTGATTTATTGTATAACGATATGGGGTGGTGCTGTAAAAACCCATTTTATACAATTAGAATGAGCTCAAAAGGCTTGTTAAAAATTATGTATTTCAAAACACGTCAGTTTTCAACATATTTATTGTATTTATATGCAGATTTATTGACAGTTCGTAAACTATACATATTGCACGTAGTTCTGAAAAAACATACGTCCTTTAATATTGACACCAAGAAGAAAAGATAGAGTCGCCACACTAAATTACATCAAGACCAAATTTGCTCGCAATCAGTACAAAAACATCTCGTCTCATTCATATAATAAAGTAAATAAAATACTAGCTTATATATCCTATGACTTATCGAAACTGTAAACAAAAACTCACGAATGGCTGAAGACATTAGAATTTATTGAAGTTGAAAACCTATTAAAATTAGAATTTTGATATGAGGACATTTATGTGTAAATCATTCACTCATAACATACATACACACATCATAACCTCCATATACTTGCACATGTATCTACCACCTCTACTCAATGGCTTAACGCTGATCCCAAGACCTTTTATGTCGTAGGGCTGTGCAAAAGGGAAACGTATGAAAACTTTCACACTACACATTTCACGCACATACACTACACACACACTACACATTCACTACATACACACACACTACACTTACTATTTTTACTTCTCTAAATTTGGTACAAGCGGTTCTTGCTTTAGTAAATTTTATGATATGGAAGAGGGGCTTACTTCTGATACGGGCGCATTATGCGTTCAATAGAAGAAGTCTACCATGGTATATGTACTTGTAAGACCGTGTTTATGAATTAAACCTTTTATTTTATTTTATTTTATTTTTTATTTTTATTGGTTAAAACAACAATTCCTTTGTTGCATAATTTTTATAGTGACCAAAATCAGGCCAGTTTTCATGCTATTTCGACTGAAGATCTAGCCACTGGTAAAAAGTTTTACCATCAAGTAATTTCAACAGATTAGCTTTATGAGGTATGTTGGCGCATAGCCGTAAGAATCCGACTAGGGGCGGTGACCTGTCAAACTCAAGAGTGCCCTTGTAGCAGCGGCGTCGGCAAATTTGTACTCCACGGACTTTCATTTAAGAAAAGTGCTGGTAGGTTACGATGTTATCCAAAGATTTCTTGTCTCTATAAATGTTCCCAGGGTTTAAGTCTTGTGAAATATTTAGAGACGATGACAGTAGACCCCAGGGTATGATTTTGGTCCCTTGCGAGAGAGGTAAAGCCTAGTGTAGGATGTTACGTACGTAGACACTCTGGCGGTCCCTCATCTCTGTGGTATCTCGTTTAGAACCGGGGCAACATCAGAGGCGACTGAATTAAATAAGTGGTGCAAGTATGAGTATCTGACAGATGACTACTTAATTGTGCTAGCTGTGTAGATATTACCGGTCCACGGGGTCCAAATGCGGTTAAAAGAACTGTTTATGCTACTTGTCGGCGCCACTGGGATAATAAGGCTGGATAATTTTTCGCTCAAAGGCTAAATGAGCCAGTTTTTATTTTTATTTTTTAATCTATCAATTGCATCTGAGATGAACATAACTAATGTAGTAGAATAGACCTTAGACCATTCAATGGTCTAAGCAATAGACAATTCAAATTGCGTTTAGAAAATTAAAATAATGAATTTCATCGGGTACTTCGTATTAATTGACAACAAAATGTTTAATCTAGTGATGATGTAAATGGATGTAGAGGAAGTGTAATGCAATGCGTAAAAATATTTTATACAGTCATTTCAATAATGATTGACAACACAGTTAAACACGTCAACTAAGCTTCAGTTACGATTCATGTCAACAACAATATAGTTGGGATTTTCTTTCGAATTGCTTTGATGGAGAAATGCAACAATGAACATATTTCATGAAAATAAATTTTCTTGTGATTAATGATGTCATTAATGAATGAATGATTCTATACCACTGGACTCGTAGAGAGTTCGGCAGTTTATGGGTGAGCTGTCGTAGTAGCTCTGCGTTGATGAGGTAATGATCTCTCTTCAGTGCTCGAAGTGTGACGACACCTCCCCTTACTTTGATTGCGAATGTGCAGATGTCTCCAGGTGCTTCCGTACAGCGTGCTAGTTCTCGTAACTTCTTGGTCTCTGCTTGTGCGATTGAATCCGGGCGTCGAAATTGCAGCTCAGGCTCTCGCATGATCTCATCTGGTTTAGTATGCCCGGTGAGTTCTGAACTGACGGTTTCTAAGGCTCCTACTCGTAGGGTTTTTCTTAGTCTTGCTGTGTTTTCAAAATCATTGAAGTAGGCTCGGGTTGTCTCGTAGATGGTACGAAATGAAAGCCACTCGGTGTGTACTCCGCTGAAGCTTGGGAGTGTCAATATGGCTTTCGACGCTGCGAAGGTATGCGACGATAGTGATTTTTTATAATTATGTGTGAGCAGCTATGCAGGTCTAGAGAGGGAGATACCAGTATCACTGCGACCTAAAAGATCTATTGTGATCGCTGCTATGTCTATAGTTTACTGCTAAGCCATACGTCTTCAATGAATAGAAGGAGTTGCTTAGCTGTGAGCAATCACTTCTTCTGGGCGGAGTTCATAGTTTCCCAGATGAATGTTACGATTGCGCATTAAGGGTTCACAATCAGTTAGGATATGTAGAGGCGCTTCTTCCCTTAAGGAACAAAACCGGCACATCCTTGACTTGCTTAGTCCCAGGTATGACATGTGCTTTTTAAGACGACAGTTTCCAGTCAGGGCTCTTGCCAGAATGCGCAATTTATTTTTACCTAATCCCAGGGCTTCTGAAGCGAGTTTACGATCAAAAGCCTGGATTAAGGTTTTAGAATGTTTTAAGCCTCGTGTACCAGACCAGTGGCTCTAGTCTCAACTGGTCTCGACATAGATAATGATCACTGAACAACCGATATCGATCGTTAAGTCATAATGATCCGAATATAACGATATTTGGTAATATCTACTGTCAAAACTATCGATTAATATCGGTATCGTAACGAACATTATAGCAAGCTTTACGATTTTTCGTTGTGTTAGCGAATATCTAAGCGACCATTTATGACAGCCCGCTAAGTGTTCGTTACGATCCTAAGCTGTTGAATTATTGATGTTTTAAGATTTATTGAAATCTACGGAAGCATATTTAGCATGGAATTTGTCGGTGTTCGAACATTGGCGTGTTATGGTTATACGGCGGAAACGCACGAAACCGGCGAAAAAGTGAAAATGTCTGTATGCGAATGTAGCTGTAGAGACTTGCATTTATCGTAAGCATCGTTACGGCAAACGATTTCTTTCGTTATTATTTAGCAATCGGTAATTAGCGATGGCGTCGCTATCTATGTCGAGACTGCAGGCACAGATCTTAAATAGTTTATTGTGATAAAGAGTTTCAAGGGTCAATCGGGTGAGGCTTTTTGTGGTTTCAAAAAATGGCTCGGGTCCAAATTGTGTACTCTTTTAGCCCTCCCGTGCGAGCATGTCGGCGAGTTCGTTACCTACAATACCCGCGTGACCCGGAACCCATCTTAAAACGATCCTGTTGTTACCTCCCAGGGTCTTTAGACGGTTCACGCAGTCTCCAACTAGCTTCGAGTTCACCGAGTTTGATCTCAGCGCTAGTAGTGCGCTTGACTATCAGTGTTTATATAGATTATATGGTTGACGTAGTGTTTTTGCATATTGATTTTCGCATACTGAAGAGAGGCAAAAAATTCTGCCTGAAAGATAGAGGTGAATATACCCAAATTCATACTAAATTTGAATTTGCGGCGTTCCCCATAAATTCCATAAATTCGTCTCTTTTTGGTAAAGAGTATTATAACAGCTACTTCACGCTGGTATTCTGTGAGGTCGTGGTACCAACCCGGTTCGAGCCGGCCCATCCGTGCGACAGCACAAGCTGCCGCGTGGCTCTACCACAGTTAAAAAGTTAGTTATTATATTGCAATTTATTTTTCGCCTGCTTGTCAAAATTAACGATTGCTCAATACAAGATTTGCAAATTTTAATATACACGTACATCTTTATAAATCTTTCTGAATGGGCAATGTCCAAACTTAATCATCACACTTTTTTGATAATTTAAGGCATAAATATTCCAACACATATAAAAGTAGACGAAAATACTTTTAAATAAAATATATTCTGGTTCTATGGTAAACGTGCTATCAAATAATTATAAACATAAACATATCATATCATATCATTACAGTCCTTCACAAGTTCACTGCTGAACATAGGCCTCCCCCAAGGAATGCTACAAAGCACGGTCCCGAGCCACATGGATCCAGTGACTTCCTGTATGTCTTACCAGGTCGCCACTCCATCTAGTAGGAGGACGCCCTACACTTCGCCTGCCGGTATGAGGCTGCCACTCGAGAAACTTTCTTCCCCATCCATTGTCGGTTCTTAGAGCTATATGGCCGGCTAATTGCCACTTCAGGTTACTAATCCTTTGGACTATGTCGGTTACTCTGGTTCTACTGCGGATATCCTCGTTTTTAAGTCTATAACGTAGAGAAACGCCGAGCATAGCCCTCTCCATAGCTCGCTGAGCGAGTTTGAGCTTCCTCATACGGCCACCAGTGAAGGACCACGTTTCAGAGCTTAGTGCTCCCAACTATTACCGGCATAGTTGTGACATGGATGTTTAACATGATTTTTGTTTTGTCCATGTTCATCTTAAGACCTATCCGTTAGGAAACACTATTGAGGTTATTGAGCATAGTGCTTAGGTCCTACATCGATTCTGCCATAAGGACTACATCGTCGGCAAATCTAAGGTGAGTGATGTACTCGCCATTGACGTTAATACCGTATCCTTTCCAGTCCAGTAGCTTGAAAACGTCTTCCAATGCAGAGGTGAAGAGTTTCGAGGATATTACGTCACCTTGTTTTACACCTCTTTACAGTGGGATAGGTTTCGTACTCTGGTTCTGTACTTGGATAACCATCGTAGCACTACTGTACAAACACTTCAGCACTTCGATATACCGACAGTCAACTTGTCACCGCTGAAGGGACTGCAGCACCACCCAAATTTCGACGGAATCAAAGGCTTTCTCATAGTCCACATACGCAAGATAAAGTGGCAGATTGTACTCCTCGGTCTTCTGTACAATTTGCCGAAGGGTATTTATATAGTCTATGGTGCTAAAGCCTTTTCGGAAACCGGCTTGTTCGGGAGGCTGGAAGTCGTCGAGTCTGCGTGCGAGACGATTCGTAATGACTCTCGAAAACAGCAGGTAGACGCGGCTCAGAAGGGATATCGGTCTGTAGTTCTTCAAGAGAGCGTTGTCGTCTTTCTTCAAAAACAAGAAAGGCGACAACGCACTTCTGCTACACGCCTCCGGAGTAGTGCCACCATGGAGGACGGAATTAAAGAGCTTCTGAAGGACTTTAAGTACCGGTTTTCCACCCGCTTTCAGAAGCTCCGCTGTAATTCCATCTATGCCCGGAGACTTGCCGTTTTCAAGGTGCTGGAGAGCCATTCTAATCTCGCTCAGACTGACGTCCGGGATATCATCGGAATAGTGTTGGATAAAACTAGCCATTGGATCGTTACTCACACTTGCTCCAACGATGACCCATTTCAAGCTGTATTGTAGCTGCGCGAGTCCCGTCGAATGCATTTTGAGATCTGCCTCTTCAATTTCCTGTATTCTGTCAAATCTGCTGAAGACTGCAGCTTCATCTCCCGTCTAACAGCCATGAGATTAAGAGTTTGATCGGAGAGTTTTTGTGTTTTTCTGCGACGGGTCTTACAGAACTTAGCTCCGCCCGCATGGACAGTTTCCACAAGCTTGTCATTCATATCGTCCACTGCATTGCAATCTTCTAGGCACTGAAAACGATTTTGTAACTCTAGCGGAAAATTTTCGGGGCTTTGGATTAGAGCACGAGGAGGACGGAGCGTTGACTTCATTAAACGTGACCTCTCCAACTTAACGTTTAGGTTCAGTGTGCCTCTAACCATTCGGTGATCGCTACCAGTTTTCACCCTCGCGATCACTGAGACATCACTTAACAGTTGCCGTCTAGTCGTCATAATGAAGTCAATCTCATTTTTTGTCGAACCGTCGGGGCTTGACCAGGTCCACCTCCTATGAGGCCACTTCTGTAAGAAAAAGTTCATCATAAAGAGTCCCTCTTTCTCCATGAAGTCGGCCAGCTGCTGGCCCCTTGGGCTCCGTTGCCCTATTCCGAATTTCCCTACTTTCAGCTCACCGTTCTCCCTTGTACCTAGTTCTGCGTTGAAGTCTCCCATTAACACCGTATAGTGGGTTTTGGAGGAATGCAGGGCTCTAGAGATATCCTCATACATTTCCTCCTCCTTCTCATCGGGATGTGCCAAGATTGGTGCGTAAACCTGTATGACCTTTAGCGAATACCGTTTGGTGATTCTGAGTATGAGGTAGACAACCCTCGTCGACTTACTCCCAATCTTTACAACGTTGTTAACGAGAGACTTGTGGACGATAAATCCGACACCTACTTGGGACAGATGGTCGCCCTCTAAGTGATAGAACAAGTTACCGGATTCTAGGATCAATGTTAAAGAGTGTAACCATATGTCGTTCACTCGTAAACATAGTCTTATCCAAACTACATACAAAATTGACAACACATTATTTAATCAAATAGAGTGTATACGTGACCTAGGCGTTTTGTTGGACAGTAAACTGTCCTTCGTACCACATATAAACAGTATTATAACGAAGACGTCCAAAATGTGCGGATTTTTAACTAGAATAACCAATCAGTTCAGACATACTCAAACTTTACTACTACTCTTTGACAGCTTAGTTCGGAGCAACCTTGAATATTGTTGTCACAAGTTTGGTCTCCTTTCTATGAGGTTCATAAGTGCAGAATTGAACGAGTACAGAGGAGGTTTCTAAGTATGCTAGCATTGAAATTTATCCGTCATCGCTCCTTTAGTTCATATGCTGAACGACTAAAGCATTTCCGTATGTCTTGCTTATTTAACAGGTGCAAAGTTTTGGATTTAAGCTTCCTCTACAAACTGTGCAATAATGGCATCGACTGTCCTCAATTATTGGAAATGGTTAACATTAATGCTCCAAGCAGATTACCCCGTTTTAATGTCTACAAGCTGTTTATAGTCCCACCTCACAGGACTAACCTCGGTCTTAATTCAGTATTATCCAGAATGTTTAGACTTTATAATGATATATCTAGGTCATCTGATTTGTATATTTTCAATGATAATTTTAATAATTTCAGAAGAAAAATTTTACTTTATTCAGATGATAAATGTAATAAACCTTTTTAATTTCTCATGAATACTCAATTTTGCTACTTTACTATAGTAAAATTATTTTGTCCGTGCAGTTGGGGTCACAAATCATAGCTCGGCCTCAGCCCGGCTAGTGTGGTGAGCATGTTGCGCGGGCGCAACGCCATTATCGATAACAACAAATGAATCATCGAAGGCAGGTACACGGCGGCGGTGCGGTATGCAAAGGATGGTGCGACATTGTTATGGTATGAGTCATTTGTTTTCCATTATTACCCCCGCCTAATACCTGCAAATTAGTGCAATGATAATTTAGTACATATATCGAAGAGAAATTTGTTTTTGCGCATTCGCTCTCTGAATTTCTTTAGTGACACAATGGCTACTCCTTTGTTTTGTACCAAAACGGCAGAATTTATTCAAAATTGCCAATATAACCCAATTGAGTTGGTATGGGCTCAAGCAAAAAATGAAATTGCCACCAAAAACAGCACCTTTAAAATTGCAGACGTCGAAGTGTTACTGCATGAAGCAATTTCAAAGGTTTCGCAAAAGAACTGGGAAGATTGTGTGAAGCATGCAGAAAAACTCCCAAGAGGAAGACTTGAAGAAATCTCATCTGGCAGAAGATATCGTAATTCATGTGGATGGTGATGACTCTGATGATTCTGATGT
The DNA here is from genome assembly GCA_029286625.1 of Parnassius orleans. Lineage (NCBI taxonomy): Eukaryota > Metazoa > Arthropoda > Insecta > Lepidoptera > Papilionidae > Parnassius > Parnassius orleans. Next base: position 505,984 of record JAGSMP010000074.1, read on the forward strand.
AGAATTTTAATGTAAATAGTTATAGATTTAATTTCAGATATACGAGTAAGTTATTATCTTTATATTTATATTTATTTTTAATATAACTTGTTACATTCCAAACATCTGTACTTATAGATTTTTAATACATAGATACCTAATTAATAATTTATTTAAAATCCTGTCCCTATCCGATCCCTGGGCTGTTCCCGTATTGACAGATATTTCATTCATTTTTGATCCTCACCCGGTAATTTTCTAGCTATAAGGTAATCTTCACACCACCTAAAAAGAGGCCTGCGAACGCCCGTATTATCAAGCTTAATATATCGTTTAATAAATCGTGTGTAAGTGTATCAAAAGCTTTGCTGTAGTCAATAAATAAAAGAATTACGTGTTGTTTGTTGTCTAGATAATTATTAATTTCATCGGTAAATTTTGATAGTAAAGATGTAGTTGATTTATTTTTTGAAAGACAAAGTGAGTGCTGGAAAAGACTTCATTCGATATATATAACTTGTTCGTAATTTCTATTACTGTTCCAAGCGCAGCCGCATAGTTGTCTGACGTGCGCGATCTTGCGAATATAATATGGTCAATACAAAAGTGATTTTTTCATTTTGAATCTCTATTCTTGTAAAACCGATATCGCTCTCGTCAGACCACACTCGGCCAGTAGTAATCTCGTACGTTAGTTTTCGATTTCAGGTCAATATTTATGTCTCCGATTAGGTACAAGTCAGAGTGTTTGATTATATTGTGATATAATAGTACTTTAAGTTCATTAATAAAAAGGTGCTTGCTTTCATCATGTGGTCGATATAACACACAAATGTGAGTTGTGTAGCGGTTGCAAGATTGGATGTTTACAATTAATGATTCACAGTGGGTTAGTTTTAAGTTGTTTACTACTTCGAAACTGTTGCAATTTTTAATGTACATAATAACAGTAACACCACCACCACGTCGCTACTCACGAAGCAGACTGCACATTTCATAACCGTCTATACAAAATAATTGAGAAATGTTGCTACTTATTGAAATTCCTACTTCAGATATTCTAATAACGTCTGTTGCTATTGGTGATTGGTTTATTGATTGCAGTAACGAGATAAAGTTTTTGATAATAGATCTAATATTAATATCTACAATATTAAATAGAGGAGTATATTTACATAGGTACTAAAATTAGATAAATTTGGCGAATCATAAATTTCAGTTACGCCCGAAGTGGTGCCTAGTGCGTAAAATGTCTACTACCAACTTACATTCTTCTCCATCGCCATTTCGTCAATGTCGCTAGAGTTTCGGATGATCATGGGCTTATCGTTATCATTCCTATGAACTAGAATTCTGCCGCCCAGAAACCTTATATATTTATGAGCAAGCTTGGCTTGCCACAGAAGGGTTTTATTCGCACTGAATAGGGCACTGGTCTGCTTCACAAAAAACAGAATAACAAGAAATGTATAAGATAGATATCACGCAATACGTCACCTGCGTAGAACTATATTAACCATCTAAAGCTAGTGAAGGTTTCTGACTGAAATATCTGGCAACCGATTGATAGCTTAATAAACATTTCGTAGAACAGATTCAAAATAATATCAGCTGCTACATTTCATTAGATCTTGAGGAGGAATGGAAATACGAGTATGCGAGATAATCTGCAATCACCAGTCCGGTCAACATATATAACGTTATGATTACAGAAAATCCTGCAGATTATGAAGATATTCTTATGATGAAAATAAAATTTAAGGATGCAAATTATGCAATAAATTAACAATAACTTTCACAAAATATATTTAAAATAAATATTAAAAATATTCATATTACACTTATTGAAATAATTTAAAATGTTTTTTTAATCTAAATGAGAAGATTTTTTATTCTAAATGAAATCCTTTGAAAAATGGCAGTTATTTTAATTTTTAATAGAAAACGTCTTCGTTGGACTTGGAATAAATATATTTATTATGCGGGTTTATCGTTAATCTGACAGTTAGCTGCAAAAGGATTAGATTTTAATTCTATAAAGAGCCAGTTAAGCTTTTGAGGTAATGAGGAATCTTGGAAAATTTATTATTCATTTTATATTGAATACATATTTGGATTTTAAATATACATGCAATTTAAATCAAGGATTAAAAGAGTAGCCAAGATTCTTTTACAGGACAACAAAACACGTCATTTTGATCGTCGATATTAATGCTAATTTACACTAATTAAAATATCACCTGGTACACAAGTTAAGGTCATTGTAATCATAAACAACCTTTTAAAAGTTCATGGCTGGCAATAGTTTCTTCTGACGATGTGCTGTAATCACGGCGATTAGTGGTCTAAGTAGGTTTTATTTTTATTACCTGACATTATATCATAATAGATCTTAGTCGTGGTCTCATCTCATTTCACCACTCTTATCAAGATAACAATACAATTTATATGCTTAAGCTATCTTGCTTACGTTAGACGTAGACGGGACGGGGAATTGCGAAAAAGGTGCGAGACGTCTGGACCTGCAATCGCTGATTCGCCTGCCAAGCTTGGCGATTAAGGCAAATTAGGGATGATTATAATAGAAATGGCCCAAGTCAAGCATTGGAGTTTAATGGGCTGAAAAAGCTAAACAAAAAGGTCATGAATCTAATTTTGCCAAAATTGTGATTTTGGCAAAAATTACAAATGACTTTTGTAAAGCCGTTGTCAAAAAATTGAAATGACATACACATAACATCAGATGAAATAACTTATGTAAGGAAGATATGTAATTTTTTTATATAGATGTATAATTCGTATAATTTATTGTTATTACATAACTTCAATAACTGTATCCTTTAAAATTAAATTATAGTAACTGCGAAGTATTGTGTCAGCATTAGGAGCAAGAAGGAAACTATTTTAAAATGCCATGTTTTAGTGAAAATTAAATTAATTTTGTTGATAACATCGAAAGTGCACTTGAAATATTCGTTAGAGAAAATGGAAATGTTGTTTAGAATTTGTTATAACCGAGTCTTTTGTAACGTTGATTGAAATTCAGCGTTTATGTTAAGACTTCCCTGAAGTTTATTCTCATTAAACAGATTTTCGGGACTATTGGCCTTATATTTTATCGTCCCCAATTTAGCAGTTCCTATTGTCTTAGCTTGTCTTGTCTAATCTTCTCATCGGACATAAGTACTAAGAACTTAAAAACAAAAGTGTACAATCAGTGAGTGTTGTCTGTGAAGACTTACGGAACCAAAACGTGGGGTTTGAATACTAGCTATATAAGAAGCTCAAAGATACTCAGCAAACGATGTATAAGGCTATACTTGGAGCTTTACTGCGTGAGATAATCAGAAACAAGGACATCTGCAGAAAAACGAGATTAACTAGCAGCCCAGCCCAGCGGAGTAATAAGCTGAAATGGTAATGAGGCGAACATATACATAGTTCAAAGAAGCGACAACCAATCTGGGAGAAATATTTATCGAGTGGCAGTCGTAAACGAGCAAGCGCAGTGTTGGGCATGAAATGGCGCTTTCGCTCATTATTGAAACTATTCAGTTCATTGCAAATTAAATTATGAAAAGAGATCATTAAGCAACCACAAAGAAAACGGGTTAATTAAATCCATTGCTGTTAGAATTAGAAATATTTTATAGACTTAGTTGTTTTACGTTTGCATTACGTTGTTTAATTGCTCATTTCTAAAATTATATTGTTAAAGCTTAGACCAACAACGAAAAACGAAGCTCTGCGTATATTTCAAGTGATACAAAAACAAACCAAAACCTTGCTCAACTTATAGCAAGAACACGCACTCACGTACACGTATTCTAAAATAATTTGCAACCAACAATATGGTTTTAAGTGCATATGTGTGCGTCAGGCAGGGAACTATTACAACCTGTAATTATACTGACTCTATACAATTTAGGTCGGAATACAGCAGTGCAAGCAATTTAGCGACAGAAGTAGGTAGGAGTGTGATACCTGTCCAGACGAACTCCTAGACAGAAAAGGGAGTCCTACCACCAGTAAAAACATAGTATCCGGAAAATTGTTTTGCAATAAAACATAACTGGCAGTAAAGGACAACGTCTCAAATCGCTCAGCGAACTATGTAGAGGGCTATGTGCTGAGTTTTAACCGACATAGCCCAATGGATCAGTAAGCTGAAGTGGCAGCGAGCCGATCATGTAGCTCGAAGAACTGGCAACCAATGGAGAAGAAAGTTTATCGAGTGGCAGCCTCGTACCGGTTAGCTAAGTATAGGTGCCTCTCCCTCCCCCCCCCCCACTAGAAGGCGTGACAATATGGTAAGACATGCGAGAGGTCAATGGATGCAGGTAGTTCAGGATCGTGTTTTGTGACGTTCCTTGGAGGCTGAAAGCATCGCCTATGTCACTCTGTCATTGTGTACTTTTATATAACGTTTTTTTAGAATCAGATTTCGACATTACGTCCAGCAAATAAATTAACATAGAAACAACTTTATATTGTTTATTTTATTAAATTAGAAGGAAAGATGATACTTATAAGAAAAATCGCTTTAGTCGTAAATACAACGTTTGACATGAAAATAGTAACTTGGTACAATCATGACGACAATTTGAAGCTCTGGATTGCGTGTTCAAATGCTTTGACGCTATTTGCGAAAGAGAGCGATTTGTCTCACGGGAGCTCTTTATATGCGTGAAGGATTTCACGGGTTGGCGCCGCGGGCATCCTGTCATTATTGATTCTAAAAATAGTCATGTAGCTTCAAAAGTTTTAACATATTAACAATAAAAGGTTTGTACATTTTTGCTGATGTTAAAGAATCCTTCTTCTTAACCTAAAATTGTGATTGATAAATAAGGGATATGCCAGTATAATTATGTGGTGCACGTTTTGTTGCGGAATAATGGTTAGACCAATTATTTTCATACCGGTTATATAAGCAACGACGAAGATCCTAATAATATCGATATAAAAATATACAAGTTCCTTCCATCTCTTTTATACAGGAATTTCTTCTTATTGAAGAAATATATTCATGTACCTGACCCTTAAAATGCAGGTTGTGATAAGAGATATTTAAACATATATTAATAACTTAAAAAGTAAAAAGTAAGCTTCCTTTTTCATACAAATAAGGGTTCGAAATGACTTCACTTAATGATGAATAAGTGGATGCTGTGGTCCAAAACATCTACACCTTTCCTCGATTCAAAAAACAGATGTTGTCACCGCTGAGAACTAAGACTGAATTCCGCGTTACCAGTAAAAGGGTGTCCGGTTCTCGTCTCTTACTATACTAAGTTTTAGTATGATAATGGTTATTTATTTATAAAAAAATATTTTAAGAGTTTTTCATTTCTCCCTACGAGTAACAGAATCATCAAGCCATCATGTAAATAAAAACAAAAGAAAAGCAACCCTCCTTTGTTGGATAAAAAATGAATTAATAATATTTTTTTATTAATAATAAATAACTAAGGTTTCATTTCTACTGCGTGTGAATTGCACACATGTTTCTTCTTATAAATCATAAATACACAGACAAATAGCACAGGAACAATAGACAAAGAAGACAGACATTCTAAAAATCACTAATTTGGTTTCATCCATGGACTTTTTTTTTCTCAAAAAATATTAGTTGTTACATTTAAGCATTTTTGAATAATAATCTATAATCGCATAATGATTTATTGAGAAACTCCGATGAAATGAAAGTTCCGTGACGTTGCGCTTTTGTTGTACCTAGCATTTTTGGCAAAAATATCCAAACATTGCTTCAGGGCTTTGATTGACATTTATTAAAAAAATATTTCAACCGTCAGCATTGTGATGAAGATAAATAGCATCATTATTTTTTTTTTAGGTAGTAAAGACTAGAAATGAGTTGGGAGTGGCTCGAACTTTAGGCCTAGTCAGTTTGAATAGCCGTCATTCGTTGTAGAGGATGTCATGGGGGTCATGGTTGAATAGGGGCAAAAAGTTCTCATTACACTCCTAGGGGGTCAAAATGGCCAAAAACCAAAAAAATTTAAATTCTTATTTCGGCTATAATTCGGTCTTTACTTCGGTCTTTACTTCCCGCATCCCACTAGTTAATATATTCACATATCAAGAGTTGCGATTGTATTGTAATACTGAATATGAAGGTAATAAGAATAGACGAATTTTTTCGTGGTCGAGCAACGGTCGAGCAAGAATGTGTCGGCTCGACCGATGTAGGATCGGCGTAGGACTAATGTAGGAAAGGGGTAGGATAGCAGCTGCTGTGTTGTTGAGTTGAGTGCTGTGTGAGTTTAGAGAACCGGAGAATCCTTACTGGTAACGAGGCATTCCATCCGCGGTGTCCTCCGCGGCCTCCAACTCCACCTGCGCAACGGACCCCTCCCAGTCTAATGCGTGGATGCCATGAGGCCAGAAACACAAGTACTCGGAAGCACCAGCCTTCCTGACTCTAGCGGTGGCTCTGGTCTATGCGTCCGCCGACGAAATTAGCATATATTATGCTACTTTCATCCAATTACTGCAGTGCAAAAGAAGGGTTTGTTTTTCTTTTGTTTTTATTTTCATGATGGCTTGATGATTATATTACTCATACGGAGAAATGAAAAGCTATTAAAATGTTTTTATTCATACTCGTAAATAATCATTACTAAACTAAAACTTAGTATGGTAAGAGACGAGAACTGGACATTCTTTTACTGGTAACGCAGAATTCAGTCTTAGTTCTCAGAGGTGACAACATCTGTTCTTTTAAATCTTAATCGAGGATAGATGTAGATGTATTGAACCACAGCATCCACTTATTCCACCATCATAAGGTGAAATGTGTAATTGTTTGTAATCCTTATTTTTATAAACAGTAAGCTTTACTTTTTACTTTTTAAGCATACACTTATTCCACCATCATTAGGTGGACTGTGAATGTGACTGTGACTCAGGTACATGCAGATATTTCTTCAATAGGGAGAAACATAAACACTTACTCACGCCTGTCACCCAGAGAGGTAGGCTATACGCGATTTGAATGTTTGAGGTATTGATTTGGAGGAAAAGATCCATACTTAAGAGTGGAAAAATAGGGGATGAGTGTTAAATTTACCTATTTAGATCTATTTATATCTATCTGGTTATTACCTCGTGATTGTGAAAGTTTTAGTCCACTCAAACGACTAAAAAGTTCAACTTTTTATAAAAAATAAAAACTGACTTCAAAGAAATAAGAAGAATAAAGTATTTCCACATAGTAGCTTCAGAAGCCGGAACTATAACTCTTCTATACGCTATATTTTAGCATCGAATCCAGAAGATATGAAGTGGAAATAATTTTTTATCTTTATAGTTTTTGAAGTCGGTATCTACGACATAGCAATGTCTTAGCACCGATTTCATAAGCTATGTGTTTTCATTATTTTAACTTTTTAAAGACCGTTTTTACTTAATATTTTTAAAAAAATCATAATTCAAATACACTTTCAGCAACAATAGACATACTTACTAACATAGAAAACAACTTAGATAAAAAAAAATAGCTGTAGGATTATTTATCGATTTAAAAAAGCATTCGACACAATAAGTCACGATTTGCTTTTAGAAAAATTTCATTGCATTGGTGTACGAGATATAGCATTTAGCATCTTTAAGTCATACCTTACTAACAGAAGTCAAGTGGTAAGGAGGGCTTATCAAAGTTGCCCGAAACCAATCAAACTCAACTTAAAAGGAGACCACTTTATACGCTGATGATACTTGCCTGTTTTATTTCGGTAAGTCAATTGATACCATTATTGGGGATGCACAAAATGACCTAAATCTTTTACACACGTGGTTCCAATTTAATCTCCTTACCATTAATATCTCTAAGACTAGCTATATCGTATTTAGAGCTAAAAATAAAAAAATGCGTAATTATGTGCCTTTATACGTAAAGGGCCAGAGAATACATAAAACTGACAGTGAGAAATATGTAGGTTTGATCCTCGATGAAAATTTGAACTGGAATCCACATCTCGAAAAAATACGCGGTAGATTATCATCATTATCAGGACTATTGCGAAGTATTACGGTTTGTCTTCCATATAATGTTCGGCACATTATATATAATTCACTTATCAAGCCGCATTTACATTACTTAATTAAAGTATGGGGTTCAGCTGCAAAGACAAACGTGGATGCTATACAAATAATTGCTAAAGCAAAGTTTTAAAAACTTTAATCAATTATGATTTTTCAAAGCCAACAAGTAAAATATATAAAGAAACAAAAATACTTAATATAACACAAAACTATAAATATAATACCTGTCTTTTAATATTAAATATTTTGCGTAAAATGATACATACTAATATAACCTTTAACTTAAAGTACACGCTACCTAAACGATATTTAAGATACGCACGAAACATTAGTCTAAGTGCTCCGCGAACAAATTACGGGAAAAAGAATATTTTGTTTGAGGGAGTACAATTTTTTTATTAAGTACGAGCAGCTATGCAGGTCTAAAGAGACCAGTATCACTGCGACCTAAAAGATCTATTGTGATCGCTGCTATGTCTATAGTTCACTGCTAAGCCCTACCTCCTTAATGAATAGATGGAGTTGCTAACCTGTGAGCAATTTCACTTCTTCTGGGCGAAGTACATAGTTTCCCAGATGAGTGCTACGTTTGCGCATTAAGGGTCCGCAATTAGTCAGGATGTGTAAAGGTGTTTCCTCCTCTAGAGAGCAAAACCGGCATATCCTTGAGTTGCTTAGTCCCAGGTTGGACATGTGCTTTTTAAGACAACGGTGTCCAGTCAGGGCTCTTACCAGAATGCGCAATTTATTTTACCTCATCCCGGATTAATGTGTTAAGTCTGGTGTACCAGACCAGATCTTAAGTGATTGATTGTGGTGTAGAATTTCCGGGGTCAATCGGTCGCGGCTTTTTGAGAACGACCCTGTTGTTACCTCCCAGGGTGTTTCGATGGTTCACGCAATCTCCAACTAGCTTCGAGTTCACCAAGTTTGATCTCAGCACTAGCAGTGCTGCTTGACTATCAGAGTTAACATAGATTATATGGTTAACGTAAGTGTTTTTGCTGATTGATTTCTGCCTGGAAGATAGAGGTGAATCTACCCAAATTCATACTAAGTTTGAATTTGAGGCATTCCCCATAAATTCCAAAGCCTACGTCGAGGCCCATTTTTGACTCATCGGTATACCATATAATGCTACCGACCGCACAGATGACCTGTACATTCACCCGGTCTTCTCTGGAGGGTAGTTCCACTGTATACTTTTGTTAAAAGTATATCGATAGTATATAAAAAGTGCATAAAGAGATCATGCATAAGACCGGTGTTTTCTTAATTGAATCGAGCATGGATCTCAATCTATAGGGAAGCAAGCTCAAACCGCTCTGAGCTTTAATCCTATACAAACTAGCCCGCGACTCCTTGTCTAAGTAAAGATCAAGGGGCCTTAGGCCTAGAAGTGCATTAAGAGCCGCTCCAGGCGATGATCGTATCGCTCCAGTTGCCATTAAGCAGGCAGTCCCTTGTAGACTATTTAGTCTGTCCGCAGTCGTCTTTTGGTTGGCCTTATTACACCAGACAGTGGAGGCGTAGGTAAGAGTCAGCCTCACTATACTGCTGTACAGCCATAGGATCATACTGGGACGCAAGCCCCAGTTGTTCCCGACCATGTGACTGCACGTACCTAAAGCAATTTTAGCCTTATGACATATGTGGCTAAGGTGAGAGTTTCACGTTAATTTTTGGTCGATTGTTACGCTCAAATACTTAAGTTCAGTGCAGAATGTTACTTCTTTACCATTAAGTTTTGGTGTGACTAATTTTCCCAAGAGCCTCGTTTTTGTAAAGGGTATTATAACAGTTTTATCAGCATTAACTGATAAACTGTTATCCTTGCACCAGTTGTTTATGGTATTTAGGGCTCTTTGTATGATTAATGATAAAGTACTTTGGCAAAAGCCCCTCGCAATGATCACAAGATCATCAGCATTACCCAGTGTATCAATGCGAAGGTCTGCCATCTTGTAATATAAAAAAGTAATTGGTCAACCGCAAGAGTCCAAAGGAGGGGTGACAAAACACCTCCTTAAGGACAGCCTCTTGTAGTTGCAACCTCAATCGAAGTTTGAAACAGCGCTATTTTTGTCTTTCTGTTTGAAAGCATCGACTTCACCCACCTGATGGTTGTGGGGTCAACATTTTTAGATGTGATGTTTGATTTTAGATGTCAACATATCTATCTATAACCTTTTTCAATGTCTTAAGAAGAAAGGAAGAAAGGCTTATAGGTCCAAATTCCTCCTTAGGCTATCTCTGTAGATATCCCAGGAGGTCGCTTTTGGATCCCTAAAAGCAACAGTTTCATAAGTTGGTGATGCTCTAATCACAAACTTGAAGTGACTGTGATCAGACATCGAGTTTTCACTACTAATATGCCAGTCAGTAATCCGATATGTTATTGGTAGCAAAGGTTATATCTAAAACTTCCTGCCTAGCACGCGTCACAAAGGTTGGTGTAGAGAAAGTCAAAAAGTAACTCACCTCTTTCGTTGATGTTAACGCTTCCCCATGGTGTGTGGTGAGCATTTACATCACATCCCACCACAAGTTCGACGTTGTGCTTACGGGCGAACTCCGCCACTCGCTCTAACTCAATGGCAGGATCTGGGTTCTCTCCGGGAAGATAGGCTGAGCAAACGATTACTCTGGGCCCTGTGCATCCCTTGAGCCTTAAAGGCTGTAACCAGGTCGTCATTGCAATGTCAATGCTAAAAGTTCAATATTTTTATTGTAGATTATACAAGCTTTGGGTCTATTGCCTTTAGTATTGACTAAGATCTTACCAGCAGGCCACAATCCCAGAACTTGATCGTTGGCCACCCAAGACTATACTGCTGTACATGTATGAGGGCGAGGTCGATGTTGTCCTCTGTGAAGCAAACCTCCACCACGGCAGAAGCAGCTGCTGCATGGTGAAGATTTGCCTGGAGTACCCTCGTCTTACCATTGGAGTTAACCATTTATAGGCGTGGAGGGGGTAAGGGTCATTTTCGCCTGCTTAGGACGAAAACGTCCTTTTCTGGCGCTCTTTACCCCCACCGTACCTTTCGGTCTACCGCACTCACCTCCCTTCCCCTTACCCCTGGCCGACACCAGCGGAGGTCCTCGGACCGAGGCGAGATCAGCGCCTTGGGTCTCAGTCACTCTCGCTGATGACGTTCCAGTCTCACCGCTCGAGGTGGAGGGCTGGGGGTATTGGATTTGTGGAGGTTCAGGCTCTATTTCCGCGTCGGAGCCTCCCCTGACCTTAAAATTTATCATCTTACAGCCAAGGACGACTCTGCCGCCTGCCACCCGGAGAGCCTTCGCCGATGGGTCGTCCAGAGAAAAGGTTACTAGGAACCCATTCTCCTCGTCCCTACGTTGGAAGATTTTCCAGAGCTCGGTATGGAGCCCTTCATTTTGTGCCCTCAACAGCACAGCTGCCTCTGGAGAGTCAGCTTCGCTGCGGGGTAGAAAGGTGATGCCCAGCTGAGGCTTAGGCAGTTCGCTCTCGGGTATTATCGAGAGCTCTGCCTACGGCCAGGGTTTCAGTTTTCCGACCTCACCCACAATCCAGTTCTGGCTTGCCTTATTCACGCACGTTACCAGAATCCAACCTGGCTTGTGGGTGAAACCTGAAAATTTCGGACCTATTCCCGGCTGCGCTCCACAGACCGTCTTGGCGATAGCTTGCGTTAGTGCCCGGTGGACCAGCTGCATCTGCTCCACGCTCATAGGATTCGCGCGAGCCAGCTACGGCACTGAAGCTGAGCTTCTTCTCCCCTGTTACTAGCTTCACAGATTTCCTGGGCTGGTCTTTGAGGGACTCCTCCTCAGACCGACTGCGTTTTTTTCGTCTTCGGAACTGGGGGAGGTTTGGGCAGAGGAATTTCGTCCCAGGGCTTCTGGCAGAGAGAGGGCCTCTTCGGCTCCTATCTCAGCTGTTATCAGCCTTTGGCACCTCTTCCGTACTGCCCCACTAAGGTTATAAGGCCGTACTCCTCCACTAAGGTTATAGCGAACTTTTTCTTTTCCCCTTGATGGTTCGTTTCCGACTGTGGTTCGGCTGCACTTCTCGGCTCATGCCAGGTTGGGGCATAGAGTTGCAGGGTATTGGTGAGGCTAAAAGAGCCTCTTACAGACCTACAGACAGTTTCATTAAAGGACAGTTTATTATTTTGTCTAAATGTCGATTTTCGTCCAGTTTGGTCCCACGATTAGCAAGGGAAAATTCAGTCACCCCCGGCAGAGCCCTGCATGCCGAGGGAAAGGCTAAAATACTGCCCGAATCGCCCTGGTCTCGGGTAGGCACCGTTTGCGACTGGACATCCACGCATCCATCGGCACGGTACGCTTAACACCTTGGAATGGGTTAAGATAGGAAAAAGGGGGTGGGATAAAAAGAAAAGAAAAAGAGGATCGTCTGAGTGTTTCTGTTCTGTCTGTTTCCTATTGAACCAGACCACTTAACAGACGGCAACCACGTGGAGGAAGAACTCCGCAGACTTGCCCTGGGGATCAACACGACCTGCGCTCTCCCCCAGAGCCAATCGCTAAACTGCTCGCCGGACAGGAAAGCAGATCTAGTCCTACTGATAATGTAAAAATGTGAGAATTAGGAGTAGATTAACCCCGCCCATATTCCTTCAATATGGAGAAAGTCCTGTAAAAGAGATGGAAGGGCCTTGTATATATTTATATCGACGTCTAGATTTAGTCTATTGAGCAGTGCAGCTGCAACTAGTTTTATTGTACGCATAGAACCACGTGGACTTATACTTTGACCGACGGGAACACCTGCGTATGGCTACTTCGTTCCAGTCCGATGGTGGCCCGTGTTGCTCTAATAAACGAACGATAAAATTTAAAGATAATACAACACGCATGCGCGAAGGCGTTTCGGAGGGCTTCGTTCGACTGACAGATGTTCGTTCAGAGTTAGTTGGTGACAATAAAAAGTTGTGCAACACTGCATTATCAGCTCGGTACTTGTAGAGGCAACGAATTCACTTGTTTCCAATAACAGTTTTTGAATATAGTAACCAGGCATAAGCCGAATCCTCCCGACAAGGAGAGCGGCCTGTACCCAACGGTGGAATTTTGCTAGCTGATGAGGAAAAATTTTTTTATTGAAATAGCAGCTACTTTGCGCTACACGTCCTACAAAAACGTATCCCTTAAAAAAATAGACAATAGTTTTATACATCCATAGCTTTTATTGAGTTCAGCCACCTATTTTTATTGGGTTCCCATAAATTTGCTCTTCAGAGTTTTCTCAATACTCTGAAGCAGAGTCTATAAAAACGTAATAATGTTTGCAATAAAAATGCTATTAAATCCTTATTTTAGTGACGTAAAGTTTCATGTATGTCTTACATGATTTTTTAGAGAAGAGTTTCTTAGAATTTTATATAACAATAGACACTATCTTTGTAACTTTTATTAGCAATACTATTAAAGCTAATAATATAATTTGGTTTCTCATATTAACGTTTCTAATATACCCGTTTAACACTCAAATTTAGCTAAAAATTCTTGTGTTCAGGAATGGTTCATGAAAGTAATTAAATAGCAGATTCAAGCTTATAACTTTATTAAGTTTCAGTGATACTTAGATTACAAGTTTTTGTTGGAGATTGTGTTTGTTCAGTGAATGCATAATTTTGCATATCGTCATTTTTAGAGAAATATTAAGCCTTGTTTTGGTGTTTTGGTTACTTTCTCCACGTTATAACTGTAAATACAAGCTTGACTTTCAACTTAAATAAGGCAAGTTTAACGCGTCAAGTAAGGACATTTAATCTTTTTCTTGTGTCAATATTTTCAAGATCGTATCGTAAGGTATGCGAAACTAGTGATTCAGTAACCAAAAATGCTTTCGATAATAAATCACGTAATTGTGTATGTCGAAATATTTTTCCATAAAGTTAGTAAAACATTCCGTTAATATCATCTCATCATAAGTCCACTGCTGAAGATAGGCCTCTCCAAGAAATGCCACATAGCACTGTCCTGAGCCACCTGCATTCATAGACTTCTTGTTAGCAGGTTGTCACTCTATCTAGTTGGGAGCCGCCCCATACTTCGCTTACCGTTCACAATAAATTTTAAATAAATTTAAAAACGTTTAATGTCAATAGGCGGAGAACCTTCCCGGATTCTGTGGAACTGCCCCGCGATACTAATTCATCATCATGATTACCATTACAGTCTTTGAAAAGTCCACTAATTCCACCTAGGTTGCCGCATAGAGGGTTTGCATTTGCCTTAGTTGCCGCGCTTGGTAGGCAAGTTGGCAACCGAAGATTTTTATTATTTTTAATGGTTATGAGGAAAACGCTGCTACCCATCTCCTGTTTCATTCCCTCTGTCGCCTCTTACTACACCTAAGAGATGGTATGGGGTGGTGGATATTCTTACACCGCCTTAACTTATGCGTCCCATAAGTCACAAAGGATTGCCCTATGCATCGTTTTATTTCTTTACGCTGTTGACTATAATCGCAAAATTAAGTGTCGTCTTAAGTCGAAAATAATGTATGTTTACCACTCCTTTTAAACACAGGGACATCCTTTGCCGGAATTTTTCAACACTGAATCATCGCACTGTTCAACACTGAACTCCATTTAAATTTAAAGCGAAGGTTCGATAGCGCATTTAACTGCGACGTTGCAGGCAGTAGTTTCGATTCCCGCTCTTAACAAGTATTTTTGTAAGACCTACAAATTATTTTTTATGTGTGGTTGTTTGGGTTTTGTTATCTCTGTTCAAATAAAAATGAAAATTTAAACTCATTTTAACTCTTGATCACATACGAAACAATACACCGAGCCGAAAGAGTTTTTCTAAATCCTAAAACAAGTTAGCTTAATTGGAAACTATTAAGTAGGTTTTAGTTGAACAAGGTGCTACTAAATGTATCTTATTTCTCTGTGTTATGTATGTTCATGTGAATCATGAAGTCTTGATTCGAATCCCGGGCGCTGATATCGTACGTGCAAGAACACTTATTATATCTAGTTTCAGGATTTACTGTGATTGCTCCTGCGTCACTTTTATCTTATCCCCTAAGATGTATATAGTTTTATCGTGTAATGGCCTTCGTAATTCTCTCGGAAGCTCTAAGAAAATTGGTCGATATAAACCGGCACCAGGTTTTCGTGGATGGTACGGTCGTTATAGACCAGAAGTAATCAACTATAGAGGATGTTAAAATATATTAGGAGGATGTTCAGATACATAAGGAGGAGTGCCACTAGCAACAGATTGATAAAAAAAAAAACATAATGAAACCTTTATATCCATCTGTAATGTCAATCTATCGGACGGCCTTTTTCCAGAAGTATGGAAGACATCATGAGTCTCTCCGATATATAAAAACGGACCAAAGAATGATCCTTCAAACTTCCGACCAATACCGTTGGCTTAACGCTCGCTATAAATTTCACAGTATGCGAACAACCCGGGTTCGATCCCCGCCGGCACCAATTGAATTGTTAATTGCAATTTTAATTGCTGATTTACCACGTGCTCTGCGGTGAAGGAAAATATCGTGAGGATACCTGCATATCTGAGAAATAAGAAAAAACTATATTTCGAAGACATGTGATGGTCGCCAACACGCAATGGGGCAGCGCAGCCCTAAAACGTAAAACCCTCTCAGGAATGAGAGGAGTGGGATGTATGTATATAGGCTCTAACTTTAACTTTACTTTTTAACCTCTTCTGAGATATTGGAAAAGATTGTTAACTACCGAATGATCCATTTTCTTGAACATCATAAACTTCTGTATGTTGGACAATACGGGTGTAGTAAAGTCAGGTGTAGTAATTCAACTGAGAATGCTGTTGGAGATATGGTCCAGGTTGTTTCCTCCCTTTTAGACACAAGGCAGGTTAGTATAGGTGGCTTCTTAGACCAAGCCTTTGACTCGGTATCTTTTCCTATTCTGTTGGCAAATCTGAAGAGCTTCGGAATCAGGGGTAGAGTCCTAGACTGTTTCCAAAGTTATCTAAGTAATAATAAACAATGTACAAAGATTGGTTATTCAATAAGCTCTACTAGGGAGGTAAAGTTCGGCATCCCCCAAGGCAGAATCCTGAGGCCAGGTATCAAACAACCGGGGCAGACGATGGAGGTATCAAAACCACCATCAGTTAGGTACAATTAGGTAAAACAACCTCTGTAAAGTACTTAGATGTGATACTAGAGCACTTTTCGGAAGAGTAAAAAAATATTTGTATAATGAAATTTCTTCGAAACTCTGCAGATATCACCTTCCTAAAGAGTGTTTATATCGCGATTCGTCAATCCATACTGACTTATTGTACATCGGTATAGGGTGAAGTAAGTTAAACGTTGATGCTAGAGGTTGAAAGAGCTCAATATCCCGTTTCCGCAAGACATCCAACTAATTTTAGAATCAATGTTGCTGAGTTTCCGTATAGGTACTGTAATTGCAAAGGGTTGTGCTTAAGGTTCATAAGAAAATGCTTAGCTCACTCAAGTATTCTTAAATTATTAAGAACTGAACCTACAATGCACCTATAAAGAAGGTAAATACTCAATTCGCTAACAGATTTAATGACTTCTTACCCCCATATGTTTATTATATTAAAAATTAGATTAGATTACAAAATCTGTGACTTCCGTGAAAAGTCTTGCTCTGATATTAAAAGAAAAATCAACGATGTTTTTAAAAATGTCGTACGAAGAAACGGAGGCAGTCCTTGAAATAAATTTTTAAGTTTTTATTTATACGACAATCCTCATATCTGTAATCTTCATATGTTGTCTCATATGTAGTCCTCATATTTTAATACATTTTGTTATGATTTTGAGATCCTATAATAGAAAACTATAATAAAGTCGTAGGTACATACCTATATTATATTGGTATGTTCGATATTATCAAATTAAAATAGATGGAAGGACTGAGTGAGTAATAAGATAAGCATAATTGTATTATCTACAGAGTGTAATAATGTCACAGTACTTCAAACAATGGAACTGTGATATTTTAGCACACCACAACCTAGTCTGTTAGCTAGACGAATTATATGTTATGTAAGCTTTCTGAATCTTAATTGATATATAAATTCTTAAATGATAATGAAATACTACAATATCTAATTTATTTATAATAGAAATGAAATAATGACCTTTATTACCCGACTTCAAAAAAGGAGGTTACCAATTGGACTGTATGCTTTTTGTTTGTATGATACGTTATAGCGATTTGAATGCTTTAGGTATAGATTTGGAGGGAAAGATCCATCCTCAAGAGTGGAAAAATAGGGGATGAGTGTTAAATTTTTTAGACGACTATCTAGTTATTACCTCGTGGTTGTGAAATTTTTTAGTCCACTCAAATGGTAAAAAAGTTAAACTTTTCATAAAAAATAAAAGCTGACTTCAAAGAACTAAGAAGAATAAAATATTTTCCGCATAGTAGCTTCGGAAGTCGGGACTATAATTCTTCTATACGCTATGTTTTAGCATTGACTTCAGAAGCTATTAAGTGGAAATGATTTTTGAAGTCGGTATCTACGACCGATTTCATAATCTATCATGCGTTTTTTCATTATTTTTACTTTTTAAAGTCAGTTTTTACTTTATAATAAATGTTTTATTTTGATAGTAGTAACAGTAACAAACGATCACAGTAACCTGATAGGAAGTGGTGCTGTGGCCTATACATTACTACTCGATTAAGATTCAAAATGCAGTTACGTTGTCACGCCTGATAATAAGGAAGGAATATATCTGTATGTGTAAATGGAATATCCGGTTCTCGTCAGTCCCCATAGGAAGCACATCATGCTTTAATATGCCGGTCTGAGACTTATAGCTCCCAAGTTTATGTGGAACTTATAACAGAAAATAATGTTCCAGCTGCGTTAGCTGTCTAGCATGTCTTAAAAGGCGATAAAGGGTTATTCCATTCGTGATTGACAAAACATCATTTTCAGAATATTTTTTTTATAGAATAGGGTGACAAACGAGCACACAGTCCACCTAATGGTACGTGAATGCTGTGACCCATAGATATGTACATTAATGCTCAATAAGAATCAAAATGCTGAAACGTTGTCACCCCTGTCTGTCCTTCACAATCTTTTCTCCATCACAAATGTTTTTTTTTAAATCTTATATTATTGCGTCCAACAGGGTCAAAATTGAGTTTATGTATATTATAATTAATGGAATGTAATATAGATTACAGCTTAATAACAAAAAAAAATACTTTAAATATTTAATTATTATTTTTAATTAATTTCAGCGGTTCCTTCAACCAGTTAATCACAAGAGAAGACAAATGTGTGCGTAGCGACATCAAATCTAACATTGAAGCAACAATTTTGTTACGAGTTACGGTAAAGTCTGCAAGTATCCTCGTTTTTAAGTCTATCACGCAGAGAAACGCCGAGCATAGCCCTCTCGATAGCTCGCTGAGCGACTTTGAGCTTCCTCATACGGCCAGCAGTGGACCACGTCTCAGATCCATAGGTCATCACTGGCAACACGCACTGTTTGTACAATCTAGTTTTGAGGATTTGAGGTATATCTGACGAGAAGATGTGTCGTAATTTCCCGAACGCTGCCCAGCCGAGTTGAATCCGTCGATTAACCTCTCGGTCAAAGTTGGACTTACCTAGTCGTACTGTTTGTCCCAGGTAAACATATTCGTCAACTACTTCAAGCTTAGTGCTCCCAACAAATACCGGCATAGGAGTGACATGGACGTTAAACATGATTTTTGTTTTGTTCATGTTCATCTTAACACCTACTCGTCGGGAGACACTATTGAGGTCATTGAGCATAGTGCTTAGGTCCTAAAGCGATTCTGCCATAAGGAATATATCGTCGTCAAATCAAAGGTGAGTAATATACTCACCATTGACGTTAATACCGTATCCTCTCCAGTTCAGTAGCTTGAAAACGTCTTCCAATGCATCGGTGAAGAGTTTTAGAGATATTATACGTCACCCTGTCTTACACCTCTCTGCAGTTGGATAGGTTTCGTACTTTAGTTTTGTACTCGGATAGCCATCGTAGCACTACTGTGCAAACACTTCAGCACTTCGATATACCGACAGTCCACATGGCACCGCTAAAGGGACTGCAGCACCGCCCAAATTTCGACGGAGTCAAAAGCTTTCTCATAGTCCAAATACGCAAGACAAAGTGGCAGATTTTACTCTTCGATCTTCTGTACAAATTGCCGAAGGGTATGTATGTGGTCTATGGTGCTAAAGCCTTTTCGGAAATTGGCTTGTTCGGGAGGATGGAAGTCGTCAAGTCTGCGTGCGGGAGGATTCGTAATGATTCTCGAAAACAACACGTAGACGCGGCTCAGAAGGAAATCGGTTTGTACTTCTTCAAGAGAGCGTTGTCGCCTTTCTTGAAGAACAAGACCACTGCACTTCTGGTCCACGCCTCCGGAGTGGTACCACCATTGAGGACGGAATTAAAGAGCTTATGAAGGATTTTAAGTACTGGTTTTCCACCCGCTTTCAGATGCTCCGCTGTAATTCCAACCTCGTCTGGGGCCTTGCCGTTTTTAAAGTGCTGGAGGGCCATTTTAAGCTCGTGTAGGCTGACGACCGGGATATCATCAAAATAGTGTCGGATAAGACTTTCTCTGGAATCGTTACTCACACTTGCGTGTAGCTTCAACTAAGACGTGTAAAGATGCCCATAGAACCTCTCAATCTCACTAAAAATCTCAGGTGTCCTGAAAACGATGCTGCCACATTCGGTCTTCAGCTTCGACAGTTGGCTCTGTCTGGCAGACAGATCTCTCGCAAAGACTTTGGAACCCTGGTTAAGCTCGATCGCTTCATCAATACGAGCAGTATTAAAGTTGCGTAAGTCCCGCCGCATGCGTTTGGAGATCTGCCTGTTCAGTTGTCTGTATGCTATAAAATCTACTGAAGACTGCAGCTTCATCTCCCGTCTAACAGCCATGAGATCAAGAGTTTGTTCGGAGAGTGTTTGTGTTCTTCTGCGGCGGGTCTTGCAAAACATAGCTCCGACCGCATGGACAGTTTCCACGAGCTTGTCATTCATATCATCCACTGCATTGCAATCTTCTAGGCACTGAAAACTGTTTTGCAGCTCAAGCTGAAAGGTTTCGGGACTTTGGATTAGAGCACGAGGAAGACTGAGCGTTGACTTCATTAGACGACACCTCTCCAACTTAACGTTTAGGTTCAGTGTGCCTCTAACCATTAGGTGATCACTACCAGTTTTCACCCTCGCGATCACTAAGACATCACTTAACAGTTGCCGTTTAGTCGTCATAATGAATTCAATCTCATTTTTTGTCGAACCGTTGGGGCTTGACCAGGTCCACCTCCTGTGGGGCCGCTTCTGGAAGAAAAAGTTCATCATAAAGAGTCCCTCTTTCTCCATGAAGTCGGCCAGCTGCTGGCCCCTTGGGTTCCGTTACATTATTCCGAATTTCCCTACTTTCAGCTCACCGTTCTCGCTTGTGCCTAGTACTGCGTTGAAGTCTCCCATTAAAACCGCATAGTGGGTTACGGAGGAATGCATGGCTCTATAGATATCCTCATACATTTCCTCCACCTCCTCCTCGGTATGTGCCGAGGTTGGTGCGTAAACCTGTATGACTTTCAGCGAATACCGTTTAGTGATTCTGAGTATAAGGTACGCAACCCTCGTCGACACACTCCCGATATTTACAACGTTGTTAACGAGAGACTTGTGGGTGATAATTTCGACACATCCTTGAGACAGATGGTGACCTTCCCGGTGATAGAACATGTTGCCGGATTCGAGGATTACCGTGTCCTCCCCCTCTCGGATAGTCCTATAATATTCCAGCGCAACTTGTCTATCTTTTCTACCAGTTCCAGGATCTTCTCGTCAGTCCTCAGGGTGCGTGCTTTATAAGTTGCCAGGTCGAGTCGTCGTAGGTGGCAACTGCAACTACACCGGAGATTCTTAGCACCCCCTGCCCCGCCGTTACCATGGTCACCACCGTAACCACGAATAGCGGAGCCACCGTGAACTGGGGGCCGTTTATTAGTGTCGTTGCTCATGGGGGGTATATTGCTATAGTTGCCAAGCTTAGCGAGCGGGTTGGCAACCGCAGTTTTTTTATTGCTTTTTGATTTTATCAGAAAGATGCTGCTGCCTATCTTCTGCCTCAGTTTCCCTCTGTCGCCTCTTACGACACCCACGGGAAGATACGGGGTAGTGGGTATTCTTACCCGCCACTACACGTGTGCATATTACATGGAATAATTTAATTACCTATTGAAATAAATTTTAAAAATTATTGTGAAACTTTGGTTATTTTACTTCAGTCCACATAACTAAAACTCTCTATAACGAAGAAAAATGATCTGTCCCTTAAGTTTCGTTATGAAGAGTTTACATTGTAGTTAAAATTTTATATTAAAGAAAAGTGAGGATACTTATTTATTATAAGCAAGTGCTTGACTACAATCGCACCTGGTGGCAAGTGGTGAGGAGACCTACATTGTAAATCGCACTGTCTTAGGTTAATGAAAGCCTATATCCATTATTTCTTTTAAGACTCACAGACTGTAATCGGATGGAAAGACAAACGCCGGAAAATTATTCAACTTCTTTGCTGTGCGCATTACTAATAACGGAGCAGACCGTTTGATTCTAATGCGTGGAATATCGCAAACAAATGGATAAAGACCCGCCAACCGCTTGTATCGTTAAGTGGTTCAGAAGTAGGTGGGTCAAAAAAGTCAAGATTTATAGTAAATTATTTTTTATTTATCTGACTTCCGAACACGTACAAAATAAGTTTCTAGGAAGGGGATCACTGGCCTGACGTAGAGGGGGGAGGGGGGAAGTCCAAGCGCTGTTCCTTCATTGTCGTAAACAGCCAGCTAGCAGAAGGAGCCGATGATACCCAAACCCGACAGTGATGATGGATGGTAGGCCAACACTCCGTTAGCTCGCGGCACGGCAAGCAAGTAGGCCTTAGGTGTTAGGTGGATCCCCAGCGGGATCAATTTAGCGGCTCCTTTTAGCGGTGAAGAGACATTTGACATGTATTTCGGAGGCGTTGAATCTCACAAGATTGACATTGATCCATTCCGTGACTGCCTGCAATGAGAGATTCACATGCTTTACCATAGATACCGGGCATAAGCAGATCATTATTATGCAGCAGGAAGAGTTGCGGGAACGTACCCCTGAGGAGCTCTGACTTTTGTCGCCAAAGGATCGGACGAACAGCCTTGGGCGACGTCTCGAAGAGACCCTTCACTCAGAAAGTTCTTCACTCAGTGAATTAGGCCAGGGGATAAACCGTACACTGGAAGCTTACTTAAAGAGCTAGCTTGCCAAACCCTGTCGTGATACATTAAAAAATTAACAATTCTGAATAGTTGTGAATAATTATTGTACCAATTTTTTCAACTCAAATCTTTAATAATAATAAAAATTGGTTGCACAATCCATTTCAGATATTAAATTTTGTGTATTCTCTAGTTGAACGTATAGTGGCGGTGTAAGAATATTCACTACTCCATATTGTTCCGTTGGTGTCATAAGAGACGACAGACGGAAGAAATAGGCATAGGCAGCGTGTTCCTAAAAATAAAAAACTGCGGTTGCCAACCCGCCTGCCAAGCGTGGCAATTATGATAAATATCTTCCCTATGAGAGAATCTATGTTCAGAAGTGGACTTTTGATAAACTGTAACACTTCAGCTTCAGTTGAAACAAGTATTATGTTAATATGAATTAAGCTGGACATAGGCTGTCATAAGTAATTACTATTGTGTTGAATCATTGACCTTTGCTAATCAGAAAACAAAGCAAACTGTGAAAATGTTGAAGTTACCTAACACACGTTCGTAGTTCGTAAGGATGGGGACATCATGATTAAGTTTTCAATGGAGCCGAAATGTGGTTTTACGACAAACACCGGTGGATAAACTAACGTGTTATCAAGGGGTCGGCTGATTTTGTATGCAAGAATAGAGAAGTCGCTTATGTTTACAAAATGTAACAATAGCTTATGGTGCGGAATTGCTTTAATTATTTGTTTTGTTAAAATAACAGATTAAAGGTCGGATTTTTCAATCCTCAGATAAAATTTATTCATAGAATACAATACAATGTATACAATTTAAAAATTATAGTTGTAGGAATAAAATAGTTCAATTGTTTCACTTTCACATTCAATCAGGTTACAATTTATTAGACGGATAACGTTTATCTTACGAAAGAAAAATGAGTAATAGTAATAATAGTATCTTATGTTATCTTATCTAATCAGCCCATAACGTCTCACTGCTGGGCAAAGGCCTCAAGGATTGGACATTTAACCCCCACGTTTATCCATTACGGTTTGGGGGTGTGCACCAAGCTGGATGCCGCCGTTGACGTGTGAAACGTTCCTTCGCCGCTGTCCTAAGTTGACATCCTGCACTGATGCCAACTGTTCCAATCAAACCTTAAAGGACTAATTAGCTTAGGAAGACCTAAGCTCTGAATGGCGTTTACACCAGACGGTGTACGACACAGTTTAACGTCATGTTGGGGACGGAATAATAGTTTTTTTTTTTTATAGAATAAGGGTGACAAACGAGCACACAGTCCACCTGATGGTAAGTGGTTGCTGTGACACATAGACATCTACATCTATGTTCGTTTGCGAATTTAAATGCAGATGCGTTGTCAGCAGTGAGGACTAAGATAGAATGCCTCTTTCCAGTAAAAGGGTCTCGGTTCTCTACACTCACCATACGAAACACAGCAGCATTAGCTGCTATTTTACGCTGGTATTCTGTGAGGCGTGGTCCTTCCCGGTCGAGCCGACCCATTCGTGCTACAACTATACTATTAATATAGCTGCAGCATGGCTCTACCACGTAAACATGGCTCTACCACGTAAATACATACTTTTACACACAAAATACATACTTTTACTTACTTTAGAAAAAAACAATACGGAAAAATAAAATTACTTCCATATATTTACTTGCTCCAGTAAAATTAAAGTACAGAATACAAAAAATATTAAAACAAAATTCGCTTCACAACACACAACAAAATTTGCTAAGCAAAGCTTCTACGGAATAGGTAAGTACGAGTATATATTAAAAATATGAAGAATGTATTAATATTTTATATATTTCCGAACGTTTTATGATTTTTATTTTGTGTATTACATAATATTATTTTATCATCATCATCATCATTACAGCCCTTCACAAGTCCACTGCTGAACATGGGCCTCCCCAAAGGAATGCCACAGAGCACGGTCCTGAGCCACTTGCATCCATCGACTTCCTGCATGTCTTACCAGGTCGTCACTCCATCTAGTGGGGGACGCCCTACACTTTGTCCGCCGGTACGAAGCCCCCACTGAAGAACCTTTTTTTCCCATCGGTTGTCGGTTCTCCGAGCTATATGGCCGGCCCATTGCCACTTCAGCTTACTAATCCGTTGGGCTATGTCGGTCACTCTGGTTCTACTGCGGATATCCTCATTTCTAAGTTTATCACAGAGAACTCCGAGCATAGCCTCTCCATAGCTCGCTGAGCGACCTTGAGCTTCCGCATCCGGCCAGCAGTGAAGGCCACGTCTCAGTTCCATAGGTCATCACTGGCAACACGCACTGGTTGTACAATCTCGTTTTCAAGTTTGAGGTATACCTCAAATTTGAAAACGAGTTTTCAAGTTTGAGGTATACCTATTTTGTATACTATATATATATACTATATATATATATATTTTGTATACCTATACTATTTCAGGTATACCTGACGAGAAGATGTGCGTAATTTCCCGAACGCTGCCCAACCGAGTTGAATCCGTCGATTGACCTCTCGGTCGAAGTTGGACTTACCTAGACGGACTATTTGTCCCAGGTAAACATACTCGTCAAAACTTCGAGCTTAGTGCTCCCAACAACTACTGGCATAGGTGTGACATGGACATTAAACATAATCTTTGTTTTGTCCATGTTCATCTTAAGACATATCCGTAGGGAGACACTATTGAGGTCATTGAGCATAGTGCTTAGGTCCTCCAGCAATTCTGCCATTAGGACTATATCGTCGGCAAATTGAAGGTGAGTGATTTATTCGCCATTGATGTTAATACCGTATCCTTTCCAGTCCAGTAGCTTGAAAACGTCTTCCAATGTAGCGATGAAGAATTTCGGGGATATAACATCACCCTGTCTTACACCTCTGTGTAGTTGCATAGGTTTCGTACTCTGATTCTGTACTCGGATAGCCATCGTAGCCCTACTGTACAAACACTTCAGCATTTCGATATACCGACAGTCAACTTGGTGGCTGAAGGGACTGTAGCACCGCCCAAATTTCGACGGAATCAAAAGCTTTCTCATAGTCCACATACGCAAGGCAAAGTGGCACATTGTACTCTTCGGTCTTCTGCAATTTACCGAAGGGTGTGTATGTGGTCTATGGTACTAAAGCCTTTTCGGAAACCGGCTTGTTCAGGAGGCTGGAAGTCGTCGAGTCTGCGAGCGAGACGATTCGTTATGACTCTCGAAAACAGCACGTAGACGCGGCTCAGAAGGAAATCGGTCTGTAGTTCTTCAAAAGAGCGTTATCGCGTTTCTTGAAGAACAAGACCACCGCACTTCTGCCTCACGCCTCGGAGTAGTGCCACCATGGAGGACGGAATTAAAGAGCTTCTGAAGGACTTCAAGTACTGGTTTTCCACCCGCTTTATTCCATTCTAATCTCGCTCAAACTGACGTCTGGGATATCTTCGGAATAGTGTCGGATAAGACTCGCTCTTGGATCGTTACTCACACTTGAGTGTGGCTCCAACGATGACGTGTACAGCTGCCCATAGATCATCTCAATCTCACTCAAAATCTCAGGTGTCCCGGAAACGATGCAGCCACACTCGGTCTTCAGCTTTGATAGTTGGCTCTTTCTGGCAGACAGATCTCTGGCAAAGACTTTGGAGCCTTGGTTTCGCTCGATCGCTTCTTCAATACAAGCTGTAATAAAGTTGCGTAAGTCCCGCCGCATGCATTTGGAGATCTGTCTGTTCAGTTGCCTGGATGCTGTCGAATCTGTTGAAGACTGCAGCTTCATTTCCCGTCTAACAGTCATGATATTAAGAGTGTGATCGGAGTGTTTTTGTGTTCTTCTGCGGAGGGTCTTGCAGAACTTAGCTCCGACCGAATGGACAGTTTCCACGAGCTTATTATTTATATCGTCCACTTCATTGCAGTCTTCTAGGCACTGAAAACGGTTTTGTAACTCGAGCTGAAAGGTTTCGGGACTTTGGACTAGAGCACGAGGGGGAGGGAGCGTTGACTTCATTAGACGACACCTCTCCAACTTAACGTTTAGGTTCAGTGTGCCGAGGTTGGTGCGTAAACCTGTATGACCTTCAGCGAATACCGTTTGGTGATTCTGAGTGTAAGGTACGCAACCCTCGTCGACACACTCCCAATCTTTACAACGTTGTTAACGAGAGACTTGTGGACGATAAATCTGACACCTCCTTGGGATAGATGGTCACCGTCTCGGTGATAGAACAAGTTGCCGGATTCGAGGATTGCCGTGTCATCCCTCTCTTGGACCTCGGATAATCCTATAATATTCCAGCGCAACTTGTCTATCTCTTCTTTCAGCTCCAGGATCTTCTCGTCAGTCCTCAGGGTGCGTGCGTTATAAGTTGCCAGATCGAGTCGTCGTAGGTGGCAACCGAACCTCCACCTGAGATTCTTAGCACCCCCCTGCCCCGCCGTTACCATGGTCGCCACCGTAGCCAGGAATAGCGGGGCCATCGGGGACTTGGCGCCGTCTCTTCGTAACTTTATTCATTGGGGGGGTATATTGCCATAGTTACCACGCTTGGCGAGCGGGTTGGCAACCGCAGTTTTTTTTATTGTGATATTGCTGTTATCAGGAAGATGCTGCTGCCCATCTCCTGCCTGTTTCCCACTGTCGCCTCTTACGACACCCACGGGAAGATATGGGGTAGTGGATATTTTTAACCGCCACTACACGGCCATATATTATTTTATAAGACATTTAAAAAGCCTTCAAAAATTATTATCGCGTTGCTCATCAGTTGTACATGTATTTAGTTTTAGAAAGAAAATCGTATCCGATTCTTGTTCTTTGTTCGGATGTTCGCTCTCAGTACACATAAAGTCGGGGTGTAGCCGTTGCGCGTGTTTTATTTTGTTGTAGTCGATTTCAAAGTATCACATCGTAATAATTCTATGATCGATTTTAGAACATAAATTACAAACTGTGTTCTGCTTCGGTGAATTGGCGTCATCCACCATCGTAAGTGTCTTTATCTTTTTAATCGACTTCAAAAAGGAGGAGGGAGATATGTGGTATCTCAACAAGAGAATCCTGTAAGCCAGTATTCAAAAATATTTGCTTACTAACTCTGCCATCGTTATACATTTTCAAAAATGTAGGACGATTTACAATTACATATTATGCAAATTTGTAAAACAGCATACAGATTTATTTAAAAAGTCCTCTGATGTTAATCCTACGCTTAAAAGAAATCCGAATAGGTTAGTTTTAAGCGAAGTTCCGAAATCAACTAAATATAGTAAAAGCTGTTTATTAATGTGTGTACGTATATACAACAAAATACCTGACAAAATTAAAACACTAAATAATATGAATTTATTTAAAAATAGACTGTACCTTTGCTTAATTGACAAAAACTTCATACATAACATAAACATAAACACTCACGCCTGTCACCCAGAGGGTAGGCAGAGACTACGGACTTCCACTTGGCACGATCCTGGCACACCTCTCGCCTCCTTTACATCCATATATCTACGCATACACGCTCGTCGGTTAAGGGTACCCTAATCTGGCCCATTTCCAATATATCGCCAATTTGGTCGATAAACCTTCGTCTAGGGCGACCCTTTCCGACTCTGCCGTTCACTTCTGCAGCATAAATTTGCTTTGTCACTCTTTCTTCGTTCATCCTTTCTACATGACCAAACCACCGAAGCATTCCTTTCTTAATCCTGGTCACAACGTCATCTTGCAAACCACACTTTTCTTATCACACTATTTCTCACCCTGTCATTCAGATTCATCCCTAGCATACCCTTAATGACCGCATTTCTACAGCATTTATTCTACTCTCATGCTTCTTCTGCCAGACCCAACTTTCACTACCATACATTAAAGTAGGGACTAACACAGCATTGTGAATTGCCAAACGTGCCCTTGACACATTCTGACTCTTCACAATAGCGTGTAGAGCCCCATTCACTCTATTTCCTGCGTTCACTGTCGTTCTATATCCTTATCATATCTACCATCCCTACTAAATAAACATCCCAAATATACAAACTCATCCACTTGCTCAATCAACTCCTTCTATTCTTATTTCACATAACGTTTTACTTTCTTCTCTTTCAAAACCATCACTTTCGTCTTACTTGCGTTCACTTTCATACCTCTTTCTTTTAATGATCGGTTCATTAAAGTAACCATCATTGCAACTCGGCCGCCGACGATGCAAATATGACTTGATCATCGGCGTACAAAAGGCATTTGACGGTTAACTCACCCATTCTCAACCCACATTCTTCAACTTTCAAAGTTTGCAAACAACTGTCCATAAATAGGTTAAACAGCCAGGGGGAAGCTACACAGCCCTGTCTGACACCTTTTTGGATGCCAAACCAGTCCGAGTAGACCCCGTTGATCCTGACACAAGCACTAGAGTCCCTATAAAGAGACTTCAATGCCTGTATCAAACCAGCGCTCAAACCAAATGAGTTAAGTGTTTGCCATAACACATTCCTGTCCACTCTGTCATAAGCCTTTTCCAAGTCCATGAAAGCACAAAACTTTCTGGTTTTTGGCCAAAAACTTCTCCGCAATCATGCGCATGGAAAATACTTGATCCGTACACCCCATTCCCTTTCTAAATCCAGCTTGCACATCCCAAATTTTTCCATCAGTTTCTTCCATAACTCTTTCAATTAACACCTTAGCATACAGTTTACCCACAATGCTAAGCAAGCTGATACCACGGTAGTTTTTACAGTCCTGCTGTGACCCTTTTCCTTATATATTGGGACTATAACGGCTTTGCACCAGTCTTCCGGTACCCTTCAGTTCCCAACATAAATTAAACAAGGTGTACAGCAGGCCTGCCACCACTCCTCTCCAGCCCTTAGCATTTCAGGTGATACTCTATCATATCCGGCTGCCTTACCTGCTTTCATGCTTTTCATTGCTTTCATTATTTCATCTACACTTATCTCCCTACCTCTCTCCACTTCTTTCGAAATTTCTTTTTCACTTAATTCAGACGACCCTTCACTCATAAACACGCTTTCAAAGTATTCCTTCCATCTCTTTAAATTCGAAACTTCATCATTCAGCATACAGCCATTCTCGTCTCGTATAGCATTCATTCTAGGCTGTTTGAATTTCCCTAGCAGTTCTTACGAGTTTCCAGAACATTTTAATATTTGCCTGGAAGTTATCAGATATCCTTCTATCATTCTTATCCGTTCTTTCTTGCTTTTTCCTTTCAACAACTTCTTTTACTCTCTTATTTATAAGTCTAAAGTCTGCCTTTTTTCTTTCAATCTCATCATTCAAACCGCCAGAATTACCAGCTTTGGTTGCCAGTAAATCTAGCCATGCTCTCTTCTTTGCTTCAACTTCCATCCGAATCTCATCATCCCACCACAACGTATTATTTTTCCTTTCATTCGTTCTCTTACTTACACCACATACTTCGGTGGCTGCATCCACCAAAACTTTCTTAACATTATTCCATACAGTCTTCAGGTCTAAATCATTCATACATATTTCATTCAAACCATTTATATTCTCCTCAGTCTACATTTATACTTCTCTTTCACACCTTCATCTTGTAACCTCTCTGTTCTTATACGTTGTAACGCAGTGGTAGACACAGATGTCCGATGCCGCCAACGCCTGAATAGACCATTAATTCGGCATAAGACCAGGTAATGATCCGTCCCTACGTTGGATCTGGTAAACTCTTGTATCTACCACTGCGCTCCGCATTCTTTCATCCACAATTATGAAATCTATCATGCTTCTATCATTACCTCTTTCCCATGTATACATGTGAATCCTCTTATGGCGAAAGAAAGTATTCGTCACAAAAAGATTCTTTTCCTCACATACGGCGAGGAGGTCTTCACCATTCTCATTTACACTTTCGTCGCCAACCGTTCCTAATATCCTTTCATAACCAGACCTCTTCACCCCAACCCTTCCATTAAAATCTCCTAACATAATGATATTTTCATTTCCTTACATTTCATCAACACCATCCTTACCATGTCCCAAAACTGCTCTCGGATATAAGTGGGCTTAGACATGTCTGGGGCGTACACCTAGCACAAACAACTTCTTTAAGCCCACTTTCATTCGTATCCACAGCAGCCTTGGGCTTATACATTCATACTCTTTCACATTGACCCATTCTTTCTGAAAGGATGACACCGACTCCCTGGCATGCCGCTCGGTCTCGTCTACACCAGACCAGTAAGCGGTATACATGCCATGTGCAGTGGCATCCTTTCCTTTCATTCGTCTCATTTACACATAACACATCTATTCCTCTATCATTCATCATTTCGCATATTTCATCCATCTTATCATTCATTGCTCCACATACATTCAGCGTAGCCAGACGGGCCTCCGCAATCCACTTTTCGCCCCTCCGGGAGACAGAACGTGACGGGTGGCGAACCTCGTCGCCGGTTTTACTCCCGGAGATTCTTCGCACCCCTGCCCCATTAAAGGGGCGCCGGGAACTCGGGGCCATTCCTTTAACGTGTTGGCTCATGGTGCGGTCTAAGGTGGTAGATTTTACGCCGCTACCATACGGCGAGGAGCCGAGTCTACCCTTTCGGCTTTGTCGCTCGTTTAGCACCACCAGGGGACACGTGTAGGGTGGACCTGGGTTAGGTGGTCGAAGCCTACGGACGCGAGCGACTCATTCAACTTTTATGACATTAATGAATTTCTGACATTGTAAGCTACATTCTGACATTGCATTCTGACCATTAGTGTGCTGTGATTTTACATTGTAAAATATGATTTGAAAAATGCTTAATTTGTTAATTTTTGATATCATATAGGTCATTTTATTGTTTAAAGTGTTTTATTGTTTAATTTAGGTACTCATAATTTAAATATAATTTGCATGTTATGTTATATTAAAATAGCAAATCATGAGTGCATAATACAACTAAAACATCTGTATATTTTAGTTGTATTATGCACTCATGATTTTTGTGCAAATAAAGATTATTATTATTATTATATTATTATAATATTTTCCCATACCTAATAGCTACGTGTGATGGTGGTGTAAGAGAATCAGTTGTCCCATATCGAGGTATAAGCTTGGGTTTGCATTTAATGTTTATTTTACTCAAATCAGATGACAAATAAAAAATAAATATCAGTTTTAAAGTACAAATCCTTTTTCCGCTAGCGTAAATGTTTGTAAATGTCAGCCTTTGTTTTAAATTGAACCTACAGCCACTTAATCTTTATTTATTTATTATTATAAGGATGATTTAAAATAATCGCAGAAAATTGTGCGAAATAAGGTTTTTGTTTGTATGGGCACTAGCCAATCAATTAATTTATATTGAAAATATGACAGTGTATACCTAAAATACTAATATTATAATTTTAACCGTGTAAAAGTTGTATTTAATTCTAATTTTAGCAGTGAAAGAATATCCACTACTCTATAGTATTGTCGCGTGGGTGTCGTAAAGGCGGCTGAAAAAAAAACAATTAATAGAATGAGGCGTTACTTTGCTGAAATCCGTTAAATTAAATATATTAAAATAAATTGGCTAAGTTCCGCGTTTATTTTATAAGATAGAGTGACAAACGAGCATACAGTCCACCTGATGGTAAGTGGTTGCTGTAACCCATATACATCTACATCTATCCTCAATAAAGAATCAAAATGCAGATGCGTTGTCACCCGTGAGGACTAAGATGGAATGCCTTTTTTCCAGTAAAAAGGGTCTCCGTTTCTCTACACTCACCATACGAAACACAGCAGTGCTAAGCTGCTATTTTACGCTGGTATTCTGTGAGAGCGCGGTCCTTCCCTGGTCGAGCCAACCCATTCGGGCTACAGCTATACTACTAATATAGCTGCGGTATGGCTCTACCACGTATAAAAAATAAATTAAAAATGAGAATCTCTCTCAATAAAGTCCACTATCCCCGTCATCACTAATCCCAACACCACTAACTCAACTTGTAGTGGCGTTGGGATAAGTGTTGAAGGACGGGAAACTGAAACAGAAGATGAACGGCAGCGTCTTCCTAATAACAATTAGAAAATAAAACACTGCGGTTGCCAACCCGCCTGCCACGCGTGGCAACTATGGCAAAAATGAGGCGATCTATGGGGAGGCCTATATTTAGAAGTGGACTTTGAAAGCCTGTAATAATGACGATGATGACTTAGTTTGAAGAGCACCGCCCTCCCTACTTCAATTGTATGCACTATCCCCATAGCTACTATTCGCAACACCGCTACCTCCAACTATACTTGGACTAAATTTGGAAAGAAACACCACCGTCGATAACACTACAAGTGATTAGCCTCTATACAGGCATCGTGAGGGTAGGAAGGCTTTACGATTACTGACTGCTGACTCTTCAAACTAGGTGAGACATCATTTTTAGGGTACCGTAGTTAAACAACAAGGAACCCTTATAGTTTCGCCATATCCGTCCGTCCGTCCGCAGTTTTACTCAGAAATCCTAGGTGCTACAAAGCTGTAATTTGGCATAGTTATAGATATCAATCACGCCTACAAAGTAAGGGAAAAAAATCTGGAAAAACATTTTTATCTATATTAATTGTATAGTTGTAGCACAATTTGCCGAAGATTATGTATGTGGTCTATGGTACTAAAACCTTTTCGGAAACCGGCTTGTTTGGGAGGCTGGAAGTCGAGTTCTGGCGAGACGATTCGTAATGAATCTCGAAACAGCACGTAGACGCGGCTCAGAAGGGAATCGGTCTGTAGTTCTTCAAAGAGCGTTATCGCCTTTCTTGAAGAACAAGACCACCGCACTCCTGCCTCACGCCGCCCGGGAGTAGTGCCACCATGGAGGACGGAATTAAAGAGTTTGAAGGACTTCAAGTACCGGTTTTCACCCTTTCAGAAGCTCCGCTGTAATTACATCCTCACTTAGGGCCTTGCTTTTAAGGTGCTGAGCCATTCTAATCTTGCTCAAACTGACGTCTGGGATAACCAATAGTGTCGGATAAGACTCGCTCTTGATCGTTACTCACACTTGAGTGTGGCCCACCGATGACGTGTACAGCTGCCCATAGATCATCTCAATCTCACTCAAAATCTCAGGTGTCCCGGAAACGATGCTGCCACACTCGGTCTTCAGCTTTGATAGTTGGCTCTTCTGCAGACAGATCTCTGGCAAAGACTTGGAGCCTTGGTTTCGCTCGATCGCTTCTTCAATACAAGCTGTAATAAAGTTGCGTAAGTCCCGCCGCATGCATTTGAAGATCTGTCTGTTCAGTTGCCTGTATGCTGTCGAATCTGTTGAAGACTGCAGCTTCATTTCCCGTCTCAAACAGTCAGATAAGATCGGAGTGTTCTTGTGTTCTTCTGCGGAGGTCTTGCAGAACTTAGCTCCGACCGAATGGACAGTTTCCACGAGCTTATTATTTATATCGTCCACTTCATTGCAGTCTTCTAGGCACTGAAAACGGTTTTGTAACTCGAGCTGAAAGGTTTCGGGACTTTGGACCAAAGCACGAGGGAGGAGCGTTGACTTCATTAGACGACACCTCCAACTTAACGTTTGGGTTCAGTGTGCCGAGGTTGGTGCGTAAATTTGTATGACCTTCAGCGAATACCGTTTGGTGATTCTGAGTGTAAGGTACGCAACCTCGTCGACACACTCCCAATCTTTACAACGTTGTTAACGAGACTTGTGGACGATAAATCTGACACCTCCTTGGGATAGATGGTCACCTCTCGGTGATAGAACAAGTTGCCGATTCGAGGATTACCGTGTCCTCCTCTTCGGACCTCGGATAATCCTATAATATTCCAGCGCAACTTGTCATCTCTCTTCTTTCAGCTCCAGGATCTCGTCAGTCCTCAGGTGCGTGCGTTATGTTGCCAGATCGAGTCGTCGTAGGTAAACTGAACCTCCACCTGAGATTCTTAGCACCCCTGCCCCGCCGTTACCATGGTCGCCACCGTAGCCAGGAATAGCGGGGCCATCGGGGACTTGCCGTCTCTTCGTAACTTTATTCATTGGGGAGGGTATATTGCCATAGTTGCTACGCTTGGCGAGCGGGTTGGCAACCGCATTTTTTAATTCTGATATTGATGTTATCAGGAAGATGCTGCTGCCCATCTCCTGCCTGTTTCCATCACTGTCGCCTCTTACGAAACCCACGGGAAGATATGGGGTAGTGGATATTTTAACCGCCACTACACGGCCATATATTTATAAGACATTTAAAAGCCTTCAAAATTATTATCGCGTTGCTCATCAGTTGCACATGTATTTAGTTTTAGAAAGAAAATTCTATCCGATTCTTGTCTTTTTTTTTGATTCGCTCTCAGTACACTAAAGTTGGGGTGTAGCCGTTGCGCGTGTTTTTATTTGTTGTAGTCGATTTCAAAGTATCACATCACAATAATTCTATGATCGATTTTAGAACATAAATTACAAACTGTGTTCTGCTTCGGTGAATTGGCGTCATCCACCATCGTAAGTGTCTTTATCTTTTAATCGACTTCAAAAAGGAGGAGGAGATATGTGGTTTTCAAAAGAGAATCCTGTGAGCCAATATTCAAAAATCTTTGCTTACTAACTCTGCCATCGTTATACATTTTCAAAAAATGACGATTTACAATACATATTATGCAAATTTGTGAAACAGCATACAGATTTATTTAAAAAGTCCTCTGATGTTAATCCTACGCTTAAAAGAAACTGAATAGGTTCTAGCGAAGTTCCGAAATCAACTAAATATAGTAAAAGCTGTTTATTAATGTGTGTACTACGTATATACAACAAAATACCTGACGAAATTAAAACACTAAATAATATGAATTTATTTAAAAATAGACTGTACCTTTGCTTAATTGACAAAAAAATTTATGACATTAATGAATTTCTGTCATTGTAAGCTACATTCTGACATTGTATTCTGACAATTAGTGTGCTGTGATTCTACATTGTAAAATATGATTTGAAAAATGTTTAATTTGTTAATTTTTAATATCATATAGGTCATTTTATTGTTTAAAGTGTTTTATTGTTTAATGTAGGTACTCATAATTTAAATATAATTTGTATGCTATGTTATATTAAAATAGCAAAACATGAGTGCATAATACAACTAAAACGTCTGTATATTTACCATGTTTTATGCAAATAAAGATTATTATTATTATTATATTATTAGAATATTTTCCCATACCTAATAGCTACGTGTGATGGTAGTGTAAGAGAATCAGTTGTCCCATATCGAGGTATAAGCTTAGGTTAACATTTAATGTTTGTTTTATTCAAATCAGATGACAAATAAAAAATATTTTAAAAGTACAAACACTTTCTCCGCTAGCGTAAATTTTTGTAAATGTCAGCCTTTCTTTTAAATTGAACCTACAGCCAATTAATCTCTATTTAACGACCTTTAGTAATAAATCAGAGTTTATTATTTATTTATTATTATAAATGCTGGCCGGATGAGGAAGCTCAAGGTCGCTCAGCGAGCTATGGAGGGCTATGTTTGGAGTCTCACTGCGTGATAAACTAGAAATGAGGATATCCGCAGTAGAACCAGAGTGACCGACATAGAACGGATTAGTAAGCTGAAGTGGCAATGGGCCGGCCATATAGCTGAAGAACCGACAACCGATGGGGAAAAAAGGTTCTCGAGGGCGGCTCTGTACCGGCGGATTTAGTGTAGGGCGTCCCACTAGATGGAGTGACGACCTGGTAAGACATGCAGGAAGTCGATGGATGCAGGTGGCTGAGGACCGTGCTTTGTGGCATTTTTTGGGAGGCCTATGTTCAGCAGTGGACTTGTGAAGGGCTGTAATGATGATGATGATTATTATAAGGATGATTTAAAGTAATCGCAGAAAATTGTCCGAAATAA
Organism: Parnassius orleans; assembly: GCA_029286625.1. NCBI lineage: Eukaryota > Metazoa > Arthropoda > Insecta > Lepidoptera > Papilionidae > Parnassius > Parnassius orleans. The sequence continues at coordinate 542,207 of JAGSMP010000074.1, forward strand.
GGTTTTTGTTTGTATGGGCACTAGCCAATCAATTAATTTATATTGAAAATATGACAATGTATACCTAAAATACTAATATTATAATTTTAACCGTGTAAAAGTTGTATTTAATTATAATTTTAGCAGTGAAAGAATATCCACTACTCTATAGTATAGTCGCGGTGTCGTAAAAGCGGCAGAAAAAAAACAATTAATAGAATGAGCGTTACTTTGCTGAAATCCAAATTAAATATATTAAAATAAACTGGCTAAGTTCCGCGTTTTTTTTTATAAGATAGACTGACAAACGAGCATAGAGTTCACCTGATGGTAAGTGGTTGCTGTAACCCATATTCTACATCTATCCTCAATAAAGAATCAAATGCAGATGCGTTGTCACCGTGAGGACTAAGATGGAATGCCTCTTTTCCAGTAAAAGGGTCTGCTTTCTCTACACTCACCATACGAAACACAGCAGTGCTAAGCTGCTATTTTACGCTGGTATTCTAGAGAGCGTGGTCGAGCCAACCCATTCGGGCTACAGCTATACTACTAATATAGCTGCGGCATGGCTCTACCACGTATAAAAAATAAATTAAAATGAGAATCTCTCTCAATAGAGTGCACTATCCCCGTCACCGCTAATTCCAACACCACTATTGCCACTTTTAGTTGCGTTGGGATAAGTGTTGATGGACGGGAAACTGAAACAGGAGATGAACGGCAGCGCCTTCTTAATAACAATTAGAGAATAAAACACTGCGGTTGCTAAGGCGCCTGCCACGCGTGGCAACTATGGCAAATATCTCCCGATAAGGCGGTTTATGGGAGGCCTATATTCAGAAGTGGATTTTGAAAGCCTGTAATGATGATGATGATGATGACTTAGTTTGAAGAGCACCACCCTCCCTCCCTCAATTTTGTGCACTATCACCGTAGCTACTATTCCTAAAACTGCTATCTCCAACTATACTTGAACTATATTTGGAAAGAAACATCACCGTCGACATCACTACAAGTGATTAGCCTCTATACAGGCATCGTGAGAGTAGGAAGGTTTATGACTACTAACTGCTGACTCTTCAAACTAGGTGAGACATTCCATCTTAGTCCTCAGGGTGACAACGCATCTGCATTTCGATTCTTAATCGAGGACAGATGTAGATGCCTATGAGCTGAACATAGGCCTCCCCAAGGAATGCCACAAATCACGTTTCTGAGCCACCTGCATCTCTTACCAGGTCGTCATTTTATCTAATGGGGTGCCGCCCTTCAATTCGCTTACCTGTACGAGGCTGACACTTGAGAACCTTTCCTCCGCATCGGTGATCGGTTCTTCGAGTTATATGGCCGGACCATTGCCACTTCAGCATACAGATCCGTTGGACTATGTCAGTTACCCTGGTTTTACTGCAGAAATCCGCATTCCTAAGTCTATTACACAGAGAAACTCCGAGCATATCCTCTCCATAGCTCGCTGAGCATCTCAATCCATACGTCATCACTGGCAACATGCACTGATTGTATAATCTTGTTTTCAAGTATTGAGGTACATGTGACGAGATTATGTGTCGTAATCTTCCGAACACTGCCCAGCCGATTTGAATCCGTTGATTGACCACTGTTGGTCGAAGGTGGATCTACCGACAATTTGTCCTTGGTAAATATATTTGAGCGTTATGCTCCCAGCAACCACCGGCAAGTATTATATTTACTTTTCACCCCACGGTGTGACCCGCGTCCATGTTATTACGTCCAGACAGTTATGGCCCATGGTTATTAGGGGTTAATCTAAGGAATTCAATTTTCAAAAATCCTCTTTTAAAAAATCTTCTTGGTTTGGGCTTTGCGTTGATAGATGAGTCAGCCACTTACGACATCCTCTTTTATACATATTGATAGATAAACCGTCACCGTTACCGTTACAGCCTATTAAAGTCTACTGCTGAACATAGGCCTCATCCATAGATTGCCTCATAGTGGAGATATTTGCCATAATTGCCATGCTTGGCAAGCGGGTTGGCGACCGCAGTTTTTTATTTTTAGTCGTTATTAGGAAGAAGCTGCTGCCCATCTCCTGATTTATTTAACTCTGTCGCCTCTTACGACACCCATGGGATGATATGGGGTAATGGATATTCCTACACCGCCACTACACGATAAGCCGCGGTCGCCTATAATTGGTAAGACACTTAAATAGTACCCCAATTATTTATATACTATATATTTAAGAGCATGGTGTACTTTCGTATAGTAAGCCTAAGAAAATATATAAATAAATAAATATTATATAAGACAATGTAATATTTCATGAAATGGTTGCGTTTCATGCAATGTTCGGCCGCTTCATGATGTGGGCCACGACATTACATGTATGAAAAATAAAACGGATCTGCGTTTACTATTAATAAAACTCATCTTGAGTATTTGTTTGATTGGTGCTACAGTTGGTGGACTACTAGCTTGCTTGCCATTTAATGTTATCCAGCCCGTTGTTAGAAGTTGACCTCTCACTCGACTGACTTGTAGACATTTTGTACGTTAGACTCTGGCACCACAAATTTAGAACAGATGTGTAGGTGGGGCTTATCCCTTAGTCGAATTTTACGACATCCATTGAAATTTTGAATAAGGGTCACACTTACATACATCGCCTACATATAAAAATGAAAGTTAATAAAAATAAGTAGTACACTAATTTTATGTCATATGTTTATTTCCGTGTAACAAATTTAGTTAATTACTTGTTTTTTCATAACCTACTTATCTAGTTTAGCAGTACCATTGAATATTCCTAATTTTAGATATTTACACCTACGGGTTTAAAAGACATTTTCATGGGTTGCATCATATATCTTAATAACGTCAAATAAAAAAAAAACTTCTACAGCGTAAAAATATACCAAAGTAAAGTGATGAGTATAAACTGGCAATAAATTTAAGAAAGGTGTCAAAATAGTTTTAAAATAACTATTGTTAAAGTAACATTAACCACATTTACATTCGCCTATAACAGATTTTATTTTTAGAACTAAGTGATTCTAAAATTTTAAATTATTATTAACACACATAATATAACATTTATGTAGTATACAGTGACAGTAATTGACAAACCTTCATTATTAAATTTTCGTGAAAGTGAAAAGAGCGACACAATATTATGTAACTCGTGGTGTTACAAAAATTGTTCTAATTTGGATATTACAACATGATCTATGTATATATATTTTCTATTTAAAGCTCTAAGTATTTCATTAAATACAAATACATCTTACTGATTATTTCTCGATGTAATATAATTGAATCAGTTCATATTTTAACTGAGAATAAAAAATAAACTAAACACATATAGTGAACTAGTTGTAATTTTATAATAAACCTGTTTAAGCATTTAGTCAATTATTACATTTATTCGTACTAACAATTGTATTACGAAACCGACAGACAGATTTCAGAAGATAAGTTTTCCAGTTGAGAGGCGGTGGCGGCGGTCGCTGGCGCCGGAGTCGGCGGGCCGAGGCGGGTGTTGGCACGCACCACTTGTGACCTCCACCGAATCATGTACAAAAGTTGCTGCCTTGACAGCGCGACTAACCTAATTGAGTGAAAACAAAAGAATTGTAGGCTGTGATTAATAGTTTAGAAAGGCGTAGACAGAAATGTAGCTATAATGATGGCAGTATTTAAGCAAAATATTAAATGATGCATTTTGATATTATACCCATTCTTATTAAGGCAAATGTTAACCGTGGAGTGGCGGTGTAAGAATATCCACTACCACATATCGTCTCTAAACTCATCGAAACTGAAACAGGTACTGGCAGTAGCATCTGTCTGATAACAACTCAAAATTATAAAAACGCGGTTGCCAAAAAGCCTGCCAAGCATGGCAACTATGGCAAAATCTCCCTTAGAGGCAATCTATGGGAGAGGACTACGTTCAACAGTAGACTTTTATAGGCTATAAAGGATGGATGGATAGATGGATGGAAAGGCAAATTGACGAAAATGCCAAAAGCGACAAAAGAATTACCTACGCAAAATTGACCTAGTAAATTTCGCGTTCCATTTGTTTTATAATTTTAGTGAATTGCGCAGGACATATAATGTTAGGATCTTTTACCAATATCTGGGTGCTAGTATTATAGAGTCTTGAGTTTCAATGTCAGTTGAAACAAATATTAATGTAAAACACTAAAAAAAAGTGAGCGCAAGTAAGACGAAAGTTATGGTTTTTGAAAGAGAAGAAAGTAAAACGATATGTGAAATAAGAAAAGAAGGGGAATTGGTCGAGTAAGTAAATGAATTTGTGTATTTGGGATGTGTATTTAGCAGAGATGGTAGATATGATAAGGATATAGAACGACGAGTGAACACAGGAAATAGAGTAAATGGCACTGTACACTCTATTGTGGAAAGTCAGAATGTGTCAAAAAAGGCACGTATGGCAATTCATAATGCTGCGTTAGTCCCTACTTTAATGTATGGTAGTGAAAGTTGGGTGTGGCAAAAGAAGCATGAGAGTAGAATAAATGTTGTAGAAATGCGGTCATTAAGGAGTATGTTAGGGCTGAATCTGAATGACAGAGTGAGAAATAGTGTGATAAGAGAAGAGTGTGGCTTGCAAGATGATGTTGTGACCAGGATTAAGGAAGGAATGCTTCGGTGGTTTGGTCATGTAGAAAGAATGAATGAGGAAAGAGTGACAAAGCAAATTTATGTGGCAGAGGTGAACGGCAAAATCGTGAAGGGATGCCCTAGGCGAAAGTTTATCGACCAAATTGGTGATATATTGAAAATGTATCGCCAATTTGGTCGATAGTCTCTGCCTACCCCTCTGGGTGACAGGCGTGAGTGTTTATATTATATATTAAAAATACATTGTATTAGTATACAATACGTATTCTGGCAGTAATTTTTAACAGGTTGGACGTATTTTGAGCATAATTATAGGGCTACAGTCATATTTAATCACATAAACATAAGATCGAGTAAAAAATCTATGGTCCATTAAAAAGAATCATAGGTATTACAGCAGAATCCAGCACTTATATACAAGAAAAACCACATAGTTTGAGCTTAATTGTACTTTTTATTGTTAACTGAAACTTTTAATTCAACTAGTTCCTTTTTCACAGACTTTTTCAAAAAGCTGTTACGTGTTAAAAACTTTTTCGTAAAGTATAATTTTAACAAAATAATACATATTATAATTTTTTATTCGAGAAAGAAAGGTAATTTTACACATAATTATTCAGGATTTTCTACTCGGTGTGGTATAAAGTCAAATTTACCCCTTATCTACGCACGACCTTAATATAATATGCAGAAAGAAAAAACATTTTCCAACCGAGAAAATCATACGCATTAGAGATGTATTAAAGCTAAAGCTATTCATAAATAATTTACGAAATGGGCACTCTAAATAACGTTTTTACCGTTGAAAAGAGTTAGAGAAAAAGATTGCCATACTCTTATTATGAGGCTGTGTGATTCACAATTACAAATAATATTATTAACCTTGTTATTTGGCTTTTTTAATTTATTTATGTCGAGCTGTGCCCGGCATGCGTTTTTTTGTCAGAAACATTCGCGAGTATTCCCAACAACTCACCAAAGTTTCATCGTAATCGGATAATATATACAGGGACGCATAGAAGACGAAGAAATAAACAATTATTCATTTTTTTTTTCATTTCATTTGGTTACTTTTAGCAGCCAGTATTTTAAAGTTCGTTTCTGAAAATTGTCTTGAGCAAAGTTCTTTGTGTTGAACAATGAACAATATTTTTGTTGTGATTAATTTATCTCAACATTATACATAATTATATCAATAGAACAAAGACTCGCTTTATAGTCATCTCACTTGCATATTTTGTTAATTAAGAGAATTTTTCGTCTAAGGTGGCAAACGAAACTCTACCGGAGATTCATAGCACCCACTGACTCGCCGTTACCATGGTCGCCACCGTAGCTATGAATAGCGGGGCCGCCGAGAACTGGAGGCCGTTTCTTTGTGTCGTTGTTATTGGGGATGTTTTCCATAGTTGCCATGCTTGGCGAGTGGGTTAGCAAGCGCAGTTTTTTTGTAGTTTTGCTGTTATCATAAAGATGGTTCTCATTTCTCATTTCTCATTTTCCCTCTGTCGCCTCTTGCGACAACCACGGGAAGATATGAGGTAGTGGATATTACTTGAAAACAAGATTGTACAACCAGTGCGTGTTGATGACATAAGGATCCGAAACATGGTCCTTCACTGCTGGCCGTATAAGGAAGCTCAAGGTCACTTAGCGAGCTATGAAGAGTGCTATGATCGGAGTTCTCTGCGTAATAGACTTTATAATGAGGATATCCGCAGTAGAACCAGAGTAAACGACACAGACCAACAGATAAGTACGTTGAAGTGGCAATGTGCCGGCCATATAACTCGAAGAACCGACAACCGATAGGGAAAAAGGTTCTCGAGTGGCAATCTCGTACCGGTAAGCGATGTATAGGGCGGCCACCCACTACTTGGAGTGACAATTTGGTGAAACCGAACCATTTTTGAAAAGATTGACCACTGGTGATAAAAAGTGGATCGACAAAACGTGCGAAAAAGATCATAGTCAAAATTTAGTCAAGCTCCACAGACTGTAGCGAAACCCGGATTAACACGCAATAAGGTGGTGCTGTATGTATGGTGGGATTGGAAGGGCATCGTTTATTATGAGCTTTTACCGCCGGGAAAAACCATCGATTCCGATCTCTACTGTCAACAACTAAGGAGAATCAAGGAAGAAATTGAGGAAAACCGGCCGGAATTGATAAACAGAAAAGGTGGTTTTTCACTATGATAACGCCAGACCACACACATCTTTGGCCACTCAGCAAAAATTGAGAGGGCTTGGTTGAGAAGTATTAATGCATCCACGATATAGTCCTGACCTTACACCCTCAGATTTTCACCTGTTTCGGTTTCTTCAGAATTCTTTGGATAGTGTTAGGTTAACATCGAGAGAGGACTGTCAAAAATACTTGTCGCATTTTTTTGATCAAAAATCCCAAGATTTCTACAGCAACGGGATTATGTGAACAACAAGTTATCGAATTACATCTACCTACAAGATGGCAACAAGTTATCAAAAAAATGGCACATCTGTTCATTATAATTAAATGTAATTAAACTTTGAAAAAAAAATGTCTTGAATTTGTATATAAAATACGAAGAAACTTTTTCCCCAACCTAAATATAGTTCGTACTGTGGTCAATCCGAGCTGCATTTTGTCTCTCTCGGTTGCATAGCTCGGTCGGCACAGCGTGACAGCAATATATTGCTTAAATCCCATTCTTAAAATTTCTTATAGCCTAAATATCCTCTTAACAAATGCAGAGAGCCCAGAAATCACTTAAAAATGCCACAGGTAATCGTTTAAGGCTGGCTTTCCTGGTTATAAATTTTAACAACTCTGCATCTATTTGTTTATATTTATACGATAGATCGCCAGTTACAATTTTAAAAAAAAACACAATTACTTTACAAGTAAAAATACATAGATCTAGCTTTTTCATTTCTATTTCCCTATTCAATATGTCTTTCTCTGGAACGCACTCCCTAGCGAAATCAGGAAATATAAGTAGCAATAGCTTTTAAGATTAAAGTTCGAAAAATTATTGGCAAAATAGTAATGTTTTTGTGTAAAATGTTAATAATTAACAATATATTTATATTTTTATAGAATACGGGTAACAAATGAGCACACAGTTCACCTGATGGTAATAATCTCTATCCTCGATTAAGAATCAAAATGCAGATGCCTGAGGACAAAGATGGAATACTTTGATTCCAGTAAAAAGGCTCTACGATTCTCTACACTCACCATACGAAACACAGCAGTATTAAGCTGCTATTTCGCGCTGGTATTCTGTGAGAGCGTGGTCCTACCCCGGTTGTGCCGACCCCTACGTGCTACAACTAGTACTAGTAAAAATGTATATCAAATGTATAATTGTATATAATATGCATAAAATAATGTTATATATATATATATATTTATATATCTATAAATATATGCCTATATTACTTATTCTGAACTTTCTCTGCAAATTTAGCCGGTTATTGCTAAATAACCCTGCATATTCTTGGCGTCACAGCAATTGTTTTCAAATCTTACAAAAGTCCTATCACGTTTTGCCATTGCTTTACGGCATTGCCATTAAAAATACATACATATATGTGAAAACAATTGCTGTGACGCCAAAAATATGCAGGGTTATTTTGCAATAACTGGCCAAATTTGCAGAGAAAGTTCAGAATAAGTAATATAGGCAAATGGTGAAGAAAAATTAAATCTCAAACATTCTGTCCTTTTTATCTTTTAAATTCTTAATTAGTTAACTGATTGTCATTCATAAAACGCTAACGCCTACTATTTTACTACGCACGCACACATTCGTAAGGGTCGATCGGTCGGAAAACATTTTGAATTTAATTGCACACAGAGGCGCGCGTACGTGTAGTTGTTGTTCATAAATCGCATTTAATTTGAGATGATTTCAAATAATAGTAGAAGCCTCATTTATTCGTATTTTCAAAAACTCCAATAACGGTATATCATTATTTATATATTTTAACTTAAGTTTAAAATTTGGCTAGTCTTTGAAAAGTAACCCTGTGTATAAAGCTACCAGAAATAGATGCAATCAGAAGGTGCGATCAGTTAAACGCCGACATATCCATAAGAACATTTTAAGCTCTTCGCCAGGCGGCACTTGGAAGTTTCTCAATTCCCTTGGGTTAGGTACACAAAATAATTGCCCTGATATGGGGGCAATAGCTCTCAACGATCTTAATAAGCACTTCTCCTCGGCACCTTTAGTCGACTTTTTCATTTTCTACTGGGGTTTTTCCATTTTTTGGAGTAAAGCATTTGTCCTTCCTCTTCTCAAGCTAAATAACCCCAGTTCTGTTAATCGTTGTCGACCAATTTCTATACTTCCCTTTCCTTCAAAGAGTTTAGAATCAGCTGCACACAAACAGTTATCCAGCTACATATATAATAATAAACTGCTTAGTCCCTTACAATCTGGTTTTCGTCCTGGACATAGTACAACCACAGCTCTCTTTCAAGTTCTCGATGACGTACGAGAGGGTATGGAGGAGTTAAAATTAGTAGTTCCCGTATTAATTGATTTCTCTAATGCTTTCTGTACAGTTTATCATAACATTCTTCTTGCTATATGTAATTTTATGGGTTTCTCTTCGTCAGTTTTGGATTGGTTATTAACTTATCTGCGTGGTCGCCGGCAAAGAGTTAAAGTCAATCAACAAACCTTCTCTAATTGATCTAATCTGAGTACTGGCGTTCCACAAGGCGGAATTTTTTCTCCTTTATTATTTTTTATTTTTATAAATCTCATTACTGAAAATTTCAAATGCTCCTACCATCTGTATGCTGATGATTTGATCCAGCGGAGGTTAACTCTGCAATCGACATTTTAAATCTAGATCTTCAGTGCATCTGTGACTGGTGCAGAAGTTACGGACTGCTGTTAATCCTGCTAAATGTCAAGCTTTAATTCTCGGTGGCCCTCTTCGTCTAGCTAAATTATATTTTAATTCACTGGAGCCTATTGTTTACAATAGCACAAATATTCCTCTTAGACATGTAGTTAAAGACCTTGGGTTAATGATCGATGCTAATTTAAGTTGTCAATCTTAGGTGGCTGAAATAAGTCGGAGAGTGACAATCACCCTGCGTGGCGTTTATCGTTTGAAAAATTTCCTTCCAACTGAGATCAAAGTTATGTTGGTGAAAGCACTTATTTTACCAGTCATTGATTATGATGATGTGTGTTACCCTGATGTGAGTCAAGTTTTCTTTACAAATTGAATCGTTTGCTCAATAATAGCATCCGTTTTATTTTTGGTCAACGTAAATACTATCATGTATCCTTATATCGTTATAAGCTTAAATGGCTTCCTATCCATCAGCGTTGATGCATCAGAAATGTGGGTTCTTATCACGATCGTAACCTGCGATCCTCCGAGGGAACTATCTTATGTGTTTTTTCTCGCCGCTGAGTCCTTCGCCGCTGAGTCCTTCGCCGCTGAGGCCATAAGGTTTTGGAATAAACTTCCTCCACGTGTTAGAAAACCGACTTCTGTTGGTGCCTTTAAGAGAATGGTGTCTGATCCCTACCTTTCTTCTTACAGCAACTTTCTTATTTAAATGTTTCTGTATGGCTCGATATATAATTTTTTTAAGTTGATTTTGTATAATATGTTCGTATATAATGTTTGTATTATGTATTATTTAAAAATTGCATAGGATATGTATAAGGTATAGAGTATATTATTTAGGTTATTTGTAGTTATATATATCTATAATTATATTTACACGTATAGTATGTATGTTTTTGTATTTATATTCACGTGAGATATTCTCATGTTTTTAGGGCACCTGCTTATGTTTCTCTGCTTAGCTTGTAGTTGACTGGTAGAGAATGCCTAAAGGAATTAAGTCCGCGAATTGTACACTTTAAGTGCAATAAAGGTTTTTAAATAAAAAAATATTTTTATCTCCTTTATATCAACTTCTTTTTATATGTTCTTCCTTTTACCTCTTTGGTTGACTGGTAGAGGCTGCCTCATGCTTTATGTCCTTAATGTTTCGAAGAATTAAATCCCGGACTGCAGAGGCTAACTATGTGGATATTATTTTATTATTTTAATACTTTTCATTCGGTTTTTATTTCATACAAAAAGTAAAATTGTTTGACACTTAAGTGGGGAATGTCGTCTAAATAATTACATTAAAAACTTATGCCCCATTTTTGCACCCTTAGCCATTTTTAACCCTCGAGTTCATAATGATGAGAATTATTAATAAAAAGTTTCATTAAAATTGATTTGGGATTGGCGAAGATATCGCGTATTATAATAAAAAACATACCATAGAATTGAGAACCTCCACCTCATTTGAATTTGGCTAAAAAACCGGAGGTGAAGTTAAATGCAGTGCCAAAATACAAAACTGTCGCCGTGTGTCATCTAGTCTCAACATTTTCATATTATAATTTTTCAATCACCTTTTGAGATTTGAATTCAGAATCCACAATCACAAGCGATATTAAATTTCAATAGAATGTTTAATCGATGGAAACAGAAGAGCATGGATGTAACACAAGATACTTTGGAACAGTTGTACTATAGCTCGTAATGAGAAATTAATGCTTTCCCAAACACTAACAAAGTACTTATTACTTACCTAATAACCACAGTATTCAATCGCCACGGCAGTGTATAAGTATGATTTTTATGGCGAGCGCAGAAAGTATAAAGTAGTTCGCCAGCCGCCGCTGCGAGTCCTGTGTTGTGGGCACCAATTCCAGACCACTCATGGAGGGTAATATTCCAAGACCCACAGGATTTATCCTTATATACAAACAACAGTCAAACATTATGTACCATACTATTGTAAACAGAAAAGTATAGCATGCTTTAATTACGACGTCCTAAGTAAAGTCAAATGGAACGAAGCAGCTGTTTGAACGAATGTGAAAGTAGAATTGGAAAGTTGGACAAAATAGAATAAATTAACAAGCTTACAACCTATAATTAGTTATGTATTAATAAGATAATAACGTCGTAGTGCATATTTAATGATTTGCGTAAACAAATCCTAGGGACAATAACGTAACAGTATCGGAAATTTATTTTTTACAATGCCCATTATATACATAGTAGCAAAGGCTAATAACGATTTATAATTTTAGACATGTCCTACTCAAATTAAATTACCAACAAAATAAGTAACTGCAGACTAACCACGTGTCTGGAATAATTTTGTAAAGAAAACACTTGCCCAAGGGTGATTCAAGATATTTTATTCCGTTCTAATACTGACCTGTTCCGAAGAAATGTCGATAAAGAGCTGTCTTTCAACATTTGAATCTAGTACCCAAGTACATTGCTGATAAAAAAACTCATTTAAAGTTTCTGTTACAGACACATTTCTTGATGATATTTCACCTGTAAAACAACGGAAATCAATTATCTTAATGCTTAGGGAAAAATTGTAAATGTGAAAGCAAATCGTTCATGAACGTATTAGATTTAATAAAATGGAAAAGCGGACACGAATTGCCACAATAGCAGCGCTGTAATTGGAACTTTACGATCTTGTTCGAGGCTTTTTTCAATTCAGTGCTACCTTAGGCGGAGTGAAACTGGGTCGTAGCATGTAATTTTATCGGACACGACCTTCGCTACTGTGAAAAATAACCAACTTTTCACACACGTGTAAACGGTTGAATTAAACTGTTCCCTTCGTTTTCAATCATATCTTTGAAAATTAATTCGGTCTATAACGAAAAATTTTAATTTTATTTACTTTCGTAATATTGCATATGTATGACATAGAATAAAAGTTATTTTACGGATTTTATTGTGATCAATTTTAAGTTTTTCGTTCGATAATAATATCCTCCAGACCGAATTCCGGTCACGGTGGCCAGTCTTAACTTAGACTAGCCTACGCAACGCCAACAAAGTTACACTTTCTATTCCCTCATTCTCGTATTCCAATGGGACGGTAATCCGACACGACCGGAGAGAGATCAAGAGCAGGACCAACGACTTTACGTGATTTCCGCGAGGTGAAACATTGAGAATTTCTTTGCAGAAAAAACCAGTTACTGATTTTGGCCCAACCAAGGATTCGAATAGACCTCATAATCAGCAATCGCGGTTACGACCACAAGACCAACGAGGCAGTCGGTTTTTTTAAATAAAAGACCGATTGGAATTCATATTTTTATAAAAAACGTTTGTTGTTTACCGAAACATCGGGACCATGGTTGTTATATTATGTTAAGATGCCCGAAATTTTGGAAAATAAAAAAATCGCGTAACATTAAGAAATCGTTTCCTGTGGTACATAGTAAAGTAAGAAGTTACCAGAGTGTGTCGTATACGTGCGTTGTCCACATAATGCATCGTCATTGAAACTATATGCTGCTGCGTAATCAAATCCCCGACTGGCGTACGTGTAGTGCGCTACTGAATACTCCAATCTGACGCTAGTCCAACTGCGGACTACAACTGGTAGCCAGGCTGCCTATGGATAATTCGAAACATTTTCAGGTTAAAATAAATGTAAATGTGAAAAAAAATATTACAAAATTTATCCTTCGCGTTTTTTTAATTTAATTAGCACATATGCAGCGTTGAATAAAAAAACGATCTTAATTTGATGTTTATAAAATAAAATCGTAATTTCAAAACAGAAAATTTATTTTACTCTATTATTTTCTCCTAACATTGAAAAAGTCAAACCTTTGACCGTTTAGTATACCATTGCGGAGCGGACAAATAAAATTTGTTTCCGACGCTTTACGCAAAACGCACACGGTAGATTACTGTCAAGTAATTGAATTTTCACGAGCGAAACTCTCGCCGTATCGTCCGATCACGAATAACTAAAGCGGAAGTATGTAATGTAGCTTGTAGCAATGTTTCATGACTGACGATTGAACCAATATAATACATAAATATAAGTACAACACACTGCGTATTATTTATTTTCATTCACCACCCCACAAGCAGTCCACTGCTGGGTATAGATCTCTTGCATAGGGAAAGGACTTGTGGTAATCACCAGGCTTATTAGTCGAGTTTGTAATTACTTAATAATTATTATGAATTTTATATATTATTTTATTAAAAATAGGTACCTAACTACAGGTGTTCATAACATGAATTTTACGAGTTACTGCTCTAATGTATGAGTTACATTATTATTAATAACATACAACAAAAAATAAACAAGCCATCTAAGCAACTTACGTATCTAAAAATTGTTTTTAATTGAGAATTTAAATATAAAATACATTACTCGAATAGGCTTTCTTTTTATTAAATTAAATATTTTATTTTAAATGCCAAAAGTTAAAAATAATTTTGATTTTTTTTAAAGTTTATGTCGGCAGTTGAATAATAAGTAATTAAATAAAAATACGTTTAACTAAATACGTCAATTTTCATTCTATAAAATCGAAGGCATATGTTACACAGACTGCTTTTATTGGCAACTTATTTAAAAAAAATACCTGAAAATCTCCACAAAGACACGATAAGTGCGTTCCGTCACTAGCAACTAATGCTATATGGTCATGGTAGTGTAAAGGAGTGGCAGCTCGACATTCACAACCAGCATCACCACAAGCTGTTCTACAGCCCATCGAACCTACAGGCGCTGTACCGGGTGGCTCGGCACTCCACATTCGGTCGAGGCGCTGGATCTGTGATTGTTATTTGTTCTTTACTTTGTACATTTTTAGTAGGAAAAGCAATCTTATGTGCCATTTATGATTAAAATGTCATATATTTATGTATATATATTACATATATAATTTTTTTTAAGATTATACGTTGTTTACACCTGCCACAATAGCTCACCACGCTACGGGTTGACTGGCAGAGAATGCCAACATACATGAAGTAAATAAATAGGAAATAAATAAATAAAGCATCACAAAAACATTTATTTGTCTGTAACAGTCACTGAAAGTTTTTTTATCTTATCATCAGGTGACAGTGTGCTCATTTGTCACCCTTATTCCATTCTATTATCATGAAATATATATATATATATATATATATATATATATATATATATATATATATATATATATATATATATATATAAGCAAATAGTAATATTTTTTTAATGTTGGTAAAAGTATGTATAAAATTTGTAATAAATTTTATTTTTAAAATAACATTAAATGTTAAATAAAAACTTTAATCAATAGTTATATATATTAATTAAACTTAAATACTTTTAAGAATCAAGCAATGAATATTAACTTTACTTTTTTAAAGAAAATGAATGAATTATAAGAAAAATATCTAAAACCTTACATATTTTAAATTATACTCGTACTTGGTTATATTTTTGTTAGTTTTTGTATAAATTATTATAAATAATAAGTGGAAAGAGAAATAAACATTTTTGTTATTTGAAAGTATCAGGTGACATTAGGTATAAAAAAAAATAAGCAGTGTCTCTGGTAATTCTGTACGTACCTCAATGGCTACACTTTGGTTTATTGCTGGCATAAAAAGATGCGTACATAATAATCTTTCTTCAATATTCCAAAATATGTGATGGTGTGATGGTGCAGAAACACCTCCATGTCGAAGCGCTGCGAGTCCGTAGTGTGTCGTGGCACACGTGGCATCAGGCGATACCGTGCCCTCGTGTTGCTCTTAAAATTATATTGATGTATTCAAAACAATGCAACTTTAATAAAATCAATTATTATTTTGTAATTTTTATTTGTAAGACATTAAAAAAATAAAAACTCATTACCATCATTACAGAGTACAATATATAATTATTCGCGGCTTTGTTACCCGTGTATATATTCAATTCTCCCCCCTATAAAGTAATCTATGGAGGAAGCCTATGTTCAGCAGTGGACTTTAATATGCTGTAACGGTATACATTTAACACATCTTTTACTCCAAGAAAAAATCTTGCACTTAGTCTTTCGTTTTGAACGTAAAAAGAAGAGGTTATAGTGTAACAAAAAAACGTCAAACGAATAAAATTGTATAGAAAATGAGCCCTTACTATCCACGACAAATCATCCGTAGGTCTAATAATGACTGACATAGTGTTAGGACTCCTCTTCTACCTAGGACTCATCTGGGTAGGCTGTGTTCCGGTCTGAAGAGTATAGAGAGCCAGTGTAATCACAGTCTGTGAAGCATTCTATCTGAGTCCTCAGAGGTGACAACGCATCTGAAGCCTGATTTACCATGGTCGACTTGCAGTTACACTTACACCTGATGGTAAATAGACTGTTGTCATACATAAACACTCACGCCTGTCACCCAGAGGGGTAGGCAGAGACTATGGACTTCCATTTGGCACGATCCTGATACACCTCTCTCGCCTCCTCCACATCCATATACCTACGCATACACGCTTGTCGGTTAAAGGTACTCTTAATTTGGCCCATTTTCAACATATCACCAATTTGGTCGATAAATTTTCGCCTAGGGCGTCCCGTCCCGACTCTGCCGTTCACCTCTGCCACATAAATTTGCTTTGTCACTCTTTCCTCATTCATTCTTTCTACATGACCAAACCACCGAAGCATTCCTTTCTTAATCCTGGTCACAACATCATCTTGCAAACCACACTCTTCTCTTATCACACAATTTCTCACTCTGTCATTCAGATTCAGCCCTAACACACTCCTTAATGACCGCATTTCTACAGCGCTTATTCTACTCTCGTGCTTCTTCTGCCACACCCAACTTTCACTACCATACATTAAAGTAGGGACTAACACAGCATTGTGAATTGCCATACGTGCCTTTTTGGACACATTCTGACTTTCCACAACAGAGTGTAGAGCCCCATTTACTTTATTTCCTGCGTTCACGCGTCGTTCTATATCCTTATCATATCTACCATCCCTGCTAAATACACATCCCAAATACACAAACTCATCTACTTGCTCGACCAATTCCCCTTCTATTCTTATTTCACATACCGTTTTACATTTTTCTCTTTCAAAAACCATAACTTTCGTCTTACTTGCGTCCACTTTCATTTCCCCTTTCTTTTAATGAACTGTTCATTAATGTAACCATCATTTGCAACTCGGCCGCCGACGACGCGAGTATGACTTAATCACCGGCGTACAAAAGGCATTTGACGGTTAACTCACCCATTCTTAACCCGCATTCTTCAACTTTCAAATTTTCCAACCAACTGTTCATAAATAGGTTGAACAGCCACGGGGAAGCCACATAGCCCTGTCTGACCCCTTTATGGATGCCAAACCAGTCCGGGTAGGCCCCGTTGATCCTGACACAAGCACTGGAGTCCCTATACAGAGACTTCAATGCCTGTATCAACCCAGCGCTCAACCCAAATGAGTTCAGTGTTTGCCATAACACATCCCTGTCCACTCTGTCATAAGACTTTTCCAAGTTCACTAACGCACAAAAAACCTTTTGGTTTTTGGCCAAAAACTTCTCCGCGATCATGCGCATGGAAAAGATCTGATCCATACAATTCATTCCCTTTCTAAATCCCGCTTGCACATCCCAAATTTTTAGTACCTTAGCATACAGTTTTCCCACAATGCTAAAAAGGCTGATACCACGGTAGTCTTTAGAGTCCTGCTGCGATCCTTTTCCTTTATATAGTGGGACTATCACGGCTTTGCACCAATCTCCCGGTATCCGCTTAAGTTCCCAACACAAATTAAACAAGGTGTACAGCAGGTCTGCCACCACTCCCTCTCCAGCCCTTAGCATTTCGAGTGATTTTTAATAAAATTTAAGTGGCTGCTCTCACTTATATTTTATTAAAAATATATTGATGAATAATTCACCAGTGTCGGGTATCGATTACATTATCGGTACCTATTGTACATTAAATCAAATAGACATATTGTCACATAAAGACCCCCCCAGACATTTAAAGCATTTACCGTAATCGCCATTCCGAGTACGTGATTTAGTGATTGCTCTACCAAGACCCCACGGCGTCTCGTCACTATATAGGATATTTATTCTGCCAACTATTGTATGCCACAATTTTCTTTAGCATTACCCGTTGATAAATCTCACGATATCCAAAGTAGCAGATGGAGTAGTTGAAGTAGTTAGCTTCCTCCATAGATTGACTCATATATAGGGGATTATATATAACACATGGCCAATTATTTTCTTCCGACTTGAAAATCCGTCCTTAGCTAACGTTTTTATAAGATTAGTAATCATTGCCAATAGAACTTATTTTTTACAAAAATAATGTTGTTTTGTAAAGTTATATTATGTATGCAAACTTACCATCATGAAATGCAAACGCGCCATCGACAAATTCTTCTTCATCTATACTTTGACTTGATGCACGTCGAATTAAAATGGTTAAGTTAGCACCCTTAGACATAACAGCTTGGCGAACAAGGAACCTTCCAGCTGGGTCTCTGGCTTCTCTGACCGAAGGACCGCATACTCTTAATAGTGCTCGATCACCCCTCTCTGACCTGTTCCCCTTTTCTCCCCTCCCAATAAATTCATGAAATCCCTCTAGAATCTCAATGTGAGATCTACAACTTTGTAACCTAAAATATATATGAGCTTGATTAAATATATTAATAGATATACGATACACAGGCCTTATCAAAGATAAACCAGCAAGCGAAAGTTACTTGGAAAATTGGCCCGTACTCTCTACTCTAGGCGGGCGGGATTGTGAACAAAATTAATATAATAAATCATACATTATAAATCCAATATAAAATAAAATATAACATCCGAATCTGGCTTGCTCTGGATAAACTATAAATAAAACCAAAACGAACGAGTGATTACTCGTAAAAAGTATCTTCGCTCTTAAAAAAAGAGCTACATACAAGGAATTTTTTTTAAAAATAACTTTAATTTCAGCAATTGCTTGCAGTGTGAAATTGCGACCTTTTTACAGATAAATTCACAAGCGACGGCTGTAATAATCGCACTTGTTCTGGGTTGTTTCAAAAGCAACGTAGTATTTTATTTATGATATTTCAAATACATTTTTCAACCTCATGATTATTTTTCCACTTCTTTTCCAAAATGAATATGCAATGCGAGCCTCACGCTAGTGCAAAGTGGTGGATATTGTTTTCCATTGTAAATATTTATTTTAACCAAAACATGCATCGTCAGAATTAAAGCTTCGAGGCGAGTAAGAGCGGTTGGTTTCGTTTATTTTATGAAACCTCGAATTTATACTTTCAGTTATTAATAATGGATGAGAAAATGAATGTCTTGGTTAATTTCCATAGAATATGGATTGTTTATAACACTTTTACATCAGTCTAGGAGGTCTTTTTGTTTTGTTTTTCTGCCTAGGAGACCATCTGGGTAGGTACCGCCATGTCATACAAATATTAGCGCGTCATTCCAAAGCCATAAAAACAAAAAGAAACATAAATGGTTGTTATATTATTTATTTATATACTAATGCATATCCATAGCTTTATACGTAAACATAATTGCATTAAAGATATAAAAACATGATAAACATAAAAAACATGTTTTTTTTGTTTAATTTGGCCATAAATAATAGTTAATTGGAAAATTTTGGGCATTTTCGCTAAAAATCATAAAAACTTATTAAAAAAAGGTCACACTTCATCTAAGACAAGCGTGGCTTAAATGGTTCTAAATTGTCTATACTAGCGCCCCTTGAAAGCTTTGCACCCATCTCCCAATCACCCGGTATATATATATATATAGATTACGAACGTTTTACTGTTTTCTAATATTTTTTACCAAAATTCAAACCCACCTTAAGTTATAATTAAAAAGGGACACTTGAACTATATCTGTCGGAGCGCCAAGCAAATGTATTGTACATTGAGAGCGCCAGGGCGTAGAGCGTGTATCGAAGTGCCCGGAACGCACTCCACCTGCTCCGTAGCTGTGTACGCTTGCGCCGCACCCGATACGACCGTTGACCTTGTTATGCGATATTTCATTTGTTACTACTGTATTGTCCATTCCTGCTGTCCTGTCCGCTTTTTGGAGATATAAAAGGAATTTAATGAACCAATAACATAAATCGAAACAAAAACACGTAAAAATATTTGTTTTGTATGATATGTATTATCATATTAGTTACTTTTATCACTCATAAATTAAATGAGATAGTAGCATTGAGAATTGCAGTTGTATATAAAAATAATACGGTGAGAATAGTTGAATTGCAAATTAATAAAAATAAATTAAGTATAATCTGTTCTAATTTGCGAATGTAAACAATATTTAAAATCCACTATGTTGAGCACAGGCCACCTTTAAGTTTATAGTATATACCACAAGTACGTAGTATATCATTTATGCCGACGGGATTGAACTTGTTTACTAGCGTACTGTAATCCTCTCGGCAGCCTCTCAGCTACCACGACTGACAATAGTTTAATGCTTTTATTTAATATACATATAAAAAAACATTGGAGTGCTCAATTTCTTAAAATGACTACTTGTTTGATGTTAATCAACCCAACAAGTATTGATTACAATTTAGAAATTGTCAATACCTTTAAGTAAAGTAACCTAAACTTAGTTTAGATTCGCAGAAAATTGGTTCGGGACAGATTTTATACTTTTCTCTATGATTAAATTTGGATACTTACCATGACGAGTAAGGTGTGTTAATGCTGCAAGAGGCGGTGACGCCGCTACTATAGTTAGAGGCGGTACACTACTTTCTAATCTTTCTAAGAACTCCAGTTTCGCAATAAACCCGTTGTAATTATAAGGTGGAACCAAGGAGCCAGAGCTAAATTAACAAAAGGAAATGGAAAACATTACTGTTATGAAATCATTTAAACAGCATCTAATTCAAAATGGTCATTTGTGTATTTATTATATTGTTAGAATAATAAAATAATTACTTGAATTCCAGTAGTAAGTTAGGTCCAGGATACTCTAAAGTAGCACTCTTTTCCGAGCAAATTGTAGCAAGCAAAGGTGCTGATGGCGAGCTTCCAGCCCGAAGCGTTAAGTAGTCCGATGTGCAATGGCTGTGATATATATTATTATTATTAATAATAAAAAGAAAAACTAATTGTATTATTTCTTATTACTCGATTAAGGAAACCTTTAGTTCTCAGCTACGAACCGTTTTATTAATATAGTATAAGAATTATAAAAACCATTTTAATCTACTATTCTTTCAGCAATTATTTACTACGACTTAAAATAAACAACCTTAAGCCGCCACAAGTTTTTATCCCATTTTGTTTTTGTTGTTTTAGGAGGGGCTTTCATATATTTTCAGCACTGTAGAATGGATCGTAAAAAAAAGTTTTTAAATAAAAATAACAGGCGGTAGTGACTAGCCTATGTATCTTTTTTATTAACAGCACAAATTTGATCTCTTGATTGCTAGCTTCACTGAAATTTGTGATGTGAATTATAAGGCGACGACCCATATTTGCCGTGATTGGCAGGTTGCCTAATTATTATTATTGATTATTATATATTCGGTAACGGTATTATAAAATACTGTTACATAATGAGGCACTAAATATAATGCTGGAAGCTAAATTAAAACGGTATGTTTTCTTTTTATACTAATGCAACTCAAACGACTTTGCGATAAGAGCACACATACAACGTACACCATGATATTTCGTCAATAAAATAAAGAAATCGCTGTATGGCTAGTTTTAAAAAATATAGCAAGCAGTTAAATTTTTAGATAACGATAGATATGACATTTTGATTTCAATGTCATAATGTAACGATTTCCCCTTCTATTCTGCCGTCTACTGCTGATGTAATGAAATGTAAACTTTGTACCAAAGACTGTGAGAGACAATCATATTGTACATATAAGTGATATAAAAAGCACATTGTTAGAAAGATAAATGATTGTTGAACTTATTAATATTTTTTTAAATCGATTAATTACTATTTTTACATAAAAAATGGGTTTTAGTGGCTTATGGTGTGGATTTATCAATTCCGCATGGCTTCGTAAGCACGATAACTTTGAAAATATCAATTGTTCAACTCAATATATTTTTAAAACTCTTCATCTATCATGTGGGAAGCCATTGAATGTAAATGGCAGTTTAATTTTGTTTTGTTTAGTTATAATTATTTTTTTTCGGCTGCGAAATGTCGAAATTTTCGGTGTTTTAGCAGCCTTGTATGAATTTATTTTTTACTAAATAGAGACTGCGTCACTCAGTTAGTTTGACGTCAGTCGCCGTCGTGAATGGATACTGTATCGGTTGTTTGCGTTGTCTGTAGCGGCTCAAAAAGATCGCTGTACAAATACACAATATTCCAAAAACCAAATTTCTTACATTCTTGATTATAATAATAATCAGAGATTTTCATTACAATATTTTAAAAGCACAGAATAAATAATAGTAGTACGTACTAAAAGTAAGTAGGATGTAATATTTATACTTAAATACGTCTTGGACTTTATGGAGTGACCTGAATGATGATATGATGATCATATGAGCATTATGAGTCTTGCACTTTTGGATTTTCAAACTTTTAAATTGAAGTTTGACATAAAATTATCGGAAAATTGGAATTATAATAAGGTTATTAGTGAAAACTTGTGTGTATTTAAACTACTTTAAAAAATTCCGTATAATAATGTTATACGTAATTTTTTTAATGCCCTTAGGGCATGCCCAATTGGATTTACCAATATTTTTTCTTTTATAATTGTTAAATAATTGACTAGTATCTATATTATTTAATTAAAGGTAAACCTTTTAGTATTTTAAACATACGTAAGTTTAAAAAACTATTAATGCCAATTTTAGCCATTTGCTGTAGTATTTATTAATAACAATGCGATTAAATTGTTTAAAATATTACTAATTCAATATTTTAAGACGACTTGGTATAAAATGTAATTATATTTATTTTATAAAATAATATGTTGTCATAATCTCTCTACTAACAAGTCTACAGTAAATAATACAATTGTATTTTATTGGTAATTTTGTTAGCTAAAATATAAATTAAACAATATAAAGTGGACGATTGTAGAACAGTGGTAAAATGTAAGTTTTACAAATATGGAGAACGAATGACTGCACAGTAAATTTTCAATAACGTGCGATGGAACGAATTCACAAGAGTGGAAACTAGATAGAGAGGATCTTTTATTTACTAAAGCAATTGTTCTGCGTCCAAAACGGTTAAATATCAAACTCTCTTTCATGAAATAGTGCTCAGAATAGTTTTATTCCAATAACAAATGCTGTGTAACAAAATTCAAAGTAAAATCAGTTTAGGGTTTTGTTATGAAAACAAAATGATATTTTATCCTTTTTTGAATAGGTACCATTTATTTTTATAGATAAATTATGTATAATTCTTGCTTATATAGGTTCTTGCGTATCTTTTAATATTTAATTATATCTTTGTTTTTAACTTGCTATTAATTGTATATTACTTCACTGATAACAAAAAAATTGGTATATAAATCATCGACTTATAATAACAAATATATTTAGGTAGTAACGCTACTACAATTGGAGAAATAGATAACTACAAATTTCTTAAAGTGCAAATACATAATACTAAATTAATACTTCCCCTTTTTTGTAAAAAAAAAATACCAGGTGTACATTAAAAATAAAGTAAAATTTCAGCTTATGTACGGCCAATTGCTGGGAAGACGCCCCTTCTCATTTCTGGTAGTGCCTATTTGTAGGATTTCAGATGTCCTCGAATTATTTTAGTATTGGCAGATTTCCTCACGGTTTTATCTTTCACCACCGAGCATGTGGTAAATAATCATAGAATTTTTAATAAAATTATTCTTAATGTTCCATTTTTATAATCTTAAAGTTTTGTTGGAAAGAAATATATTGTACTTACTCTTCAGGTAGCAATACAGATATGAAAATGATCTTCACCCGCGTGTGTACGGAATTTGTAGCAAATAGGTACCGACAACGACGATGCGGTGGATAAAGACCAGGATAACCAGGACTAGCCAGCATACATGAACCCGAACCACGACATGATACATCCTGGTACAGCCAGTCGCAATCTGGGTAAAATATTATTTGTTGTAATGAAACTTAAAACGAAACTTTTTAATCTGAAGAAAAGAAGGTACATTTAAATATTATAATCACAGCATTGTAACTGTTTAGTATGTATCTATTAGTATGTAAAAATAAAATAAAAAAGGCGATATCTTTTGTAATTACTGTTAAAAATTTGTAAATATTTCGACATTACAACTACTTTTTACTTCTTGTACTTTAAGAACAAAAATTTTGCATAATAATCAAAAGACAAAATAATTCGGAAATTGTAGTACAAGTAAATTTTACCAGTATGAGGTATTCTGGAGCCCCCACGGGGATGGAACCCCATACCTTGCGTGTTACTTAAAGAAGTGAAGCTGAAGAAGGCCAAAAATTGTGATCTTACTGTTTTTTCTGTTATCCTGCCAAAATATGTATTGAGGTTAATATAATATTTTTAATCAAAACACAGATTTGATGAAAAAATGAAGAGTGAATATAACAAGATTTTTACTCAATTTATTATAATATAAATAAATTAAATTATATTTTTTAGTTATGCATAAATTGACACAAAATATTAAACAGTTGAAAAGATAATATTCATTTGTTTTTTTTCTACGTACATTTAACTTTTAAGGCTTTTATGTTATAAATGAAAGTGCACGCGCCTCCTCTCATTTATGAGAGTTTTATGGAAGAGGAATACGACCATCACGCTTTCCAATATAGCACTTAATATTGCTTTTAATAGTTTCAGTGTGTATCGCATCCAACTCGTTGCTATCGTTCTATGAATTTTAAACTGAGTGCACATTTTATACGTGGTAGAGCAATGCTACAGCTATATTAATAGTATAGTTGAAGCACAAATGGGTCGGCTCGACCGGGGAAGGACCACGCTCTCACAGAATTCCAGCGTAAAATAGCAGCTTAATGCTGCTGTGTTTCGTTTGGTGAGTGTAAAGAACCGGAAACCCTTTTTACTGGAAAAGAGGCATTCCATCTTAGTCCTCACGGCTGACAACGCATCTGAATTTTATTCGCAAATGAGGATAGATTTAGATGTCTATGGGCCACAGCAACCACTTACCATCAGGTGGACTGTATGCTCGCTTGTCACCCTTATCCCATTAAAAAAAACTTCACACCACTTAACTAACTCTATATATACCGAGTAAAGAAAAAAATTAAAAAAATTACGAACCTAAAATCAAGCGTTGAAGCACCATGGTCTGCAAATAGCACTACTGGTGGAGTGTAGCGCTCGTTTTCACCACAAAGGCGTGTTTCAGCTACTCCATCTACATTTCGCACGGCGCTCGCTCCACTTAATTGTAACCAGCCACCAACACAACTACGGTGGTATAAAATCTAATTAGAACAATGATCAAACTAACCATGTGAGGTATGAATAAATCATCATCATCATCATTACAGCCCTTCACAAGTCCACTGCTGAACATAGGCCTCCCCCAAGGAATGCCACAAAGCACGGTCCTGAGACACCTGCATCCATCGACTTACTGCATGTTTTACCAGATCGTCACTCCATACGCCCTACACTTCGTCCGCCGGTACGAGGCCACCACTCGAGAACCTTTCTTCCCCATCGGTTGTCGGTTCTTCGAGCTATATGGTCGGCCCATTGCAACTTCAGCTTACTAATCCGTTGGACTATGTCGGTCACTCTGGTTCTACTGCGGATATCCTCATATCTAAGTTTATCACGCAGAGAAACTCCGAGCATAGCCCTCTCCATAGCTCGCTAAGCGATCTTGAACGTCCTCATCCAGCCAGCAGTGAAGGACCACGTCTCTGTTCCATAAGTCATCACTGGCAACACGCACTGGTTGTACAGTCTCGTTTACAAGTTTTGAGGTATACCTGACGAGATGATGTGCTATAATTTCCCGAACGCTGCTCAGCCGAGTTGAATCCGTCGTTGACCTCTCGGTCGAAGTTGGACTTACCTAGTCGGACTATTTGTCCCAGGTAAACATACCCGTCAACAACTTCGAGCTTTTTTTTATTATGTGCGAGCAGTTGTGCAGGTCTAGAGAGACCAGTATCACTGCGACCTAAAAGATCTATTGTGATCGCTGCCATGTCTACAGTTCACTACTAAGCCCTACGTCCTCAATGAATAGAAGGAGTTGCTTAGCTGTGAGTAATTTCACTTCTTCTGGGTGAAGTACATAGTTTCTCAGATGAGTGCTGCGTTTGCGCATTAAGGGTCTGCAATTCGACAGAATTTGTAAAGGCGTTTCCTCCTCTAGGGAGCAAAACTGGCACATCCTTGAGTTGCTTAGTCCCATGATGGACATGTGCTTTTTAAGACAACAGTGTCCAGTCAGGGCTCTAACCAGAATGCGCAAGTTATTTTTACCTAATCCCAGGGCTTCGGAAGCGAGTTTACGATCGAAAGCCCGGATTAAGGTTTTAGAATATTTTAAGCCTGGTGTATCAGACCAGATCATATGTGATTTATTGTGGTAAAGAGTTTTTAAGGTGAATCGGGCGCGGCTTTTTGCGATTCCACAAAATGGCTCGGGTCCAAATTGTGTACTGTTTGAGCCCTCCCGTGCGAGCTTGTCGGCAGTTTCATTGCCTACAATACCCGCATAACCCGGAACCCATCTAAAAACTACCTTGTTCTTACCTCCCAAGGCGTTCAGGCGGTTCACACAGTCTCCAACTAGCTTCGAGTTCACCAAGTTTGATCTCAGCGCATGCAGTGCTACTTGACTATCAGAGTTAATATAGATTATATGGTTAACGTAGTGTTTTTGCAGATTGATTTCCGCACACTGAAGTATGGCGAAAATTTATGCTTGGAAGATAGAGGTGAATCTACCCAAATTCATACAAAGTTTGAATTTGGGTCTCTCCATAAATTCCAAAGCCTACGTTGAGGCCCATTTTTGACCCATCGGTATACCATATAAGGCTACCGTCCTCACATATGACCTGTCCATTAAGCTAGTCTTCTCTGAAAGGTAGTTCCACTGTATACTTTTTGTTAAAAGTATATAGTGGACGCATGATATCTGAGATCATGCATAAGACCGGTGTTTCCTAGATTGAGTCGAGCATGGATCTCAATCTATAGGAAAGCAAGCTTAAACCGCCTTGAGCGTTAATCCTATACAAGCTAGCCTTCGCCTCCTTGTTTAAGTAAAGGTCAAGGGGCCTTAGGCCTAGAATTGCATTAAGAGCCGCTCCAGTCGTTGATCGCATCGCTCCAGTTGCCATTAAGCAGGCAGTCCTTTGTAGACTATTTAGTCTGTCCGCAGTCGTCTTTTGGTTGGCCTTATTGCACCAGACGAAGGTAACAGTCGGCCTCACTATACTGCTGTACAGCCATAGGATCATACTGGGACGCAAGCCCCAGTTGTTCCAGACCATGCGACTGCACGAACCTAAAGCAATCTTTGCCTTATGACATACATTGCTAAGGTGAGAGTTCCACGTTAGTTTTTGGTCGATTGTTACGCCCAAGTACTTAACTTCAGTGCAGAATGGTACTTCTTTACCATTAAGTTTTGGTGTGACTAATTTGTCCAACAGTCTCTTTTTTGTAAAGGGTATTATAACAGTTTTATCAGCATTAACTGATAAACTGTTATCCCTGCACCAGTTTTTAATGGTATTTAGGGCTCTTTGTATGATTAATGATAAAGTACTTTGGCATAAGCCCCTCGCAATGATCACAAGGTCATCAGCATAACCCAGTGTGTCAATGCGAAGGTCTGCCATCTTGTAATATAAAAAAGTAATTGGTCAACCGCAAGAGTCCAAAGGAGGGGTGACAAAACACCTCCTTGTGGACAGCCTCTTGTAGTTGCAATCTCAGTCGAAGTTTGAAACAGCTCTATTTTTGCCTTTCTGTTTGAGAGCATCGACTTCACCCACCTGGAGGTTGTGGGGTCAACATGTTTAGATGTCAAGCCCCCAACCAGCAGTGATGTAGGGCTACTGTCGAAGGCGCCCTCAATGTCTAGAAAGGCACAAATAGCTATTTCTTTATCCTCCATCGCTTTTTCGACCCTGTCAATAACACTGATCAGGGCTGTTTCCGTAGATTTGCCTCTGCGGTAAGCATGCTGGTTGTAGTGCATAGATCTCGTAGCTAGAGCTACATCCCTAATATATCTATCTATAACCTTGTCCAATGTCTTCAGAAGGAAGGAAGAAAGGCTTATAGGGCTAAAGGACTTTGGTAAGGCGTAGTCCTTTCTACCAGCCTTAGGTATAAATAGAACCTTGACAATTGTCCATCGTTCTGGAATATATCCCCATGCAAAACTTGCTCTGAAGATTTTTACCAGATAAGGAAGAAGAATATCGATACCCCTATGTAGATGGATGGGCATTATTCCATCCTCCCCACTTGTCTTATATGGTTTAAAAGAGTCAACAGCCCACTGCACCAGGTTTGGCTTTATTATCTTTGTAGCCCTACACCAGTTCTCATTACAAGGCCTTCGTAGGGCTCTGAAATAGTTCGAGGTCAGAGTCATATGTGACACTGGGAAATGGGTTGACGCTAGTAGCTCCATTGTTTCCGTTTCACTATTAGTGAAATTACCATCAGGCTTTTTAAGAAGCCCGATCTGATTAGGTTTAGCTTTCGATAGCATTTTGTGTAGTCTTGCACTGCGAGGCAAAGACTCAACTTCCTCGCATAGCTTCCTCCACGATGCTCTCTTAGCTTTCCTAATTTCTTTATTATACTCGGTTAGGGCTGCACTATAAATATCCCATTCTTTGGTTTTTAGCCCTATTGAATAGTTTCCTGGTCTTTTCCTAAGCTGCTTTAGCTTCCAAATTTCGACAGAATCAAAGGCTTTCTCATAGTCCACTTACGCAAGACAAAGTGGCAGATTGTAATCCTCGGTCTTCTATACAATTTGCCAAAGGGTATGGATGTAGTCTATGGTGCTAAAGCCTTTTCGGAAACCGGCTTGTTCGGGAGGCTGGAAGTCGTCGAGTATGCATGCGAGACGATTCGTAATGACTCTTGAAAACAGCACGTAGACGCGGCTCAGAAGGGAAATCAGTCTGTAGTTCTTCAAGAGAGCGTTGTCGCCTTTCTTGAAGAACAAGACCACCGCACTTCTGCTCCACGCCTTCATTGTAGTGCCACCATGGAGCACGGAAATAAAGAGCTTCTGAAGGACTCCAAGGACCAGTTTTCCACCCGCTTTCAGAAGACCTCTTGATTGTTACTCACACTTGCGTGTGGCTCCAACGATGATGTGTACAGCTGCCCATAGAACCTCTAAATCTCATTTAAAATCTCAAGTGTCCCGAAAACGACGCTGCCATACTCGGTCTTCAGCTTCGACAGTTGGCTCTTTCTCGCAGACAGATCTCTAGCAAAGACTTTGGAGCCCTGGATCCGCTCGATCGTTTTTTCAATACGAGCAGTATTAAAGTTGCGTAAGTTCCGCATGCATTTGGAGATCTTTCTTTTCAGTTGCCTGTATGCTGTCAAATCTACTGAAGACTACAGCTTCATTTCCCGTCTAACAGCCATGAGATTAAGAGTGTGATCGGAGAGCTTTTGTGTTCTTCTACGGCGAGTCTTGCAAAACGTAGCTCCGACCACATGGACAGTTTCCACGAGCTTGTAATTCATATCGTCCACTGTATTGCAATCTTCAAGGCACTGAAAAGGGTTTTGTAGCTCGAGCTGAAAGGTTTCGGGACTCTGGATTAGAGCAGTTGACTTAATTATACATAATAAATAACTATATTATATTACATCTTTGCTTGCTACTGTGTGTTTAGTGAGAGCCAAAAATTTAAATGGTTTCCTCTTAAAGAATGGGTTAGATTGGACTTAAGAAGATGGCATGCATTGCAAAAGATGAACAGAATTTGTTACCCCCGAATAATTTGGGACTCCACGAAACAACATTTTTTAGGCTAAAATGTTTATCATCTAGATAAAACCCGCAGCTCCGCTGGAGTTTTGCACACCAGCCCTAATCCGCTATCAGTCGGATACCGATAAATTTATCTAGGAGTTTCTTTAACTAACTATTAATAAATCACATAGAAGTAAAAATTATGTTTATGGATTTTCTAACTATATTCCCCAAAGTTTTTACTTTAAGCTACTCTTGACTAAAACAGCTTAAATTAATCAATTGAAAAGCATATTTACCTTGAGCCGTTAAACCGACCGGCAGAAACTAGCCGATAGAGTTGTATTTCGACTCGTTGTCCCGCGTCTGGTTGCAAGAAGTATGAACACGCGCCTGGTCCTTCGATCGATGGCGATTTAATCTGTCAAATGTCTTCCCTGACTTGTTTTTGAGAACGCGTGAATCGATTGTTATGTTGCACACTAAACACCGAATAAAACACAAAACATTTAATTTAATATTCATTACGAAGTAAACTATTATAATAAGGTAGCTGACTCGACAGTCATTTAGAGTGATGAGTTGATGAGTTTGATTGGTGGTATTGTCGTTGTGTTGACAGTGCCACCTATTGGATCCTAGCACAGCTATGAACTATCGTCTCGACAAAATGAAAATATTTTGTGAATAATTATGACTTCAATTATTTTTTACGTGGTATAGCCATGCTGCAGCTATATTTGTAGTGTAGTAGCACAAATGGGTTGGCTCTACCGGGGAAGGACCACGCTCTCACAGAACAAACCAGCATAAAATAGCAGCTTAACGCTGCTGTGTTTCGTATGGTGATTGTAGAGTACCGGAGACCCTTTTTACTGTAAACGAGGCATTCCATCTTAGTCCTCACGGGTGACAACGCATCTGCATTTTGATTCATAATCGAGGATAGACGTAAATGTCTATGGGCCTCAGCATCTACTTACCATCAGGTGGACTGTGTGCTCGTTTGTCACCTTTATTCTAAAAAAAATGGTCAAGTCGTTTAAAGGTTACACCCTTACTAACAGACGCACATTATACATAGTGTTCATTCAGTCATTATTTACAGCTTAAAATAAGGTCACAGTTGAACTTTTGATAGGCTAGGCTTAGAGACTAGACTAGGAACTGGATTTGTCATAGTTGACACGCTTTGCAATCACAGTTATTTATTAATATAAGTTGTGATCAGGAAAATGCTGCTGCCCATCTGCTATTTCAGTTTTCATCTGTCGCTTCTTATAGAGCAAGATCCCAGGGCCACCAGACGTCCCTTATTTTCTGACGAACGAAATGTGTATGACTGAGTAGTGTTAGTATGTACTATGATCGCAATTGGGGATGGTTGACCCCGTGGATCGGTCTGCCTTCTTGTAAAACGTTTTAAAATAGTTGTCTGGCTAACATATATAAAAATGGAGCTTCAGAATGTAAGTGAAATTCAGTATTTTTTGAGAGCTTAAAAGCGTCTGCAAAGCGATACTGCCGACGGAAAGTGTCTGGGAGTATTGATGACTGATTTTTAACGATATTATCTAACATTTACGTAAAAATCAGCTGGGAGAATTAACGTGAGGTGAGTAATATTTTTATGTAACTTGATTACCTGATACCTGGAAAATGGCCCACTGACCAAGCTAGCAGGTAGGCATGCGATCATAGTACATACTAACACTACTCAAACATACACATTTCGTTCGTCAGAAAATAAGTGACGTCTGGTGGCCCTGGGATCTTGGACTGTTACGATACCCACGAAATGATATGGAGTAGCAGATATTCGCCGCCACTACATGGCTTCATATATACATTATATAAAGATAATAAATTACCCGTACGAAAGTAACAATCTCTTGAATACATTATTAATCCCTACTATAACAAAAAATTTAATGTAGTAATGTTAAAGTGTATATTGCACACCTCATAACGCGAAGCGTTAAAGGTGTGTTCTACTCTCAACATGTCAAGGTCAAGTAATTTTGTGTTCTTAAAATGCCTCTATCATAGCCATATTGCACTTTTACGATAATATGAGTAGCCGTATAACAAGAAAACACTATAATTAATCCATCTTATATTTTCTAAAAAAATGATTTTATATTGCTGCCTTGAAAAAAACCGGTTTAAAAAAAAATTACGTGGACGTCCGGATGTTGATTTTGTATGTGGTCACGATAACTCCCAAAAAAATTGACGTATCGAGACCGGTTTTTTTTATTAGCTTCAGAATTACATCAACTGGTTTCTTATTTCATATCAATAGCCTAGTATGCATAGTTTGTTAATAAAATGATTTTCAACTTTTATAAGTTTTATTGCTATTAAAAATTTAAAGGCGCTGTCATATATTTTTTCTAGTACCATACAGCCTAGATATCGATTTTGTTCTTTGTGTAATCAATTTATTTTGGTAAACATAATAAAATAATTTTTCCCTGTTGGTAACACTGTCTGTTAAAATAATAGAGCGCTAAATTTAATACACGTAAATAATATATTTTAATAGTCAGGAATATAATTTATTTTTTTAATTAAAATTAAATGAAACGCTCATGAGGCGTGCACTTTTGGATTTTCCAAACTATTATTAAAATGCTTTAAGATTATCATTATTACAGCTTTTCACAAGCTTGCTGCTGAACATAAGCCTCATCTACCTTGCTGCAATGATACTGTGTTTCGTATGATGACTTCCTGCATGTCTTACAAGGTCGTCACTCCATCTATCTGGGGGCACTCGATAACCTTACTCTCCATCGGTTGTTAGTTCTTTGAGCTATATTACCGGCCCATTATCGATTACCGGCCCCCTCTATTTATGTTTATATATGCCATATACCATGTACCATATTAATGCGTAGTGATGTTTGTGGCGTGTTGCAATAAATATTTCTTTCTTTCTTTCTGATACCATCTCGGGTTTTATTACCGCTTACCATCAGGTAAGATTTTAGTCAAGCACTATCTTAATATAAGAAGTAAAGATACTGACGTTCACCATCGAGTACTGATAATTGTACTGTTGGTTGTACTGAAAATGATATTATTACCTCGGATTTAATTTCCATACATTTATGAATCTTAAAAATTACAGTAAAGTGGCACTAACTCACTCTACCTAACTAACCTAATTAACCATTACGCGATATGAGAGGAGGTTGTTTGGGATGAAGTATGAGAGACGCAGTTTTAATTAGCTTATTAAAAATGTATTCTCGGTAAAAACTTTTGCAAAATTTGTTTAATAACATATCCTACACTTGATGTGTGTAGCGTGTTGCGCTCTTGTACTGTTTATCTATGGTAGTGCTCATTTGCAACAATACACTAGTTGCACTTACCCCTTACGCCTGTGTAAATAAACCATTTACTATAGATTACAAACCCATATAAAGGGTTATTTTTCAAAAAGTAGCCATATTTTACATCAAAGTTCGAATAAATAAATGATTATCCCCTTTCTTTAAGTATATCAGCGTAAGTAGTTATGTAAAGGTGCTGTATTGTTTTATGAAAAGAGAAAAAAATAGATCAAAACCGAAAATCTAATTATAAATTACAGCATTAAATCTCACAGAGGTAACAACAGATTTACGTAGACCTTGATGTACTATGGAGTATAAGTGAAAGTGTACATGAACCACAGTTGTATATCAGGCTTTCCTAAATAAATGGCAGTAATTTAATTTGAAATTTTTTAACCGTGTAGTGGCGATGTAAGGACATCCACTATCCCATAATATCATCCCGTGGGTGCCGTAAGAGACGACAGAGGGAAACAAATCACGAGAGTAGCGTCGTCCTAATAACGACTAAAAATAAAAATAAACTGCGGTTGCCAACCCGCTTATGCATCGCAAACTATGGCAAATATCCCCTATGACGCAATCTATGGGGAAGGCCTACGTTCAGCAGTGAACTTTAATAGGCTGTAACGGTAACGGTATTTTGAAATAAATAAATGGGAAAAAAACTAACTGTTGGAGCAGTACTGCTCGAGTCCGCACTGCGCGCACCTCGTCGGTGTTACGTCACCACAAGGACATGCACCGTCGCGAACACAACACGCGCAGTCTTCTCCGCGATCGCCTGGACAGGCGCAACCCGTTGATGATTGCGTCCAAAGATCCACTTGACCTAAGGCAAAAAATAGGAAGGAATAAGTTTATTGTTGATTTACTTGTTACAAATTGGTTACAAGAAAACATCATATTCTATTATTTTCTTTTTTTTAAAACGTTGCCTCACAGTAGGATTTTACAAACATTAATTCTATATAGATAAATATCCAGGCATGGAATAATTAGTTGCAAGCTAAACAAACACGGGATTTTAACAACTATAAAAAAGGAAAAGGTTTTACTTAAAAAAAATATGTAGGTGTCTCCGAAGTTAGTTAATTTAGTTGAGATTTTAATTAAGCCAGATCTCAGATATTTTAATTGATCACAAAAGTCGATTTTAATTTTTGTCTTATATTATCATTTTATATTATCATTGACTGCCTCGTTGGTCTAGTGGTTGTAGTAGTGCGACTACTGATCCATAGGATCCGGGTTCAAATCGCGGGTTGGGCCAAAAGAAATCAGTTATTGAAATTTTCCATCAAAAAATTCTCAGTAGCTGCACGGAGCCAGGAAGTTGGCGGTGTCTCACCCTCGTGCCTCGGAAAACACGTAAAGCCGTTGGTCCTGCGCCTGATCTCTCTCCGGTCGTGTCGGTTTACCGTCCCACCGGACTATGAGAGCGAGGGAATAGAGAGTGCACCTGTGCTTGCGCGTACACTTGTGCACTATAATCATGTCCTGCGCCGATGGCTAGTATCCGTTGAGGCTGGCCGTCGTGAGCGAAATTCGGTCTGGAGGACATTATATTATTATTATTATGAGACAGTGAATTCAACATTTTATCATGATCAATAGCATAATTATTAAGTAAAGCATTATTCAAGCATTATTTTTTTATAGAAGTAAGGGCGCTTCTGCCCTACATGTTGATTTTACTGTCCGAAATGTCATGCTGGAGGCTCTGCCCTTTAGCAGTGAAAACACGGATGTACGCTTTTACACTACACGTAATTTTATTGTCCGTAATTTCATGTCTGAGGCCTAGTGTTGCCAACTTAACATCAATTTTTTGGGCTTAATCCAATTTTAATAATTAAACTTTTATTACATGTTTAACTCTTTTGAGTGGTCTTATTAATATCATAAGTTCAAGGTTACAACCAGAATATCGTCTAAAAGTTACATTAAAAATGTCATCCGCTATTTCTTTCTTCAAATTGAATTGGTCCCATTTAAATTACCTATAGCATATTTAATAAAAAAAAGAATCATCAAAATCGGTTCACAATAGACAAAGATATGGCGTATACAGGGTTATTTTGCAATAACCGGCCAAATTTGCAGAGAAAAAAATCTCAACAATTCTGTCCTTTTGGAACGAAGTTCCTTATCGGACGGTACGAATTTGGCGGATGGGGGCTAGGCGAGGAAAAGTGTAAGATTTTTCCGTCATGACCCCTTCTGACGTAGTGTAGACCGCCTTGGCGGGTATAAGGAAGCGAGATGGAATAATATTCATCTCCCTCCCACTTTATCTTATCTTGCCATGAAAGAAATATTATTTTATTTTAAATAACGTTTCATTTTAATAGACGCTAGTAATTCATTTATTTGTATTTGTTAATCAATAATATAATACGTTTATCAATAATAATATACTACGAAATATAAATAATATAGTAGGTAATATAATAAATATAATAGGCTGCTCAAATATGAAAATTGTTATGTAAGTGAACTTACTGCTTGCATCTAGGAAAATTGGTGTCCATGCTATCTGCGCGGAGACAACTGTACACGCGACGGCGAGCAGGAGCCATAGAGCCTGTCGCATGATGCGTGCATGCAGTCACCGCGCCTGTCGGCCCGCCGGCCACCCACGTCGTCTTCGCATTGGCTTCTACACTATCTTCGCAACGGCCTTTATTTTTTAAGTAAAATATGATCTGAATTTGACAGGGATGAACTTTCTTGCACACATGATTAAATACCAAGAATTAAATCCGAGAGGTATTTGTATGTCAGCAAGTTTTGTGAGCATTCATTTAACCTCCTTTCTATTTCATTGTTTTATATTTTACTGCAACTTCTTGCCTGGTTCCTGTTGAAAAGAAAAGATGTTTACAATTACGACAGTATAATAATAATAATAATAATTTCTTTCCCTTTCCCCCTAACCCTCGACCGTTTGGTATCCCCTGCCGAGGGCTTCCATCTGGTTGGGTTTTTATTTTATGTATTTATTTTATGTTATTGATATTTATGTATATTTATCATTTTCATTTATATATTTATACAGCCCAACCAGATGAGAAAACTATATAAATAAATACTCCAAATAATAATAATTTCTTTATTTCGACCAACAAGAATCATATTACATAAATATATAATTAGGTGGTAACATAGCCTATTGTTAGTAATTAATTATAATAATAAAGAAAAGTTAAACAAAAATAAATAAATAGATAATTAAGAGAATAAATAAAAATCTTTCAGTAAGAACATAGTTGATTTCGGGTTATTTATTTGTCAGTACATGAAGGTTATAGTAACGACAGTCAAATCTATTCGAGAACATCACTAGGATGCCGTTGGAGCTGGCCCGGATCCTAAGTACCAGGGATTTATTTATTTATTTAACAAGTACACTTACAATATACATATACGACATTGTCACAAAAACATACACACTTTTATATTTTCTGATATGCATATCAATAACAAGTGTACATAACATTCACAGATTGAGTCGTGCAGCTTAATTTAGGATTAATTTGGAGTAGGAAAAATATCCAATCAATGCAATAAAATAAGAAATAATTTAAGTAAATTATGTGCCTAAACAGGAAAAACAATCTATTGGAAAAAAACAGGTTTAATTATTGGGTAAGAAAATGGTAGATATTGTAATCTAGTTAGAAGTATGCACATTTTTAATTTAAGTATAAAATAGATTCTATTCAAAATAAAAAATTGAACAGGAACTAGACGATAAATGATTAATAAGCTTAATTTTGAAAGTCACATATGAGTCGTGAAATATGTCGATGCTAGGTATGGTTTTAGATATTTCGTTATATTTTCCACATATACGAACAATAGGAGCATGATTCCCGAGATCCGTTTTCGCGAAAGGAATATAAAATGTTTTTAAGATGCGACAACGGGGATATTTACGCAGAACAGCTAACAATATGCGATCAAGAAGGTCACTGAACTTTACTTTATTGTGTACTATTTTATGTAGAAAACACAGATCCAGAATGTCTCGTCTATTTCGGAGAGACATCATCTCAAACTTAGCCAGTCGCTGATAGTAAGGCTGCCTATGTGAGATACCACTGGCATGGAAGGCAAGATGTCGAGTGAAGGCACGGTGTACACTTTCAACACTTTGGGAGTGCACACTAAAAGATGGACTCCATATGACACTAGCGAATTCAAGGTGACTTCTTACAAAAGCTTATATAAAATAATTTTTGCCCTGGAAGAAAACCCCCTTTGTATTGCGTTTAATAAATTCTAAGAACATCGCGGCTTTATTAACAACTAGCTTTTGCCCGCGACTTTGTCCGCCTATAGTTCGGTTATATCGCGCCCATGTGTGAAAAAGAGTCTGCTGTTACAAGCCACAATTATAACTGGATGTCGCGGGCAAAAGCTAGTAAACTACAAAACTTCTTTATACACCACATTTTTTGTTAATCTATTACTGTGTGCCAAAATTATCAGACTACTGGGCGAGCTTACGCGTGAGCAAGCCACATAGAATTGCCCGTGTGAAAAACAATTTTCTCTCAAGTCTATACCCGTAAATTTTAATATTTGCCCTTGTGATTTGTTTATGGTCAATGCAAAGCAGACTTTGAGGGGAAATTATTAGTTTGAATTCAAAGGGAAGATCATTCGGGATCAAGGAAATTCTTGGTACAAATACAGTTTCCCCTTGCGCACATCGAGTTATAATTGTGGCTTCTACTACATTGCGATGTAACGCTTTTACTTTTAGTCTGGTTCCGTTGCACATTTGGGGAGGTTTTAAATTTCGTAACAACATAACAGGAGTGCCCACGCGCAGAAAAAGCTTATGATGTGGAAGACCCGATGGTTTTAGTGAATTAAGAAATTCGACAGGGTAGTTAATTGCGTCATCTGTGTTGACCACAGAGTCTATTGATGTGTACACCATTTCTTCCCCCTCAAAATACGTTAACAGTATATCGTTAATTGCCGCTGCTTGGTCGTTTTTCGGGGTTAGTATGGCACGTTCACACACCATTCTATTGGCTTATCGTGGATATGAGCAAAATCTGGGTAGATTTTGGATATTAACTCCTATAACGTAAATACAACTGTGCACAAATTATCAGGGATGGTTATCATTCTGTCATTTATCGGGTAATCACCGTTGCCGATTTCAAGTAGGAGATTCGCAAATCCACCAGTAGACTCTTTTTCTCCTAAGTGTACCCGCATATTTTTCGAGAGCTTGAGGATTTTAATTAGAGGCCATAAAGTGGATCTCTTAAGACACACCTTAACTTCGTCTGCTCTAGTTCCTTTTGGCACTACTGGTAGAGTCTGTCTAAAATCTCCAGCCAGCACAACCGTTACACCACCCATTAACTTCTTATTTCCTCTTATATCTTGTAGGGTTCTGTTTAAAGCCTCTACGCCACCCTTATGAGCCATGGTTATTTCATCCCACACTATCATTTTCGTATGTTTTAATACTTCAGCAAAATTACTTTGTTTCGATATATTACAAATAGGAGTATCAGCTGTTGTTAAATTGAGTGGTAACTTGAAGGTAGCATGAGCAGTTCGTTCACCCTCAAGCAGTGTAGCTGCGATCCCAGAAAAAGCCACAGCCAAAGCAATTCCGCGAGTACTTCTAACTTTTGCTAATTGCAAATTTATGAGAAATGATTTGCCTGTTCCACCGGGAGCATCTAAAAAGAATATTCCACCCTCATTTGATTCAATTTTTGTGTTGATTTAATTGTAAACTGGTTTTTGTTCCTCAATCAGTGAATGACCTTGACGAAACGGCGATCGCAGAGATTTTAGCTGACGTCAACACCGTCCAGCAACTACGTTCTGTATTACTCAGAAGAGTGCAAAGAGGAGGAGAATAATTTTCATTAGCTTCAATGTTTAACAATGTTGGTTCATATTCATCGTTCGAAGAGCATTCCTCATTCTCACTACTCGTAGAAGTAGTAGTATAGTTAGTATGTTCTTTATTCTCATGTGCTATTTGTCCTGACGTTCTATTTTCTTGTGTTTTATCTTTTATTAGATGTCTGCGATTGCGGCGATACACCATTCCTCTTTTAGTTTTAATAAAATATGAGCGGGGTGTCGCCGCTTTTGCGACGATATAACCTGGCATTTTACAATTTTTTTCTATCATAGTCACCTTATCGCCGACATCTAATACAGGTAAAGGCTTGGCACGTAAATCATAATACATTTTGTATTTTTTTTTTGTTTATCTAGCATAATTTTGTGTTGTCTCTCATTATTTACATGACCTATTTTTTAAAGGTCCGGGTGCACAGGTAGCCTGCATTTTAACCTACGACCCATCAGCAGCTGTGCGGGAGAATTCAAATTATCGCGAGGCGTATTTCGATAACTTAGCAAATTTAAATAAAAGTCACTTCCACTATCTATGGATTTTTTTAATATCTTTTTTATTGTTTGCACGGCCCTTTCACTCTTACCATTTGATTGTGCGTAATTGGGTGATAACGTTATGTGTTCAAATCCCCACTCCACCGCAAAGTGTTTTAAATTCCCGACTTGAAAATTGTGGACCATTATCGCTTATTACAATGTCTGGTATCCCATATCTAGCAAAATTTTATCTCAGTTCGTTTATGACGCTTTTAGAAGTAGTTTCATGTAACAATGCTACTTCCGTAAAACATGAATAATAGTCTACAATAATCAGATATGATTTTTTACCATACTGAAATATGTCCGTCCCGATTTTACTCCATGGTAAATTTGGAATAGAAACAGCAATCAACGGTTCCTTACTAGAGTTATTTGAATTCTCTCGACACACTACACACCTATTTACATATCTCTCTATATCATAAGAAATCCCTGGCCAGAATAACACTTCACGTGCGCGCCCTTTTACAGCGGTCTATGCCTAAATGCCCATCATTTATAATTTTTAACATTTCTGTTCTTAAGGAACTGGGAATTAATATTTGTTTGTTTTTAAATATAACGCCATCTACACAAAATAAATCTCCTCTCATAGACCAATAATATTTTAAATTATCTTCAATATCTCGTTTATATTCCGGCCAACCCTGATTTATATATCTCATTAAAAGTCTTAAGTTATTATCTTTTAAAGTTTCATTTTTAATTACACTTAATTTTTTATGTGAAACGGGCATGTTAGAAATTACCATATGTACTTGATATAATACACTATCACTCACTTTATGATTATATAATTCTGGAATAGGGGCACGTGATAATGTATCGGCCAAGTACATATATTTTCCAGGTTTATATGTAACTATCAAATCATAACATTGTAATCGTAAAATCATTCGCTGTAAGCGTGCTGGTATCAAATCTAAGGGCTTTTTAAAAATGCTTTCGAACGGTTTATGATCTGTTTCAATTAAAACATCACTTTTACCGTAAATATGTATATTGGTGGAACTTTTCACACGCAAAGAGAATAGCTAGCATTTCTTTTTCTATCTGCGCATATCGTGCCTGTGTGTCGGTGAGTGTACGCGAAGTATATTCAATAGGTCGGCCGCCCTGCAACAGCACGACTCCTAGCGCTACACTGCTCGCGTCCACCGAGACTACAGCCGGTTGCGATACGTCATATAAAACCAACACAGGTGTTTAGCTTATTAATTCTTTTAATAAATCGAACGCATTCTGTTGTTCACTCTCCCAATACCATTCCGTGTCCTTTTTCAATAGTCGAGTAAGCGGATAAATACGCTCAGAATACTTAGGTATAAACTTAGATAAGTAATTTATGGCTCCTTAAAATCGTTCTAACGATTTTCTTTCTTTTGGAGTAGGCATATTTTTTATTGCTTTTACTTTTTCTAAATCTGGTTTCATTCTGTTTTCGTTAAATATATGACCCAAGTAAGTCACTTCCTCCACACATATACGACATTTATCTTTATTAAATTTCAAATTAATTTCACGAGCCCTATTTAATAATGCATTTAAACGCCTATCATGTTCGTCTTTATTTCGTCCCCAGCATATTATATCGTCTATAAAAGAATCTACTCCATCTAAATCCTCTATTAATTGCTTAATCTTAGCATGAAAGACCTCTGAAGCGCAGTTTAAACCATAAGGTAACCTTAAATACTGATAGCGCCCAAACGGTGTACTAAAGGTGCATAAGTCTGAACTCTGATCATCAAGTTTTATTGCCCAAAAACCTGAATTTGCATCTAATACTGAAAAAAAACTAGCTCCGTGAATTTTTGTGGCAAGTTCCTTGATGGTTGGCAGTTGGAAATGTGCACGCTGTATAGCATTATTGAGAGGTCTCGGGTCTAAGCAAATTCGCAATGTTCCATTCTTTTTTGCTGCAACTACTATTGAATTAACCCATTGTGTTGGGTGAGTGACCTTTCTGATGACTCTAAGTCAGTCATCCTGTGTAATTCTTCTAATAATTTATCACGTAATCCTAGAGGTACTTTTCGCGGAGCACAAACTACCGGTTTAACTGATTTATCAATAACTATATGGTACTCACCAGGTAAGCATCCTAAAGCTTCAAAAAGATCCGAATTTTCTACCAAATTAATGCCGTAAACCCGTTAAATTAATCCTAGTTCCGAACACGCTTGTCGATCCAGCACACTTTACAATTAATATTTGCTATTGCAAATTTTAAAACATACATTTATTTTATGCCACCATTTAAGATGACAAACTCCTCTTATCGGAATAACATCCCGCTAAACGACTGTAATTTCATTTTATTATTATTACATATCATTTCGTGTCAAATTCCAGCGTCAAAATCTCTTATAACATAAGACATTAATGTCGCACCAGTATCCAGCTTAAAACGTTCAAAGCCACTCACCTCTTAATACCTCGTACCAGTCATCGCCGCCGATTTTGTTCTGCGTTGTATCCATTAACACAGATACATAAAACGACTCACAATCATCATTATCAGATTTTCTGTATTCACTTCTATTTCATACATTTTTAACACTATTTTACATTTGCATCCTAGCGTAATGGCCGTAGTTACCGCACACATAGCATTTTACCGAAATAGCTGGACATGAACCTACATCAGTACACTGAGCACCACAACGTGGACAAGGCGACGCTGCGGTTGCGCCGTGCGCAGCTCGCGCGCCGCGCCTGCCGCGCCGCCCGCCGCCGCGCACCGATAGCGGCTCAACGCGCACGGGCCCGCAGCTCGCCGAACTGCCGAAGCTACCTGCTTCCATCACACGATTGCTGTCTATTGACATTTCATCCGCCTGACATATTTTAATTGCTTTCTCCAAAGTCAATTCATCTGTCCGTAACAACCGGTCCCTTACAATTGTGCTCCTTATGCCGCACACAATACGGTCGCGAATCAACTCTTGCTCTAAATTTTAAATTCACAATTTTATTGTGTAAATTTAACGCTGTTACATATTGATCAATAGATTCTCCAGTTTCTTGATACCTCGTAAAAAAATTATATCTCAGTAATGTTATATTAGATTGAACACCGAAATACTCGTCAAATTTTTTCATCAATATTTCGACGTCCTCACGCTGCTCTTCTGAATCGAATGTAAAAGTCTCGTAAACATCAAATCCATCTGATCCAATCAGATTAATAAGCAAACTCGCCTGTATGCTTCCCTCTTCTTTGTGCACCCCCGATGCTTTAAGAAAAAGATAGAATTGTGCCTTCCACCTCTTCCATGCGTCGGCCCGGCCGACGGAGCTGCCATCTAAACTCAATTCGGTTGGCGGTCTTGCATTCTCCATCCCTTACACTTAATTTAGAACACAAATTAACGTTATTCAAACGTAAAATCCAAAACTATTTAGGTATTTTAACCGCTGCCACCATGTAGTGACAATGAAACAACGGAGTTCAGATGACAACTGTTTTTATTAATAAAGGCGGTTTCGTAATATATAATATTCTAAGAATACCCACAACACATACAACTTCAAGTTTTTACTCTTCTGCGATCAACCCCCTGTTTTTTAATCGCGACTTTTATATTATTCTGTTCCATCTACAGATCCGCAATAGGGTTGCAAGATGGCAATCGAATATAATAATTGTAGTGCGATAAATTTTCATGTATAGTTTATAATTACAATTTACTTTAATTATATTTTTTCTCAATTTAAATTAATCTTCAACCCTCTCCGGTCGATAACTGATCAACTACCAATCGATCAGTTATCCCCGCCAGGTGTCTACTGTTGTCACCTCTCAACCAGCAAACATCACGGAGTAGGGATGAGAACGAAGCCGGCTTCCTTTCTCTCACTCTCTATTCGTTTCCATTTTGTGTTTCCATGTAATTGTGTTATGTGGCCTCGATCGTAGTAGTGACTGTTATACGTCATCATATCATTTTAATTTTTCAGTGCAACTCTCATGTTAATTTTATTCTCATAGTGAATTTATCATTATTTTTCAGTGCTATTATTATTTATTTACATTTTATTAATAATTAATAAAGACAGTTTTCACTTTTAGTTGATTAAGCAATCTGATATAAATCAACACGTGTTGTGAGCTCCTGTCAACAACGGT
Organism: Parnassius orleans; assembly: GCA_029286625.1. Lineage (NCBI taxonomy): Eukaryota > Metazoa > Arthropoda > Insecta > Lepidoptera > Papilionidae > Parnassius > Parnassius orleans. Next base: position 585,570 of record JAGSMP010000074.1, read on the forward strand.
CATTACTTTACCTGTATATATCATACTTAACATTTTGTGGAAATAGTTTTAAATTAAAAGAGAAACGTATACGTGTTTAATAAATATACGCGTTTTATTATTGTGAAAGGTAAGTCAAATAATAAGCAAACGAATACAATATTAAGTTACTTGACCAATAAGTATTTCAAATTGATTTATTTATATGTTCTATGGACAGTCAACAATGTCAGCAAGACGCAAAGAGTCCAATTTGAGTCGTCGAACAATCAAATCAAGAGTCATGCAAGATAAATTAGCACAAATATCAGACGAAAAAATCCAACAAAACAATGCAGATGTGCGTGTGAGCATGGCGCAGTTACGTGAATCACAATCGCAAGAGTCACGAGATGAACGAAATGAACAAAGACAATTAGAACGAAGAGAAATGCACAGATTCGTAGTCAACAGACGTAGAGCAATTGACCAACAACGCCAATAAGTACTTCGAGCATTTACATCAGATTCATTCCTTCGACTAGCATTCCAGTATGAGCCTTATGTTGAATATTATGCTCATTCCAAAGTGGTCATTGGTACTTTGAACAAGGAATGCCCGCATTGTCTTGCGCTTAAATTTAAAAATGAGCCAGTCGGGATATGTTGCTCATCAGGAAAAATGCAACTAACGGAAATTGAAACACCACCTGAACCATTGCACGGCTTACTTATCGGTACGGATCCAGATTCTAGCCTGTTCCTAAAATCAATTCGCAAATTCAATTCATGTTTCCAAATGATATTTGCGCCATAATCAACAGAAGCTGCGTGCGAAAGAATACATTCACTTGCGAGATGCTATTGCGAACAACGCTGATACTGCCGAAATTGGTAACTCTGTCAATCTATCATCATCGTACATCGGTAGACCACGTCACATGCAAGAATACATACAGGATGCTATGACTTTCGTGTGCGAATATGGGCGACCGTGTGTTTTTATTACTTTTACATGTAATCCAAAATCAAAAAAAAAAGACATCGATAGTTTAATTTTTGCAGAAATTCCCGATCCGTCTACTGATCAATTACTGTTTGATATTGTTACTACAAACATGATTCATGGTCCATGCGGAGATCTGAATCATTCATCGCCTTGCATGGTAGACGGAAAATGTACAAAGCGTTTTCCTAAAGATTTCACCAACGATACGGTCACACATGTTGACGGATATTCAATATATCGTCGAAGAAGTACCGATAATGGCGGGCAATCATTCATTAAAACTATCAGTAACGCAGACATTGACATCGACAATCGTTTGGTGGTACCATATTCACCTCTGGTGAGCAAAAAATTCAATGCTCATATTAATTTTGAGTTCTGCAGTTCGGTGAAGAGCATCAAATATATTTGCAAGTATGTAAATAAAGAAAGCGATATGGCTGTATTTAGAATTGATAATACTAATGTACATGTAAATGCTCCTCCTTAAAATAAAAATGATTAAATAACGAATTACCAAATTGGCCGGTATATCAGCTCCAATGAAGATGGGATCCAGCAGTTATCCATTTAATTAATTTCCCGAGCACAAATGTTGTGGGATAATCACAAAAGTTGAGTGGCTGGCAGAAAGAGCGATTTTGGCAGCAAAAAATGTGGACGTCAATGGATTAAATTCCAAGATACAACAGTTTTTGCCAGGGGACTTGGTGTCATACAAATCTGTCGATGCAGTTTGCGATGCCAACGAAGCTGTGAATTATTCAATTGAGTTTTTGAATTCATTGGATATGCCAGACATGCCACCGCACCATTTACAATTGAAGGTTGGATCTCCGGTTATTTTGCTTTGTAATTTGAACCCACTACGGCTTTGCAATGGCACACGATTAGTCATTAAAAAATTAATGAAAAATGTTATCGAAGCCAGCATTTTGAACGGCAAGTTCCGAGACGACAATGAATTGCAGCCACGAATCCCTATGATTCCTACAGATGTGCCAATTGAATTCAAACACATTCAATTCCTAATTAGATGGGCATTCGCAATGACGATCAATAAGTCACAAGGCCAAACGTTGTCTGTTTGTGGCTTAGATTTGGGTACACCATGCTTTTCCCATGGACAACTATATGTGGCATGTTCTCGCGTGGGAAAACCATCCAGTTTGTTTGTATTGGCTAAAGACGGACTGAGCAAAGATATTATACACTCCATTGCGCTGAGAGATTAATCTTTGTTTAGTTTTTAATTGCCATAATTATTTTAGAAATATGAATAACTATTTTCGATGTATAGATAACTATCAAGAATTGTAATTTAATATATATATTGTCACTTTAATAAGGAGTAATTTATTAACTTAAATAAAGTATACTTTAATTTTCTACTACGCTTCATTCCTCTTTCAATTATAATTACATCCCCACACACATATAGTGTTAGCTATTTTTTATTGAACTAAAAAAATATTTCCTAAAAATAATGTATATAGCAATACAACGTTTGCCGGGTCAGCTAGTAATATATACATTTATAGGTATTTATAATAAAAATAATGAACAAGCTGCAAGGTTCAACTGATAGTGTTTCTTGTAAATACAATTGTAAAATTGCTGTTCTCATTTTTATCAATGGTGAATTGATGAAACGCAGTCAAGATCACTTTATATAAAATATATTTAACTAAATTGTCACATGGCGTATTTGGCCTTCTGCTTACAACTCGGCTGAAATTTGAAAAGAAAGATTTTGTACCTATGAACTAATACCAAATGAACGAAGTCTTGTATGAGATACCGGAATATTCTAAAAGTGTCAAGAATTATTTTATAGTACTTCCATCGTGAACTACACAAGTCTAGTAGGCTAATCCCCTACTAGACTTGTGTAGTTCACGGCGGGTTTGTTTTATACATTTCTTCGAGAGTAGCCAGAGTATGCTCACGCCTTCACAACACGGAAATTGAAAGTAGTTTCATGTGTAATACATAAAATTTATTTCTATCTAAATAAATAATAATGTAACAGAGATACATAGAACATGGAGTAACAAATTCTTCTCACTCGAAGCAAGGGCAGTTACTGTCGAAATTTCTCGGGAGCTCATAACTTTTCTTTCTCGTTTCGTAGTGATATTGCACCTATTTAAAATATAAACGTTAGAATAATTTAAAATAAAAAATGAGACAAGTTCGTGTACTTGCAATTGTTAATTTCATTAGTGCCAGCGGGAATCGCACTTGGGTTGCTGGTGTACTATGACAATGAAGGAGACCGCTAATGTGATTTACTATGGCTCATTACTTAGTGATACTGAGTATTTAATTCTGTGATTCAGGGTGCTCGTAGTTCGATAGCTGAATACAATTATAATTAAGTAGTACTGTAATACGACGCAGCAAGACTGTAACAGTTCCGAGCTGCCACGGCATTCATTTTATACTGCCAGGATATTATTGTCGCATAAAACTGACATTCACGCTGGTAAATAAATGTCCTGTAGTTGATTTTTGGGACTAGAATGTCGAAATTAATTTATATTCATCCATACTAGCACACTTGGTTGGCATATTGATGAACATAGTTGAAAGGAAATTAAATTTATTAGTTTTCTAGTATTTAGATACTTGTGTGAAATATCAGTAGTCGCATAAATTTTCTTATGTCTTAATGCAAAACATTTAAAACTAGTTGGAAGAATTACTTGTAAAACTTAATAATAATAAATTGAAAGGTTATTACTAAAGTTTTTTTTTAAGAACAAAGGTGATAAACGATCACACAGTATAATGCAGTGCATGTCACCATAGTCACCCATATCTACCATCGATTAAGAATCAAAATGCAGATAATGTCTTCCGTGGGGACTAAGATTATGCATCGTTACCAGTATAAAGGTTATCGGTTAAAGTGATAATATAATCTTCAATGTTTTCTAACTCAAATCTTTACAATATTTATCAAGTAAGTAACAAATTAAGTGATAATAAAATAACTGCGGATTACAAGAGTTTTGCATTGTCTACACGAATAAGCAATAAAAGTTCATTAATATAAAAATTTGTGAGTTAAAATTTTCAGTTTAAAATTTGATGTTTCCAAAGATCTAGTCTCCAGTTTTTCACTTCGATGGTTGGTTTGTAATGAAATTGAATTTCCACTTCGCGTCAACGACGTTTATTCAGCTTTTTGCTTTGGCTTCTGAGAGAATATTGCGTGGGAATCAATTCAGGTGGTGCTCAGCCACCCCTCGAGTTGAATATTAAATTTTAATAAATGAAAATACCTATAACTGTGGTTTATTCAAACGCGTTGGATTTGAATATTAACGGTTGTGAACACCAGAGTTCCTTAAGTACGCTTAGTTATGTCACATACAAAACAAAATGAATATATGTCTATTAGTATTTCGTGCATATACTTATTAAATACCTATATCGTTTCCGATATCGCAAGAACAAGCACGTAAAAGAAAAAATCCCTAACTGTTTCAAATTCCTAACTGGTGTAGGTCAAAACCTACACTGATAAGATAGACTCCGGAACAAAAACGGTTTCAACGTTTCTTTATATTTGATGATAAAAAGAATAAAAAAATATTGTTCACAGAGGTACAATGATCTGCTGCGATCTGAGCGCCGGTTATACCTAATGGCAACATTGTGACGTAACATGCGTTGTAATAATCTGTGGAGTTAAAAAACGAAGAAGAGGGTAGGAAGCGGGAGAAGCGACACATTCTGTTTGTGTTATCATAATGTGAATATATCTCCAAAAAAAAACTTTAAAAAGGACTACTCCAGAGTGTACCGTGTACAATCTAATTGCTAGTGTATTTTACCGTGTAGAAGAAGCTACCAGGAGCTGTCAACGTTTGCTGATCTTGGGAGGCTGGCTAGTAAGACCGTGAGTAGTTTATTGTTTCCTTGGTGTAATTTTGTGACTGTGGTAACTGAACGTTTCAGGGGATTTAGAATTTTAATACTGTTCACTATATCTAATAAAATAATCCCAATCCGCCACATTTCTGGCCTTCGAGCCGCATATATTCGAATTAGTGATCTTCGAATATTAATTTTCTACCCTTAATTAGCGTCCCGTGGACGTCATATAAAACTACGCATTTATTTTATTTAATAACACTTATTTAATTTGCCTCTTTTTACCTAAATTTCCATTGCTCGCGGTGCGTTTATAAAGTATCCACATAAATTTTTTTATTTGTTCATAATGTCGGATAAATTACAGATAAAAAGGGAATCACATTAGGTTTTCTAAATTACATTAGGTTTTCGATCTTGCGAAATCGCAAATGAATGATCCCACACAAATTCAAAATTTCTTAGCAGATTATTCCGAATTAGAAAGTGTCCGTTCAAAGTTTGAAGAAACAGTGTTAAATATTATTGAAATAGATATATCATTAAAACCGGAGACAAGATTGTCAACCCGTGAATTAGATACATTCGATGAACTTTATAAGGTATGTAGGTTGCAATATTTAAGATTAAAATGCCTAAATTACGTTTATTTGAATTCGATGGCGATATTGAGAAGTGGACCACATTCTACGACACATTTGTATCACTTGTCCACAATCGAGATTTCGACGAAATAGATAAGTTTCACTATTTACTTTCGTGTGTTAAAGCTTCGGCATTAAACATTGTTAAAAAATTGTCTATAACAGCTGCTAATTATACTTTCGTATGGCAAAGTTTATGTAATAAATATCAAGATGATGGAATATTCGTGGGTAGGTACATCGACAAAATGATAAACTTTACGCCGTTGAATAAAGACACTACCGCAAATCTTACTTTATTTATCGAAACATTCAATCACTCTTTTTAAAAATAAAAAATGTACATGACTATTTATTTTGCCATTTAGCCTTACGTTGGTTGGATGCGCATACTAGGAGGCTTTTTGAAGAAAATCGGAATCAAAATTCACTTCCATCGTTTTCGAAATTAATTAGTTTTGTAAATAAACAAGTTAAAGAACTCGAACATACATACATAAACACTCACGCCTGTCACCCAGGGGGGTAGGCAGAGACTACGGACTTCCATTTGGCACGATACTGGCACACCTCTCTCGCCTGCTTTACATATATCTACGCATACACGCTCGTCGGTTAAGGGTACTTCTAATCTGGCCTTTTTTCAATATAACGCCAATTTGGTCGATAAACCTTCGTCTAGGGCGTCCCTTCCCGACTCTGCCGTTCACTTCTGCAACATTAATTTGCTTTGTCACTTTTTCCTCGTTCATTTTTTCTACATGACCAAACCATCGAAGCATTCCTTTCGTAATCCTGGTCACAACGTCATCTTGCAAACCACACTTTTCTCTTATCACACCATTCCTTACCTTGTCATTCAGATTCAGCCCTAGCTTACACCTTAATGACCGCATTTCTACAGCATTTATTCTACTCTCATGCTTCTTCTGCCAGACCCAACTTTCACTACCATACATTAAAGTAGGGACTAGCACAGCATTATGAATTGCCAAACGTGCCTTTTTTGACACATTCTGACTCTTCATAATAGCGTATAGAGCCCCACTCACTCTATTTCCTGCGTTCCATCGTCGTTCTATATCCTTATCATATCTACCATCCCTGCTGAATAAACATCCCAAATATACAAACTCATCCACTTTCTCAATCAACTCCCCTTCTATTCTTATTTCAAATAACGTTTTACTTTCTTCTCTTGCAAAAACCATCTTTTTCGTCTTACTTGCGTCTTCACTTTCATACCCCTTTCTTTTAATGACCAGTTCATTAAAGTAACCATCATTTGCAACTCGGCCGCCGACGATGCAAGTATGACTTGATCATCGGCGTACAAAAGGCATTTGACGGTTAACTCACCCATTCTCAACCCACATGCTTCAACTTTCAACGTTTGCAAACAACTGTCCATAAATAGGTTAAACAGCCACGGGGAAGCTACACAGCCCTGTCTGACACCTTTTTGGATGCCAAAACAGTCCGAGTAGAACCCGTTGATCTTGACACAAGCACTAGAGTCCCTATAAAGAGACCTTAATGCCTGTATCAAACCAGAGCTCAACCCAAATGAGTTCAGTGTTTGCCATAACACATTCCTATCCATTCTTTCGTAAGCCTTTTCCAAGTCCATGAACGCACAAAAAACTTTCTGGTTTTTGGCCACAAACTTCTCCGCAATTATGCACATGGAAAATACTTGATCCGTACAAACCATCCCCTTTCTAAATCCAGCTTGCACATCCCAAATTTTTCCATCAGTTTCTTCCATAACTCTTTCAATTAACACCTTAGCATACAGTTTACCCACAATATTAAGCAAGCTGATACCACGGTAGTTTTTACAGTCCTGCTCTGACCCTTTTCCCTTATATATTGGAACTATAACGGCTTTGCACCAGTCATCCGGTACCCGCTTGAGTTTCCAACATAAATTAAACAAGGTGTACAGCAAGCCTGCCACCACTCCCTCTCCAGCCCTTAGCATTTCGAGTGATACTCTGTCATATCCGGCTGCCTTACCTGCTTTCATGCTTTCATGCTTTTCATTGCTTTCATTATTTCATCTGCACTTATTTCCCTACCTCTCTCCACTTCTTTCGGAGTTTCTATTTCACTTAATTCAGACGACTCTTCACTCATAAACACGCTTTCAAAGTATTCCTTCCATCTTTTTAAATTCGAAACTTCATCATTCAGCATACAGCCATTCTCGTCTCGTATAGCATTCATTCTAGGCTGTTTTGAATTTCCCCTGGCAGTCCTTACGAGTTTCCAGAACATTTTAATATTTGCCTGGAAGTTATCAGATGTCCTCCTAGCATTCTTATCCTTTCTTTCTTGCTTTTTCCTTTCAACAACTTCTTTTACTCTCTTATTTAGATATCTAAAGAAAAAATGAAAAATTTTTTTCAATCTCATCATTGATACCGCCAGAATTACCAGCTTTGGGTGCTAGTAAATCTAGCCATGCTCTCTTCTTTGCTTCAACTTCCATCCGTACCTCATCATCCCACCACAACATATTATTTTTCTTTCCATTCGTTCTCTTACTTACACCACATACTTTGGTGGCTGCATCCACCAAAACTTTCTTAACATTATTCCATACAGTCTTTAAGTCTAAATCACTCGTACATAATTCGTTCAAACCACTTATATTTTCCCTCAGTCTACATTTATACTTCTCTTTCACACCTTCATCTTGTAACCTCTCTATTCCTATGTGCTGTAACTCTGTGGTAGACACAGACGTCCGATGCCGCCAACGCCTGATTAGACCATTAATTCGGCATAAGACCAAGTAATGATCCGTTCCTACGTTGGACCCCGGTAAACCCTTGTATCTACCATTGCGCTCCTCGTTCTTTCATCCACTATTATGAAATCTATCATGCTTCTATCATCACCTCTTTCCCATATATACATGTGAATCCTCTTATGGCTAAAGAAAGTGTTCGTCACAAAAAGATTCTCTTCCACACATACGGTGAGGAGGTCTTCACCATTCTCATTTATACTTTCACCGCCAAACGTTCCTAATATCCTTTTATAACCAGACCTTTTCACCCCAACCCTTCCATTAAAATCTCCTAACATAATAATATTTTCATTTCCCTTACATTTCATCAACACCATCCTTACCATGTCCCAAAACTGCTCTCGGATATAAGTGGGCTTAGACATGTCTTGGGCGTACACCCCTAGCACAACCAACTTCTTTAAGCCCACTTTCATTCGTATTCATAGCAGCCTTGGGCTTACACATTCATACTCTTTCACACATTGGCTCATTCTTTCTGAAAGGATGACACCGACTCCCTGTCATGCCCGCTCGGTCTCGTCTACACCAGACCAGTAAGCGGTATACATGCCATGTGTAGTGGCATCCTTTCCCTTTCGTTTCGTCTCATTTACACATAACACATCTATTCCTCTATCATTCATCATTTTGCATACTTCATCTATCTTATCACTCATTGCTCCACATACATTCAGCGTAGCCAGACGGGCCTCCGCAATCTACTTTTTGCCCCTCCGGGGGACAGAAGGTGACGGGTGGCAAACCTCGTCACCGGTTTTTCTCCCGGAGATTCTTCGCACCCCTGCCCCATTAAAGGGGCGCCGGGAACTCGGGGCCATTTCTTTTGTTTGCTGGCTCTTGGTGCGAACTAAGGGGCGGTAGACTTTACGCCGCTACCATACGGCGAGGAGCCGAGTCTATCCTTTCGGCTTTGTCGCTCGTTTAGCACCACCCGGGGGACACGTGTAGGGTGGGACTAAGGTTAGGTGGTCGAAGCCTACGGACGCGAACGAGTCATCCCCATATTCTTCCATACTCGAACATTCATCTAATAGTACGATGTCGTTACAATCAAGAAATAAGCCTATAGGTAACAATTACAAAAGCAACAATAATAACCACAATAAAAGTTATTCAAAGACAGTTTTAAATACTATTGTGTCGAATCACAATAAAAATAAAAGATTAATTTGCGTGCATTGCAATCAAAATCACATTATTTATAGGTGCGATCAATTTCGTAAATTGACCGTAGATAAAAGGATTGACCGTGTCAATACTTAAAAATTGTGTCATAATTGCCTAAAAGGAAATCATGATACCTCATCTTGTAAAAGTGAGATGTCTTGTGGTGTATGTGCGTCACTACATCATTATATATTGCATAGGGAGCCAGTGCGCGACACGCTCGTACCAACATCCACCCGTCTATTGTGCTCTGATTCGCAAGTGCAACAAGCACTCGTCTCGTCTCAGACTATGAGTGACTCAGAGCGTTATACAATAGATACGCTTCATCCAACAACGTTCACTTGGGTTACGGTGTCGTATTGGGAACGGCGCGTGTGTTAGTAATTGATAGTAGCGGTCAGTTTCAATACTGCCGTGCAGTTATTGACTCTGGAGCTCAGAGCTCATTTATTACAACTGAGTGTGCTCAACGTTTGGGCTTACCTCGAAAGAAGTGTTCGTTTAATGTTTATGGTCTCGGTGGAGAGGCTGTAAAAAATCACGGCATGATTACATGCACATTAAGGTCCCTACACACTGACCTACCTAGTTTTACAGTGAACATGGTCGTAGTGACTAAGGTATCTGCTGATATGCCTAACGTTCGATTCTCCTCGGACGTTATTAATAAATATAAGAATTTTAATTTAGCTGATCCATTATTTTATAAGCGGTCGCGTATTGATATATTGTTGGGCAATTATATAGTTTCGGAACTTATTAAGGATAAACCTTATATTATTTCATCGGATATACCAAGCGTGATCGATACAGCTTTCGGGTTTGTTGTAAGTGGTAAACTTTATTGCTATGATAAGGATAATTTAAAAAATTATAATTGATCAGTCTCGTTTGATGAACAAGAGTCTTTAGATCAAACGTTGCGTAAGTTTTGGGAAATCGAAGAATTGCCAAGCAAACACTCGATTAATCCTTTGGAACAATTAGCGGAAGATATTTTCGTGGCTCGTTGTAGCCGTACTGAGAATGGTAGCTATTCAGTGCCGTTACCATTCATACCAGACCCGCCTCCGTTGGGCGCTTCATGGGTGGCAGCCGAGCGACGACTTTTGTTCACCGAGCGCAAGTTGAATCGTTTACCTGTATTACGACATGCTTATTCAGAGTTCATATGCGAATATGAAAATCTAGGGCACATGGAGCTTTATACGGGTGACACCCCGAGCAAATATGTGATACCTCATCACAGTATACTTAAGCCCAGTAGTTCTACCACTCCTTTGCGTGTGGTATTCGATGCCTCGGTTAAAACGTCCACGAACGTTTCACATAATGATATTCTACTAAGCGGGCCTAACCTGTATCGAGATATTGGGGCTATAATATTGAACTTTAGATTGTTTGAATATTGTTTGATTTGTGACGTATATCGTGCAATTAAACTGAATCCGTCGGATAGATGTTATCAACATATTTTATATCGTCATTCGCTTAACGATGCAATTAATGTTTATGAATTAAAAACTGTCACTTACGGCTTAAGTTTCTCACCGTCTTTAGCTATTCGCACACTCTTGAAGTATGACGAGCTTCTTTGTCATAGGCTCTTGCAGTAGCCTATGACGAGGAAGAACGTTTCCCACTCGCTGCAAAGCTTGTGTGCGAGGGCGCGTACATGAATGACATTCTATATTCTTGCAGTTCATTGTCACAGATATCTCGGCTACAAGATGAACTTATAGAGATGTTTAATTCCGGTGGCTTTAAACTCAAAAAGTGAGCGAGTAATAATGCAAAAGTTTTACAACGCGTTCCGTTAGAAAACCGAGAGTGTCCTGTTACATTTATGAAAGAACGAATATTCAGTCAAACTGCTAGGTCTGATATGGTTCCCTTTGACTGGCTGTTTTTCTTTCACAGTAGATAAGACTGATAAAGTGACAATTAAACGTTCTGTTTTGAAATTATTAGCTTCTATTTACGACCCCGTAGGTTTAATTTCGCCGTGCATTTTCATCGCGAAAGAAATAATGCAAGATTTATGGAAGCTGGGCATAAGATGGGATGAGCAACTGCCAACCGACGTAACTAAGCGTTGGCTTAATTACGTTGATGATCTCCCGCGACTGACGGCAATCAAGATAGATAGACACATGCTGCTACCAGAACAGACCGAATGTGAATTGGTCGCCTTTTGCGATGCAAGCTCTCGCGGTTATGCTAGTTGTGTGTGTGTGATCAGTCTTAACGACAGAGGTCAAACTAAAGTACGCCTAGTGACAGCAAAATCTAAAGTAGCCCCCGTCAAACCAATAACTATCCCGAGGTTGGAAATAATGGCGTCAGTTTTGTTAAGCAAATTAATTAAATATGTCCGTGACATTTTAACTCGTTTAAAAATTACTCGTATCACTGCGTTAACCGATTCTACTACCACATTGGCGTTGCTTCAGGCAGAAACTTACAAATTAAAGTCTTGAAGTAAAAAGTTTGTTAGTAACCGTGTTACTCAGGTATGTGCAATATTATCTCCGCACTGTTGGCGTCACGTGAGTAGTGAGTGATGGCAGACATCTGCTCGCTCGGAGCGTCTCCGTCACAGCTCGTTGAGTGCAGTGAGCAGTGGCTGAAGGGCTCATCTTAGTTGTACGACGATTATTCGCAGTGGCCAGTGAGAACATTTATCAAACAAGATGAAAGTAATACACCCGAAATGAAATCAAATCATACATTAGGCTCCTTCAATTTAATCACTAATGAAAATAATTTAATAGAAGAGACTAAGTTAGAGTTCTGTGACCGAATCTTTTCCCATTTTTCTTCTTATTATAAACTGCAACGTACGTTTGCTCGAATATTGAGACGGTTCCGACTCAAATCCGGTCACTCCAAGCACTCAATACTGACGACTAACGAATTAAATACAGCTCAAGATGTTTTAATTAAATTAGTACAGACTGCATGCTTTGCAAATGAAATAAATAGTTTGTCAAAGGACACAAAGTACGTTCCGTCGTTGAAAAAATATCTCCATTTATAGACGAACGCGGATACCTCAGGGTGGGGGGTCGAATAAATTATTCAGCGTTACCTTATAACGCGAAGCGTCCCTGTTTATTACCTAAAAATAGTATATTTACCCTATTACTTATTGAATATTTACATAAAAAACATTTACACATAGGTCCACGCACCTTACAAAACATTATTAATCAAAATTTTTGGATTTTAGCATCCCGTCGCATTATTCGGTCAATTTTGTCCAAATGTGAAATTTGTTTTAAACATAAACCAGTGCTCTTACAGCCTGAGATGGCACCTTTGCCAGTAGCCCGATTGATACCTTGTGAAGTTACAAAAGAAAGTTTACGACGAAATGCTAGGATTATTTATTTGATAAGTTATTTATTTGTTTTTCGACAAAAGCTGTACTCTTTGAAGACTTATAGTCGTTGTCATCGGAGTGTTTCCTCGCGTGTTTAGACAGATTTGTATCACGATGAGGTGTGTGCTCCTTCCTTTATTCGGATTGCGGAACTAATTTCATCGCTGCTAGTAACCATTTAACCGAAGTACAAAGGTTTATGCTCGAACAAAAAAAACAATATATTAGAGGGTTGCTCAAAACGACAAATTATATGGAGATTTAATCCCCCCTGTGCACCACATATAGGTGGACTCTGGGAAGCCGGAATTAAATCCGCCAAGTATTTATTAACGCAAGCCGTAGGAGAAAAAAGTAAGTGGCGTCGCCCTGGTGGCAAAAAAAATCGTGGAAGTCTTCATTAGGTGTACCTAATGACAGACCAGCGACCGTCTCGTTGAATGAATTCTGTCGCTCGTTGATATTACAAGATAGGTGGAATGTTGTATTCGCATGGGCTGAATATCTTTCAGGCCGCTAGTTAAACGGCGTTTAGTAAAAAACTGTTAAGCTAACATTAGCTGGCAAGCTAGGCTGTTAATTGAAAGGCTAATTAAGCTAGGATGTATTATGTCTGCCTCGTAGATAACTTTATATGTATTTGGAAAGAATTTGTTGTAATCTACACGCTCAACTCAAAGAAACTTACCCACCTCATAAGCCTTTACAATAAAAATAATATGAAGGAATCTAGTTTATCTACAAAATAACATAACGTTTATTTAAATTTCTAATTTGAAAATATAGGACAGAACGAAAAGAAAGAATTCACGTCACTGGCTTTTAGGAATAATATCATATTCATACATAATCATCATCAACCATCATCATTATTTGAAAGTCAATAGTTGGACATAGTCTCCACCCAATTTTGGAGGTAGAAATCGAACTATGATATTTATACTTATAATTAAATTCAGTTACCAACTCCTTCATTAACTTATACTCAAATGCTTTTCAAATTCACGGCACAACTCTTTCAAAGAATTTAAAAGTGTTAAGTATATATCGGTCCTTACATATGAAATTGGCGTTTTGTACGGGAGGAATATAAAGTCAATTTTATTTTTTGTAAAATATATTTAATTAATCAAAGTATGCACCGTTGTTATATATGCACTTTTGCATCTCATAGGTAGTTTATTGATCACTTTACTAAAAAACCATGGGGGCGAGAATCAATAAACTCTTTGAAGGTGGTTTGGACTGCCGCATCGGAGTTGAATTTTTTTTCCTTGTAAGAAGTTGTCCAAATTCCGGAAAAAATGGTAATCTGTTAGAGCAAGGTCCGGGGAGTACGGTGGATGTCGCAGAAATTCCAATTGTATCTCTTCTTAGTGGTTGTTTGTTGTGCAGTGGTCTTGCGTTGTCGTGAAGCAGCAGTGGCCTAGAGCGATTGACCAATCTCGGTTGTTTAGCAGCTAGTTCTTCCTTCATGGTTTGCAGTTGCTGACAATAGATATCTGCCGTAATCGTTTGGCTAGATTTTAGAAAACTGTAGTGAACGACACCGGCGCTAGTCACCTAACACTCACAAGTAACTTTTTCTGAGTCAATTTTCGTTTAGGGCAGGATTTGGCTGGGTATCCAGGGTTCAGCCATTGCGACGATTATCGTACATTATCCACTTTTTATCACAAGTAATGATTCGATTTAAAATACCTTCATTATTGTGTCGGTTGAGCAAAGTAGCACAGCAGTCGACGCGTTTTTGCGAGTTCGATTCACTCAATTCATGAAGTACACATGGTTCAAGTTTTTTTACTTTCCCAATTTGCTTCAAGTGGATTAATACAGTTTTATCACTTACCCCGAAGCCTGCAGCTATCTCTGAAGTGCTTTGTGATGGATCCACTTCCACAATAGCCTTTAATTCTTCATTTTCCACTTTGGTCTCCGGCCGTCCACGGGGTTGGTTCTGAAGATCGAAATTTCCAGAACGAAAACGTTGAAACCAAAAACGTACCGTACTTTCTTTTGCGACACTAGCGCCGTACACGTCATTAATCTTTTGAGCTGTTTCTACAGCACTGGTGCCACGGTAGAACCCGTACTCGTAAATATACCGATATTTCATGTTTTCCATTGTGCGGTTATAAGCGACGCCAAAGAATAAAATAATGAGGAAAAAACAAATGAATGACTGTTTTCAAAACTCAAATGTACCAGCTAAATGAATTTATAAATTTGAATTTGTAATTCTTAAACAAAGAGCAGATATTTCAGATCAAAGTGGTCAGTACGACAAAACGCTAATTTCATATGTAAGGACCTAATATTAACTTTCAGTGACTAGGAGCTCTTTTCAGGTCAATGAAAGTTAAGTTTCGGTTATTTGTAAAATCAGTGTTTGCCAACATAAGGGTTGATTGATTTAAACTTTTCAATTAGTATTCATTATCATTAAGGTTCGTTAAAAACTAATAGGAGTTATTTTAGAATTAACTAGAGTTATAAGATATAAATATAAGAATTAAAAGTTATTTTAATATTAATTAATTTCTATTTGAAATAAATAAACAATACTAAAAAAAGAATAGACCGAAACAGTTCGTGAAAAAAATGAATTTTCAACACGGATGCTTGCCCCTTCCCCACTTAGGACGAACGCAGACCCTTTTTACTGGAAACGAGGCATTCCATCTTAGTCCGCACGGGTGACAACGCATTTTGATTCGTAATCGAAGATAGATGTAGCTGTCTATGAGCCTCAACAACCACTTACCATCAGGTGGACTATGTGCTCCTTGGTCACCCTTATCCTATTAAAAAAAAACTAAAAGCACTTTCACCTTCTTGTCCTAAAGTTGTATCTTTTGGGATAAAAATCGCAATGTTTTGTTGTTGCAGACTTTCAAATACACTTTTTATTAAAATACAATCTGGAAAGCGTCGATGTTTAATCATGTTGTTTATTTTAGCATGCTTAAATATTCAATGTAACGTCGAACAATATATGACCAAAAATAAAAGTATGATAATTCTAAACTTGAACTACCTTTCCTTGTTCACAAGGGTGACAAAGAAGCGGCTTCGAAACCACTTTTTGGCTTGACCTTAAACTGCACGCCATTTCGCAAGCATGTTTTGTTAAGGAATTAGGTTGATTAATCTAAAAAGAAAAAAAAATGCTTTTAAATATATATGTATTTATTATATACGAACGACACGTTTTATTGTTTAAAACAGAGCCACAAATCATATTTGCTCCACCATAACCAATGATACCAAATTACTTATTTAAATTTTTATCTGTATTGCATTCAATTGATATATCATTGGGACATCGATATAAAAAGTTCGTGGTTCCTAACATTTTTGAATGCTCTTGGTCTTGCATCCCATTGCGTTTAAATGCCGATACAGGCAAATTTTGCACCTGTAAGGATATCTTTTATTTACTGATATGTAAAAACTGCCACTCAGCAAATTACTATACACACAAAATAATACTACATTAAGTTTTTTGCGGCTTATTTTCGGGGAAAACCAGGTTACATAAAAATATAATAGTTTTAAGTACTTAATGGCCACCCACCTAGTATTTTAACCACTTTGAATCAACACAGTCTATGGACGGTCCCAACTTGTTAATTGTGAATGAAATTAAAGGCAACTATTGTCAATTGTAGAAAAATTGGCATATCTTATATTTTGGGAGAAATCTACACGGCTACTTTGATAAATAAATACGCTTAATTATGTAGAAGCGTTAATACTATAACTATAATATTTATTTTTTATAATTGAGGTAATATTTTTATAGTACAGCGCTATAACTTTTTGATTGTAGTACGTTTCTTCGTTAGTTCAATAGGTATGATAGGGTTATCGGTCAAAACTGCGGCGTGGCAACATTTGCGTAAATAAGATATTCCACCGCCTTCTATAAACTTTTGATCTTGTATGCCGTTTCTTTTAAGTGCCGATGATGGCAAGCAGTTTACCTGTCAAATTTATTACAAATTTTAAATGAATTTATGTATCTGGTGATTTAGTTTTGAAAAAACTTAACCTATATATTGATATGGTACTAATACACCTGGATATTATTATATATTATTACACTTAAGCTTTTCGTTATGTCTCGATAAGTAAAATTTGTATTTAGTTTGAAATAATGTAACGTTGCTGTTTCGTATAATGAGAGAAGTGGTGACCCAGTTACCTCCTACTTTTCCTCCTTATCCCGAAAACGACCAAATGTTGGATATTATTACCCTCCTTCGTGGTGGGAAGAATTTACTATATTAGCCACGCTTGACTGGCTGGCAGAAGAGCTAGTTGCTAAGGTTTCTTTCTACCTAGGAGACCATCTGAACTACTAGGTAAAATATAAAGATGAATATTTTAAGTCACATGCACAGAGATTATAATATATGAATGCCGCTTGCTTGGCGGCGGCGAGTTGCTGTCACCGTATCAGGTACCTAACAGCCGGTGCATAGCTTTGGCGGTAAAATTAAATTAGAAATGTAATAATATTTAAATCAATGATCAGAAAAGTAATAATTAAAAAAAACGCTTCTAATGCCATATCATTAACAATAATTACTATAATTGTTTTTAGTATAAGATTTAAATCGAAAGCTAAATATCAAAACTTCTTTTAACCTAGTCGTGCTTAACGTCAATATAGAAAACAATCTATCAGAGAAGTGGAGACTACCAAAGTAAGTTGCCGGTAACAATTGTACTCAAATGGCTCGTAAACTATGAAACTTTAGAAGTAGATATTATTTATATATATATACTTCTATAGAGAGAGACAGAGAGAGAGAGAGAGAGAAGGGCCAGCCCTAAACTAGTATGGCTTTAGGTTTTAAAGAATTTTATTTATAATTATAAATAACTGGCGAGATTTCGGGATCTCGACAACAGCGCCATCTACCGGGTCCAAATGAATCTAAACCATCCAGGGACCCCTTTTAACACACACAAAAAATTTCATCAATATCGGTCGAGCCATTTTTGAGTTTAAGCGAGACTAACGTACAGCAATTGATTTTTATTTAGAGAAAGATCGAAGATAGAAGAATAATATAAATAATTATTTTTGTGGGTGACATATTTTTGTTTTATCTTACTCAGTTCAGTTTTTGTTATATTTCTAAAACCTACGAATTCTAGAATAGAGTTCGTTGGTTGGAACTTACTCCAGATAATACTTTAACATTTTTGTTTCATTTGCTTCACAGGAAACATTTCTTGGGTTATTTTTGGATAAATTCTGCGTATGGGATCTACGGATGTGCATATATAGTGTTTATCATGTTTTTTCATTGCACACAAGTAACGAATGGCTCCTCTATATCCAACAATTTGGTCTTGCATACCATTTCTTCGAAAAGCGGACGTAGGAAGCCTACCGTGTACTTTAGGAACGTATTGTTCCTGAAACCAACAGATAAAATAATACTAACTTATTTTTTCACCACAAACTGCAAATTCAAACTATATGAATTGTTAAAATAATTATGTTAATAAACTATAATTATATCCAGTAGTTCAAATTAGGCATAATCCGTGTGCCAAAATATCTAGATCTTCTATTTGTAACAAAGAACTTAAGAAATCATCAGGCTGTTGGTTTCAGGTATAATAATGATTAAATTCATTATAGAATCTTTAAATGAGAATAGTATAATCATCATCATCATCGCTAATCTGAGATGATGGTGATACAAGTTAAATTTATTGGTGAACAAAAGATCATGAGTTTTCTATTGTATCGAATTCGTATCGCCTTAGAGTGACTTTGTAAGACATGATATACGAGTACATATTTCTATGCAATTTTAGTCGTTGGCGAAAACTTGTGCTATGGGCACAGAACATAATTAATACTTTACATAACTATCTAAAAAATGTGAGCGTGAGATACCTATCATCATCATCATTATTACAGCTCTTCACAAGTCCACTGCTGAACATAGGCCTCCCTACATTCTAGGAAGAAATGCCACAAAGCACGGTCTCGAGCCACCTGCGTCTATCCATCGACTTCCTGTTTACCTTACCAGGTCGTCACTCCATCCAGTGAGGGGCCGCCCTACACTTCGCTTACCAGTACGAGACTGCTACTCAAGAGCCTATGTCCAGCAGTAAACCACTGAAAGTTGTTGGTGATTTTAAATACTATCTATATTATTGTGGTGAATCCAACTCATTCATATAGTAGGTATGGATAACACATTAATTACTCAATACGTAACATATATTAATGGTCTGATCTTGTAACTTACAATTCGACCGTCTTCATACCGGTAGCATGGCATAATATATTTTGTCTTCACGGGGGTAGCAGTAGGTTGATGACAGGTTGGGCAATATTCCTGCGAATGTGTATCGAAACATCGCTTATGCTGAGATCGAGGTTTTTGAGTACTCTGTAGGTGACACGGATCGCAATCGTCGCAATGACTATCGTAATATACTTTTTTTAGCCGCGGCAGACTTTGCTGTGGTTTCTCACAACAGTAAATTATTTGCTGTTGGTTACAACTTGGCACACAGGGTATACATACAGGTGTACTTTCACAATATTTAACTGGAGTACAAGGCGTAAAAAGAATCGGTGTGGTCGAAAATTCTTCGCAATCATTGGAGTAACAGCAATCCATTTTTTATTGATTTAGTTAATATGCAATTTTTATATTAAAATTTTCTTTGCTTTTTTATTAGTGACAGATACTCGACAATTTTATAAATGGTCTACATGTCTATTCTATTTTACAGTATGTATTTTTTATTATTTTAGTAATTTTAAAGGCCAGTAATATTTTATCGTCCTAGATAATAAATAAGTCTTTATAGTGTAACGTAATTTGTCTTTTTTCCAAGAGCAGATCACAGGATATTATTCTCTGCCAGTCTACCTCCAGTTCGAACAAGATGGTTGTAATTGATTTAGCATCGATATCGATGTAAACATCCAAATACTCTATTGAAATATGTCAACAAATCATCCAGGCGGGAATAGGAGTTCCTTTGCGAGAATTTATGGTCTATCAAATCGGATGTAACGGACATTGCAATCTTCGCAAAAAAATAAACTTTAAAAAAGTAATGACTTCAAAAATTAAAAAGAATAAAATTATTTCCACATAATAGCTTCTGAAGTAGGGGCTAAGACATAGTGTTTGAATAAATAAAAAAAAATTGTTCTTTTCTGAAGTCAATTGTGGACTAAGGAATATTACAAGTTCAAATTAACGAGGATGTCGTCTAAATAGTTACCTTATAAATTTTCACACTTAGTTTAACTTTTTTATAAAAGAGAATCAGAGATTTTAGCCCACGTCAAGACCGTCTAGCGACTACGTTCTGTATTACCGGTACAGTTTATTTACTCATGTGGTATTACCACATGAGTAAACGGAAGAGCCGTGGTAGCTCAGATGGTTAGCGCTCGCTGTAAATTTCACGGTACGCGAGCGAACCGGGTTCGATCCCCGCCGGCACCAATAAAATTGTTAATTGCAATTTTAAGTGCTGATTTACCACGTGCTCGGCGGTGAAGGAAAACATCGTGAGGAAACATGCATGTCTGATAAATAAGAAAAAAATATATTTCGAAGACATGTGAAGTTCGCCAACACGCATTGGGGCAGCGCGGCGGACATTTCCTTGCCCTGAAACTCCCTCAGAAATGAGGGGAGGCCTGTGCCCAGCAGTGGGACGTATATAGGCTGTAACTTTACTTTACTTTTTTAAACGGTTTCTATACTCATGTGGTATTACTTAGAAAAGTGCAAAGATTAATAGACTACAGAGGTGACAAGTATATAAGTGATATACTGCCTATTATGCTTGCGCACCACTGAGAGTTATGTCGCGATTAAGCATTTTCAATTACATTGCACGGTGTGGTGCTGTAGCTTCGTCCAGTAGGCATCACGAATTATCAAGTGTTTAAGTACGTAAGAGGTTTTATTATATTTGTTGAATCGTATGTATTTGTGCCGCATTAGTAGCTCTGGGTCTAAGCGCTCGCTGTAAATTTCGCCTGGGTTTGATCCCTGGCAGCACCAATGACATTTTTAATTGTAATTTTAAGTGCTGATTTAGCACGTGCTCGGCGGTGAAGAAAAACATCGTCAGGAAACCTGCATGTCTGAGGAATAAGAAAAAAAATTCGAAGACATGTGAAGTTCGCCAACCGGCATTGGGGCAGCGCGGGGGACATTTCCTTGCCCTAAAATCCTTTCAGAAATAAGAGAAGGCCTGTGCCCAGAAATGGGACGTATATAGGCTGTCACTTTACTTTACTTTTGTATCGTATACATATGCAATATTCGTATTCGTTTCACATACAGAACGGTACGTAATGCTGAGAAAAATATCATGTGAAGGCCACGACAATGTAAAACATCTTTGTTCCTAGATAAAATGTTCTATTGATTGTCAGTAATTTCTTACGCCAAATTTTCTATAGAGTTTAGAACGTTTCAGATAGGGCAAAATAAAAAATAATATAAAATATTATGGGAATTATTTGTAATAATATATACATTTATAGGTATTTATAATAAAAATAATGAACAAGCTGCAAGGTTCAACTGATAGTGTTTCTTGTAAACACAATTGTAAAATTGCTGTTTTCATTTTTATCTTTATGTGAAACGTAGTCAAGATCACTTTATATAAAATATATTTAATTAAATTGGCACATGGCGTATTTGGCCTTCTACTTACAACTCGGCGGAAAATTGAAAAGAAAGATTTTGTCTGTTCTTAATTCTCTTGTGTACAACCATTTTTCACAGAAGTATTGTTTACAACTGGCGTGGTTTCCAAAAGCATGCTGTATATCTTCAATCAGATCCTGAACTTTTTTTACATTTATTTTTGTTATATCTTGTAACCTTTTTAAAACTGACGCAAATTCATTAGTTTATTATTTAAGATATTTTTTTCTGTAACGTATTGGGTATCTTGGATAAGTTTGTAATTTTCAGTTTAACTTTATCACAAAATTTTCGCAATAAATTAGTACGTTTTCTACAGTGATTCTCTTCTCTTAGTTTCGGCGTGACTGTAGGATGTTTGTTACCGTCAGTCACTAAGCGGCCATAAATCGATATATGTATCTATAGACATACAGATCTACATTTTGTGATTTTATTATTTTAGATTTTTGAATTTTGATTGATTTTTTTAAACCTGGTAAAATTATTTCTTTTCCATACCAATTGATGGGCCTGAGTATAATGCCACAATTACAGACAAAACTATTGCGCATCTCTAAAACAAAATTTTACCTCTTCTCCTTCTATTTATAGCTTCTGCACCTGACACGGCGGAATAGTTTTTTCTATAAGACCATTTGCAGTAACAATTTGTGTTAACAGTTATGAGTGTAACATTTTTATCAGCTGCTTTATTCATAGTGCCTTGAGCAAGACTTTGCCGGGTTCTGTACAGAAAATGATGCTGGCTTTGGTATTTCTTATTTGAAATAATTCGTAGTAAGGCGTAGTGCTGCAAAAAACTGTTCCAAATATGGATGGCCGCTACCAACGAATACAATACCTGCTATGTTACACCTATTAAATAGAAACACAAAATAGCACTTTTTACACATGATAGTAAATTTTGAGATCAGTCCATCTTGTTTTTCGCTAATTAAGTGAATATTGAAACAAACCAAGAGGTGATTAAAAATTTATTGCAGCTTTTTATAGAAAAGCATGACAGCATGTAGTAGGAGGCTGCCCTGCACTTCGCTTACTGGTACGAGTTTGCCACTCGAAAACTTTCTTCCTATTGTTTATCGGTTTTCCAAGCTATATTGCCAGCCCATTGCCATTTCACTTTAATAATCCGTTGGGCTATGTCAGTTACTCTGGTTCTACTGGAGATATTCTCATTTCTAACTTTATCACGCAGAGAAACCCCTTTCCAATTTAAAATTTTTATATTTTTCAGATTTGATTTAATTTTATAATAGTGTACCTAAATATGTAGTACAATAAAACAGCGTTTTATTCTAATACATAATTATAAAATTCATTATTATTTAATTAATAAAAATATGCAACATTAAAATTACATAGGTATTAAAACTATCGAAATCTAAGTATCGAGAGCATGTTGGTCGTTCTACATCTAAATTATATAAAAATGCATTTTTCAATTTCACTAATCAACGTCGCCGCGAAAATTTCTTCTTCTTTGGGCACTTTAAAAATTAATTTATTTAGAAAACAATATTTACAGTTACCAATGTACAGATATTAACTAAATTAAGTATTTCTATTCATAAAAATATTTATAATTGAGTATAAACTCTTGAAAAACTAAAATATATTTGAACGAAGTCGCTCCAACACCGACGCGCGGTCCACCCTCGACGATGTTCGAAAACGGACTGCGACAGAGCTCGCGAGGGATTACAGAGCGACGAAGCAGGCACGCTCGCGCGAATACAATATTCAATTTCGGGGAAAAATTATATTTTCTCGAGTAAAAAGGGAAATAAAACTAAAACTCTCAATTAAAAATATTAATATTTTTATGAACTTTTTTTTAGTGTATAAACTATTTAAAAAGGTTTTGCCGTTTTGGAGAAACTTTGCAAAATATGACAAAGATAGGTACTCTTTGGGATTTTTTTCTAATAAGGAGTTAACAAAAATACAATTTTTCAATTAAAAACATTTACTAAATCCTCTTCTGTCACCGTGTATTTTCTCTTTGCAGATTAAATGAACAGTTATTGTGATTTTTTTACTTAAATATCCAAGAATTTAGGCATTCCAGCTGCTCTTAGGGCCTTAAGGGATTTTTTTCATATTTGCTACGTTTGGCTGGCGGGTTGGCAACCGCAACTTTTCTTTATTTTGAGTTGTTATCAAAAATATTCTGCTCCCCATCTCCTGATTCAGTTTCCCTCTATCGCCTCTTGCGACACCCACGAGACGATGTGGGCTAGTAGATATTCTTACACCCCCACTACACGGTTTACAACTTACGGGCTACACCATACACATTTTATTATAGATATAAAATACAATATTTCTTTTAAAAATAAAAGTGATAAACGAGCACACAGTCCACTTGATGGTAAGTGACTGCTGCGGCCCATAGACGCCTACATTTATGCTCGATTAGGAATCAAAATGTAGATGCGTTGTTATCCCTGAGGTGTAAGAATGCCTCGTTACCCGTAAAAAGGGTCTCCAGTTATCTACACACAAACAAGCAGAATCAAGCCGCTACTTTATATTATTTTATATCATCCCGTGGGTGTCGTAAGAGACGACAGAGGGAAACAAATCAGGAGATGGGCAGCAGCGTCTTCTTAATAACGACTTAAAATTAAAACTGCGGTTGCCAACCCGCTTGCCAAGCGTGGCAACTATAGAAAATATCCTTCATATGAGGCAATTTATGGGGAGGCCTATGTTCAGCAGTGGACTTTAATAGGCTGTTACCTCGCAGGCAAATATAATTTTGTTTGAGTTACAAAGTCTAAATGATTTGAGATACCACGTATTTAGGGGTTCAGCGGAAGGAAATTACAATTTTTTTCGACTTACTAAGGAGGCCTTAACGGGGTTCGAATTATCGAGATTCCACTGTATTATAATTGCAGCTTGGCTCAATTACGTCATAAAGTGCTAAGATATAGTGTGTGTAAGAATAAAGGCCCCGAATTCAGAATGTGAAATGATTCTATTATTTTTAGTTCTTTGTAATCAACTTTTAGTTTTTATTAAAAGTTCAATTTTTTTACCCTTTTGAGTGGACTCAGGATCAAGCTCAGGTAACAACTGTAACACCGTCTAAATAGTAACATCAAAACCTTTAGACCCTATATTTCCAGCCTATGGGATGTAATAATTTCACTTTAAATTTATATGGAACCACCCATAGAATACTATTATACACAATAGAATGGCTGTCAACCTTATTTTGTACGGGGACCGGTGTCGCCGGGAGCATACATACAAGCGGTTACGTTGTATTATCACTACTAGAAACCCAATTCGCTCATTGGTCATATACATTTCAATAAATAAATGTTATGAATGCGTTTAATATTACATAAAATCAGACTTTATTCCAAGACAATATCAACGGATTCACAACCAATCTTTACAGACCGTCACTTTCTGAAAAGAAATAGAAGGAATAACTGTGTTGACAGACTGAGCGTCGACATTTGATCGATGTTCACAATCATCAAAAAGAAATCTCTTAAATTTTTATAAATATTTATATGTAAATAGTGTGCAAACTAATAACCAAGTACATTCGCAGTAAGTACGAGTATTATTTTTTTCTTATTAAAAATTCTTTTGTAAATAAAAAGTTGTTGAACACGTTTAAGATGCGTAGCATCATATTAGTATTAGTCCAACTATATATTTAAATCTCTTTGTATTAGTCTGTGCGTTTAAGCAAACTGTAGTAAATAATGGTATATATTATTGTATGTAATAATTATATATAATATAATAATATTTGCTATTTTATGTTTTAGGAGTCGATAGCACCTCAATTAGTTTTGTACAATCTTCTACTAAAAGATAAATACTAAAGTATTCACTTTGTAATTTAAAAGCAATTAAAAAATGATTTTTATGTAAAAATATCAACATATTCCATACATGCATCAAAATGACTCATATTCACAATAATATGTCGCTTTAGTGCCAAAAAAGAAAATAACAAAGTATTTTTAATAAATTTTATATTTACACAAAAAAGTCGGGAGTGAATACGAAGTGAAACTCATCGCGCCAGTACCACCTAGAAAGGACAGAAAAACATCTGCAGAGCCATCTAGAACTTAAATATTATTTACCTATTATGTTTACCTTAAACATACACTTCCTGTCAGAGACAAAATATTATAAATGTATTTATTGTTTCTTAACAACGCGCTATTATTCTCTTTTCTATTTTTCTCTTCCGTCTTGGGTAATGCGAAGGACGTGCTATCCATTAAATAAACTTTATATATGCTAAGTTTTTATCATTTGAATATATGTACAAAACAAGAAACAAACACTTTTCATAAGTACTGCTACATAACTTTGCGATACATCTCGTTTTATCTGGAGGGTTGGTTAATTTATATATATTCGTAATTATTACAAACGGATCTTGAAAAATTAAATTTGTTGCTCCTAGGAAACAAATATTACTCGTTTACACTCAACCAAAAAAGTTTTCGACCACTTTCTGATTTTCAGCCCACCCCGAACAAGTTCGGACGTTCAACAGTATGCGAGCGAGAAATTTTTTTAAATCTAAATTCTATACTCTAAGTGACATGTGCCGTAGACAGTAGTATACAAAGATTCCCTACGTTTTAGTAAAATATTAATGACATATTTTATAATAATAAGTGGTAAAATTAAAAAAAATTGTACAACTGACCACAATATAAACTATTAAGAATAACTCAAAAACCACTGGTCAGACCTTGATCAAATTTATAAGGAACCACATGAAAAGCACCAGATTTCAAATAAAAAAAGAATTATCGAAATAGGTTTACCGAAAAAAAAGTTTTGAGGTAGCACACATAAAAACATACAGTCGAATTGAGTACCTCCTCCTTTTTGAATTCGGTTGAAAAACACATATCGTGGAGTAGGGATACTTCATTGCTCATAATTGGGTAAGGATGCCACTTTGTAGCATAAAGTTACAGCGACATTTGCACGTTTTAGTAACGTAAAGTAATAGAAAAAATAACGTTAAAGTAACATAAGTAATTGTTATGAGACAGACGACTTTATATGGAAAGTTGAGATTTAATCATAGAATACTCGTACTATAATATATACACAATAGAACGGGGGAGAGGACGGTGCCCGTGTAGCCACTATCATGTCAATTCACAACTATAAAAATTTCAAGACGTCTCTTTTGACGTCACAGTCGTTGCTCAATTTTTGTGTCAAGCGTGATTGCAATTTATTTGAAAAATGCCGATTTGTGAAATTATTACCTGCCGGAAAAACAGCCGGATGTGGAATTTGAATAAAAGTGGTATATTCTTTCACCAGTAAGTTGCAACTTTTTTTTGTTTTATAGGAGAGGGGCAAACGAGCATACGGCTCACCTGATGGCAAGTGACTACCGCCACCCATGAACAACTGCAAGACCAGGGGAATTGCAGGTGCGTTGCCGGCCTTTTAGAAAGGAGTAAACTCTTTTCTTGAAGGACCCTAAGTCGTATCGGTACAGAAAAATCGCCGGTGGTAAACTAATCTACAGAGAGATGGTACGCGGAAGAAAACTCCTAGTGAAACGTACAGTGGTGGACCGCCAAGCATACAGATGGTGTGGATGGTATCGGGAGTTTTGCCGTGATGTGCGTTCGTGAAATTTGGCGGCTGGGATTAATCCGACCAATTCCTCAGAGCATTCCCCGTGGTAGATGCGATAGAAAATGCAAAGGGATGCAACATCTCTTCGCAGCGCCAGTGAATCGAGCCGATCGGAAAGCACTCGGTCGTCGACGATTCGAGCCGCTCTGCGTTTAATACGGTTAAGTGGAAGGAGCTGGCACTGGGGAGGCCCCAGCCCAGAGATGGGAACAGTATTCCATATGATGCCGAACCTACGCCTTGTAAAGTTGCAGGCGGTGTGCCGGAATGAAATACTGTCCCACTCTGCTGAGCACGCCAAGCTTTTTAGAGGCCAATTTGGCCCTCTCTTCCAAGTGACCACGAAACTGCACGTCACTCGATATGTCGACGCCGAGGATTCCGATACTGGCTGAGGCAACAAGGGGAGTGCCTTGAAACTGAGGAGATACGACAAAGGGGTTATTTTTAGCGGTAAACGCGCAAACTTGTGTCTTCTAAGATTAAACCGGACTAGATTTAGTTGCCCCCAATCCGAGACTTTGTTCATTAAAGACTCGACTTCAGACACAAGTTTGTTTCGGTACGCTGCGACGTTTTCCCGAGAAATATTGGCACTGCCGGTGTATAGATCATCACCAGTACTGTCATCCGTATAGCAATGAATGTTACCGGTTTGCAACATATAGTTGATATGCAGAAGAAACAGCGTTGGTGATAGCATGCAGCCTTGTGGAACACCAGCATTAATAGACTTGTAATCAGAGCATACACCGTCTACAACGACCTTGATGCTCCGATCTGCAAAAAATCTGGTGATCCAATTGCACAATTCCTCGGGAAGCCCATAGGAAGGGAGCTTCGAAAGAAGCGCTTTGTGCCAAACCCGATCGATGGCCTTCGCAATGTCCAAACTAACGGCCAATGCCTCCCCTTGGACTCTACTGCCTCCGCCCATCTATGAGTCAGGTAGACCAGAGGATCATCAGCTGATCGACCCCGACGAAAATCGTATTGGCGGTCACTAATCAGCTGGTGATCCTCAAGGTACCGCATGAGCTGGCAGCTTATAATGGATTCCATTATTTTGAAAAACAAGGGTTGATGGCGATAGGCCTGTAGTTAGATGGATCTGAGCGGTCGCCTTTTTTGGGCATCGGACAGACGAAAGCCGTTTTCCACAATTTCGGGACTACGCCTAGGGAGTAGGAGTACCAGAAAATACGCGTTAACACCGGTGCCAACTCTGAAACACACGTCCTCAGCACAATTGGGGGATTCCGTCAAGCCCACTCGACTTGTGGATGTCCAGGGAAAGGAGTGCTTTGCGAACCGAGCGCTGTGTGAACCGCACATCCGGTATGGAGCACTCACACCGTGGGATGGTCGGCGGTGTGCTCCCTCCGTCATCGAGAGTCGAGTTGGACGCAAAGAAAGAGCCTAGCAGATCGGCTTTCTCCTTTGCGGCATGGGCCAGTGAGTCATCCTCCCTGTGCAGAGATAGAAGAGATGACTGACTGAAGTTCCCTTGGACAGCCTTGATGAGAGACCAGAATGCACGGGTTCCTGAAGGAAGGCGAATTAGTTTCTCGCCAATTCTGCCTATGAGCTCTGAATATTTATATTTTGTGAATATTAGAATCAAAAATAAAGAAATATTGATTTGTAAAAACAACAGTACTAGGGATGTAACAAAATTTTACTGATATCGGTAAACCGGGAAATATCGTCGTTTTTAAAATTGTATTTAGTAGAAGCTAAAGAAATGCGATTGAATACGGTGAAAAATAGTAATTTAATGACCTACGAATAAATTGTTATAACATTTTTTTATTAACTTGTAATTTATTCCGCTCTATAGGTATCATTGAAAATGTTCAATAACGTTTTTAGATTCAATCTTCTGGTTACGTATCATTACTACATACTGTATGATTACTTCACGCTCGATCAACCCAAAAAGGGTTGGGTAAACCCATTTTGTATTAAAAGTAAAAAAAAAAATATTTCATAATATGTATTTTCATACTTTTTCTTCCGATTTTGCTCTTGTCTGGTGTTGGCTTACCAATACTTTACTATTTACTACTATTTGTATTTTTTTTAGATAAGATAAGATATATTTTTATTTACATAAAACATTTTTGCAGTTTTCCTGGAGATATGAACATAAAAAATATGGATAGAAGCCACAGAAAGCTTAACTAATTGTTGGCAGTGAGGTGCAATATGCTTGCCCGCAGGTTTGCTAGGTGTACGAATGAAGTTAAGATAACATTATTCAAAGCTTACTGTCAGACATTCTACACCTGCAGTCTGTGGACAAAGTGTACTCGCCGAACTCTCAATGCGCTGCGTATTCAATACAACAATGGATTCAGGATGTTGTTGGGGCTGCCATGCTTTTGCAGCGCATCACGTATGTTTGCCGAGGCACGCGTGGACAGCTTTGCAACAATATTACGCAAAAGAATAACCTCCCTGATGCGTCGCGTGCGAAACAGCACTAACAGCCTCCTGGCTTCCATATATGTGAGTGCAATATGCTTGCCCGCAGGTTTGCTAGGTGTACGAATGAAGTTAAGATAACATTATTCAAAGCTTACTGTCAGACATTCTACACCTGCAGTCTGTGGACAAAGTGTACTCGCCGAACTCTCAATGCGCTGCGTATTCAATACAACAATGGATTCAGGATGTTGTTGGGGCTGCCATGCTTTTGCAGCGCATCACGTATGTTTGCCGAGGCACGCGTGGACAGCTTTGCAACAATATTACGCAAAAGAATAACCTCCCTGATGCGTCGCGTGCGAAACAGCACTAACAGCCTCCTGGCTTCCATATATGGAAGGCAAGATTGCCCTGTGATGAGGCACTGGAATACAGTGCATATGGGTTCCAGGCCCAATATGTTTAACAATAAATGATAATTTTGGAAATGTATAACAATTTGTATTCTGTAAATTTACTAACCCCTAGTTTTTAAGTGTACCAACAAGTGGGTGTAATTACCTGAATAATGAATAAATAAATAAATAATTTTTTTTCAGACTGACTTCTTATCCATACATCACAAAAGATATTTAAAGGAGAATGTAATTCCACGTAAAGACATTGTATACATAACATTAGCACCGGTAAGTGTGATCCTGTGAAAATGATTAATTCAGTGTCTAGAATTTAATGGCTTGAAACAACTACTGATGACAGCACTGGAGAAGAAGAAGATATAAGCTCAAAACGTGGTAATCACTCATATACTGTTTCTCATAACTGTTTCCTGAGATTATGTTTTACCAAATGGAATATCCTAAAAGAAATCATATGTAAAATATTTGTTTGAAAAATATATCAATATTCGATATAATTTCTTCTTGAAAATCTGAGTTGCTAAAAATACCAAATGAAAATTAATGAAAAACTCTTTAAAATTAATATATAGAAAATATCAAAAACGTGCTATGAAAATTTTCGGCAAACACGAAAGTTGGCAAATGTCTACTAGATCGTTCAATGATTGTGGATTTGTGTTTAATTGTTACGGCCTAGTTG
Source organism: Parnassius orleans (assembly GCA_029286625.1). Taxonomy (NCBI): domain Eukaryota; kingdom Metazoa; phylum Arthropoda; class Insecta; order Lepidoptera; family Papilionidae; genus Parnassius; species Parnassius orleans. The sequence continues at coordinate 616,363 of JAGSMP010000074.1, forward strand.
AATTTCTAAATGTTACTGTAACACAAACTTTTTAATATATATTGTTAACTAAACATGTTGCTATCTATTGTTTAATGTTGTCAATTTTAAATTTTTCTTCAGAAAATTCAACACAAAAACTTAATCTGCTGCCAAATGTATTGCAGAAAGATAATCCATATTTTTCTGTTTTAATGCGAAAATCTGTCCAGCTTTCATGTCTAAACTGCCGAAATGATTTTGATAAAATTGCGATAGTTTGATGTTTGGTTAAGTTAAAAAGGTAAACTATCACAGCTAAGCAGGCTTTTTAAATTTGGTCGTTTTTAGCCGTTAAACCGCGAACTTGGGGAAAAAAGCTATGAAAGGAAATGTGTAGCTTCTCAGCCGATTTTGACGATATGTGGTATTCAGATAGCTGGAAACATTAAAAAGGCTAGGCTACCTTTTATCCTCAAAATTTACTATAAAGAACGCGGTATGACCGACTTCCACGCGGACCTAAGCTAGTATTCATATTACTCTCTAATTTAGTATTCTTTATTAGTGGTTGCCTTTAAAATGAGTTGACCTGTTTGCCTACGTTGTTTAACATCCACAAATTGCAATACGTTACAACGAACGTAATGCAATATTTAATCGTAATGAATTTCTCCTGTCATCAAGAGTCAAGTAGAACGATAGGATAAAAATAATTATACTCACTGAACTCCAGATTTAGATAGTTTAGTTTTTATTCAAATATACAACATGATAATTGACATTTTACGTGTCATTTTTATTATCTAAAAAAATAAATAAAATATTTTGCAGTTTCTGTTTTTAATGTTAAAATAACAGCTTTTTACATACGGTACATATGGTACTAACAACAAAAAAACAATTTTTAAAATTATTGTCTGTCTGGATGTCTGTCTGTCTGTTTGTTCTGGCTAATCTCCGAAACGGCTGGACTGATTTTGACGGGACTTTCACTGGCAGATATCTGATGTTATAAGGAATAACATAGGCTATTTTTATATTAGAAAAATAATACGGGTTCCGCGCAAAAAAATTAAAGCCCATGAAATCCAATTGTAATAGATTCCACGTGGGTGAAGTCGCGGGAGACAGCTAGTACAACATAAAAATTTCTAATATCTACAAAATAATCCACCTAAATTTGTGAAGAAAGTGATACACGAATGAGTGTAATTTATTTATGTATAACGATACTTTTGTCGATGAAGGTTGGGGTTCTATGGTTTGATTAATAGCTTTCTCCACAAAGAGCAAAGGTGGGTACACTCGAGGACGCTTGCCTAAAGGCACCAATTTATCGGGTCGCAATAAATTTATTCCTGTACGAGTAGTGAATAGAATAAATAAAATGAGTGTTATTTGTTCCGTGCCATGTTTTATGTCGCATGGGATGATGTAATTTGTATATGGATTAATATCAAATGTATGCTAGTATGTTTTTCTTAGCTACTTAAATAAAATTGGATTGTTATGAACACAGCAAAGAGTAGCAAGAGCTACTGTTTATTATAAAATATCACATTTAACATATTATATAATTAATGACCTATTGGAATTAACGTTTTTTGTTATTATTTTAAAATTATTTATTACTATTTAAGTTAATACTTGTGTTGTGAGGAGTATTATAATTATTTGTTTCTTTCTAATTTACTACCAAAAAATAAGATTTTTCGTTTGTAATAGTTCACCACGCCCAGCTATCATGCAGATTCAATATTATATATGCTACAAGAATACTAAGAGGATGATTTCTGTACATTCAATTTTTTTTTTGAAATTTTAATTAGAGTACACTGAACTATCAATTAAGACAATTAAGACGGTGGGCTGATGACATAATATACGTCGCAGGAAACGACTGGATGAAGTCAGGCAAGGACAGGGAGTCATGGAAAAGGATGGAGGAGGCCTTTACCCAAACAGGGGTCCATATCTCATAAACAATACTAACATTAATTATAAGTATTTCTTTCTTAATTTTAAGCTATAACCTACTAACAAATACAGAAATGTAAAAAGAAAGTGAAGATATGGAATAAATGGCTTTATTATTATTATTATTAAACTATCGATACAGACTATGCTATAATTTTTTTTTAGAAACGTTAAATTATTAGTATTACCTAAATTACGGGCTGTATCTGTAAAATCATACATTAAAGGATCTTTTAAATAACATAATATAACATAAACACTCACGCCTGTCACCCAGAGGGGTAGGCAGAGACTATGGACTTCCATTTGGCATGATCCTAACACACCTCTCTCGCCTCATCCACATCCATATACCTACGCATATACGCTCGTCGGTTAAGAGTACTTTTAATTTGGCCCATTTTCAATATATCGCCTATTTGGTCGATCAATTTTCGCCTAGGTCGTCCCTTCCCGACTCTGCCATTCACATCTGCCACATAAATTTGCTTTGTCACTCTTTCCTCATTCATTCTTTCCACATGCCCAAACCACCGAAGCATTCCTACCTTAATCCTGGTCACAACATCATCCTACAAACCACACTCTTCTCTTATCACACAATATCTCCTCTGTCATTCAGATTCAGCCCTAACATACTCTTTAATGACCGCATTTCTACAGCATTTATTCTACTCCCGTGCTTTTTCTGCCACACCCAACTTTCACTACCATACATTAAAATAGGGACTAACACAGCATTGTGAATTGCCATACGTGCCTTTTTGGACACATTCTGACTTTCCACAACAGAGTGTAGAGCCCCATTTACTTTATTTCCTGTGTTCACTCGTCGTTCTATATCCTTATCATATCTACCATCCCTGCTAAATACACATCCCAAATACACAAACTCATCTACTTGCTCGACCAATTCCCTTCTATTCTTATTTCACATATCGTTTTACTTTCTTCTCTTTCAAAACCATCACTTTCGTCTTACTTGCGTTCACTTTCATTCCCTTTCTTTTAATGAACTGTTCATTAATGTAACCATCATTTGCAAATCGGCCGCCGACGACGCAGTATGACTTGATCATCGGCGTACAAAAGGCATTTGACGGTTAACTCACCCATTCTTAACCCGCATTCTTCAACTTTAAAATTTTCAAAACAACTGTCCACAAATAGGTTGAACAGCCACGGGAAGCCACACAGCCCTGTCTGACCCTTTATGGATGCGAAACCAGTCCGAGTAGGCCCTGTTGATCCTGACACAAGCACTGGAGTCCCTATACAGAGACTTCAATGCCTGTATCAACCCAGCGCTCAACCCAAATGAGTTCAGTGTTTGCCATAACACATCCCTGTCCACTCTGTAATAAGCCCTTTGCGAGGCCACGAACGCACAAAAAACCTTTTGGTTTTTGGCCAAAAACTTCTCCGCGATCGTGTGCATGGAAAAGACCTGATTCGTACATCCCATTCCCTTTCTAAATCCCGCTTGCACATCCCAAATGTTTCCATCAGTATCTTTCATAACTCTTTCAATTAGTACCTTAGCATACAGTTTTTCCACAATGTTAATAAGGCTGATACCACGGTAGTTTTTACAGTCCTGCTGCGATCCTTTTCCCTTATATATTGGGACTATCACGGCTTTGCACCAGAGTCCCGGTACCCGCTTAAGTTCCCAACACAAATTAAACAAGGTGTACTACAGCAAGTCTGCCACCACACCCTCTCCAGCCCTTAGCATTTCGAGTGATACTCTATCATATCCGGCTACCTTACCTGATTTCATACTTTTCCTTGCTTTCATTATTTCATCTATACTTATCTCTCTATATCTTTCCTCTTCTTTCGGAATTTCTATTTCATTTAATTCAAACGTCTCATCACTAATAAACACGCTTTCCAAGTATTCTTTCCATCCCCTTAAACTCGACACTTTGTCATTCAGCATACAGCTATTCTGGTCTCGTATAGCATTCATTCTAGGCTGATTTGAATGTCCCCTGGCAGTTCTTACGAGTTTTCAGAAAATTTTAATATTTGCCTGGAAGTTAGCCGATATTCTTCTATGTTCTTTCTTGCTTTTTCCTTTCAACTACTTCTTTTACTCTCTTATTTAGATGTCTTAAGTCTGCCTTTTTTCTTTCAATCTCATCATTCATACCGCCAGAATTACCAGCTTTGGTTGCTAGTAAATCTAGCCATGCTCTCTTCTTTGCTTCTACTTCCATCTGTACCTCATTATTCCACCATAAAGTGTTATTTTTCCTTTCATTCGTTCTCTTACTTACACCACATACTTCAGTAGCTGCATCCACCAAACCTTTCTTGACATTATACCACACAGTCTCCAAGTCTAAATCATTCATACACAATTCATCCATACCACTTATATTTTCTCTCAGTCTACATTTGAACTTCTCTTTCACACCTTCATGCTATAACATCTCTGTTCTTATACGCTGTAACGCAGTGGTAGACACAGATGTCCGATGCCGCCAACGTCTGAATAAACCATTAATTCGGCATAATACCAAGTAATGATCCGTCCCTATGTTGGACCCCCGGTAAAACCTTGTATCTACCACTGCGCTCCTCATTATTTCATCCACAATTATGAAATTTATCATGCTTCTATCACCACCTCTTTCCCATGTATACATGTGAATCTTCTTATGACGAAAGAAAGTGTTAGTCACAAAAATATTCTTTTCCACACATACGGTGAGGAGGCTTTTACCATTCTCATTTATACTTTCATCACCAAACGTTCCCAATATCCTTTCATAACCAAGCCTCTTCACGCCAAACCTTCCATTAAAATCTCCTAATATGACAATATTTTCATTACCCTTGCATTTCATTAGCACGATCCTTACCATATCCCAAAACTGCTCTCGGATATAAGTGGGCTTAGACATGTCTGGGGCGTAGACCCCTAGAACAAACAACTTCTTTAAGCCCAGTTTCATTCTTATCCATAGCAGTCTCTGGCTTACATATTGATACTCTTTCATACAATGACCCATTCTTTCTGAAGGGATGATACCGACTCTCTGGCATGCCCGCTCGGTCTCGACTACACCAGACCAATACGCGGTATACATGCCATGTGTAGTGGCATCCTTTCCTTTCCGTTTCGTCTCATTTACACACAACACATCTATTCCTCTATCATACATCATATCGCATACTTCGTCCATCTTGTCATTCATTGCTCCACATACATTCAGCGTGGCCAGACGGGCTTCCGCAATCCACTTTTCGCCCCTCCGGGAGACAGAACGTGACGGGTGGCAAACCTCGTCGCCTGTTTTCATCCCGAAGATTCTTCGCACCCCTGCCCCATTAAAGGGGCGGAACTCGGCGCCATTTCTTTTATTTTGTGCCTCATGGTGAAAGTAGGGGGTGGTATTTTTTACGCCGTTACCACACGGCGAGGAGCCAAGTCTGTTCTTTCGGCTTTGTCGCTTGTTTAGCACCACCCGGGGGACACGTGTAGGGTGGGCCTAGGATTAGGTGGTCGAAGCCTACGGACGCGAGCGACTCATCTTTTAAATAAAACTACTTTTTACGGAGTTTTTCGCGTATATTAACTTATTTTATATTTCCGACGTTTCTAGCACTTTTGCCGCCCGTGGTCACGGGACAACACAAACTGTTTTACGTCCCAATCTCATAGTTGACGAAGGCTACCTTCAAATTTTAATTATTAATTTTGGTCCAATTTACGCAAAACGAACTTACAGTATGCTTTGGTTTGGATTTAATTTAATTATTATGGGATCCCATGCGAATGGTAGCACCCAGCCATTTACTCTATTGAAATTATGTTTTTAAATTTCATTAGCCTTGCGAATTAAGGGGTAGGAATCGGTGTTCTTTTACGAGGATTTGTGGTCTATCAAATCTGATATAATGGTTGTGACGATCCTGAACACTTGACATACTGCAGACTTTCCGGAGCATCGGTGCTTCACATCAACTACCTATATGCTCTATAACGCGGGTTTTTATGAAGCCTTTTGTTTGTCCTATGCAAGAGATACCACATTTACAAACCAGCTTGTACACTCCTATATCTTGAATATAAAATTTGTTAATATACGCAATAAAATCCGTGAAAACTTGTTTTATTTAAATGAGTAGTGTAAAAAATAATAAACATAAGATATCTTTAACGGATCTTTTTATAAAAAAACCGGACAAATACATGGGAATAGTACCGCGCCCTAAAAGTTACGTTTATACCTATGGATGTAGATAGTTCATCCACCCTGGGAATCGGGGTATCGACGATTTTTGCCTGTTTTCGATACTGCCAATATGGTAAGATATCGATCCCGGGAATTCTGAGACTTTGATAATGTTTGAGTAAAAGTTTAGGAGCTAACATTTTTTTGTGTAATTTTGCATTCGCTAATATATTTCCCATTTATTTTTACTTTATCAATTATTTTTTAAATTTTTATTTTCCTTCTGCTTATTCCGTTCTTTATTAATTATTTAATAAAATATTTTGAAAAATGTGTTCCCCTATACATTGATCTACATCACGGTCGATCTTTCAACTGCATATTAATGTAAGTTCATAAAAAAAATACCTTTCCTCTACTTTTGCTGTGAGACGTTGCATCTTGCCAAATTTCATGATTCTAGATCTATAGGAAGTAGTACCCCATCCTTTTATATTTCCTATATCTCTTAATCTCTTTTTATTAAAGACAGACATTAATACCTAACATTAACTTTAACTTGATACCCGTTCCTATGAAAATGGGCATTGACTCACGGACAGACTGACAATAAAGTTTGATCACAATAATAATCTTTTTTGGTGTTCACTCGCAGTGATTTACATTACGTTACACTACATATTATGTGATAGTGACCTGCAAGTTTTTATAGAATAAGGGTGACAAGCGAGCATACAGTCCGCCTGATGGTAAGTGGATGCTGTGGCCGATCTTCTACATATTTCTTCGATTACCATCTATACCAAGAATAAATCAATTTTAATTTTTCACATTTCACGTTTTTATTAAGTCAATTTCTTGTTTGTCTGTCGGTCCGGGTGGAATTTAGTAATTGATTTTAAACTAACTTCCCGATGAGCTGCAAACTTGAAATTTTGAGTATAGCTCAAATTCGGATGACAATGCAAGAATATGATAAAAAAAACGTGGTAAAAATTATAAAAAAATCACTTTTTTAATTTTTCAGATGCGTTTTCTTTCTACGGGCGAAGATGGAACGCCTCATTTCTAATAGAAATATTGATTTGAATGCGTCTTCTTTATTTGTTGAAATATAATCAGTAGTCCCATTTGGTTGAGCTCAGGATACCGACGAACACTGCTTTTTATTTTTGTTGTTGGAGAAATCAAAAATGGTCAACAGTGCTCTATTTTCCTATTTATTTTTGACTTTAAGACCAAATCATTACTTTCTTCGTCTGATAGTTGTTGATAATGAATTTGCTCGAAAGTATTCTCTTCAATAAATGTATTCTAAAAATATAATAAAGATTTTTAAAATATACTTAAAGATTTATTTTTAAATAGCTAATAAAAATGGTTACCTTACCCTCATTTTCCGTTTAAAAAAGTAAAGTAAAGTAACAGCCCTTATACGTCCCACAGCTGGGCAGAGGCCTCCTCTCATTTTTGAGAAAGTTTTAGGGCGAGGTAATGTACGCCGCGCTGCCCCAATGAGTGTTGGCAAACTTAACATGTCTTCAAAATATTTTTTTAATTTATCATACATGCAGGTTTCCTCACGATGATATCCTTCACCGCCGAGCACGTGATAAATCAGGATTTAAAATTGCAATTAACAATTTGATTGGTACCGGTGCCGTTGATGATCGAACCTGGGTTGCTCACGTACTGTGAAATTTACAGCTAGCGTTTAGTCCCTGAGCTACCATGGCTCCTATTATCCATTTATAAGAATTTAAACTCACAACCACGAAAAGTAAATAAATGGAAACACTACTATTCCTTTAATACTGAGAACATTACACCGACTTCGGGCTTATATAATAAGGATTATCAAAATTTATTAATGGTTTTAAAATAACTCATGACAAGTTATCTGAATACACAAAGCTCGTTTTTTTCTTCTTTAGAATTAGGGTGACAAGTGAGCACATAGTCTACCTGATGGTAAATGGAAGTTGTGCCCCCAGACATCTGTTTTTATCCTCGATTGAGAATCAAATTTCAGATGCGTTGTCACCACTGACGACTAAGATAGTATGCCTCATTTCCAGTGAAAAGGGTCTACGGTTCTCTCAACTCACAGTAAGAGACACTGCAGCATTAAGCTTCTATTTTAAGCTGGTATTCTGTGAGAGCGTGGTCCCTCTACGGTAGAGTCGACTCATTCGTGCTACAACTAAAATATATATGCAGCATAGCTTTACCACTTTTAAAAGCGTTACGAATGTCATAAAAGTTTTCATAGCTTAAAATTTTACAGCAAACAGCTGTAGCTATTGGCAGATTTTTTTTAACGTTTAATGAGAAATCCGATGGATATATGGTAAAACGTTACGTAGTATAATATATACTAGAGGTCGCCTAGTGGTCGAATACAACCGAAATTCATTAAATTTTAAGGTTGTATATTAAGCCTTGACATACACGCCTTGATATACATTACCGAGTAAGGAACATTTAAAATCTCACAAAATACACAGCATATTCAGATGATTCAGTTCATACACTTAGTCCAAGTCTATGGATTCAGTTAATAAGTCAGTAATTACTTGTTGCCAACATTTCAAAATTATTTAACGACAATCTACTCTGTGCGCCTGTTTGACCATAGACTGCTAAGTGTTTGCCATTGGTCTTTTTGTTATATCTATGGGCCTTAGAGTATTGTAAAATATGTATATTACATATTATGCTACAAGCATACTCTGAGGCATTGGCAGTATAATAAACGTTAATAATGTTTGTTATCTATACCAAATCTCACACTCCTTTGTTCGCCCAACACATATGTTTAAAAAGGGTGGTACAAAGTTTTCCTTTAAAGTATTAATATATAGATAATTTATACGATGTTATGTGTGTTTTCCTTTTATAAAATATGTATTATAACATAAAAACCTAAATACTATTCATATTAATGATCTTTTAATCTCATTGTTTCACGCCAATAGCATTTCCAAGTCCGTAAGTGGGGGCAGAATAGTATCCAGTAGTTGGAAAATCTTCTTATACTCGCCACATTCAGCAGACGGTATCGTGAGTATCATCATCATCATCATCACAAACCTTCACAAGTCCACTACTGTACATAGGCCTCCTCCAAAAAATACAAGGTCCTGGGCCACCTGCATCCATCGACTTCCGGCATGCCTTACCAGGTATTCACTCCATCTAGTAGGGTAATGCCCTAAACGTCGCCTGCCGGAACGATGCTGCTTCGACACCCTTTCATCCCCATCGGTTGTCGGTTCTTTGAACTATGGCCGGCCAATTTCCCCTCAGCTTACTAATCTGTTGCCGTGTAGTGGTGGTTTAAAAATTTCCACTACCCCATAATATCTTCCCGTGGGTGTCGTAAGAGGCGACAGAGGGAAATGAGGCAGGAGATGGAAAGCAGCATCTTTCTGATGATAGCAAAATAACAATAAAAATATCGCGGTTGATAACCCGCTCGCCAAGCGTGGCAACTATAGCAATATATAATAATGTAACAGCGTGCTAAGAATCTCTGGTGGAGGTTCGGTTGCCACCTGAGACGAATCAACCTGGCAACATATAACGCACGCACCCTGAGTACTGAGGAAAAGATCCTGGAACTGGAACAACAGATAGACAAGTTGCGCTGGGATTTTAGGATTATCTGAGGTCCGAAGAGAGGGGGCGGACACGGTGATTCTCAAATCCGGCAACTTGTTCTATCAGCAGGAGGGTGACCATCTGTCCCAAGGAAGTGTCAAATTTATCTATGAGTATAAGTAAAATCTATGAGTAAATTTATCTATAAGTTAGATATGAGTGTGTCGACGAGGGTTGCGTACCTTATACTCAGAATCACCAAACGGTATTCGTTGAATGTGATACAGGTTTACGCACCAACCTCGGCACATCTCGATGAGGAGGTGGAGTAAATGTATAAGGATATCTGTATAGATATCTCTATAATATATACATAAACTATTAAATAAAGATATACACTCTAAAATAACGTTTACAAAGAAAGGACAAATACAAAAACGTATCACTAGACGAAAAAATAACATTTGCGTAAGACAACCACAAACTAACTACGGAAAGAAAAACATACTATACGAAGGAGCAGAGTTATATAATAAATTGCCTAATAACATAAAAGAGATCCAATCGTTAACTTTATATAAAAAAAACATTAAAGCATCATATCTTAAAAGACTTTTCTCGATTTTAAACAAATATTAACTCATTTAAAAGGCGAATGTAATTTCTTTAGTTAATTCGATTTTACCACATTAAACTTTAAATTAATAGAAATATATAGGTATGAAATATATTCAACTAAAATATTATACCATTTGTAAACATTTAATATAAAATATAAACTTAATTATAAATTGCTTGCAAATATGTAATTGCTATAAACTTGCTTTCAATAACGATATGTAATTGTACACTTACTTTTCTTGTTACCCTCAACATTGCAAGAAGATTGTGCATATCCAGGTAAATAATAGATCATTTACAAGTACCTGCCGTTCTTCATAAGTTCATGTATTTAGTATCTTAGATTAACTTGTTATTTCTCATGATAAGTGAATTGTATTCTTTTTGAGGAATAAATGTCTTAAACCATAAACCATAATGACTCTAGAGCCATGCACTCCTCCAAAAACCACTATACGGTGTAAATGGGAGACTTAACTCAAACTAGGCACAAGAGAAAACGATGAGCTAAAGGTAGGGAAATTTGGGAAAGGGAACGGAACCTAAAGGGCCGACTTCATAGAGAAAGAGAAATTCAATATGATAAACTCTTTCTTCCAGAAGCGGCCCTACAGAAAGTGGACCTGGCCGAGGCCCGAAGGTTCGATAAAAATGAAAATGACTTCATTATGACGACTAAACGGCAACTGTTCAGTGATGTCTCAGTTATCGCGATGGTGAAAACTGGTAGCGATCACCGAATGGTGAGATGCACACTGAACCTTACCGTTAAGTTGGAGAAGTCAGGTCTAATGAAGACAACGCTCCGTCCTCCTCGTACTCTAATCCAAAGCCCCGAAAACTTTCAGCTCGAGTTACGATATGAATGACAAGCTCGTAGAAACTGTGCATAAGGTCGGAAGTTCTGCAATACCCGACGCAAAAAAACCCAAAAACTCTTCGATCACGCCCTTAATATCATATTTTTAGACGGGAAATGAAACTGCAGTCTTCATTAGATATGTATGCATACAGGCAACTGAACCGAGACGACCTCCAAATACATACGACAAGACTAACGCAACTTCAATACAACTCGAAGTTGCAGACCGAATGCGGCAGCATCGTTTTCGGACTGAGATTTTGAGTGAGATTGAGAGGTTCTATGGGCAGTTGTACACGTCATCGTTGGAGCCACACGCAAGTGTGAGTAACGATAAAAGAGTAAGTCTCATCCGGCACTATTCCGATGATATCCCGGACTTCCGTATGAGCGAATCTCGCTCGAATGGCTCTTCATGACCTTAAAAACGACAAGGCCCCGGGCGAGGATGGAATTAAAGCGGAGTTTACGAAAACGGGTGGAAGTACTGGTTGTACTTGATCGTGAGTATATTGTAAAAATAATATGAAATAAACTATGTGATATTAATATCAAAATAAGAAATCGGGGATAAAATACAATCTTATAATTACAATCACTCGACTCCTGGGAATTCATGAAGCAATAAAGCTAAGATATTTAATTAAAATGGATGACATACGAAGTTATTTTAATAAGAAACCAAAAGGGATCGCCGACAAGTATTTCTAGAACACAGTTTATATAATATACAAAAGAGAAACCTCCCGAGTTATTATTAATAATAATAATGTCCTCCAAACGGAATATTAGTCACGGCGGCCAGTCTCAACAGAGACAAGCAAGTCTTGGCGCAGTGGCTTAGCAATGATATGCGAAGCTGAGTGGCCGCGGGTTCGTAACCCACACGGATCATACATTTGTATGGCCTACAAATAATAGTTCCGCGTCTGTGTGTTTGTCCTTGTGAAATTTACTGACTCCAGGTTGCCACTGAGAATTTCTTGATAGATAATCTCAATAACTGATTCATGATCAAACCTGGGATTCGAACACGGGACCTCATGTTCAGCAGCCACGTTTACAACCATTAGACTAATAAGGTAGTCGTTATTATGGCTATTCGAGCCGAGATTATGGCTATTATTGAAGTTTTGTCGTAAAGGAGTGCCTAGATACTGTCAATAATTATAGTCGTAATTATAACTTTATTTTTTATTGTAAACGACACACAAAGCGAACTGCCGAAGTAACTCAATTACAGCTAAAGGTACCATTTCTTCAAAAACGTGAACTGTTGCATAGTCAAGTATGCTTATTTTTGTTAAGTGATGAGAACGTTCAGCATACCAAACATTTCAGCATTGTACGTCAATTTTAGTTTATCTGCGGGCCAGCCGACCCATTCGTGCTGCAGCCTTAATATAGATGCAGCGTGTAACCTTAATAAATATCATATTAAAAATCTTAAGATAAAGCATGTTACATTGAAATTGTTTGTTATTATTACCAGATGCGAAAACTAAGCATTTTATCGTTTTGTAAAACTAAAATATTTTACCATTTTATATGTTGCTCTAAAAATTAGACTACGTGATCGTGCAATCAATATGTACAATCTATCAAGACTTAAATAGCCTTTATTCTAGTCAAGAGACCACCATTAGTGCTAAACATGGAGCCAGGCGGCTATCAAGGTAAGGCCAGGTACAATTAATTTGAAATTGGCTGCTTTGTACATTTAGTTTAAGAAAGCGACGCAGTGCGCAAAACTTTTGGCACTTGCCTGCATTCAAAAAAATGAAAGTAATTTATGGCCAGCCTTCCGGTACTTTTCTGAATTTGATGTATTTTAAATGTTATGTAATTTTCCTCGTAAATACAACATGATCTAAAAAGGTGTGCCTTAGTAAAACATAAGAAGTGAAATTTTCATTAAATTTATTTATAAACTTTAAATATTACGTTTTAAAACAATACATATTTGAAACCTTTCGTAAATATTTTGTTATAATTTGAAATAAAAGCATATATATAAAAAGAAAGAATTATTAAATTAATTTCTCTAATACGCATATTTAATTTTTATTTCAGTTGAGTGCAATGATTATACATACTCGTTCATCGATAAAAGTAAAAAGGTAAGTATTTTTTTAATATTAACAATTTTCAAAATATGAAATAAAATACAATGTACGAAAATTACCTTAATAATTTTCGAGGACCTTCAATACTTTTCCGCTTCACACATACAACAACATTTTGGTTTCTAACACCCACTTATGATTGCTCACTCCGCGTTTATGAGGGTCTAAGGCGCGGCGAATATAATATATTATTTTTATTTGATAAAAATCCCTTGTAAATTATATTCCTCGAGTAATATATATTTTTATTTAAATTTTTACTGAAATGACTTACGTAAGTAGGTACGAGGTTAACCCTAGCTTACGTGACGTTAAGATGTGCTGAGCAATAATCGCGGGCGAGCTCTGTGATGTCCGACGGTACTGTGTGAAGGTTTTTGCTAGAAATTGTTCCACTGCGCATGCTTCCATCAGAGTAAGCCATAACCCACACAGACAGCTGAGGAGCTCCAACAAACTGTGAAACTTATTTCTCTTTACGTGCGATGATTATTGTTATGCAAGTAAGTGCTCATCCCATTGTAGCACCCGTTTATTATTACTCTGCGTCTTATCCTTTTTAATTAATATCTACAATTTTATTCTTAATAGAAATAAAATTTTCGGTATGCGTTCTACATGTATTGCCTTTTAAGTATTCATGAAAGGTTGGCCCAATGTTTTCCGAAGCGATAACCAAAATCTTGATAAGTATTTATCGTACTTTTAGGACGGTTGCCTGTACTTCACTCTTGACTCTTAGCAACTTTACTCTTTCGGTCGCCTCGTTTTATCTACTGTCTAAATAAAACTCGTGTAATAAAACTTCAAATTATTCTCATTTAAGTGAATATTACTTATTATTTGATAATATGTATTTCCAGCTTAGTATAATAATCTTTATTCAAAAAAGTACACTTACGCAATACATGAAACAGATTTTTCTTTATTGATTTTTTATTTATTGCGCTGCTAAGTGATAAAAAATTTAATATTAAAACCGAATATCACCTATATTTTCTAGTAAAAGCTAACTTTGTGTTTTTGTTTATGAGACAACGTGAAAATAAGTTTCTGTTTATACTAAAACATTTACTTACATTAGAGAGAGTACAAAATACTTGGCATTTTGTAAAGAATATTTATCGTAGAGCACCCGAAATAAGTTATTATATGTAGGATTATTCTTGTAGGGTTCCCTTTGAGTATTTTACCTTTATAGATCGAATTCAAAGGCTTTCAACTGAACTATAGCAGATGGCTTGGATCAATTTTGATTACTCTGTATAAAAGCCTTTAAATTATTCAGTTTAATAAAAAACATCGCGAGGCAACTACAGAGCTAATGCTGAAAATAGTCACAATCGATACAAACAAGTCCGCGGGTTGGGTCGTCGGCGACCCAATATTAAATAATTCAATATATTTATGTTTAGGCATATTATAACACAATATTTCATTAATTTAAACAGCGGAGTACAGATATGTAAATAATTTGCTGAACTTTTAAATAATTTTCTCGCTGGAAAGATTTGTATTCTTTTATTTATTAATTTATACATTATAAAAAACTGAAGTATCTGACTGTAATATTGAACATGGTAGAGCCATGCTGCAGCTATATTATGGTTGTCGCACGAATGGATCGGCTCGACCGGGGAAATACCACACCTCACAGAATACCAGAGTAAAATAGCAGCTCAATGCTGCTGTGTTTCGTATGGTGAGTGTAGGGAAGGGTGACAAACGAGCACACAGTTCACCTGATGGTAAGTGGATGCTGTGGGCCATAGATATCTACATTTATCCTCGATTGAGAATCAAAATGCAAATGCGTTGTCACCTCTGAGGACTAAGATAGAATGTCTCGTCTCTAGTAAAAAAGGTCTCCGGTTCTCTACATTCACCACTCGAAACACAGCAGCCTTAAGCTGGTATTTTACGCTGGTATTCTTAAATTTAAATAAAGTCACATTAGTAGATTCTATCCAGGCAAAGCCGGGGCGAGTCGCTAGTAAATTAATATAAGTAAGTATTAATAATTTTGATATAAAATATACAACCTACACGACTCTTTGTAATATGTGTTGTAACAGAATACACAGTAAGCGTGGCCGGCAACTATGGTAAATCAGAGGCAATCTCTGTGTAGGCCTATGTTCAGCATTGGAGTATGATTTGCTATAATGAATGAATTAATATAGCAGCGAACTATTTTTGAAATAATTTTCCATGCTCTATACACTGGACAGGCGGGTTGGTGGGCGCAAAACTGATGATAAGCGTAAGCACAAGAGGTTCAGCATATTTGAGGTTTGGGGAAATCATCCATTTGCCAGCTAAAAGAACTACGTCGTGTGCCATTGTGATGGGTGGTTCACGCTTGAAAAGCAACAGTGGCAGCGATAAAAGGCAATTAGTTGACAAAAATGACACGCTAAACTACCTAGCTCCGATTAAAGCAAATTCTATCTACTACGATCTACTACAAGGCCAATTTCCAGTTGATTGCGATAACGCAGAAAATATAAGGTACCCGAAAAATAGAAACTGCAATTCAAAATATCTGTGCCAATATATTGATACTGAAATTCTGAATTACAGTTCTATATTTAATATATATTTTTATAGTATTATAATAATGAACACTTACTGTGTGGTGGTGGCGTAAAAAATCATCACTCCATTTTGTCCTATGGGTGTCGTAATAGAACACTATGAGATAATGTAAAAAAATATTGTGGATTCTAATAGATGGCGGTACTACATACATTTCATCAACGCTAGGTGTAAAATACCCAGAACGGCGATGGGAAGCAGCGTTTAGCTTACTTTTATATATTATGTTTGTAACAAATGAAGTCTTAAATATAAAGCGTTGATATAGGATAATTTTTATTGAAGACAACCTGTTTTTTTTATTTTAAAAAGACATTTTGACACCCTTAACGAAAAGTATTAAAATAGTTTATAGCTCCGATTGATATTAATTTCGTAGTTTTAAATGATGATATACCTACATGTGAATTAATTTTTAAACAAATTAATTAAAGTTATTTAAAAAGTTTTGCGAAAAAGATTTTTCTTATAAGCCACTGGCCAGTTATAATTTATTTAGAGAATAGGAATATTTACAAGAAAAAATACGAATGTTCCAACTTCAAAAATCCCTCCACATTTTTTAACGTGCTAAATTACAATATCTCATTTTTCATTGAAAATTGGATCTGCGTATGTAACATTTTTGCGCGATGATTTTTTACGATTCCAAAATAAATGTCGTTTAAAACCGGATGAATTGTTTGAAAGACTTTAAATTGCATTTTTACATAAAGGCTCTCTTAAGTTAATCGTGTACCGCAGGTATAACAAATAAGAGATGAAGAAAGGTGTGGTCTAGTTTGACGGCAGTTAAGTAACGAAAAGTGCTAGCAGAAAAAAAAATGAATAGGCAAATAAGTGATCACAGAAAGCTTTAACCATATAACTTTTTTTTAGTTTCGAAAAACATTCTGAGTGCCCACGTATGTGTAATAATACAAGCAATAGATAACACATTATTATAATCTCACCTTAAATACAACCAAATTTCTAAGGCCGTAACACACGCAAGGTCTGACCCGTGTAGAAAGAGCATACGTCAATTGTTACCGCAAAAACCGCTAAAGCAGAAGGCTTCCTGCCTAATTAATGGCGGTAAGATCCTCTGGGTTGAATTAAGCTTTACATAAAATCTTTAACAAATTAATTCATTATCTTTTTTCTATTGTGTATAATTAGGTTGGACGGAAAGTTATGCCTACTATTAAATAATAAGAATAATTCGCGATTAAAATATAGGCCGGAGAAAATAAAAAAATAACTTATTTGAAATAAGTGCTACTGGTTTTGTATCTGGATGATGTGATCCTGAATCTGACACTGTAACCCAACCAACTTCTGATTATATAATATACTGGCTGTTATTCGCTTACTTCGTTGGGTGCAAATTACATTCTGTATAATTTTGTAAAACACTTTTTTCCTTTAATTTATTTATTATGTCAATCAGAAGTATTTATGTTTTAATTCCATTTGTTTGTAAGTTGTATTTTATTTAAGTTTATGTTGTAATAATCTATATTGAATGAAATAAATTATACCCAGATTTCATTCCTTAAAAGAAAACAAATAAGTAATTATAAATCCGTAACTTTTCATGCAATAAAACATTAGTTAACTGTTATGAAAGTAATCTATATAAAGTAGTCTATGAAAAGTAATAATATGTTCTATTTGACGATATAATTGACTCTTATGCAAATTTTCTTTAAAATTCTTCCAGACGTTGTGTGATTGGAGAAAAAACATCCAAAGAAACATAATTTCACATTTTTATAATGTTATAACTCAAATTACTTATTTGTTTCTCTATATACAACTAATGTGGTTTATGTACTGACCGAACAATAAAATTTTCTTTTATATAAATTTATATAAAAAACAAAACAATTTTATTTAGGTGTGATGACGATTGAACCAAAAAGGAGCTTTAGGTTACTAGTGACTAAACTTAGTGAGTTATATACTAAATGATACAACGCGCTAACCGAGCCAGCGAAGCAAGCATGACGCGGTAGTGGGCGGCGAAGCGTTAGAAGAAGAATTTAAGGCTATTTCTTAATGCCCTATACATACACACAAACACCAGTAGGTTAGGTTCGTTTAGAAATTGTAAATTAATTGTATGTAAATAATATGTTGAAAGGCGAAAGTTAATACTTATATCAATTTCTTCAAACTTCTCTCTCAGAAAATAAGAAATATAAAAATAAAGAAATCTGGAATCCTATATAGTGAGAAATTTATTTCGTAGAAACTATAATATATATTATATATTATAATCTATAATATAATATATATGTATAGTGTCATCACATGATATACCCATAAGATTATATACATCTTCCATATTATGTTGTTGAAACTTGTATGAAATAAATACTTTTTCTTTTGTGACCTTGTGTGGGCTTGAATTTTGTTAGTTTGTTTGTTTAAATATATTTAATTCGAAGAAAGAAAATATTATATGTTTTGATTTAAGGTAGGTAATAAGGATGCTTATAAGGCCGGCCACATACATACGGAATTCCGTTTCGGGATTCCGTTTCAGAATTCCGAACGGGTCGGCCACACATATACGGAATCGCGTTTTGCCCACAAAATTCCGAACGGAAAACTACCGTACGTGTGTGACGGGTCATAGATTTTATATGGACTTGCTGCGTTCGGAATCCCGAATCGGAAACCCGAAACGGAATCCCTAAATGGAATTCCGTATGTACTCGTATGTGGCGGGCCTAATAAGACAAATATGACTTATATACCGGGAAACAATAAAAAAAGACAATCAAGGTGTAGATTAAGACGTCATGTGTCATGACGCCCGCAGGGGGTTGACAGCTTATGCATGCCCGTGTGTCAGCCGACCCCATGTGCCAATTTGGCAATTAAACACGCCTTGTCTTTAATCTATGTTTTTCAAAGATAAAACGCTGTTTTAATCTTTGAACAAATACAACGCCGTAGTGTAACGTTTTCAAACGTTTTCGAATTGAACATTTTCGATTGTTTTAAAATGTTTTTGTTTTGCCGCGTAAAAGGAAGTAGATATTAAAAATATTTGTTGTGTGAAAAAAGTATTGAGGGTGGTGTGATTTTTAATCTCCTTTGATATAACGTTGTATTGTTATGCAAATAAAAAAAATACCATTTTATATAATGGCTTAATTTCAGCTGCAGCTGTATTAATAGTATAGTTGTAGCACGAATGGGTCGTCTCGACCGGGGAAGGACCACGCTCTCACTGAATACCAGCGTAAAATAGCAGCTTAATGCTGCTGTGTTTCGTATGGTGAGTGTAGAGAACCGGAGACCCTTTTTACTGGAAAAGAGGCATTCTAACTTAGTCCTCACGGCTGACAACGCATCTGCATTTAAATTCGCAAACGAAGATAGATGTAGATGTCTATGGGCCACAGCAACCACTTACCATCAGGTGGACTGTGTGCACGTTTGTCACCCTTATTCTATAAAAAAAAAACCGTCAAAATTACGTCACGCAATTTTGAAATGAGATCGATAATATTATAAAAATGGAATTTAATATTTATAAAGTAGAATTAAATATCTTATTTCATAACGAATCGATGCGTATAAGTTTTATATATAGCGGGCATACAAAATTAAAAAGATGTCATTGTTTATATTAGTGCCTACCGGTATCGCGCGACCTCCCGAACGGACCCTGACACTTGACTAATTAGAAGACTCCATTTTCTATTTTTTATAAATTAGGGTGACAAACTACCGTTTCATTTTGCAGTTTAATGCTGGAGCACAGATTTTTAAATGATTTTTCTTATATTTTGTTAATAGTTTTGGTTAATAGTTTGGATTATTTGTCTTTTTCCTATTATTACTTTTTCATATTTATCATATGCTTTAACCTGATTAAAAGTGTTTTTTTTTTCAAACAAGCACACAGTCCACCTGATGGCAAGTGTCAATCCTC
Organism: Parnassius orleans; assembly: GCA_029286625.1. Taxonomy (NCBI): domain Eukaryota; kingdom Metazoa; phylum Arthropoda; class Insecta; order Lepidoptera; family Papilionidae; genus Parnassius; species Parnassius orleans. Next base: position 636,235 of record JAGSMP010000074.1, read on the forward strand.
GATTATGAATCATATTGTAGATACGTCGATAGCCCTAAGAGCTGAGATAGAGTACCTAATTATTCGTAAAAAGGGTCTGCGGTTTTCAATGCTCACCATACAAAACACAGCAGCATTAAGCTGCTATTTTAGGTTGTTATTCTGTGAGGGCATGGTCCTTCCTTTTTGTGCTGAGAACATGATATAGCTGCAGCGTGACCCTATCCGTCAGTTCTGACAACTTTTCTTTTAACACCCCATACATTTTAAAATTATAAGCAGCCAGTACGTCTTCTTTGCTTTCAAACTCCTAACCTATTATTTTTCTTTGATTTTTGAAAAATCTTTTCCTTCCTGTATCAGGGAATATGGCAGGTGAGGTAGGCGAGACATATTTTTTGAAATAACAAAATAAATGTTTGGGCAGATTTGTGCAAACCTGTGTTTTCGTTGTGCCAGAGGAGGTGCCGGGCTTATTTTGTTCGCTCGTCACACAAAGCTGGTAATACTTTTGCGACAGAAACAACATACCACGAGACGTTAACCGTTCTTTGATAACAGTAAGCAGTTTTTTCTATGTACTTCACGCACAGCGGCATTTCGTCGTAGTTGGCTCTACTTCAATATACCATACAGCTTACTGTCGATTATTTCGGGATTATAGTTATATAGTCATGGTTCATCGCCAGTTCAGCTCGCTCATTTCAGTCAGTATATCTTAATCTTTTTTCTTGGTATTATTGAATTTTTATATTGTTAATTGGCCCTAATCCATCCGATGGTCCTCCTGCTCAGGGTGTAAGTCATGAATGATGGTTTGAATTGCGGTTGATCAAATTCTCAGCTCAATACTAAGCTCTAAATAATATCTCTACACAATAAGTAATTCTTCGGTTTATTCGAATAAGCTTTTTCCGACTGCTCGAACATTTTATTTAGTGAACTCGCTTAGCGGGAGACCTGCATTTGCTTCATCTTTACCACCTATCTATCCTTCATTGAATTCAGCAAACAAATTAACAACTGGTGCTCGTGAACAATCTGATTCATTAAAATTGAAAAATTATTACTGTTCCAATATTGTTCCTTACGATGATCTATAAGTTGCCAGTGTCATACAAATTTGTGGTATCTCACATCTTTTGGTATGCTCCTTGTGAAAACAGCCCTCGATTAATAATTATAAAGCGTAAGACCAAAAGATGATGTGTGAATAGACAATTAGTGTTACAAAATGTTCTTGGCATTCACACTATTATGTACAAACAGTATGATTTCAGGAAAACTACATTAAATTGATATTCGTTAAAGTCCACGTTATTTTCATAACGTTACAGTTTTACAAATTCTTGTAATATGAAACTATTCTATATCTTTATTATACATATATTTATCTATTATATTTTATTATATATATCTTTCACAGATCCCGAAATATGAATATATTAGGAATACAACATTTTAATTACTGTTCGTTAGTCAATAATTCAAAATGGCCAATATGACTAGAGAATCCGTTACTCCAATTCATCTTGTGGGTGTCGTGTCGTAAGAGGCGACTGTGCAAAATGCTAGAAATATCTTAGGACTTTCGACAGGTGATGGTATACCTACTCTCTTTCATCTGAAAAATAAGAAGAAATAATTCGATATAAATAATAATCGTTTCTTGAGCTTGTTTTTAATCGGTTCCAGACTTTATTACCAAGCTCTGCGTAATTTTCTACCGACTTCAAAAAGGAGGAGGTACTCAATTCGACTGTATGTTTTTTTTATTTGTGTTACCTTATAACTTTCTTCTGGGTGAACTGATTTCGATGGTTCTTTTTTTATTTAAAAGCTGATGCTTCTCAAGTGGTCCCATATAAATTTGATCAAGGTCTGACTAATAGTTTTTGAGTTATTCGTAGTATCGTATAAATTATATTGATTTCGGTTATACAAAATTTTTAATTTTAAATTAATATTTATTTATTGTCCATTTTCATTGACTTCACGGATTTGCACTGGAATATTTAATCCATTATAAATATTAGCAATTTTGTTTAAAATTTAAAGAAGAATAAGTATCATATAACATGTTTTAAGCTTAAATTTTAAACAAAATTGCTAATATTTATAATGGATTAATTTTTTTTTCTTCCACAAAGCGCATGCACGTTCAAATATTCAGAGCATTGAATCTATTCAGTCGCAACGTTATGTCGTCGCCTGTACCAATAAATTTCAGCAATGTTGCCAAATGCTCAGTGCACATCGGTAAAAGTGAATTTGAATTTAAAATTTGAATACCTATTTATTACATAACTTAAAGTCTGTGATACATTATTTGGAAATTATTCAAAATGTCTATGATGTTAACTTCATTTTACATCGCTTCAAATTCAAAATACTTTTTTATTATTAACAGTTTTTATTAGTTCTAATTTAAATTTAATATTTAAGTTTCCTTTTTATTCAATATGAGTAAGTAAGTAAGTAAATCGTAAAAACCGTTATTACTCTTCGTAGAAAACTCAAAAAAATTAAACAAAATAATGTATCATATGAATATCCGGTAAAACTAAAAATGTGAGAAAGCCGCACACCGCACACAACACGCAGCACAGGCGACACACCATGGAGTGGTGGGGAAAAATAATCCACAACCACGACGACATAGGAAAACTGAAACAGAATATGGGCAGCAGCATATTCCTGGTAACAACTCGAAATAATAAAAAACTGCGGTTGCCAATCCGTCTGTCAAGCGTGGCTGCTATGAAAAACTACTGATATGATGCGTCAAAGGGTAGAATATTTTTGCGTCAGCAAAGCGAATTAAAATACTGTATTTTACATAATCTTTTAAATCCTTTGCAATTCGCTTTCCATTCTGGCCATAGTACGACTACGGCACTTCTACAAATCACCGATTGGTTGACCGACTGGTTTCGAAGTTACTTGTTTGTTCATAGACAATGCATTCAGGTGCAAGATGTTTTTCCCACCTGGAATACTACAGTAGCAGGTGTACCACGTACAATTTTCATTAATTATATGAGTCACAACTTGTCCGCTTCTACCATTTATATGCTGAGGACCTACAAATCTATAGATACACAGTTCTGCCTTGACGATTTGTTTAAAGCAATTGACACTTCTGACGCTGATCAGACTTGTATTTCGTACTGTAGTAAATGTTATGGTTAAATGGTTAATTCTAAAAAAACTCAATCCATTGTCATTGGTAGTTCTAGATTAATTAAAAAAATTAACTTGTCTTGCCTACTCCCTATTAAACTTGACTGTAATCATATCCCTTACTGTTAACACAAGTTACAAAGTTAAAACCCGAAGTTATATTTCGACTGCTGTTGGCAAAGTTTGCTCCTTGCATAGATTACGTAATTTTCTTACAGCGTAAATAAAGTTATGCTTGCTCAGTCTCTACTTCTGCCCATCCTTCACTGTGCTGATATTTGCTTGCTTACTTAGAGTTGGCGGACTTAACATTTCCTCGAAAATTTTTATTCCTCGCACATACATATTTTGACAAAATATTTTGCACGTGTTAAAAAAGAACTTAAAATTGCAATTAACAATTTTTGAAGTTAAACTTCTATACCGAGGTTGTGGAGAAATTTAGTAGATACGGGTTTTAAAAAAATTCACGTTTTCTTGTAACATTTCACGGCCGGGGCTGAATGATTATTATTTAACCTAATTATGTAACATATAAAATAAAAGCAAAATGATATATCGTAAAGAAGTTTCACTTCGTACGTGTGTATACAATCACACGCACAGTTTTTATTCGAATTTCGTGGTAGACATTTTGACAGCTTTTTTCGTGAATCAATATTAAAAATACTTAGAAGTAGACCGAAAGTTCCTAGCTATAACAACTGTTCTTGTTGTATAAACTTGCTAAGCTGCTAAAAGGTGTGTTAGTATAAGGAAACGAGACATGCCATCTTAGCCCTCAAGGGTGACAACACATCTGCATTTTGATTGAGGATAGACATACTCGTAGATGTCTATGGGCCACAGTATCCACTTACCATCAGATGAACTGTGTGCTAGTTTGTCACTCTTATTCTATACCTACAAAAAATTATTACTTTCAACCCCTTCGAAATATACATAATGATCAAACACAAAATAGCAACGAACCAATTTAAACAGGTATATTTAGAAATAAGGTCAATTGAAGCTATAAGGTTTATATAGATTTTGCGAATGACAGTATGTGAAGGTTATGTGTTCTATAAATAATGCATGAAAAAGGAAATCTCGAACGGAAATCATCACATCGTTCCGGGCGATTGTATCCGAAGCAGTCCAATTTCCTGAATTTTGAATTTTCGCCGTCCATTTAGTTTCTTGCCTGTGTCCTGATTTGCTTTGATTAAAATAAATAGTGTAATAATTTCAAGTACAAATGGTGGGATTGCTAGCAATGTGGTTTTGGTAATATAATAGTAATAATTCTATTGTTGTTTATGTTACAGGCGTCAAAATATACTTGTATAATACTCATAACGTTATTGCCTATAAAAGTTTACTCCTAAACATAGGCCTCCTCCATAGATTGCCTCATAGGGTGGACATTTGCCATAGTTGCCCCGCCATAGTTGGTAAGCGGGTTGGCAACCGAAGTTTATTTTTTTATTTTTAGTCGTTATTTAAAAAAGAAAAAAAAGAGAATATGGGATAGTGGACATTCTTACACCGACACTACATGATAGGAATGCAAAAATACTCATAAAAATAATGATTTCTTATATTTTGTGTTCTTATATATTATGTTTTGTTATATCGTACTGCATATTATTTTTTACCATAAATTTTAAGTATCCTAATACCACTGTAAAATTGCAATTAAGTTGTGCTGTTTTGTATGGTTTGTGTAGAATCGGAGACCCTTTTTACTCAAGACGAGACATCCCATTTAAGTCATTCCATTCTAGACAACGCATCTGCACTTTGATTTTTAAACGAGGATAGATGTAGATGCCTATGGGCCTGAGCATCCACTTACCATCAAGTGGACTGTATGCTCCTTTATCACATATTAAGCTATTCATGAACCTCGACTCTATTTACTTCACAATTTAACTGGAGTGCTAACGCATTTACATCAACAGAAAAATATTTTAGTGGTGCTTGGTGATCTCAACAGAAGACTTCAAAAGCTGCTTTGGACTCAGAACTCACGTCTGAGAGGGCATGAATGATATGTAAATCTGTAGCTAACAGTGATGGTGATGATCAGTCCTGTCTAATCGTCAGCGTCTCTATGTGGATATTTATCGAATATTTAGGCGAACCACATAAGGCATTATGGAACCAAACAGCATGATTGAACCTTAACTTTTTTTCGGTTTGAAATTCGGTAAGATAGAAAGGACCCCTTGAAAGTTTAGGAAAAGTGCCCTTTTCTTGGGAATCACTTTAATGCTCCATTTGTGAAAACATTCGCCTAATCGAGTGGCTAAGATTAATTCAATCACAACGTTTAATAAGGGAGCAGTGTCCGCTGGACAAGGGAATGCGTTGTTCTCTAGACTGTCTGTAAGGGATGCGGCCTCCTCAGAATTGTCAATCGGCCAATCAGCTCCCTTAGCTCTACCGAGAAAGGACCATGTTCACACAGAATACCAGCATATTATGCTGCTATTTCATGCTGTTGTTGCTACTAATGCTACTGTTTTTAGTAAATTGTGATTGATAGAAATCGGAAAACCATTTTACTGATAACGAGGCATTCCATCTTAGTGTTCAGGGCAGTTATGTGGCATGCGTTACTGTACACTTACAAGTATCTTAAATAATATAAAATGTGTTAAACTATTTTTAAGTAAATGAATAAATCAATGTAATGTATTTTCTATACTTATCGCTTACCATTGTGTGTGCACATTATCTCTAATTTCAAAACTTTCAATGTAACAGTTGTCTTTATTTTTAAAATCTGCAGTATATTTAGTATAAAACAAATTTTTAGATTTCTGCTATCATTTAAAAGTATTGTTGAGGATTTGTTTTTGAGCATTTTGAGCGTGAGTTTGACGATTTGCCTTATATTAGCTTATAATTTAAAAGACATGTCAGGCGAAGCAATTTTTTTTGGAGATGCTGTAAAGATAATGAGAGTTCTTAGACTCGAATTCGACCTCGTGCCTCTAGGTTGACTCTAATAGGTCTCACCAAGCTGTGTACAAACATAAGTGTGGTTAGATTTAAATGATTATCGAATATGGGTTTTGGGGCAATAAAGTCAAAGTTAATTCGTTACTAAAATATGTGTGATATCATTCGGGTTTTTTTGTAACTTATGTTTATTAAGATCGTTCCGAAGCAATAAAGTGCAGGACTTCATGTCGATCAAATCTTTGCCTTTTTTTTCAATCAACCAATCTTAAGATGTTGATATTTTAATGTTAAAGCTGGGAATCACTGACGATAGTACTGCCTGCTGTCCCTTACGGCCAACGAAAAACTTTTTCCGACCGATCGATGAGTTAACATCAACATTCAACTTTATTATTATTGCGCGTTATCCCTGTTGCGCGGAACATCTAGTGGTCTTAGAGAAATGGCAAATTCGTCCGATATTAAGAATTTCCGTATCATTTGAAGACATTGCTTGTCGCCGGGATAGTGCTTTTTGCACGCACTTCCCTGACTGGAAGGTTTTAAAAATACAATTAAATTATTAAACTATAAGCAGAACTTCAAATTATATATATATATATATATATATATATATATATATATATATATATATATATATATATATATATATCTCCCTCGGAAATTCAGCAAAGGACCCCATTTCTGATCTCGAAAATACACCAGGATAGCATCAATTGTTAAAAATAATAAAAGTGTGAGAGCGGATGTTCAATATGCTCTTTGCTTACGCAATTAATCATTATCAGTAATAAGGCAGCGTAACGCGCTATACATTCAGTATAGAGTAATTACAGTTCGACCATACCGTAACACGTCTCCGTCACAATCACACACGAGTAAACGTGAGGGACGTAATTACATGATAACCCCAAAGTATGCAAACCAACAGCAACACTACTTATCTCAGTGTAACACAGGGCAACCTCTCAGCAACACCATCTTCGCCTACACCAGAAGAACCACCACGACACTATCTTAGCACTCGTATCGAATCTCCCCCGCACGGCGCCTACAGTGAACTTTATACTGCACATACAAGTGGGGGTTTCTCGATATACCCTCAATTCAACCTCGATCCAACCGGTATTTTATAGTCGTTCCGACATATATATTATGTGTATGTTACGGGCCAAGTGATAAATAAGGGCACTAATTATAATGCCGGGGCAATATGAATAACTCAAATCGGGCTACTTAATTAATACTGATTTAAACTTCATTGTTGCACAATTTGATATTAGGTAACCTAACCATGTATGTGAAGGTAGGGAGAACTCAATTTGCAGTATCAAATAGCAGATTCTTTCCTTTGCGTTACAAAGAAAAAATACCTTTGATGAAAAACTTTATTCCCAATGTGTTTAATGGTTAAATTTGTAATATAAAAAAATATCCTAAACTAACCTATATTTTTATTACTCTCCCCAATAAGTAACAGACTGTATTCATGAAACCCGGTCAATTTAATTATTTTTACAGTTTTTATTATATTGCCTGCTCATATTGGGGCATTTTTCAAGTTGTCTGGACATTATGAATAATGCCCTTTTAATCACATATTATGTTGCTATACATAAAAGGGCTTGTGAAGTCGGTGCACAGAGGTGTCAGACAGTGTATCAAAAAATTACTAGTAAAGCCCCGAATTCAAAGGATATGAGGAAATTATTACTTTTTGTTATTCTTTTGAAGTCGGTTTTACTTTTTAATTTAAATTTAATTAATTTATTCTTTTGAGTGGTCTTAGGGATATCACAAGGTCAAGGTAACAACTATAATTTCGTTTTTGTGTGTGATAATTGAGCAATTACTTTAAAACAAATGAAATTGTTATTGGTAAAGTTATTTAATACCAACTTTGAATATAATTGAAATTTAAATGATTTTGAAAACCACTACAGGTCTTTGATAAAATAATTGGTATAATTTCACTTTGAGCCGACAAGTAGATAACAAAATACATGCACGAAAGAATTTTGCCGTCAATCCTGTACTTCTTTAGCGTTTTTTCGACACTTGCAGAATGACATTTTTCATATATGATTTAATAAAGTTTTTCTTGTAAATAAAGGAAACTAATTGGATAATTTTGTATATACGTGACACTTTATTTGTATGTGCTTATCGCTTTTAAAATTTTAACACACAAATTTCACAAAAACTGTATAAAAAATATTTTATAAATATTACTTCCTAAAAACAATAACATTGTGAGAACGGTCTTGTTTTGTATTAACGTCGTAAAATTGCTAGCGATAAAAGCGTAAACAAATCACGATCAGTAATGGCAAATTGTTAGCCTTAGTAGGATCGTTTTACGAGATTTTCCGCGCTTTATCTGTCAAAAAACAACGACCGAATAAAGTCTAGTGATTTTTCAAAGGAAACAATAAATTGTTTTGTAGGCAAAATCGACGATATTTTAATGTTTCGAAACAACAATCCTAACAGACAAGGATTTTTAAATACATGTACATTTTTTTATTCAAATTAAAACCTAATTGTAATCTTAAACGCATCTTCATTAATGTCATAATTATTATTTTTACGAAGGTTGTCATAGAAAGCGATATTTTCCGATATTTATAAAAGTTATATCTGTATGATAATTTACTCACATATTATTCTACTCATATTGAGGAATAACATAGTGTACTTAAATTAAATTAGTAACGACTCAGAAAAAATGTAACAACAAAAAAAGTAAAAAATAAAGGAAGTTCCAAGATGTGGCGATCTCTGGCGAGTGAAGCTCCGAGACATAACTCTTTGCTTAATTTGTTGCGGATACATGCAACCCTGAATTTGCCTTTGCCCTGACTATTGTCCCTATCGAATAAGCTGCGTTTGTAACATTTTGAGAGATTACGATTTATTGGTATTTTTTATTATTTATTTTATTATAATTATTTTTTCGTGATTATCTATAATAGTGGTCACTTGACTAATGACTAATACGATTTTTAAACTTTACCTTACTTGCAAAATTAAGGCTTTAGATTTGGGTTATTTCAATCCTAACGCAATATAGATTGTATCAATTTGTTTTTAGTATCAAGGGATTTCAATGATTTCTTATAATAATACGAATCAAAAAATTAATTAATTAAATTCATTTACACATTTATACTTATATATCACCTATCAAAAGTCTACTGCTGCTCTATAGATTGCCTCATAGGGGGTATATTTACAGTTACCACGCTTGGCAGGAAGGTTCACAAACGTAGTTTTTTATAAGTTTAAATATATTTATCAGCAAGATACACCACATGGCGAACCATATAATTATTATAACGAACATAGTTAACTGCTTGTATTTACGTACACTAAATTACTTATTATACATATTCAGTGATCGATTACTTACTATGTCTCAATAATACCACCATTAATAGTAAACAGTTCGTCATTTAATTTCCATGATATATGTTATAAATAATGTCAAAATTTAACTAAGTTTTTTATATTGCCTTCATTTTTAATGTAAAACAGTTGGTTAGAACGATATCATAACATAATTAACTAAACATTTATGAATTATTTACAGGTTACATTTGCTTGTTAATCAATGGAGGTCTGAAAAGGCAAAACGAAATACCAATTTAAATAATTTTTAAGGAAATCATTCAACTTTTAATTTGTGAATATTTCCTAAAAATATTCTAAAAAAAAAATTATGTAATTTTTAAACAGTTCTTTAAACAGTTCCTAAGAGATTATGAAAGAGACATTATCCGAAAATTAGTAAAGATTTATAGTTAATATATTTATTTAAAAATATAATTTCTCACCATTAACTCTCAAACATTCCATTGAATACAGGTGACATGGCAAGTTTGAGAGTACGTGAACAATATAATATTTGTTCGCTGTATGTTGTTGGCTTAAGAAAATCCATAGTGACTAAAGACTTTCAGAATGTATTAGGCGGTTATTGCACCTGTTACAATCGTTAGGAAGTAGCTTGTTCGAAAAAGTGTAATCATAGAGTCGCTTGAAAATTATGCACTCATATATTTTCCTCAATGAGCTGAGGAGACTGATCGGTTACTGGATGGTAATTTCCGAAGTTGCTCTGGTTTCGGTCTCCGTATTACATTGGATTTTTTTCATGCGTCTAGGAAGGAGCAGCTGAAGAGAAATTCGTTAACAATACTTACTTTAAGAGGAAGTAGTGACGATGTTAATGGTTCTATTGATGATGTTTTTTTAATCAATATAGATACTTACTGAAAGTCATTCTTACAGTTAATCTACCACTGGTTCGGAAAATACATCTGTCCTGGAAAAAATCGGCAAGAAACCTAGCGGGACATTCTTTTTGTAAGAAGAATAGATGACAATCATATATACATTATGTTACGCAATTAACTACACAAAAGAAATTAGAAATAGCTTGGTAGCGATCACGTCATTCCCAGGGGTATTATATTATCCATACATTCCAATAAAGTTTTTGAACTTGGCGGTGGACAAATTTTGTATATTTTCTGGGATTTTGTTTATAAAAGTGTATACAATGCCAAAATAACGAATTACTCTACCTCTAGGATCTATTATTGTGGCGTTATTTACATTTAAAACAATCAAAGACCATTTATGTTATCAATTTTTTTCAAAATTTAGTTTCATCAGCAAATAATACTACATCATAGTTATCTCTTACTATGTAAGGTAAGTCATCAAGACAAGAAGCAGAAAGGGCCGAGTGTTTGAGTCCTGAGGCACATCCATTTGTACTATCGACCCCGGAGAACTCTTGCTGTTAACAACAACTTTTGCAAGGCATCTTGTAAATTGTCCCATGCATTGAAAATATATTTAATCATTTGAACACCAGCATCAGTTGTCGAGCTACCCTTGTGAAACCGATTTAATTTTTATGAAGTAAATTATTAACATTAAATAAAATTATCATTTGATCAAGAATACATTTTTTAAATTTCATTCAGTGTTGGCACTACTACTAGACTTGGATATATTACTTTATTGTTTCATTAAATCAGAAAACACAACAAGTTCAATACTAATATTAAAAGTAACAGCTATTGTTACTCTATTGCTGATGCCGTAGGGTCGGAGTGCTGATATATGGTTTTCAATTTTCTAATGACTTCTGTGACTTCATCGACAGTCACAAAATCTGAATGGTCACCCATCTGTGGTAATGCCGACCTACACTCGATTTTCGCGTGCGCTGTCTTTCTAGACTGTCCGCGCGGTAATCAGCCTTCATCAAATCGTCAAACATGGTTTTTGGGTGTAATAAGAGACGTAGTAGATGAAGAGTGCCAATGGGCCAACTGACAATAGGCAGTGTGAGATGGCTTGATATATTCAACAGGTCGTCCCATTTGTCTTATTTATACTCGGTTATCCGGTATTTGACCTCATTTTGAAGGCTGCATAACCCAATTTTTTTGTCTTAAGCTCTGGTTTCCTAGGATTGCGGTGCCGCTACATGACGATCGTAATAAAGCGGTGAATGACGTCACCATAACGTTGGCTATATAAACAAAATAGCGTGATTTCCTAGAGAGCGGTATTTGACGCCGTAACGTCAAAAAGTTTTTCCGCTATTTGCGTGACAGCCGTCTTGACGGTGGCGAATAGTTCACGAACGTTTTTTCGATAGCGATGACCGGTGACGATAAACAAAATGAGTTCCAACTCCAACTGGAGCAACGAGAACTACGATATTTTAATAGATTTTGTGCTTTATCATGAAGCTATTTACAATATGAAAAGTAAGGAATACAGGCAAGGCCAGTTAAAACAGAATTTGTGGCGTGAAAGGAAATTTTATATAAAATATGTATATACCATTCACTGTGGGTATTTTTTATAGAAATAAAGCATAATATTATAGAGAATATTATATAATAGACATCTACATTTACCCTAGATTAAGATTCAAAATGCAGATGCGTTGTCACCTCTGAAGACTAAGATGGAATGCCTCATATCCAGTAAAACTAGGTCTATAGATCTCCGGTTCTCTACACTAGCCATACAAAACACAGCAGCATTAAGCTGCCATTTTACGCTGGTATTCTGTGAGAGCATGGTCCTTCCCCGGTCGAGCCGAACCATTCGTGCTACAACCATAATATAGCTGCAGCATGGCTCCACCTAGTAGTAGGTATATATAATTATTTACATTTCACATTATAGTATATTAAACTTATACAGTAAATTAACTTTTAACCTAGCTAAATATATCTAGTAGTATAAATTATAATATCTTATTACGTAAATAGCCTAATGTTATGTGGCATAATTATGTTGCCACTCAATAGTCCCCGGTCAAGAGGGATTCATTTGTACTCGAACAATGTGATTTTCCAGAGGTATTAAATTTTCAGTAGCTAATAAAGTAGGTCATCAATATGTTTTTGATCTGGAGCCAATACTTATGCTTTCTGTAATATATTATATAAAATACATACACACACTGTCAGTTTGTCTGTCACTGTAGGGGCAGTAACAACAAGCACGAAACTAGTCAACAAATAATCTTAAGTAACCACATGCAATTCCAAACGTATTTCCAGTAGCTCTTTCAGCCATTCGTTTACCATATAGTGGCGGTGTAAGAATATGCAATATCCCATATCATCCAGCGGGTGTCGTAAGAGGCGACAGGGAAGCATATCAGGAGATGGGCAGTAGCGTCTTCGTAATAACGACTAAAAATAAAAAACTGCGGTTGCCAACCCGCTTGCCAAGCGTGGCAACTATGATAAATCCCCCCTATGAGGTAATTTGTGGAGGAGGACAATCTACAGTCTGTAACGGTTTTGGCTCATGGTAATCTATAATTATATAAAACCTTTTAATGAATTATGTACAGATTGCTATCTTTAATAGGATTTCGTTAAGTTTTCGTGGAGAGCAAAAGCTTTGACTTCCACTAAAAGAGCCACTTGCTGGTATATCGAATGTATGATTTCTTTCTGTTGCCCTTTTATACTTTTTATTTAAATACCAGCATCTACTATTGGATATTTCTCCTAATAGTTATAATATAACCTTCAATGTACACACATACGTTTATTATCAACCGCGCATTAAAAAGGGTCTCCGGTTCTCTACACTTACCATACGAAACACAGCAGCATTAATCTGCTATTTTACGTAGGTATTCTATGAGAGCATGGTCCTTCCAGGATTTAGCCAAGCCATTCGCAGTACAACCATAATATAGCTGCAGCGTGGCTCTACCTCGTATATTAACGATAATAACATTATGACAAACAATAAAAATAAATCAGTGCTGTTTAAAGTTATATTTTACCATTTTTTTTATTTAATTCCAATGTATTAATCTGATCTTGGCTGCTTGTGCATGTAAAATGACAAAAATATTACACATATATATTTTTCTTTGAACAAATTCCTTAATTTCCCCTGAGAGCAGCGAGTTGAATTAGAAATTCGTTTACGCAATTTGATAACGCAATTTCACGGTTAAGCAACAAATGTGATTTACATTGCGTTTTGCGTATGTTCTTTATTATAATAACAAAAATAAATGTTTTTGCGTATAAAACTGAATGTTTTACTTTTATTGTGTTTGCAATAATGATAGTTTTATAGCTTTGTTTTTTTGTAAAAATATCGAATCGTGTATTTGTACAAATAATACAACCTGGCAAGCGAAGTGTAGGACGACCTAACTAAATACGTCACTAAATAGTGTGACGACCTAGTATGACATGCAGGAAGTTTATGTAGGTGGCTTAGGACCTTGTTTCGTGGCATTACCTTGTGAAGGGCTGTAACATCTTGAGAGTAAAGTCAACCAATTTGTTGGATAAAATGACCTATAAAATGAAGTAGATGGCGCTATTACTTTACACGCGTTCAATATAAGATACGCGAATGTATTGCACGGATGGAGGGGCAACATAACGACTTCACTTTTTGTTAACACTCGATTTCGCTCCCCATCTAATTTGTGTACTGCGGTCTGTACATGAAAATACTTTCATTAGATTCTTAAGGAGTAAACACCAAAAACAAAGACAATGTAAATTTAATAATGAATGTCATAATAATGTTATTTAATCTAAATATAAATTAAGAAATAACAAGCAGATTTATTTATGGTGTGTGACATGGTAAAAAATATATCACCCCATTTCGTCCCGTAAGAGGCGACGAAATGAATAGTCAGAAAGATATCATGAACCCCGATAGATGGTGTGCAGCCGAGGAGTAGCATCTAACGTCAGCGGTACCGCCCACGCTAATTTGCAAGCCAAGCATGGTGATTTATTTATTTATGGTGGACTTATTGCCACAAAGAATTCTCTCTCTGCCTCCAGCTCAAACATAAAAGATATTTGAATAAAACTATTTTTTACGGATTTTATCGCGTTTAATTTACTATTTTAATTCCCGACGTTTCGGGTGCTTTACAGCAACCCAAGTCACGGGGGGGGACTGATTGTTTGACGTCCCGATGTCACAGTTAGCCCGGCTACCTTCAGTTTTTTAATATTAATTTTTGGTTCGATCTACGCAGAATGAGCTTACAGTATCTTGAAGGCTTGCAGTGGTATGCTTGGTTTTGGATTTAATTTTGTTAATTATAGGATTCCAAGCAGATGGCAGCACCCATCCATCTTCTCTATGGAAATTAGGATGTTTTTTAATTTAAATAGCCTCGCGTATCATCCTTGGTAGGAATCGTAGGAATCGTGTTCTTTTGCGAGGATTTGTGGTCTATCAAATCTGATGTAATGGCGGGGACGATCTTGAACATGTTCACAGACTGCAGACTTCCCAGAGCGTCGGTGCTTCACGTCAGCTTTTCTTCTCTTAGATTTTGGAGGTTGCATAGAAGAGTTGATAAGAAGAAGAAGATGCTATTTTGTTGATGTGTAAAATTTCGTAACATTGTATTAATAATTTGCAGCATAGTAATATTGCAACAACCCGTACTTTATTCGATTTATTCCTAAACACATTAGTCCCATTTCAATTTCTACTAAAATTACAGAGGCCGCTTGCTCAGCTTTCGTAAATTATATCGAAATATAATACAAATGATGGAACGATATATTCAATATGATTTGATAAAATTTTATTCTAAGATCGAGTATGTATGAATATATTATGGTAAATGTTATTAAACGAAATTCTTTCCATAAGAATTTAATGAATGTTATCAGAATTACGTTTGACGAATCTACTCTTATATTATAAAAAGGGAGTGCGAATTTTGTGAGTTTAGGAGGGTAATCTCCAGATCCACTGAACCTATTGGAAAAATTCTTTCACCACTTGGAAGATACATTAATTATAGATACAATATATAGATACATACATGTATTATGGCTAGAAATTATGATGATATTCGCCAACTAAGTCCGAATAAGTCCTGCCTTTTGAGAGCTTTCATAACCCTCATGAGAGATTTCATAATTTTAATACGTGGTAGAGCCACGCTGCAGCTATATTAGTAGTATAGTTGAATCACGAATGGGTCGGCTCAACCGGGGAAGGACCACGCTCTCACAGAATACCAGCGTAAAATAGCAGCTTAAGGCTGTTGTGTTTCTTATGCTGAGTGTAGAGACCCTTTTTACTGGACACGAGGCATTCCATCTTAGTACCTACATTTTAATTTGTAATCGAGGATAGAAAGAGAGAATTATCTTATAAAAAGTTGCAAGAAAATAAGGTATTACTGAATTGTTCCTCTTGAAAAGTTCTAAAGAAAAGTCTACGACAGCATTAGTCTATCTTCTAAGGATAGCTCACAGTAACGTGTCGCGCGAGAGTTTTATATAAAAATGTACATAAAAACTCTCGTGCGACAAAATATGAATGTTGGCGGTGGTGGGATGTCGTCACGGGACAATATAGAATAATTGATCTACCCGCGCAAAGCCTGGGCGGGCCGCTAGTATTTGTATAAAATTAAATAATCAATGATAATGCAATAGTACTAATAGTTTAAGTTAGTAGAAACAAATCCTGGGACACTGTGCATGATAGAGACATGGAGCACACTAAAGACCGAATTAGTAGAAATTAGTACAAACATTTTAAAAAGAGAATGGGCTCCTAAACAGAGTTGGATGACAGAAAAAATATATAACCTTATAGAGGAAAGAAGACTCTACAAGAATTTCGATAAAACCAATTATACGAAGATTGACAAGAGAATCCGACGGGAAGTCCGCTATGTTCGCAATGCTGGGTACCAGGGGAAGTGCGAGTTTGTAGAGGATCTTTATGCTAAACATGACGCGTTTAATCTTCATAAGGAAACAAGTTCTTTTACTGGATATAAAAAGACCACATACCAACTCATAGATGAACACAATGTCCCCATACTGGATACAACAAAGAAAAAACACGTATGGGAACAGTACATCTCGTCAATGTTCGCTGATGATTCACCTAGTTTAGCTTAACCTGTGATTTGAGTGATGGGTATTCTATCCTGAAAAGCGAAGTTACGAAGGCTCTAAGAAAAGCTAAAACTGGAAAATCAGCTGGCCCAGATGATGTTCACATAGAGGTACTCAAACTCATCGAGGAAGAAAATATTGACCCCCACGTTAATTTTTTTAACGCTATAATATCCGTCGACGAGGTTCGCCACCCATCACGTTATGTCTCCCGGAGGGGCGAAAAGTGGATTGCGAAAGTCCGTCTGGCTACACTGAATGTATGTGGAGCAATGAATGATAAGATGGATGAAGTATGCGATATGATGTATGATAGAGGAATAGATGTGTTATGGGTAAATGAAACGAAACGGAAGGGAAAGGATGCTACTACACATGGCATGTATACCGCGTAATGGTCTGGTGTAGACGAGACAGAGCGGGAATGCCAGGGAGTCGGTATCATCCTTTCAGAAAGAATGGGTCATTGTATGAAAGAGTATGAATGTGTAAGCCCGAGACTGCTATGGATACGAATAAAAGTGGGCTTAAAGAAGTTTTTTGTTTTAGGGGTCTACGCCCCAGACATGTCTAAGCCCACTTATATCCGAGAGCAGTTTTGGGAGATGATAAGGATGGTGCTAATGAAATGCAAGGGTAATGAAAATATTGTTAGATTAGGAGATTTTAATGGAAGGGTTGGTGTGAAAAGGCTTGGTTATGAAAGGATATTGGGAACGTTTGGTGATGAAAGCATAAAAGAGAATGGTGAAAGCCTCCTCACCGTATGTGTGGAAAAGAATCTTTTTGTGACAAACACTTTCTTTCGTCATAAGAAGATTCATATGTATACATGGGAAAGAGGAGGTGATAGAAGCATGATAGATTTCATAATTGTGGATGAAAGAATGAGAAGCGCAGTGGTAGATACAAGGGTTTACCGGGGGTCCAACGTAGGGACGGATCATTACTTGGTCTTATGCCGAATTAATGGTCTATTCAGACGTTGGCGGCATCGGACATCTGTGTCTACAACTGCGTTACAGCGTATAAGAACGAGAGATTACAAGATGAAGGTGTGAAAGAGAAGTTCAAATGTAGACTGAGAGAAAATATAAGTGGTATGGATGAATTGTGTATGAATGATTTAGACTTGGAGACTGTGTGGTATAATGTCAAGAAAGGTTTGGTGGATGCAGCTACCGAAGTATGTGGTGTAACTAAGAGAACAAACGAAAGGAAAAATAACACTTTATGGTGGGATGATGAGGTACGGATGGAAGTTGAAGCAAAGAAGAGAGCATAGCTAGATTTACTAGCAACCAAGAGTAGTCATTCTAGCGGTATGAATGATGATATTGAAAGAAAAAAGGCAGTCTTTAGACATCTAAATAAGAGAGTAAAAGAAGTAGTTGAAAGGAAAAAGCAAGAAATAACTGATAAGAATGATAGAAAAATATCGGATAACTTCCAGGCAAATATTAAAATGTTCTGGAAACTTGTAAGAACTGCCAGGGGACATTCAAAACCGCCTATAATGAATGCTATACGAGACCAGAATGGCTGTATTCTGAATGACGAAGTTTCAAGTTTAAGGAGATGGAAGGAATACTTTGAAAGCGTGTTTATGAGTAATAAGACGTTTGAATTAAATGAAATAGAAATTCCGAAAGAAGAGGAAAGAGATAGGTATAGATGAAATAATGAAAGCAATGAAAAGTATGAAAGCAGGTAAGGCAGCCGGATATGATAGAGTATCACTCGAAACGCTAAGGGCTGGAGAGGGCATGGTGGCAGACCGGCTGTACACCTTGTTTAATTTGTGTTGGGAACTTAAGCGGGTAACAGGAGACTGGTGCAAAGCTGTGATAGTCCCAATATATAAGGGAAAAGGATCGCAGCAGGACTGTAAAAACTACCGTGGTATCAGCCTTCTTAGCATTGTGGGAAAACTGTATGCTAAGGTACTAATTGAAAGAGTTATGAAAGATACTGATGGAAAAATTTGGGATGTGCAAGCGGGATTTAGAAAGGAATGGGATGTACGGATCAGATATTTTCCATGCGCATGATCGCGGAGAAGGTTTTGGCCAAAAACCAAAAGGTTTTTTGTGCGTTCGTGGACTTGGAAAAGGCTTATGACAGAGTGGACAGGGATGTGTTATGGCAAACACTGAACTCATTTGGGTTGAGCGCTGGGTTTATACAGGCATTGAAGTCTCTGTATAGGGACTCCAGTGCTTGTGTCAGGATCAACGGGGCCTACTCGGACTGGTTTGGCATCCATAAAGGTGTAAGACAGGGCTTTGTGGCTTCCCCATGGCTTTTCAACCTATTTATGGACAGTTGTTTGGAAAATTTGAAAGTTGAAGAATGCGGGTTAAGAACCGTCAAATGCCTTTTGTACGCCGATGATCAAGTCATACTTTATCATCGGTTACATTAATGAACAGGTCATTAAAAGAAAGGGGAATGAAAGTGAACGCAATTAAGACGAAAGTTATGGTTTTTGAAAGAGAAGAAAGTAAAACGATATGTGAATTGGTCGAGCAATTCACATATCGTTAGTTAGTTATATAGATGAGTTTGTGTATTTGGGATGTGTATTTAGCAGGGTTGGTAGATATGATAAGGATATAGAACGACGAGTGAACGCAGGAAATAGAATAAATAGAGCTCTACACTCTATTGTGGAAAGTCAGAATGTGTCCAAAAAGGCACGTATGGCAATTCACAATGCTGTGTTAGTCCCTACATTAATGTATGGTAGTGAAAGTTGTGTGTGGCAGAAGAAGCATGAGTAGAATAAATACTGTAGAAATGCGGTCATTAAGGGTATGTTAGGGCTGAATCTAAATGACAGAGTGAGAAATTGTGTGATAAGAGAAGAGTGTGGTTTGCAAGATGATGTTCTGACCAGGATTAAGAAAGGAATGCTTCGGTGGTTTGGTCATGTAGAAAGAATGAATGAGGAAAGAGTGAAAAACAAATTTATGTGGCAGAGGTGAACGGCAGAGTTGAGAAGGAAAAATTTATCGACCAAATTGGCGATATATTGAAAATGGGCCAAATTAAGTACCCTTAACCGACGAGCGTGTATGCGTAGGTATATGGATGTAGAGGAGGCGAGAGGTGTGTCAAAATCGTGCCAAATGGAAGTCCATAGTCTCTGCCTACCCCTCTGGGTGACAGGCGTGAGTGTTTATGTATATGTATATGCTATAATATATGATTCAGGCCACTTACCAAAGGACTGGTTAACATCATCTTTCATTACACTCCCTAAGAAAGGCAACTATTTCTACACATAGTTCACGAACACATAAGAGCCAAATGTAACGAACTACTCGCAGATAACCAGTTCGGCTTTAGATCAGGAGTTGGTACAAGAGAGGCTCTATTTTCAATACAGGTTTTGGTGCAAAAATGTTTAGATATGCAGCAGAATGTTTTTCTTTGCTTCATCGATTACGAAAAAGCTTTTGATCGAGTGTTGCATGACCGCCTTATTGCAATATTATAAAATATCGGCTTAGATGGCAAGGATAATAAGGCTTAGACGGCTCCGTGACACAGTGGCCTAGCAATGAGTTGTTGCGCTGGGGACCGCGTGTTCGTATCCCGCACGGAACAAGTATTTGTATGACCTATAAATAATTGTTCCGGGTCTGATGTTTGTCCTCGTGCAATTTATGTTTGTAAACTGCCTCCACGATACATGAGAAAATCCTACTGTGGGGTAACGTTTTTAAAAAAAATAATTAAAAATAATATACGTATCATCAAGAATCTGTATTGAAATCAACGAGCTACTGTTCGGGTTGATAATGAGGAGACAGCGCATATTGAAATGAAAAGGAAGTTCAGCAGGGCTGTATTCTGTCACCTACACTATTTAAACTCAGAAACTATAATAGCAGAAGCAGTCAAGGACCTAGACTGTGGCGTCAAAATAAATGGCTGGAATATAAATAATGTTAGATATTCAGACGATACAGTCCTCATAACGTCATCTGCTGGAGATATACAGAGAATTGTCACCCGAGTAAATGAGTGCAGTGAAAGAGCTGGTATTAGGATGAACATTTCGAAGACGAAGCTCATGGTCATTTCTAAGAATATTTTTGACGACTTTGACATCACAGTAGCAGGCCAAAAACTAGAAAGAATGAGAAAATATAAATATTTAGGTACGTTGTTAATCGAGACGTGGAACAGCGACCAGGAAATTACGACCCGAATTGAAATGGCTCGAAGTACCTTTAGCAAAATGAAAAAAGTACTCTGCAACCGCAGACTTAAGATCTCTTTGCGCACTTGACTACTATGATGTTACATCTGGCTCATACTTTTATACGGATGTGAGGCGTGGACAGTTAAAGAGGCCCTCCGAAAACGTATAGAAGGTTTCAAGATGTGGGCATACAGACGTATGTTGGCCATAAGTTGGACTCACAAAGTAACGAATGTGGAAGTTCTGCGACAAGTCGGCCAAAAGCGCGAACTTATGCAGACGGTTAAAATGAGAAAAGTCGCATACTTGGGGCACGTGCTCAGGCGCGAGATGTACGAACTCCTAAAACTCATTATGATGAGAAAATGTTGCCGGAAGACCGTCGGTCGCAGAAAAATGTCATGGTTATGTAACATCCGGGAGTGGACGGGTTCGCAAGTGCCGCCGATCTGTTTCGCCTCACGAAGAATAGAGCTGAGTTCACCATGCTGACTGCTAACCTTCGCTAGTGGGAGAAGCACCAAAAGAAGAAGAAGAAGAAGAAGAAATATATCTCAACAATTACAATGTCCTTTCACGTTTGATTTGTCAGACAGAAATCGCTTAATGCGATATGAAAAATGTTTGCAGTTCACAAGTTTTCCGATTTTCTTCTAAATGTACAAGTAAGTCTTGTAATATTACGATTTTGTTACTATAATCTAGGAAGTATTGCTGCATAAGTTTTAGAAGTCTCTAATCTTATAAGCTAGAAAACTAGAATCTTATAATTGAATACCCGAAAATTCTTTAATGCTCCTTATTTTTGGTGTACGCATATTTGTTACTTACGAGATGCAAACTTTTTTCGCCAGGTCCTAATAATAGAATAAAATAAATTAGATTTTAAGGTGTTTTTATTAAATATTTGTGTAATTCATAATTACTTGACTAAGTATGGACTTCGAAAGTTTAAAGTGTGATTTGGAAAATGAGAGGTGGTAAAAAATTATATTATAATCAGATCAATAAAGTAACATTTAAGTGTTGGTGCAGTTAAAATATTTCTTACCGTAGTATTCAAATCACTTTAAGCTTATTTTAAAAAGTTATTTATGATTATTTTTTATATAAATGCCTAGACTGCTGACCAATAATACAGGAAGCATGTGGTATTTGTAACTAATGATGTTGTGTAAGTTTACACCACTGTATGGCAGCAAGTTGCCAAAACAATTATGATGTTATGAAATTTGAAATTGTTGTAGTGTTAGTAACACTTAACTCTGTCGAGAGGTATAGAACAGAATTGAATGGAATATTTTTAATTCAATATAGATTATTATATAATACTTATTTTTTTTTAAACATCGTTTCAGAAAATACTTGTCCTGGAAAAAACCAGCAAAAAACCCAGCGGAATATTTTTATAGACAAAAAATTGTAATAATTTTGTACAATTACTTATAAAAAGCTATAATATCACCAGCAACAATAAGGCTACCATGCTGGTCTAATTATAGCTTTTTGAAGGCTCACCTCATTCCTAGAGTAATTATTTTTATTCATGTATTTTTTAATATTATAATAAATATAAGCTTTGTCCCATACAAATTTTGACAAAAAGAAAAGAGAATCCATCACTCATTTTCGTCCAGTGGGCATCGCAAGAGGCGATTATCGGAAAGCACAGAAAGACCTCGGGCTTCCGAAAGATGGTTGTATACCACCGATAGTAAAGTACTACCGTATCAGCAGTTCGTCCCGGCTTTGCACGGGTAATTTCTGGACCTCGACAACAGCGCCACTTACCGGATCTAGTTGTGAATCTGTGTAGAAACTTTAAACGTTAATTCACCATCTGCCATAAATCTAAACCATCTAGGGACCCAAAAAACACAAACAAAAAAATCATTAAAATCGGTCCAGCCGTTTAAGAGGAGTTTAGTGACAGACAAACACACGTACAGAATAATTATATACCCCTGAGGGGTCATTAAACGTTACACGCGCTAAAATATAGCCGTTTTTGAACGTCGATTGCCGCTATGCAACAGCGACACAAACCCGATATTCGCTTATTTGTATTAGCTCTATGTATGTCTCGAAGTTATCTGTTCCGTTTATTCTAATGGCATAGTATTTTCAAATGACAGAGCTAGTAACAAAATACACAAATGCCAACTGTCTGTTACTTCAGTCTGACGTCAGCTAGAGAGATTAGTTTACGTGTGTGTTTTAGGTTAAATGAAAGTTTTAAACAGTGAATTTATGGATGAATTACAAAAGTTAAGCAAATTTTTATTATACTTAAAAATAATTATTTGGAATACGTGCAAGTTTTTGCAAGTTGACGAAGTATAAAAATGGCACCAATACCCGAAGTTTTATTGTAAATATCTTTTTATTTTCTCATAATGAATTGCTAAATTATCATTGAATTGTGTGGGTAATATTACAAACTTTAATTTTAATCACGATTCGTAACTAACACCAAAGAGAAATAAAACCTTACCCGTACAGGCCAGCGAGAATTTTTCTTTAAAATTTTACGGTAGTTTGAAAGTTAACGATACTCTTAATTTGTTATTTTATTACTAAAACAGTAAGAACAAATATTTTTGTAACTAAAGGTAATTTAATGTAGTTTCTATCGTTATTTTTACATTTTAAATCTATTATATCTGAAACGGTATATTTTTTGTTGAAAAAAAAAGTTTTTGTTGAGAATATAACTCTAACACTATTCATTTCTTGTACTTGCTGTATTTTTATGAATATTAATACTCTTAAAATAAAATAAAAATATCCTTAGTTTAATCAGATGCGAACTAAATAAAGCATAAAAATATTCAATGAGAGTTGAGTAGCTTCGTTGTGCGCGTTTGGGCGCTTTTTTTAATATTCGTTAATACCGCATATTCCCACAATATTCAATATAATATCATATTGATTAAATTATTAAAACATTTAATAAACATTAAAAATAAATAACTTCTTAACCACTATTTCTGATTTATTCCAATTTCTAACGATTTTTATTAAAAATTGCAAAACTCAATTTCTTGCTTCAATTTCTACTTTTTTTTAATAAAATTTCATAAATGTTATAAAAACAAATAGAAAATATTGTCTAGATTTTGGAACAATAACAATTTTGTGTGGGTTTCATAAAAAAATAAAGAAAATCTTAGGTGAACTCAAGTAGGTCGAGTACGCGATCACGTTCTAGAACGTTGACACTTGACAGCAATTTGAATTTTGACAGCTATGACACGTCACAGGTTTTATATATGAACTAGCTGTTTCCCGCGACTTTGCCCGCGTGGAATTTGTTACGATTGGATTTCATGGGTTTTTTTTGCGCGGAACCCTAATTCTTTTACTAAAATAAAATAGCCTAAGCAACTCCTTATAACATCAGCTATCTGCCAGTGAAAATTCCGTCAAAATCGGTCCAGCCGTTTCAGAGATTAGCCGGAACAAACAGACAGGCAGACAGACAGACAGACAAAAATTTTAAAAATTGTTTTTGTTATAAGTACCGTTAATACTTTCATATGCATTTAGTAAAAAGCTGTGATTTTGACATTACAAACAGATGCTTCAATTTTATTTATTTATATAGATTATTCAGATCGGCGAAGGGGGAACAGCGACCAAGGTGCGAGACATCTGGTACTGCGTTAATCCTAAATCTTTCATACAATGGGATAGGCCCTAAATACAGTTTAAAGAGATAACCCTAAATATAAATGGAATGGGATGGGTTAATAAGAAAAGAATGAAAGGAATATTCATTAAGATTTCAATAAAGCTTTATTATATTCTTTTATAGTGCCTCATAAAAAGTTCGACGGCGAAGTTATAGCAATTAGGGTGAGGTTAAGTTGCGGCCTCTAGATAGTGCTACTTTTATTTGCGATAAAATAAAAGAAACTTGAAACGATTGTACGTTATTTTTATGTTTTCAAAAAGTAAATTACTTTATATATGTAGCATGAAGAAACTGGATTAAGTTTTGACGAATGCAATAAATCGTTTGAAAGGCGAGCACACAGTTCGCATAAGTGCGTGCTATAAAGGGTGCTGTGGGCCATAGGCATCTACATATTATATCCCCGATCAAGTATCAAATTTCATATGTGTTGTCCCACCAAAAGACTACGATGGAATGCCCCGTTACAAGTTTAAATGGTTCGTCAGTCACTATACAAAACACAGCTACATAATGCTGGTTTTTACGGTGGTATTCTGTGCAAGTGTGATTTTTCCTAATCAAGCTAACACCATTCCAGCCGCAGCCAAAATAAAATTTTACAATGCGGTAGAACCATTTCTGCGTAGGAGTTCATCTGGGTAGGTTCCACCCTCTTACCTATGTCTGCCGCCAAGTAACAGTGCTTGCACTGCTGTGTTACGGTCTGAAGGGTATAGAGAGCCACTATAATGAGGGTATCCATGACTTTTTCTACCACCAGGGCGGCGCCACTGGAAAGTGACGTGTAATATTTGACAGATTTCATAGCGGGGAAGTTAATTTGTTCAGAAAATGTAAAGGTTATTGTTTCTTTCTGTACTATTAGCTATATTTTATATCAAAAAGATTAAAAATAAATAAATCAAACCACAGATATTCATAAAAGTAGAAAAATAAAAAATAAAGTTAAAAATGTGCAAAAAATTAAAGAGCAAACCACTGACGCATTGTTTTGTATATTAATATAATACTCTAGAAACTGATAAACTTTTATTAAAAACAAACTTCTCAATTAAATATATATTGTGTAACAAAAAACTTTACCTCAGTGTCAACTAGCGACATCTGGTGAGCAGAAAATTATTAGCCCTCATTACAGGCTGTGAGGCATTCCATCTTAGTCCACAGGGATGACAACGCATCTTAACCTTCTTTGCTTGAAGTTGCCGCAATTTTCCTTTTACTGCAGAAGCCACTACCATAAGGAGGAATTTAAGTTCCCTTGTTATTCAGTTTTGTATAAAATACTGAAGGGTCGGTTCAACCACCATGTTCAAACCAGTTTTGAGGTCACAATCTTAGAAGAAGGAAATAGGTATTTGACCATACATTAAGCACATTCTATTATTATATTCTAATCGAATCTCAAAGCTGCATTTATATAATCTGCACCACATTTATTTCGTGGTAGAGCCACGCTGCGGCTATAACATGGTTGTAGCACGAATGGGTCGGCTTGTGCGGGGAAGGACCACACTCTCACAGAATAACAGCGTAAAATAGCAGCTTAATGCTGCTGTGTTTCGTATTGTGAGTGTAGAGAACCTGAGACAATTTTTACTGAAAAAAAAACATAGTTATGAAAAAATTAAATGAAAAATTACGTTATTATAACAATATTATACAAATTTGAAATAAGCTAAATTTTCCAAGCTTATTCTAGTTTTTACTTTTTCTTGATAACATTGAGTTTTTAAAGGAAACTGCAGTAGACAACCCGCATTCCAAGCGTGGCAACTATGGCAAATATCCCCCTATGAGGCAATCTATGGGGCAGGTATACTCAGCAGTGGACTTTTGATAGGCTGTGATGAATGAATTTATGAAAATACGCTAATACTAAACACAACCATTTATTTCTATTAGCTAATAATAAAATAAAATAATTTTACTTTCATTCTTCGAAACACCTTATCTATACATATAAATAATAATAAAGACTTTTACTTGGTTATTATAAGACATAGATAACCATTTTTGAAAATTTTGTCTGTCTGTCTGTCTGTCCGTCTGTCCGTCTTTCCGGGCTAATCTTCGGAATGGCTGAACTGATTGTGATAAAACTTAACAAACTAGAGAGCAATGCCACGAGAGATCTAGGCTATATTTTATCCGAAAAACGATAATCTAATAAAATAAATGGTCTTTGATTATCTTAAATCTAAATTTCGCTACATTAATACACCCTATCTAGGCGAAGACGGAGCGGATCGCTTGTTAGATAATAAAGTAAACAAAACAAGTTACCTTCGTACAAAATAATCTGAGAAGACTTTCATTCAATCCCCCAATGTCAAAAGCAATGACATTGGGGAATTGATTTGTTCTGTATTAACATCGTAAAATCGCTTGCGATAAAAGCGTAAACAAATCACGATCAGTAATGGCAAATTGTTGGCTTTAGGATATTTTACGAGGTAGTCCCCCCTTTAGCTGTCAAAAAATTGCGAGCGAAATAAATTCAGTAATTTTCATTAGTAAGCTTCTTATTTTATGTGATATAACGTTCTATAAGTTTTTTTTAAATAGAAGTAGAGGCAAACGAGCATGCGGTTAACCCTGATGTAAACAAAAACGTGAACATGTTTTTTTAATATGTATTTTTTTATCTTCATCGGTCGTAATTATCTATTGCTGGACATGGCTACAGTAGGGAGGGTTTGTCACATTTGCCACGCTTGGTAAATAGATTGCCGATCGCAGAACCAAACAACGACTCGCACTGTGCGATGAGCAGCGTCACTGTCGCCGGTCTGGGTATTTTAGACTTCATATAAATAAAGTTTCGAAACCGAATTTAGGCCACGTGGCAAGTCTCAATGGAGGCTAGTTATATGCGCAGGAGAGGATTATAGTGCCCAAGGGTAAGCGCAAGCAGAGGCGCACACTCTATTCCCTCACTCTCATAGTCTAATGAGATGGTAATCTAACACGACCGGAGAGAGATCAGGCGCAGGACCAACGGCTTTAAGTGTTTTCCGAGGCACGGGAGTGAAACGCCACCAACTTCCTGACTCTGAGTTGCTCCTAAGAATTTCTTGAACGAAAACCCAATGATTGCATTTAGCCTGACCCGGGATTCGAACCCGGGACCACATGTTCAATAACTTCGTTTAGAACCAATAAACCCACGAAGCATATTTAATATATAATAATATTAACCGTATATTGACGGTGTAAGAATATATACTACCCCAAACTGCTTTATAAAAAAAGAAATCGGAGCATAGTTCAGTTTACTTTACACTCGTGAACGTTTGCAACACCCGTACCATAAATTTCATTGAGTTTAAACAGTTTCTCCCTATAATAATATACCTTACAGGGACATTCAGGATGTGCTTAGATAGGACGCTAACATTAAATATTGTTGAGTTTCCTTTACTTAGAAATTACAAGTCTAATAATATTATAGCTTACAAATAGAAAATAAATGAATTATTTTCAAGTCCCCGTCAGGTTATTTACTGTAATTTTATTGGTGCTGGCGGGAATTAAAAGTGGTTTGCTCGCGTACTATGAAATTTTGAGTTCACTCATTAAATTTTTGATTTTTTTTTATGTATTAGAAATGGGCTCACTCTTGACCTTCATCTGGCCCCAGGGAAAAGATGAGATCTACGATGGAGCCAATTTGCCGAAGAGAACCCTGTTCACACGCACCTTGAAAAGGTTCAGGTTATACGTTGTTCACGCTGAGCAAGCCTTCGAAAGCTAATTTAGTGGTGAGCAAGGTTGGCCCCAGTTTTGCTCGCGTGGCATTTCACAGGCCTTATAATCACCCGAAAAGTCAAACGGACTAACCTGCTTTCATGGAAGAAATGGTGTGAATGGCGAAGCGGTGTGATCCTTGAAACGCCTCCGGCCGGAGGTTATCTGCTTATATATTTGCAATCTTCTTCACAATTGTGGTTATAAACCGCAAATATGTTTGAATATAAACAATACAACCGAATGTTCTGTATATTACCTCCAAAATCTTGCGAATAACCATTTAAGAGTATATATTTTATATTATAAGCGCGTGGACCGTACGCACCTTCCGAGCGCTCCACCGAGCCGACCGACCGTCGAGATTCGAATGGTAGGTGTCGCTAGTGCAGTGCCCACAGACAATCCGAAGTAAATTATAAAGCCCGAAATTAATATATATATATATATATATTAAAGTAAAGAATTCGAATGCCTCGAAAAAAAAAGACGCCGGCAGGGCATTTCACTCCTTGGCTATGCGCATTATAAAAGATGACTTATAGCACTTAGTGCAATGGATGGTAACCTGCAGAACATCTGGTACTCCGATAGTAGAATGGAGATGGCGGTATGAGCTTATGAAGCTCATATTCCGTTTTAATAAAAAAAAACTAGTTAATAATTAGTCTCAGGTTTAAACTACAATCTGATGCAATAAAGAAGTACCGTGCAAAATTTGCGAATTAAAATCTAAGTATGAAATTTGACAGCAAATGTAACTTTTGCAGTCTTTTACTTAGTCTATGGCGCCTGGTATCTATGGGATTTCTTCCATGACAAAGACTCTTCAAGAACTATAGTTTAAACCTAAGACTATCAATAAATCACGTTTTGTGATATAACCGAATCCCTACATTTATCCTCGATTAAGAATCAAAATGCAGATACGTTGTCACCCTTGAGAACTAAGATGGAATGCCTCGTTTTCAGTAAAAAGGGTCTCCAGTTATCTAAGCTCACCGTACGAAACATAGCAGCATTAAGCTGCTCTTTTACGCCGGTATTCTTTGAGAGTGTGGCCTTTCCCCGGTTCAGTCAAACTATTCGTGCTACAACCATAATATAGCTGCAGCATGGCTCTACCACTCAAAATCCTGATAGTGATCTGGTCTGGGTATTTTAGGACTTACAATTCCTTTACTATTCAGGCAACACGACTCTGGAACTCCTTGCCCGAACACATTAGAAGAGCGCCAAGTAAGGACTGTTTTAAAAAGTTGGTACATGGCTTTCTTTTGAAACGAAGCGATGTTGGATGTTAAGAATGATGATGATATATTTTGATACATTTAGATGTTTTATTATTTGCAATTTCAATATATGTATTTTATTATTATATGTAACGTATATTATATTATATCTATGTATGATACATATTTTGTTAATATATTTACATATATATGTAAAGTTTTTTTATATTATACATATGTATATCTTAGTATGTATGTATGTATGTATATATATGTATTTGCACCTGTCACAAAATCTCATCACTCCACGGATTGACTGGCAGAGAATGCCGATAGGCATTAAGTCCGCCCTTTGTTACCCTTGTTATTAACGTGTCAACAAACAAGATTAAATAAATAAAAATAAATAAATATGGGTATGTCCTGCACAGATAAGTACTTAATAGCGTCTTATTTAATCTAACCAGTTTGTACTTATTACTTGTTTTAACTTTTTTACAGTTACGTTGCGTATATGTTTGTTTTATTAGAAATTTAACGAAATAATTATTTTATTTTTGCTTGGTAGCGATAAAAGTCATATTTGAACTTGCGTAGTTGAATAAAAATGACCGTATATTATCCAGAATAATTAACTATCAATTTACCAAATTTCATTTATCAGTGGACTTCAATAGGCTGTAATAGTGTTTATGGTGATGATGATATCAAATTAAATGTAAATCCGGCGAATACTTTAATAATAAAATAATAAATATGAATACACGGACAGAAAAAGAGACGAAAATTCTAAAAAGCACTAGTTTGGTCTACCGTAAGCTATAGTCCTCAGCGTTACTTTGTTTCTTCCAGAAAATATTAAAATTACAGACACAATTTTTCTACAGATTTATTAAATGTATATAGATTACATACTACTGAAGTCGTTGATCGATGTCAATGTCAAAGTTCGTATAATACACACCACTTTACAACAGGCTTCCGCTGCACTGCTTGCTAGATGCAAATTGAAATTATAAGTTATTCACAACTTGTCTAACTAACTAGGTTATGACATCGTTCCGACCAACTGTTTCACTTCACGAATGACGACATCATCGCAAACTCAATTTCATTTTCCAATGTTGGAAACTTAACCTTATTAAATATATTTCATTCTCCCGGCATTTATTTCATAAGCACGATGAAATATTCCAATAATTTATTAGTTACAGCTTCCTAAATTTAGACGGCCACGGTTTAAGAAGTTAATGTATTTAATACTTGCACTATTACTAGTAATTGCTAGCTTTGGCAAAAGACCAGTAAACAAAAACAGAAGTGCACCTTATTGCTGAGCCGTTTCCATAGTTTCCACAGCGTGCAATCCGAGTTAGTTAAGGATACTCACCCTGTAAATATATGCTTTGTCAGCACATCGCATAACATAGCAACAAAATGAAGGGGTTGACTCAGCATTTACTTTACATGTCTATAAAATATTGCAAAATACATAATGAAATTTTCTAGAACAAATTATGCTGACATCCATGAGAATAACATATACGACACTCTTTGTTTCCTGATGTTTCAAACTAACTTTAGAAATTATATTGAACATTGCAAAATACATAATAAGATTCTCTGGAACAAATTATGCTGACGTTCATGAGAATAAGTTTTGTTCCCAGTTGTTTCCAACTATGTATAAGTAATATTCCATTTTTATTGTCAATCTGTTCTCAGACTTCGCTCGTTTTATTTTACACTGTTTTATTAAATAAAAATTATATTTTCAATCAATCAATCAATTCCTTGACTAATTCGATCCTAACTAACTCGATCAAAGTGTTAATTGCACTTTTAAGTGCTGATTTACCACGTGCACGGCGCTGAAGGAAACCATTATGGGGCAGGTCATGCATGTCCGAAAAATTCAAAAAAATTATTTCCAAGAAGACACGTGAAGTTTGCCAACACGCATTAGGAGAGCGTGGTGGACACTTTCTTGTCATTGAAGTCTCTCAAAAATAAGAGGAGGCCTGTGTTCAGGTCTGGAACGTGTATAGGCTGTAAATTCTCACCTTATGACAGTAAACTTGTAACCCCCATATACTATGTGTGAATCAATATATTTATCGAAAATATTTTTACTAATCCTGTGGTGATAAATAGAGGATTAAGTTTTTAGTAACACTATTGAGACGACATTTTAATTGTATATATTCTTTAGTCCACTCTAAAGGGTCAAAAAATTAACCTTTTAATAATAGGTCGAGAAAAAAGTTTCTTCGTATTTTGTTTCTATAAAATTGAAGAAAAGTCTCTTTGTTTGTACTGTTTGTATCTGGCTGGTTTTAATATCAATACATATAGGACATTAAGAAAAAGAAAAATAAAAAATATAAAACGCTTTCCCGCCATTTTTCAATTGTTTTTCTGTCCGCCAAAATGAGTGAATCTAACGAAGAAATTCGATACATTCTGAAGTTTTATTACAAAAAAGGGAAAAATGCGATTCAAGCCGCGAAAAAAATTTTTGACGTTTATGGACCTAATGCAGTGTCAGTAAGAGTAGCAAAAAGTTGGTTCAAGCGTTTTCAATCCGGGAATTTTGATGTCAAATGTGCAGCTCGCTCTGGTCGCCCTCATATGGATGAAGTCGATGCCATTTTTGAAAAAGTGGAGCAAGATCGGCATATTAGTAGTAACGCCGAGGAATTGAGGATTGACCACACAACAGTTTTGATACATTTGAAAAAGTCTGGCTATACAAAAAAGCTTGATATTCGGGTACCACGCGAGCTCACTGAAAGAAATCTAATGAATCGTGTACTTGCGATTCTCTATTGAAACGTAATGAAAACGAATCAATTTTGAAAAGATTGATCACTGGTGATGAAAAATGGATCATCTACGACAAGAACGTGCGAAAAGGATCATGTCAAAGGATAGTCAAGATCCACAGACTGTAGCGAAACCCGGATTAACACGCAATAAGGTGATGCTGTGTGTATGGTGGGATTGAAAGGGCATCTTTTATTATGAGCTTTTACCGCCGGGCAAAACCATCGATTCGAATCTCTACTGCCAACAACTAATGAGACTCGAGCAAGAAATTGGGAAGAAAAAGTCTTACATCATGATAACGCCAGGCCACTTAACAAAAATTGAGGGAGCTTGGTTGGGAAGTGTTAATGCATCCACCATATAGTCCTTGTATATAGTGTCCTACCTCGCACCTTAGATTTTCACCTGTTTCAGTCTCTTCAGAATTCTTTGTATAGGGATAGGTTAACATCAGGAGAGGACTGTCAAAACTACTTGTCGCATTTTTTTGATCAAAAATTCTAAGATTTCTACAGCAACGAGATTATGTTACTACCCACAAGATGGCAACAAGTTATCGAACAAAATGGTATATATATATATTGTTATTAAATTTAATTAAACTTTGAAAAAAATATGTCATTAATTTGTATATAAAATAAGAAGAAACCTTCCTCGACCTATTAAAAAGTAAACGATCAACGAATCAAAGTATTTAAAAAATTAAATGATTTCCACATATTAGTTTCTGAAGTAAGGGTACTTTAATTATACTATTTTTATTTATTTATTTTATGTGGAAATTATTTCATTATAATATTAAGTTTATTAAAGTCAGCTTTTACTTTTTATTAAAAGTTAAATTTTTTAGTTAATAGACATTCTATACTCATTAGTACCGTGAATCTGAGTAGACTCTACGTAGCAGGTTCGTTAAATATTCATATTACATATTCAAATTCACAAGGAGAATATTTCTGGAACAAACAGTATGGCAATTTTGAAGTGTAGATATATTATATTATAGCCAGTTTTGTAATTCTTATAATGCTCGAATGAACGCTAATCAAACTCTGTCGGCGTAAGAGAATCCATCATCCTATTTCATCATGTGAGTGTAGTAAGAGACGACTATTAAAAATTCCAAAAAGGCCTCATGGTTTCCTATAGATACGCTAAATATGTAAAATACGCGGACAGAGGACGGGGTGGAGGGCTAAAGGCGCTGCCAAAGATTCTCCAATTCGCCTGTCAAGTGTAATGATTATGGTGAATACTGAAGGAGTTGCTTTTTTAATGGTATCATATAAAGCGACTAATTTTTATGTGTATTCTTTTGAGAGATAAAGAGAGAAGACTTTCAAACTTATTTATATTTTCTCTATAACAACAAAAGTAATATCAGGTCTTTACCTATGAAATTGCCGTTTTTTATGAAATAAGTTAACGTATTTTTTTTTCTATTTTTTTTCTATTAATCAAAGTAATCACCCATGCAATCGATGCATCTTTGCCAACGCAGTGGCAGTTTACTGATGCCCTTCTTGAAGAAATTAGCTGGACTGGAGGCAACAAATTCTTCAAAGATATACTGTACTGCCTATTATATTGAATATTTTTCCCACCAAAAGGTTATCCAAATTCTGAAAAAAGTACAAGTCTGTAGGTGCAAGGTCTGGTGAGTACGGTGGATGATGGAGAGCTTCCAATTCCAGCTTTTGTAACTTGGATACCGTTTGTTATATAGTATGAGGTCGCACGTGGTCGTGCAGGAGCGGCAGGGACGAGCGATTGACAAAAGCTTGTGTTCAGTTCTTCACAGTACACATCTGCAGTAATGCTCTGGTAAGAAGCTGTGATGAATCACACCGGCACTAGACCACCAAACAGTGATCATCATTAAGGGCATTGTTTAGGTGCTGAACAAGGATCCAACCAACGTGATGAGCGCTTGTGATTGTCAGACAGAATCCATTTTTTGTCGCAGGTAACAATGCGGTTCATAATTACTTCGTTGTGTGCCTGTTGAGCAGTGCAAGGCACGACTCGTTCATTTTTACCTTGCCAATTTGACGCAAATGGACCAATATTGTTTTGATGCTAACGTTGAAAGATGCTGCTAATTCAGCTGTGGATTGAGTATCATCAACTTCCACAATCGCCTTTAAATCGTTTTGTCGACCAAAGTTTTCGGACAACAACGGGGTTCATTTTTCAGGTCGAAATTTCCAGAACGGAAGCGGGTAAATCAATAGCAGGTGGTGCGTTTGTTTGTAAGGTACGTGAGGGTAATATGGTCACCTTAAGCTTTGCCGCCCTATAAAACCAAAAATAGGAGGAGTACAAAGACAAAAACACAAAGTCGTATAATATAAATAATATATTAGGAAAAATTGCAAACAAGTTTTGGCAATACTTACGAACACTTCGAAAAATCAACTTAAAAAATAATTACAATACACAATACTAAAATCTGCTAAAATATTTACTATAATATCACCTGTCGAAATGGCGTCGATAAAACAGCGCCCTTTTGACCCTATATTATTTGATTGACTGATGAAGAGCTATCGTATCACAGAGCCTTCTATGTAAATTAGGCTGTAGTTTTTGAGTTATAACAAAGTGACCATATTAACCGGATAACCATATTAACCGGATAACCATATTACCCTCATGTACTATAGTATTCGCTCCGTAAACGTCGTTGATCTTGCGTGCCGCTTGAGCCGCGTTGCTGCCACGACGGTACCCATATTCCATAATTAATCGAATTTTTAACGTATCCGTGATGACGAAAAAGATTCAAATGCGATGAATATAACGCTAATCAATAAACAAATGACTAATTTTAAGAAATGAATTCCACTTTTTTAATAAAATTAATTTGAAATTAGAATTCTTAGCCAAACAAAAATAATTTTGATTAAATGGCCAGTACTGCAGAACGGCAATCTCATAGGTATCTATTATATTAGGTCCTTACGTATGGAATTAGCGTTTTGTCGTACTGACCACTTTGATCTGAAATATCTCCTCTTTGGTTAAGAATTCCAAATTCAAATTTATAAATTCATTTGCTGGTACATTTGTGTTTTGAAAACAGTCATTCATTTGTTTTTTCCTCCTTATTTTATTCTTTGGCGTCGCTTATTTCCGCACAATGGAAAACATGAAATATCGGTATATTTACGAGTACGAGTTCTACCGTGGCACCAGTGCTGCAGAAACAGCTCGAAGGATTAATGATGTGTACGGCGCTGGTGCCGCAAAAGAAAGCACGGTACGTTTTTGGTTTCGACGTTTTCGTTCTGGAAATTTCGACCATCAGAACCAACCCCGTGGACGGCCAGAGAACAAAGTGGAAAATGAAGAATTAAAGGCTATTGTGGAAGCGGATCCATCACAAAGCACTTCAGAGATAGCTGCAGGCTTAGGGGTAAGTGATAAAACTATTAATCCACTTGAAGCAAATCGGGAAGTAAAAAATCTTGAACGATGGGTACCTCATGAATCGAACTTGCAAACACGCGTCGACTGCTGTGTTACTTTGCTCATCCGACACAATAATGAAGGGATTTTAAATCGAATCATTACTTGTGATGAAAAGTGGATACTGTACGATAATCGGAAGCGATCGTCGCAATGGCTGCACCCTGGAGACCCAGCCAAATCCTGTCCCAAACGAAAATTGAGTCGGAAAAAGTTACTTGTGAGTGTTTGTGGACTAGCGCCGGGGTCGTTTACTACAGTTTTCTAAAATCTGGCCAAACGATTACGGTAGATATCTATTGTCAGCAACTACAAACCATTAAGGAAGAACTGGCTGCTAAACAACCGAGATTGGTCAATCGCTCTAGGCCACTGCTGCTTCACGACAACGCAAGACCACACACTGCACAACAAAGAACCACTAAGTTAGATGAGCTACAATTGGAATGTCTGCGACATCCACCGTACTTCCCGGTACTTGCTCCAACAGATTACCATTTTTTCCGGAATTTGGACAACTTCTTACAAGGAAAAAAATTCAACTCCGATGCAGCAGTCCAAACCGCCTTCAAAGAGTTTATTGATTCTCGCCCCCATGGTTTTTTAATAAAGGGATCAATGAACTACCTATGAGATGACAAAAGTGCATAGATAACAACGGTGCATACTTTGATTAATTAAATATATTTAAAAAAATTATATTCCTCCCGTACAAAACGCCAATTTCGTATATAAGGACCTAATAGTAATGTACTTTCAATAAAATACTTAGTTTGCTTCTAGATAAGACTCACTTTTTTTTATGTCCTCACTAATTTTCACTTCACTCACAGTTTCATTTCTTTTTGTTGATGGTGTTTAAATTTTTTCAAAAAAATGTCATTACGTAGAGTCTTCAATTATATTAAATTTTTTTATTTTATTAAGATAAGATAATATGCTTTATGTTGCTACTTTATCGTGTATATGTATATGTAAATGTGTATGTATAGGGTGGCGCAGAAGTAATGTCATAATGTGAATCATAGAGTTACGTACGCCAGTATATTCCAAGTCTATGATGTGAATGCGCCAAATTTTTTGCAAATGGCGTCTAACGTCATTTTGCTTTTTTTTTTTGGAGTTTATGGCCTGGTATCTAGCTATCTACCTTTAGGCCAAGTCTTAGGTATTTTTATTCGGTTTATTATAATTTTTTTCATAGTACACTGCTTCACAATATGTTGATGCGTCACATTGTGCAGCTCTTGGGAGATTTTGACGGCAACTTGAGTCAGCAGACAGCTGACAGTTGGCGATGGTATCTCAAGGCGTCTAAGCAGATAGACACCTTATCTTGAGAATCACATCACCATCAGAGCACTTGTATCACCGTTTCCACTAATAGTTCACATGCGCAGACACTTAGTACATAAAATCGCACCACTTTTACATATCAAAATCCACTTCAAACCATTATTCAAACAATAATACAGGAGCAGCAAACCGCCGCCGATCAAGTTCCCGCCAAAACTCTCCGTCATTTTGCTTTGACTTTAATTTTACAGATAGACAGAGTTGTGTTCTGTGTTCTGTGACACAATTACGCTCTACCGAGAGGACAGAGATTTAGTTGATAACTCTCGGTAAAGAGTAATTATAATCTGTGGTTGATAACAAGCAATGCAGCGATACAAACCTGAAGAATGCGGAATTATTGTTACTGCTTATTCCAACAATTTTCGGTCTGTTATTTCAACGCAGCGTAAATTTTGTCGTCTCGTTCGTCTTCCTATTCGTGTTGTACCATGTGCGTGAACAATTGAGCGTTTGGCTGAGTGTCTCGTGCAAACAGAGTCCACTAGAGATGTCGCAAGAAGTGGTCGGTCCCGTACAGCTCGTTCGACCGAGAATATCGCTGCTCTGGCCGAGAATCTCCGGCAATATCCACAAACATCAACAAGATAACCGTGAAGCAGTGGCTTAGCAATGAGTTGCGGCGCTGAGGGCCACAGGTTTGAATCGCACGGAATAAGTATTTGTATGGCCTACAAATAATTGTTCGAAATGTAAGTATGTAAAGGATACAGGAGAAAATTCTAGTGGGGTAACGTTTCTAATAAAAAAATTAATAAAAAATCTGGAAAAGATTTATTAAAATATTATAGTTATAAGGGTTGTTTTTTCGTAAATGTTGAAGTGTATGTGAATTATCAATATAGTAATAATAATAAGAGAAATATTATGACTTTCAAAGCTTTGTGTGAATAAAGTTTCAATTCATATAAAGTTTACATGCCGTAACTGTTTACTTGTCACTTTTTATTTTATGTGCAAAGCAGATAAAAAATAATGGAATCTGGCTTGAAGCCAAATTAAAAAAAATGTACAAAAGTTTCTCTAAGTCTTTCTACAGAACATTTCTCATCTTTCTGCAATATGTTTAAATTGTTTGGAAAATCTAAAAGTCCGCGCCTCATGAGCGTTTCATTTAATTTTGATGAAAAAAATAAATTGTATTCCTGACTTTTAAAATATTTTATTTACGTGTATTAAATTTAGCACTCTATTATTTTAACAGATAGTGTTACCTACAGGGAAAAAAATGCTTACCAAAATAAATCGTTTACACAAAGTATAAAATCGATATAGGCTGTATGGTACATTTATCCTTTGTCTATCAAATGCTAAAAAAAATATTTGAGAGCGCCTTTAAATTTTTAATAGCAATAAAACTTATAAAAGTTGAAAATCACTTTATTAACAAACAGCGCATACTAGGCTATTGATATGAAATAGAAACCAGTTGATGTAATTCTGAAGCTAATAAAAAAAAACCTGGTCTCGATACCTCAATGTTTTCGGGTGTTACCGTGACCACTTACAAAATCAACATCCGGACGTCCACCTAAAAAATTTTCCAACCGTTTTTCTTTTTCAAAGTAGCAATATAAAATGATTTTTTAGAAAATATAAGTTGGATTAATTAGAGTGTTTTCTTGATATACGACTACTCATATTATCGTATAATTGCAATATGGTATAATAGTGGCATAATAGTGGCATTTTAAGAACACAAAATTACTTGACCTTGACGTGTCGAGTGTAGAACACACCTATAACGTTTCGCGTTATGAGGCGTGCAATAAATGCCACAGTCTACTCTTAGAAAATATTTTTGTTAATTACTTAACATATATTGATAATTTATTTACTTTTAGTATAAATAGATACAAGTCCTATAAATTAAAAGTATGGAAAGCTACAACTAGATAAGAAGCAAGGAAGGTTCATTTTCGTCTACGTCATCAGCCTTTTAAAAGTCATCCTCTGGACATAGTTCTCTCATAGTTGCAGGCAGAATTTACCTGCTTCTGATTCATCTTTTGGTGATCTTTAAATGTTTTTTCTGTCATTTTTCATAGTCACTATATTACACACACACACACAAACCAGCTTCTTGTTTCGCCACCACACATTTCAAATTGAATTATCTTTGAAAAATCAAAATTAAAAAAAGCATAAATGTGTTCTCAAATTATTGTTGGGGTGATATTATTCCTTAAATTTTGTACGAGATCACCACCAAAGTATAACCTATTTAATAAAAGAAGAATCATTAAAATCAGTCCAGCAGTTTCCAAGAAATCGATACATATGCCTAAAACACATACGCATCGAATATATTCGTAAAACCCTATCGTTTTTAAAACTCGTTTAATAATTGAAAAGAAAAGTATCATATCAATGATATTGATATGATCAATTGATATAATACTTCTGTTTTCAATGTGGAAACAATTTTCTATCCATTGTTATTATCCGTTTTGAATTCACAATGAGTTAATTCAATATTGAATCCGGCACTAAATACTGTTTGTCAGTTTACATTCAGTAACTGATTACCGATTCCGGCTTGTTAATTAGCTGTAATCTAAAAATAGTTTGGAAAATCCAAAAGTGTAAATATCTAGATCGGATTCGCGTGGTGACCGACATGTGCAATCAAATCATGCAATTAGATTACCAGTGTTTCATAGCATCAAGGTCGTAGAGGGCGGTGCATGCTCCAATTACAAGCGTGTTAATGCTGGTGTTCCATAAGGCTGCGTGCTATCGCCTACGCTGTTTCTTCTGTTATATGTTGCAAACCAACAGCATTCATTGATATGTGGACGATAGCACTTGTGATGCTTTTTACACCGTCCGTGTTAATATTTCTCGGGATTACGTTGTCAAGTATCGGAATAAGCTTGTGTCTGGCGTAGAGTCTTTGTTAAACAAAGTCTCGGATTGGAGCGACTTAATCTTATCCAAGTTATCCCTTAGAAGATACATTTGGCCGTTTACCCCAAAAAAACCCTTTGTCTTATCTCCTCAAGTTCAGGGAATAATATTTCATTTCAGCCTACCACTTTTATGTCGACGATATGCAAATCTATATTCAGTTCTCTCTTGAAGATCTGTCTAAAGCTGTTGACACTAATAACGCCGATCTGACTTGTATTTCGAACTGGAGTAAATGATATGTTTAACGATTAATTCTAAGAAAACTCAGGCTATTGTCGTCGGTAGCTCTAGATTAATTGGAAACATTGACTGGTCTTCCCTACCTCCTATTATACTAGACTGCACTCAAATCCCTTACAGTAACAAGCTTAAAAACCTGGGGTTGTATCTTGACTCGTGTATGCCTTGGACCTCACAAGTTAATGAGGTTAGTAGAAAAATGTTTGCTGCGTTAGGCTCTTTACGAGATGACGTAGTTTTCTTCCCACAGTAACTGAAGTAACGCTCGCTCAGTTTCTACTTCTGCCTATCCTTGACAATGCTGATATTCGTTATCTTGATATTACGGAGGAACGGCTTAATTAGCTTGAGCGCATTCAAAATTTATGTATAAGATTCATATTTGGGCTTCGCAAATATGATCACATCTCTGAATTTCGCAAACAGCTCAAATGACTCCCGATCCGTTCACATTCTCTCCGCTTTGTATGGCGTGCTGTTTAATCCTTCCACTCCTCATTATTTAAAAGACCGTTTCTAGTATCTTTTACCCATAATCGGTTCCTTCGATCCTCTGTCAATCTTTCTCTCTCTACTCCTTTGCACTCTTCCTCCTTTTTTAAGAAATCCTTTACTGTCACTGCTGTGCGTTTGTGGAACTCTTTACCTCTCCATATTCGTCGTGCTAAACCTCTTCATTCTTTCAAAAGTTTCGTTAAATCGTATTACTTACAACGCTATTAGATATATTACTTTTCCTTTTTCGTACTTTTTTATTTAATCTATTATATCATATTATATATCATTTTCACTTATCTTTTTTTATATGTATTTTCATATATATTTTTAGTACGCCCCCTCTACTTTAACTATTGTTTGCATCAGTTCTCTATGCAAAGGTTGTCTGGAAGAGATCACTTTCAGAGTGATAAGACCGCCTGTTGTACATATTTTACTTTAGATTTAACTCTACTCGTTTTTCTGTATTTTGTTGAACAATAAAGAATAAATGAATATATAAATATAATGCTAATATAAACTTATTACTAATTTCCTGGAGATAGAAATCTAATAGACAATATATTTTATATCTTCTAAAATAAGGCTGACTCTCCCAGCTTTCCTAAAGTTTAGGAAAGCCATTGACCTTATGCGGACATAGAAAATGGCGTGAAATAGTTCTACGTTCTTTTATTTCACAGCGAATAAAACTTACGCCGTTATCTAGGGGCCCCAACTTAATTCCCCTTTACTTACTACTTTTGTTGTAACTTAGACTGCTTAGACGTTCAACTTTTTATGTGATGCCATAAAAATAACACAATAAAGCTAATATATAAGATCTATAGAAAAAAGTTGATACATAAATGTTTTAAATGTCTTGGTAAGATAATGATGACCATCTGGCCGAATACTACTAACGAAATCGTTTATTAACAGGTGGAATTTGCACTTTGGTTACATTTGGTTCCCTCAATATTTTTTACAGAAGTAAGGGTGATAAACGAACACACAATCAACCTGATGGTAAGTGAATTCTGTGGCCCGTGGATACCTACATGTATTACTATCAATCCTGAGCACTTAGATGAAGTGCCTCGTTTCCAGCAAAGAAATAAAATTTTAATAAAAAGTAATAGCCGAG
Organism: Parnassius orleans; assembly: GCA_029286625.1. Classification (NCBI taxonomy): domain Eukaryota; kingdom Metazoa; phylum Arthropoda; class Insecta; order Lepidoptera; family Papilionidae; genus Parnassius; species Parnassius orleans. Next base: position 678,152 of record JAGSMP010000074.1, read on the forward strand.
TTCAGAAACTAATACGAATAAAATAATTTCAATATTTGAAGTCGGTGCTAAGACATAGCTTATAGAAGAATGAAAGCCCCGATTTCAGACTTCAGAATCGAAGTCGAAGTGTAAACTTCCTCCTTTTTTAAAGTCGGCTTTAAAGAGTCTCCAGTACTAAAACGAAATGAAATGTATTTATTTTAACGTAAGAAATCATAATTTTGTTTTTTAAAGGTTATTTTTTTTAAATTTACTACCGTTTTGACTTGTGATTTCCCCATTCAGAGGAGAAACGGCGAAAGAACCATCGCAGGTATCCTTTTTCAAGCATTTTTAATGGCTAACATTACAAGGGTATAGAGTATACAAATGAAAAATCTTTTTATATAAATTTTATATTTTTCATTGGTATATACACACATAAAACAATCAAAGGTGGCTTCGGATCGTGCTTTGTGGCATTACTTTGGGGTGGCCTATGTTCAGCAGTGGACTTGTGATGGGCTGTAATGATGATACACACTCATTTGTAACATTCAATTTCTACATTTAATAACATTGGAGCTCATCAGCGTATAGCAATCCCGTGTCAGACCTGTCGGCATAAGCTCGCCAGCGGCTACTCGGTGAGGTAATATAATCTTTATATATAAAAATTACGTGTCACATTGTTTGTCCGCGATGAACTCCTAAACTACTGAATTGATTTCAATGAAATTTTGCACACTGTGTGCAATTTGGTACAACTTGAGAGAAAGGATAGTTTTTATCCCGATAAGAGACCCTGAATATTTTTTATTGCGAATTTAAGGATTTTTTAAGGCAGAACAACGTCTGCCTGGCCAGCTAGTTATACTATAGTTATAATTTTTATAGGAGTAGATAATGGATCGCTACGTCTCAGAGGGTGCGATAATTTACGCGTATTAACCGTTCAGAAATGTTTACTCAGTTCGTCTCAGCCTGTAGGAACGTATTCGGCGGGAATCCAAACACTAGATTAAATTACTGTTTGCAAGATAATTGCTTTAGCTGTCTTCATAATACTTCAACGCTACTAATAGTTTAAAATAGAATAACGTTTACCGTATTACTATTTACTTTAATATGCATATCCCAACCAGGCGAGAACTAGGAAAAAATAGGAGTATTTTACTAAAGTTATATCAAATATAAGAAAACTACCAATGTAAAACCCTTTAAAAATTTAAAATAGTAACTTCCACAATATGTCTTAGATAGCTTTTGAAGTCGGTGCTGAGACATGTGTATCGAAGAATTGAAGCCCCATGAAATAGTAGTCTGTAGTGTAGTATATATATAGCCCTCACGACTATATATATTAGAGTTAATTAAGAATAAGGAGGTATAATTAAAGTTCTTGTACAAGCAACACGTCTCCTATTTATTAAAACCTTCAACATTACATGGCGACCCTGCCGGGCGGTGCGCTGCGACAATGCACGCGCACCGCCGGGAATACCCATAAAAGAAGAAAAAATATTATGAAATCTAAATTAAATTATGAAGGGCTTGTTAAGAAGATTGACAATAAAAAAAATAACAAAGAGAACAATACCGGATGTGACAAATAAAATTTAAATTATGAATATAAAAGAGACAACAATTTTACTTATATTTAAGAAGATTTTTGAAAGACCAATTTAGTGAACAACCAAGAAATGACAAACAAAGAAGAAATGAAGAAAGACCTGAAGAAGAAATTATGAAGAAGCTCTAGTAACATTGCTATTAAATCAAGATTGACAAGTTTCAAGAAGAAGATTTCAAGATCCAGAAAACATCTTAATCAATATTCCTTCAAGATAAAGTACCAATTTTATCAAAAATAAAACGAAAGAAGAAAGAACAGTGCTTAACCACGTGGTGAGCTAACAACATCTTTGAGTGCCAGAGCAGCAGAGAATCAGGAGTACAACCAACGACCAGCCAAGTTCCGTAGCAGAGGGTGGCAGATACTACGGACTTCCATTTGGCACGATCCTGACACATCTCTCGCCTCCTTCACATCTATATACCTACATACACGCTCTCGTCGGTTAAAGGTACTCTTAATTTGGCCCATTTTAATATTATTACTATATTATTACTTAAATAATGTTATACACAGTTCTGGGGAAAGAAAACTTTTAAATCATTAATTAACAAGTAGGAAAAACATTAGTACTTATTAATAGAAAAATTCAAAATGATGTATTAAACGCAACAATTAATCGGTAAATAACCACTTGTAATAATAATAATTCTTTTTGCAACAATATGGTTGTACAATGGTGTTTAAGTATAATTTAGTTTTTATATTATATTATAGTAGTGTGCAAATATTAATGGTCAAGTAACTATAACAATATTTATCGAAATTTTAACAACACATAAATTATTCAATATTATTCAATTTATATGGTAACTAATTAGTTATGTAACAGCGTCAGAGGAAATACCAACGTAAGATTGTTATTATGGCTCAATGTCATATACTATATTCTGTTATACTATACATATATTATACTATAATTATATGTTGAAATACTTTAAATGTACATAAAATTATCTTGTTTACATTGCCTTACATACAGGGTTGGCCACAGGAAAATAAAATAAGATACAATTTAAATTTATTAATGAATAACTTTTCATTTAATAACAATATAAACTTGACATCTAATTGTTATAATTATAATAATATAATTAATTTAATAGACATAAATAATTTAATTAAGAAATTTTGACTAGAGATAGGTATTACCTATCCAAATATATTTAAGACAGATAGCAAATGTGCTATCTTATTGTTTATATATTAACTCAGCCAAGGACTTGGCTACACCGACATCTGCTTTTTGAGCAGTGTAATGACTTATTATGTAATTTGGAATCAGTTCCAAGTAATTTAAATTAGAAAATGAGACAATAGAGGTAATTCTAGCAGTTATAATAATTTAAATAATTTAGAATGTAGCTTACAAAACCTTCATTGTATGACTCACAGAGTGATAATAAAATTGTTTACACCTGGTGCATCAGAATATACAAGGCATGATAGGCAAAGAGCTAGAAATTGAATTGTTCTAAATAGCAATAATATTCATATTTTATGTATTACTGAACATTAAAAGCTTATAACATAATGTTTAATTTCAGTAATCACCAGGTGGTCAGTTCGTTCAATAGAGAAACGGTTTTAAGAGGTGGCTCGTTAATATTAGCTAGTAAATTATTATCATGTAAGGAACGAAGATATTGTGAGCCTCTCTGTTGAGCGAACTGTAGAAATGGCTTGGTTGAGTTTGAGCACCTCATTGTTGTGTGCGTCTACAGACCCCATGTTCTATATACAATACTTTTGAAAAATTATGGAGGAAGTTTTGTTGTTTAATAAACAGAATAAATCTGTTGTAATATGTGGAGACTTTAATATCAATCTCCTAGAAGCCTTCCACCAATATTAAATTTAGATCATTGTTTAAATCTTATGGTCTTTTAATTTATTTTTAGAGCCAACGTATTACTGAATGTAGTGAAACATATAGATAACATTTTACAAATGTTGCCGTTGCATAAATGTATAATTCAAAATTGAGTTCTGATCACTGTGGACAGTTAGTTTGTTACCTTATGTTCACAAAAAGCAAGTAGATGAGAAAATTGTGTTTGTTCCTGTAAATGCTAGTCGCTTGGAGAAGTTTAGAAGTAACATAGTGAAGAAACTTCCATCACTTTCATACCAAATGATCCTAATTTTTATATGGAACAGTGTTTAACTTATTTGCAATGAATTTGATAATATTTTTACTTAAAACGTTCTCCTTGAACAGTCGGGAGGCTTTCAATGAATGGGCGACAGTAGGAGTCCATAAGAGAGACAAAGGTTATATGAACTTTACCATGAAAGGTCATATAACCCAGCGTCGAATTTAGGAATATGTTAAAAATATTCAAAAATATTTAAAGGAGTGCTCCAAAGCCAAGTCTTTGCATTTGAGCAACAAAATTAAGACGGCTTCTAATAAAATTAAAATGACGTGGAGTATAATTAATAGTGAAACTGGTAAGGTCAACTCTCGCAATTCAAACTACCGGTTGAGTTTAACAACAAATTAACGGAATCAGATCAGAATGTTGCAATGGTTTTTGAGAAGTATTTTACGGATATTCCGATCTTAACCACTATGTCACTGAATTCTTCTCCTGCCGTCGCCGAATCATTGCTTAAACAAAATGTAAATGCGTGTACAAAGACATTTACATTTCATAAAATATCATCAAAAGATATTGTAAAATATTTTAAAACTATTGATGTTAAGAAAACTGCGGATCTGTGGGGCATTTCCGTTAAAGTTATTGCGTCTATAATCGATATAATCGCGCCTCAACTAGCTATTATTTTAATACTAGTATCGAATATGTGTGTTTCTGATTTGATGAAGCATAGTAAAGTAATACCTTTATTTAAATCTGGTAGTACATTAGACCCCGCCAATTTTAGACCCATTTCTGTACTGCCAACACTAAGTAAAATTTTTGAAAAATTATTCTTGATCAAATGTTAATTTTTTAATGTTAATAATTTACTTCATAAAATCAATTGGTTTCACAAGGGTCGCCTCGACAACTGATGCTGGTGTTGAGCTGATTAAATATATTTTCAATGCATGGAGAATTACAGGATGCTTTGGTATATTCTGTGACCTATCCAAAGCCTTCGATTGTGTTCACCATGAAACATTAATCAGGAAACTACAACACTACGGTGTAAGAAGTAATGCTCTTAAATTAATTGTTTCATATTTAAGTAACAGAACTCAAAAGTTGTCATTAATAGTATGAGCTCTTCCGGGTCGATAGTACAAATGGGCGTGCCTCAAGGCTCCACCTGGCCCTTCTTTGTATATATTAATGACTTACCTTACATAGTAGGGGATAACCATAATATAGTATTATTTGCTGATGACACTTCATTAATTTTCAAATTAAAACGACAATTATTAAAATATGACGAAGTAAATAATGCTATATCTAAATTAGTAAATTGGTTTAATGTTAATAACTTGCATTTAAATAGCACTAAAACGAAATGTATGAAGTTCGTGACCCAAATGTCAGACAATTAAATACTAATGTAATTTTAAATGGGGAGAACTGAGTCTTGTCGATACCACCATTTTCTTGGAATAACACTAGACGCGAAGCTTCAATGGAGCCCCATATATCAAAGTTAGCAAGCAGACTTAGTTCTGCAGCATATGCTGTAAAAATTAGAAATCTTACCAGTGTGAAACAGCTAGACTTGTTTACTTTAGCTATTTCCATAGCATAATGTCCTATGGTGTTTTGCTATGGGGACACGCAACTGACACTGAAATTATATTTGTTTTACAGAAGCGGCCATAAGAGCAATCTATGATTTAAAACCTAAAGAGTCGCTCAGACAAAATTTAAGAAATTAATATATTAATTTGGCCTCTCAATACATTTATGAAAATGTAATGTACGTACAAAAAATAAAAGTAGTTATACAAAAATAAGTGATATTCATTCTGTAAATACTAGGAACAAACACAAGCTAGTAGTACCAGTTACTCGACTCCACCGAGTCAGTAATTCATTCTTGGAGCGATGTATACGCTTTACAACAAAATCCCAGAAAATATACAAAATTCGACCTGCTCAAAATTCAAAACTTTATTAAACATAGTTTGTATAAAAGGGTTATTATAATGTTAAGAATTTATGGATGATAATAACCCCTGGAATGAGGTGTTCGCTGCCAGGCTGTTTCTAATTTGTTTTGTGTGGTTAATTGTGTAATATACATGATTGTAAGCTGTTATTTAAAAAAAGTCCCTGGGTTTCTTGCTGGTTCTTCCCAGGACAGAGGTTTTTTGAACCAGTGGTAATTAGACAAAGAGTGACTTTCAATAAGTATTATTTATAATCTATATTGAAAAAAAAAAAAAATATGACCATTAATTTGTCAATCATTATATATTATAAATTATAAATGTTACTAATTATCATTAATTTATTTCTGTATTTATGTCCAATTTATTAATTATGACAAGTTTTATATAAAGTAATATTCAATAAAAATAATTTATTACTAAAACAAAATTTAAGTAGGTCGTTACCGTATAAGAGTTCTCCTAATTAAGAATAACAATAATATACACAGGTACATAACACCAGCATATCCTTAGATAGGGTACACTTCGTAATAAAACGGAAAGGGAAATTGATTAAAAAAAATGCTATCCTATTATAAAGTTTATATGTCGCCGACCTAAGAGAGTTTTAATAGTAATATTTCTTAACAGAGTTAAACTTTGACTGACAAAATATTATCCCATTTTGTACAAAATTAACAAGGATGTATTTAAAAGGTGTGAAGAATGAAAGAAAGGAATGTTCAAAAGTGTGAATATGAATGATTGGGTTGTAAGTTTCGTCAATATTGGACTGATCACCCAAATATTGATGAATGCTTAAACTCCTGGTATGGAATTCATTATGAACGAGAATAATGCAAGTTAGTATAGTAAGTGGAGCATGCAAGTGTATAAAAGTAATCGATAGAGTCAAATAGATAATAACATGTTAATAAGGAACACGGTAATGTATAAATAAAGAATGAAATAAGAGTTATGAAGAAGAAATAAAATTAAACAAAAGTTTATCTTGATATGATATTAATGGAGAGATACAGGAACAACGTCCATCACTGGTATAACATATAGTCCTCGAGCAGGTATGTTTCCATGATTGGATGATAAAATCGGAGATAACGGGTACTAGGAACAATACCTTCAGTACAAGTGATGTGAAAGAGTTTACTCATATTAGTACTGTTGGGGACCAGAGAAGTCTTAAATTTGTTACCCTTGATAATGGTACATAGAGGTCACGTCCTTCATTGGATCATAGTGTGAACTTAGTTTTCCTCTGAGACAATTGTTGGAGTCCTTTAAAATTACTAAACGTAGACCTCATTTGTGCACAACCAAGGGTACAGTTTACCTTGATATAGTATGATTTAAAAGTTTATGTACCAATAAAATAAAATAGATGTAATGAAAATGTAATATAGTACCCAAGTAAATGGAGGCCATATGTATAAAATACCACATGATAAACATCATGATAAAATATAAATGAAGTGAATTAAAACTCCGATTCGGTATCTAAATAATAAATAAATATATAAGTGAATAGAGAGAAATAAAGCTCGGTAAAGGTCAAATATATCACAAAAAAAATTACGTACAAATTATGGAAAAAATTATAATATAAAGGCTAACAAACGAAAATAAGGAATAAGGTGATCTGACCAAATCTATAAATTAGATAGGCAATTATTTGCATTTCTGTATTAGGGCTATAATGCTACCCATAATTCTACTCACAAGTTACACATGTACCTAGTAACTATAGTATCTATCCACATAACACACGTAAACAAAAAATATTAATCAAAAATAATAAACACATTTTCGCGTATTTAGTTATTTTACCATATTTTATATGAATTTACAAGATTTTTCATATTTACAATAACTACCTAAATTCTCTTTTATGTTTTTTTGTTTATCTAAAATTTGTACAATTTTAAAAGGTACACACAAAATTTTGTATATTGGTTACTAAAATCAAGTCCAAAGTGTACTCTACTATTATAAGTTTCATAATGTAATAGTATTTTTTTATATTATAGACACCGAAACATAAAATTATGTTATCTGCTTTAAAAAAAAAATCTCTTCTAATCTTAATAAATATTTTTAAACAAACTTTAGGTGTGTAATAGTCTATATTTTAAATTTCTGTAATGAATATTCGATAATGTATGTAATCGTATTATCACAATGAAATCTAACTATCTAAACTGTGTAAATTAAGAAGAAATGTTTAAAACAAATATTTAATGGAAAACTATTAGAAAGGAAAATTATTATTTATTACGATATCATTTTATTGTATTGTTGAAAGGGTACCATCATGATATAATCTCAAACGTTTCCATATACGTGTACTTCGGAATTTAAAACAAAGGTGTCACAAATCGCTTACATGGGATCACCAACATGTATTTTGATCTGTCTATTGTTATGTTAACGAAAATGATTAGGTACATTGCTTTGCATTGACTTCTTTGTTCTGGATATCTTAATATGAAATGTAACAAACTATTTTCGGTATAATATTGATTGAACTATCAAATCATAAACTTTTATCCATTACAATTTATTATTTTCTGGGAAAATAGTACAGTAATGCCAACTTACTTGTGTGGATTATGAAAATAATTACTTCATTTAATATGATTTAGAAACTCATTATACTATGTTTACAACTAATTAATTTAAATTTTGTTGTGCCCATAATGTGAGCCTCAATCCCTAACTGACAACGATATACCTACCTAAATATTATATGAGACTATGTGATATAAATTTGTAATGCCTGTAAAATTATACCAGATGTCCGCGAATTTCTCAAATATTTACTATATTGCCTAATAATGTCAAATATGTATGTTGTATGTGTGCATGATATCATACCAAATCTATGTGACCTTGAAATTACTATGGGACAGGGGATCTGGCCACCCGACGTACCCATAGAATATACCTGTTTTGACTTTTGTAATTTATATTCTTATTAGATTTAAGTTTAATTTTGATTTTATAGTTAAAAAAAAACAAATGTAATCATTCTTTTTTTATTTATTTTTTGTCGGTGGGGTGTAGTGTAGTATATATATAGCCCTCACTATATATATTAGAGTTAAGTTAAGAATAAGGAGGAGTATAATTAAAGTTCTTGTACAAGCAACACGTCTCTATTTATTAAAACCTTCAACATTACAAGTCTTAGTTAAACAAAGTCTCGAATTGGGGCGACTAAATCTAGTCCAAGTTATCATATTATCATAGTTATCATAAAAATCCCTTTGTCTTATTTCTTTATATATATGTATATATTAAATAATATTTAATATATATGCATAATATATTTATATTTTTCTTTTTTTAAAAAAACGTTACCCCCACACTAGGATTTTCTCCTGTATCGTGGAGGCAGTATACAAATTCAAATTGCACAAGGACAGACATCCAGACCCGGAAGAATTATTTGTAGGCCATACAAATACTTGTTCCGTGCGGGATTCGAACCCGCGGCCCTCAACGCAGCAACTCATATAACACATATTAAATTACTGTTTACAAGATAATTGCTCTAGCTGGCTTCATAATACTTCACGGCTACTAATAGTTTAAAATAGAATAACGTTTACCGTATTACTATTCATTTCTACTAAAATAAAAACCTTATAATACTCGTATATAAATGAATAACACAATGACCACAGAGTGAACAAAATTATAAATTTGCATGTCAATTTACACACCCCAAAAATGCTGAAGAATTGTTACAAACATTATTACATAATGTAACATAAAGACTCCATATAGATAAAATATTATTCTTATATCATTGTTCTCGGAAACAAACTTTTATAGCAAAGAGAATGAATGATCTTTGTTCTACACAGTTGGCAGTAAAGAATTGAAAATGAAACGTCCACGAGAAGTCATCTTATAAATATCTACTTTCTTTTGTGGTAATATCGTAAAAGTGACAAACATAAAATAACTAATGGAACGTAAAATATGATATATGTGTGATGTCTGTATACGTGACGTTTGTGTTATTAGTTTTATAAGTTGACTCGCTCTAGTAAATCATAACTTATTTTAACTTATTAATTTTGAAATAAACGGAGTTGAGCTGATAATATTTACTTATAAAAGTTAGTTTGTATTAGTTGGTATACATACATATATCCATACATACATAGATCCACATCCACAAATGAGCTGACATACCAACTGGATATCCATAGACAAATGGGTACTATATGAAATAGGTCCATTGGTAATAAATATAAAGAATACTACGATGATTTTAATTTTATTAACTAAATGGTTTGGATATGTTTGCATTTTATTTTAAATAACAGATGCTGTCCTTTACGCATTATATATTGTTTTCCAGCAAATATTCTAAAATGGAGGCTCAACCAAAACGATGGTATTGTCATATACGTAAAGCATGAAATAAAATGTATGGTAGAGGAACCAACCCAATAGATGCACACTTTTTACTTCTTTCAATTGGCAATGACATTGTTATCTTGGCCGTATACAGGTCACCCTCTATTTATTGTATAGATAATTTTTAAAACAGTAAAACAGTAAAACTGTTGTCCTGGTTGGAGATTTTAACATAGACATTAAGCAAAATAGTATCGACAGAAACAGGTCATCATACTTAAATCTTTTTGCTGAGCTGGGACTTCCACCTGATCATACGTAATTATAAAAACCCCTTTGTAAGCAACAATTACTGTGATAGAGTCAACGCTAACAGACCATAATTCAGTTCTTCTATGTCTATCCTATAAATCGAAGCAATTAAAGCGCAATCAAATAAAAAAAACTGACTTTGCAGTGACTATTAAGCAGTTAAAATCAACAGATTTCTCTTTCATCTGCCCTACAGTTGACGCCGAAGAGGCTTCAACTCTCTTTTTCGATAAGTTATCAACTGCAATAAAATCTAACTCCAAGAGTATTACTGTATCTGGGCGTAAAAAAATACTAAAGCCATGGATAGCCCCCGGATTACTCCGATGTATCCGCCACCGGGACAAGTTACATAAAAATCTGAAGAAAGATCCAAATAACCAAATTCTTGATATAACTTATAAACGTTATAGAAACTTCTGTAACGCGTTGCTGAGGATACTAAAACGAACTTTCGAAAAATGTTTATTAAAAAATTCAAGAACCAATAAAGAAACGTGGACAGCTATTAAATCCATTACGAGCTCTAATAAATAAGAAACCTCTGCAGATAATCTGCTAAATATTCAGGCTAACCCCTATGATGCTGTTGAGGATGTTAATAGATACTTTGCAAACGTCGGAAAACTACTAGCGAACAACATTATTTCACAATCTTTAAGCACTTCCCGAGACAGCACAAATGATTATAAAATATCCCGTAACAGAGACTCGATGGTTCTACTCCCACCGGATGAAAGCGAAATTGAGGTCTTGATCATGAATCTTAAAAATGATAGTGCAACTGGCTGGGAATCTATATCAAATAAGTTCCTTAATCTGATAGTCCCGGTCTTTGCCATCATCGTTAAATTGTGTTTTGGGCAAGGCGTTTTTCCCAATGTTTTTAAAAGAGCTCTCATTACACCTGTCCACAAGAGTGGGGCACGAGACAGTGTAACAAATTATAGACCGATTTCTGTGCTACCAGCACTATCTAAAGTGTTAGAACAAATCATGAATAACCAACTGTTAAAATTTTGGTACAAAATAACATTCTTTCAGACTCCCAATTTGGTTTCAGAGCGGCAAAAAGTACAGACAGAGCCGTCAGTTCTTTGGTAGAGTATGTTACAGAAAGTCTCGATAGCAAACAAAAATGTGTTGGAGTTTTTATTGATCTTGCCAAAGCATTTGACACTGTCTCGATCCCTATTATTTTGGACAAGTTAGAAAGATATGGCGTACGGGGGACGGTGCTTAAAATTTACAAGGATTTTCTGATGGGTCGTCAGCAACAAGTTAAAATAAACAAACACATCAGCTCAGACGTAGCTGTTAACTGTGGGGTCCCACAAGGCAGTGTGTTCGCTCCCAGTCTCTTTCTTATATACATAAATGACCTGTGTCAAATGTCACTACATGAAGGCAAAATTTTCACATATGCCGATGACACAGCTTCCGTGTTTCGTGGGTAAACCTGGGACGAAGTCCGACAAAATGCTGAAATGAGACTACATAGGGCTAATTTGTGGCTTAAACATAATCTACTGACCTTAAATGTATCCAAAACCTCATTCGTTCAGTTTATTAATTCTCGAATAAAACAACAGAACGTGAATATTCGTATTCACACATGCAAATTCTTAACAAATCAACAATGTACATGTCAAACCATTAGTAAAACACCTACGGCTAAATATCTTGGAGTACTACTGGATGAGAAACTAACTTGGAAAACACATATAGACATGATTGCGTCCCGAGTCAGGAAATTAACATGGGTGTTCAAGAATCTTAGGGATGTAGCCGACCTAGAACTTCTTCGCACTGTATATTATGCACTAGTTCAATCTGTCATTGGCTATTGCATCGGAGTATGGGGATGATGGTGCATGTAAAACACACATAATACACCTTGAGAGAGCTCAACGTTCTTTGCTCAAAACAATGACAGTTATGCCTTATAGATTGCCCACCAACACCCTTTATGAGATGTGTCAAGTTCTCACTGTAAAGCAGTTATTTATTTACCACATCATCACCAAACAGCATGATTCTAACCCTTATGACCCAAATAAATTACGTAACAAGCGTACAATTACAAATGTTATTGATCCCCTAAGATGCCGTACTGCATTAGCAGGACGACAAAGAAGTTTTCTTTCTGGATATCTTTATAAAAAGTTAATAAAGTTCTAAATTTTTATCCATTATCACTTCACGAATGTCAAACTAAAATAAGGAACTGGCTAGTTACATTAAACTATGAGGATACTGAAAAAATACTGAAATATATGAAGAATATATGCAAAACGCACGCACGCACACACGCATGCACGGACGCACGCACGCACATTTCTACAAGGCATAACATTTTGAAATATTTTTTTACACTCGGATTGCTAAGCATAGAGCCGGTACCATCGTATGAGCAATGCTATTTATTTCAATAGCTTAATTAACAAATATCACTCTATAGAATTTAGGTTTAGTTTTATTTAATGGTTTTTGACATCATGTTATGCCATCAAATGGAAAGCATCGGACATTCCTTCGTTAATTAGTGAGATGCACAAAGAGTTGTCAGATCAAAAACCCTGAATATCTAGAGATTATTGTAATATGTCGGGATTTTTGAGTTTTGTTGGCTGTATAAAATTAAATACCTAAATAAATGAATGAAATTTTAACTTTTATTTTAAAACAGAAAGTTAATTGTAACTGCCGGCTCTGCGCCCACCTACCCGCCTTTCCAGTTTCGTAAGTATAGTCAATCATCCAATACTGCTTTCTATAGCGTACATAAATTTGGAGAAAAAATTGCACCCCAATGGGTGTTGAAATAGGGAATCAAGCTTTTAATTATGTAACTATCTTAATTAACCATTAAGATGATGACGACATGTAACACTACTTAGTCCGCTCAAAAAGATAAAAAATATAATCTGTTTAAGGACTTAAAGGTATTATGAGAACATAGAATCTACCAACTAAATAAAATTTACATTCTGATGTCGGGACTTTGAATCTTTTATACACTATGTTTTTAATGTCTTGTATAGTTCCTTATGTCTTAATTTCTAAAACAAACGTTTTCCGTGTGGCAGTTTTAGAGAATAATTCATCACATTACGTTCCGTGGTTTTTTTTAATTCGTTATAGATTATAAATAATACTTATTGAAAATCTCACTTTTGTTTAATTTCCCACTGGTTCGGAAAAAAAACTTCTGTCCTGGGAAGAACCAGCAAGAAACTCAGCAAGAGTCGACTTAAAGATAGGCCAGAAAAATCTTGTATATTTCAATAGATGGCGGTATATCCATCTCGTTATGTCTGACGTAAAATACGTAGATTAGCGACGGAGAGCAACTCAAAGGTGCGAAACGTCGGGTACTGCGATCGCTAATCCGCCTAGCAGGCTTGACGATTAAGGCATATTCTCCCTACAACAAGGGAGAACTATATTTTCCATTGAACTTTTACGGGCTGATGATGAAAAAAAAAGAATTTAAGGTTTGCTCACAATGTTGTCCTTCACCGCTCAGCAAGTAGTAAATCAGCACTTTAAATTGCATCAGACAATAGCTTTTTTGTCGGTGGAGATAGAACTTAATTTTGTACGCGTTATCACTTACGATAGTGATGTACCACGCTAAACTATGCCATGCCATAACGAACAACCACAGACTATCAAAAATCGGTTTTGAAATAAATCGAAAATATTAAAAATCATTGGAAATGGAACTAATCGTTCAACAAATTCTGATTTACGGAAAATAACGCACATAGCAGTATACATATGCAGTGTTTCCGATGCATGGACAATAAATTATTCGTTGGTCAGCTCAGGCAAAAAAATTATAAAGTAAATTGCCTTTTAAATAGGAGTAAGCTCGTTTCTTGAAAGTCCCTAAGTCACATAGGTTCGGAAAAATCGCCAATTCCTCAAAGAAATTGCGGAAAGGAAGAAAATCCCTATTAAATCGCAAAGTGGTGGACCACCAAGCATCCAGATGGTGTGGATGGTATAGTGAGTTTTGTCACGATGTCATCATCATCATCATCATCATTACAGCCCTTCACAAGTCCAATGCTGAACATAGGCCTACCCCACGGAATATGCCACAAGGCACGGTCCTGAGCCACCTGCATTCATCGACTTCCTGCATGTCTTACAAGGTCGTCACTCCATCTAGTGGGGGGTCGCCCTACACTTCGCCTACCGGTACGAGGCTGCCACTCGAGAACCTTTTTTCCCCATCGGTTGTCAGTTCTTCGAGCTATATGGCGAGACCTCTCCAACTTAACGTTAAGGTTTAGTGTGCGTCTAACCATTCGGTGATCGCTACAAATTTTCACCCTCGCGATCACTGAGACATCACTGAACAGTTGCGCTCTAGTCGTCATAATGAAGTCAATCTCATTTTTTGTCGAACCGTCGGGGCTCGGCCAGGTCCACTTCCTGTGTGGCCCCACAGGAAGTGGACCTGGCCTTCTGGAAGAAAGAGTTCACCATAAAGAGTCCCTCTTTCTCCATGAAGTCGGTCAGCTGCTGGTCCCTTGGGTTCCGTTGCCCTATTCCAAATTACCCTACCTTCAGCCCACCGTTCTCTCTTATGTCTAGTTTTGCGTTGAAGTCCTCCCATTAACACCGTATAGTGGGTTTTGGAGGAATGCATTGCTTTAGAGATATCCTCAAACATTTCCTTCACCTCCTCATCGGTATGTGCCGAGGTTGGTGCGTAAACCTGTATGACCTTCAGCGAATATCGTTTGGTGATTCTGAGTATAAGGTACGCAACCCTCGTCAACACACTCCCAACCTTTACAACGTTGTTAACGAGAGACTTGTGGACGATAAATCCGACACCTCCTTGCGACATGGTTGCCCTCTCGATAATAGAGCAAATTGCCGGATTCGAGGATTACCATGTCCTCCCCCTCTCTCTCTTCGGATGAATGTTACTGATTTGCAACATATAATTGATATGCAGAATAAACAGCGGAGGTGTTAGCACGCAGTCTTGAGGAACCCTAGCATAAATAGGCTTGCAGTCAGAGCATGCACCATCTACTGCAACCTCGATGGTCCGATCTGTAAGAAAACTGGTGATCCAATTGCACAATTTCTTGGGAAACCCGTAGGAAGGAAGCTTCGAAAGAAGCGCATAGTGTTTTTTTATTTTTTTATTATTTATTATTATATAATTTTTTTCCTTTCCAGCGTCGATATATTATTTATTATTATTTATTTCAATGTTCTTAACATTACATATATTAATTGCCTGCTTATTCAACACAAGTTTTATATACAAGTTTAATAAAATATTATGATCAGTTTACAATCTTAAGCAGTATTTTAAAGAAAAGGTAGTAACAAATAGTTTTTCAACAACATATGCTACCAAAAGTCTTCGAGAGTGTAGCTAAGATTTATTACAGTAGTTTACAAGAAACAGATGTAGAGGACAAACGTGACTTTCCGTTCTTTACTTTTGTTAGTCACTTGATGATTAAAAAGAAGTATTCAAATAAATATCAAATGACAAAACATACATTAATTTTTGTACTTTATTTAATATGCTACCTACAGACCCTTTTTACTGGAAAAGAGGCATTCCATCTTAGTCCTCACGGGTGACAACGCATCTGCATTTTGATTCTTTATTGAGGATAGATGTAGATGTCTATGGGTCACAGCAACCACTTACCATCACGTGGAATGTGTGCTCGTTTGTCACCCTATCCTATATAAAAAAAATCAAGTAAAAATCACAAGGTAATGATTTTTTTTAATATTTACACTAACACACGTTACACATTGAACAAAACTATTTTGTGATTTTTTTGGAATCCCTACGTTACTATTGCTTTGCAGCTTCCATGGTTCATCATCATTGCAGCCCATTAAAAGTCCACTGCAGAATGTAGGCCTACCCCACAGATTGCCTTGTAGGGAGATTATTTGCCATAGGTGTCAAGCGACAAGTTTCAACCGCAGGTTTTTATCATATATCCTGTGTCATTTCCTTTCCTCTGTCGCCTCTTACGACACTCACGGGCTGTATAGTGGCGGTGTAAGAATATCCATTACTTACACCGCCACATTTGCAGTGTCCTAAAAGGATTCTGTAGTTACGAGGGTCAAATACCTCGGGTATATGACGTCAATATTTCGATGTTAATTCTGACTATATTCAGCTTTCAATGTTTTTAAAAATCAGCTCTAAATTCTTGCAGTATTTTGTATTTAATTTTTTTTATAACAAATATCAAAGGATTCAATTTGCTTTCTCACAACACCTAACCCTACAGTAGAAGTGGTCTTAACAAAGGCGCGTAACGGGCTAAGTGATACAGACACTCGCACGCAGACGTAAGGTGCATTTTGATTTAATACGCGCGCCGTATAATTTTTTTTCGACGATGTAAACAGTAGGCTAATTTCACGAAGGTCGCTTCCGAGGCGTGCAAAGAATTATGAACATTAGTGACGTTGTAACTAGGTTTAAACTCGCAAGTTTGCTATCACAGAGTGATCCTTCTGTTCTTGTACTATTATTTATTCTGTGGTGTTACATTGTTTATCCGCGATGAACTCCTAAACTACTGAACCGAATTCAATGAAATTTTGCACACTATGTACAGTTAGGTCCAACTTGATAGATAGGATAGTTTTAATCCCGATAAGTGACCCTAATTTTTTTATTACGAATTTAAAGATTTTTTATAGGACAAAGGCTCATCGGAGAGGGCAGAACATCGTCTAGCTAGTTATTTTATAAAAATTGAACATACCTTCAAGTGATGTGGGAAGACAGAAACACGAATCATAATTTGAACGAATGAAAACATAATTTCATTTCATTATTCATTTTTTGAATTGTCTCAAAATTTAGTTCTAAATTAATAGAAAAAAATAAAATAAAAAATAAACTCCACTGTAGGCTTTTTAATAGTATAAATGTAAACGATAAATGCAAAGCGCGTATAAAGAATCAAAACTTTTTTTAAATTTACATAACAGACATAAACACTCACGCCTGTCAACCAGAGGGGTAGGCAACGACTACGGACTTCCATTTGGCACGACCCTGACACACCTCTCTCGGCCTTACATCCATATCTACGCTTTTCTTAAGAGAGTACTCAATCTGGCCCATTTTTAATATATCGCCAATTTGGTCGATAAACCTTCGTCTAGGACGTCCTTTCTCGACTCTGCCGTTCACTTCTGCAACATAAATTTGCTTTGTCACTCTTTCTTCGTTCATTTTTTCTACATGACCAAACCACCGAAGCATTCTTTTCTTAATCCTGGTCACAACGTCATCTTACAAACCTAACTATTCTCTTATCACACAATTTCTCACCCTGACATTCAGATTCAGCCCTAGCATACTCCTTAATGACCGCATTTTTACAGAATTTATTCTATTTTCGTGCTTCTTCTGCCAGACCCAACTTTCACTACCTTAAATTAAATAGTGATCAATGCATTATGAATGAATTGCCTTTTACATTCTGACTTTTCATAATAGCGTGTAGAGCCCCATTCACTCTATTTCCTACTACTCTGCTTCTCATATCCTTATCATATCTACCATTTCTGCTAAATACACATCACAAATTTACAAACTCATTCACTTGCTCAATCAACACCCCTTCTATTCTTATTTCCCATAACGTTTTACTTTCTTCTCTTTCAAAAACCATCACTTTCGTCTTACTTGCGTTCACTTTTATACCCCTTTCTTTTAATAACCAGTTCATTAATGTAACCATCATTTGCAACTCGGCTGCCGACGATGCAAATATGACGAAAGACCGCATTCCGTCCCAATCCGCCGACCTGTAATGCCAAACACGGCGGCAACCTGCAGAACGCAACCGCGAAGGGAGCGTGAGTGGCACACACTCCGGATCAGACAATGGTACGAAGAGCCGAGAGGGGCATCGACGGAAACCTGATATCCGTTCGGATGAGAGGTCAGTAGAAGGTCCAACAGGGAAGGTGTATGATCCTCCACATCTGCAATCCGCGTAGGCAAAGTCATAAACAGATCTCCCCGCATGATCGGTTAAACGTGAACCGAGCCATTCGGCGTGGTGGGCGTTAAAATCGCCAAGGATCACGATCTCTGCGGATGGGACCTATCATAGCAAGGAATCTGTAGCCATTTGGACGTGGTCGATGAGTCGGTCTGTTTCGGCATTACCGCCGGACCCTAGAGGCACCCGTAGATGCGCGGATGGTCGTCGCTGTCTACGCGTAACCAAAGGATGGACAGGTCCGAACCTTCAAGACTGCCGAGGCGTCGAGAACAGATGTCCTCTCTGACGTATACCAGCATGAAATAGCAGCTTAATGCTGTGTTTCGTATGGTGAGTGTAGAGAACCAGATACCCTTTTTACTGTAAACGAGGCATTCCATCTTAGTTGTCACGGCTGACAACGCATGTGCATTTTGATTCGTAATCGTAGATAGATGTAGCTGTCTATGGGCCACAGCAACCACTTACCATCAGGTGGACTGTGAGCTCATTTGTCATCCTTATCCTATATATAAAAAAAACGTATACGCAAACTCCAGCCCGAGGCACAAAGGAGAGTTCCAATTTGTACCCCGGGTAAGAGAGATACGAAGTATCAGCCGGAGAGGACACCTGCCCTCGGTCAGAAAGAGTTGTTGCTTCGCTGTCTCGAAATGGTGTGGACGGCGTTTAGGTTCGAGTGAAGTCCCTGATGTTGCAGAAATTCACGGATAGCGTGGCAGGGGTCGCCTTGGTCTTTTTGCTCAGTTTGCCCCGAGCAGTTATTGTTTTGAGCGGAATTTTGCCCCCTCAAGAATACGCGGGGTAGCCTGAGCACCCACGCTCAGGAGTGAATTAGCATGGTAGTGGATGCTCAGTGAGGGATTCTCCATGTTGATGGAGGGGGGGGGATCGGGCTTCCGGCCACCTGCACTCACCAGACGAAATGCAGAAGCAGAGCTTCCACTTTACGCCAGTATTCTGTGAGGTCGTGGAACCAACCCGGCTCGAGCCGGCACATCCGTGCAACAGCAAACGCTGCTACGTGGCTCTACCACCGTTAAAAAAAACCTTCATAAAATACCCTGCTAATAAGCTTCAATAAATGTGAAAAAAATATAAGCAGTCTTTAATATCATGAGTAACTAAAGATAACATCACACTTAGTCAGTCCTTTATCTTTGCTCTGATCTATATTATTTCAAACAAAATAAGGACTATAATCATTTTTTTAAACTCAAACGTTTTTGAAACATATCACAATCAATATTAATACAAGAATTTTGATTACAATTTACTCAATAAATCAATTACGTCTCAACTAAAAGAGAAATTTTTTCAAAATTTAGATTACCCAATTAATACTCATTTACGAGTATCTCGACCACGTACTAAATTTTATTTAAAAAAAAGTAGTTGAGTCGAAAGTAATGGATGGCGACTTAAAAATTGCATCCCGTATTTTATTCTCAGACGACATCCTGGCTCCTCGTAATGTCAAAGCTCTTGAAAGCCTTCGTCAGAAGCACCCTTCGGTCAATCCTTCTCAGGGTTTACCGCTGCCTCCCAAGACTTCTATGCAACCTTTACAAATTTATGAAAAAGACACTTTAGAAGCTGGCGGAATTGACGGAATTACGCCTCAACATCTTAAAGATCTTGTAAGCGCTTCTGCCGGTGACGCCGGCGGAGTACTTCTTAATGACATTAAAAAATTATGTAACTTTATGCTTTCTGGTAATGTTAATCCAAATTTCATTCAATTCTTATATTAAGCAAGATTATGTGCATTCAAAAAAAAAGGATAACGGTATCCGTCCTATTGCCGTTGGTTCCACATTTCGACGCTTAACTTCAAAATTAGCTTCCAGCCACATAATCTCTAACCTTAAGAATTAAAATTTACTCACTCAACTAGGCTTTGGCACTAGAGGTGGCTGTGAGGCAGTGGTACATTCAGCGCGTACATTTTTAAGAAACTCTGATGCAGATGTTCTTGTGAAGGTTGACCTAAGGAATGCTTTTAACTCTATCGATAGGGTAACCCTGCTAAAAAGTAGCAATATACCCCTGAAATTTATCACTACGTTTGGCAATGTTACAGTTAATATACTAACTTGTTTTACGAAAACCATGTTATCGATTCTGCAGTCGGTGTTCAACAGGGTGACCCAATAGGTCCAGCACTTTTCAGTTTGGGAATTCAACCCATTATTTCAAATTTGAAATCCAAGCTGAATGTCTGGTACCTGGACGACGTTACATTGGGAGGTAGAGCAGATGACGTCCACAGTGATCTTACTTATATTTTTCGAAATTTTAAAAATATTGGTCTTGAACCAAATAGCAATAAATGTGAAATATTTTTTCCAATAATTTATCTACTCACAGAGACACTTTAATTCAAAATTTCAATCTATATTTCTAGGAATAAAACTGTCAGTACGGAATCACTATACCTGCTAGGTGCCCTGTTGTTTTTCGATAGTATTAAACCTGTTTTAAAACAAAATTTGATCAGTTTTAAACCACGTTGATAAATTGTAAATTAAGCCCCACATTGCGCTTACTATCTTAAAATATTGTCTCCTTGTACCTAGATTTACATACTTAATCCGCTCGAGTCCAGTCTGGAAATGTTCGGATATTTTAAAAGATATTGATAATAATCATAAAATAGCTATAGAAAAAATTCTAAATTTAACTTTAAATACAACAGCCTGGACTCAAGCTACTTTACCTATAAAATTTGGTGGTATTGGTGTGAGAAATCTTTCTAGTGTTGCAATGCCTGCTTTCCTTGCTTCCGTGCATAGTGTCAGTAATTTATGTAACATAATTTTAAATAATAAAGTAGACCTGTGCTTTGCATGGAGGCAAGGCAGCCATGGCAAACGCTCTGTCCGGCGAAAATGTTCCACTGGAAGTTAACCAACAAAAACAGTGGGATATTCCGTACAGAGGTGCAGAAAGATTTGTTTCATAATTTTAGTGACCAAGATAAGGCACGTCTTCTAGCTGTTTCGACTAAGGAATCTAGTCACTGGTTACACGCTTTACCATCAAGTAATCTCGGCACATTACTTGATGGGGAAAGCTTGCGCATCGCTGTAGGAATCCGACTAGAGCGGCGATTTGTCAACCCCATCAGTGCCCTGTAGCAGCGTCGAAGTTTGGGCTCCACGGACTTTCTTGTAAGAAAAGTGCTGGTAGGTTTTCACGGCACGGTTCTTTGAACGATGTCATCCGAAGGGCTCTTGTTTCTCTAAATGTTCCCTTGGTTTTAGAGCCTTGTGGAATATTTAGAGATGATGGCATGCGTAGACACTTTGGCGGCCTCTCATCTCAGGGGTACCTCGTTTAGAGCCGGGGTGGCATCAGAGGTAGCTGAACTGAGTAAGTGGCGCAAATATGAGTCTCTGAAAGATGACTACATATTTGTGCCATTTGCTGTAGAGACTATCGGTCCGTGGGGTCCACGTGCGGTGAAGTTCTTAAAGGAACTCCATCCGCGGCTGGTCGTTGCTGCTGGTGACAAGAGGGTTTTCTCTTTTTTCGTTCAAAGGCTAAGTATAGCCATTCAGCGGGGAAACGCAGCCAGCGTTCTTGGCACGATACCGCGTGGAGTGGGACTATTTGATAATTAAATTACTAGTTTTAGTTTTTTAATTATAGTTTTTAATATTGTATAAAATAAAATATTGTATATTATGTTATGTAAATAAATGTATAATATTTACCCAATTATTAGATATTTGCTATCTGCAAACTAAAGGCAAAGTGTATAAAGTTCCCTGAATATTGTTAATAATAGTACAAGATTGAGCCACTCCCTAAGTGCCCTCTGGCAATACAAGCGAATTTATAAAAAGTGAGATTAAATTTCATCCTCCACATCCAACTTTTTTTCCGGAAAGTCTCCCACTGTCACGATGGGTTTCACAAACCCACGGAGGTGACGATTTCGTACATACAAACCGTACACAAAACGTATACTAAAAGACGGCCATATGTAAGATCCATATGTAAGACACCGTAATTTTCTACACACTACTTCTGGTATAAAAAATAGCAATAATTGAATGCAATAAATTGTGCGGAGTTATCATTCAAGAATCTAAAGTAACTGTTTACATAATAGCTTAACTTTTAATATTTTACACAAGTTATGACAAATAATTATTTCAAGATCTATACACCATAACACCACAAACATTTTTGAACGGATAGAATGGCTTTCAGGATTTGACCTGTCTCAATACCTTTTTTTGACGAGTTGCTATAAGTATAACAAGTATTTACAGACGCAAATTTTTCATTCAATAGTGATAGTGGTTCCCAATAAGTAGGTTGTTTTATGAGCTGCTTACAGCAGTACTACTTTTATATACAATTTGTCTCTCCAGAGCAAAAATATCACACATTGTTTAGACAGTGTAGTTAATAATTGTTTTAATGTTATTGCATGCAACAGGCAAGAAACTTGTACGGTATAAATTGGCCTTTAGCCGCCCAATTATTTGTGCAGTCTACTCTGCTCTCCAACTAGATATTTTTAAGGTTTTATGGTCAGCTTCCTCATTTGTGAAGAACTTTATTTTAGTGTTAAAAAAGATTAGAATGAAATAAATGAACAAATAGATTATTATACGAGTACTTATATCGTAACACTCTCTCTATCATGACAAAGGTTTATACCTAAGAGTGCATTAGAAGTTGCATAGGAAGAAATAACAGACGCACTAAATAATATTGTAGAGTTAAATGTGCTATTTACTCAATTGGAGCACCGTTAAAATACGCTTATTAATGTGTAACCATATTGTATTATACATCAACATATGTACATCTACTTCTAAAGAGTGTGTCGCGACTGAACACTGTATTCTTTGTTTCAAGCAAGCTCTTATTTCAAAAACCCTCAAATGCGGAAGACAAAAGGATATGGCGAAGGGTTGCTTACGCCATATCCTTTTGTTGACTCTTAATACAAATATATCATTATTTTTGGTGTCATAATTTAACATCTTTACCATTTAAAAATAGAAATATTTTTAATAAGTCGACAGTATGCAAACTACTAGTAATTAATTCTTCATTATCAGCTTGCGATAGTCCATTGGTAAACCTAGGGCCTCTCCAAAAGCGTGTCACTACCAACATTTTCAGCGTCATGAGAGCATTTTCTATTAGACACTTTATGTAGGCCATTCTTTATCTAGCCAAGAGGTGTTTTAAAATACGCTTTTTTTGTTCATTTCGTGACAAGTCTACTCCAATTATTAGCTTTTTGCCCCTTCGGTTTGCAAACACGGAAAGCTGTGTAGGTTAGGTATTTTTCATATCTATAAATCCTCGTATTACTTTTTTATTTCTATTTTCGAACGCGATTTTTGTCTAATAATAATGCACTATTTTTACGTGGTAGTGCCATACTGCGGCTATATTAGTTGTATAGTTGTAGTACTGTTGTGATTCGTAGTGAGTGTAGAGAACCAGAGACATTTTTTACTGAAAACGACGCATCTGCATTTTATTTCGTAATTGAGGCTAAATGTAGATGTCTATGGACCACAATAACACTATCAGGTGGACCGTGTGCTCGTTTGTCACCCTTATCCTACAAAAAAAAACAATTTTGTCAAATAATTTAATAGTTACTATAAAACGTTATCATTGCAAAGTAAAGTTACAAAACCACATCAAAAATCAGTAAATAAAAATGCCGCTAGAATATTTTTTATATATTTTCATTAATAACAACAATGATTTCTGTTTTAGACCGATAATAAATGCAAAACGATTGAAAATGTGGAAATTCTTCGAAATTAACTAACTAGATTTTGCTCTGCTAACTGGCTTACCTAACGAACTGGCAAGTGAAGTTAAATAAGAGGGTTATTCTCCAGACGATAACTTCATATGTTCAATAATGCTATTTTAAATTAACGTTATTTTTGAAGTTACAATTTGATTTAGAGCTGATTTTTAATCATCACAAAAAGTTTTCATGAGATAAAATAAAATATAAGCAAATAAAGAACGATAGTTGTATATGTAAAATAGTTTGTTTGTTACACTTTTATATTCAATCAGGTTATATTTTGTTTCATGGATAACTCTTATCCGATGATTGAAATAAAAGATGTTCGCATATTGTATGTAAACGACTGTTTTACATAACAATAAATAAAAATCAAAAGGTACTTACGAGTACGTTATATTGATTTAAATGGGATTTTTTGCTCAAAAATGGCACCATTTGGTTATGTATATTTACAATTGAATCTCATATCTTACAAATGATACAATACTCTGTAATTCTTCATTCTTAAATCTTAAATGCGTCTTGAAAATATCAATGTTTACAATTAACGTCCCTTAACTAAGCGAACCTGTTTCATTCCTAAAAGTATTTGCTTATGCAACATCGCAAATAATATAGACAAATCTATTTTTAAGCACGGTTAAAACAATTAAGAATTTCTTCCTTTTGAGTGTTGTGAGAGATATAATTTTATTAAGTATAGAAGGACAAAAGTACAAATACGTTTTAAGCGACCGAAGGGCAATATTATGTAGACGATATTACCGTAAATAGTGTGATCAGCACTTTGACTGTAGCATAAACCTGACCTGACCTGAGATCTTAAGATGTACGGTTCGTGCGCCTGGAATGAAAGACATTGTAATAATTTAACTAACTTACACAACACTGTAGACACCTGCGACCTACTATTAATAGGTCCATTTTTTTAATAGGATTTAATGTGACATTCGAGCACACATTCTACCTGAGGGAATTCTGCGGGCCTTAGGCATCTATATCTATCATCAATAAAAAATAAAGTAAATATTCCACCCCTGTGGACTAATATCAAATAGCTGATTTACCAGTAAAAAGGGTCTCTGGTTCTCGTCACTCACCATACGAAACACAGCAGCATTATGGCGATATTCTGCTAATGTAAGTCAAATAAGTCCTTCCCCGGTCGAGTCAAAACACTCCTTTCATCAATCATCAAAGCCTAAAAAGGTAAACGTAAAAATCTTTAATTTGGATAGTAGCTGCCGTTTATGATGTAGGCATTCACTTAGAAAGTATTAAAAAAATTCAACTTCTACGAGAGTTATTTCAGTTTGTATGAAACATTTTTTATTTTATAGGGCGGTTGGCTCAAAACTTACTAAGAGTACTCTGTAGAAAAAATTATGATTTTGGGATTTTCAAAACAAACCTTTACGGGATGGGGGAGCAGAGGGTGTTCAAATTTATATGGAAAAAACATTATTTATGTTTTTTGGTGATTTGCTGGATCTTTACTGGGTCCAATTGTGAATTTAAACCATCCTAGACCCTCTCAAACACCAACACAAAAAATTTCATCAAAATCGGTCGAGCCAGTTTCGAGTTTTAGCGAGGCTAACGGACAGCAATTGATTTTTATATATAGACATTAAAAGTGGGTGAAAAGTTAGTATAAAAATATTGTTTTAAGACGCACAGCCCAAACCGATGGATGTAGAAGCGTGGAATTAAGACAATACGAGTAGCTTTATTTTATTACGTAGGCATCCACTAAGACAGGATTTTGAAAAATTCACCCCTAAGAGGGTGAAATAGGGTCTTACAGTTTGTAGTGGGAGGCAGAAACTCTCATTATCCCCAAAATTATTCCCAATATATCCCCAAAAAAAATTGCTTTTATATGTAAAATTTTACAATTTTGACTTTCATAATTTAGACTGGGCATAGAAGGGTACTTATACCAGGTTATTTTTCAATAACCGGCCAAATTTGCAGAGAAGGTTCAGAATAAGTAATATAGGCAAAAGGTGAAGAAAAATTAATCAAAAAAAATCTCAAACATTCTGTCCTTTTTATCTTTTAAATGATTTATTTTAACTGATTTTACTGCGCACGCACACATTCGTAAGGGTCGATCGGTAGGCAAAAACGTTATTACCCATAAATCACATTCAATTTGGGATAATTTCAAATAAAAGTAGAAGCCCTATTTACTCGTATTTTCAAAAACTGCAATAACGATATATCATTGTTTATATATTTGAACTCAAGTTTAAAATTTGGGTACTCTTTGAAAAATAACCATGTATATCTAAACTTTTATAAAATTCAGTGAAACACTTTTAACGAGAGCTGTGTATGAAGTAGCTCAGGAGATAAGCCCTAGCATTAAAATTTCACATTACACGAGCAAACTGTGTTTGATCCCGCCAGGAACAATGAAATGGTTAATTGCAATTTTTAGGTGCATATTCACCACGTGCTTGAGGGTGAAGTAGAAGTTCGCGAAGTAATCTGGATGTCTAAGAAGTTACAAAAATATTTTGAGATATTAAAAACCGTTAACATACATTGGAGCAGTGTGGCAGTCTCTCCATATTAAAATAGTACCTGTAATGAGGAGGCCTGTGCTTAATCGTTTTATGACCAGCTTGATAAGACAACAATTACAAATGTAATAAGCTTGATGCTATCTAAAATGGTAAAGACATTGATATTTTCAACTGCCTCGTTGATCTTGTGGCCGTAAACACGACTGCTAATCATGTGATCCTGGGTTCGAATCCTGAGTCGGACTTATAGTCATTTATACGTTTTTTCTGTCAAGAAATTCTCAATAGCAGCCCGGAGTAAGGAAATTGGCGGTGTTTCGCCCCCGTGCCTCGGAAACCACGTTAAGCCGTTAGTCCTGCGACTAATCTCTCCGATTCCGCCCACGACAACTATAAGCCTTTCTTACAAATAAAGAGGTGCATATAATATCAGCTAATTCAAACTGCCTCGTTGGTATAGTGATTGATCATGAGGTCCCGGGTTCGAATCCCAAGTCGGACTTTAAATCAGTTATTAGGTTTTCTGTCAAGAAATTCGCAGTAGCAGCCCGGGGTCAAAACGTTGGCGGTGTTTCACCCTCTTGCCGCGGAATGTATGTACGTAAAGCAGTTGGTCCCTCTCCAGTCGTGTTGGATTACCGTGGAATCGGACCATGAGAGTAGGGGAATAGAGAATGCACTTGTACTTGTGCCTGCACTCGGACACCATGTCCTGCGCTGATGGCTAGTAACCGTGGAGATTAGCCACCATGAACGAAAATTGGTTTAGAGGACCTTATTTATTATTATTCAATTAAATATATTTATAATACAACCTATATAATATGAAAACTCTATATAAATGTCAAGTTATCTTAAAAATCTAACTTAGTTACTATGCTTTTGTGACTATATATTTCAAGCGCTCACTGCCTTCTATTAGTCGGAGAAGTTCAATAGACATTTGCATTTTCATTTTGTCGCCATACCGGATACCCTCTTAAGCACTTTTATTTTACTTTGTGTCAGGAAAATATTTTTACTCAACGTTAAATTGATGTGAAATGAAACTTTTTGCTTTGCGTTATTATAATGAAAAAAGTTACACTCACAATCGCATAGAACATGCAATGCTAATATTACTGCACTAACTTTTACCGGCGATTTTGCTCGTGTGTATTTTGCGTTACTAAAATTCGGAAACCGAGCACTTTTGGAATCACTACGTTGTCTGTCAGTGTATCTGAATCTGTAAATCTGTGAAAGATTTTTCTCTCTTCTTTCTATTGCTTCCTACGTCCTCTCAGCCCACTCTTCGTGTCTTATGTTACTTGAATTCAATACCTTAAACAGGAGTTTAAAAATTAAGTTTCCTAACAACTCTTTCATTTTGTGTGATCATATTTAAAATATGCTAACAATATTTTTGTAAGGTATAGTTTCGGTATATCCTTTAAATATATAAGCATATGAAAAAAAGAATGAAAAACTAAAACCATAATTTTCAGAGTAACATATTTATACTCTGACTGGATGGAGTGATGAAATTTTTGTGAATTCGGAGCTCAATTGCGTCTTTAAACAAATCTATACAAATAAATAAAATTGAAGTGTCTGTTTGTAATGCCAAAATAACAGCTTTTTACTAAATGCATATGAAAGTATATACGGTACTAATAACAAAAACACATTTTTTTAATTTTTGTCTGTCTGTCTGTCTGTCTCTCTGTTTGTTCCGGCTAATCTCCGAAACGGCTGAACCGATTTTAACGAGACTTTCACTGGCAGATAGCTAATGTTATAAGGAGTAACATAGCCTACTTTTATTTTAGAAAAAGATTTAAGGTTCCGCGCAAAAAAAAATTTAAAACAAATTACACGCGGGCGAAGTCGCGGGGTACAGCTAGTGATAAATATTAACGATATCTTGGAATAAAATTTTAAGGAGATATATAAATAATAACGCAAGAAGATTTTTTTAATTTCATTTTAATTTAATTTAATTTTTATAAAACAAAACTTATATAAAAAAGTCAAGAAACCACTCCAAAACGATTTACTCCTTAATTATGGCTCCTGTACCTCCTCTCCAGTTATACGTTTTTCCATTACATTCATTATTTCATGCATTTATAACAACATCCAGACCCGGAACAATTATTTGTAGGCCATAAAAACACTTTGTAGCGGGTGAAGTCTGTTGTTGTGTGTACAGTAGCGGGCGTACAGATAAATAATAGTCCTGCACTTATTACACTAACACATTTATTGTACAGAAATATAAAGTCACACCAATAACTATGTATATAGTCAGAAGGTGAATGCTACACTTACAAGAAGAAACAAGCATAAAGATTTAAAAGAAAGGCGGAGAGAAGCTTAAGAGAAAATAGGTAACAGAATTTACTACACACGTAAATATTTAAATAACAAGCGTCCGTAAGCCAAAACGACAATATCTCTCCGTTGTAGTACGTAACCGACTGATCAAAGTTCAAGGAGACGGTGCGCTCGCACTGCCCCGCCCGCCTGCAGATTACCTTATATGGTAATGTATCGATGATACCACCGGGATCGAACCTATGAGCGTCGGCCACTGGTAAGCATGGTGTTGAGTTAGTAGTGTAAAATGTAGTTTGTTAAATGCGTGTGTGTGTGAATGTGTGTTTGTGTTATATATTATGTGTGCGTTGCAAGTTACCTACAACATGTTCCGTGCGACATTCGATTCCGCGGCCCTGCAGCACTGCAACCAAATGCTCAGGCACTGCGTTTCTGATCCGCCAACTTCTTTAATACTTTGCTTACTGCATATTTACTATAAAAATTATACAAAGTTATGTTACCGTCTATAAGGTGGTTGAAGTTTTAATTGGATGTCAAGCCTTTTTTTTTCGTTGGGAAATCCCGTTTCTGGTAGGTTAACACCGTTTTCAAGAGGAGGACCGTGACGAACGCCTTGGCGACGTCGTCTCCGCGCGGGATCCGCCCTCTCCCGATCCCGCTCAGAAGCCTCCTTCTGAATCATAACAGATTCACAGAAGGTGGCAACGGCCCTCCACGCCGAATCCCCGCTCAGCATCGGCCACGTCTTTAATACTTTGCTTACTGCATATTTACTATAAAATTTATACAAAGTTTTGTTACCGTCTACATGGTGGTTGAAGTTTTAATTGCATGTCAAGCCTGCATCAAGGTGTAGACTAAGTTGCGCCTTGGTTGCGCCGAACAATTTGAAACTAAAGCTAGTTTGGGTGGAAGTGGAGCTTGACGTTGGAATTGTTGATTCAAATTGATTTATAACTATATTTTAAATAAGTTATTGTTTCATCTACAGTATTAAACTTAATAAACAATAACTTATCTAATTAATAGAATCAGGCGTTATTTTACTGAAGTCCTTTAGATTAAAGTTGTTTAAAAATTAATTTGCTAAGATCCGCGTAAAAAAAAACATGCGTGAGTGTCGTGAAACACTCGGTTAGAACGAAGTTCTTTTCGTAGTATATTATCATTGATAAACGTTCTATTCGTGATTATATTATTGATTAACAAATACAAATAAATGAATTACTAGCGTCTATTAAAGTGAAGCGTCATTTAAAATAAAATAATATTTCTTTCATGGTAACATAAGATAGTCCTTATGGCAGAATCGCTGGAGGACCTAAGCACTATGCTCAATGACCTCAATAGTGTCTCCCAACAGATAGGTCTTAAGATGAACATGGACAAAACAAAAATCATGTTTATCGTCCATGTCACACCTATGCCGGTAGTTGTTGGGAGCACTAAGCTCGAAGTTGTTGACGAGTATGTTTACCTGGGACAAATAGTCCGACTAGGTAAGTCCAACTTCGACCGAGAGGTCAATCGACGGATTCAACTCGGTTGGGCAGCGTTCGGGAAAATACGGCATATTTTCTCGTCAGGTATACCTCAAAACTTGAAAACGAGACTGTACAACCAGTGCGTGTTGCCAGTGATTGGTCCTTCACTGCAAGCCGGATGAGGAAGCTCAAGGTCGCTCAGCGAGCTATGGAGAGGACTATGCTCGGAGTTTCTCTGCGTGATAAACTTAGAAATGAGGATATCCGCAGTAGAACCAGAGTGACCGACATAGCCCAACGGATTAGTAAGTTGAAGTGGAAATGGGCTGGCCATAACCGATGGGGAAAAAAGGTTCTCGAGTAGCGGCCTCGTACCGGCGGACGAAGTGTAGGGCGTCCCCCAACTAGATGGAGTGACGACCTGGTAAGACATGCAGGAAGTCGATGGATGCAGGTGGCTCAGGACCGTTCTTTGTGGCATTCCTTGGGGGAGGCCTATGTTCAACAGTGGACTTGTGATGGGCTGTAATGATGATGATGAAGATAAGAAAAAGTGCGAGGGAGATGGATATTATTCCATCTCGCTTCCTTATAGCCACCAAGGCCGTCTACACTACGTCAGAAGGGGTCGTGACGGAAAAATCTTACACTTTTTCTCGCCTAACCCCCATCCGCCAAATTTGTACCGTCCGATAAGGAACTTCGTTCCAATAAAATGATGTGTCCTACCTAGTTTGAAGAGCTCCTCCCACCCTACCTTAATTGCGTGCACTATCCTCGTCACCACTAATCCCAGCACCAATACTCCCAACACAACTACATAGTGTTTCGCCTCTATACGAGGCATCCGCGGGTGAAGTACACTCTGCGGTGGCTGACCGCTCAGTCTTTCCTAGTGTAATACTGTGGGAGTAGTGCTCCTGGGATTACGGGGATAGTGCACGCAACTGATGGAGGGCTTGAGGTACTTTCAAACTAGGTAAGACACATCATTTTATTTTATTACGCGGATCTTAGCATATTAATTTTTAACAACTTTAATAACTTCTCTTTCTTATTTGTAAGTTGTAAGCAGTTGTAGTATTATTGATAAATAATAATAATACTAAAATATTTTTTATTTCCTCTCCTTTTTATGTAACACGCAACAAACATGAACTTTATTAAGATTAAGGGATGTTTTCGCCACTTGCAATTACCGCCTAACGTTTAGGAATTTTGTTAATTGTTATTCAATAAGAGTACTGCAATATCCATTGCCGGATTTCCCTATCTAGCGCCTTTAATCCCAGCATGTGCACTCTTGTGTTAAACGGGATTCACAAGCTCGCAAGTCACGCAACGGATCGCACCGCTATATCTCGCTTCATCACCTCGCGCCGTGGTGTAATTTAGATATTGAACTATACCATAATACAGAAAAGTGTATAGACATTTGCAATAACGCAATATTTCGTGAGAATCAGTGAAAGTTATTAGGGAAGACAGCCCCTGGATACACGAGGCAGCTCAGCGGAAGTCCACGCCATTCCTGTAGCCCGAATTTAGGGACATTTGCAGATCGCGAAGTAATATATTCTCACAGCATCATACAATCCATTGGTTGTCTCATCTAGGCCGGGATAATTAATTTATCCCACCATTTTGGGCCTTCTCGCCGGATTAATATTTATCAGGGGTTTATTGTTAAGGTATTTGAAGTAACTCTACTGTACTTGCAGTGTCTGAATTAGAGTTCCGACAGCCCTAGGTTAACTATGAATATGCGCCACCCCACCAGCCTGTTCTCTCTGTGCCTGATCAGCCCACAAATATTTACTAGATTTTTATATTTTACTAGCTTTCCACCCCGCGTTTTCTCCCACATTAAATCAAATTTTCCTGATAGTGAGTGTCGACCATCGCCCATGAATAACTGCAAATCCAGGGAAATTGTAGATGCGTTGCTGGCATTTTTAGAAGGAGTAATCTCGTTTATTGAAGGTCTCTAAGTCGTATCGGTCTGGAAAAATCGCCGGTAGTAGATGATTCCACAAAGAAGTTTGCGAGGAAGAAAACTCCTAGTAAATCTCACAGTCATGGTGGACCGTTAAGCATCCAAATGATGTGGATGGTACCGTGAGTTTTGTCCTAATATGCGTTGGTGGAATTTAGCGGCTTGAATTAATCTAAACAATTTCTATAAGTACTCCCCGTAGAAAATGCAATGAGATGAAACATCTCTTCGCAGCGTCAGTGAATCGAGCCGTTTAGAAAGAACTCGGTCGTCGACAATCCGAGCCACTTTTCGCTGGATGCGATCAAGTAGAAGGAACTTGCGCTAGGGTGCCCCGGTTGAGAGATGAGAACAGTACTTCATGTGAGGGCGAACTGGCGTCTTGTAAAGTTGCAAATGGTGTGCCGGCATGAAATACTGTCCCGCTCTGAAGAGCACGTCAAGCTTTTTAGATTCTGATACTGGCCGAGGCAGCATGGGGAGTGCCCTGAAATTGAGAAAATATGACAAAGGGTTTCTTTTTGGCGGTAACAGCGCAAGCTTATGTCTTCTGAATTTTAAACTGGACTAGAGTCATCCCCAATCCGAGATTTTATACGTGGTAGAGCCATGCTGCAGCTATATTACTGGTATAGTTATAGCACGAATGGGTCGGCTCGACCGCGCAAGGACCACGCTCTCACAGAATACCAGCGTAAAATGGCAGCTTAACGCTGCTGTGTTTCGTATGGTGAGTGTAGAGAACCGGAGACCCTTTTTACTGGAAACCAGGCATTCCATCTTAGTCCTCACGGGTGACAACGCATCTGCATTTTGTTTCGTATTCGAGGATAGATGTAGCTGTCTATGGGCCACAACAACCACTTACCATCAGGTGGACTGTGTGCTCGTTTGTCACCCTTTACTATAAAAAAAAAATTGTTTATTATAGACTGGACTTCAGACGCAAGTTTGTTCCGATACTCGACGTGTTCCCGAGAAATATTAGCACGGCTGGTATATAATCAGCTGGTCGGCCTCAAGATTTGGAGAACAAGGAGGCGATGCTGATAAGCCTGTAGTTGGGACGGGTCTGAGCGGTTGCCTTTTTAGAGATCGGTTGCACTAACGTAGTCTTTCATAAGTTCTGGATTACGCCTAGAGAGTAGGAGTACCGAAAAAAACGCGTTAGAATCGGTGCTAACCCCGGAGCACCCGTCTTCAGCACAATAGGAGGGACTCCATGAGGCTCACTCGATTTGTAGACGTCACCATGAGCGCTGTATAAACCCGCTGTGTTATCCCGTCATCGAGAGTCGAGTTGGACGCAAAAAGAGAACCTTAAAGATGGACCTCCTTTGCGGCATGGGCCGGATGGAAAAGATGGCTGACAGAAGTTCCCTTGGAGGGACTTGGCAAAATACCTTAATAAAGTTGGAGGTAGAGAAGAGAGCTAAATTAAAATCTTTGAATCACGTTTAGTTAGTCAGCGAAAGACGAAAGGTAACAAATAATTATTCAAAATTTTATTATTACAATCTATTTATTTATTTTGTACCAAAAATAAAGCAAGAGCAACAAGTAAAATACTTGAGGCACTTATTCTATTATTTATTGGGAATATTATATGAAATTTTATTCTATACATAAGTAGTGCTTGCAAAGGCAAGCTCAGCGCCCCTCGGACTTTACGCCCTAGGCTCCAGCCTAGTTAGTCTATAGTTAAATCAGGCCCTGTGTGTTCTACATATTTCATATTTCAATAATTGGAAATTTAAAAACAAAGCCTCTACACAACTATAATACATACCATTATTTATAAAAAACATGGACTGTACATTTGAATTGAGTGAACGAGCTGTAACCACACATTGTTAGTTGAACAATGTTCTCTCCAAGCTAGTAAATATATGGATGGCTGAAAGCTTATAGAAATAAAATAAAAAAATGTTTTATTGATGTTATAACTTAAATAGGTTAACCGTTAAAAAGTTAACATTGTATGGATTAATGCTGTAAGAAAATACGTATTAGTGTTTATATAGTGTTAGTAGACAATGCAATATTACTATAGTTCTTGCTACATACGGTTTCGTTATCTACCCTCTTTGCCCTTGATTTGTACTTCTTGTTAGTTTGTGTAATATGGCTACTCTCTGTTTTCTGTGTAACTGGTAGTTTTTCTTTACTTAAAGGAAGAATACGGAGATATAGTAAGGTAAAAAATAAAAACTACAGTAGGCAAATAACAAAGTTTTTCGTATCTACATAATAAAGCAGAACCTTTTCTATAAGAAGGTTAATATGGTTGCTGTCTATAATTGGGCACACCGTTCAAAATCTTTCAAAAAATGAAAGATTTTGAAATGAATAAATGAAGTGTTTTTTTATTTATTAACTAGGCGACATCAACTGCAGCGTCCAGGAAAGTTTTAAGCTTACTCCAGAGATATAGATTTGAATTTCTGAAAATTGAAAAAAAAATATTGATCACAGAAATCCTCGTTGGATATGGAACAAACAATTAAAGAGGTTAATACCCTCCGTATCTTTATTTGAAACCACGGTACCACCAGCGTAAAATAGCAGCTTAATAATGCTGTGCTTCATATGGTGAGTGTGGAGAACCAGAGACCTTTTTTACTAGTATCGAGGCATTTATATTAGTCCTCAGGGGTGACAACGCATCTACATTTTTATTCTTAATCGACGATAGATATAGGTATCTATGGGCCGCAGCATCTACTTACAATCAAGTGGAATGTGCGCTCGTTTTTCATCCTCATTCTATATAAAAAACTCTTTTGCTTAAAAAAATAGCAAAATTGGTTAACTATGGAGATATCATCTCACATTCATTAAACATAAAATCGAATTGATAACTGAACTATGTCGTTTTTCAACCGACTTCAAAAAAAGGAGGAGGTTCTCAATTCGACTGTATTTTTTATATGTCGTACCTTAGAACTTTTTTGTAGGTGAACCGATTTTGATGATGACGATTTTTTTATTTGAAAACTGGTGCTTCTCATGTGGTCCCATATAAATTTGATCAAGATCTGACCAGTAGTTTTTGAGTTATCCTTAATAATACGTATTTAATTGACTTCGACTACATTGATGATGTTTCTCATTTTATTTATATTCAAGTCGGTTGTACAAAATTTTTAATTTTACTACTTGTTACCGAACATCTAATTTTGTGAATGCCATTACAAAAAATCAAATAAGCTAGATTTAGTGACACTCGTTACCAGTAAATAAGGGTTTCAATTCTAATTATATCAGGACCGCTAAATAACAGTTTTTTACCAGTATTTAGGAACCTTTTTAATCCCAAATGTTAATGTTTGAAGATTCCAATCCATTTAAATTTCAGTCTGATTAGGTAACAAGCTATTAGGACTAAATTTAGAGTCGCTGTTAAAAAATACCTAAATCTTCAAGGCTGCTGTAAAACTACAGAAGATTAAGAAATTTTTTTCAATAAAGATAAAAAATATACTCATTGAAAGCCATTCTTATGCTTAATTTACCACTGGTTCGAATAATACCTCGCTCCTGTAAAGAACGACCAAGAAGTTCAAAGGGACATATTTTAAAAATAGAAAAGTATACTACCACGCATTTTGTTACACAATTGGCGATTAGCGACCACCTCATTTCCAAGAGTTATAGCCTTCTATATACTCCTTAATATTATCAGAACTCCTTTTATACAATTCTTGTTCAATATTTTTTTTGCAGTAGATAATTTTTGTATAATAGGTCGGGGAAAAAGTTTCTTCGTATTTTATTTGTATAACATTGAAGAAAACTCTCTTTG
This sequence comes from Parnassius orleans, assembly GCA_029286625.1. NCBI lineage: Eukaryota > Metazoa > Arthropoda > Insecta > Lepidoptera > Papilionidae > Parnassius > Parnassius orleans. The sequence goes on from JAGSMP010000074.1 coordinate 714,508, forward strand.
GTTGTACTGTTCGTATCTGACTGGTTTTAATATCAATACATATATTACATTAAGAAAAATTAAAATAAAAAGTAAAAAATACTTTCACGCCATTTTTCAATTGTTTTTCTTTCCGCGGAAAGTTTTATTACAAAAAAGAGAAAAATGAAACTCAAGCCGCGAAAAAATTTTTGACGTTTTTGGACCTAATGCAGTGTTAGTAAGAGTAGCACAAAGTTGGTTCAAGCGTTTTCAGTACGGGAATTTCGATGTCAAAGATGCAACTCGCTCTGGTCGCCCTCATATGGATAAAGTCGATGCCATTTTTGAAAAAGTGGAGCAAGATCGGTATATTAGTAGTTACGACATAGCCGAGGAATTGACCACAAAACAGTTTTGACCCATTTGAAAAAGTCTGGCTATACAAAAAAGCTCGATATTTGGGTACCACACGAGGTCACTGAAAGAAACCTAATGAATCATGTACTTATTTGCGATTCTCTATCGAAACGCAATGAAACCGAACCATTTTTGAAAATATTGATTTTTGAAAGTGGATTACCAACGACAAGAACGTGCGAAAAAGATCATGGTCAGAGGGTGGTCAAGCTCCACAGAAACCCGGATTAACACGCAATAAGGTGATGCTGTGTGTATGGTGGGATTGAAAGGGCATCGTTTACTATGAGCTTTTACCGCCGGGTAAAACCATCGTATCGGATATCTACTGCCAACAACTAATGAGACTCGAACAAGAAAATGAGGAAAAACGGCCGGAATTGATCAACAGAAAAGGAGTGGTTTTTCATCGTGATAACGCCAGACCACACACATCTTTGGCCACTCAGCAAAAATTGAGAGGGCATGGTTGGGAAATGTTAATGCATCCACCGTATAATCCTGACCTTACACCCTCAGATTTTCACCTGTTTCGGTCTCTTCAGAATTCTTTGGGTAGTGTTAGGTTAACATCAAGAGAGGACTGTCAAAACTAATTGTCGAACTTTTTTGATCAAAAATCCCAAGATTTCTACAGCAACGGGATTATGTCACTACCTGCAAGATGGCACAAAGTTATCGAACAAAATGGCACATCTGTATTATAATTAAATGTAATTAAACTTTGAAAAAAAAATGTCTTGAATTTGTATATAAAATACGAAGAAAATCTTCCCCGACCTATTGTTTTCGGATATTTTGTTGTAAAGGCTTATATATTGCCCCAAGAATGAATTACTGACTCTGTGGAGTCGAGTAACTGGCACTACTAGCTTGTGTCTGTGCCTAGTATTTACAGAATGAATATCACTTATCTTTTAAAACTACTTCTAGTTTTGTATACATAAATTACATTTTCGAAAATTTATCGAGAGGCCATACTTAATATATTAATTTCCCTAATATCTTTTTTTTAGGAAGTCTAAGCTTTAAATTGTAGATTACTCTTATGACCCTCTTCTGCAGAACAAATATAATTTCAGTGTCAATCGCGTTCTCCATTGTTAAACGATAATTTGTTAGTGAAATAACTAAAATATACAATCATACGCTGCTGAACTAAGTCTGCTTGCTAGTTTAAATATGGTAATCGGTACGGTTTCTTTACTCATGTGGTATAGGTCGCGCGGATGACAGGCGTCATCCATTTTCAAATGATGATTTGAAATAGTAAAATCAGTATATTGTTTATATTTTTATAAAGTGACAAAAATTAAATTAATTACATAATGGAACAAAAAACAACATTGTTTTTTTGAAAAATTAGAAGGAACACAAGACCGATTCTTCATAATTTTTTTGTAACTGAAATTAAATTATGACTTAACTAATATAAGTAATTAAAAAAAAGGGATATTAGTTGCAATTATCGTACACATGTATTTGCAATGATGTGGATAAATGAATTTCCAGCATTCTTGGCAAGATATACGTGTGGTTTTATTGCGTTTTCCTCCACACAAACAACTCATTGTTGTTATTCTAAATGAACTCCAAAAAAGTTGCTTATTTTAAGTTTCAGTATCTTGGGTATACATTATACAGTCTGTTAATTTTACACTTGATCAAACGAAATGTGCGGATACTAGATAAAAAATTATCGGTAAAAAATCGAAAAAAAAAATTTTTTTTGTAAACTATTTAAAAAATAAAAGCATTTTAAGTTTTTTTTTTGGTAAAATTCCCATCCTTCTGTTTTAAATTATTTTCTCTTTAAGTAAACGGTGTAATTTTTTCAAAGTAGTTTTATTTGAAAGTTAGAAAGATTAACTAGCAATAAAAATTAAAAAAACCTACGATATCAAGCAGAAAATTTGTCAAAAAAATAATAAGATAATTTTTTTGTAAAAAAAAATACTTTTTTTTTAATTTTTGGTCTGTAACTTCAAAACTAGTACATTGAGATAACCTTTTTAGCATGTTTTATTAAACTACGTAGCTTATTGTACAAGTTCTCCAAAATAACATGCGTTCTATCTCATTTCGTTTTTATAATAATAATCATCAAAGAATGCCATCGGTATGTTGATTTGCTCATATTAAATTATCTTATTATTTTTTTGACAAATTTCCTGCTTGATATCGTAGGTTTTTTTTAATTTTTATTGCTAGTTAATCTTTCTAACTTTCAAATAAAACTACTTTGAAAAAAATACACCGTTTACTTAAAGAGAAAATAATTTAAAACCGAAGGATGGGAATTTTACAAAAAAATATTAAAATGCTTTTATTTTTTAAATAGTTTACATAAAAAAAAATTTTTTCAATTTTTTACCGATAATTTTTTATCTAGTATCCGCACATTTCGTTTGATCAAGTGTAAAATTAACACATTGTATATTCAATGCTAATTCAATTTCAACTCTCATCTCAATTCAATTCTCATTGTAATCATAATAATAATTCCATCGTCGAAAAAGAGGCACAAACAATCTGTAGGTGAATTCATTGATTTTGCTACTAGTTGAGCACTCCACTGTGCACGTACATTATTATGTTGATGCATCAAACGCCGGGAGCGAAGTTGTTCTTTCAGCCATCTAGCATTATCAACACCTTGATAAAATAAATTCGAAAGAAACATCCTCATCATCAGAGTCATCATGTGCAGGGCATGTGAATTCGCCTAAATCATGATCTTCTTTTGTGTTCTAATTTATGACCTGAACTTCTTCGTTATCTGAATTTTCGTCACGAGAACACGGAGTATCCTCTACAAGGTCTTCATCTCCCTCCAACAGCCATAATTGGATTTGCCGATCTTAGTTCGCCATTGTCATGTCTAAAATAATAGTTAATAACAATTTCATAGTGTAAAAGTAAAAAATAATAATTTATTCAATGAAGTATCATTTATAACAAGATGTACTATAAATATACAATAGTACAAGCATAATCTTGAAAAAGATAATAAAATTATGCTAAAAAAGAACTCAATGACAAACTCGGATGACAAACATCATCCGTCTACAATTTTGAACTTTTCCTGACACAACCCAATCACTAAAATGCACGGCCATTACTGACGTCACGAAGCATACTGTATACAATACTAAACTCGGTGCCAGCGATGGATTGCCATATAAAAATCCCGTCGGTTTAGTCAGCGTGGATGAATGTGGAACATGTCATCCGCGCGACCACTCCCCATATAGGACCCGATTGAAGCTTCGCATCTAAAATGATTTCAAGAAAAATGGTCGTATCAAGAAGACTCAACTCTTCTTAACAAGACGTAATGGCGATAATAGCTGTAGAACCAGATTAACTGACACGCCCCAGCGGATCAGTAAATTAAAGTTGCAATGGGCCGGCCATATACCTCAAAAAATCAACAACCGATTGTAAGGAAAGGTTCTCGAGTGGCAGCCTCGTATCGGCAAGCGTGATATAGGGTGCCGCCCTATATTACGCTTGCCGATATAGGATAATATACTATATGGAGTGACGACCTGGTAAGAGATTCAGGAAGTAGATTGATGCAGTTGGCTAAGTACCGTGTTTTGTGGCATTCCTTGTAGGAGGTCTATGTTGAGCAGAGTACTTATGATGGGCTGCAATGATGATAATAACGATAAGTAGATTATCGTCCAAATAATCTCATGCGTCAAAAAGTCATTAGCATTCAACCACTAATGCTAAATTCACAATCATTACCTACTATCTACTGCCTTCGTATAATATTTAGAAGCGCCTCCATTGCAGGGTGAAGGAAGAACAAAAAGTTCTAATCAGTATATTATGCTTAGGCCATGTAGTTTTAAACAAGTTCAACTTTCAAACCTCTTCACTAGTTAATAAAATATTCATTCAAAGTGGCCATTTCATATTTAAACACCCTGACAGATATTAATTTATACAAACAAAAAACAATTTCAAATTTTAAATTCACCTTCTTTTAGTGAAAGAAGCATCTGGCGTAACCTACGCAAAGTTTTATCTTTGGCGATAAATTTTATAAACTATCTGGAAAGAAATCTTGAAATTCTTGGATAAAATAGTCCATTAAAACATCGTAAAAAGTTAGTAAAATCACTGATTATATATTTATAGGTATTGAAAGCGCTTTATAAAATAATACCAGATATTTAGAAGTTATTTTAACCTAAGCAGGTATATATTATTATCTTTCTTATGACTGGATTGAATATTCAGCTTAACTGCATTATATTGTCTATAGCAGCCTAATGATGAAGGATGCAGATTGCAATCTCGGATCGTAGTGGGTACGAATCCGCCATTCGTCTACTGTCGTAAACATCTCCTAACTCAAGCTTTTAAGCTTACTAGGAGTGATTAACGAGAGTATTAGAAATGTTAATAGTGTTACCAGTATAATTTTAAAATTCGTTTAAAATTTTCTGTTTCAATTTCAAAATACCCATTTTTGGTTAAATAAAATAAAATAATGCTGGGAAACAGAAAACATTTGCCTCGTCTGAGAGGCCTGAGAAGCTCTTTTATATACAAAAAAAAAACATTTGTGTAAAACTCAAAAATCAGTCAAATGGTTTTATTAATATATTCGTTATCAACATCATTACATCCTTTCACAAGTACCCACGCTGTACATAGGCAACCCCAAGGAATGGCACAAAACACGGCCCTAGGCCACCTGCATCCATCGACACCCTAGTAGATGTCTTAACAATTTGTCACTCCATCTAAAGTGTGAAATTGAATAACTTTTTATTCAATATATTTTACCACTGGTTTGGAAAAAATCTCTGTCCTGGGAAGAACCAGTGAGAAACCCAGCGGGACTTATTTTTCAAAGTATAGTATACAATAGGAAAACAGGTTGTACAAACTACTTACAAAACTTATATAAGAAACAGCTTAGATGCGACTTTCACATTCCCAGGGGTTATTATCAACCGTGGATTCATTTATATTATAATAATCCTTTTTATACAGTTTTTAAAAGAAAATTTATACTATGTAATAGTTTCTCTATTGTATCCTTGTATATTTTTTGGGACTTTGTAGTAATAGCGTATACATTGCCCCATGAATGAATTACTGACTCTGTGGAGTCGAAAAACTGGTATCACTAGCTTGTGTTTTGTTCCTGGTGTTTACAGAGTGTACATCACTTTTTTATTAAAACTACTTTTGTTTTTGTGAACATACATTTAATTTTCGTAAATATACTGAGAGGCCAATATAGTTTTTTTAATTACAATTTTTTTTCTTTGAGACACGCTCTCGGTTTTAGGATGCAAATAGCTCTTATGACAGTCTTCTACTAAATAAAAATAGTTTCTAAATCAGCCGCATTTCCCCATAGCAAAATCCCATAAAACATTATGCTATAGAAATAACTGAAATAAACTAATCTAGTTCTCTCGACACTAGTGAGACTTCTAGTATTTTTACAGCATAAGCTGCAGAACTTAGTCTGCTGGCTAGCCGCTACATTTACTTACCGGCACGAGGCTACCACTCACCAATCCTTCTTCCTTATCGGTAGTCGGTTCTTTGAGCTATACGACCGGTCCTTTGCTACTTCAGCTTACTGATCTGTTGGACTATGTCAGTTACTCTGATACCACCGAACGAACGCACCGAGCGAACCTACTCCAAATAAGGTCCTTTACATAGTTCGGTAAGTGACTTTTAGCTTCCTAGATTTTTGATCGTCAGTGGAAAAGGGAATAAATATCTCTCGCCGGGAAGCAGAGGCAATATTTTTTTTTGTAAACTATTTAATTTTTTTATTAATGGCACAAACTAGCACCCTATTAGTCATATAATGATTGCTGCTGTCCTTGAACATACCATCAAATATCATGGCTCAACTGAAATGTATAAAATATGTAAACAGTGTTCAACAACCTCGCATTATATGTATACTAACCGCTGAATCCGCCACAAATCGTATGAAATCAACGTGTTTATATGATTTGTTGCATTTATTAGTAGTTTTGCTACATTTTATAAATATATCATGTCTATGTATATCATGGATATGTATTTATAACGAAACTGCGTTGCTTTAATGTTTTTAAGGATAAGAAAATGACTTTATTAAGAACTAAATTTTCTAATTAGTAATAATTTTAAAATTAAATTTTCACATTACGCGAGCAACCAGGGTTCGATCCCCCTCTGCACCGATGAAATCATTAATTGCAATTTTCATTGCTGATTCACTACGTCATCGCGGTGAACGAAAAAATCTTAAGGAAATACATATCTGTAATCAGGCTACAATATAAAATAAATAGAAAATTTTCTAAAAGAAAGGATCACTTTACCACGCTACAGGTATATTAGGGTACGCACAAATGGACCGGCTCAACCGGGGAAGGACAACGCTCTCACAGAATGCCAGTCTAAAATAGCAACTTAATGCTGCTGTGTTTTCTATGGTGAATGTAGAGAACCGGAAACCATGTTACTATAAAACCTTTTTATATATAATATATAATAGTGACATATTAGGGCGGATTGGGCTGTGTGTTCCAGACGGGTACGTATGAAAACGGCGGCGGCCGCGGCTCCTGTCTGTGCCGCGCGCCCGTACCAATTTACTTGACAAGGCGCCTTTAACGCGAACGTTACGCATTCTTAATAGAATGGCTGAAGGTATTGACCTATTCTATTGCACCTTGAGTGAATTCACGAGGGTAGGATTGTTTACAATTTGTTACTGTTAATGACCACATTTTTGTTACGTATGAAAAGAACTACACTGTTGCATTAGTTTTTTTCTGTCATGATAGTTGTTAGTTGAAATAAATAAATACTTAAAAATATTGCACGCCTCATAACGCGAAGCGTTATTAGGTAGTGTATTACTCTCGACACGTCAAGGTCAAGCAATTTTGTGGTCTTAAAATGGCTCTATCATAACCATATTGCACTTATACGATAATATGAGTAGCCTTATATCAAGAAAACACTCAAATTAATTAATTTTTCTTAAAAATCATTTTATATTGCTACTTTGATAAAAACGGTTTGAAAAAAAATTTACGTGGACGTCCGGATGTTGATTTTGTATGTAATCACGATAACTCCCGAAAAAATTGACGTATCGAGACCGGGTTTTTTTAATAGCTTCAGAATTACGTCAACTGGTTCCCTATTTCATTTCAATAGCCTGGCGATGCCTGATCAATACGCGTCGTTTGTTAATAAAATGATTTTCAAGTTTTATAAATTTTATTGCTATTAATAATTTAGAAGCACATTCATTTTCTTCTTTAGCCCTTGATAGACAAAGGACAAATGTACCATACAGCCTATATCGATTTTATACTTTGTGTAATCGCACGAAACACACATGAAGCGTGCACTTTTGGATTTTCCATTTTATATTATTAATTTACTGCGCACAATCTACGCTACGTTAACAAATTGTTTAGAAGCGTTTAAAACTGGTTTTAAAAAACTAAAAAAAATGAATAATTTCCACATAATTTAATAGCTTAATTTAATTTTTACGTAGTAGAGCCATGCTGTAGCTATATTAGTAGTATAGTTGTAGTACGAATAGGTCGGCTCGACCGGGAAGGACCACGCTCTCACAGACTACCAGCGTAAAATAGCAGCTTAACACAGCTGTGTTTCGTATGGTGAGTGTAGAGAACCGGAGACCCTTTTTACTGGAAAAGAGGCATTCCATCTTAGTCCTCACGGGTGACAACGCATCTGCATTTTGATTCTTTATTGAAGATAGATGTAGATGTCTATGGGACACAGCAACCACTTACCATCAGATGGACTGTGTGCTCGTTTGTCACCCTATCCTATAAAAAAAAACTTCTGTCGTCAGTGCTAAAACATAGTTATATCGAACAATATAAGAGATTAAATTATGTAGAAATTATTTTAATCAATAACCTGAAGGAACACCTAGAATGTGAGTGATAAAACTATTTTACCACCCTTATGAGTGGATTTTTTTCTTTAAATCATAATGCGACCTCGTTTCACAGTTGGCGAAGATATCACATACAAAATATATCCTTTCATCCATCCATTGCAGCCTACAAAGCCCACTGCTAACATAGGCCTCCCTCATAGATTGCCTCATATGGGGTTTTGCCATAAGGGTCACGCTTGCCACACGGGTTGGCAACCGCAGTTTTTCATAAGTTATACATCTTCTCTTTATCAGTAAGATGCTGCTATACATCTTCTCTTCCAGTTTCCCTCTGTCGCTTCTTACGACAACTATGGTACTACAATATGAGGTAGTGGATATTCTTACACCTACACGGTTACAAAATATATAGGTACACACAAAAAAAAAAGTCAAAATAAGAACATCTTCCTTTTCTGAAGTTGGCAAAAACATCAGTTCAAAAAACTGCGTATAAAATCAACCTGCTTTCCGCTCGGTTGAACCAGCTAATACGATCTTCACGTTAATAGCTCTCATAAATCGCTGGTACTTGAGGAGCCTTGTTCAACATTTCAACTTCTTTTATTTTTAAAGGACGCTTTTTTTTCTTTATCTGCTTAAAAACATATGTGGGGTGTGTTCCAATCCAATTTTCTACGAATGTAAATAACGTTTAGCTGCCTTTAATCAGAAACATTTTATATAAAATATTGCGATGGATTTTTTTTAAATATTACTAATTGAATGTCTCACAAAACTTTCATTTGGGATATACTAATACCAAATTTATAAAAAAAACACTTCAGAAGATGCTATGTTTAAATTGGAATAAAACATTTTTAGGTTCAAAGTAGCAAAGAAGAAAATAAGAAATCTTTAGCAAGTAAAGAAGAAATCTTTCTTTCTTTTTTTTATAGGATAGGGTGACAAAAAAGCACACAGTCCACCTGATGGAAAGTGGTTGCTGTGACCCATAGACATCTACATCTATCTTCAATAAAGAATCAAAATGCAGATGCGTAGTCACCCGTGAGGACTAAGATGGAATGCCTCTATTCCAGTAAAAAGGGTCTCGGGTTCTCTACACTCACCTTACGAAACACAACAGTGTTAAGCTGCTATTTTACGCTGGTATTCTGTGAGAGCGTGGTCCTTCCCCGGTCGAGCCGACCCATTCGTACTACAACTATACTACTAATATAGCTGCAGCATGGCTCTACCACGTATAATTCTTACAGTTAATGTTGTGATTGATATGTTAATGATGTGATTTGGTGTTATATTTCGAATGGAATGGAACGGAATAGAAAGGCATGGAAACGAATAAACAATACTTAATAAAACCAATGTGTTTTGGTGTTCATACTTAAGCAGAATATATCAACAAACACATTTTTACCAAACGATTTCTTCAAACAGAACCGTGGTAACTATAAGAATTCTAAGCAGGCTAAGCACTCGACGGAAATTTTCACAATACATGGTCAATCCGAATTTAATCCCCGCCGGTACCAGTTAATAAGTAAATTTCTATTTTAAGTTGTAATTTACCACATGATCGGCGGTGAAAGTAAACATTATGAGGAAACTTGCATGTTTGAGGGTTAAAAATTTCCGTAGCCACGTGAAGTCCATGAACACGCACTGGAGAGGTACGACTATCCTGTTATTATTCCATTATTTTATCTTATATATTCATATGAGATCTGTAGTCTGTGCACCTCTATGTTGACCTTTGACGCTGCTTCTTGCCTCCGATAATGATCGATAAAATTATTTGAAATGATAATTTTTATATCAAATTAATATATCCCTGAAATATTACACATTGTACAATACAGGAAACGTCTAAATATATATACATTATTTGCCTATAGGGTAAGCTCTTTAAGCCTTAAAGCTTACAGAGTTGCTTTAATTGAATTGAACATAAGATGAAATGAAATTATAAATCTTCACACTGTGCGACTGATGAAGCTATTATGGGAAACGATTTGCTTTAATGTTTAATGAATAAAGGGCTCAATTAGTGTTAGTTTGTTAATGTTGCTGAAATTTGGATTATTACAAAAAGATGTTTCTTTATCATGTTTTAGCATCTACTGCTGGTCCTATGTATACTATGGTTTTGGATTCTATAGGTTTAATTAATAAAAAAAACCTTAATAAATTCTAAATATAACAACCCAGTAATGAATAAGACTTTACTTTAGGATCAACCCGCATGCTGACAGCGTAAGAGTATTCATTACCCCATTTTGTCGTAAGGGGCGACTATAGAATTTGTCAGAAATATCTTATGGCATCCAACAGATAGTTGTATAACTATCTTCACTTCGTTGTTTTTTATAAGTAGACGCTACGAATCCCGATAAGTGTATCCAAAATGAGATGTATTGGATACGAGTTTCTGTGCAAAAAGGGTCGTATCATTACGGTATCACGTCTTATCAGATTCAAATATTAACCCGACCCTTCAAGTCATCATCATTCCATTGTGTAAGCAGTACATCACTAATATTTTCTGTGAAATGATAGCTTCTTAGCTTCTTATTTTCTGTGAAATGATATGATTTTCTTATTTTCTGTGAAATGATAGCTTCTTAGTATTTGAAAGTTGATGCGGTCTAATTCCATTTTCCTAGTTAAATTAGGCCACGGCAATCATCTATAATCATTAATCTATTAAAAGAATAGCTCGTTTTAGCTGTAAAAATAAAATAGCTTAATAGATCGTGTGATTACAAACTACTTAGTTTGACGTTTCCAAAGACGGATTAATCCCGGGCCCCCGTTAACTTAATTAATTTACAATTGATTGATCTATTTTCTAATTAATCAACGCATTTATTAAACTATTTTTAGGAGATAACCACGTAATATTCCCAAATTATAGTTTCTAACCCAAACCTATTTTGAAAAATTTAAATAACGAAAACCTTACCATCTGCTTTTTGAATCCACTGCTGGACTGTTTGATGAATCTGACGAGGCCTTATGGTCCAAGTAGTTATTAAAGGTTTTTGAAAATGTATGAAATGATGAAATGAAGTCTAATATATGCTGTAGAAGTATATTGCAACAAGAAGAGTATGATTACGTTTGTTAGGTTTGATACCATTTTTAGCGGATACATACGTAACCAACTACCTAACATTTTAATAGACAAATAAATGTGAACTACACGTTTTATTATTTAAATTATCTTAAATAGCTAGACTTTATTACCTAAGACTTGGCAAAAAAGTAAGTTGTTATTTATATACGAATCCCATTAAACCTAAAAGATGACCTATAATAAACACGCAAGTTAATCAATATATATTTTAGATTTTAAAATAATATTTCTTAAGTAATAAAGTTTTTCATATAAAAAGGAGCCAGCTCACATTGGCTCCTTCTTTCTGAGATTTCTCATCGAAATACTACTTCTATTACTTTTGTACAAGCTGTGTTTATATGTATTAGAATATAATTTTTGAAATGTTTGTTTCATGATACCCGTAAGCATTTTGTAGTAAATGTGTTCAGTTTTGTAGACCAAATAAAGAGAAAAAACATTACCAACCACCCTTTCATTTGTTGGGGTTGAGATTTCCTCTAACCTGCATCATGTGCGGTTCATTGAGTCCAAAGGCAAAGCGCTGCAAATAAACAAAGTGCGGTGATACTTCACACCGGGAAAACTCCTCACTTTATATAAAGTGCAAGTTCTATAATTATGATTTTTTTTATACATTTTCTCAGTGACTCCATTGAAAATCCACTAAAGGAATGCAATTACGTGGTAGATCCTTGCTGCAGCTATATTATGGCTGTAGCACGAATAGGTCAGCTCGCCCGGGGCTTTTCACGCTCTCGCAGAATACGAGCGTAAAATAGCAGTTTAATGCTGCTGTGTTTCGCATGTTCAGTGTAGAGAACTGGAGACCCTTTTTATTGTAAAATACACCACCTCAGTCCTAAGGTGTGACCACACATCTGAATTTTAATTCTTAATGGAGTAATATGAATAATAAATACATTTTACACCACCAACACATACGATGATCTTAACAAATTATACTTTCTATTTTACCTGATCAAATAAGATACAAGCTTGTACTCGTAATACTTTTTGAAAAGAAAATGGAGAGATTTAAAGGAAGTGCTTGAAGCTACGTTGTTACGAATTAGGGTTGGCTTACGTTTATGAGATGACAAGATTAAAAAAAGACAAAACGGCCGGATTGATAACTACAATTTCTAATTTTAATTACAAGAAAGCAAATAAATTAATACACTATTCTTAATTATTTTCAAAATTTAATTCCTTAAAACAACCAGGTTTTATTTTTGCAGGTTAATTTTTAATGCAAAAGAAAACCTTATTTCTTAATCACTGTCAATTAAGAGCCGTTTGACGCTCACAATACTTCTCGTTAAGATTTAAGAGAATATTTTTATTTCAAATAACGTAGGCTGTTTGGGTATATTTTTATAATAGTAGATTTCTAAATAAAGTATATAATTCAATTTGTAGCTTAACTTGAAATTCTATTTACAAAACTTTCAAAAATATTTTTGTCTTAAGGTAATTTATCTAAACAACTTACAAAAATAAAACGGATTTTTTTTCTTTTATGGTATTCTATGTTGCGATTTAATATACCTAATCTTACCAAAAGAAAAACAATATACCGAAATTTTTATACCCATTTAGTAAAATTTTAATATAATATGTTGTAATGCTCTCTATATTAGTGTAAAAACAGAACCCACGACTGACAGAATTAAATTAATGACGTTTTTCGGTATAATATGAGAATGTGCTAACATGTGGTAAAATAAAAAAAATTGTACAACCGAATTCAATATAAATAAAATGAGAACATCATCAATGTAGTCGACGTCAATTAAATACGCATTATTAAGGATAACTCAAAATATATTGGTGAGATCTTGATCAAATTTATACCACATTAGAAGCACCAGCTTCATAACAAGCAGCAAAATCGGTTCACCTACAAAAAGTTCTGAGATAACACACATAAAAAATACAGTCTAATTGAGAACCTCCTCCTTTTTTGAAGTTGATTGAAAAGATAAAAAGGAAAACGGGAACATTTAGGATAAATGCAAATCAGAATCCGAGGTGTTTTACCCAATAATGTTAGTGAAGTTAGTTAGCTAAGGCTTCCGTCTACTTTTAAATATTATTTTTAGTCAAATCTACGCTGAATGAGGATTTTTTAAATTTCTATAGCCTCCCGAATTTTGTAGATGATTTGTGGTCTATCAAATCTGATGCAATGGTTGGATCCTGAACATTTTAACATACTGCAAACTTCCCGGAGCATTGGTGCTTCATGTCTGAACATTTGAAGATAAAAAGAGATAAATAGATAAAAAAGGGGAAGATAGTAAAGTAATATCCCTCTCGTTAACTTTTTAAAAAAAAAATTAAAAAGGATTTTTTTCATTACGTAGGATCTATTACAGTGCTACAAGTATGCGCACTAACATAAAAGTAACTAACCCTAACATTCATAAAACAACCGGGTCATTATATGCACAGGCCTTGAACACAAAATAACTCATTGCTAACCTACTTATGTCTGAAGTAACACTTGATGCAATTGAATCAATAGTATGTTAGGATAGTCCAAGACACGGGGACAATTACAATACAAGCAGATACGTAAACCATGAATTTGTATCGACCGGGATTCGAGTCCAAGATCCGCTGCAAAGTAACCAGATAAATCTCAATGAATATTAAAGAAGCTTTTGCCGAACTCGTATATTAGTTCCAAGAACAATGAACAAAACCTGCAATTAACAAATTAGAGAAAGTTGATTAAAACTTGTGCGAGTAGTGAAAACTTTGGGATGAAGTATTAAAAACAATATACAAAATTTTCAGAATATTGGAAAAAAAATCTGAAGTTAGTAATAAATCTATGAAAATTAAAATTCGTGCATTGTACATAATAAACGTAGGTACCTGTGTATATAATGTACTCGTAATGCATAATTAAAGCAGCAGCCAAACCCAACTACGAGTCGTAGCTAACGATAAAAATTATTTTATTTTATTTTTTAATATATCCAACAGATATAATGCATAATTAAATAATTTACATAAATTACATAATTTCAATTCTAATTAACGTATTCTTAATTAAAAGTTAACACGACATGCACTACGGACAAGTCATTATTATTAAAAATAAATGTCTTGAAAATAAAATTCTTAATTTTTAGTGACAATTGACCGATGTGCAAATAGTTTTGAATATATTCTTAAGTAATTAATAAATGAAATGAAAATTAACTTATATTATGGCATTCCGCAGGACAAATATCTCATAAATAAAATATAAAATAAAAATCAAATCAAAGTGCATGAAACGACTCGGCTGTAGATACTATCGTACCGGAACTATGTGGGAAGAAGAAAATGATTTCCGGTCGAGATGAACAGAATTCTCTTTGTTCTGACAGAACCGTGTTGAATTGTAAAGTTCTCTTTGTTGAATTAATATTCACAAGAATCTCTTATCTTATTTTTATGATTTTTTTGTAAATGTGTCTATGCATATATTATATACTCATGAGCAGATAATGAACATTGTTAAGTGAAATTTTAAGATACAACTACGATATTAGGGAATTAGTTTTTTTTTATTAATAAAATAAATATAATATAAATCATAAGACATTGATGGTTTTCTGGATATTTTTCGTTGGAAGTTTTTGGGATGAACTGAAAGAAAATTCAACAATTTTAAGAATTTTCGTCTTGTTGCCTGTTGTTTGTATGCACACGAAGTAACTAATTTTATTTTAATGATCTTTATTGTATAATTAGAAATATCATCTTAAATATATTTCTGTCTATCACTTTTGATTTTCTTTATTTAGGGATCATGTTTTATAATAATTATTTAAAGTTATTTAAGCTGTTTGTACTCTTATCTTTAGGATGAGTAGAGAAAAATATTATTAAAATTAAAAAAAAAATTAAATTAATACGTACTTACGTATACTTAAGGTTTAAATTTTATGCTCTCCGATAAAAAACCAGATATATAAATTTTTGGGAGAATTAGTGCTGACGACAATATTTAAACATAATAGAATAGAAACAATTTTGCGGACATTCGCTCGAAAAAAAAATCATATTTTGTATATATGATTTTTTTTTAAATAAAACTGGCAAAGCTTTTAACAATACTTACACTCTTGTTTACCACTCCAACTATGTTTAAAAGCGTTTTTGTAGTTGTACTTGAGGGGATCACGACACTAGTCGAATGGTGCATGTGTATGTCTTGGGCTACTGTATAAGAACTTATTTTAATAAGTTATTAAAATATTCATTTATTCATTAATTACTGCCTATCAATAGTTCACCGCTTATTTCGCCATAATTTCCGCACTTGGCAGGCGGATTGGTTATCGCAGGTTATTATTAATTTTTGAGTTGTTCCCAGGAAAATGCTGCTGCCCATATCCTGTTTCCTTTCAAATATTATTTTCTTTGTTCTTATTTACATTATTAAAACATAGTATAAAATTAAATTTAACTAAAAGGTTACACACAATATTAAAAAAAACTATAATAAAGAAAAACTAAAACTATAAATTTAAATTGTCATACAGTCCTACTCCCCGTAGTATCGTGCCAAGAACGCTGGCTGCGTTTCCTCCCTGAATATATGCTATACTTAGCCTTTGAGCGAGAAAAGAACCAGCCTTTTTATCACCAGCAGCGACAACCAGTCGCGGATACAGTTCCTTTAGGAACATCACCGCACGTGGACCCCACGGACCGATAGTCTCTACAGCAAATGGTACAAATATGTAGTCATCTCTCAAAGACTCATATTTGCGCCACTTACTTAATTCAGCTGCCTCTGATGCCGCCCTGGCTCTAAATGAGGTACCCTTGAGATGAAAGGTCGCCAAAGTGTCTACGCACGTAGCATCCCACACTAGGGCTTTACCTCTCTGCCAATGGACCAAAGTCATACCGTCGTGTATGTTGCCATCGCCACTAAATATTCCACACGACTATGAAACCGAGGGAATATTTATAGAGACAAGAGCTTTTCGGATGATTTCGTTCAAAGAAAGGTGACGGGAATACCTACCTGCACTTTTCTTACATGAAAGTTCGTAGAGTCCAAGCTCGTCGACGCTGTTACCACGGGGCCACTACGGCGATGTGCAAGCTTTCCCCATCAAGCAATGTGCCGAGATTACTTGATTGTAAATCGTGTAACCAGTGACTAGATTCCTTAGTCGAAACAGCCAGAAGGCAGGTCTGATCTTGGTCACTGTGAAAATTGTGAAACAAATCTTTCTGCACACTCCGTACCAATAGAATATCCCACTGTTTTTATTTGTTAACTTCCAGTGGAACATTTTCGCCGGTACAGAGCGTTAGCCACGTTTGCCTTGCCTCCGCAGCAAAGCACAGGTCTACTTTATTATTTAAAATTATGTTACATAAGTCATTGACACTATGCACGGAAGCAGGCAATGCAACGCTAGAAAGATTTCTTACACCAATACCACCAAATTTTATAGGTAAAGTAGCTTGATTCCAGGCTGTTGTATTTATAGTAAAATTAACAATTTTTTTCTAAAGCTATTTTAAGATTATTGTCAATATCTTTTAAGACATCCGAGCATTCTAGGACTGGACTCGAGCGTATTAAGTATACAAATTGAGGTACAAGAAGACAATATTTTAAAATAGTAAGAGAAATGTGGGGGTTTAAGATATAAAAATTATAAAAGTGGTTTAAAAACTGATCAAATTTTGTTTTTAAAACAGGTTTAAAACCATCGAAAAACAACGGGGCACCTAGCTGGTATAGCGATTCCACATTGACAGTTTTTATTCCTGGAGAAATATGATTGAAATTTTAAATTAAAATATCTCTATTAGAAATAAATAAATTATTGGAAATAAATACTTCACATTTTTTGCTATTTGGTTGAAGACCAATATTTTTAAAATTTTGAAAAATATGAGTAAGATCACTGAGGACGTCATCTGCTACCTCCCAGTGTACCGTCGTCCAAGTACCAGATATTCAGCTTAGATTTCAAATTTGAAATAATGGGTTGAATTCCCAAACTGAAAAGAGCTGGACCTAGTGGGTCACCCTGCTGAACACCGACAGCAGAATCAATAATATGGTTTTCATAAAACAAGTTCGCATTTTGGCTGACACATTGTCAAACGTAATGATAAATTTCGGAAGTATTGTTAGCCACTTCTTTCAGCAGGGTTATCCTATCGATAGAATTAAGAGCATTCCTAAGGTCAACCTTCACAAGAGCATCTGCATTCGAATTTGTTAAAAAAGTACGCACTAAATGTACCGCCGCCTAACAGTCACCTTTAGTGCCAAAACTTAGTTGAGTAAGCTGAAATTTTGTCTTAAGGTTAGAGATTATGTGGCTGCAAGCTAATTTTGAAGTTAAGCGTTGAAATGTGGAACCAACGGGCGGACAATAGGACGGATACCGTTATCCTTTTTTTTTTGAAGGCACACAATCTTGCCCCATATAAGTAGGGGATGAAATTGGAATCAACATTAACGTTATCAGAAAGCATAAAATTACATAATTTTGTAATGTCATTAAGAAGGAATCTACCGGCGTAAGCGGCAGAAGTGCTTACAAGATCTTTGAGATGTTGAGGCGTTATACCGTCAATGCCGCCATCAAAGCCATTCGGAAATGACAAAATTTGGGTCAAAAGTATCTTTTTTAAAAATTTGTAAATTTCAAATCAAATCAAATCAAATATGTTTATTCATGTAGGCTTTAAATAAAGCACTTATGAACGTTAACATATCATAATAATAATAATGGTTAATTTGTGTTTCCTCTTTCGTCCGAGACTTGTTTGTGAGTAGACGTGTCGCGCTTTCTATTCCAAATTCACAATTAAAATGCACATAAAAACCCGCCTTATTCGTTGCATATTAAAGTCGACATAGTGTGAATTAACCTAGTAATATTTAATCCATCACAATATTTGCGGACATCTGCCTGAGTACCGCGTCCCCCTCATACCTCACGTGCGAATGAGACAACTGCCATTTTTGACCCATTCTCGCACGGCAACGTCGTGGATGCACAAGGTCGTGCGTCACCACTACAAGGAGCATGCTACGAAATACTTGCCTACGAAAAACCTACAAGGCTACGATTTTCGCATCTGTGTGCTACAACATCGCTGCATAATTGGACTGCGCAGTATTCGAACGCAAAAACACCTGGGCTTTAGAACGAGAGAAGACACTCCAATATATGTATCAGAACAAATGACGTCTAAAGGGGCTAGATTACATTTTCTTGCCCGCGACCTCGCTAAAACAAAATCATATAAATTTTGCTGGACATCGTACGGACGTGTCTACGTACGGAAGACAACCGACTCCCCTGTTGTCCCGATAAGAGTTTTGACCGTCAGCCGTCGCCGTACGGTGACGCCCGTAACGTTGGTTCCGTATAAATTTCATTTAAAAGTAATAATATCGAAATAGGATCGAAGTGTTGATCAAATATAAAATATTTAGTGCATCACCATAATAGTGCGTATATCAACAAGTGCATTGTTAAGCAAGATAATTAAACTTATAACAAATAATATACATTTAGTGGTTAATTTCTGAGTGCAAACAGTAATAGGGCGACAAGTTGTAGTATTGTGAGGTAGTGCTAAAGCGATCGCAATCATTCTACCGCCTCATACCACTTGTACACTGTCAACTCAACATTAAAAGCTGTAGCTACTTTTGTTCACGACAAATTGGCGCATTGCGTCGAGCGCTTGGTCTACGAGCCGCAGGACCCGAGATCAAATCCAACGGACGGTAAGAAAAAGTAATTTTTTTTACAAATTTTTAAATTTAAATTGAATTTTAAGATCAAGCAAAATAATTAATAATTAGTCATGTCTTCCAAAAGTAAGTTTGAATGTTGTCATCGATTCCCAAACTCATCGTCGTGTAGCACATGCAAAAAGCGATATCACTACAAATGTATTTCGACATCCAAAACATGTTACAATGAACTAACTAAGAATTATAAGAGTAAGTACATGGCTATGTCCGATCTGCGGCAGACCAAAGAGCGACAACACGAATACGCCAATTAGAAGCTCACTAACTTACACGGCTTTAGAGGAACACGCTAATCAAAGTTGCAACGTCACTCGTCGCGTAAAGAACAACGAACGAAAAATAATGGGACCTACTACGGCGGAACCAGATCTTGATGAAGTTCGGTCTATAGTCAGAGAAGAAATGAAGTCGCTGCTAGATGTGTTTAAGAAAAGTATACTGAATGAATTTACCTCAAAAAATAGTGAAGTTCTGACTTCAATCAATTTTCTTGAAGAACAAGACGAAAGTATTAAAAAGGACCTATCGGCCAAAAACGAAGTGATTAAGTCGCTACAATATGATAATAAAACTTTACAGGCCACAGTTGATGATCTGAAAGCTAGACTTACATTACTTGAAAACCAATCTAGAGCCAGTAACCTAGAAATTCAATGCATTCCCGAACATCGATCCGAAAATATTGTCTCGACAGTAAAACAACTGGCCGCAACAGTTAAATGTAACATATCTGACACTGACATACAGAGCAGTAGCCGAATAATGAAGCTTCACAAGGGGAGCCCTCGACCACGCTCCGTAATAGTCAAATTCAGTAGCCCAAGGATCCGAGATACTTTTCTTGCAGCGACAATATCTTTTAATAAACAAGCAAAATGCAACGAGGACAAACTTAATACCAGCCACTTAGGAGTTGGAGGAAAGAAATGTCCTATATACGTTGCCGAACACCTGTCACCGGCTACAAAGGCATTGCATGCAGAAGCACGTATCAAAGCTAAGGAATTTAATACGAATTCGTCTGGATTAAGAACGGTCGCGTTTTTATGAGGAAAAGCAAATCATCGGACTATAAACTTATTAAAAATTCTGAATCTCTTTTAAATGTATCGTAGTTTACTGATAATAATCTTATACATGTGTTGGTTTACTAATTTTATCTTTAAATTCGATTCATTAAAATGTTATTATCAAAATGTCCGAGGACTTCGCTATAACTTAACAGATGTAAATAACCAAGTTCTTAATTCAAATTATGATGTAATTGTTTTAACTGAGACTTGGCTCAACGATAGTGTGTACGATGCTGAGATCTTCGACGATAGATACTACATATATAGATGCGATCGCAAAACATCTCCCCTTTCTAGCCATAAAAAAAATTGGTGGCGGAGTTTTGATAGCTGTAAAAAGGGACAAGGGGGAAAGTCTCGGTGAAGACTTATAGGTCACAATTGAACTTAACACTAATAATCTAACGGAAAGTCTACATGTGTGCGCAGTATATATCCCTCCACCAGTTGATCGTAAGACACTGGAAACATTTATCAATAATACTACGGAAACCACAAATAATAATAATTTTGGCACGGCTAACAACTCAATTTTGCTGCATGGTGACTTCAATATGAGTTCTATCACGTGGGCACTTCAACCCGTCATTAACGGTCAGTATGCGTCCCCAAGTAACTACTCTAACTGTCTTCCTAAAAGTAGCTTAAGAGATTTTTTCACTTTGCACGATCTGAATCAATATAACACTAACAAAAACGCAAGCGGAAAGATATTAGATCTAGTCTTGTCTAATGCAAATATCAATGTGGTCGAAAGTCAGTTTCCTATATGCAACGTAGACATTTTACATCCACCATTAGATTTTTTTTTTAAATCAACGTATCAATTAATTTTCCCGCAACTAAGAATAAATGTTTCCACAATTTTGAAAGAGCTGATTTTGATTCCATTATAGCATTCTTAAACAGTGTTGATTGGCTACAAACTTAAGGCATACTTAATAATGTAAATGAAATGATACCGTAATTCTACGAAATCCTGCAGGTAGCAATAGACAGATTCGTCCCGAAATCGTGCAAATCGTCAAAATTTTATCCTATCTGGTTCAGACCCGCTCTAATTAAACTCATTAAACAGAAAATATAGAGAAGTTTAAAATATATATGGTGAGCCTTTCCTTTTCCGTTGTTTACAGCGAAACAGAACCTAACGCTGCGTTTAATAAATTTCATGATTGGCTATGTCTTCTTTACAAACTCTGCTTCCTTATAAAAAAGTTAAACTGTCTACACAATCCCATTTAAAATGGATATCTAAGGGAATTAGGAATAGCTGCGCGAAAAATAGAGTCCTAAGAAAACAATATTATCGGAGAAAAACTCCTCAAAAAAAAAACACAAATATAAAACCTACTCAAAACTACTTAAAAAATGCATACTATGTTCTAAAAAAACAACAAATAATAATATGACATAAATAAAGCAATAATGACCTTGAATGATAGTACCTCAGAAGGGTATGACGGCATTTGTACCAAAGTAATTAAGGCCTGCAATAAAGAATTAGGCAGCATCTTGGCATTTTTAATAAACTTATCGATAGTCTCTGGTATCTTCCCTGATAAACTTAAATTATCTTTGATTAAGCCTTTGTTCAAAAAAGACAAAAAATCAATTTTGGACAATTACCGTCCTATCGCGCTCGTGCCAATTTTGTCAAAAGTATATGAAAAAATTATGCATACCATACCCACATCGTTCTTTGACAAGTATCATGTCCTGAATCCCAGTCAGTATGGGTTCCAGAAGGGAAAATCTACTGCACATGCTGTTTTCGATATGGTAAATGAGACTCTAACATGCCTAAATGCTAATAATTATACAACTGCTCTTTTCTTTGACATGTCGAAGGCCTTCGATTTTGTATCACATAATATACTACTGGAAAAATTGGAAAAATGTGGCATTAGAGGCACTGCTTTAAGTTGGATTAAAACCTACTTGCAAAATAGATGGCAATTTGTTGAAATAAGCAGACCAGACTGCAATCATGTGGTCCTAAATTACATGTCAGATCTTAAAGAACACAAATATGGAGTTCCATAGGGCAGCGTTTTAGGACCACTGTTGTTCTTGGTCTATATAAATAATCTCCCGGATGTATCTAAACACAAATGCATTTTATTCGCTGATGACATATCTGTAATAGTGAAAACAGATGGTAAACAATCACTAAAAGACCATATTAATGACATTAACAGTACAGTAAAAGCAATAATAGAATGGCTTAAAATTAATAATCTAATTATAAATCTTGACAAAACTTATTTTATAAATTTCAATGACATGTTATACCAGACAATGAACATTAATTTTGAAGGACAAAACCTAAAAAGTACAAATATGACAAAATTCCTAGGTATATGGATAGATCAAAAACTAAATTGGAAAAGTCAAGTTGAAAATGTTTGTAAAAAAATAAATATATTTTCGTACGCACTTTACAAACTAAGCAAAGTAGCCACAAAAATACAGCACTTACTGCGTATTTTGCCTATGTGGAATCCGTTCTGCGATACGGACTCATAATATGGGGTAATAGCACAGATGCAAAAAAGGCATTCATTGCCCAAAAAAATGTATTAGAGCAATATGTGGCACTGCACCCGATGAGCCTTGCAGGTCGCTATTTATATCTCTGAAAATACTACCCCTCCCATGCCTGTACATTTTTGAAATTGCAAAGTTTGTAAAACAAAACATGTATTATTTCAGACAAGCTAAAGAGATTTACATACGACATACCAGAAATGGCAATAGACTTGCTGCTGAAATTATACCCAAGAGTGCTCGAATTAAAAAAAAACTGCCACTGGATGTGTATTCTCATATTTAATAAAATACCCCAAAATATAAAAGACTTACCCCTTAATAGATTTAAAGGCACTTTTTACAGGTGGCTAAATGAACATTGTTTTTATAATGTGAATGACTATATATTTTTTATTGAATTTTAATCTTAATTATATTTAAATTTGTATGTATTTGTATTAGTATTGCTAATTAATTACGTAGTTTCACTATACGAAAATCGCCTAGCATGTAAAACCTACATAAAGGTGCACACGACGGAGCCGCGTGTCACGAGGCGCCGAGTCAGCAGGCGCCGACAATCCGACGCCCGTGCAAGTTAGCATCGGATTTCGTCGTTCTTCGGTCACACTTCGACCAAGCTAATCATTTTAGTTTAGTTATAGAAGTATTGTAATTTTCTTTAATAAATTTATATTTTAAAATTGGTTTTTTAAGTCCTGCGGCTGCAGCTAACGTAATTGGCGCAGTCGGTAGGATATTAGAGTCAGTACGCGGCGTTAAAATCTCAAAAATCGGTAGATTTCGGTTGGCGCTGAAAGACGCTGATTTGGCTCTCAAGCCTTAATCTAGTATCCGAACCACGTGGCAGCAGCACCGGGACGAGTATCTGAAAATCGATACGCGGAGGAAGCCAGAATGATATTGTAAGTACGCAAAACTTTCTTTTGTGTTGCTTTCCTTTATCCTTTAAGTTTTATCCTTATTGTCCAAAATTTTTCACCCAAAGAATAGGGGCCTATGAGGCTGGTTTTCGACAGTCTCGCCGAAATATAGATTTAGATAATTTAAGGAATATTGAGGAAGAATTAAATTTAAGTTCACTAAATTCCAAAATGTCTCATGATCGATGTAATATATAAGGCCTTGCGTCCAGTGCCAGATTTCGATGGTAATCCAAATATTCTTACTAGATTTATTAAAATATGCGATCAGGTTGTATTAACTTACATGAGCTCTGAAGCCGGTAGTGAATTATCTAATTTATGTTTACTAAACGGAATTTTGAACAAAATCACCGGACCTGCGGCTTCAATCATAAATTCTAATGGCATCCCTGATAATTGGCTAGGGATTCGCGAATCTCTTATAAATAACTTCGCAGATCAAAGAGACGAAACTGCGCTATACAATGACCTTTCCTTAGCTTCGCAAGGCCACAAAAGTCCTCAGGAGTTTTACGATCACTGTCAGACTCTTTTTAGTACCATCATGACATATATATCGTTGCACGAAACTATCCCGACCACTATCGAGTCTAAGAGGGCACTGTATAAAAAGCTCACTATGCAGGCTTTCGTTCGTGGCTTACATGAGCCCTTAGGGTCTAGAATAAGGTGTATGCGCCCTTCTACAATAGAGCAGGCATTGAAATTTGTTCAGGAGGAAATAAATATTTTATATTTGCAACAGCGTAATAATGATGTACACCCTAAAACTCTCCAGCCGCCTCCAAGAGCACAAATACCAGTTCCAATGCCTTCTCAATCTAAGCAAAATTTCCAGCCTCCACCTATGATGTTAGCACCCGCTACCCAGAGACCGATGTGGATGCCACCTCAACCTCAACCATTTAAATTTACTCAACCGCAAAATCAATTTAAGTCCAATGCGGGCCCTCAACATCAGCCTCAGTACCGCATGCCAACACGTACTCAACAAATGTTCAGTGCACCACCACCGAATTATAACCCACGTAGTAATGTATTCCGTATTCAGCCTCGTTACCAGCAGCCTCAGAATTTTGGGCCTAAGCCTATGAGCGGTGTTCAACATTTCACGCCTAAAGCCTTACCTCCTACAGGACGATTAACTGGCCATGATTGGAACCAGCACGGTAACCCACCACCTACAAATTACTTTAAAAGCCGTGAAATGAATTTTAACGAGTGTGACGGCTATGCTAACTATTACTATGAGCCTGACTACAACAACTATTACGCGGATTACTACGAATTTCCATCTTACGCGAGTAGCTATAATGATTATATAAGCCACGAGAATTACGGTCCCGAGTTCGTTCCGATAAACGATCATCCAAGCGTCAATGATACAGAAAACGATCCTCAGCCCTCCACTAACCAACAGGAAAATTTTCACGAGGATTCCCCTTCAAACAAGCCAAGATAGAAATTAATTTGCAGACCCAGCGTCAGCTACCATTTATTCGGATCTTAGACCCTCCGTTGAACCTTCTCATCGATACCGGAGCGAATCAATCATTTTTGAGTCCGGATGCTGTAGAAAGATTTTTCCCTCATTATCAACTTGACTATGATCCTTTCGAAGTTACTAATGTTCACGCTGTTAGTCGAAATGATTATTCCATTACGGTGCCCTGTTTTCCGGAAATTAACGATAGCGAACCGATAAAGTTTTTCGTGTATAAATTTCACAACCATTTCGACGGGTTAATTGGGCTCGATCTGTTAACTAAGTGGGAAGCAAAGATCGATTTAAAAGCATTACATTTAACTACTCGGTCTGCAGTGAACCCAATATTGTTATATAATTCACGAAACGCGAACCTGTACGAGGATATAATTCCTGCGAATACTTCAAAGTTAGTTAGAATTCCTGTTGACAGTAGTGATGGTGAAGTCTATATTCCCAAACAAATTTTATGTAATTGTGTCGTTCACGAATGCATAACCAGCGTTTCCCAAAATAGAGCTATTTTAGAGATCGAGAATACTAGCGATAATGATGTTGTTTTTTCCCTAGACCGCCCCGCTCACGCACAGCTGTTTAACGTTGAGTGCACGCACCCAGCCTATAACCGAACGCACTAAAGACGTTTTATCGCGACTCCGCACTGACCATTTTAACGAAGAAAAGGCTAATTTGATGACTCTTTGTGCCAAATATCATGACATATTTTATATCGAAGGTGAAAACTTAACATTTACGAATCAAATAAAACACCGCATCCGTACGACCGATGAAATTCCTATATACACAAAGAGCTATCGATATCCTTTTGTTCATCGACAAGAGGTACGCGATCAAATAAATAAAATGTTAACTCAAGGCATTATACGTCCTCCGAGTCCACGTGGTCCTCACCGATTTGGATTATCCCAAAAAGCAGACGCCTCGGGGAAAAGAAATGGCGTCTAGTGGTAGATTTTCGTAAACTTAATGAGAAAACGATTAATGACAAATACCCTATCCGAATATCTCAGACGTTCTGGACAAACTGGGTAAATGCCAATATTTTACTACCCTAGATCTCGCCAGTGGTTTTCACCAAGTAGAAATGGACCCCGCTGACATTTCAAAGACGGCATTCAATGTCGAACACGGCCACTACGAATTCCTTCGGATGCCCATGGGTCTGAAGAACTCGCCCTCCACATTCAAAGTGATGGATAACATCCTCCAAGGTCTCCAGAACCAGATTTGTTTGGTGTACCTAGACGATATAATAGTATTCAGCACTTCGCTGCAAGAACATATGGTCAACTTAGAACAAGTCTTCCAGAGACTTAGGAACTCCAATTTCAAAGTGCAAATGGACAAATCAGAGTTCCTTAAGTTAGAAACGGCTTATTTAGGCCATATCATCAGCAGCGAGGGCGTGAAGCCTAACCCCAGACAAAATAGCAGCGATAGAAAAATACCCTATGCCTAAATCTCCTAAAGAAATAAAGCAGTTCTTAGGACTATTAGGATATTACCGGAAATTCATCCCAGATTTTGCAAAAATAACAAAACCCCTAACACAATGCCTAAAAAAGGGTAAAAAGATCACTTTTGACCCCGATTATGTTAACAGTTTTGAGAAGTGTAAAACCCTTTTGACGAATGATCCAATCCTTAAATACCCGGACTTTAGTAAGGAATTTATCCTTACTACCGACGCGTCGAACTATGCCATCGGTGCTGTTTTGTCTCAAGGGCCGATAGGCTCGGATAAACCCATCTCATATGCTTCGCGGACACTCAATGATAGTGAACAAAATTACAGTACCATTGAGAAAGAGCTCCTGGCAATAGTATGGGCCACTAAATATTTTAGACCCTACCTATTCGGCAGGACATTTAAAATACTTACCGACCACAAACCTCTACAGTGGATTATGAGTTTAAAAGAACCGAACTCTCGCCTTACTCGATGGCGCTTAAAGCTCAGCGAATACGACTTCACTGTAATTTACAAGAAAGGGAAATCAAATACGAACGCAGATGCCCTCAGTCGCATTGAGATTCATAACGAAGAGACTAATTCTCTTCTAGCGAATCCCTCGGAACAACCAGAGCGCAGTCATGGTTCTACAACCGCTACTATTCATACGAGTCACGAAAATCCCATATTGGAAGTTCCAATAACCGATGAACCACTAAACAAATTTCATCGCCAATTGGTTATCACTATCGTAGGCGACGTAAAAAGGCGACCCGTGGTTTCGAAGCCCTTCGACACACACACCCGCATTTCGGTGCAAGTAACGGAATCAAATTTAGAAACCGATATTATCAACGTAATAAAGGAGTTCGTGAACCCAAAAATTAAAACCGGACTTCTAATCAACCCCCCGTTAGGACTTTACTCAATTATACCTGTCATACAGAATAACTTTAAAAGCTCCGCAATGAATCTCGTGCTTGCCAAAAGTGAACTTGAAAACGTTAAACCTTATCTTAGGCAACAAGAAATTATAAAACACTATCACGAGGGTAAAACGAACCATAGAGGCATTAATGAGTGTTATTTGTCTCTTTCGAAAAAATACTACTGGCCAAAAATGAAAGAACAAATAACAAAATTCATTAATGAATGTATTGTGTGTGGCCAAGGTAAATACGACCGTAATCCTATCCAACAAAGATTCAACGTTGTTCCGCCTCCGAGCAAGCCACTAGAAATAGTTCATATGGACTTGTTCACGGTAGATAGCGAAAAATACATTACGTTCGTCGACGTATTCTCCAAGTACGGACAAGCCTATCACCTACACGACGGTACAGCCATAAGCGTTTTACGGGCCTTACTAAAATATTGCACGCACCATGGTTTACCTTTAACGATAGTAACTGATAACGGCACTGAATTCACCAACCAACTATTTTCCGAATTTTTAAGAATGCACAATATTAACCACCATAAAATACTTCCCCATTCACCAAACGACAATGGAAATGTAGAACGTTTCCATTCAACCCTTCTCGAACATCTTAGATTACTAAAACTTCAGCGTAAGGATGAGCCAGCTGTAAACCTAGTACCATACGCGATTATCGCTTACAATAGTTCGGTGCACAGCTTCACGAAATGCAGGCCCTTCGATATAATAACAGGTCACTTTGACCCCAGAGACCCAGTAGGTGTAGACCTTACCCAGCATCTACTCCAACAGTACACTCAAAATCATAGAGAACAAATGAAGTTAGTTTATGAAATTATAAATCAGTCCACCTTACATGATCGCACAGTTTTAATTGAGAATAGAAATAGGGATAGAGAACCCGAAATTCAGTATGAACCACAACAGCAGATATTCATAAAAAACCCGCTTGCTAGCCGACAGAAATTAGCACCAAGATACACTAACGATATTGTTCTGGCTAACCTACCCATACATATTTATACTTCACGGAAACGTGGTCCCGTTGCCAAAGCTCGCATTAAGCGAGTCCTAATAGCGCTAAATTGTTACAGAATCCGTTGGTGATGATGGCATCTCGCTCAAACACAGGAGATAAGACTTGAAAGTCTCAACGATGGTCCTGGCCTCCTCCCTTATAAATTAGGTCGAACTCGTCTAGTGTCACATTATCATAGCTTTTTACAGTATATTTGCATCAACAATATAGAAGAGAAAACTATTGCAGTGAGACAGCAGTTATCCGACTTTGAATTAAGATTAAATAACGATACGTTTTCCCTATATTCTCTTCAAATCAATTATTTATCTCATAAAATTAATAGAGTTTTAAATCATTTAAAAGGACTAGAACCTAGTCGAGCGAAGAGAGGTTTGATTAATGGCTTAGGATCTGCTATTAAAAGTTTAACCGGGAACTTAGATTATCAGGATGCTATCAAATTTGATAACGCAATAAAAAATCTCGAAAATAACCAAGTTAAAATTATATCGGAGTTTAACTCGCACATAAGCCTCAACAAGGAATGGATGACGCAACATAATGGCGTCATAGATCAGTTAGTTAGAAATCAACAATCAATTAATGCTACGTTAGAACTTTTGTTGAATAGCACTGCTTATAAAGAAAATAGTTTAATAAAATATGCTCATTTCGCTCAGCTCTTGACCATCATAACGGAAAACGTCGATGATTTGATGGGAGAATTAGTTAGAATAGAAAACGTGCTAGCTCTTGTGCGCGCTTAAGCACGCATCATTCAATGATAGATATCGATACTTTAAGGGTAATGATAGAAAGAGTAAGAATGATATATGGGGACGATAGAATATTAAATTTAGACTTACGCGACTATTATAGTATTATAAAACCGGGTTCATATTACGTCGAAAAACAGATAGTTATAGTTTTTAAAGTTCCCATAGTTAGTGCGAACATATTCGATCTGTATAAACTTTCAATAGCCCCGAATAGGTATAGCAAGATCCTTATTCCACCCCTTCCTTTCCTAGCAACCAACAGGGAAGCGTATGCGTATATGGAGGCTGAATGCCCGAAGGTAGACCACCAGTACCTCTGCGAAGACGATACCATAAATAGAGTCAAGAATCATCATGACTGCACACGAGAGCTCGTCACAAACCACGCCCTAGGAGATGACTGCAACCTGACCACTATAACACTGGAAAAGGAAGCCATGGAGCAACTGGACGCTGGAAACTATGTTGTCACGTTCCCTCGCACTACAAGAATCCATCTACGATGCGGAAGAGAAGAATACAAGCAGCTTCAAGGAAGATATTTGGTAACAATACCCTTAAATTGCACAATGATGACGTCAGAATTTACAATAGTCAACGAGAATAATCAAGTATCCGGACAGCCACTAATAATTACCGATGTCCCACGCAACTTCAAAGAGGAAACCACATCTCAACACCGAATCTCGCTGCAATCCATCGACCTGAGAAAACTACATGAAGCCTACAATCAAGTCATGAGAGAGCCGATAATGGTACAAGACACCATAGCTAGCAACACTCTGTACCACTACTATTCCCATTTATGTAATGATAATTGGCTCGCTTATCACAACAGCAATTGTAATAATCTGTCGACGTTACGATCTGTGGAGATGCAGTAAGCCACAACAGCAGAGCACCCAGCCGCCAGCACATGGAAAGCATTCCTATGAAGATCCCAAAAACGCAAAAGCATATCCAGCAACATTTTCCCTCAAAGTCGGAAAATAGTCGCTGAACTGTGGGGGGAGGAATTACGTAGTTTCACTATACGAAAATCGCCTAGCATGTAAAACCTACATAAAGGTGCACACGACGGAGCCGCGTGTCACGAGGCGCCGAGTCAGCAGGCGCCCGTGCAAGTTAGCATCGGATTTCGTCATTCTTCGGTCACACTTCGACCAAGCTAATCATTTTAGTTTAGTTATAGAAGTATTGTAATTTTTCTTTAATAAATTTATATTTTAAGAATTGTTTTTTTTTTAAGTCCTGCGGCTGCAGCTAACGTAATTAATTTGTAAACGTTGACATGCCGATAAATATTTTAATTGAATTTTGTATTATAATATAGTAAACTGAATCATAAAAAATGTATTTGCATGCTATTATAGATGGCTGAAAAAGCTGAACTACAATTTATAATAACCACCTAAATGTACCCCTTTTTCAAAGCAAATAAATCTTCATTTAAAAAAAAAAGAAACACAATTGTCATAATAAAATTAAACTATATAATAATCCATTAGATAAAATTGAATTCTCTTACCTAAGGTAGGATTGCGATAAACTAATAAAACAATGTTATTATAATTATATTCAACACATCGAGGAAGCTATTAGCAATAATCCGAGATATTTTTGGACACATATGAAGAACATGCGTCGTAAAGGCTCAAATTATCCTAATAAAATGTCTCTGATCGTGAGGCAAACAGTAGGCAAGAAATATGTGATTTGTTTGCTAGTCATTTCTCATCGGTTTTTATTAAGGATGATATTAATAACAATTTTGAGACACAACCAGTCTCCAAAACAAAAAAATATATAGGCAATATTTACGTATCTAAACGAGAAATTGAGAAAAGGCTGAAAAGGTTAAATACATCAAAAAGTGCTGGTCCAGACGGTATTCCGCCTATATTTATATACAGGTGTGCAAATTCATTTCAATATGTCACTGATTTAATTGAGAATGTTGATAACAAACTACAAGTGGATGCTATATACACAGACTTCTCTAAGGCCTTTGACAAAGTAAATCACGCACTACTTGTCAATAAACTGAGAGCTTTTGGTATTAATGGGACATCATTGAACTGGTGTGCATCATACCTTCAAAGTAGATAGTCGACCGTGGTGATTGATTGGTACTTCTCGCAGCCTTATATTGCCTACTCCGGTGTATCGCAAGGCTCGAACATAGGTCCAGGATTTTTTAACATCTTTATAAACGATATTGTTTCGATATTTCAACACTCCAAGGTCTATCTATTTGCTGATGATCTCAAAATAGTTAAAACCATTAGAAACAACTCTGACGTCGAACTATTGCAAGATGATCTCAACAGCCTTATACAATGGTATAATAACAACCAAATGTTTCTCAATGTCAAAAAATGTCACCTTATTAGGTTTACCATTAAATATAATTACATACAGAGTCAATACTATATTGATACTGAAAAACTAACTGCAGTTCGAGCAATGCGTGATTTAGGCGTTATACTAGACAGCGAATTAAAATTTACCAACCATATCGATAATATAATCACCTCAGCTACGAAGTCACTGGTTTTGTATTGAGGAATTCCAGAGAGTTCAGGCAGCCCTCTACTACAATCAAACTTTTTAGTAGTCTGGTTAGAAGTAAATTAGAATACTGCAGTCAAATTTGGAATCCGCACTACAAAATTCATAGCATTAGAATCGAAAGAATACAAAAACGGCTGCTGCGTCATCTTGCGTACCTTTCGAATAGCTATCAAACTAATGATTCCTACGAAAGACAATTGGTACAATTTAACATCACATCACTACAATCGCGTAGAAGTATCTCAGACATGATGTTCCTATACAAAACGCTCAATAATAGTATTGATTGTCCATCAATAGTTCAATTATTTAACTTTAAGGTGCCATCAAGACTGCTTAGAAAACCGCACGCCTTTTTCAATGTATCCCTTTATAGATCTAACTTGGGGAAGTATTCCCCTCTAGCTAGACTGGCTCGCACTTATAACGAACTGTCCCCGAAGATTTCTGGCCTCGATATCACTTGCGATAGTTTATCCACCTTCAAATCAAAATTAATCAATTTTTTAAAAATAATTAATTAATTAATTATTAATTATAACATTCAAATTGTTTTTGCTTTTTATAATGTGATTAATATAATATGATATGATAATGAAGCTATCTATAATATTGTTAAATAATTCTATTTCTTTTTAATAATTTATATTTATTCCATGATGTAATTTAGTTTTTATTACTTATAATTATTTTATTTACTAAATAATCAACGCATGTTGTGATTACCCATAAAAAGAAATACAATTATAATGTGTTTAATTTGTTATGAAAATGATCTTTGTATTACTGTTGTAATTTCTGTTGGTAATCCTAATAAATAAATAAATAAGGAATGAAGCTCAAGTACATAACTTTATACAACAAACGTGACTATGCAGTGACATTATGGTGCAGTTCCTACCGTTATTATTATATACTGTGTTTATTTTAAATATCGCTTCAATTTGTACTAATGATATATGCTTGCATTATTGCGCACATATACTAAACACTTTAAGACGTTCTTTAAAGGTAAGATTTAGCAAAATCACACACTTAATATTTATTGTTACTTCACAGTTACAAAAACGATTTTACTTTATTTCACTTAGACACATTTATTTTCACAAACACACATAAACAACTACCTCAAGTCTATACAAAATAACCATGTTATAATTTATAAAAAGCTGTTCACTTGTACTTTATATAATCATATTATGAATGTGTCCTATAAAAACTGTCAAAAGTCAAAATTGTCAACTAACCCCCTTCTTTTTGTAATAAAATTGAGGTGCAACGCCAGGAAGTATTTAATCCAATATTTATACGGATAACTTATTAAATACCGTAACATAGATTGATAAAATAGAAAATGCGAATTCTAGTATGTGTGATGTTATTAGTTTTTCTCGGTAGTTAAAATACTTAACACAGAACTCACAATTATTTCACAAAACATAAGAGGTATCTATTGTAATTTTGATGATATTTGCCTTACATTGTCACATTTCAAGTTTTCAGTAGATGTGATAGTATTGACTGAGTGCCAAATTGATCCCAAAAAAACCATACCACAGTTAAATAATTACACATCATTTACAACAACAAATCATTTGAATCGGTGTGACGGTGTTGTAATCTATGTAAAAACGGATTATAAAGTTAAAGTTACCAAGATCCTGCTTTCGAATGCCTCATGTCTCCAGATTACCATAAATGAGCTGACTATCCTAGGGATTTATCGCTCACCATCAACATTCGATGCAGAAAAAGTCATATATTCACTACATAGTCACTTTAATAACCTAAAAACATTTAAAACTATAATTCTTACGGGAGACATAAACATAAATATAATAAACAACAACAACTTACAGACAAACGAACGTAAAAATAAAATAAAGTACTTAAACATACTAGCAACGCACGGCATGTTACCAGGACACACCATACCAACTAGAAACAAAAATTGTTTGGATCATTTCATTTAAAAACTGATAAAACTAAAAATGCTTCGTCTATATTTGTTATAAATACAACTATTACTGACCACAACATGATTTTTCTAAAACTATCTAATATAAAAGATGTTATTAATTCCCCTAAAATAAGGACCTCTATCAACCTTCTACAAGCAATCAAATCCTTTAAGGGTTTGGATTTTCATGACATGCTATTACATAATAATCTCAATAATCTTACTGATGTGTTAATTAATAAACTGAGGCAATGTATTTTAACAAACACAATAACCACAACAATTCCATGTAAAAATCGCATATTAAAACCATAGATTACAATGGGCATTCTTTTATTCTTATTCTATAAATCATTGTATTGTATTCTGTAAATCAACCTCTAAAGAATCTGTAAATTACATAAATGCCTATTTTGCTAATATTGGCAAATCCCTAGCTGATAATATTTTACTGCGTCAAACAAACTGGGATAAATTTTAATGGGATTAAAATCGGACAGTGATGCGGGCTGGGATAGTGTACAAACAAAATTTCTGAAACATGTTGGCTAAGAAATAGCCCCCGTTATTGCTCACTTAGCTAACCTCTGCATAAGACAGGGTCTCTTTCCTACTGCGCTCAAACATGCTATTGTCATTCCAATACATAAGGGTGGACACAGAGACGAAACCAGCAACTATAGACCTATAGCAGTCCTTCCAGTTCTTTCAAAAATATTAGAAAAAATTATAAATAACAGATTAATCAGCTTCCTAAACAAATATCAACTAATATATAACTCCCAATTCGGCTTTAGGCTAGGGATATCAACAGAAGACGCTATAAGTGCATTAACGTCTCACATTACTGAAAATGTCGATAAAAATAAAAAGTGCATTACAGTTTTTCTTGATCTTCAGAAGGCTTTCGATACTGTCTCTGTCCCCATCCTTATGCGCAGATTGGAATCAGTGGGTGATGACACAACATATGGTGTCCCACAGGGGAGTGTGTTGTGACCAACGCTCTTCTTAATTTACATTAATAAACTTTGTAACTTGGATATTCTTAATGGTAAATTATTTTCATATGCAGACGACACCGCTGTAGTTTTCTCTGGTTCAACATGGGACGAAATACATGGCTTTGCTCAGGAAGGTCTGGCACGAATAGCTCGTTGGTTAGACAAAAATTTATTGACTCTAAACGCCTCTAAGACCAATTATATATGTTTCACAAATTATAACAGTACGCAGCCAAATTTAGACTTCCAAATAAAAATTCACTCATGTAACAATATCTAAGCACACGCACACGCACACGCACACGCACACGCACACGCACACGCACACGCACACGCACACGCACACGCACACGCGCACGCGCACGCACACACACACACGCACACGCACACGCACACACAGACACACATCATAAACGTAACAATTGTTAAAGTTCTTTGTGAAATTAAATTGTTAATTAATTATTTTTGCGCTTCCTCAGTTAGCCCTTAATAATTAACTATAATGCTTCTTTTTGACACCGTTTATATATCCTACCTGTTGATATTGTCTTGTCGTAGTTAATACTTACTGTAACACAATGTATCTTTTTGTAATCTTAGGAAGGAGAGGGGTCTCCTAACACAAGTATCATACTTAAAATGAGATTCCGGCCATTAGTAATGTTACTATGTAAAAAATATTGAATAAAGAAAAAATTAAAAAAAACACTAAACTCATACAGAGAAAATAGCTACGACGAAATACGTCTTGACGAATTATGTTAATTATAACTTATAAAATTTGCCAACTTTGAAAATGAGATTGTAAATGTGTTAAACTGAAAGTCATTAAGACCAAGCATCTTTATCTGCATGGTAGTCATTGACTGTGTAATATGCTTTCCTTATGAGTTACTCTTTTACGTTTCTTTTTTAATATTAAAGGTAAGCTTACTTTCTTTTTGGGTATCTGATTGAAGAAGCGTACACATTGTCCTGCAAAGGAGTTACTTACTCTCTTCAGTCTTAAGGAAGGAACCACAAATTTATGCTTATTTCTTGTGTTGATTTTATGAATGTCACTTTTTATTCTAAATAATGAAATATTTTTATATACATAAATAATGTTCGAATAGATATTTGCGAAGCTACAGTAAATATGTTAATTTCTTTTAACAATTTTCTCAAAGATATTTAATTGTAAATTGCTCATATAGTCCTTTTCTTAACGACAAATTAATACAAATTCAATGTCTGATGATTTACCCCACAAAAGTCAATAGACTATGAAAATAACTGAAGTAGACCAGTTTTGCAGTATCGATATCAGTTAACTGCCTAATTTTTCATATAGCAAAAGTCACTGAACACAGTGTTTTGATGCAGTTTATTATCTAGAGTTATTCCTAAAAATTTTGTAGACTGAACAGTATCTAATTTGGTGTTGTTTAAACTTATATTATAATCAACGCTCTTCACATTTGGAAAACAGAATTTGATACATTTAGGTTTTTTAGGATTAAGTACCAAATTATTTTTGTGAACCAATCTTATACTCACGCAAGAGTATTGTTTTGAGTATTGTTCGGAATTGTGTTGTTTTTCTGACAATCTTAAAAACTAGAGATGTGTCGTCAGCAAATAATACAATGTCACATTGGTTATTCACTACATATGGGAGGTCATTTATGTAACACAGAAACAAAAATGGTCCTAAGATCGAGCCTTGTGGGACGCCTAATTTTATTTTAGAATATTGTGAATTAACACCATTGATTTTTACTATCTAAGTTCGCTTGCTAAAATATGACGCGATTAATTTGAGAGCCATGTCCTCAAAACCGTAGTGATTTAATTTCAGAAGTAAGGTAACGTGGTCAACACAATCGAATGCTTTGGATAAATCTCCCAGAATTCTCCCATGCATCGCAGATATGTTGGATCAGTGAAGAACCAGCGTCAGTAGTCGATCTGCCTTTTACAAAGCCACATTGATATTCACGTAACAGATTGTTAATGTCGAAGTATGTAGTTAGTTGATTTAACAGTATTTTTTCAAATATTTTACTGGAAACAGGTAAAACTCTAACTGGTCCTCTCTATCTCCTGCTTTGAATAAAGGTACTATTTTGCCACATTTCGTTAAATGAGGGAAAATCCATGTTCTATACATTTATTGAAGATAAAAGCTAGGACAGGGCAACATCTTTAATAACAGAACTATATACTTTCACTGAAAAACCCCATAAGTCCTGATTTTACTTCATATTTAAAAGAAAAAAAAAATTATCATTATAATATACTTTCTCTGTTGCCTCTAAGGCCACCCATTGGATGATAAGGAGTAGTGGATATTCTTACGCCGCCATAACATAACATATTATTTTGCTTTTGGGTTTTATTTTATTTTGCTATTATATATTGTTTTATATTTTTGTTGATTAAACATGTAGTAAGAAAAATTTGGTTTCATATAGTCATGTTATATTATTATATAAAAATAAATACATAAGTCAATGGACAATGCTCAAAAGAATTGTTCGGATTAATTCCAGCCGCCGTATTTCACCAACGCATATCGCGACAAAACTCACGACAGCATCTGAATGCTTGGTGGTCCCCCGCTGTGCAATTTACTAGGAGTTATCTTCCCCGCAACTTCATTGTGAAATTGTTTACCACCAGAAATTTTTCCAGACCGATACGATTTAGGGACCTTCAAGAAACAAGCTCACTCCTTTTTAAAATGATGGCAATGCACCTGCAATACCCCTAGTGTTGCAGTTGTTCGTGGGCGGGCTCTGCTATAAAAGTAACTACTAGACAGGACTCCTTATCTGACTAATATCAGCCTGGGTAGGTGACAGCAGTTCGTCTATTGCTGCGTTCGGGTTTGAAGTTTACCAGAAGTAGTATAACTATATACGTTAAGGTTTTCCATCTTAGTTCAAGAGTAACAACGTAGGCATTGGGCTGTCTGCATTTCATTTTATTTTATTTAGGATAATCAAACAAGACAAATATTAAATAACATGTGACAATCTTTTTATTCTAGAATTAAAAACTAAATGTCTTAATTATAGGTAACCACGGCGTCTTTGGTGCAGTTTACTGTCGAAGTCAAAGTTAAAGTCTTTCTGACCTCAGTGATAACGTCTGAAAACCAAGTATAAGCTGTTTTACTATGAATCGGGATCACCTCACCTACCCCTCACTACTCAATAATGCTTTTCAACACTTTAATAAAATGTCCGATCTTCTAAGGCAGTATTATCTTCCTTAAAAGTAGTGTAGAGCACAGATGCATTGCTTATTTATTAAATTGTCTAGCCTATAATATTTAGAATTTATGTTACGAACACATGACGTCAATAATATTTTACTAACCAGATTAATCAATAGGTACCTATTAAAATTAAGTAGTGTGATTCTCCAAAAACAGAATAGGAAAACATGGAAGTAAGACATTAACATTATTTACAGGCAAAATACAAAGTCTACAATAAAGCAGAAACAAAAAGTTCTGATGTATGTTGTTATAAAAAAAACATATTTAATTTTTAAGAAAAGGAATGTTAGCCATGATAGCTCAGAGGCTAAGTGCTCGCTGTAAATTTCACAGAACGTTAGAAACCCGGGCTCAATTTAATTGCAAATTTAAGTGCTGATTTACCACGTGCTCGACTGTGAAGACAAGCATCATGAGGAATCCTGCATGTCTGAGAAATAAAATATTTCGACGACATATGAATTCCGCCAACCCGCATTGAAACAGCGAGGCGCACTATATTAGGATTTTTAAGACGTTTATTTTTAATAATAATAGCTTGCCCGTAGTGCGTGTCTATAGCCCTCTCATAAATGAGGGAAGGCCTGTACCCAGCATTGGGACGTAACATTTGGGGCGTATAGATATACGGATCAATAACTTACTTATTATATTATCTACAACAATATTTACTCTGCAAATGAAAAAATAAGCGTGCGTGACGTGCAGATGAATAACGTCTATATTCATTTACTGTTTCAAATAAAACCAACAATATAGAATGCACCTAATCTCTACAAATTGAATCAATTATTCTATCAGACGGGCTGCGCCCGACAAATGAATTTACCGGATCGGCTGTGTGGCGCCTGGTCGCCATGGAAACTAGTGGCTGAGAGATTTTGAATTGAAAGAGAGAGAAATATCACTACACCTACTTTAACATTAATATTTATAGAATACTAGCGACCCGCCTCGGCTTTGCCTGGGTAGGATCAATTAATGTGGCGTTGTTTTGATTTAATACTATTTTTTTTAATCTCCAAGTTTTTCGGATAAAATATAGCTAAGATCATTCCTGGTATTGCTCTGTATAGGTTTGTGAAGTTTTATCACAATCAGTTCAGCTATTCCGAAGATTAGCCCGGACAGACGGACAGACAAACAGAATGAAAGAACTTTTAAAAGGCAGTTATTTCGATATTCCTACCACATAGTAAATTATAACAAATAATGATTCTATAAATTGGTTATTCGGCTAGAAGAAGCAGAGAAACGCGGTGAAACTGACCTGGTACTTCGTGGTGAACAGTGTTGTTGTTGGTTTGCATACTTAATAGTAGGGGAGCCCATGATGCTAAATGGGGATTTACTCGAGCGTCGTGGGATATAAGATTTTGTAGATTAGTTGATTTATTTACGTTATTTATTTTTTATTTACGTGGTAGAGCCATGCTGCAGCTATATTACTGGTATAGTTGTAGCACGAATGGGTCGGCTCGACCGGGGAAGGACCACGCTCTCACAGAATACCAGCGTAAAATAGCAGCTTAACGCTGCTGTGTTTCGTATGGTAAGTGTAGAGAACCGGAGACCCTTTTTACTGGAAACGAGGCATTCCATCTCAGTCCTCACGGGTGACAACGCATTTGCATTTTGATTCTTAATCGAGGATAGATGTAGATGTCTATGGGCCACAGCAACCACTTACCATCAGGTGGACTGTGTGCTCGCGTGTCACCCTTATCAAATAAAAAAAAATAAGAAAAAAAAATTATATAATGTTTCCCCTTCCAGTGGTGGGGAAAACGTATACAGATTTTCAAAAATGTAAAAACTACAAACTACTACAGATGTTCAAAAACTTAATTCCAGCGCGTCAGATATTCAAAGGGGATGTTAAGTGAAGTGTTGATGTACTGATTATTATCAATGAGAAAGTTTACTAACAAATTTATTATGTTTCGGTATACTATTTCGGTGTAATAATTTTATTCTATTTCCTTAGGAGAATAAAGAGCCGTCGCAACTCGCAAAACATAAAGCCTCTAAACGGAAGCGCATATAACGAGCGCCGTTTGTCTTCATTACTTCACAGGATTCTATGTCTTGTGTTTCTACGGAATCATTTTAAAATGTATTATTTAAATTAATATATAAAATATTATTATATATTTATTTCAATTATACTTAATACAATAACTATTAATATTAATACAGTGAAACCTAGATAACTGGGACCTTAAGGGACCTGCAAATTTGTCTCACTTAAAGAGGTATTCCACTTACCCAGTGTCCTAGATATCCAGGTATAAGTAAATATCTGTCTCATTTACAGAGGTTCCATTAATAGGGGTGAGAATAGAGGTTATTTCAGTTATAGAGGTGCGATTGTTAACTAAAATAACGTATTTTGTAAACATTATACATGAGTTGTAATCTTTATTAACAATCAAAAAAGCTATTAAACAAAAATATTTCAAATAAACATCCGGACGATAGCAAAACCAAACAAAAATCCAAAATTTGCTGGAAGAATAAGAATTTGTAAACAAAAAGGGTACACAAAATATAGTCTCAGTAAAACAGATAAAATATACTCGCTTTCTCAATTATAGAGGTAATTATGACGAATAAAATCGAAAGAGATTTGTTTTGTCCGACTAACAGAGGTAAGTAATTCAGTGCTAAAGTGTCGGGACCTAAGCATGATTCCAGCTATGGAGGTTTCTCACTTATCCAGGTCCCACTTAACCAACCAAGTTTTACTGTCATCATCATCATCATCATTATAGCCCTTCACAAGTCCACTGCTGAACATAGGCCTCCCCCAAGGAATGCCACAAAGCACGGTCCTGAGCCACCTGCATCCATCGACTTTCTGCATGTCTTACCAGGTTGTCACTCCATCTAGTTGAGCTTCCTCATCCGGCCAGCAGTGAAGGACCACGACTCAGTTCCATAGGTCATCACTGGCAACACGCACTGGTTGTATAGTATCGTTTTCAAGTTTTAAGGTATACCTGACGAGAAGATGTGCCGTAATTTCCCGAACGCTGCCCAGCCGAGTTGAATCCGTCGATTGTATATATATAGGCACGACTACAAATTACTGGCTGAATTGAGAGTAAGGTTTTACTCTAGCAGAGCGTCGTATCTGTGGTGTCGTGGCAACCAAGTGGCAACCGTTGTTGTTATAGAGGATTTTTGAACTTAACGTCATCGGAAAAGCGTACCAGATATTTGCGACGAATTGCTAACGATCTGTTCATTACATTTTCTTGTACTTTATGTTGTTACGCATGCATACTTGCGCCATCCATCATGAGTGCATTTGGCATGATCCTCTTTCGCCTACGTCAGAAGTGGGATAAAGTTATCGCCCACATATCTTCGAAATTATCTTCGAGTAATGTGATGAAGGCGTGGTGCCGTTCAGATCGCTTTTGCATGGAAGTATGCTGTCGGCGTGGGGCGCCCTGGGGCGGATTATTTAACGCTGCTACCTTCAAACATTTGAAGCGTGAGGGATGTATATTTGTCTTGAATATAGCTTTGAAAGAAAATGTAGTAGTAACAAGTGGTTAACTTTTTAATTGGTTGGGAGAAATGCCTGAAAGCCAAGCTTATTTCAATTGACTAACCTGAGCCTATTTGGGTGATTAATGACCCTGTTAAATTGTAGAGTTGTTTACTTCATTTTATTTTGTATTTTGACTATATTACCAGCCATACTGCATCCGTAGCTCAAGGAGTGGGTTCGGTGCGTGTGGTGTTGGTGGAGGTCTATTTTAGCCTTCGTTGAGATGTAACGGGGATGACTGAACATAGAGATGAGTGCTCGTAAAAATAAAATGAAGTGTAGTATACATTTGTTGCGTAATGAACGATTAAAAAGGTTATGGCTCTTAAACATTTTATTTTGTGATAATAAGTAAAGTTTCCTTTGAATTGATCTAGTTGAAGTACAATGAAGTATTGAAGAAGTTGCCGTTTTTGGTCGCATTGCACGAATTGGTGCGTTTTTGTAACTGCGATTTACTTGTAAGTCATTCAGGAGCGAATAACTTCTGATGGTGTGGTGGAAGCCCTTTGTCTCTTAGAGACTACAGTTGGTCGACTTGGAACGATCTGATAGTCATTGTCTCTACAGTAGATCATATCACAAGAAGTGATGAAGATAGGATAACAGTTTGTTGTTAGTCATTGCGGCATTGTGATCACTGTGTGTAATCAAATAGATAACTTAATTGATTTCTCTGTGTCTTGGCACACTATACATCATGCCTTTTTCAGGAAAACTTGGCGGGAAGAGTGACCAAAAGCGTTATTACTCCGTAATTATTATTATACAAAGTATTTTTTGTTAAGTACCCTTAACCGACGAGCATGTATGCGTAGGTATATATGTGGACGTAAAGGAGGCGTTTTATCACGAGTATTGGTAATGCCGCATATGTCAATTGAGAGTAAAAATTCTACGCAACTTTTGCATTTTAATCCAGACCATCCAAACTTGGATATAGAGGGATGGTGTAATGTATTAAAAATTATTGCACAAAATAAACACTTACATAGAAAATTATTTGATTTGTTAATAGCATTTACAATCGCTTTAAAAGATAATGTAGTTAATTGTCTTACCGAGCTTAAGTTTACTAAAATGGCATATCCCTTAGGAAAGAAACCCGAGTTAAAGAAACAGCGTCTGAAACTGGTCTTCA
This sequence comes from Parnassius orleans, assembly GCA_029286625.1. Taxonomy (NCBI): domain Eukaryota; kingdom Metazoa; phylum Arthropoda; class Insecta; order Lepidoptera; family Papilionidae; genus Parnassius; species Parnassius orleans. The sequence continues at coordinate 757,514 of JAGSMP010000074.1, forward strand.
CTTATGATACCTCATCGAGTAAATTACTAAAACAATCATGCCTGATGAAGTTATTACTGGATTTGTTATTTCAGTTTTATGTTCATGCAAAATATGATTTACATGGGGTACATTTTAAAATTCAAAATGTTTAGCGAGGTACCGGGAAACGTTTAATTTTAACAACATATGTCCTCATAAATTTGACTGTCAACGGCGGTGAAACCTCAAAAAGAACGAGCAGCATATGAAAAAAAGAAATCATAGTTGACGGTCGGCGGCTTTCGTAGGATCGGGAGCATTTACCATGGAGTGACGAACAATGGTCTTTGGTGCTGTTGACCGATAAGTCACGGTTTGGGTTTCATCCGGATTCACGAAGAACACGCGTTTGGAGAACTCCAGGGAGAGTTAGCCGTCTACGGCACGCTCAGGAGGTCCATTTATACCAAGGCGGGAAAATCATGGTGTGGGCAGGAATTCGGCTTGGCAGACGAACCCAGCTCGTTTGGATCCAAGGCAACATGACTGCACAAAAATACCGCGAGGAGGTAGTAGAGCCTGTTATTGTCCCACACAGAATCCAAATGGGCCAGGAATTTCTACTCATGCACGATAATGCTCCTTCTCATACGGCGCGGCTGGTGTAGGCCGCTCTCCGATACCAAAATGTTCAAGTTTTGGATTGGCCTGCACAGTCGCCTGACTTAAATCCTATCGAGCATGCGTGGTACATGTTACAGCGAAAAGCTTTGAGAGATTTCCCGCCAAATTTGACGACGGAGCAACAACTTTACGAACACTTGCAAAGAACATGGGACCTCTTACCGGAGCAAAACATTGACAATTTAATTTTAAGTATGAACAATCAATATCGATGTGTAATTAATGTAAAAAGTGGCAACACTGGTTATCAATAATTAGATTTTATAATATTGTTTTCAATTTTAATTAAAATTAATAGTTTTTTAAGAAGAAATGAAGTTTTTTTATCATACTAATTTTCTACGACGATTAAAAAATTAATTTTTTTATTTAAAACAAAAATGTGGCTGATGAAATAAACTTAAAAGTATATACTTACTTAAAAAGTTTAACTCCTTTTATTTCAGCACTAACATAAGACGGATTTAAAGAAAAAAAGTCCATCACTGTGTATATAACAATATTAGGCAAATTATCACTTTGTCCTTAGACGAAGCCTTCTTCCATTATAGTGAAATAAAAACTACACACTCATAAATAAAAAAAGAAACAAACGACTGTACGTAAATAAACACGAACGAAGCAAGAGCCCTGGCGCGACTCTGAAACTAATACCACAGAATAAATAATAGTACAAGAACTAATACTTGAATGATTCGTGGTGCGGCGATCTCTGATAGGTCACATGACGTCACAGGTGAATCAGAAACCACAAACGTTCCGTATACCTAAACTTCAATAATCTATTTATAAGTCATTTATTGATGGATTTCAAAAAAATTTTCAGTGATTGATTAGTTTTGATCTATATTTTAATACCATTACGTTGAATATAGTATTAACAAAATCATGAAACTTCTCCATTGTGGAGTTACACTGATCGAAAGGACGCACCCGTCCGGTCCAGTCAGGTTGGTTGAACAGAGAACAGATAACAGTATCGTCCGGGCCAGACCCGAGTGGTTGGTCGTAGGGACATAATAGTTTACAGCTGTATGTGGTGGCTTGAGGGAAAGGTGCCGTCCAGTCCATCCGTGGTCGAAGGGACGCACGCCTTCGATTATTGTATGATCGAGGACGTTAGTATTTTTACAAGAAGGTATGTGTTGTTAAAGAGTATATCTTCTATCGATGCTAATAGTGCCGTGCAAGCTGTACAAAGAGCTGTGTGTCTGTGTGTGCTTAGTGGAAACAGCCAGTTGTCCATGTTGTTATATGAGATGATGGCTGGTCAAAAGGACGCCTTAGCTAGTGTTAGTTTGCATGTGGTCAGACGTAATTTCCTTGCGTATGTGTGTGTGAATGTCAGTAAACCTATTCATGTCAGGATAGACGAGCGAAAGTAGTGGAGATTAATAGTGTTTGTTACAGGAATTCATAAAGATACACGCCCGAGGACGGTCGTATGTTAGGATTAGCCATGTAGGCACGACTATAATATACTGAATCGAAAGTAAGGTTTTACTCTAGCAAAGTGTCGTATCTGTGGTATCGTGGCAACCGTTGTTTTATAGAGGATTTTTGAAATTAACGTCATCGTAAAAGCGTACCAGATATTTGCGACGAATTGCTAACGATCTGTTCATTATATTTTCTTGTACTTTATGTTGTAACGCACGCATATTTGCGCCATCCATCATGAGTGCATCTGGGATGATCCTCTTTCGCCTATATATATATATATATATATATGTCCTGAAGTTTAAAAAATAATTCTCCACATTCCCCGACCTTTCGTGCAACAGTTTTATATATATAAAAATAGTTACTATGAGTTGTCCCTGGAAGATACATAATATTATGATAGTCTTTATAATATTAGTATAGCCAAATATAAGGTGATTGCTGGATTATTGCAGGTTTCTAAAGGTGAAAAGGCTTTTCCTACAATTCACAGTAGCTTAGAAAGCTTAGAAATCTAAGAGAAAATCTATACTCATAAACCCTACTTCACTCGTGTCATAACACGCGGTTGACCGGTTTTAATTTTCTATTGCTTATATTTATTTATTGTTAGTTGTCTGCCCCGTCGGTCTAGTGGATGTGAGTGCGACTGCTGATCTTGTTTTGAGCTTGAATCCCTAGTCAGGTCGACATCAGTTAATGGCATTTTCTGTCAAGAAATTCTCAATAGAAGCCTGAAGTCAGGAAGTTGGTGGTATTCCAACCTTGTGCCTCGAAAACACGTAAAGGCGGTCCGGTCTTGATCGATTACCATTTCATCTTACTTTGCGAATGAAGAAATAGAGAATGCACCTTATGCTTCCGTACACACTCGTCCTGTGCAGATGGCTAGTCTCCGTTGAGAATAGCCCTCGTGACCAATTCGGTCTATTGGACATTATTACTATTATTGTTAGTTGGCATAATATATACTTTTCAAATATAATATATAAATACATTTTAAGTATGTAAAGTTGTTTTTATAACCATTGGGTTGTTTAATTAACGAAATCCGCGTACACGCTCGGAAAAGTTAATTTCAACTTTGATTGCACTCTATGTCGAACTTTCCAGAAATCACGAGGGACTGGCCGCACGTAAACACAGTTTTAAAATTTTACCTATTTCAAACTAGTGAATACTTTATGTCACACACATCAATATCATTCTCATGAACTGATATTCTTAAAGCTTTATCATTCCTGGGGACGAGGACGAAATGCCTCGTTTTTAATAATTGTTTCTCCGGCTTCATTATTAACACTACGTAGCATAGCAGCGCTTTATTAACATTTTATACTGACATTTTATGGGAGTCTGGTGCTTACTCATCATACATTTTACACCTAACATATTAAAATGATAAATGAAATCTTCCTGGTATTACCCATTATCGACTCTTTTGACACCCACAGGTCGAGATGAGAGGATAGATCCCTATTATACCTTACCACTATGTTGGATTAAATACTTAAGCATGGTCGCTTATGTATTCTATTGTTTTTCCGTGCAACAAATGTATACCATAATCGTAAGTCCATATGTTTATATAATATTAAGAAAGTACGATATTAAAATAGGACTTATCATTTTGGCCCTCATGGTTGACAACGCATCTGCATTTTGATTATTAATCGAGGATGGATGTTTATGTCTATGGGCCACAGCATCCACTTACCGTCAGGTAAAATGTGTGTTTGTTTTTTACCGTTATTCTATGTAAAAAAAAAAATCTGCAGGCGGGCTTTTACCTACAAGTTCTGTTTTATTTACTTTAGCATGTAATTTTATGAGTAAAACAGTGTTCCTTACGTTTTTTTTTTATATAAGAGGGGGCAAACGAGAAATCGGCTCGTTTGCCCCCTCTTATATGATAAGTGACTTCCACCGCCCATGAATAACTCCAACACTAGAAAAATTGCAGATACGTTGCTGCCTTTTAAAAAAAAGTTGTCTCTTTCCTTGGTTGAGGTCTCTAAGTTGTATCGGTCCGGAAAAATCGTTGGTGTTAGTCGATTTCACAAGGAATTTGTGCGAGGAAGAAAAATTCTTTTAAATCTCACAGTGGTGGACCACCAATCATCCAGATCGTACGGATGGTATCGCGAGTTTTGGCGCGATGTGCGACGGTGAAATTGAGCGGCGGGAATTAGTCCGAACAATTCCTCTGAGCACTCACCGTGGTAGATGTGATAGAAAACGCAAAGAGTTATGTTGCTTAAATAAGAACTCGGTCGCCGACGCTTTGAACGGAATCATACATACAAAAGTAAATAAAAAAGAACTTGTAGGTAAAAGCCCGCTCGTAGATTTTTTTATAGAATAGAGTTAATAAACAAGCACACATTCCACCTGACGGTAATTGGATGCTGTGGCTCATCAATAAAATAAACGGAGTTTATTTTTATGTTTACATAAAATTAAAACTATTATTAAAACTAAATAAAAAATAACTTATAGGTAAAAGCCCGACTGCAGTTATTTTTTCTAACTCACTAGTACTTGCGCTAAGGCAGTCTGTGAACCACAATTTTATTATATTAATTTAGATTAGTGGTGGCCTAGTGGTCAAAACTCCGTAACGTGACCGTAATTTATTAAATTTTTAAGTTTATTTATTAAGCAAACTCTATTTCACTTTCAAATGCACATTATAACACAGATATCTCTAATGCAAAATCCTACTTCGTACCTTGAGAAGAACAAAAATATAAGTGGTATTATGTCGATTTGTTTGTTTTTACGCCATCAAAAAGAGAAACGCTAATTACAAAAACTCAATTTTTTTTCAGATTTTTCTTATAAGTATTAAGGAAGTAGTGTTAAAATTTGTTATCTGTGCATTTTTGCCTTTGAAAAAAATATATCGACTAAAAAGTAGTTTTATGGGTTTTTGCAGAAAATAAATAAATAACCTACACGTACATAGCTTAACAACTTTTTAAACCTGAAGAAATATAATAATTTATTTCAGTAAACGTTTGAAAGTCTTTTTTGTCGTAAAATTTTAAATCTTGTTATTCATGTAAACATTATAACATAAATTTTCCTTGTTCAAAATTACTTTTCCCCACAAATTATCTCTACTCTAATTTCTGCACCACGCCTCCGGAGTAGTCCCACAATGGAAGTCGGAATAAAGGAGCTTCTGAAGGACTTCAAGTACCGGTTTTCCTTCCGCTTTTAGAAGCTCCGGTGTGATTTCATCCTAGCCTGGGGCCTTGCCGTTTTTAAGGTGCTGGAGAGCTATTCTGATCTCGCTCAGACTAACGTCCGGGAAATCATCTTCTATGCAGTCATTGCAGTCTTCTAGCCACTGAAAACGGTTTTGTAACTCGAAATGAAAAGTTTCGGGACATTGGATTATAGCACAAGGAGGACGGAGCGTTGACTTCATTAGACGAGACCTCTCCAACTTAACGTTTAGGGTCAGTGTGCCTCTAACCAATCGGTGATCGCTACCAGCTGTTACCCTCGCAATCACTGAGACATCACTGAACAGTTGTCGTCTGGTCGTCATATTGAAGTCAGTCTCATTTTCTGTCGAACCGTCGGGGCTTGATCAGGTCCACTTCCTTTGGGGTTGCTTCTGGAAGGAAGAATTCATCACAAAGAGTCCCTTTTTCACCATGAAGTCGGCTAGGTGCTGACCCCCCATTGGGTTCCGTTGCCCTATTCCGAATTTCCCTACCTTCAGCTCACCGTTCTCTCTTGTGCCTAGTTTTGCGTTGAGTCTCCCATTAACACTGTATAGTGGATTTTGGAGGAATGCATGACTCTAGATATATCCTCATATATTTTCTACATCTCTTCATTGGGATTTGTCGAGGTTGGCGCGTAAACCTGTATGACTTTCAGCAAATACCGTGTGGTAATTCTGAGTATAAGTTAGGAAACCCTCGTCGACACACTCCCAATCTTTACAACGTTGTTAACAAGAGAGTTGTGGATGATAAATCCGACACCTACTTGGAGCAGATGGTCGCCCTCCCGGTAATAAAACAAGTTGCTGGATTCGAGGGTTACCGTGTGCTCTCCCTCTCTTCGGACCTCGGTTAATCCTATAATATGCCAGCGTAACTTGTCTATTTATTCTTCCAACTCCAGGATCTTCTCATCTGTCCTCAGGGTGCGTGCGTTGTATGTTGCCAGGTCGAGTCGTCTTAGGTGGCAACCGAACCTCCACCGGAGATTTTTAGCACCCCCTGTCGCGCCGTTACCATGGTCTCCACCATAGCCAGGAATAGCGAGGCCGCCGGGGACTGGGGGCCGTCTCTTCCTAACTTTCATCAGGGGGATATTTGCCATAGTTGCTACGCTTGGCGAGCGGGTTGGCAACCGCAGTTGTTTTGTTGTGGTATTGCTGTTATCAGGAAAATCTCCTAGCTGTTTCCCACTGTCGCCTCTTACGACAGCCACGGGAAGATATGGGTTAGTGAATATTCTTAACCGCGAATATCCTAGTCTATTTCAGGTGCTGTTCCTAATTTTTATGAGTATAAGTGGTTTTCATGTCAGCAGTTTCCAAATACTAAATTGTTATTTATTTATTAAACTTCATAGGTTTATTTTGTTATGTACGTCAGATGTTGGTTGTAGTTTTTATAAGAATAAGTTGTTTCCACACGGAAAGTTCCTAAATAATAATGTAGAACAATTATTAAATAATTTTGAATCCTATGATCTCATTTCATACGTAAGATAACGTTAATATTTTAATTTTATTTTAGGTGAGAGATACCAAATTTTTGGACAGATCATTCGCAATACAAGCTGTCCGATTATGGAATGACTTGCCGTTATCAGCAAGACGCGCTCAATCCCTACAGGTTTTTAGGAAACATGTACATGATAACTTTTTTCAACTTTGATTCTATCAAGTTCATTTGTACATAATTATTCTACCTTTATCTAGTTACACTATTTGTTTATATGTATGGAACATTTATGTTATATGTAATAGTTTTAAAGTATATATTTGTATTTTTATATATTTATATTTATTAAAATATATATTTACATGTATATATATACATATATATTAATAAGTATGTATGTGTTGATCTTATCTATATACTTATATATCCATCCTTTTTTCTATTTAATGGCTTTAATAAAAATAATGTTATTTTTGTCGCCAAACCACACACATGTTTTTATTGTTTTCTTGCAATCCTGTCCATCCAAAGGTTGTCTGGACAGTTTTGAAATTTATATGCGATGAATCGAGTGAAGTTTTTTTGAATACGCTCGATTCTGTGAATGTGAATTTTATAAGAAGGATTCCATATCACTGCGACATATTCTAAACTGTTACGAATCAATGCATTATAAATAGTTATCAGAGTCTGAGCATTTTTGAAATCATTACATGTACGTTTGACAAAACCTAAAATTTTCCATGAACGCGTTACCATGTTATCTATATGTTCTACAAAGTTAAGTTTGTTATCAAGAACTACCCCAAGATAACGGGTGCATGAAGATTCACTCAATACGTCTTACGTTTCTTTATGGACTGCAATTTAATTATGATAGAACGGAGACGATCATTATTATCATTCATTTTTCTAACTCTAGCTCCTGATAGCACTTCAGTATCCATCAAAGGGACGGAAATAGTAGAGCAAAGTTGTTTCGCTAAGGACAGCACATTTTCGGACTTATTTTCCGGAACGCTGTTGATCTTTATGTTCGTTTCGTGAAAGTGTTGTTCCATAAGGTTAAATCTACTGTAATATAAGTTTGACTGGATAGCGTTAATTTTTCTTTAGTAGCCAAGGTAAGTCGATCCTGTAAGTCTTTTATGTCAGAATTCACCTGGTCATATTGAGAGCTAAGAAATTACACACTTTTACCGATTTCTAATTTCATCGAACTCCTTAGAAAAGTACATCTTGACCGATGATTCAACAGCATCCATCATAAACTGTTGTATTTCTTGACGTATAATATTGACTAAAACTTCATTGTCCACGATACGAGAAGAACCATGGGATAGTGGTTATTCTCTGGGATTAGCGGTTTGCGTTGAGTTACATTACATTCTTCAGAGTCGTCGGTTATCTGATCAGATGTAGGTGAAAGCTAATCCATACAACAGCCTTGTATAGGGGTGTTAGTATTGTCTACCTTTTTTGTTTACTTTTGCATGTGGGGCATTTCCAATTGTCTTTCTTTTCCTTATTCATTAGGCAAAATAATTTGTATTAGTAATTTACGCATTCAATATCATAGGTGTCATTGCATAAGCAGCAAGACAAAAATTCGCGATTTGTGCAAAACAGTACTTTTCAAACCTGTTAATATCCATCAACTACTTATTTTACACAAATGTTAATTACTCACAACTTTAGGAAATTTTATGGTTTAAATAGTTATCAGGGATTTTTTATATTAATACAGTATTTGTGGATACTATCAAGAAAACTAAACAGAGGTTTTCTTGATTTCCCTATTAGAGTCAATTTCAAAACTTAAAATATCTGAAATACCTGACAATTATACGAAATAAAAAATACAATCAATTTAAGAAACCCCAAAGAAAATAGTTACTAGAAAATATATTTTGATTTAAGTTATATACATAAGAAATTAAAAATTCAAACCTAATAAAATTGTTATGAAAATGCTGTGGATAAAACGATTATTTTCACCAATAATATAAGTTACTTAAATTAATAAAATAATAGCTTAAATGTTAGAAGAACATATTTTTAACCCTTAACCTTTAAAATTAAAAATAAAACTTTTTAAAAAATAATTATTTTTCTATAAATATTTTAAAATTACTATAAAACCACAAAGAAACCCGAAAAAGCGAACAAACAAAAGAAAATTTAATTTTGCTTGTATAAATCTGGGGTTTTTACAGTCAACACAAAAAGCAAATGGTGCTACCAAGATCAGGGCGACGGTAAAATTAAATTTGAATCCATAAAAAGAGACGACCAGTAAAATTCTACAATAACTGTTTACCTCCAGAGCTAGTTGATACGCGAGATATATGAATCTAAGATATCAAAGCTCACATACGAATAAAAACATACCGATGAAATAACGTGTAAAAGCAAACATTTGCATGTTTTATTTTAGATTTTTTAAAACATGGATTCCTCACTGACACATGCACATACAATCTGTACATGTACGGTAAAACAGCCGCAAGCCCACTCGTGCTCGTGGCGTCCTATACAAAATTATTTTTAATAATGCTGAACCCGCATCCCACTCTCCAATTTACAAACAATATGAATATTATTATCATGCCATGGATACCAAATGCAATTGCAAAGTTTCGCCAACTAACTTTACTTAATACTTGTAAAATTAATAATACTTTAAGTATCCTCATACCAACAAAGAAAGAAAAAAGGAGCGCTGCGTACATTTCAAGGGATGCAAAAACCAAGCCAAAACCATGCTCACCTTATAGCAATTACACGCACTCACATACATGAATGCATATAAAATCATTTTTTTATATGCACCCATGTGAGCATCCATCAGTAAACTTTTAAGGCCGGATAAAGAAAAAAAAAAAATATGTATGCGGGAGTGCATATTAAGAAGTTGAGCATGGTTTCAGTTTCACTTAAAATGTACGCAGCGCTCCGTCTTTCTTCCTTTGTTGGTCTAAGCAAGTATCAAGTTTAGTTAGGTATAATATATAAAATATAGCGGAAAACTGTTTCAATGTGAGCATGCGTATATCAGCTTGCAATTCGAATAACTAAATTCGAACACGTCTAAAATGTAACTACGTCCTTAAACTGCATGCAAGATAAGCCAAGCGAAAGTCACCGAAAAGCAGAGTAGTCAAGCTCCAGTATGCAATAGAAACAGAAACAGAAACAGAAACTTTTTTATTCAATATAGATTATAAATAATACTTATTAAAAGTCACTCTTTTGTCTAATTACCACTGGTTCGAAAAAAAACCTCTGTCCTGGGAAGAACCAGCAAGAAACCCAGCGGGACTTTTTTTTTTAAAATAACAGCTTACAATCATATATATTACACAATTAACCACACAAAACAAATTAGAAACAGCCTGGCAGCGAACACCTCATTCCCAGGGGTTATTATCATCCATAAATTCCTTAACATTATAATAACCCTTTTTATACAAACTATGTTTAATAAAGTTTTTGAATTTTGAGCAGGTCGAATTTTGTATATTTTCTGGGATTTTGTTGTAAAAGCGTATACATCGCCCCAAGAATGAATTACTGACTCGGTGGAGTCGAGTAACTGGTACTACTAGCTTGTGTTTGTTCCTAGTATTTACAGAATGAATATCACTTATTTTTGTATAACTACTTTTATTTTGTGTACGTACATTACATTTTCATAAATGTATTGAGAGGCCAAAGTTAATATATTAATTTCCTTAAATTTTTGTCTGAGCGACTCTTTAGGTTTTAAATCATAGATTGCTCTTATGGCCCGCTTCTGTAAAACAAATATAATTTCAGTGTCAGTTGCGTGTCCCCATAGCAAAATACCATACGACATTATGCTATGGAAATAGCTAAAGTAAACAAGTCTAGTTTCCACACTGGTAAGATTTCTAATCTTTTTTACAGCATATGCTGCAGAACTAAGTCTGCTTGCTAACTTTGATATATGGGGGCTCCATTGAAGCTTCGCGTCTAGTGTTATTCCTAGAAAAATGGTGGTATCGACAAGACTCAGTTCCTCCCCATTAAAAATTACATTAGTATTTAATTGTCTGACATTTGGAGTCATGAACTTCATACATTTCGTTTTAGTGCTATTTAAATGCAAGTTATTAACATTAAACTAATTTACTAATTTAGTTTTAGCATTATTTACTTCGTCATATTTTAATAATTGTCGTTTTAATTTGAAAATTAATGAAGTGTCATCAGCAAATAATACTATATTATGGTTATCCCCTACTATGTAAGGTAAGTCATTAATATATATAAGAAACAGAAAGGGGCCGAGAATTGAGCCTTGAGGCACGCCCATTTGTACTATCGACCCGGAAGAGCTCATACTATTAATGACAACTTTTTGAGTTCTGTTACTTAAATATGAAACAATTAATTTAAGAGCATTACTTCTTACACCGTAGTGTTGTAGTTTCCTGATTAATGTTTCATGGTGAACACAATCGAAGGCTTTGGATAGATCACAGAATATACCCAAAGCATCCTGTGAATTCTCCCATGCATTGAAAATATATTTAATCAGCTCAACACCAGCATCAGTTGTCGAGCGAGCCCTTGTGAAACCGAACTGATTTTTATGAAGTAAATTATTAACATTAAAAAAAATTAACATTTGATCAAGAATAATTTTTTCCAAAATGTTTAGTTAGTGTTGGCAGTACAGAAATGGGTCTAAAATTGGCGGGGTCTAATGTACTAACAGATTTAAATAAAGGTATTACTTTACTATGCTTCATCAAATCAGGAAACACACCATATTCGATACTAGTATTAAAAATAATAGCTAGTTGAGGCGCGATTATATCGATTATTATGTTGCCAGCCGTTACTCAAACCCACTTACAAGCCGCATCTAAGGAAGGATGTCGCGAGAAGAAGGTCTCAAGCGCTGTGCAAACTACGTCATTTACGCGTTTTTGTCAAACACACTGGACCACAGAACACAATTACTCTCTACACTGGACGATATTTAAAATATCGATCAATCAAATTTCTTGCACCCATTTTAAAAAAAGTGTTTTAAATGAATCCTAGAGTGATAATGAACCACTATAATTTTTATATAATTTTTTTTAATGAATTAGTTGAATAGTGCCATAAAAATTACTTTTAATCTATCGTTTTAAATTTTCGCGTGAAAACGCCTAGCCGCCATGCTGTTCAACTCGTGACGTCACTGCTCTATAATTTTGCCGATTTTACAAAGTAATAAGATACTTTTGGATATTTAATAATGAGTTATCGTCTATATCATTGTTGTGTTGTGCCTGAATGCAAAAACATGAGCATATGAACGCCGGGGAAGTTATGGATTCAAGTGCCAACTGATTTAAATATGAGAAATACTTGGTTAAAACTGGCAAGAAGAGACCCAAAGGCATTGTCTACAAAATCTAAACTATACTTCTGTGAAGACCACTTTGATGTAAGTATGACTTATATTTAACTATCTTTTATACAAAATAAAACATCATGACATGATAGGTGCATGACCTATTGCAAGTCACATTTTGTTATAGATTAGGTTAATCGCTCGTCTGTCTCGCCCTTTGTGGGCCATTTTGACAGACCTTGCAAGTGCAGTGCAATGTTTTACTTAATTTTTTTTTCTATTATATGGGAGTAATGACGTGGTTTGTTAAAAAATATTTCAAAAATCTTTTCTCACCTAAGCTTATATTATAATATCTATAACATTAGTGCTAAAAGCGAAGTAATAAACTCGTTTTGATTTCAAATGTCATAAACATTATTGCATGTTTTAGCTGGTAAGTGACATGGAAAATTACACGTCGAACGAAGTCGAATTAATAAAATAAAGATTAGTACTTTCTGTTTTTACGAATCCGTCTTCCATGATGCGTTTTCAATAAATTTCGGAATAAAACTCAACAATCGTAATAATAACTTGAAAAATTTCGAAATAACACAGCACATTAGCTAGTTCTCTTAACCAGTGACGTCATGACGGTATCTAATATGGCGGACATCGTTTTGCAGATTTGAGGCACAAAAAAAAAAATCTTAAAATTGAAATATAAAATTTATAATGCATTTTTATAAATAGAAATCAATATTTCTCGTTTACTTTTTACAAAATCTATCATAAATATATATCTTTTGTTTTTTCTTACATGATGTAAAATACCCTATTTAAAGTACTTTACACTAATTATATCACCAGGTGACACAGCAACAAATAAACACTTAAGTTCAAAACTATAACGTTATTAGCACTTTTACTGTAATTAAACTAAGGATTTGAATATTTTTTGCGAGAGCACAAGCGTTGAGATGTTGTTCAGTTGACGTCGTACGTTGTGATCGTTCTCTACACGATGCGAAACACAGCAGCATTAAGCTTCTATTTTACGCTGGTATTCTGTGAGAGCGTGATCCTACTCCAGTCGAGCTGACTCATTCATGTCACAACTATAACATAGCTGCAGCTTGGCTCTATCACGTATAATCTTTTATTTTATCTGTAAGAACTATCTTTTACTTTATCTTCGTTAGCCCGTAAAAATTCACTGCTGTACATGTACAGCATGGGCTTCATTAGAACAACGAGGAAATGAAAAAACATTGTTATTTGAAAATTATTAACTAATGAATTTACTATACCAACTTTTCTCCACATTTTTTGTTTAGTATTTATATGTAACTTTGAGTATAAACGAAATTTTAGGTCGTTTTTATTACACTCAATGGTGTAAGTTTTAGAAAAATATATTATTTCTTACAAGTTTAATATTTATTTTGTATAAAAAATGAATAGGTACGGCATCTTTTGCTCTTCTAAACATTAAATATTTTTTTATTTGGAATGTACAAATTCTAATCATCACGTAATTGCACCTATAAGTGGCATATTTAAAGGTTGGTTTATGTAACTACCTATTTAAAGGCTTTAAGAAGCCTGAAAGACCTTGACGAAACGGCAACCGCGGAGATTTTAGCCGACGTCAACGCCGTCTAGCGACTACGTTCTGTATTACTTAGAAAAGTGCAAATATTAAAATAGACTGCAGAGGTGACAAGTATATAAGTAATATACTGCCTATTATGCTAGCGCGTTACTGAGAGTTATGTCGCGGTTAAGCATCTTCAATTACATTACACGATGTGGTGCTGTAGCTTCGTCCAGTAGGCATCACGAGCTATCAAGTGTTTAAGTTTTAAGTACGTAAGAGTTTTTATTATATTCGTTCAATAGTATTTATTTGTGTCGTATTAGTAGCTCTGGGTCTAAACGCTCTCTGTAAATTTCACCCGGGTTTGATCCCCGGCAGCACCAATGAAATTTTTAAATGCAATTTTAAAAGCTGATTTAACACGTGCTCGGCGGTGAAGTAAAACATCGTGAGAAAACCTGCATATGGATGAGGAATAAGAAAAAAAAATTCGAAGACATGTGAAGTTCGCCAACATGCATTGGGGTAGCACGGCGGACATTTCTTTGCCCTAAAACCCTCTCAGAAGTAAGAGGAGGCCTGTACGCAGCAGAGGCACTTACATAGCCTGTTAATTTACATTCATATTCGTTTCAGATACAGAAGGGTAGCTAATGCTGACAAAAAATATCATGTGGAGGCCACGAAAACGTAAAACATCTTCGTACCTAGATAAAATGTTCTAGTGATTGTCAGTCATTTCATATGCCACATTTTCTATAGAGTTTAGAACGTTTCAGATAGGGCAAAATAAAAAATAATACAAAATATTATGGGAATGATTTATTAATAATATATACATTTACATGTGTATAATAAAAATAATGAACAAGCTGCAAGGTTCAACTGGTAGTGTTTCTTGTAAACACAATTGTAAAATTGCTGTTCTCATTTTTATAAATGGTGAATTGATTAAACGTAGTCAAGATCACTTTATATAAAATATATTTAATTAAATTGGCACATGGCGTATTTGGCCTTCTACTTAAATGAAATTTGAAAAGAAAGATATTGTCTGTTCTTAATTCTTTTGTGTACACCACTGTTCACAGACTTTTTACAACTGGCGTGGTTTCCAAAAGCATGATTAAGTGTCAGCTCTATATCGTCAATCAGATCCTGAACTTTTTTGGCATTTATTTTTGTGTCTTTTTGTTATATCTTGTAACCTTTTTAAAAAGGGACACAAACTTATTAGTTTATTATTTGTTATATTTTGTTCTATAACGTATTGGGTATCTTGGATAAGTTTGTAATTTTATTTTTTATTTTATCACAAAATTTCGCAATAAATTATTAAGTTTTGTACAGTGATTCTCTCCTTAAGCGGCTATAAAGCAATATATGTGTGTATAGACATACAGATCTACATTTTTTTGATTTTATTATTTTTGAGTTTTTGAATTATGATTGATTTTTTGTAACCTGGTAAAATTAATTTTTTCTCCATACCATTTGATGGGCCTGAGTATAATGCCAGTTGTTCTCTTTGGCTGAAGTTATTTTTTATTTAATGCACAATTGCAGACAAAACAATCTCTAAAACAAAATTTTACCTCTTCTCCTTCTAATAATAGCTCCTGCACCTGACACGGCGGAATAGTTTCTTCTATAAGACCCTTTACAATAACAATTTTTGTTAACAGTTATGAGTGTAACATTTTTATCAGCTACTTTATTCATAGTGCCTTGAGCAATAGTTTAAAAATAACTTTAAAAAATACGCGTTTCTAGATAACCGCGTGGGGTGCATTTACAAATATTTTTATGATGAGGCTAATTTTACAAATATCCACAAAAATATTTACAACAAATGACATCAAGCACCCCGCGCTTTTTTACAGTAAAATGATATTTTTTTATGTCACTATTTTCTTATTTTAAACTTATTGAAAAATATTTTCTAGTTTTTAGTTCAGTTATCTACATAAGCGTGTTTATTAAGCTTTTTAAAACTATTATTTATTTTCCATTTTTTAGAGCGGCAAATTACAAAAGCGTGTTTTTTTTTGGACCGAAGTTATTTTACGCGGCTTACAGTAGCTTGAACTGGCAGAAATCGTAGTTGTTTTATGACTTATTCGCAAATCCTGAGGATCCTGGCAAGGATAATGGGACAAACTATTTAAATTATTGAATTGTCATCGGTCCTTGATAAGTGTGCGAAGTTTCAAATCAATGTGACGTTTTGAAGGGGATGAAAATCACATTCAAAAATTCCGTTACATAGATACATATCAAGCTAATAAAAGCGTGTTAAAAATTATGCTGGCTTTGGTATTTCTAATTTGAAATAACTCGTGGGAGTAGTGCGGCAGAAAACTGTCCCAAATATGAATGGCAGCTACAAATAAATATAATACCTGCTATGTTACACCTATTTACATAGAAACTTTAAGTATCATCTGCATAAAATTCTAAATAGCACTTTTTACACAAGAAAGTAAACTTTGAGATCAGTTCATCTTGTTTTTCGCTAATTAAGTGAATAGTAAAACAAACCAAGAGGTCCGTGATTTAAAATTGCAGCTTTTAATAGAAAAGCATGACCTTATCATAAAATGTTAGTTAATATTTAGCGATCTCATCTGAAAACTTTTAAGTGTGCCAGTCATACATGAATGATGATATTTGGGTCATTATACTGGAAATAGTCTATTGAATATTTTATTATACAATTAATCATCTTCAGTATGATTGACCGTGTGTATGAATAAATAAGTCTATGCTATTTTTGATGAAAATTATTATTGCAGATAAAAGATCTTTCACATTTCTTTTAGCCTCGAATTTAAGTAAAGAAAATAAAAATTTGAACATTTTAAGAAGTCTTATCGGTAGCCTTCCTTTTACATAGAAATCATGTTTCTTGCTGGTTCTTCCCAGGACAGAGGTTTTATCCGAACCGGTGGTAGTAGTACTATATTGAAATAAAAGTGATTCTATTCTAAAAGCCTTTTCATGTGTCTCTATACATCATAATAACGTCCTTCATAAGAAATGAGAATAAAGCTTTCCATTTAAGTTCTCTATATTCTTAACATCCCTTCTACATATACTATGTTACTTCTTAAAATAAATAAATATTGTGTTGTGATAATTTATGTTTATATTATAACTTTTAGTTGTCCTATAATGCCTATTGTTGTTTATACATATACATGATTTTTATGTCATTATTTTAAACCTAATGTCATTTACTTATGCACTTACCACATTATCTTACTACCTACGCCCAGAGTTACCTGGGAGAAAATGCCTAAAACACCCTTTGTGCACCTTTTTTGAAAGTAGGTTACAGCAAAGTGTAAATAAATAAACATGTTTCTAAGCCGTTCATTTATAATGCACAGTATGTATAGCCAGGCCTAAAATATACTAATTATATTTAGAGATTTTGCCATTTTAAAATTTTATTGTTTTTAAAATTAGAACCCTACTTTGAATCGCCATGATTCATGTAGTCACGTAGTTAGAAAAATTTATAACATATAATATATACTATTCCATAAAATAATGCAATAAGAAATTAAACTTTTTAGTAATATTTGAATACTATTATAGTAGAACCATTTATACGCAAGTACAATAAAACATAAATAAAAGAATTCTGCTGATCGCAGTTCTAATAAACAAAGGCCTTGACAGGAAGCCATTTCTCTGTCACATGTCGCCCCGAAGCGGCACAATTTCCTGGACCGTGGAAGTTTCAGTAGCCTTTTATTTGCTTATTTAATTCAACACAAAGCCATTTTACTAATACACAGAGTAAAACGTAAATTAGGTTTGCAACTCATTCTCACCTTTACAATCTTGTTAAATAATTATGACTGATATAAATAATGTAAAGAGAAAGATTCAAATCCTGTTTCTTCTTTTTTAGTAAAATAAAACCAAGATAACAGTTATAAGTGTATAAGAAGTACATAAGTAAAATATTTTTTTAAAACGTTACCTCCACACTAGGATTTTCTCCTGTACCGTGGGGGCAGTTTATATACATAAATTTCACAAGGACAAACCTCCAGACCCGGAACAATTATTATGTTCCAGTCGGCCTTTCTTTCATTTGTAAGCAGAAGTTTTTCAAGTCCACTGCTGGACATATACTTCTTTGAGAATGCGCCAGTTGCTATTCAATTTCAGTGATGGTTTCGATGATGACGATGATGGCTTCGACAACGATGGTTGGCTTCGACGATGACTACGATGATGGTGATAATGACGGTGATGGTGATGCCAATAAAGATAAGATGATGTTGATGATGACGACGATGACAACGACGGACGATGACGCTGTGTCTACGACGATGACGATTAAGGTGTTGAAAATGATGATGACGACAATGAAAACGGTGATAACTGTGCTAATGATATTGATGACAATGATGATGGTGATGATTATTAGGGTGTATGAAGGAATATACGAACATTTATATACAGTAATAAATAAACAAACTTAATCCACATGGGGATCGGGGTTATTCATAATACATAAAATTTATATATTTTCCTGCATGTCACCTTCTAAGCGACAGATAAGTATTTTAACATCTGTCTGATGGTGGAAAATCCATTCAAATCTGTCGAACCTAAATCCTACAGATATGTGATCACAAGCCTGACTACCCAATGTAGTGAGTATGCAAATGGGTTTTAAGTAACTTTTTGTGGACTAGTTTCGTATTTTTTTTTCTACTGCTACCAATAGTTTTAATGTACGAGTAACTTCATACTTAGTGCTGTTTTAGTTTTACATTTTACATGTCGTTAATGTAAACACATCAATTATTTTTCTATGTTGAAAATAGCCTTACATTTATGGTTACTAAAGGTTCATATTATTAAACATTTCTACAACTTCTTCCTGCCATGATCCTCACTGTTTGGGGTGGACGCAATTTATTCATAATTCAATTTTCAGAATTTTGAACATGTCCATAATGGATTCGTTTTAGTAAATGTATCAATACCTCTCAGGAAATAATAGAAAAAATATATTGTATAACATTTATTACACTTTAATTTTACATTTATTACATTGTAATTATACATCTTTGGCTTTCTTCGTATAATTCATTCTCGAATAATCATTGTCGAATAATCTAAGAATCTAAGAATTGTGCGGACGGAGTTAAATTATTTAGATATCTCCTACATTCCATGTACCATATGATGGACGGTACATGGGATCAGCAACCTAAGGTCCATTTCCCACGCATGAACAATATTGCCACAATATTGCATCTAATCCTTGTGAAACTCCGTGCACGAAAATATACATGTAATACATTCATCTAGATGAATGTCGGAATTGGATCCTGCCTGTAAGTAGCCACGGGTCTATCCAGTTCAAGGCTCCCGTCGAAAAACCTTTTATGTTGGGCTCTTTGTAAACTTCGATTACATATGAACCGTCGCTTTTTATGTGCTCTCCGCAGTAGCCACTTTTTTCCCTTTATTTTTTATAAACGTTACCCCCACACTAGAATTTTCTCCTGCATCATGGAGGCAGTTTGCATACATAAATTGCATAAGGACAAATACTTGTTCCGGGTCTGGATGTTGCAGTTGCGCCTCGGAGCCGCCAGAATTACGAGCTTGTTGTACTTGGTATGTTCCAAGTGCGTAAATTATCAAATCATCGGCCCTCAAAATAGGGAAATCATTTTGTCGAGGAATTTCAACATTCATAAATTGAAAATCAGCCCTTCTTTTGCAATCATGAATTCTACTGTAATTATTTATTTATTTACAACTAACCGACCCTTAGTTTTATTAATTTATATAACTAAATAAAGAATTATAGCGAAACACGCCAAGATGTTACTCCCAAACACAATAATGAAGGAATTTCATCATGTATCCACAATTGCAAATATACATTTATATCCTTATTTAATCTAATATAAACTTCCGCAGTAGTTTAAAATACGAAACCTATTATCTAAACGCAGAAAAAATGAGTTTGTGGGTGGAAAACGTGACAGGGGTGTTAAATAGTCAACTTTATCTGTTCTCTCAATGACAGGTTTTCCAGTAGAGTTCAAAAATAACGATTCGTGACCAGAATTGTTGTTTGGTGTAACTGGATGCGCTTCCTTTTAAATAATTTTATTTTCTCAATTGTACAACGTTTTATTTTTAAATGCATTAAATCATAATAAAACAGAAAATCTATTTAAAAACAAGCTTTTATGGACCCCATACGGAAAGCATACAGGTCCATCATCACGATCAAACGATCAGCTCCACAGTGCCGTTTTATTAAATTTTCGTCAAAGCTACATAAGTAAGCCAAATTCAAAAGACACACAAAGAAATCAAATCTATAAAAAACTTATAAAAACAAATAGTTACAGTGATTCTTCTCATATATTTTAAGTGTAACTCTCAACTATTTTGATCTGTAATTTAAGCCACAGATAATGATATTAGGTATTAAAATTCCGCCACAGGTACTATTTTGATAAGTCTCTTGTAATCCACTGCTGCATAAGATTTTTCAAGAATGTGCCAATCGGCACGCTTAACATCTATATTATATATAGATATAAAACACAAAAAATACTTCTATCTATGTCCGTTATAGACTTTGAAACCATCCAACCGATGTGCTCCAAACCTTTCATTAGAATGTCAATAATGCGAAGATGGTTTTAGACCACTAAAACAATGCATTAGGCACTATATAAAAAAGTTAAGAATATAAACAAAATTTAATTTTTTCCAACAAATAAACAAAATGTATTTCTTTTTTTTTTTGTGTAGTAGCACACGTCGGGTATCCGATACCAAACCTACCAAGCGGGGTAATAACCCCACGATAAACTATCCCATATTATATAGCATATAATTTTGATTGATTATTGATATGGATTGCCATAAATGGTATACCACCATTTATCAGAAGCCATTAGATTTTTCTTGCATTTCCCATAGTCGCCTTTTATGATACTTACCAACTAAAAATAGTAAGTATAATATCAAACAATACAGAATATATGTTTTCATTTCATTCATTACAGCCTATCAAAAATTCCCTGCCGAGCCTCCGTCATAGATTGCCGTATAGTTTACAGTTTTTATTAATTTAGCTATTATCAGACAGATTTTGCTGCCTATCACTTGTTGTTGTGAATGCCAGCGTAAAATAGCAGCTTATCGCTGCTGTTTCATATGGTGAGTGTAGAGAACCGGAGACCCTTTTTACTGGAAATGAGGCATTCCTTCTTAGTCCTTACGGGTGACAACGCATCTGCATTTTTATTTGTAATCGAGGATAGATGTAGATGTCTATGGGCCGCAGCAACCACTTACTATCAGGTGGACTGTGTCCTCATTTGTCACCCTTATCCCATTAAAAAAACTTGTTTCATTTCCCTCCGTCGCCTCTTACATCACCCACGGGATGATATGGGATAGCGGATTCTCCTGGCCTTCATAGTGACAAAATATATCCATCTCTCCATCCATTTATTACAGCTTATAATAGTCCACTGCAGAACATAGGCCTACCCCATAGATTGCGTCCTAGATAGGTTTTTGCCATAGTTGCCCCGCTTGGCAGGCGGATTGGCAACCGCAGTCCTTCATTATTTTGAGTTGTCATCAGGATGATTCTGCAGATATTTAACAAACATAATATTATTTTAAAATATACTCAAATTTAATGTGTGTCATAAATGCAAGCTTTCATGAGTATCTCATAATGTTCACATACCAAAAGCTTATAGAAGTTATGAAAATGAACGTGTTATTTGTGCTCTCTCTTCTTTCTCCATGTACTCGTACATGTTTAAACAATAAGGTGTGGTGTACGTTAATAATATATTAAATTTAGTTTCATTTCCCATACCAAACACTTCAGCGCAAAATGTATTACGAAAGAAAACGAAATGTCTTCAGGTCGAAGATTGAATAAAATGAAGACAAACTTTGTAAGGTTTTTACTTTTTATTTAAAGGATCTACGTTCCCCTTACTCACCTTCGTATCTTTTTTACTGTAAATAAACGTAATATTTTTTTACACAATGTACACAGTCAATTTATAATAATATATAACTATTTGTAACTATATGTATGTACTCATTTTATGCCTAGGAGTGCGTCTGCGTTGGAACCAACCTTTTACCTAATTCTGCCACCAAGCATCAGTGTACTCACAATTCTTCAGAATAAATATTGTGCATCAGCTTACTTCGTATTTCCGAATATGATCGACCGCATCGCGACTGTATATAATAGGGTAAAGGTGCCTAATATGAGATAGTTTCCTCTGTCGTGTTCAAACGTGCACCATTTAGTCACCGGCAAACAGGCGAGAAAATACACTACCACCTTGATTTTTGTAGGGAACGGATATGAATTTTTTTCGTTCCCAGTTGCAAGGTATGTTAAATCATTAAAATCATTAAAAATAAGTACATTTAGATTGAATATAGATTTGTGATATCTGTTAAAGAGTGAATTTTAATATCCCAATTCATTTTATTGTGTTTATTACATAGAACAAACATGACATTTGATTAAGTTGGGTTTACAGTGAGTTCCTTATATGAGATACCAGTGGGCTTCCTATATACCTGGTTACACGATAATCCCGGACGTGTTTTGACCAACAGAACATAAGATTTTCCAAACAGCATGCATCTGTGTGTAAATTAGAAACAAAATCACATCTGTGTGCAAATACAAATACAAATGTATGTTTACAAATGTGGAAAAGCTTACGAAAAATCAGCAACTAATGCAAACTCTGTTAATGGTTTCAGAAAAACGGCTGAGTTATTATTCTTAATATAAATAAGCGTTGATTGTTATACGTTAGAGTGTATAATTAAGTCAATAAAAGTATATTAATTAATTGTGTTTTTCATTTAAATGAGCTCAAAAATGGAGTTGCCTACAACGAGACATATCTTAAATTGGTAACCATAAGTATCTTAAATTAGGATACATTCATGCTTGCATAGAAAAAGTGTATTATTTCGTTATATCACTTATATTACGGAATCGGTAATCACTATTGCTAAAATATTTATAGGTTTGAAATATACATTAAATTTAAGTTACTATCACGTAAACTACCTTCTTACCTGTGATATTTAAGAGAAATACGCAAAAATGAAAATGATATCTCAAATTCAGCACCTTTACCCTATATATTGCTCTCAACTACTTATTATGACTTGATTATCAATATTGCGAGAAACTTATAACTTAAGCACAATTAGTTGGTCAAAATCAAAAGGGTGTTATAATACATTTTAAGTATACATACATAGTTTATTGAAAAAAAAAATTAAAAATCTTACCTTGAAAAACAAAAGTCGATGGCGGTAATACAGCTCTGTATGATTCCACAAGATGGTGGCACACGTCCTCTTTTTGTTCAATCCTAGATGTAACTGACTCGTTAAACTCATTTGCTGCGCCTCTTTCATGGCTTGCAACTATTTCCTGATCTTTAAAATTATATTGTCATTTATTCGTTTGTGATAAAGTTGAAATTGCGAGTGTTTTTAGGACCAAATTACTTTCGTCAATTGTTTTGTAATATACAATACGATTGTTTCCGATATTTTCCAATGCACCATATTTATTCTGAAGTACTGTACGAGGGGCGGCTGATAAGTCCGCGGCCTAAGGTACTTAATGAAAGAAAATATATGGTTTCTATTTTAAATATAATCTCCTCAAGTGAAATACATTTCACATCTCGCATACAATGCCTTTAACTCACCCAAAAATATTCTGTATCTTCTTCAAAATGAAGATCAACCGCAGCTTTATTTCGTTGTCATCTGCAAATATCCGGCCCTGTAAGTCCTTTTCAAATTGGAAAACAGGAAAAATAGCTACAGCTACAGAGGGTGGTTAATCTCTGAGAACCCCGTGTCTTTCAGGGCTTGCCTCGCAAAATGTGCAGTGTGAACGGGCGCGTTGTCTTGCAGAAAGAGCACTCCGCGCGTCAGTTTCCCACGTCGTTTCTGTACAATAACCTCGCAAACCTGAGTCAATAAATTGGCGTAACATTGGCCAATTAGTTCCCCTGAGTAGATAGTCGATAAGCAAAATTCCCTAGCTATGCCAGAAAACAGGCGCCATTAGCCTGGACGCCGACTTTTCCAACTTGAATTTCTTCGGCGGCCTTTCTCCCTTTTTGTCCATTGCATGGACTCTTGTTTGACTCCGGATCATATTGGCGAATCCATGTTTTATCTACGGTGACTATCCGTTGCAAATGTCTTCCTTGTTATCGCCGACTAGCTTCAAAAATCTTTTCAACTTGCGAGTCGACGTTGCTTGTGCGGTGTGAGCATTTTCAATACCCAGCGCGCTAATTTTTCTCATATTCAATTGTTCATGTAAAATTTCTCCAATTCATTCTTTGATAATCTGCAGTTCTTCAGCAATCTGCCACAATTTAATTCTTCGGTCGGCCAGAACGATTTTTTCGACTTTTCGGACGTTTTCTTCAGTCAGTACCGTGACAATGAAATATGCGGGCCCATTTTTTCACCATCGTATATGAAGGCGCAGAATCCTGAAGAACCGATGAAATCTCTTCAAAAATGTCTTTCGGTGTATTGCCCTTCTTTACGAGGAAATTTATCACGGTGCGGTGTTCGAAATTCCGAGAATTTCCAGATTCGGCTGACGTGGTGATGTTTGTTGTTCAATAAATAATTGAACTATGAGTGCAAACTTAATTAGTGATTGCTTTTATAATACTACTGAGTGTTGCAACTAGTGACATGATTAAAAGCAATTAGCTTTTACTCATTGTTACGTACCCTAGGCCGCGAACTTTTCAGCCGCCCTGGTACAGCTCTTTTACAGTTTAAAGGGTAAGGAAGGCAGTATCACAAATGGCTGTAAGGCATATAATTATCATCTTAGTCCTCAGAGGAGATAATCTGTGGCCTTTGCTTGAAGTTGGTGTAGTTGTTTAATGTATCCCCCTCGAACGGGTTCCCGTCTTGTCGTGGCTTAGTAACCGTGGCTTGATCACCCGCGGTGGACAAAGAGGAACCAACATGGCTGGTCCGAGGTAAAGGGCCGGCCCGAGGTGGCCACTCCGAGTGGGCTTCGCAAGCCCACTTCGGATATGTGTTGGTGGGCTGCGGTGAGAGGGGTGTCCTAGCCCCTACCGCTGCAGCCGAGGTGGAGTCGCCGAGGAAGAGGAATGTTGGTATGGCGATGTGCCACTTGCCCTATCCTCCGCGACTCTGATGGGGACCCACCGTTGATGCGGTAGTGGTGGGGACCCACCGTTGATGCGGTAGTGGTGGGCCTGCGTGGGGAGAGGATTGTCGATATTGCGAGGCGCCGATCTCCTGCCCTCCGCAGCCGAATCTTGGTTGGCGGCGGCATTGACCAGATCCGCCGCTGGGGTCGGGAAGGCTGGTGCTCCTGAGTGCTCGTTTTTCCTGACTCATGACTTTCAGGCATCGGACACGGGGGCGTCCGTTGCGCTGGTTAAGATGAGGCCACGGAGGAAGGCGCGTCATGTGTTCTGGTGTGCCTTACCTGAGAAGGAGATGGGGGAGGAGCAGTCCTCTCCCGAGGAGGGGCCGCCATGTGGCGGTCGGCGCTGGTGGGGCCGCGGATGTGTGTGAATGCGTTCCCGCGGCTCTGCCAACATGCGACAAAGGTGACCAACCATGGGGTTTCAGTCGGTGCCAGTCCGACATAACCCGACCTTGCCCCGCGAGGCGGGTATGCGTAGGAATTTCCCTATGTAAAACAAAAGGTGTTTATTATATGCAACAGCCATCAGGTGGATTTTAACTCCTTAGCCATTCTAATTTTACAAAACAAATTAATTGATTGATGATAATTTATTGTATTATTTGTGCAGCCAAACAGCGGTGCCTGTACCTGTGTTCCAGTCTGAAAGATACAGACAGAAATTAATAATTATAATGACAGACTGTGAGGCATTCTATCGAAGTCCTTAGGGGTGACACGCATCTGTAGTTTTCACTTACCATTAGGTCGCCTGTATAATCGTTTTGTACTACAGTTTTATAAAAAAACTAAACTAAGGAGAAGAGGATAAGAGCTTGCCTTAAAAAATTATAAAACATGAACAAACCGAGTTCAATTCCCTACTGCGCCTATGACATTGTTATTCATTCCTGTCATAAACAAATATTTCAGAAAAAAGAGGCCAGTGGCCGGCAGCCGGACGTAGAATAAAATAGAAATAAAAATGCAATTGAATAAATAGCTATTAGCCTAAATTTCTAAAAGTCTTGTTATTATTTTGCGTATTTAGACCATGAGAAAGCCTTTGTTTCCGATTAAATGTAGGCGGTGCTAAAGTCCTCTCAGCATTGCCAAGTTGACGGTTGTTAAATACCTAGAACTTTCCCAACACCGTAACGCCTCGATTCGGTTAGAAAGTAAAACTTCTTTAAAAAAAATGTAAATTATATAATGCTCTATGAAGCCACGGAGGAAGGCGCGTCATGTGTTCTGGTGCGTTATACCTTAACCAGGATATAACTTTTCACAGAACATTGCCATATGACCCAACAGAATTAAATAAAAGAAGGATATTGTAGCTCCTTCCAGCCTTGTTGGTACTGTTTTCGCGAGTCGTCAGTACACCTCTCACAGTACTTACTTATATAACATTATAAATAGGGTATTACACCCATTTTCAAAAAGCATTTTAAATTAATCCTAGAGTGATAATGAACCACTATAATTTTTATATAATTTTTTTTAAACCGAATAGTGCCATAAAAATTACTTTTAATCTATCGTTTTAAATTTTCGCGTGCTGTTCAACTCGTGACGTCACTGCCCTAGAATTTTGCCGATTTTGCAAAGGAATAAGATACCTTTGGACGTTTAATAATGAGTTATCATCTATATCATTGTTGTGCTTGAATGCAAAAATACGAGCATAAGAACGCTGGGGAAGTTATGGATTCAATTCAAGCCAATTCGATTTAAATATGAGAAATACTTGGTTAAAACTGGCAAGAAGAGACCTGAAGGCATTGTCTACAAAATCTAAACTATACTTCTGTGAAGATCACTTTGTATTCTGGCCATATTGTACACTTAACTATGCATATGTTTTTCACCCTCTTGAGGTGCACATAGCCTATTGCGTCATCCCCGTAAGATTCCCTTCCGGACCTGAAAACAAGAATTAGGTTATGCGAGATTGTAATCATAGATAAGGCATAACTATGTATTATCAAAATACACTCTAACCTGTTATTGTATAAATAAAAGTTAGTAATAGGTACTTACTTTGATGTTTTAACATTCCTCAACTCGGTAGAACAAAAATCTGTATTGCTTGCAAAAAATTTTGCCACCATCAATGTATTTATCCGTAGATTAGTACTTTCTGCTTTTACGAATCCGTCTTCCATAATGCCTTTTCAATAAATTTCGGAATAAAACTCAACAATCGTAATAATAACTTGAAAATTTTCGAAATAACACAGCACATTAGCTAGTTCTCCTAACCAGTGACGTCATGATGGTACTAATATGGCGGACAGCGTTTTGCAGATATGAGGCACAGATAAAAAAAATATTCTTAAAATTGAAATATAAAATTTATAATGCATTTTTATAAATAGAAATCAATATTTCTCGTTTACTTTTTACAAAATCTATCATAAATATATATATTTTGTTTTTTTTTCACATAGTGTAAAATACCCTATTGTAAATTGGAAATATATCGTATGCCACATTACGAACGCAGAAAGGGCTTATTGAATGGCATACGAGGAAACGGAAATGATGCTGAAAATAATAATATAAAAAAAGCTTATTTTTTTAATAACACATACACACACACACACACACACACACACTAGCACGCACACACGCACGGGCATGCGCACACACACACACACACACACACACACACACACACACACATTACATAGCGCTCACAGAGCAAATATAAATTAGTTAACAAATCTTACTCACAAGAACAGGCGAAATTAATAAATTATACATAAAAATAAATTAATATATTTACTGCACCCCTCATAACGCGAAACGTTATAGGTGATTTCTACAATTAAGTTTAAGCAATTTTGCGTTCTTAAAATGCCTCTACCATAATCATATTGCACTTATACGATAATATTTTCTAAAAAATCATTTTATATTGCTACTTAGAAAAAAAACGGTTTGAAAAAAAAATTACGTGAACGTCCGAATGTTGATTTTGTATATGTGGTCACGATAATTCCCGAAAAAAATTGACGTGTCGCGACCGGATTTTTTTTTATTAGCTTCAGAATTACATCGACTGGTTTCCAATTTCATATCAATAACCTACTATGCGTAGTTTGTTAATAAAATGATTTTCAACTTTTATAAGTTTTATTGCTGTAAAAAATTTAAAGGCATATATTTTTTCAGCATTTGATAGACAAAGGACAAATGTACCATACAGCCTATATCGATTTTATAGTTTGGGTAATCGATTTATTTTGGTGAACATTATTATTTTTTCCCTGTAGGTAACACTACCTGTTAAAATAATAGAGCGATAAATTTAATACACGTATATAATATATTTTAAAAGTCAGGAATACAATTTATTTTTTTCATCAAAATTAAATGAAACGCTCATGAAGCGTGTACTTTTGAATTTTCCAAACTATTTTACATATTCCCTTCAAACTATCTTCATGCCTTTAATAACGGTCGTTATAACGAAGCGACGATTTATAGTAATTATGGTAGAGTAGTTGGAGGACCGGATCACAAACCGAAAACAAAGCTCAATGTCCATATTACATTTATGTCGGTAGTGTTGGGAACACTACGCTCAAACTTTTTGGCGGGTATATTTACCTAGAACAAATTGTTTGACTAGGTAAGTCTAAAGTCGAAGAGGTCAATTGCCAATTAATTGGGCTGAACAGCGTTCGGGAGATAAAGACATATCTTCTCGTAAAGTATTCCTTAAAACATTAAAACAAGTACAACCAGTGCCAGTTGTCAGTGATGACAAATAAACTGAGACGTGGTTCTTCACTGCTGTTCGTTGAGATATGCAGGAAGTCGATAGCGCTGTAAGTGAAGGTGGCTCAGGACAGTGGTTTGTGAGCTTAAGCTGTGGACTTGCGAAGAGCTGTAATGAATAAATGTATGCGTGAATAAATGAATTTGTGACGTTGTTATCTGAAACTACATACGTACGTAAATGATACATTTAGGGTAGGCAGGTTATTTCACAATAAGTTTCAGGAAAGTCTGTTATACATACTTGTACGGACACATTGTTTGTGGCAATAGAACACGTAGCGGACTCTCAAAGTCTCGAGACGTCGTTAAGCGTATATGAGAGAACTTATTACCGAGAACACTACTGACTAGGTAATGTGGAACGTTTGTGTAGGAAAGCGAAACATGGAAATAACCAGGATAAAACTTAAAGGAAAAATCAGATTATATAGAAGTAAAATTTTACGAGTTTCTTTTTCTTACATTTTTTTATTAACGAATACGGTCGTTGTGAAAGGATGTGAATGATGCAAAATATGTTACGTATTAATGTATACGACCTGTATACCTTAATTTTTTGTAGTTATAACATTACTAAACTTGGTAGACATACGATTTGTGTTCTTTCACTATGTTTAGAAGTAATGATGAACTCTCTACCCGTAATCTAAATAAATTTAAAGGAAAATGTTTTTTTATTTAAGTAAGGGTGAGAAAACAGAATTTACCTGACGCTATAGCACATAGACATCTATATCTATCGTCGATTAAGAAATTAATGACCCCTGTCACCCTTAAGGATTAAGGTTTAATCCCTCGTTACCAAGACAAAGCCTTTAGTTCTCTAATAAAGGCAAAATTAAGTTTAACGTTTGTTACCTACTCGTATAACGGAACGTGCAAATAAAAATTATTCTTCATTTTCTTCTTCCTTAGCAGTCCGTAACGGTCAATATTCTAGTAACTAAGACTCGCATTTAGTTATTATTACTTATAACTATGTACTATTTCCTCACCATTTCACCTCTAGTTTAGTCTGCTCGCAATCATGTTCAGGATGCTATTGCTCTCCTGCCCCCTGCACACCAAGGACGCGCAATTCTTGCACACAACCACATAAAAGCAGAGCGCGCTTCCGTAAACATCCCTCACGCATTACAGAAGCGAGGAAATCCTAGCAGCACCTTGAACGGATTATCGTATTGTACTCGGAGGGCATTATAAGCTTTTTGAGCATATTTTCCCACAGGCTACACGTATAAAATGATGTGTAAAAAGCTCTAAATAAGACAAATAAAACCTGAGCCAGCATGTTTGCTATTTTTTTGTGGAATAGGGTTGACAAACGAGCACACAGTCCACCTGATAGTAAGTGGGTACTGTGGCCTATAGACATCCACATTTACAATCTATTAAGATTCAAAACGCAGATGCGTTGACACCCCTGATGACTAAGATGGAATTTCTCGTATCCAGTAAAAAGGATTCCCCGTTCTCTACACTCACAATACGAAACACATCAGCATTAAGCTGCCACTTTACGATGGTATTCTGTGAGAGTGTGTTCCTTCCCCGTTCGAGCCAACCCATTCGTGCTACAACCGTAATATAGCTGCAGCATGTCTTTACCACGTAACAACCGACCTATTATCGACAACGCCCTCCGTTTCCTCCCTATTTAAAGAAATTAACAACTTGGTTACTGACTCTAGGATATGATGAAACGGAAGATCTTTTGACAGTACAGTGCTGAGTTATTATAGACTGTGCTCGAACTTCTATTGTTAGGTAACCTAAGGTATTCATTAAACTGTATTCTTCATCTTGTACACACCCTCTTACACACACACACACACACACACACACACACGCACGCACGCACGCACGCACACGCACGCACGCACGCACGCACGCACGCACGCACTCACGCACACTAGCAACATATACAAAAGAGGTGCATTTTAAATTTTTTTTCCATCTTACATTTTTATACCACTTTTAAGTAATTTAGAGAACAAAGTTTTGTAATTTTTCCATAATATAAATAATTAATTTATGTTTATTATGTCTGGGGGGTAGCACCATATGCTGAAATACAGGTTTTTGCCTAGTTCGGCAATGGATGCTAGTTTTCATGTTATAAGATAAAATATTCCTTTGTAGTTTATAAATAGACATATTGTTAACTGATATATATGGAAATAAAAAATACTATTATTATTATTATTATTTTCATATTTTTTTCTCAGCTGAAAGTTGGTAAATAAATGGCGATTACGGGTTGAAACCAAGTAACCGTCATTGTAATAGGGGATAAACTACATTACTGGCCTGCATGAATTTTCGAACGATGCGACATGTATTTAAGATTGCAAATTAATGTATGAGTTCGATGATATGTCTAGCATTTTCAAACTATGATGTAAGTGCTTCGGGATTATTCCGGTGGTAGAAAGTACTATGGGTATTATAAAAACTTTTTTCATCTTCCACATTTTTGTTATTTCTTCTTTCAGTTCTGTGTATTTATTTATTTTTTCGGTTATAATTTTAATTAAATTATACGTATTAGGTACGACTATATCAATTATATATACTGTTTTATTTATTTTATCTTGGAGTGTTATATGCGGTTTATTATTATGGATGGTTTTGTCTGTGAGAATAGCACGGTCGTAGTACATTTTATAATTTGTATTTTCAAGTACGGTCGTTGGTGTGTATTTGTAATATGGTGTATGTGAGTCTGGGATGAGTTTGTGTTTGATTGCTAATTTTTGGTGTATTATATTTACTATCTGGTTGTGTCTGTGTGTGTAATATGTCTGCATGAGTGATGGGCAAGCTCCTATAATATGCTGAATGGTCTCAGGCTATTTGTGACATTTTCGACATTTATCATCTGATATTATTGGGTCTTTAATTATATATTTTTGATAATTTTTCGTATTAATGACTTGATCCTGCATTGCTATCATGAAGCCTTCGGTTTCAGGGAATAAGTAACCACGTACAAGCTACCTATTCGATACCTCCGAATCTAAATGTGCTTGATCTAAGTCAAAAGGATGTCTGCCATGCAAAACTTTCTTTTTCCATTGTATTAATTTGAAGTCTTCTCTATTTGTATGCTGGTCATTTATTTCTGTTGTATGTGGCTTTTCTGCAAGGTTTAGTGGTGTGTGGTTCACGTCTATACTAACAATGGCATTGTTTAATTTACTGGTAGTCATTTTTCTATGAAAGACAGATCTAAGGGTTGAGATCTGCTTAGTCCAGAGCGCTTGGATGTCTATAAGACCTCTTCCACCATGATTTCTGCCTATTGAAATTCTTTCTACTGCAGACTTGGGATGTAAATGATTAAATTTTGTTAGTATGGTACGTGTTTTTATTTCGAGGCTAACTATGTCTGTTTTCGTCCATTTTATTATACCAAATGAATATGTTAATATCGGAATCGCATAAGTATTAATAGCTTTAATGAGGCTTTTTGATGTTAGTTGGGTTTTACATATTCGGCTTACTCTATTTTTGTATCATAATGCATTTTTAAGCTAATGTGGTCTAATAGCTTGGATTGCTCATATCCTAAGTACTTATATACCTCAGCTGACTCCATGGACGAAATAATGCCTCCTTCTGGTAAAGTATAGGGCCCTGGTTCTATTTTTCCTTCTTTATATTTAAAATTTTACGTTTTTCTAATCCAAAGTGCATATTTATGTCGTTACTGAATTTATTTGTAATATCTAATAAGATTTTCATGTCTTTAAATGAACTGGCGTAAAGATTTATATCATCCATGTATATCAGATGTGATATCTTTATCTCGGCATTAGGATTTTACAAGGTAACCTTTCTTTTGATCATTAAGTAGACTAGATAATGGGTTTAGTGCGAGGCAAAACCACAATGGGCTCAAAGAGTCGCCCTGGTAAATACCTTTCCGGATGGCTATATCCCTCGTATTAAGACTAGTGTTATTGGTATGCAAATGTAAAGAGGTTTTCGAGTGCAACATAATATTTTTCAAAAAATGTTTTAAAATGGGGCTTATTTTATAAATGTTTAAAACTTGAATTAGCCAAGTATGAGGTACGCTATCAAATGCTTTACGGTAGTCAATAAATGTGCAATGTAAATTTCTCTTCCTTAAATTTGCGTGTCTATTAATGGTTGAGTCAATTATGAGCTGCTCCTTGCAACCCATGTGGTTCCTCCTACACCCTTTTTGTTCTTCTGCCATAATCATGTTAAGCTCTAGGTGTGAATTTATTTTTCCAGTAATAGTAGCGGTTAAAATTTTGTATATTGTATATTGGGATGGACTATTTGTAGTATTACGTATAGAAGTATTTAAATTTGTTTTTTTTTACCACCTACCTACCAATAATAAGTAATAAGTGGTACTATGTCGAGTCGTTTGCTCCTGGTCTTAAAGATCGTTAGTTGAATTTGTTGCTACGTCTGACAAGCTGATTTTAACTTTAACGCTGCTCCCGATGATAGTCTGGCTATTTTTACGAGATAGTAAATAGTAAACACGCAGGTGACTTTTAAAACAATAATATAAAGATATACGAGATAGTTACCGCTATTTTACGAAAGCTATGAGATCTAACGATAAATATCTTTTTTCTTCTCACTACAATAACCATCTCATGGTTGTGCGAAACGCGTAGCTCCGCTTACTATTCTATGTAAGAGGATGATAAGCTGTTTTTATCGTCGACGACACAGTCGTATAAAATTTCGGTACATTATTGTATGATTTTTAAAATAAAATAGAGATTCCTAAAAAACACCTAAAAGGCAATTAAATACCCCTGGATTTAAAAATCCATACTGGATGAAACTTACTCCAAAGACTTTTAAGAGATAACTAACTACCTTTTACGTATTCCTCTAATTTATAGTGGCCATTAGAGTGGTGGTCGTATTTCAGCAGCTTAGGAAAGGTAAACGTACGCTTAAATATGTGATGCCTGATCTTAACCAAAATATCCGTTTCAATTTTTACCGGTAAATATTGGAATATAGTACAGGGCTTTATTTTGTATCAATAAAAAGATAATTTTATATAATTTACAATCTCTCGTCAATAATTGTTTTCAATTATTGACGAGATGTGTCTTAATCTCCCGAACGCTGCCGAGCTAAGTTGAATCCGACGATTGACTTCTCGATTGAAGTTGAACTTACCTAGCCAGACAATTTATCCTAGGCAAACAAACTTGTCGACAACTTCGATCGTAGTGCACCCAATAACTACCGACATAGGTGTGGCATAGAAGTGACACCTGAAGTGAACCTGTGCGTCGTTCCAAGTGATTTGCAAGTTTTAGTGATGACTTATGGAACTGAGACTTAGTTCTTCACAGCTGGCTGTGTGAGTCGCTTAGCAAGCTATGCAAAGGGCTATGCTCGAGTTTCTCTGTCTGATAGACTTAGATATGAGGATATCCGCATTTGAATCAGAATATCCGGCATAGCCCAACGGATCAGTAAGCAGAAGTGACAATGGGCCGGCCATATAGCTCGAAGAGCAAACAACCGATGGGAAAGAAAACTTCTCGAGTTACCACTGGTTCAGGACTTATTTAAAAAAAAAACTTTTGGTAAATCCAAATGTGCATGCATTAAGCACTCATGTTAAATGCATTTTTAAATACACACAAGTTTTCACTAATAACCTTATTACTACTCGTATACTTCCAATTTTCCTATAATTTTATGTCAAACGTCAATATAAAAAAAGTTTGGAAAATCCAAAAGTGCACGACTCATAATGCTCATATGATCGTGAAAAAATATTTAAAAAAAATTTAAATTGTAGTTCTATTCGTCAAAGAGTTCCAGTAGCAGTCACCGAAGTACACCTTCAGGTCACTCTATCAAGTCCAGAAGTAAGGTTTCATTATAATTAACAAAACAAGTCCAAATTTGGCACACCTATTTCTACTGGTCAAAGAGTTCCAGTAGCAGTCACCGAAGTACACCTTCGGTCACTTCTCAATTTCGGAGAAAAGGTGTCAAGATAACTATCAAAACGAGCCCAAACTCAGCAAACCTATTTCTACTCGTCGAGGAGTTCCAGTAGCAGTCACCAAAGTACATCTTCAGGTCATTCCATCAAGTCCAGAGGTAAGGTCTCATCATAACTAACAAAACAAGCCCAAATTCGGCACACCTAATTCTACTCCTCGAGGAGTTCCAGTAGCATTCACCGAAGTACACCTTCAAGTCACTCTATCAAGTTCGGAGGTAAAGTCTCATCGTAACTAACAAAACGAGGCCAAACTCGGCACACTTATTACTACTGATCGAGGAGTTCCAGTTGCAGTCACGGAAGTACACCTTCAAGTCACTCCATCAAGTCCGTAGTTAAGGTCTTATCATAACTAACAAACCGAGCTCAAACTCGACACACCTAGTTTTACTGTTCGAGGAGTTCCAATGGCATTCATCGAAGTACACCTTCAGGTCACTCTATCAAGTCCGGAAGTAAGGTTTCATCATAACTAACAAAACGAATCCACCTAGTTCTATTCGTCGAGGAGTTCCAGTAGCATTCACTGAAGTAGACCTTCGGTCACTTCTCAATTTCGGGGGAAAGGTGTCAAGATAACTATCAAAACGAGCCCAAACTCAGCAAACCTATTTCTATTCGTCGAGGAGTTCCAGTAGCAGTCACCAAAGTACATCTTTAGGTAATTCCATCAAGTCCGGAGGTAAGGTCTCATCATAACTAACAAAACAAGCCCAAATTCTGCACACCTAGTTCTACTCGTCGAGGAGTTCCAGTAGCATTCACCGAAGTACACCTTAGGTCACTTCTCAAGTCCGGAGGAAAGGTGCAAGATAACTTTCAAAACGAGCCCAAACTCAGCACACCTATTTCTACTCGTCGAGGAGTTCCAGTAGTCACTCCATAAAGTCCAAGACGTATTTAAGTATATTTATATATAAATCCTACTTACTTTTAGCGAAACAAAATATTGTAATAAAAATCTGTGATTATAATATAATAATCAAGTATGTATCAAATTTGATTTTTCGAATATTTTGTATTTGTACAGCGATCTTTTTGAGCACTAGCCGCTGCAAACAACCGATACAGTATCCACTAAGACGGCGGCTGAGCCCGAAGTGAGTGATGCAGTCTATTTAGTAAAATATTATTACAATGCTGCTCAAAACACCGAAAATTTTGGAATTTCTGAGCCGAAAAAAATTAATCATAACTAAACAAAACAAAATTAAACTGCCATTTACATTACATGGCTTCCCACATGATAGATGAAGAGATTAAAAATAGATTGAATTAAACAATTGATATTTTCAAAATTTATCGTGTTTACCCCTCCATGCGGACTTGATAAATGCACACCATAAGCCACTAAAACCACTTTTTATGTAAAAATAGCAATTAATCGATTTAAAAAAAAATGAGTTCAACAATCATTTATCTTTCTGAAAATGTGCTTTTTATAACATTTATATGTACAATATGATTGTTAGATACGATTTCATGCGACAAAACGTTGGAATCTTAATTTTTAAGCGCTAGTAGAACATACCTACGCGCTGCGCGCTTAAGGCATGCAATAAAATTTATTTACGATATAATATTTTATAGAATTAAGTACGTATGAAAACATTTAAAAACAGCATGGTAGCCATCACTTCATTCCCAGGAGTTATTATCAATCATGTACTCTTCAGTAGTATAACCCTTACTAAACAATTTTTGCTCAATAAAAATTTTAAACTTTTTGATTGATATATCCTGAAGGGTTATAATAATGATGATGATTATGTATTATAAAAGCTAAAAGCTTTCCACTACTACAACACCAATGTTATTGCTAAACAAATTAAATTAAATTTTTCAAGTTTACATTGATTAAGAGATGTGCAGAAATTGATGCAAATAATTTTTACAAGCATACACGAGATGCACACGTTAGTAATTTATTTAAGTTTTAGTCTTTACCAAATAGAAAAAAAAATTATTAACAAAATGACCGCCTTACGACAAACTTAAAATAGACCTGAGGTGGTCTATTTTTACATGAGTCACATTTATGATATTTTAATGTTATCATCGGTTCTTATTCCTCTACAAAATTTCAGATTATTCAGACGACCGGACAGTTCCGGTCGTCTGAATTATGAAAACATAATCAAATAATTCTATTATATTCAAACATATAGGTCATGCTAATTAAAAGCGTAGTAACATCATGAATACAAAAAAATTATACGCAAAAAGGTAAATAATATTTATGTAGAAGTTTGAGTAATACCTATTCCTCATTACTATGCAAGTGCCGTTCCGATAGATGATG
This sequence comes from Parnassius orleans, assembly GCA_029286625.1. NCBI lineage: Eukaryota > Metazoa > Arthropoda > Insecta > Lepidoptera > Papilionidae > Parnassius > Parnassius orleans. Next base: position 794,655 of record JAGSMP010000074.1, read on the forward strand.
ACAAGTCTGGAGCGGTGTCGCAAACTCATCCATTTGAACGCCTTTTTTTCTCATTTTTAAAGGTAGAGTAGAAGTTATTTACTTTCATAAACGTCAATTTTACTCAAACATTTATTTTTATTTTAGACTCAATTATTTTTTGTATAAATGTAAATATTTTATATTTAAGTAAAAAAGTGCACCAATTGCACGCGAATGTGGGAGATAGGGTGGTGTTGTTTAAATGAGGTGTAATGGATACCGTTTTATTTCTGCCCGAGGATCTTAGCTAATCAATTGTATTTTTGCAACGTAATGCCTAATTACATACAGCACGGTGTAAGAATATCCACTACCGTATATCGTCCCGTGAGTGTCGTAAGAGACTACAGAGGGAAACTGAAACAGGAGATGGGCATTAGCATAGTTCTGATAACAACTGAAAATAAAAATAAGAACTGCGGTTGACATCGCGCCTACCAAGCGTGGCAACTATGACTAAATCCCCTTTGACTTACTCTATGAGGAGGCCTGTGTTCAGCAGTGGTCTTTTATAGGATATAATGGATAATGGACATACAACAAAATCTGTTGTTCACACTTATTCATAATATCTGATATCATGAATAAGTTTATTGGAAGATAAATCATTTACATAAAAAGCCTTTTACTTAATGTTTAAGATGTTGTGGTGGCGTCATTCATGAAATAATTTTAAAAATTGTAAGGATGTAAAATACTTATTAGTCCATTGGAACACTTTAAATTATTTAGTAAGTTATTTAAAAATAATTTTCAGACTTAATATGAAAATGTATGTACCTATGACTTGAACGGTTAAGCACCGGCCGTAAATTTCTCTGAATACTAGCAACCTGGATTTAATCCCGCAGCGCCATAAAATTGTATTTATTTTTGTCAGTATAATTGTTAGTTACAAGGGATGATTTATCACGTGTTCAGCGGTGAAGGAAAATATTTTGAGGAAACCTACATATACAAGGAATCAACTATATAATATATAAGTTAATGAATATAATATTTTGAAGACGTGTGAAGTTAGACATTACATTAATTGCTCCATAACCCTCATAGAAACAATGATGCCTGTACCCAGCGACGTATATAGGCTGTAAGTCTTTATTAATGTAATAATTTCATTTGTTACTGTTGTCATATTTATTCAATTATACGTCAAAGTCAAATAATTCTTGCAATTATATTTCTTTAAAGCTACACACAAGTTGCACACAATAAAATTTTGAGTACATAGGAATTTCAATATATATATTCTATAATAATAATATACATACAAATTTCTTCTCCAAATGTTAACATCACCTGCAGTTGTACAATTCTGAACCCAATTTAAGAAGACTGCCGATGCATAGTAGTATTATAATATATTCTAGGGTTTTGGCTCTGTGCTTACTAAACTACTTAAAAAAAAATGCATGTCTGTTGGTGCATTCTTGGAAAACTTGGATATATGTAGCAATGGAATTATAAAAACTGGAGAAGAGAATACAAATATTTTATATTCAATTATTCATAATCTTTAAAAATGTGTACTTTCGATTGAAATATTTAAAAAATATATTTGTCAATTGCCGGATGTTTTATCGAATACTGTTCTCATCTCTGGGCCGGTGCACCAATTTTCCAGCTGCCAAATTTCACCATCGCTCATCGCTACAAAATTCGCGATACACTGTGTGATTTACCAAAAGTATTCTTCCTCGCACGACTTCTATTCGAATTCTATTTGAAAATTTTCTACCTTCATAAAATACCGAAAACGCATCTGAAATTGTTCTAGTTTTACAGTTAGTCAGGCGGCGCGGCGGTCATCATCGTGTAAACATGCGGCTCATTTACCTCTTCTTCTATAAAAAAAATTTCGTCTTAATAGTGACATTAAAAGCTCCATACCCTAAGGGCGGCAAGATAAGGGATTTTTTTATATCTTACATCTAATATCTCAAAATCTTTAGAGCATATTTTCTTGAAAATTCTCCAATGGAAAAAAGGAGTTAAAAAGTTATAAAACGATGTCTGCACCTATACAGGGATGCAATCGTATGGCTTTTAATGTTCCGTGTCAAGTTATCAAAACGGAACACTTATGGCATACAGGTTGTTTGGTAAATAATGGATAACCCGACAGGTACTTGCAGGAGGCGCCGAGGTCTCCTTAAGATAGGTATGCGTCAGATATATCAAAACGAATCTAAATCCGATTTCAAACACAAATCGAATCGTATCGATTTCTCAAACTAGAAAATCCGATTTCAAAAATCGACCTAACTAAGCTACGATCTTACGATCTGTACACCCAAACGAATCGACAATAACCAAATCCAATGTTTAGATTTGGTTATTGTCGATTCGGATTTCTCGCATCAGTTTGCGTTTGTATCCCAAACGCAAACTGATGTGTAGAAATCCGTTTTCTCAGTTTCTCTCTTTCTAACCAAACAAAAAAAAGCTGAATGAAAAGGATGGCGTAAATTTTGCGATTTGGATTTCGGTTTGTCGGCTATGGAAATCATTGCACATTGAAATATGCGATCAATATTATCCTTACTGCTAAGTACTTATAGTCTATATTTGCTTTGGGAGATTATTTGTTGATGATTTTTTGGTTCCGTGTTTGGGTGTTTGCTTATAAGAATCTTTGAAATATGCGATCTATATCGTTCTTATTATTAAGTTGTTAAATACTATATTTGCGAGATTATTAAAATATTTATTTTTGTTTTTGGTTTAGTTTTTGTTTACTAGAAATTATCTTTTGTTTTCATGTTGCTTTCGTTTAGATGCAAATTTGACCTTGGTGATAAGTGCGCGCGTGCCGGTCAGTCGTATCAGTGAATTACTGTTTATTGCCCGTTTGTTTAGTAGAGTTTAGAGTTAAAAAAAATAAGTTAACTAAGTGAATTGTGTGTGAGTATATATATAAGTAAGTTTATATAACAGTGAGGTATTGACTCATTTTGACAAAAAAGAAAATGCTTCTGGAGTTGCAGTGTGTAAATATTGTAGTCAAAATATATCATATAAATCTACAACGGGTAATCTAGAAGCTCATTTAAAACGATCTCACGCTTCAATTTATTTGGCGCAAAAGACAAGTACCGATTTAGGAAATAAAAAAAATATATTAAGAAATCATTGTAAATATGCCGATTTTAAAATGCGCCGGATAAGTTTTAATTTCCTACAAAACTTTTCTGCTAGTCCTAAGCCTAGATTGAAGCATAAAGGATAATCGCGCAAATCTGTTTCTGTATTACATTTGCGTTTGTCGTTTCGTTAATTTATAAAACAAAATATAAATACGCAAACGAATTGGCGTGGCTAAGCGCAACTGAAATCGGATTTTTAAAAACGGATTTTGAAATCTGAAATCGGATAAATATCCGTTTGCGTTCAAATCCAACAACGCCCATGACTACTTTGAGAATAAAATGCTAAAATGTTTATACAAGGAAGTATGCGAAATACATAACTTGTGCATTTTTTAGGTTCTCTTTGCCCTTTTTTAGATTTACGACGATTCAGCTAACTATTGGACTTTTTTAGCATTAAAATTAGACTTTGATTGGTACCCGCACTTCTACCGGACTTTCTCATTTGTGCTTTAAGATTGGACTGTTTTGCTGCTTTTAACGACGCCGCGGCTTTCTACTAAACTTGTTCTGTTCACTTCAATGTAAGCTCTGTTGTTCGGTGCACTACTCAAGAACAAGATGACACTGACATGCACCAAATACAGTACTAAGCTCAGTAGCATACGTTATGCATTTTATTAACGGGGAGTGTGGCGACAACACCAATGTAGCTGCACCTCTTTATCGAAAGAAATACACCAATGCACGACACCCTAAATAAAGAGTATTTATCATGGTGCTGAAGGTTGATGAGTTGTGATAACATATTTCATTTTTAGTTTAGAGTACACAGCTGCTATTCGGATGGAAGACACCTGTTAGTGAAGTCGGTGGTACTAGCGAAGAATGATCCCAACGAAATGACATCTAGCATGTTGTGCTCAACTTAGTGAAGGAAGATCCTTCATTATCTAAGTACCCGAGAAATAGCAAGACGCAAAGACATTGAAAAGTATAGCGCATGTACTTTGGAAAAGTACAAATTTCACCCTTACCAAGTGATCCGAACTCTGCAAGTAATTTGCGAACAAATGCTAAGTAAAATCTAAGAAGAAGCAGTTTTTGGAAAAAGAGCGACGTATCTTTAGTCAAAAGAGAAGGATTTCTGACCTCCACAACTTACATAGCTGGCCCCTGGCAATTGGATAATCCTTATATCATGCGTAAGGATAGATCTCAATATCAGTTCGAAATAAACTACTGACAGGGATGTTAGACGGCAACTTTTTAGGCCTATTCATATTGCCAAACTTAGATGGGCCAAACCATTTACGACGTGTTACAAAATACCCCGTAAAAATATAATTAATTATCAAAGCCAAAAATTTTGTCAACCCTAGTAAGCTGTCATGTCAGGGAACCAGATTATTTAACAGAAAGGCCTACGTACCTATTCTACCTAATAATTGTCTACTTTAATAGTTTTTCTATTTTTCATTCATAAATGTTTGCTACCTCAATACAAGGATGTCATTATACTCAAGGCTTCAAAAAATATCAAGTTGGAAAAAAAATATGTTGTCAATTTCAAATCTTCTAATCGACATCCTACAACTGTTTCGAGTTTTTTTTCCAACATTTTTTGCAAAATAACGATGCTTTCTAACTCGGAATATTACGATATGATGTTGTGCGTAGGCCATGAAGATAGCAATTTAAATCGTGCTCGCGAACTGTATCGGTAACGATTTATCGATGGTAGACTCCCCACCGAACAGCGACGGCTGCCTTCGTACCAGTGTTTTCTGAACATGTCAAGACGACTACATTCCACCAGCTCTTTTCAACGGTCTACTGGAAGTGGACGTCCAAGCACAGTCGACGCCAGGCAGACTGAATTAGTGTTAGAGCATTTTGAAGAAGAGCCGACCACATGTACGAGGCGAGCCGTAACAAGATTCGGTATAAACCATGTTGCAGTTTGGCGAATTCTTCGTGACGACAATCGTCACCCTTATCACTATCGCCGTACACAGGACCTGATACCCTCCGATTTTGCACCCAAGAGGAACTTCTGCGAGTGGTACCTCAGGCAGTTAGAGGAAACCCCTAATTACGTAAACTATGTTCTTTGGACGGATGAGGCAAAATTCAGGAGGTCAGGACTTTCAAATATGCATAACGATCACGTTTGGGCTCGCGTGAATCCACATCCTTCAAGGCAGAGCAGATTCCAACACCAGTGGCGGCAGAATGTGTGGGCTGGTCTTTATAACGGGCATGTCATCGGTTCCGTCATTATGCCATCACGTCTGAACGGAATTCGAAGAGGCGATTGACGACTTTCCTGTGGCTGACTGGGATTACTTTGAGAACCAAAGAAACATAGTGTTTCAGCATGATGGAGCTCCGGCACATTTTTCTCGCAACGTACGAGAACATCTTAACGTTCGCTTTCCACGAGAATGGATCGGCTGCGGGAGACCGGTGCTATGGCCTGTTGGTTCTCCGGACCTCACACCCTAGGACTTCTTTTTGTGGGGTTATGTGAAGGACAGAGTGTATTTCTCCGATTACCCAACGGTTTCCGAGATGGAACAGCGTGTTAGATCGGTTTTCGCATCAATAACACCGACGATGGTGTGAAATGCCACAAGCCATATTCCGACGAGCGAGTTTGTGTATTGAGCAAGGCGGAGCACACTTTGAGCCGCTTCTGTAAATTTGACGTCTATTATGAAAAAGTAAGTGTTCGTTTAGGTTGTTTCGTTAGGTTAGGTCTTTTAAAATTTTTGTCATTCCGCGAATTAGGTAGAAATGAGAGAGTAAACTACGCAGAATATACCTAATATTCTGCGTAGTTTACTCTTTTATTTTACTGAAATAGGGTTTGCACATCAGTGAACATAATAATATTTTTTTATTTTTTTGGGGTATGTTATACAGCGTTACTACGGTTCTTAAGTATTGTGAATGGACTCGTTATAAGGCCCCATTTAACCTCCTTTCGGCTTTACGGGTAGTTTTGTAAGACCCAGTATATATTTTGCAAAATGATCTTCTTGAATTGTAAGAAGGGGTGTCCTTGTCGACCAAACAATGGATGTTAGTTTAGCATGATAAGTGTACACATTACACATCATCTATCAGAATATACTTGGACGCAGTGTACCCAACAAGAGCATTGGCTATGTGGTGCCAATTTGAGGACTTCGCAATCACCTAATCCTTTCGATTTTTTATTGGAGCTGCCTTAAAAAGCTTATAATACATAACGACAATTGGAGAGCTATGTAGTAATGTTCATAGAGCGACGCAATAAGTTGAACAGCGCAAGAATACGCGGCTATTTAAAAATCTTTTTAAACTGCCACGTATTCCTGCGCTTATTAGAGTGTATGTATTAGAGTAGGAGGGAGACAGTTTCAGCACCCATTATAAATTATAAAATCAAGATTAAGATACCAAATTGCCATTTCTTCATTATTAGCTTTATTCACGCTCCATCATGTTAGTACAGCTAAATGAACCGATAATTTCATTAAAAAAAAATCATGAAAATATTTAAACATAAAATCAGCAGTGTAATTTAAATCAGGTGACTAAGGTCAATAACCGCGCGGACGCCGAATGCGCGCGGCCGGCAGCTAGCGATCGTACCAATACCTAATAATTTACAATATTTGTCTAAATACCTAACTTATCTACTTAACCTACTATTTTTCCGTTGTGCTTGTCTCCACCTAGCCACTTTAATTCGAATTCACAGGTTAAATAATTTTTTAATGAAATTATCGTTTCATTTAGCTGTACTAACATGATGGAGCGTGAATAAAGCTAATAAAACATTCTGAAAAGTTGATGTTTTTTTTTCTCGGGATCGATTTTCTTTCTGACCCTTCAACAAAGGTACCGTTAGTACTATCGTCTGTCTTCGTTTTCGGGAGCGTTTCACAAACACACGGTATATTTTACTAAATTTCTCTTTTGATCAGAATGAAGCTCTTGGTATAGAACCACAAAACCTTTAGTAATTTATAAAAGAAACATGATGTTTTACTACTATAGAAACTGCATTAAGTATGCGTATTATTTCATTAGTAGGCCGCCCGCGTTACCGTACTTTTCTACCGACTTCAAAAAGGAGGAGGTACTCAATTCGACTGCATGTTCTTTTTTTATTTTATTTTTTATTTGTGTAACCTCATAACTTTTTTTCTGGATGAATCGATTTCGATGATTCCCTTTTTATTTGAAAGCTGGTGCTTCTCATGTAGTCCCTTATAAATTTCATCAAGGTCTGAACAACAGTTTTTGAGTTATTCTTAATAATTTATATTGAAGCCGGTTGTACAAAATTTTTAATTTTTAATTGTTTTCTTCAACACAGATGCTCGAACTTTGATATTTATATTTTAAAAATTTGTAGAAAAAACTGCCTATATCTGTTCATGAATCGTAATGTGCGTTCAAGCTTCAATATTCGACAACAAATATTTTTAGAAAAAATTCTCGATATGTCATGGGTATTAAATTTAGCTTTCTTCTTTAAATATATAATTCTTCTGTACGTTTGTCACTGAACTCCTCCTAAACGACTGGACTGATTTTAATGACATTTTTTGTGTGTATTAGATCCCTGGATAGTTTATATTGACAATTCGTGTCTATAGACACGCTAGGTGGCGCTGTTGTCGATATCCAGAAATCAATCGTTAATGCAAATTTTTTATATTTTTTTACGAGTCGTCTCCTGTAAATATCTGTCGGGTTTTCTATTATTTACCGAACCCGATGTGTAAAAATACCTTTCACAATCCTGATTTTTTATTTTGTTATTGAATACTTTCACATTAGCCCATAATATATGATCATAGCTAAGATCTACTATACAAACAATCGTATAATTATACACCAATCCCAATGATTTCATTTCAATGGTATAATAATACGTCAAAAATTCTACTGATATGCGGTACTGATGATTAAATAAAAAGAAAACCTATATTTCGGAGCTCGATAACGAATATCACAATATGAAATGAAACGCAAACATTGATTTTTGTGATTACATTATATGAAAATATATTAATTGAAACAACTTTGTCGAACGGGGTCGGCGTCTATAATTACAGTTTGTATATTTATCCATAAAATGTGGATAGGAGACTCATAAAATGATTACTTTTTTTTAAGTGAATATGACAAACGAATACATAATGATTTCTTGTATTTACGCTAATACTACATATTGAATTATATATCGTCCCTCGTGACAAGTGCATGGACTAGCAAAGCACTCGAAATAAAACAAGTTAAAATTAAACGCGATAGAATCCTTAAAATTATTTTTATTCAAACGCAAACATAGGATTACTATGGTCCATAGACCTCTATATATATATCATCGATTAAGAATGAAAATGCAGATACCTTGTCAGCTTTGGGGACTGAGATGAAATGTCTCATCAAGTTCAACTTCCAGTCACGGCGGCCTATCTCAACGAATATTAGCCATCTGTACAGGACAAGATTTAAGTGCTCGAGTGTGTGCACAAGCTCAAACGCACTCATTATACCCTCGCTCTCATAGTCCAATGGGACAGCAATCCCAAACGAATGGAGAGAGAGAGAGAGATGACAGGCACAGGACAAACGGCATTACGCCATTATTCAAGGCACGGGGACGAAATACCGACAACTTCCTGACTCCGCTTCTACTTCAAATTTCTTGACAGAAAAACCTAATAATTGATTTTTCGGCTTGAATCAGGATAATATTTGAATAGAATAAAAATAAAAAGAATATAAATTTCCAGTAATTTTAATTTATTAAAAATGTAAGTACGTAACGTTGTATATTAAAAATATATATCTAAACAAAAATAATTGAGTCAACAGAATTGCCATTGAAAGGCATCATTTAAGAATTTGCCAGCATCTGTCTTTCCATCCGATTACATTGATGATATCTTCAAGAATGTATACGCTTTTGGTAAGCTAGGTCAGTTTTAATTTAGTCAGTAAGTATTTTACCATCCTTGGCTAAATCTCAACTTACGAGTATCATTAGGTGGGGTAGAAGTAAAGAACTGGCTTATAATGGCAAAAAAGCTATTGCATGCCACAATTTTTCTAGATGATTTTAATTTTTAATTTCTAATGAGTTCGCCGCCAATACTCAGTAGACCACAGAATAAATCATAATTGCACAATAAAGTTTCAACCTATATGTTTTCCATTGTTAGGAACGAGCATTCTCTCATTATTGAAAATTAACAAATAGCAATTAATTAAGAATTATGGCTAACAAACAATTGTTTACTTTATTTGTATCCTCAAAGTTATTTCACCAACGACGTAGATTTAACTCCAAAACAACGAAGACAAAGCTGAAACAACAGTATGTATACGTATCAATCAGCTCTTTAAGTTAACTCCACTCTTGCTCTCGCTGTATTTAATAAACAACACTAAGGCTTTGTAAAGATATATAGAGCAGTTTAATATAAATGGAACTGAAACTCACATTAGGGTAATGAGATAAAATATTCAAAGTGGTTATTTGTACATTTCAAACGTATAAAAACCATTGGGGAAGGTTTATGTTCAGCAGTTGACTTTATGATAGAATAAAATCAGAATCTATAAATGGACTACATAATTATGGTGCTTAGGACAGTTATAACTGATGTTTCTATTATATCACGTACTATGACAGCTGTGATCACTAATCTGCTTGCTCCATACGACGGGAGAGGACTGTTATAGCTGTAGTCAGGTATAGGCTGACAAAAATAAAAAAGCAAAACTTTATATTTTTCTATCTTCATCTCTTTTATTAGTCCCGTGTAGTGGCGGGTAAGAATACCCATTACCCTATATATTCTCGTCAGTGTCGTAAGCAGCGACAGAGGGAAACTGAGGCAGAAGATGGGCAGCAGCATCTTTCTGATAACAGCAAAACAACAATAAAAAAACTGCGTTTGTCAACCCGCTCGCCAAGCGTGGCAACTATGGAAATATACTCCCCATGATGAAAGTTACGAAGGGACGGCCCCCAGTCCCCGGCGGCCCCGCTATTCCTGGCTACGGTGGCAACTATGGTAACGGCGGGGCAGGGGGTGCTAAGAATCTTCGGTGGAGGTTCGGTTGCCACCTAAGACGACTCGACCTAACAACATATAACGCACGCACCCTGTGGACTAATGAGAAGATACTGGAGCTGAAGGAAGAGATAAACAAGTTGCGCTGGAATATTATAGGATTATCCGAGGTCCGAAGAGAGGGGGAGGACATGGTAATCCTCGAATCCAGCAACTTGCTCTATCACCGGGAGGGCGACCATCTGTCCCAAGGAGGTGTCGGATTTATCGTCTACAAGTCTCTCGTTAACAACGTTGTAAAGATTGAGTTTGTGTCGACGAGGGTTGCGTACTCGGAATCACCAAACGGTATTCGCTGAAGGTCATACAGGTTTACGCACCAACCTGGGCACATCCCGATGAGGAGGTGGAGGAAATGTATGAGGATATATCTAGAGCCACTTATTCCTCTAAAACCCACTATACGGTGTTAATGGGAGACTTCAATGCAAAACTAGGCACAAGAGAGAACGGTGAGCTTTTTTTTTTATAGAATAAGGGTGACAAACGAGCACACAGTCCACCTGATGGTAAGTGGTTGCTGTGGCACATATATATCTACATCTATCTTCGTTTGCGAATATAAATGCAGATGCGTTGTCAGCCGTGAGGACTAAGATAGAATGCCTCTTTTCCAGTAAAAAGGGTCTCCGGTTCTCTACACTCACCAGCGTAAAATAGCAGCTTAGCATTAAGCTGCTATTTTACGCTGGTATTCTGTGAGAGCGTGGTCCTTCCCCGGTCGAGCCGGCCCAGTCGTGCTACAACTATACTATTAATGTAGCTGCAGCATGGCTCTACCACGTAAAATTGGAAATTTGGAATAGGGCAACAGAACCCAAGGGGCCAGCAGCTGGCCAACTTCATGGAGAAAGAGGGACTCTTTATGAGAACTCTTTCTTCCAGAAGCGGCCCCAAAGGAAGTGGACCTGATCAAGCCCCGACGGTTCGACAAAAAATGAAATTGACTTCATTATGATGACCAAACGACAACTGTTCAGTGATGTCTCAGTGATCGCGAGGGTGAAAACTGGAAGCGATCACCGAATGGTTAGGGGCACACTGAACCTAAACGGTAAGTTGGAGAGGTCTCGTCTAATGAAGTCAACGCTCTGTCCCCCTCGGGCTCTAATCCAGAATCCGGAAACCTTTCAGCTCGAGCTACATAACCATTTTCAGTGCCTAGAAGATTGCAATGCAGTGGACGATATGAATGACAAGCAATGACAAAACTGTCCATGCGGTCGGAGCTAAGTTCTGCAAGACCCACCGCAGAAGAACACAAAAACTCTCCGATCACACTCTTAATCTCATGGCTGTTAGACGGGAAATGAAGCTGCAGTCTTCAGGAGATTTGACAGCGTACAGGCAACTGAACAGACAGATCTCCAAATGCATGCGGCGGGACTAACGCAACTAACGCTCGATCGCTTCTTCAGTATACCTCAAAACTTAAAAACTAGACTGTCCAACCACTGCGTGTGATGACCTATGGAACTGAAACTTGGTCCTTCACTGCTGGCCGTATGAGGAAGCTCAAGGTCGCTCAGCGAGCCATGGAGAGGGCTATGCTCGGGGTTTCTCTGCGTGATAAACTTAGAAATGAGGATATCCGCAGTAGAACCAGAGTTACCGACATAGCCCAAAGGATTAGTAAGCTGAAGTGGCAATGGGCCGGCCATATAGCTCAAAAACCGACAACCGATGAGAAAAAATAGTTCTCGAGTGGCGGCCTCGTACCGGCGGACAAAGTATAAGGCGACCCCCACTAGATGGAGTTGCGACTTGTAAGACATGCAGGAAGTCGATGGATGCAGGTGGCTTAGGACCGTGCTTTGTGGCATTCCTTGGGGGAGGCCTATGTTCAGCAGTGGACTTGTGAAGGGCTATAATGATGATGATGATGATGATCTCTTTATCACGGTGTAGAGCAACGCTACAGCTATAATATGACTTCAGCATGAATGGATCGGTTCGACCTGGGAAGGAATATCCTCGCATAGACTACCATCGTGAAATACGAGGGTGGATTGAAAAGTACTCGGCCTAACACAGATCCATTCAATTCTAAAAATCAAATCTACCCACATTATTTAGTTCAGTTCAGACTAGTTCATTGTGTGAAGTTCGAAACGTGTGCGATAATTAGTTGTGATTTTATAAATTTATTAACAAAGTAATCGGACATAATTTCGCGAATGGAGCAAATCGAGCAGCGTGCCGTCATTAAGTACCTCCATAAGAAGGGCTATCATCAAAAGCCATCCATGATGACATGGTCAGTACATTAGGCGATTGTGCTCTGTCATATTCATCCGTCAAAAATGGATAGCAGAATTTAAGCGTGGTAGAGAGTGTGAAAGATGAACCCCGCTCTGGAAGGCCTTCGACGTCAACTACTGACGAAAATATTAAAAAGTACTTGATTTAATAATGGAGACCGCAGATTAAAATTAGAGAGATAGCCGAGATTATAGGCATCTCTTATGAACGAACTCAAAACATCATTGTCAACGAGTTGGGTTTCCACAAGGTGTCTGCGAGGTGGGTTCCACGACTGCTTTCAGTTGAACAAAAAAGGACGCGATTGACTATTTCACGCGACTGTTTGGAGTTATTTGAAGCCGATGCAGATGATTTTTTGAATCGTTTTGTTACTATGGACGAAACATGGGTTCATTACTGTACACCGGAAACAAAACAACAATCAAAACAGTGGAGAAGACCTGGTTCACCACCCCCTAAAAAGGCTAAGTCGATTTTGTCGGCAAATAAGGTGATGGCTTCAGTATTCTGGGACTCGAAAGGTGTGATTATGATTGATTATCTTGAAAGGGGTCATACTATAAACTCTGATTACTACTGCACCTTACTACGTCGTTTACGAGAGGAAATAAAAGAAAAACGTCGAGGAATGCTCAGAAGAAAAGTCCTGTTTCATCAAGATAACGCCCGTGTTCACACGTCAGTACAGTCAATGGCTGAAATTCACAACTGTGGCTTTGAACTGTTACCGCATCCGCCGTATTCACCTGATCTGGCACCATCAGACTTCTTTCTGTTCCTAACCTAAAAAGCACTTGGGAGGTCAAAGATTTTCGACAAACGACGAGGTCAAAGCAGCTGTAGACGCATATTTTGACTCTAAGGAAGAATCATTTTTTCAACGGTCTAAATGCTTGGAAGGAGGTGGCAAAAGTGTATTGAACTTGATGGTGATTATGTAGAAAAATAAAATATTACTGATTTAGTATGTGTTTATTTTCTTGGTTAGGCCGAGTACTTTTCAATCCACCCTCGTAGCAGCATGATGATAATGCTAATGTGTTTCGTACGATGAGTGACAAGAACCGGACACCCTTTTCTAACAGTTTTGAAAAAGGAGGAGCTACTCAATTTGACTGTATTTTAGTGCTTCTCATGTGGTCCCATATAAATTTGATCAAGGTCTTTGACCAGTAGTTTATGAGTTATCCTTAATAATTTGTATTGAAGTAGGTTGTACAAAATTTTTAATTTTACCAATTGTTCATTCTTAATTGCATTTTGATTTTCAATTGAGGAAAGATGTAGATGTCTATGGATCATAGTATACACTTACCATAAGCCAAAGTATGCTCGCTTGTCACTCTTACTTCAATAAAATAACGAAATATATTTTTAGTCTCCTATCGACATTTTATTGCTAAATTTACAAATTGTAATAATAGGCGGCGTTTCCGTTTTACAAATTTGTTTCAATTAATTTATTTTCTTAAATACAATCACAAAAATCAATGTTTGCGTTTCATTTCATATTTCGTAATCGAGCTACTAAATACAGGATTTGTTAGGTAAATTTGCGTTAAGATTTAATGTTGCACTGTTAATTTACAGTAATGTTGAGAATATTTACGAAATTTATCGTCGTGAGATTCTCGAGAACAAATAGTACAAAAGCGTTCGTCCATGCCTCGATTACGTGGAGCTTTGACTAACCTCTCATCGCTTTGACTGTCAATAAATTCCAATACGGCTATCAGTTGCATACAATCTCCTTGTTTTATTAAACGTTTACGTCAAAGTAAGGATTTATTGTAAAATGAGGAAAGAGATGCTAACAAGTTATTACGACATTTATTAATTTTCAAAAACATTTTCTTATGGTCTAAAAGAGACAAGCCAACACACAGTTCATTGATAGTAAGTGGATGCTGCACCACATAGACATCTACATCTAACCTCGAACAAGAACCAAAATGCAGATGTCCTGTCCCTGTCACCCATGATGACTAAGAAGGAATGCCCGGTACCAGCAAAAACGGTCTCCGGTTCTCTATACTCACAATACAAAACACAGTAGCATTGTTCTGCTGTTCCACGCTGGTACTCCCTGAGAGCTTGATCACATCCCGGTCGAGCCAAACCATTCCTGCTTTAGCTATAATATTATTGCTACAGAGTGGCTCTACCACATAAAACATTAAAGTTTTCTTCATTTTAATAGATTAAAAATGAGTAGTAACTAATTCCTTATTTAATGTTTAATGCCTAATTGAAATGTTTTGAAATTATATCTAAAGCTTTTCTACATAATATTATATTGTAAAGTACAAAAGAACTGAAACTATGCCTCAATCATTTTATAAGACAATATTAATTGTTTTTTAACAGCAGAGAAAAGTCTAGTCTTGTGAATTTAAAAAAAAAACGTTAAACTTTAACCCCACACTAGAATTTTCTCCTGTATCATGAAGGCAGTTTACATACATAAATTGCGTAAGGTAAAACATACTCGTTCCATGTGGAATTCGAACCCGCGGCCCTCGGCGCCGTAACTCAATGCCAAGCTACTGCGTTACGGAGCCATCACTATAATTTATATATTATGTAATTATACATCAAATATGAATATGATGATGTAATCATTATATACTAAACGTAACATTAATCATAATATTATAATGACTATCTGTCTGTCATATACAATGAATATCCTGATGATGATGATGATACCTTTCAATGGCAATGCTCACGTCGTTTTGTTAATAATAGTAGTATATTTTAAATATAATACAATATTATATACATTTCACATCCTCATACTGGTGTAGTGTAGCCACCACAATAGTATATATTAGTGTTAAGGTAGAATAAGTTGAAGTAGTATAATTACTGGAAAAGAGGCATTCCATCTTAGTCCCCACGGGTGACAACGCATCTGCATTTAAATTCGCAAACGAAGATAGATGTAGATGTCTATGGGCCACAGCAACCACTTACCATCAGGTGGACTGTGTGCTCGTTTGTCACCCTTATTCTATAAAAAAATTTAAAAATAAAATTAAAGTTATAGAAGCATCAACACGTCTCCTATTCATTCAAGACCCTTCCTATATTACATGGCGACCCTGTCAGGCGGTGCGCTGCTACAATGGACTCGCACCGCCACGGCCTGCAAAATTTATTTTAATTAAAAAAAAAGTTAACCAAAATAATTTAATTACAAATTAACTGGAAACAACACAACACCGGACAAGACGTGAAAATAATATTATGACAAATACGAGAAGAGGCCACAACAATAATTTTATAGAAACTAACTAAAAAATTAAAAAGTATGTATAGTATATTATGAAGACAACAGCTAACAAAAAATGAGGAAAATAAAATGTGGATTTTTTTTATTTGATCACCAAAGTTCAAAATTCAAGAAACGGCAGATTAATTTTAAAATGAAAGAAACAGTTGTACTTTTGCAAGCTTCGTCCAGAAGAATATGAAAATGGAGCCAAAAAGAACAAAGAAGAAAATTTTAGGTAACATCGAATCAGCCCATTTTTTTGTCATTTCTTTATAAGATTTCTTTAAAAAGTTTTTACTATTATAAAAAGAAAAGTTATGTATTAAATATTCTGTATTTCATATATGTTTAAATTGAAATTAATTATTAGATACTTAATATTAACGATTTATTTGTTATTTAATTATTGTTTCAAAAAATCATATAACAATATTATAAATTAAGTTACGTAAGTGCTTCAGTGGCATTTGTATTTAGGCACTAGACGATTTTATATTCACTTTTATTCAGTAATTGTTTTGCAAAAAAAATGAAATAATATAATAGATTACATTTTTACGTACTTTATTTCTCCATAATTTATAGTTAAATAACACTGTGAATCTGTGATACATTTCGTCGTTTTTATTTTTCGAATCCAAAGAAGTCAATCGTTTTTGGGACCACTAGAAATTTTCGCGACCCTTAATGGTATTATATACAAAAAAAATAGATATCAATTTATCATTGTAAATAGCATAAAGATTTTATGAAAATCTAAACGGAATTAAGAAATCTGAAATAAAGAGTTGTTTTGATATTTGTGTTCTTGTTATTGGTTCAGATAATGTAATATTAAAAAAAATTGTAGTAGAGATGTGCCAACTCGGAAGAAACTCGACTCGAGTTAACTTGAGTTGAAATTCACGTAACTCGAATAGTACTCGAGTTACGCAACTCGAATTGGCGGAACGAAGTTGTGTCAGTTTGTCACAAATTATTTTTATATTTGTTCCTCCATCCAAGATAATTATTATTACTTAACTTAATAGGTAGTTATATTTTATTGGTTTGCGTATAGACAATTTTCATAAAATAATATCACTCTTACTTTATGACGTAGCGTATAGTTAATGTTATTAATAATTTAACTCTCACGTATCATAATTAATCAGCTTATTGATATTACATAATATAGCAATAAATTGTTCGAATTAGTAAGTCGAGTTCATCACTAAATTGTAGACAGACACTGCATTGAACGTAAGATAAAGATGCGACTCGAGTAGAATTTTGTGACTCGAGTCACTCGGGTTTTATCATGTCACTGTAGTTGTACTCGAGTTTTTGAGTTATGCGAATTAACTATTTACAGTCCCTGCATCGATTGAAGTTTATCACTCGAGTTGATAATAGCGATAAAGCATTTTTAAATAATAATAATAATAATATGTACTGTTTGATAATTAAATTACTAGTTTAAGTTTTATTTTTATTATAGTTTTTAATACAATATAACGTGGAATTTCTATATTAATATACTTTTTAAACAGGTACCTTTATTAAATAAGTAATATGTGACAATATGAAATAAAATACAAATATTTATTATTTATTTATTTGTAGTATTTCCATGTTTTTTATTTACTACACACATGTGTAGCATTTCAAAATCTATAAACTGCTTTTCGCATATCTTACAAATCGCTTCCATTTTTCAAAATAAGCCACACTGACGATATTTGTTTTGTTGTTTCATTATGATTTCTTATATTTACGCGAACACTACACATTGAATTAAACTACTTTTACGGATTATATCGCGTTTAATTAACTTATTTTATTAATTCCCGACGTTTCGGGTGCTTTACAGCACCCATGGTCACGGGGGACTGAGGTGATTGACGTCCCAATGTCAAAGTTAATACGGAGTACCTTCAGCTTTTTAATTATTAATTTTGGTCCGATCTACGCAGAATGAACTAACTGTGTCTTGAAGTCTTGCAGTGGTATGCTTGGGTTTAGTTTAATTTTATTAATTACAGGATCCCAAGCAGGTGGTAGTACCAGCCTCCTCTCTATTGAAATTAGGATGTTTTTAATTTCAATAGCCTCACGTATCATCCTTGGCAGGAATCGATGTTCTTTCGCGAGAATCTGTGGTTTATCAAATCTAATGTAATGGCGGGGCCGTCTAGGATATGATCACAAACTGCAGACTTCCCGGAACGTTGGTGCTTCACGTCAGCTATGTGTTCTTTACGCGGTTTTAATAGATCTTTTGTTTGCCCTATATATGAGACCACATTCACAATCAAGCTTGTACACTCCTGCATCTTGTAGAGGATATTGCACTTGACGGATGGTAAGAACTGACTAATCTTCTTCGGCGGCTTGAAGAATGTTCTTATAGAAGCTCGCTTCAAGATGTAGCCAATCTTGTCTGTGACACCTCTGACATATGGTAGTACAGCAGGCACACGCTCGACTGTGGCCGGCTTCACTCGGTCACTGTGACGTAGGCGCGGACCCGAAGCTTGTTGTCGTGCAGAACCTGCTTGACGTGCTGAAGCTCGGCGGCCAGGTGTTTGCTGTCACAGATCCTCGTGCTCTCTGTAACAAAGATTTGCCCACGGTAGCCAACTGTGAAGGATGATGGTGGGATTCACCATTTAAATATCTGTTTGTATGGGTCTTTTTCTATACACGGTGTGACCTATGGTGTTGTTAGGATTTCGAATGACTAATACATCTAGGAAGCTAAAGAATTATTTGCCTCTAACTCCATAGTAAATTGAATTTTAGAGTTTATGGAATTAAGATGTTCTAAAAATGCAGTTACTTTGTCTGATGGTAAAATTGTGAAAGTATCGTCTACATACCGCTTGTAGAACCTTGGAGTTACTGGTGCAGTAAGCAGGCTTTCTCCTCAAAGTCCTCCATGAAAATATCGGCGACAATGGAGATACCGGTGAGCCCATTGCAACACCATCTACTTGCTTGTAAAACTCTTCCTTCCACAATAGATAGCCAGATGTAAGGCAATGTCTAAGCAGTACTGCATATTCTGCTGGCATGTTGTTTTCCTCTAGTTTCCTAGTTACAATTGAGATGCAGTCTTCAACAGGTAGGCATGTAAATAGAGACTGAACATCAAAACTGACCATAGTTTCATTGTCAGTAAGACATAGGTCTTTTATCTCACTAACAAAATGGTATGAATCCTTAGTGTGTGCTCTTGTGTGTCCTCTGAGTGGTGATAGTGTTTTTGCTAAGAGTTGAGCCAATCTGTAAGTTGGCGAATCGATCTGACTCACTATTGGACGTAATGGAGCGTTCGGTTTGTGTATTTTTGGTAACCCATACAACTTCGGTGGTTTGGTACACGCAGGTATTATCGAATTGACGTCTAGATTCAATTTCTCGGAGTATTTCTTAATTAGATCGCTAGTTGTTTTAAGCGTATTAGTTGTAGGGTCTGTTTTGACCTTTACGTACGTACTTTCATCCGATAAAAGTTGTTGTATTTTAGAATTGTAATCCGACGTATCCATTATAACCGTAGCATTACCTTTATCTGCGCGGAGAATCGTTAAATCTGGTCTGTTGCGTAAGTTTTTCAATGCATTAATTTCATCCTTCGGAAGATTTAATTTCGGTACTGAGCTTCGACGTAACAAAGACGAGATGTCTTGACGTATGGCCTCTAAATCTTCCTTACCAATATTATTTTTATACAGACAGTCCTCAACACTACAGATAATGTTTTCATACGGAATTTTTCGCGGTGTTATTGCGAAATTCATACCTTTGGCCAAAACTTTTATTGTCGCGTCATCCAGAGATTGTTTTGACAGGTTATAGACCGCGCGTTGTTTATTACTCGCGTCTGTTGTCAATGGTTGTGTTCCGTTCTTACATTGACGTTGGTGTTGGACATTTGATTTAGTTGTTAGTTTTTGGTATTTATCTATATGTTTATTTTTGCATTCATTGTATTTAGTTGATTCCCGTTTATCTAAAGTTTCCATGCAATTCTTATAATCAAATGTCGATAAAATTGTCTTTAGATCACTGGACGATTTGTCTATGGTTTTGTTTCTGTAAAGCACCCGAAACGTCGGGAATTAATAAAATAAGTTAATTAAACGCGATATAATCCGTAAAAGTAGTTTAATTCAATTGTTGTTTCATTGTTATCATTCGTACTTTAAACAAAGAAGTACATTTAAATCACCTTTTATGTTATGCACTACTTATACGAAGTAAAAAAAATAACAATCATAGCACAATCACAATATTATAAATCAAACTAAGTTCATATTTGACTACAACATGCCAGATGCAAGTTTCACGCCCGCGGCGCCTTATACTATGTGAATTAGTTGATTAGATGATAGAATTAATGAATTAGTGAACTGACATCTATCTAGCGCTCTCCGAATCCACACGGTGCGTCGAGTTGACTCGGTAACTCGAGTGCAAGCGGACTCGAGTAAAATTTATTTTCACTCGAGTACCGAGTTATACAGATTCACTCGATTGAATCGAGTGAATCTGTATAACTCACTACTTTAAGAATAAAGTCTGTAGTTAATTGTTATACACTTTAAAATAATTTTTAGTAGCAAACTAGCAAAATTTATTAATGGCTAAAAAGTTTATACGTGTTTGTTTACAAGACAATAAAATAAATATCGTCTCATCGATGCGCAAGTGTTTAACATATAATGGATAATATCTATTTTTCCTTTTTATTTTTTTGTGGTCGCATGGTAAAATTGCCAATGACATTCGAAATTGAAAAATGAAAACTAATGAGTTTAGTTAATTAATATAAGAGTACGTATCACAGAACACAATTACTCTCTAAGGTATGTATGTAATACAAGAGTTTACTTTTACACCAAGAATTTTGGAAAATCTAAATAAGATCCATAATTTATGATGAATTACCTAAAAAAAATGATAAACACAGGTCTTAGAACCTTATTAGTATGTTAAAAGTGACAAAGTATTAAAGTTTTATGTTATTAGTAAAATCTAAATTAAATAATAGATAGAATAAATACATAAATGAAGTTTTTCTGTATGTTATAAGAGAATTAGAATCTATGGGTCGAGGGATTTAAAGATTTCTCTATTTTTAATGTAGCTTCATCGGCTTTGAAGAGCGATTCATTTAACTACATTTAGGTATAAATACCTTATGTATTCAGCAAGTTGCTCCATAAACTTGAAAATGCCAAATGGCATCAAACATGGATCCTGAATTTATGCCAGCTATAGTAGATAGACAGTATAGATAGTACATATATATACATGTAAATAAGTACTTATTACTTGTACTAGAAGCAAATATACAGTTTGCATAAGTATTGTAACTTAGTTAAGCCATTTTTACTTGTGTAATGGTTATATCCTTGTTGATCAGATGCTTCTATTATTCTTAGACGGATGTGTTGTTAACTCTGCAGAAAGGAATATTATTTTGTCATCTACTATCAGATAATTAATATAAAATAATATCCTTTTCCCCTACATGAAACTAGTAAAAATAAGAAATCAGACAACTTTTACATAGTCAAATATTGTTGATGTAAATCCATAACTACTATTTGTGTATTTGATCATATGGAGCTGATTAATGGTGAATATTTTATAATAATTTCTTATTTATTTAACATACAGGCAGAGACAACAAAATACTGACAGAAATATGGAGATGTAGTTAATTGACACTGAAGTATAGTATATATATAATCTTATACAATATTCATTAAATTTTTTCATCGCTTAGAATAAATGTGTATGTCTTGTAGGTTGAAATCTTGCAGAGCTGCTCGTAGGCAGAGACAAAAGTATATCGATATTGAATACAACAGTCTTATATCATATCTCACAACATTGATGATATCCTTCTGATTCATATTATTATCAAGTTATTTGAAAATATATTTTGAAATGATAATGACTGACAATAATAAATACAATTAAATTATACATGTGTTTTGTTATCCTTACACAACCAGTTTAAAGCATCTTACTTCAAATATGAATATATAAATATATCAGTGTGTAATAACATAGATAAACATGATATTACCTAGTCATTTTGTCTTTAATGGTGTTTGGGGTATGATAACTAATCAGTTAATATATTTTAAAACAAAGTTTACACACTGCACCTTTACTAATTAACCAAAACATATTAAAACAAAGTCTTGACACCGCACCTGTCCATCTGTCTGTTCCACTATTAGATTACACTATAGACTGCTTTGGAAATAATTACAACAATATATGCAGTGGCATTTTACTTTGTGTTTTATTCTTATACAACCAGTTCAAAACAGCTTTTTTACTATATAGCATTTAAAGGTAATATTATAAATAGATATATTATCCGTTATTCATCTTGGCTTTAATCATATTTATTTAATTAATGTAATGGTGTGTGTGATGTATATTCACTAATCAATTAATACCTGTAAAAAATAGTCTCCACACCACGTTTGTTTGTCTGTGCACTGTTTTTCTGGAACTGCTAAAAGGATTTTCCATCTATCTTAAAATATCTATAATTGCTGAATGTACCTACAACTTTGTTTAACACTATTAATTATTAAGCTATTCTATTCTATATACACTATTCTAACTCATAATATCGGTGAAAACTACTAGAAAATCGCTTTTAGTTTGTTTTAAGGTTATTGCGATATTCATATTTTAATTGTTAATTTCTCAGAATTCCCGTAATTTGCGATAAAACTAATATTAATTTTGTAATCTATAGATTATAAGGAATAAATCAACATACATTTCATTGAGGTTCACTAAAATTCGTGGTGGGCCCATTCTCCATACAAAAAGAAACTGTCTCCTTTTGAAAAGGGTTATAAACAATTAATTTTTTTTCTAAATTCACTATATATCTAAAGTCATATTATGATAAATTAAAATAAATTTTTTTTCCAATATTTTAAATAAATTAATGTTTTGTTTATATACACTTGGTAGCCGTTATAGTGATGATGACTTATGTTCCCATTATTATTTCTTTGTTTTATTCATTTTAATATGCAATGTAATAATTTATTTTCGGTTTTATATTATTTGAACTTTTAAATCATAAGCTTTTAACTATTATAATTTATTATTTTCTCGGAAAATAGTACTTACTTGTGTAGAATATGAGAATATTTACTTCGTTTAATATGATTTTGAAACTCATTATATTATGTATACAATTAATTAATTTAATTTTTGTTGTGCCCATATTGTGAGCCTCAATCCCTGACTGACAATGATGTAACTAAATATTATACGAGACTATATGATATAAATTTATAAAAGACGTAAGTAAATTTATGGATAAGTTACGGAATTTATCATTATGAATGAAAAATATTGATAGAAATATAAGTAGAAAGTGTGGCATAGGTAAAGAAAAATTATCGGAGGTTAGCATATCCACATACAATCAGCCTGATCAGCTGAGAGTTTGGAAAAACTAATAACCGATTAATTTTTTAACGTTGTTCGGATGCGATTAAAGAGGTAATGAGTTTTAATGAGGGAATGATAATTTATTATGAATTGTATAGGAATAGTGTCCATATTCTTTATCATGTATGTACGCGAGCCATGTACGTGAAAGTATATTATGGTACAATTAAATAATGATTACTAAATACTATAAATGTAAAGAAATAAATAGAAATAAAACAAAAGTTGACCTGCATAAATAAGTAATGGAGAGATACGGGAACGTCCATCACTGGTAAAGCATATAGTCCCCGAGCAGGGTATGTTTCCATGATTGGATGATAAAATCGGGAGTAACGGGTACCAGGGAACAATACCTTCAGTACAAGTGAGATGTGAACAATTTTACTCATATTAGTAATGGTGGGGACCAGAGAAGTCTTAAATTTGTTACCTTTAATAATGGTACATTGAGGTCACTTCCTTGTTATGTGGCAGACACAAAACTCTTTAAAAATAAATTTATTTAATACTTTTAAACTAACTTAAAATATAGTAGTTGATACAGAGAACTTGGGAAAGGAATTATGTTGAGGGATCGAAAGATTTGGTTTAAATAGTGTAGGAAGCTAGGAGGTGGGGGTAAACATAAGGGAAAAACATTGTTCTTGGTGTTATGATTAACTTATGGTAAACTATAAACATTAACATATAATGTTACAATCGAACTAGTGTGGCTTCTAAGGAAGTAAGCAATATGATTTATAAAGTATACAGGTCTTATAACATAAAGTAAATAGTATCTATGACATAACACCTCCCCCCTTAGAACAAAGATTGAGCGGTTTTGCTCGATTTTTGAGTGTAGTCAGCAGCTTCGTCTTCGCCTTCTGATATACAGGATGTGGTAGCAGTGGTGTTTAGTGATAAAATGGGAATCTCGACATGTTGTCGGCGACGAGAACGGTCAAAGCAATTATTAAAAATTTGTATACAGTTACCTTTTAATGTTTCATTAAAATTCGTGATCGTTGAAGAAATAATTTGTAATTGTTGTTTTAAGATATCATTAGTAGATATTTGCTGTTACTCTAACTGTTCAATACATTCGTTATAATGTTTGGCATCTTTTGCGTCTGGAACACCAATGAGCCATTTAAACATTGAACCTAAGCCGTCTAGTATTTCGCGTTTGGATCGCTTGTTGTCAGTGTAAGAATTAAGTTCGTCGAGTCTAGAATCTATTCTGTCTATGTTTATTTTTATAAATGAAGTAGTAGTTATAACGTTAGGTAAATTTGAATATGTGGTGATGAAAGATTGATAGTTATTTATAAGTCGTTTGATAGAGTTGCGAGCTAGGAATAAAGGTTCAACATTACGATATACGATAAATTTCCAGGAATTTTCAGATATTAATATTTCACCATTGTTTTCGAAATAGAGTCCAGAATTAGAAGGAATAGGATTTATGTGGGTATCCCCATCAACAAAAGTTGTGGAGTACCTGCAAATTAAAATAAACCTAGTTAATTGTTTTGACTTCTTTTAAATTTAGTTATATAATAATTCTTAGAAAATAGATAAACTTTGTATAAAATGATTAAAAAAAACAAATAGTAAAATTTATGTATGAGTTTTTTATAAGATATAAAAGATTTTCAATTAAACTAAGGGTTTTATTAGTGTGTGCCATTATTCGAGCCACCCTGAAATAGTTTTAAAGTTAAATATTTATGAATAATTACGATCTAGTCTTAGAATAAAATGTTATGATTATTGAATGAAGTCATGCAATGGTCTTAAGCGATTCGCATGCACTATTTGGTTTTTTCCAGATTTTTGTATAATATAATTTTCATTAAAACCTATTCTAACAATAACATGAGGCCCGTCTCATAGGCTATTTAAGTTGTTTGGATTAGGGACTTTAAGCATAACTTTATCTCCTACGTTAAATTTGGCTATATTTGCTGTCGTATCGCTCTTTTGCCTTTTCTTTCATTGACTCTACATTTTGGCGGGCTATGTCCCGTGATACCTTAAGTCTTTCGTTTAAATCTCGTAGGTAGTCTTGAGTTGTGTAGTCGTCGTTTGCTTTTAAAGAATATAAAGAACGCGGTTTGTAACCAAAGAGAAATTCATGAGGTGTAAATTTTGTGGACTGATTAATTGATGTGTTATGGCACATAACGGCAAATGGCACAATTTGATTCCAATTAGATTGATTACGTTTGTGGTATATTCGGATGTGATCGCGTAATGTTGCGTGGAATCGTTCTAATGAACCGTTAGTTTGAGGATGATATGCGGTGCTAACTGTGTGGTTGGATCCTAGTAATTTCATCAATTGTTTGATCACGCTATTTAGAAATTCTGTACCTTGATCGGAATGGAAACATTTAGGTACACCGTAATGTTGACAGAAAATTAAAAGGGATTTGGCTACTGTAGTTGCTTGTTTGTCTTGAATGGGGTATGCTTGAACAAAACGAGTTAAGTCATCTTGTAATGTGAGTATATATTTATTAAAGTCATTAGTTTACACACATTAGAGACTAAGTCAATAGTTACGCGTTCAAAAGTTCAGTTTTACATTGAATTTTGTTTCGTTGACATATTTGGCAATTATCTATATAATTTTTAATAGTTTCTGTCATTCCTTTCCAGAAATATTCAGATCGTATTTTGTGTGTTGTTTCGATAATGCGACGATGTCCTGATAGGGGATCATCATGGAAGGTTTTCAGGATTGATGCTATCTCTTCTGGAGCTGCAGTTTTAACTTTATTTTCACATATGGTGATTTTGCATTCGTAAATATCTGCTAAATAAGCTGTGATGTGGAACTGTTCGTTTCCTTTAAGTTTACAAGTGGGGTCGTTTTTTAGATTTGCAATGTAAAGTGATTTTAATTCATAGTTGCGTAGGCAAGCGAGTTGTATTTTAAAATAACTTTCAGAATCCCAAGGATCGAAGTGAGTGGGTCTCGAATAGCAAAATATAATATTTTGTTTCTTATCAAAACTAACAAATCGGTTTCGTAGTGTTTTTGGTTTATTTAAATATGGGTCCACTTGAGAGCAAGTGGAAATTGCTTGATTGAAAAGGGTATTTTTATCGGAAAGTTGACAAGAGATTGAGATAAGAATGTTTTTGTGACGTTCGTTTAAGAGCAGTCTGGTGAAATGTGGAGATATGACGTATGAAATGTGTGAGAGTCGATTTCTAAGTAGTGTTGAAAGTTTAGTTGTAAATAGTCTTCTGAAGTGTTTGAGTCAAGATGTGTGTTTTGTCGCTATTTGTTGGATTATATATGTTCGTGTGGAGAATTGGTGGGCGTGAGAGAGCGTCTGCATTAGTATTGTTTTTACCTGCCTTATATACTATTTCGTATTCGTACTCTTCAAGTTTAAGTCGCCAGCGAACTAACCGACTACCAGGGTCTTTTATCGAGAAAAGCCATGTAAGCGGTTTGTGGTCAGTTACAATTTTAAATTTCCTACCAAACAAATAGGGTCTAAAATGTTTGACGGCCCAAACGATAGCTAATAATTCTCTTTCGATAGTGGAATGGTTGGCTTCAGCTTTATTGAGTGTTCGAGATGCATATGCTATAGGCAAGTCCTTGCCTATTTTGCCTTGCGATAGCACAGCACCTAAGGCGTTTATCGAAGCGTCTGTGGTTAGTATGAATTCCTTTGTGAAGTTAGAATATTGTAAGTTTGGAGGTTTAGTAAGAAGATGTTTACATTCATTGAAGGATTGATGTTGGGTTTCGCCCCATATGAAAGCAGTGTCCCTTTTTAAAAATGCTAGTTAAAGGTTTAGTGAGTTTACTGAAGTTAGTAATAAACAGACGTTAGTATCCTGTAAGACCTAGAAATGCTTTTATATCTTTACACGATTTAGGAATAGGGAATTCTTGAACTGCCCGTATTTTATCGAGGTTCGGATTAACGCCTTCTTTGGAAATGATATGGCCAAGATAAGCAACTTCGCGTCTAAGAAATTCACATTTGTCTGGTTGGATTTTTAGTTCATATTTTCTAAGTCTAGAGAAAACTTCTTCAAGTTTTTTTTCATGTTCTTGAAGGTTAAAAGCAAATACTACTATGTCGTCGAGGTAAACGAAACATCTTTCACCTTGTAAGCCACACAAAACGGAGTCTATTACACGCTGAAACGTCGCTGGCGCATTTTTCACGCCAAATGGCATTCTTTTATATTCGTAATGACTGTATGGAGTGCTAAAATCTGTTTTAGGAATATCTTTTTGATCTACTTCTAACCGATGAAAACCTGAGGCGAGATCCAATGTGTCTCCTACTGTGACTTCATTTAACTTGCGGTAATCAATAACTTATCGCCATTTCTGTTTCGCAGATGCGTATAGTTTTTTAGGAACAACCCAGATGGGGCTACTCCAAGGAGATGAGCTAGGTCTGATAATGTCTTGGTCTAACATTTTTTGGACTTGTGATTTTACTTCTTGTTCATGTACTTTTTGGTTTTTGTGTGAATTGGAATGTCAGTAGTGGTAGGTATTTGATGTTTTGTATGATTGCTAAATGTAAGTGAGTCGCCTTCGATGAAAAATATGTCGGGATATTTGGAAACAATTTTATCTAATGAGTTCGACTTTTCTTTGTTCAAATGTTCGCGTCTAATAAGGGTGAGTACTTGGTTTTGTCTATCGGTGTCTGATGTGTGATTAAGATTGTTAATTAAGTGGTTATGAATGTTGTTTGTTTGTTGATTTGGTTGGTAAGGGAGAACTTCGATGTTTGGAATGCTAATTACTTTGTCGGATTTGTTTATATTTACACAAGTGATAATTAATGAGTTGTTTTTGACTTCGACTAATGCATTGGGAATAACAATACCGTTATCTATTATTTGTTTTTCGACTATTGCTGTCCCGGAATTTATATTGCTTGTTCTACACATAATTACACTCTCAGAGCGGCTAGATAGAAATTGGTTATTAGAGTCGATTATTTTTGAAGATTTTCGTTCAAATAATGTATTAAAAATTATATAGATAATTGCCAAATATGTCAACGAAACAAAATTCAACGTAAAACTGAACTTTTGAACGCGTAACTATTGACTTAGTCTCTAATGTGTGTAAACTAATGACTTTAATAAATATATACTCACATTACAAGATGACTTAACTCGTTTTGTTCAAGCATACCCCATTCAAGACAAACAAGCAACTACAGTAGCCAAATCCCTTTTAATTTTCTGTCAACATTACGGTGTACCTAAACGTTTCCATTCCGATCAAGGTACAGAATTTCTAAATAGCGTGATCAAACAATTGATGAAATTACTAGGATCCAACCACACAGTTAGCACCGCATATCATCCTCAAACTAACGGTTCATTAGAACGATTCCACGCAACATTACGCGATCACATCCGAATGTACCACAAACGTAATCAATCTAATTGGGATCAAATTGTGTCATTTGCCGTTATGTGCCATAACACATCAATTAATCAGTCCACAAAATTTACACCTAATCAATTTCTCTTTGGTTACAAACCGCGTTCTCTATATTCTTTAAAAGCAAACGCCGACTACACAACTCAAGACTACCTACGAGATTTAAACGAAAGACTTAAGGTATCACGGGACATAGCCCGCCAAAATGTAGAGTCAATGAAAGAAAAGGCAAAAGAGCGATACGACAGCAATATTAAAATATAGCCAAATTTAACGTAGGAGATAAAGTTATGCTTAAAGTCCCTAATCCAAACAACTTAAATAGCCTATGGGACGGGCCTCATGTTATTGTTAGAATAGGTTTTAATGAAAATTATATTATACAAAAATCTGGAAAAAACCAAATAGTGCATGCGAATCGCTTAAGACCATTGCATGACTTCATTCAATAATCATAACATTTTATTCTAAGACTAGATCGTAATTATTCATAAATATTTAACTTTAAAACTATTTCAGGGTGGCTCAAATAATGACACACCCTAATAAAAATCCTTAGTTTAATTGAAAATCTTTTATATCTTATAAAAAACTCATACATAAATTTTACTATTTGTTTTTTTTAATCATTTTATACAAAGTTTATCTATTTTCTAAGAATTATTATACAAATAAGATATATATATTATTATTTACTAAACAATTAACTAGGTTTATTTTAATTTGCAGGTACTCCACAACTTTTGTTGATGGGGATACCCACATAAATCCTATTCCTTCTAATTCTGGACTCTATTTCGAAAACAATGGTGAAATATTAATATCTGAAAATTCCTGGAAATTTATCGTATATCGTAATGTTGAACCTTTATTCCTAGCTCGCAACTCTATCAAACGACTTATAAATAACTATCAATATTTCATTATCACACATTCAAATTTACCTAACGTTATAACTACTACTTCATTTATAAAAATAAACATAGACAGAATAGATTCTAGACTCGACGAACTTAATTCTTACACTGACAACAAGCGATCCAAACGCGAAATACTAGACGACTTAGGTTCAATGTTTAAATGGCTCATTGGTGTTCCAGACGCAAAAGATGCCAAACATTATAACGAATGTATTGAACAGTTAGAGTAACAGCAAATATCTACTAATGATATCTTAAAACAACAATTACAAATTATTTCTTCAACGATCACGAATTTTAATGAAACATTACATAAAATCTCTTATGATGAATACGTTATTAACGAAGATATTAGAAAAGTAAATTCATACTTTACCTCAACAAACAAACTTTTAATTTAACTATTCTTGAAGAAATATCCACCGTTTCAATTCAAATTCTAGAAGCTATAATTTCTTTGGAACGAGATATCGATGATGTCATTACAAGTATACTTTTCATTAAATCAAATGTAATTCACCTTTCTATAATATCCACTATGCGCCTATACAAAGAATTACTGTCTTCTAATCCCGTTAGGCTCAATAAAAACTTAGTTGCCCCAATAGCATAACCTAATTTACACAAAATACTTGAATCTGCCTCTATTACTTCCTATATTTATATGAATAAAATTATATATATCTTAGAATTCCCTTTAGTAAAAAACGAAAAATTTACATTATACCATTTATATTCTATCCCTATTCTACATCCTGACTCTTCCTTATATTCTACTATCCTTCTTAACAAACATATCGTACCACTAGACAGCAATACGTCATCATGAGCTCACTGGACAAATGCAAAGACTTTGCAACGGAATCCAAAGTCTGCAAGGATCTTCTCATCTTCAACATCAACACCAGACCCATATGCGAAGTTGTCATCTTAACAACGACGAGTCAACAAGTTTCTGAAGTTTGTGATGTAACTACGTTTTCTGCACACATCAACACTTTCCAAGCTCTTAGAAACAACAACTGGATCTAAATACTCCAACGCAAGACTCCATATGCTTTAGAATGCGAAAGCAAAACGACTCACGGCGAAATCTCTGGAGCAGGTATCATCACTCTAGAACAAGGATGTAAAATGTACACCGCGTTTATTACACTCCTAGCTGAGGTCAACACAAAATCGATCAACATCAGCCATCCTTTTATCTATGTGGATATTGAACACATTTGCGTCCCAGATGAAATTAAGCTGCAACAACCAGAACTTGCACCAATCCAGTTCAACAACATTCAACTCGACTCTCTTAACTCGGTTAGAGAACAAATAAAAACTCACACAAAATTGCTTGGAGATAATAAACCTACATTCTTAGAAAAACATGTAACAAAATTTTCCATATTAAGTACGATTACTGGCATCATTATGCTAACATAGTTTTGTTATAAATGTTATAAACGCTTGCCATGGAATAACATACCTACAAACCCACATGGTAACTGTATACAAATTTTTAATAATTGTTTTGACCGTTCTCGTCGCCGACAACATGTCGAGATTCCCATATCATCACTAAACACCACTGCTACCACACCCTGTATATCAGAAGACGAAGACGAAGCTGCTGACTACACTCAAAAATCGAGCAAAACCGCTCAATCTTTGTTCTAAGTCGGGAGGTGTTATGTCATAGATACTATTTACTTTATGTTATAAGACCTGTATACATTATATTATTTATTACTCAAAAGCTAAATTACTTTCTTAAAAGCCAAAATAATGTTATGTCATAGGATACCATTTACTTTATGTTATAAGACCTGTATACTTTATAAATCTTATTTTTTACTTGCTTAGAAGCCACACTAATTCGATTGTAATATTATATGCTAATGTTTATAGTTTACCATAAGTTAACCATAACACCAAGGACAATGTTGTTCCCTTATGTTTACCCCCACGTCGAGATTCCCATATTATCACTAATCACCACTTCTACCACATCCTGTATATCAGAATACGAAGACGAAGCTGCTGACTACACTCAAAAATCGAGCAAAACCGCTCAATCTTTGTTCTAAGAGGGAGGTGTTATGTCATAGATACTATTTACTTTATGTTATAAGACCTGTATACTTTATATTGTTTATTTACTAAAAGCTAAATTACTTTCTTAGAAGCCAAACTAATGTTATGTCAATAGTATTAGACCTGTATACTTTATAAATCTTATTTTTTACTTCCTTGGAAGCCACACTAATTCGATTGTAATATTATATGCTAATATTTATAGTTTACCATAAGTTAACCATAACTCCAAGAACAATGTTGTTCCCTTATGTTTACCCCCACGTCCTAACTTCCTACACTATTTAAACCAAATCTTTCTATCCCTCAACATAATTCCATTCCCAAGTCCTCTGTATCAACTACTATATTTTAAGTTAGTTTAAAAGTATTAAATAAATTTATTTTAAAGAGTTTTTGTCTCTGCCACATAACAAGGTCTTATAACATAAAGTAAATAGTATCCTATGACATAACATTAGTTTGGCTTCTAAGAAGAAGATTCGGACATCAAGCCGATTTTGGAATGGATGAAGGCCAATGCTCAAGTGGAGCGACGTCTCAGCGATGAGTTCGACCACGAAAAGCTATTGAGCCCAGTGCCGTAAATAGGAAAATGGTCGGGGAGACATTTGTCATTTGCAAATGGTTGTCCCTAAAGCTAAAGTACCGGATGTTTTACAGCTGTACCATAATGGTTGTTCAGGAGGCCACCTGGGAGTTAAATGAACTCTACTGAAGATCCGAGAATGGTTTTACTGGGTCCACTGTCGTGGCGATGTCGAGGACCGGTGCCGCAAATGTACAAGTTGTGCGGCTGTAAAGGGACCTCAAACTCGTAGTAGAGGTGCACCAAGGGAGAGGATAGCCATTGACGTTGCGGGGCCGTTTCCGGAAAGTGAAAGTGGTAACAACTATTTCATGGTTGTGATGAATTACTTCACTAAGTGGCCAGAAGTCTTCGCCATTCCAAATCAAGCAGCTTCAACAGTTGCAGATAAACTAGTTCATGAATTCTTCTGTCGTTTTGGGGTACCTTTAGAGATTCACAGCGATCAAGGAAGGAATTTTGAGTCTCAAATATTTCAGGAAACTTGCCGAGTTATGGGTACTCATAAAACAAGAACAACTTCTTACCACCCACAATCTGATGGAATGGTAGAACGATTTTATCAGACATTGGAAAGGTACCTAGCAAAAGTTGTGGAAAAACGGCAACGAGACTGGGACAGGCACATACAACCGTTTTTGTTGTCATATCGAAGCGCTGTTCACGAAAGTACATCAGTGACACCAGCTTTCGCAAACTTTGGGAGAGAATTACGGTTGCCTGCAGACCTGATCACCGGAATACCACCTGATGCCCCACGTAGTATAACCGATTATGCAAATGACTTGCGGAACAAAATGAATGACATTTATGAGCACGTCAGATAGTCGGGCCAGCAAACGTCTGAGAAGATGAAAACACGGTATGACCGCAAAATGAACAACAAAGGGTTTGACGAAGGTTCACTAGTGTGGTTACACAATCCAGTTCGCAGCAAAGGGAAATCTCCTAAGCTTCAAGCTAAATGGGACGGACCGTACCGAATTGTGACAAGGATCAATGACGTAACCTACCGGATACAGAAAGGAGCAAGAGGTACTCCTAAGATCGTCCATGTGGATCGACTGGCGCGTTATTATGGGGCCAATAATGCTCGGGACGAGCATGTCTTAGGAGGGGGCAGTGTTGCGTGCCGCTACTAATGTCTTGTACATGGCAACACTAGTTACCACCAGCGCCCTCTGGTGTCGAGTAGCAGAACTAGGAGAGTCAAGATCCTTCTAGAAATTTCGGGACCGATATGTACTCGAACATTCTAGACGTTTCTACACTAGAAGGTTCTGGAAACTATCTGAGGCCCTATATAAGGCCAGTATAGACCACGACCGAGTCAGTATTGAATTGGCGATACAAGCGAATACTTCAAAGCGATACAACTGCAAACTTAAGTGATCAGTAGTACAATTGTGTTTTATTATTAGGTGATCTTAAGTTGTAATTAGTGTTCTGTAATTAAAGTGTCAATTTTGGTAATTCACTCGGCAGTTTTTAATTGTCTCGAACCCCAAGCTACAATACCTATACGTTTTAAAACTCTTAAATGATTTTGAACAACTTTATTTAATAAAAAAGCTGTCAGTCGTAGGACTGCATATCAGAAGTGTAAACTCCTTAGCTTCATCAACATATACATATACAGGGTTATTTTGCAATAACCGGGCAAATTTGTAGAGAACGTTCAGAATAAGTAACATAGGCAAATGGTGGAGAAAAATTAATTAAAAAAAATGTCAAACATTTTGTCGTTTTTATCTTTTAAATTCAAAATGCGTGAGTCGATTTTTTTTAACTTATTATAAGCCAGTGCTTGACCACAATCCCACCTGGTGGTGAGTGGTGATGCAGTCTTAGATGGTAAATCGCACTGTCTTAGCGTAGCAAAAGCCTATTCACTCTTGCCTTAAAGACGCCTAGATTGTATTCGGACGGAAAGATAGACGCCGGCAAATTATTCCACTCCTTTGTTGTACGCATTACAAAAGTCGAAGCAAACCATTTGGTTCTAATGCGTGGAATATCGACAACAAAGTCCGATGGTGGAAAGTAGAGGGAGGAATTAAAGCGTGTAATTCCTGCCGAAATGCATCCTATAGAATACCGAGAGACTGGCTACTCTGCGCCCTGTGCTCGAGGCTGACACGATTGGTTTCAACCAAATTAAGGTCACCAATGAGCCTCTTAGCACGTCTCTCCACTGAGTCCAACGCTGCCAGGTGGTATTTTGCAGCACCAGCCCATGTGTGAACCGCCCATAGTTGAGGTTCGGAGAAAATTCAACCCCTAACAATTCGGTCAGTGCGGTCAGGCGGTCAGTGTACTCTAAGGATACATTCCGGAAAGTAGGAGCCAAGGTGAGCGGGCTCCTTTTAGCGGTGAAAAGACACGCTTGTGTTTTGGAGGCGTTAAATCTCAAGAGTTTGGCATCGCCCCATTCGGAGACTGCCTGTAGTGTAAGACTCACACGGTCAACCATAGCTTCTCTTTCTGACTGGATTTGATGCCGACTGGCCCGGGCACTTGGTTGGTATCTCTCCACAACTGTGCTGTCTGCATACCCATAGATACCGGGAATGAGCAGATCATTTATATGCAGCAGGAAGAGAGTTGCGGAGAGAACGGACCTCTGAGGAACACCGACGTTAGTCGCCACAGTATCGGATGAGCAGCCATCGACGACGACCCGGAGAGACCGTTCACTCAGAAAGTCCTTCACTCAGACAATCAGGCCAGGGGATAAGCCGTACGCTTAAAGCTTGCCCAACATACTAGCGTGCCAAACCCTGTCAAAGGCCTTCGAAACATCGAGGGAAACAGCAAGTGCTTCACCACTGTTCTCGAGGACTTCACCCCATATGTGAGTGGCATACGCTAGAAGGTCCTTAGTTGATCGATTTCGGCGAAACCCGTACTGGCGATCACTGAGGAGATCATTCTGCTCTAGGTATGTCATGAGGTGGGCGTTCAATATACGCTCCATAATCTTGCAGAGTATGGAGGTAATTGAAATTGGCCGATAGTTGGCAGGGTCGGAACGGCTACCTTTTTTAGGCACAGGCTGCACATTGGCCAGCTTCCAAGATTTGAGCACTATTCCAGTCCTGAATGAGAGGCGGAACAAGCTTGTCAACACAGGAGACAACTCAGGTGCACAGACCTTTAGAACTGGTAGCTGGTATACCATCAGGTCTACTAGCTCTGTTCACGTCTAGACTTCGCAAGGTTTTAAGAAACTCCTTGTTGGTGATACGGACCTCGGACATAGAGGTACCGCAGTGAGGTAATAGAGATGGTACGCTGTTGCTACTGTTCAGACGCGAATTGCAAGCAAAAAGAGAAGCAAATAAGTCCGCTTTCTCCTTAGGCGCATGCGCCAGTGAGCCATCCGGTTTTATCAGCGGAGGCAGTGTAGACCGACAGAAGTTTGTCTCGACCGCTTTGGCGAGAGACCAAAAAGCTCTACTGCCAGATGGTTTCACAGAGAGCTTAGTATCGATGCGTTTAACGCGGTCGAAACTGGCTTGGCGTAATGCCTTTTTGCAGGACTTGGCGGCTTGGTTAAAGGCTCTCTTCTTAAGCCTAGCATCCGGAGCTTTCCGGTCTCGAGCATCGACCCAGGATAAGTACGCCATATGCTTGTGCTTTTCAGCACGAGCGCACTCGGCGTTGAACCATGGGCAAGCTTTACCACCAATGGGCACGTCAGCAAAGTGGATAAAATACTCCATCGCTTGACGTATCACATCGTTTATGGCATCCGCGCAGCTCGACGGGTCTTTAGACGAGAAGCAGACGTGCCGCCAAGGATAAGATGCAAAGAAATGCCGCATCTCATTTCAATCTGCTGACTTGTATCACCACACTCGCCGCACACCGTGGAAATCGTAGTTAGGTGGGGAATATAACGACACAGATTTCACCAGACAGTGGTCAGAAGTTCCCAAGGGTGAGGTAACCTAAACATCGTACCTGTCTGGATCGGTCGTCAGCAGAAGGTCGAGGTAAGATGAAAAGAAATGCCGCATCTCATTTCAATCTGCTGACTTGTATCGCCACACTCGCCGCACACCGTGGAAATCGTAGTTAGGTGGGGAATATAACGACACAGATTTCACCAGACAGTGCTCAGAAGTTCCCAATGGTGAGGTAACCTAAAAGTAAAGCAGAAGGTCGAGGCAGTTGGCTGTGTGCCCATCCACATCCGGTACCCTAGTCGCTTGTTGTACCAGCTTGGAGAGCACCAGCGACAAGGCAAAATTCCACGCCTCTCTCCCAGCGTTGTCGGTCTTCTGGTATGAGAATAGCCAGTCCTGATGACAGGCATTAAATTCCCCAAGAAAAACCAACTGTGCATTAGGGTACCGATTTAGAGCCACATCAGAGGCTTCACTGAGGTGTTCAAACAGCCTAGTTGTCTCCTGGTCACCGCTTTGCGATCGGTAGACACAAGAATAAATAATTTTATCCATTCCTGTGTCTATCAATACCCAGATCGTAGAGAAAGTGGGGTCTTCAAGGTGACGGAGACGCTTACAGCAGATGTCGTTGTGGACGTAAACACAGACTCCGGCGCGCTGATGGAATTTATGCTCCAATGTGTACCCAGGGTAGCCAAGGTACGCCGCATCTAGAGGACATTTGATCTGCGTCTCAGTCAAGAAGAGTAAGTGCGGCTTGTTAGTCTCAAGGTGGTAGTGGACTGCATTGGGATTACAGTGCAGGCCTCGGATGTTTGTGAGGTGCACTTTGATGGAGAGGGAGTGCAACCGCTGTACAAACTTACTCTTCTTTTTCCTTTTTTTTCATAAATGATGGAAGTGAATAGGTTGAGAGAATGGCAGTTGGACGAGGCGTCACACATATAACCTAGGGACGCAAACAGAGTCACAGCATCGATGGTACCTAGCATGGAGATTGCGGGGACGCCCGAACGCCCCTGGAAATCGCCACCAGGCCCTCTCCTCCGGTCGCCAACCGGCATGGTAGAGACATCCCAGGATTTTTCGTAAGATGGCGGGCCAGCCTTTCATGAGTGGCTGGCTCATTAATTGACCCCCAACTATCTACGGTTGGCCAGCGGTGCAACCGTGCTTCAGATCCCGCTAACCTCCTTAACCAGGCACCTGACACTATGAAACGGCCGCGTCGCAACCGGTTCGTATGCGCAACGCAACTGTCCAGACCCATTCTCCGAGAATGGAAATGGGTTTCACCTAACATCATACCGGAACACGATTTGCATCATTTGGCGGTATGTCTTTGCCAGGCGGGTGGTAACTAACCCTCGGCCGGGCCTCTCACTAGTAGAGGACCAACCTACCACCAGTATGAAGTGCTGCTCGTTTAGCACTACCCAGGGATACGTAAAGGGAACCAAGATTCTAGTAATTCCTACGGACGCGAGCAGCTTCATACCCATGCGATCGGTAGACAAAAACGTTCTTGCCCATAAATCACATTCAATTTGGGTGATTACAAATAAAAGTAGAAGCC
Source organism: Parnassius orleans (assembly GCA_029286625.1). NCBI lineage: Eukaryota > Metazoa > Arthropoda > Insecta > Lepidoptera > Papilionidae > Parnassius > Parnassius orleans. Next base: position 832,461 of record JAGSMP010000074.1, read on the forward strand.
TTATTTTTATCCTACCTATGATCTTATCCCCTGTGCTAAGTCAATAAAACAAATTATTAAATACGAACGCCTATCTCGCGTCCTTTTTAAGAAATTTATATTCATGGAATAAAAATTTAAATAATGTTCTTGATATCGTAGTTTTATTTTACAATATATACAAGTTTATTGTTGAGTTATTATTTGTAGTTGTTAGATTTACCATACTATACTTTATTGGCCTTCAAGATTCAAATTCTAAAATGTAAAGGAAAGTTGAGGTTACAATCGTAATTCAGAGCAAAGGGCTTGACCCCTTGACAACGCCTAAGCATTAACTAAAGTTGCGTAGCCACTTTTATTATTTTAAAAATTTTTGGCCATTAACAAATAGCCTTTTCTTCTTTTTTTAGCAAATATTAGTCTACGAAATGTATAACCAAAAGCTTTTAGCGATTCACATTGGCTACGTCAATTTTTTAATTTTTTTAGTTAACAATCTTGGCATAAAAACTCAATTAAAACCTTAATACAGTAAAAAGGGGGTTTTGTTGATTTTGTTGATTGTTATGTGTGTTAATAAATTAAGAAGTTAAAATGGATTTAAATACCAAACAAAAATTAAGAAAAGAAAAAGTAAAATTTAACTAATGTTACGTGTATTTAAAACATACTCATATCTTCCTGAATTGCTCGTTATTCACGAAATAAATATTTCATTAGAACGATGTTTAATTCTTGGCATATTTGGCTTTAGATGAGCTATACTATGTCTACACTTAGCTAGCGCTTTCTAAAACATTAAGAAAAATTATTTTTGTATGAATATAAAAACAAACGAGGGATAATTACTATAATTATTACTACAATATATAAATGCTTGTATTATATACATACAGGAAGACTGCGCAGCCAGCCATATTGATCCAGTATATTTTCATCATTCTATAATCGTCCCCGCATTTTCATACCGTAAGCTTAACCGGAAAAGTTAGCGTAGAATATTTTTTTTTTAAATTAAACTCTATGCAATTTATTGCTCCTTAAATGCTCCCTTAGAATCCTTAATTGCTCCACGTCTTGAACTATTAGTTAATTTATAATTAATTTAAAAAAAAATGAAAATTTAATTTTGCAATTAAACATAAAATATCTTTTTTTTAATTAAACTGTATGCCAATTATAAATATTTTATGTTTTATAGCAAAATAAAATTTTCCAAAATTGAATTATTTTAAAATAAATTATAAATTAACTAATAGAAATAGACGTGGAGCAATTATTGATTCTGATGGAGCATTAAGGAGCAATCAATTGGCATACAGTTTAATTTCCTTCCGGTGTAAGCTTACTACATATTAAAAAAAATTATTGTAGTCATTAGTCATTTATTCCAAAAACAATATACATTGTGTAGGAAAACTTAATTAAAACATTAAATATTAAATAAAATTAATTAACGTTTTTCGTATTTACTTAAAAATGTCTAGAAATTAATTAATAATTAAATAATGCATGCAATATTACTTTTTACCAAACTCAATGTAATCATTGACTGTATAGAAACTTTTTTTCAATAAAAAAGACTTTAACCTTTGTTTAAATATGTTCACATTATTTATGGTTTTAAGCATAGAGCAAAACAGGAGGGGAGAAACCATAGCATTATTTTCCGATACCAAACTGTCATTTTTTGCGGGGGGAAATCTGCGCCATGCACACATTCTCAGACTCCCACACAAAAACAATCGTCTGTCACTACGAAACTCACACATAACAATTAAAATAATACATTAACAATTTCACATACACATAGATATATTCTGTGTCATAACAGCTACATTGACAAGTTGCAAACAGCCATGGATGTAACAACTGTCGATACGCATTATCGATGAATATTGTAATAAAATAGGACTTTATTTATTACTACTATAATTACCTATCATTTTTTTAACTAATAAACTTAATGTTTATATAATTTTAAAAAACAGTGATATTAATTTTGTATATATATACAAAATTAATATCCATTTTAAAAACCATATTAAACCATATCACGAATACATTTTTGTGGGTTCGCTTTTTTCATTAAAAAATAAATTCTTGTGTGAGTATAGAGATATAAAGCAAAACATCGCAGTTGTGGTGAATACTAAGCTCGTGACAGCTTCCCACTTTTACATTTTTTTCTTAAGATGACGCTTAATAAGTTCTGTTTCTTCAACGCCATTTTTTTTTCAAAAATCCATCCATTTTTCGTTATCTATCAAAGATCCAGATTTTGAAGATTGGTGTAAGTACAATGGTGGGAATTGAATTATATTTTCAGATGTTTCCTTTGACTAAGCCTGAAAAATAAATAGGCTATAATGTTGTTATCATCTTTCTATGCAGCTTACCCAATGTCAATAATAAAATAGTAGAAATTACTATTGGAGAAGCATGTACCTATTTATTTTAATCCATCATATTATCTACAGTAAACTATTAAAAGGAAACCCGCACTTGGAGGAGTTGATGTTGTACATGCAGATGTCAACGAATCAGGAATAGTGAGAGTGGCACTAATGGCATCGTAAGATGATAGTCTGTCATCTGGTAGAGTAAATGATAATTGATGGCTCTGGAAAATTAGATTAAACATTGTACATTTTTTTGAAGTGGAAATATCTGATCTTCATGGCACAACTGTGACTAACCACATACTACACTATATTACATATTCAACATTTTACGGGTGGCACGGAGCATTACATGTTAGTCCTCAGGGTTGGCGACGCATTTGCAATCTGTAGCGGTTTGTTGGCATTGAGATCGTAAATGTTCATGGGCCACAGTTTACTTACCATCAGGTTGACTGTATGCTAGTTTGCCTTCCCCATATTGTAAAAAAAGCTTACGGAAGAAAAATACAGTGTGGTATTAAAGTTGGCTCGGTGCCCTCGACCAATCGCCTTCTATTGTTCGCCAACACATGAAAGTCAGAGGTCTGGAAATGATCTGAGCAAATGAGACTGTTTCTTGTTGGAAACCAGGAAAGCCTGTTATTACAAAAGTATTTTCATTTATCCTTTAAACTCTGATCTTTAGGAAACCTGCAATATAAATAAATAAATAAACAATTTGGTCGAAGTTCACACTTAGTAATTTTAATATCAAAAATCAATCAAAAAATCTTTATTTCACAACACAGTGGTTTATAATTGTAAACAGAGGTTGGGACCAACCTATTAAGTAATAATAATACTTGTGCCAGGTGGCCCCGCTCTTCCTTACTGTACTAAATATCTTTAATTGTGTTTGTGAAGACAATTTGGCAAAATACTTATAAAAATAATTAATATTAACATTCGTTTAGAGTGAAAAACAAAGCAAAACAACAATCAATTTTTAATAAAATTTACATATTACCTGAAATGGATTAGTTCTGAATTTTAAACAAAAGCATGTGTGTGTGTGTGTGTGTGTGTGTGTGTGTGTGTGTGTGTGTGTGTGTGTGTGTGTGTGTGTGTGTGTGTGTGTGCTGTGTGAGTGTGAATGTGTTAAATAAAATGTCACAGTTCTCGTTCACCAATACCGGTTTCAACTTATCAACATAAGAAATATAAAATTAAATTAATTAGTATATTGCAATAAACATTCTGTGTCGTTATATGTTTTATTATATAAATATTTTGTAACTATTTGTTTACATTTGTATATATTCAACTGATATATGTCTAAATCTTTGTTCAGTCTATTGTAGAGATGAGCAGATTGCGATAAGAACTGACGTAGAGCAAATTTGGTTTTTACATATCTAGATACTGCTACCCTATCTTTCCTTCTTCTCATCATTATTTCGGAGTTAAAAGGCACAGATTTGTGTGTTCGTAAAACTATTGATAGGATATATATTTGTCTTATTGAAAGAAGCTCACTCAACTTGTAAAGTTCTTCGGTAGGAAAACTAAATGGTCTTATCGATAACTGTACACTTACGGTTAGAACTATTACAAATACACGATAATGTATTTTTAAACTATTGTTATTATTTGGTTGCGTTCTATTATTAATCAATATTTAAGGAAAGAAGGTTACTCTGGAGCCATTTTGAAACATTTATTAGGCCAGATTCAGCATTTCTAAATACCGTGTTCCAATTATTTCCCGTAAAAACTATTGTGGTGTCATCGGCATAGGAAAATACTCTACCGTCGAATAAATTTAGGTTAGTTAATGTATTTATGTAAATAAGGAACAATATAGGACCTAGTACAGTTCCCTGAAGAACACCAAAGGTAAGCGGTGATTCCTCACTAATGTAGTCACCTATCTTTACTTGATGTTTACGTTCCCTCGGGTAGTCCTTGAATAAATTCAGCGGGATTCCCCTTATACCGATTGCTTCCAATTTGCGCACAAGGGTCGAAAAAGAAACAGTGTCAAAGGCTTTCTTAAGATCCAAAAATATAGCCAAACATTTATGGCTTTGATCTAGTTGTTCAGTTATATGATGTTATGTTAGCACTACAACTGCATCTTCTGTCGACTTACCGCGCCTAAACCCGAACTGGTTGTCTAAAGGAAGATTTAAAATTTCAAGGTAGTTGATAAGTCGTTTATTTTTTACTTCTCTATAATTTTAGAAACGGCAGGCAAAACTGAAATGGGACTGTAGTTATTGACATCATCTATTTTTCCACCCTTGTACAATGGAGTCACTAAAGATTTTTTGAGATAAGACGGAAAAATACCCTTTTGAAAGCAGAGATTAACCAAATGACTTATCACGGAAACTACGAGGGATTTAGAAAACTTGAGAAACTGAGTAGAGATATTATCCCATATTTATACACATTTTCAATTTCCAGTGGATCAGTTTCTAATAAGGCAAATGATGATAAATGTGATGCGAGCATAGGTAGACTGTCAGGTTCGGGAGAGGTGTCATATTTTTGGATATCCTCAGCAAGCTTTCTACCGATATTTGAAGAGTAGTCGTTAACATGGTTAAGTGAATCATAGGGGTTTAATTTAATATTTAGTAAATCAGAATTTATGGTCTTATTAGGTTTTAGATTTGTTATTTCTTTAATTGCTTTCCAAAGTATTTTTAAATTCTTATTTGCTTTATTTAAGTGTTCTCTCTCATATATAATGTATTAACACTCGTAAGTATTGTATTATATTTAATTTAATGCAATTTTAATATTAAACAATACTATAATAATGCTCACAATATATAAATAAATCAGAAAACATAATCTAAATTTTAATTATATGCACAAGAGACATGGCTGTATAGACCATATTTACCATTTGCCATTTTTATTGATAACTATTTACAAACCGGTATATTAAAACTATCACTCGGTGACAGCAACAACTCGAATACAGACTCATATCAGTCGCTCGACCGAACCGCATATTGTATGAGGGCGAGAGGCCTGTGGTGCGAAACAAATCCTAAACGACACGACCATTACTATGGCAACTATGGAATGTTATTATTGTAATTTTTAAGATATATGAAAGGTAACGCCATCTTTTTTAAACTTAACGTGTCAGAAAAACTGAACAATTTGGCATTTTTGTAGGACGTCGATTCAGTCGCGCAATTAAATTTAGTCTAGTGCACAGAACATAATTACTCTCTACCAAGAGGTCTAGTGAGCAGTGCGGTTGCAACTAGCTTTATTGTAAACATAGGGCTTTTGTGTCATAAATGGACTTATAATTTGGCACAGGGGAACGCCTGCGTATGACCACAGAGTAAGGAGTAAGGACCAGAGGGGAAGCTTCCTAACAACGTCGAAAATAACAAGGGCAGAAAAATAGTTGACAAAAATTTTTGCGTCTAGAAATAACTTATATATAAAATGAGTTTTGTTATTTATCTATGATTTTTCAAATAAAAATGAATTTTAATTAAATCCATAGAAAAAACCAAACATTTTTTGGAATATCAAATGACTTTAATCATTTTACTCTATTCAAGTGTTGCCGTTTACTATATTCATACTGTTTTCGTATACACTTTATAAGACCACCAACACAACACACAAACACAAAATATTTTTATATTAAGTTATTATTAGTAATAACGATACTATCAGTAATAATAAAAATAAAAGTGATATGGTTGAAAATAAATCTCTTACAAAGAACTTCCTACAATAATACATTATCTCAATCATAGTACTATGTAACAATTCCATTTAATGTTATGGCAACAATAGCTAAAACAAAATGTCACTGGTTTTTTTAACTGGCTTTACGACTCTGGGTTCTAGCCCTTCTGAGAATATCACTGTATGACACAAAGGCCCTGGAGCCATGCCAGAAATATACATTTATAGTATTCAAATATATAATAGAGATACAATAAACTAAAAACTCTCAATTATGGAGGTAGGTACATTATGTTGAGAATGTATTAAGCTAAGATCAAACAACCACAGGATGCATGACTTTTCCAAGTGACATAAGACATAACCTAAAATGGTTCAAATCTAAATATCTTTTTTCTGACGCCTTCTCAGGACAAAATTCTTTGACAAAGTTATTCGGGGACTGACGCTTAACATTTTAAGATATTTTTGATATATAGACGCTACCATTTCTTCTCAACTAATTTTATGTATGAAAGTCTATTTTGATAGGGTAATCACCTGATGCATGTGAAAATTTTAAGCTAAAAATAAAAATATTATATAGTATAAAATAACATGTGTATTCATTGTAACTTAAGTTAATATAATAACATGTCTATTATTTGTAACTAAAATTGAAACTGCAAAAATTGTATATTTTGCTTATTTTCATGCATAGCTTCACATTATATCTATATTTCAACATATTTTTCGTAAGACTACGTATTCATGAATACAAAAAATCAGGTGGTGGTAGTAATGACTGTGATGATGGTAGTGGGCAGTGGCGGTGGTGGCGGTGTTGATACATCACCACCACCAATGATACTACCAGGATGATGGTGGCGGTAGTAAGGGCTGTGGTGGTGATGCTGGTCATGGTGGTGGTGCCAGTAGTGTTCCACTGTCCACCACCACCACCACAATCACTGACACCATTACCAGCACGATCAGCACCAACATCCACCGCCACCAACACCGCACGATCAGCACTACCTTCCACCATCACCAACACCAGCACTACTACCACTAACACTAGCTCCACCACTGTCTGGCGATTGTATTGTTTTCTCTCGAATTTTTTATACATACTGTACAACTTAGGCATTTAGTTTATACGAACACTAATTATCTAATATAAATATATATAAATCTATTATGTCTTATTTTATAGTACACAATCTCTAAACTTAACTCTAATTGTAAAAAAAACTTAATAAATGTATTAATCTATAAAATCACGAAATATTATTCGTCTATTTATTTCAATGCGCATGACCAACAGCCCTTTCATTCATACTCCGGCTGAGCTGGCGCAAACCAGTTTGTACCCCAACCGAGTCGGTGAACCTGTCGGTGAGAGCTCACGCAAACATCGCTGCGCTATGTGTAGGTGCAGATAGACGTTTATATGTAGCTTCCCCTCTGGTCAATTTCTTTACTCATGTGGTATGACTCCTCCCGTCTGGTACGTCTTTACGAATTTTTATATTATAGGTATTCCTATTTCCCCAAAATTTAATACTGTATCTTAAGTGAGATTCTATTAGAGCGTAATATACAATTTTTAATTGTTTCATGGATAGTACTTCCCTTAAGCTTCTTAAAGCATAGCATGCAGAGCTCTTGCTCCCGATATTATTTAATTAATCTTTCCAGGTCAAATACAAATCTATATAGACAAGTTTTTGCTGTGGTTTTAAATAATATAGCTTTAGTTTTTCTGTATTCAGCATGAGATTATTTGTATTAAACTACTGAGAAAATGCTAAAAGAGCTCTAATTACTCCGCTCTTATTGTGCCGATATCACCGCATTTGTATCGTCAGCAAAAGCTACTATCTGGACATCCGGTATAGAGTTATACATAAAGGGAATTAAATCATTAGTAAATATGACGAAGAAGATTGGTCCCAAAATAGAGCCCTGTGGTACTGCTCTATTAATTGTTTATAATTTCGATTTATACGTCTTTTCATATTTATCCTCGGTACACTTCAGTTCAACATAGTGCTGTCTATTTTCTAAATAAGACTTAATATTTATATGATTAATATTTTATGATCCGCCATATCAAAAGCAAAGCTTAAATCCAGAAATAATCCTGCTACTTTCTTTTTATTGTTTAAATTTGTGATGACATCATCAATTAATGTATACAATGTGTCCGGTTACCGGTGTCGGAGCTTTTAATGCTATAAAATATAATCAATTTCATCGACAAATCATGTCTCAAATCTCATTTAGACCTAGCTGTATTTAAATGGCAGCCATTTAAATTTTCAGTGTCACCACCTCGACCCCGCGCATTAATATTACAATATTCACCGATGTAGAAGTCCTACATTCTTAAAGATGTCTCATTGGGTAGACAAAGATACGCGTAATAAAATAAAAGCAAACTTTAACTGCAAAATTGTATTTAGATCCTAAGAAGACTAAGAAAAGAAAAAAATGTAAAAAAAATCAGTTATTTTTCACATTTTCGATTTTAATGAAAAAGTAGGTCATTTACCTATCAATTTTGTACATTTATTAGATAGAGCAAGATATTTCCTTAACATAAACGTTAAAATCTTAATTGTAAATTAAATAGTTTAAGAATTGTACTTTATCAAACACGACCTCTTAAAGCGCAAGCTGCACGTGCAGGATCATTTATGATAGTTCAAGAGCAGGTAGAAAAACCCAAAGCCCATTGTTTGATGTTCTAAACAAGTGTACTTGGGACAACAAAAACAGTCGTCCCTCGCCACGCGTTGTGATTACACTACTTTTGCCCCTCTAAGATCGCTTGTTGTTGTTATTGTTAAAAAAAAACCGTTTTGTGGAACTTTTTAAGTTTGTGGTGAAGTTTCTAGTTATTTTGATATTTTCAAAAATGGCAGATGGTGAATACTCAAACCAGCATGTCGCTGATATCCACTTTGTGTATGGATTGTGCAACGGCAACGCAAACAGAGCTGTCACAGAGTACGCCAGAATGTTTCCCAACAGGCCTACACCAAATGCTCGCACTTTTGTGGGATACATTTGCGGATAGCTGAACTTGGGATCAGAACACCCGCTAAAGAAAGATTTCGGCTTGTGGCACCTGAGGAGGAAAAATATATCAAAATAACTAGAAACTTCACGTTTTTTTTTAACAATAACAACAACAAGCGATCTTAGAGGGCAAAAGTAGTGTAATCACAACGCGTGGCGAGGACGATTGTTTTTGTTGTCCCAAGTACACTTGTTTAGAACATCAAACAATGGGCTTTGGGCTTTACCTGCTCTGAACTATCATAAATGATCCTGCACGTGCAGCTTGCGCTTTAAGAGGTCGTGTTTGATAAAGTACAATTTAAACTATTTAATTTTCAATTAAGATTTTAACGTTTATGTTAAGGAAATATCTTGCTCTATCTAATAAATGTACAAAATTGATAGGTAAATGACCTACTTTTTCATTAAAATCGAAAATGAAAATATAACCGAATTTTTTACATTTTTTTCTTTTCTTAGTCTTTTAGGATCTAAATACAATTTTGCAGTTAAAAGTTTGCTTATTTTATTACGCGTATCTTTATCTACCCAATGAGACATCTTTAAGAATGTAGGACTCTACATCGGTGAATATTGTAATTTTAATGCGCGGGGTCGAGGTGGTGACACTGAAAATTTAAATGGCTGCCATTTAAATACAGCTAGGTCTAAATGAGATTTGACATGATTTGTCGATGAAATTGATTATATTTTATAGCATTAAAAGCTCCGACACTGGTAACCGGACACATTGTATATCGCATCTTACTTCCTATATTTAGCTGATATCCAAATTGTCGTATATTTATTATTTTATTATCATGTAGATGTTTAGTTAATCTAACTTTAATCAGTCTCTCAAAAAATTTTGAAATAGTTGGTAAAAGTGAGAAGGGCCTATAGTTTTTAGAGCCGTTTTTGTACCTTTCTTATGTACAGGTAATACTTTTGCAATCTTTAATTCCTTAGAGAAAATGCGCTTTTCATAACATTTATTGCATAAAATTGCTAATGGTGATCTTAAAAAGTCGATATTTTTCTTAAACACTGAAATTGGTATGTCATCCCAACCGCATGACTTCTAGTCTTCCATACTTTTGACTACTTTTGTTATTTCCGCAGGTGTTATGTGATCCCAGCTGATATCATTTATGTAAGGTTTTACATTTTGCTCAAAGAACTTCATTGATAGTTCTTAGGAACCTGTCGAGGGTGATAGGCCATAATCAATATTTTCCGCAAAGATATCCACAACTTTTTAGTACTTTCAATATATTTCTTGTTCAGCTTTAAAAAAAAATTCTCGCTTACATTGGCAACTTTCTTTCTGTGTTCGTTAACTGCACCCCAGATCACCTTATAATACCGAGTTATTTAATATCTCTATTTGCGACTGTATTGACAACCTTTTGGCACACCTCACTACCCTTCTGTATATTTTAATATATTTTTTTCTATAATCTACAATAGATTTATCATTGATGGAACTATGTGCTGGCACAAGTAAGCGGTTTATATTGCTGGCCACCTTTATCCCTTTAGTTACACAACTTGAATTTTGTTTAGTTCTCATTCTAATTGTTTTTCGCTTTTTCAGAACAGTGCGACATCGTTTATTATGAGATAATTTTTCATGTTTTTACTCTTGGCAATATTCTTTGAAATAAAATTAAGGAAAAATTGTTGTAATAAATCTTACCCAGTTGTAAAATATTAACTTTTCTACTTTTTTTATTTACGCGACCAAAGCCATTGTTCTCTTTTCCATTTTTTAGATTCAGCGACGACTCAGCTATCTATTAGTTTTTTGTGCATTTCAATTGGACTGTTATTGTTACTACCTACAACTGCTGCTCAAAATAGTGGAGGAAGATCCAACAATATGTAGAAGAAAATAGAAGTAGCAAGACGCAAAAGCATTGGAAAGTATATCTTTATATACAAATGTATTTTTTTTTCTTAACGTGTGCTTGTCACTGAACTCCCAAGCTGGTGGGTCTCTGTTTTTATTGTGAATCTAAACCATCATTCACTATTGGACCCGGCAGGTGGAGTTGTTGTCGAGTTCCAGAAATCAGCCGAAATCAGACAGCTAGTTTTCTGTATTTTTTTTAGGAGAGGCTCTCATCACCTTCAAATACCTGTGTAATTATCTTTCATTTACCGGACACCCAAAATATAAGTATACCTACTCGTATTACAATCCTGATTTTTATCTTACTTACTTACTGAATACTTTCACTTTAGCCCTGTGGACATAAGATCTACTACACACACACTCACAATTTTTATTCACCAGTCCCAATTATCATTTCAATTGAATGGTATAATAATACCTCCAAAGGTTTTACTGATACTGATTAAATGAAAACAAAACCTATATTTCTGAGCTCGATTACGAATATCACAATATGAAATGAAACGCAAACATTGATTTTTGTGATTATATTTATGAAAATAAATCAATTTAAACAATTTTGTTGAACGGGGTCGCCGCCTATTATTATATTTTTATATTTATCCATAAAATGTAGATAACAGACTAATAATATCATTCCTTTTTTATTGAAGTAAGAGTGACAAGCGAGCATACAGTTCACCTGTCGGTAAGAGTATACTGTGACCGATAGACATCTACATCTTTCCTCAGTTAAAAATCAAAATGCAATCAAGAATGAAAAAAGGTCTGTGGTTCTCGACACTCATCGTACGAAACACAGCAGCATTATGCTCTGTTTCACGCTGGTACCATATGCGAACGTATTCCTTCCCAGGTCAAACCGATGCATTAATATTGAAGCCATAACATCCATAATATAGCATCATGCTACTGTTTCACGCTGGTACTCTATGCCAGAATATTCCTTCCCCGGTCGACCTGATACAATAATGTTGAAACCATAATATAGCTGTAGCGTGGCTCTACCACGTAATAAAAGTGATGAAGATGGAAAAAATAAAAGGTTTGCTTATTTATTTTCTTCTTCGTTAGTCTACATCACACCACAGCTTGACATAGTCCTCTACCGTCGTATGAAGTTACTATATACTATTCTGCTGCTACACATAAACCTCCTCCATAGATTTTATAATATGTTTGAAATGTATAAATAACAACTTCGTATGTTTTATCTCATTACTCTAATGTGGGTTTCAATTCCATTTATATTAAACTGCTCTATATATCTTTACAAAGAGCCTTAGTGTTGTTTATTACATACAGCGAGAGCAAGAGTGGAGTTGACTTAAAGAGCTGATTGATACGTTTAGTGTTGTTTTAGTTTTGTGTTCGTTGTTTTGGAGTTAAATCTACGTCGTTGGTGAAATAACTTTGAGAATGCGATTAAAGTAAGCAATTGTTGTTTAAGTCACAATCCTAAATTAATTATTCGTTAATTTTCATAAATGGAGGAAGTCTCGTTTCTAGCAGTAGGATGCATACAGGCTGTAACTTTATTATGCCTTGATGATATATTCCGTTTTCTAGTGAGTGTTGGCGGCGAACTCATTACCCCATTACGTCTAAAAAAAATCTCGTGGCTTATAATGGTAAGAAAGCTTTTGCATAGCTTTTTAAGCCGGTGCTTGACTTCTATCCCAACTGATGGTACTCATAAGTGGTGATGTAGCCAAGGATGGTAAAATACACCGACCTAGCTTACCAAAATCCTGTAACATTCTTGAACACATAATCAATGTAATCCGATGGAATGACAGATGTTGGCAAATTATTATGGAACCACCATGGTGTCTGTCAGTCACAAACATTTTTTCGCAAAGACTAATTCACAAAGTTGAGTTCAAAATCACCTTAACACAAACGTGACATATTATTGTTCCTATTGACTTGCACCGTAAAATATAAGTTGTCTTTTTATGAATGTGTCATTGGCTTGATTCCTTGTTCTGACAAATGACTTTTGAAAATTCCTAGTATGCACACTGTTTATCTTCAGCCGTTCCAGTCTCGTTTATCATTACCGTAACAGTAAAGTAAAGTAAAGTCCATTTATGAACATAGGCCTCCCCCATAGATTGTCTCATAGGGGTGATATTTGCCATAGTTGCCACGCTTTGCAAGCATGCTTGGTAGGGAACTACAGTTTTTTTATTTTGATTTGTTATTAGGAAGACGCTGCTGCCTGTCTCCTGGTCTGTTTCCTATGTCGCCTCTTACGACACCCACGGGACGATATGGGATATGGTAGTGTATATTTTCATACCGCCACTACATGGTCCTTAAATATCTATTAATTATTTTTTAAACAAGCGAGAATAACATACGAGTACACACTCCACTCATGATAAGTGTACGCTGTGGATCATAGTATGTCAACCCTTAATATCTAAGGTAGAAAGGCTTTTCGCCAGTAAAAAGGGTCTCCGGCTATTGTCACTTAATATACGATTATCATCATCATGTAATGATTTACTGCCTATCAAAAGTCTAGTGCTGAACATAGGTCTACCCCCATAGATTGCCTCCTTGGGGAGGTGAGATATTTGCCATAGTTGCCACACTCCACTGACGGGTTGTTAACCGCAGTTTTTTTATTATTTCAAGTAATTATCAGGAAAATGCTGCTGCATGGGCACGGAGATGGCTCTTGTTTCAGTTTCAATCGGTTGCCCCTTACAAAACCAACGGAATGATATGGAATAGTGGATTTTCTTACGTTGAAACTACACGACGTACATTATGTTATAATATGATTTAAACAGATAAGAAAGAACAGATGAATGTATGATATTTTCATCGGTTATTTCTTCTAGTCAAATCAAAATAATGTAAGTTATAAACATTTACGTATTACATAATATTTTTACCACGTGGTAATGGATACTATTTAGTCCACACCTGCAATCTCCTGCATTTTACGTGATGAAAATATAAAGTATGTGTTCTATGAATTTAAAAATTTAATTATAAAAAGTTTTTAAAGTGTAAAAGGCTTTAAAATTCTCAACAAAGCTCCTCTCAAATATCCACGATTTATGAGAGCTATTCACTCGAGGATTGTATTAGTTGCTTTAAACGAGCGGAAAGCAGGTTGATTTTATACGCTGCTTTTCTCTACCGATAATTTTTAAATTTTAGTTGATACCTATATGTTTTAGGATCTCTTAAATCACTTTGAACAAAATTCCATTTCGAATAGATACATTTATTTTACAGTTCCACAGTGCTAAATTAATATAACAAAATTATTTTGTACGAACGCCTATTTCGCGTCTTTTTTATGAAATATAAATTCATTGATTAAAAATTAAATGACCAAATTTATCTTAAAATTTAGTAGTTAATTAAGTTTATTGTTGAGTTATTACTTATAGATCTTAGATTTGCCATACCATACTTTATTGGCCTTCAAGATTCAAAGCTCGCTTTCCCCCCAAGTGTAAAGGAAAGTTGAGGTTACAATCGTAATTCAGAGGAAAGGGATTGGCCCCTTGACAGCGCCTAAGCACACATATCGACGCAGCCACAGTCATTACTCTTAAAAATTTTGGCCATTAAACAAATAGCAATTTCTTCTCAAAAGTAATTATTGCGAAATGTGTTACCAAAAGCTTTTAGCGATCCACATTAGCTACGTCAACGAGTACATTGTTTAATTAACAATGTTGGTTTATTCAGTCAATCAAAAATTTAAAAATTATTCCTCTTAATAGTGTAAAAATGGGGGTTTTGTTGATTTAATGCAAACACAATAAATTGTGTGTGTTGATAAGTTAGAAAGTTTGCAGGGTCTAAATATAAATCGAAAATAAAAAAAAGATAAAGTAAAAGTATACTATTGTGGAAGTGTAACTGATATTCAATTATACCATAAATATCGTAATTGTATACAAAAATAAAGTGCTTTACTTAATAAAATATTAGTCGTGTCTTTCTGACTTGCTTGCTATTCACAAAATAAATATTTCATTAAAACGGTGTTCCGTTCTTAGCACATTTGGCTATTTTATTCTATTTGGCACATTAGGATCATAGGACATAGGCCATAGGACATAGGCCATAGGACAAAGGACATAGGACATAGGCCATTGAACATAGTCCTCACCCATAGATTGCCTCATAGGAGGCTATACACCCACGGTATTACATGGGGTAGTGGATATTTGTACACCGCCACTACACAGTAAATTATTATTTTAAAAATGTAATATTATTATTACAATAATATATAAATGTTTGTATGATTGCAAGTGCTTATAAGTAACGTGCAGTTACTAACTACTACTAATACAAGAAGACAGCGGAGCCAGCCATATTGATCCACTATATTTTTAGCATTCTATAATCGTCCAGGCATTTTAATACCGTAAACTTACTATTAAATTGTTTTTATAGTAATAATAGCTTTTCTTGTAACGAATTCATTATATTGTTTTTTTTTTATTTCATTATATACTAAAGATAAGAATCAATATAATTAATATCTGTCGGCGCGTCTATAAAATACCGGATGGATCGAGAGTGAGCGAGAGGTTGCGTCACTCTAGGGGAGCGTCATATCGATGGTGGCGAGGTAGAATTGAAGGTTGATCGGGGAACCCCCCACTCGTTTGTGCAGTATAATAGATCGGGAAACCCCCAATCGTTTGTGCAGTATAAAGTTCAGTGTAAGTGCCGAGCGCGGGAGATTCCGCTTAAGTCATTCTACGAGTGCTAAGATAGTGTTGTGGTTCTGTCCGTTTTGGTGGTTTTTCTAATGCAGGCAAGGAGGATGGTGTTGCTGAGAGGCTGCTCTGTGTTACACTGAGATGTGTAGTGTTGCTGTTGGTTTGCATACTTTGGTGTTATCATATAATTACATCCCTCACGTTACACCAATTTGTAATTATGGCGGAGATGTGTTACGGTTGGTCGAGCTGTAATCGCTATATACTGAATGTATAGTGCGTTACGCTGTCTTATTATTGATAATGATTAATTGCGTAAGCAAGAGAGCAAGTTGAACATTCGCTCTCATACTTTTACTATTTTTATCAATTAACCTTATCCTGATGTATTTCCGAGGTCAGAAGTGGTATCTCCTGTTGTATTACCGATAAATCTATAACTGAGAACAATTCTATTCTCCATAAAAATAAAACTTTATAAAAGAACGTCACTTTTATTACGTTTTATTGAAGAAACTACAGCATTTTTATCACATAAATATTTTGTAATGATTGTCTAATATTTTTTTCTCTTTATTTATTAAGGGATTTTTATTTGTCTTATTTATTTATCTATACATTTACTATTAATCTGCACATACTCAATGCAATATCCGAGGTGAGTGCATGTAGAATGCCTTGCGCAATACCCATATTGTACACATTTATCTTATAGGTCCTTATAAATAATTCCCTTGCCCCTCGGTTCCGCTCACATTCCATTAAAAAATGATGTACGTCTTCTATTACTCGACACGTTCCACAATTAGGTGAATCAGTTCTTTTCATCAGATAAGAAAATGTTTTTGATGGAATGTAACCTGTTATTATTCTAAACATTATTTTAGTAATATTTCTATTTAATTTCGTGTCTATAAACCAGGGTATTCGGGGCGGTTCACTCTGTATCGTTTTGTACCAAATACCATTCGTTTTGGAGCGTTCATTGAAAAATTCTTTCCATACGATATAACATGAGTTTCTGAATTTTGGCAGTACTTCTGAGTAACAAGGGTTAATATTATACTCTACACCATTTACACAAGCAGAATTTGCTAATCTATCTGCCTCCTCATTACCCAATAGACCAATGTGTGATGGAATCCATTGCACTCTTGCACAGATATCGCGTAGACTGAACTGATATAATTGGGGAAGTATGGTATGGGCTATCGAAACACCTCTGATTCCAGAGGTGGATCGAGACAAATATTGCATAGCAGTTTTGCTGACCGAGTATATAATAATTTTGTTCCAGTTATAGCTTGCGGCATACCTTAGGGCTTCGGATATTGCAATGAGTTCAAGGGTCATAATACAAACGTCATTAGTAACTTTATAACATCTAGAAACTGCTCGAGATGAGTCGAAAAAAGCTGCTCCTTGCAACTTAGCACTCTTTGATCCATCTGTGTAGATTTTATGCTAATCGTGATATTTATTTTCAAGTTCTTCAATAACATTCACTTTAAAAGATTTTTTTTCATATAATTTTTTGGATTGTATAACAGACTCTAATTTACTTAATAATATACTTTCAATTTCAATGCAGGACAACCAAGTGCTAAGCGAAAATGATTCGAGAAAAGGAGATGAATGTATCTTCATAATTTTAGTCTTATTATAAGATTTAACTAATAGTGGGATTTTCTTGCGTTGCCAATATCTTGTTTCACAGAGAGTGCTAAGTTGCTTCAACAAATCAATTGTAACATTATTCGAAAAAGAGCTGGCTTTTAAAACATATTTATAAGCTAGATATAATCTTCTAATATACAGTGGAGGTACGCTAAGTTCGCTTTCCATTACATGTATTGGAGAACTTTTGATAAAACCACCAATAACCCTTAACGCTTTATTTTGTATTTTATCTAATTTTGATAAGTGGACATTAGCGCAATTATCAAATGAAAAACTACCGTAATCGATTCTACTTCTTATTAACGAAATATACAGCTGACGAATATGTTTGGGATGAACTCCCCACGATGACGCAGACAATACCATTAGTAGATTTAAAAACTTATTATATTTTTCTGTGATCTCATTAATGTGTTTGTTCTAGAGTAGGTTACTGTCTAGCCACAACCCCAAGTATTTAAAGCAATTTAAGGAAGTCAATGAGCGTTCTTTAACTGTTAGGCAGAAATCGTCTACGTCCTCGACTAAACCGGCATAACTTTGTTTTGTCAGTTGACAACTGTAAACCTAGATCGTGTAACATTTCCACTATACAATATAACGCATTATTGATCTTTGACTCACAGATTTTTATATCTTTGTCTTTTATATAAATAGCAAAGTCATCAGCATATTGAATAATGTTTACGTTGTGTTGTGATGGTAAATGGCAGATTCTATAAGTCGCTATATTGAATAGGAATGCTAATCCTTTATTTGTGCTTCTTTTAAGTACTTTATTTTCAACTTAAGATTTCACCTATAAATGTCTTTCGCTTAGGAATGACCATAAATATGTACAGAACTTACTACTAACTTGCAATTCATCTAATATTTTTAAGACATTATTTATATCAACGTTATAAACGTTATTTTGTGTAAAACCAGTTTGTATATAATATGTTATCAAGCGAGACTGACAGTCCAAACACGATTGTGATTTCCTAAATCCAACTGTCGATGGCGAAAATATGCAATTTTTTTCAATGAACCATTCTAGTCGCTTTAGCATCATAATGTGGAAAGTTTTATAAAGACATGACATTAAGGAAATTGGTCTCAGATTATCATCAGAATTAGATGGGCTACTATTTTTTGGTATAGGTATTACTAGCACATTACGCCATTGACTTGGTATATTTCCAGACCTGAACACAAGGTTAAAAGAAATAAAAGAAATTTTTGTGATATCGGGAAGATTATATATCATACTATATGTGATTTCGTCATCTCCAGGAGCAGTATCTTTTTTTTAAGACAACTTTTCAATTCTTCCATTGTAAAATCAGTCTCTAATGAAGAATATTTAGATATAAAATTTGGACATACGTCGGTTGCAGAATCTGGTGTGAGCGAAAGTAGAAGTTTTTCTTGCTTATCTAGAAGTTAATGGCAATATCATTTGATACAAAAGAAATATCTGGGGAAGTTTCTTGTAAAAACCCATTGACAAGTTTAACTCTTGTTGGCATTCTATCGATGAGTATACTAATTGCACCCCTCTTGTATCGGTTTTGTACGACCAATTGCTGCGATGTCCATTAAAATCACCTGCTATTAATGATTATTTTGGGAAGACAGAAAATAGCTCCTCCCAGTCTGATACTTGAGTTCTAACTGATGATGGACAATAGACTGATATAATATTTTGTAAGAACTCACAATTGTACAATTTAACACATACAGTTTCTATGCTTGGGTTAGTTAATCGAATTGTACTTATTACGCTTTGAAGTGAGTTGTGTGTAATGTGCAATAACTTTATCCTCAAAACTTTTCCTAGAGTACCAAAGAGAATGAACTTTTAATAAGAGTCCCTTAAAATCAAATGTTTTTTGACTCATTTCTTCTTCTTCTGAAGTACTTTTTTCGGCCTTCTTCTTCCGCTTCCTTAAACTCAATATCATTTTCTATCATATTTATTTTTTCTTTTCTTTTCTTTGTCTCTGTTTTTTCTTTTCTTTCCTTTCTTTTTATTTGTTTCTAAAGGTGTTTTTCCTTCCTCTGAGGCTGATTCTTGATTATTTTCATTATGAATTTGAGCGTCAATAACAACCTGACTATAACTTCGAGATCCACGGTTTTCCCACACTTGTGTAAGCTGTTTTGTCATCTCTTGATTGACAAAAGTATCTTTAGAGTGCTTATTTAAGTTTTTGCTCATTTCTATTTTACTTTTATTTAACCATCTGTAGAGCTTTTTGTAAGGTATATTTTCCTTACTCATAGTAATACGTATTTCTTTTTCTTTGAGATACATAGGGCATCTTTTATCTAAAACGAAATGTAATTCTTTACGATTGAGGCACCTGTATGTTTTTAGATCACAGTTTATGTGTTCTGTACTACCACATTTTGGACATAAGATTTTTTTAGTCGGGCATGCTTTAATAATATGCCCGAATTTCCAGCATCCGGTACATTGTGTTACTGGAAAAGTGTAGTTTTCCACTTCGAAATTATAATCATATGCCGTGACATAAGGAGGTAAAATAGTGCCTTGAAAACATATCCTTACAGTTTCACTTTCGACTCACTTGCTATTTAAATCTAGTCGTTTAAGCCGTCTTACCGCCAATATTTTGATATCACTTTTCCAAATTGCTAAAATATCTTCTTCAGTAGACTCCAAATCTACAACTTTGATCAATCCATAAGAAATCGTGGTTTCAAGCGTTTTTTGACATTTGTACTCTAAATCTTGAATTTTTTTACAACTAATCATTTTTTCCTCATCATTATCACTTTGGAAGCAAATCAAAACTTTGAAAGGAGACTTATATTTGATTGTTTCAATATTCTGAATATTCTCACTTCGTAATAATTTAGGTAACGCCATTTGTTTTGGTAATTCTTTAAATGATGTAACACAAACCTCATATTTAGATCCGATTTCTTTCGAAGTTGTCTATTGTCCCTGTCCTGTTGAAATAATTCTTAAGAGTCGTTTCGGACTTCTTTTTTCAACTGTCACATAACCATCTTCGCTGCTTGTATCTTCTTCACGTGCTTTTCTCTTCTCCAATCTCACTTCAGGCTTTCGAGTAGTGAACCCAGAGTTCGCATGTTCCATTTTAGCCACACGAGTTATTCTTCGATCTTCAATTTGGTTTAGTTCTAATTCACACATACGTATGACTTCCGAATCACTTCCATCACTTCTGTCTATCGATTTGATCTTTATCACTATCCATATTTAAACATTGAGGGTAAATTTAAAAAAAGTCTTTAAATTACGAACTGAGCGGTCTATGACGTATGTGCACCAGACAGCTCGCGCTAGACTGTCTAATAATTTGTAACTTATTAAAAAGGTTGACAAATGAGCACACAGTCCACCTAAAGGTAAGTGGTTGCTGTGGCCCATAGACATCTACACCTATCTTCGATTACGAGTCAAAATGCAGATGCGTTGTCTCCCGTGAGGATTAAGATGGAATGCCTCGTTTCCTGTAAAAGGGGTCTCTAGGTCTCCACACTCACCATACGAAACACAACAGTAATAAGCTGCTACTTTACGATGATATTCTGTAAGAGCGTTATCCTTTCCCGGTCGAGCCAACCTATTCATGCTACAACTTAATATGCCTGCAGCATGGCTCTACCATGTAAAAAGTTACAGCCTTGTACTTATTTTTTCCTACAAAAACTACACAGCACAGTATTGTAGCATTTTCGCCTATATAGTAAAGTAGTTGTATAAAAATATGTGCAGAAACATATATTTCATTATATCATTTTCATATTTTTCGACAATATTCTCTGAAATAATATTAAAGAAAAAAGCATTATAATAAATCTTAACCAGTTTTAATTTTTAACTTTTCTACTTTTTGATTTACGTGGCCAAAGCCATTGGATTTTCTTTATTAAATCTTCTTAAGGTGGAGTGTGCTCGTCTATTATAATATTAGAATAATTGAAATTCTTGAAGGATGAAAATAATGGAGCAGATATATACCTCATTTAAAATAATATTTTAGTTTTCTTATTACTGACATTACAGAGAATTTTTTTGATTTTATATGAAAGAAGGAGTTAGATGGGTTTATCTGCTAACACTTCTGTTAAGCTTTGCAAATAATGAAATACTTGCAAATAAAAATATATTTCTGCTTCTATAGTTGTCATGAATAAAGTTTTTTTTTTAAAAAAAACCATTGGAATTTTTAACGCATTTATACGCATATTACGCTGCAGCTATATTATTGTTGTAGCAAGATTAAGTCGGCTCGACCGGGGAAGGACCACGCTCTCCCAGAATACCAGCGTAAAATAGTAACTGTATGATACTGTGTTTCGTATTCCATCTTATTCCTCGGGTGGCAATGCATCTGCATTTGGATTCTTAATCGAGGATATTATGATGAATAGATGTCTATGGGTCTTAGCATTCGTTTACCAGGTGGAATGTGTGCTCATTGAGTATTTTTTTATATTTTTTTTATAGAAATAGGGTGACAAACGAACACACAGTCCACCTGATGGTAAGTGGTTGCTGTGGCCCATAGACATCTACATCTATCCTCGATAACGAATCAAAATGCAGATGCGTTGTCAGCCTTGAGGAATAGGATGGAATGCCTCTTTCCAGTAAAAAGGGTCCCCGGTTCTCTACACACACCATACGAAACGAATATGTTGGAGAACGACCTTATTTATTATAATTCAATAAATATAATATAGGTAATGTAATATATATATATATATATATATATATATATATCTTTTCGCAATAAACAAGCGCTACGGGCCGCAGCAATATGTGTATATTTTAGGATTTCGTACTTAAAAAGTTCATACGAAAACCATTTGGGATAGTTTAAGTCATTTTTAGTGATTTTTGACTATTTTTATAAATTTGAAATTTGCCATAGTTGAAGAAGTTATTTTCCCTTTTGATGTGTACATATTTCCTCTCGCTTTCCTGCAATCTGTGGGAGTACTTCCGCTGTGTGCTTAACCTGCAGTATTGTGTATAAAGTGTGATGTTATATAAACTAACTCATATGAGTAAAATATATTAATAAATGTATTTACTGTTGATATTCTTGATTTTTATTCCTTGTTGTTGCTCTGTTGAGAGTTGGAGTCTGACGGATACAATTGTACCCTAAACGTATTACGTTCAAGATTCAAGATTCGTAAAGATATTATATTCCCTTACGTATCCCTTTCTTATATAAGAACACAATATTTTATATAACTACAATAATAAAAAAGTTTCTAGAATATAAAATTTTGATAAAAGGTCGTGGAGAAAGTTTCTTCGTATTTTATATACAAATTCAAGACATATTTTTTCAAAGTTTAATTATATTTAATTATAATATATATACATACATACTCACGCCTGTCACCCAGAGGGGCAGGCAGAGACTACGGACTTCCATTTGGCACGATCCTGACACACCTCTCTCGCCTACTTTACATCCATATATCTACGCATACACGCTCGTCGGTTAAGGGTACTCTTAATCTGGCCCATGTTTAATATATCGCCAGTTTGGTCGATAAAACTTCGTCTAGGGCGTCCCTTCCCGACTCTGCCGTTCACTTTTGCAACATAAACTTGCTTTGTCACTCTTTACTCGTTCATTCTTTCTGCAATTTTGTTCGATAACTTGTTGCCATCTTGTAGGTAGTGACATAATCCCGTTGCTGTAGAAATCTTGGGATTTTTGATCAAAAAATGTGACAAGTAGTTTTGACAGTCCTCTCTTGATGTTAACCTAACACTACTTAAAAAATTCTGAAGAGTCCGAAACAGGTGAAAATCTAAGGCTGCAAGGTCAGGGCTATTTATGGTGGATGCATTAACACTTCCCAATCAAGCTCCCTCAATTTTCGCTAAGTGGCCAAAGATGTTTGTGGTCTGGCGTTATCATGATGAAAGACCACTCCTTTTCTGTTGATTAATTCCGGCCGTTTTTTTTTCAATTTCTTGCTTGAGTCTTATTAGTTGTTGGCAGTAGAGATCCGAATCGATGGTTTTGCCCGGCGGTAAAAACTCATATTAAACGATGCCCTTCCACACAGCATCACCTTATTGCGTGTTAGTCCGGGTTTCGCTACAGTTTGTGGGGCTTGACTACCCTTTGACCATGATCTTTTTCACACGTTCTTGTCGTAGATGATCCTTTTTTCATCACCAGTGATCAATATTTTCAAAATTGGTTCGGTTTCATTACGTTTCAATAGAGAATCGCAAATTAGTACACGTTTCAGTGAGCTCGTGTAGTACCCAAATATCGAGCTTTTTTGTAATAGTCAGACTTTTTCAAATGGGTTAAACTGTTTTGTGGTCAATTCTCAATTCCTCGGCTATGTCGCAACTACTAATATGCCGATCTTGCTCCACTTTTTAAAAATGGCATCGACTTTATCCGTATGAGGCTGCATCTTTGACATCAAAATTCCCGGACTGAAAACGCTTCAACCAACTGTGCTACTTTTACTGACACTGCATTAGGTCCATAAACGTCACAATTGTTTTTCGCGGCTTGAGTCGCATTTTTCCCTTTTTTATGATAAAACTTCAGAATGTATCGAATTTCTTCGTTAGATTCACTCATTTTGGCGGACAGAAAAACAATTGAGAAATGGCGGGAAAGTGTTTTTTATTTTTTATTTTTCTTTTTCTTAATATCCTATATGTATTGACATTAAAAGCAGCCAGATAGAAACAGTACAACCAAAGTGATTTTTCTTCAATTTTATACAAACAAAATACGAAGAAACTTTTTCCCCGACCTATTACTACAGGTTTTCACATATTTTTCTCTTATACAATTTTGCTTATATTTTCTAAACGGGTTATCTGATTTTTATGACTCTAATTGTTATTTTAAATCTAGACTTAAAACTATCTTTTGGGATCAAAATTATTGAAATATATCTACAAACAAAAATTCTCATTTTCAACTTACGTAATTATACAAAAAATTTAACAACATTCAAAATTCTATTCAAACTTACTTTAGTCAGCCTAATTAGCTTACAATAGGAAATCAAATAGCAAATTTAATTTAAATAGTCTAATGAGAGTAAAATAAACATAACGTCCAACAAATCTCTTTACATCGTAATTAATAACTTGTCGGAACTAGCGAGAATACATCGGGAGGTTACATAATTACATGATAACACCAAAGTATGCAAACCAACAGCAACACTACCCATCTCAATGTAACACAGGACAGACTCTCGGCAACACCATCCTCCTTGCTTGCACGAAAAGAATAACCAAAACGAACAGAACCACGACTCTATCTTATCATCATATCATTAGCACGCGTAAAATGACTTCACTCGTAGAATGACTCAAGAGGAATCTCTCAAGCTCGGCTCCTAAACTTTAGTGTGGGGATTTCTCGATACACCCTCAATTCCAACTCACCACCATAGATATGACGCACAGCTAGACTGATGCAACCTCTCGCTCATTCTCGATCCAACCGGTATAGACGCGCCTACAAGTTTGATATTTCTATTTTTCAATTACATATGTTTATTGTATTTTTACTCTTTTCAACATTCGTGGCGTTTTCAGCAATCGGATCATGCTCATATTTCTCGAGATCCTCGATCCGTTGTTTTGCACTCATTTCTTAGCACCATGGATAAAATAGAGCCACAGCTTCTTTATTCTGATATCTTGATTACAGTAAAGGAACATTATTAACTTACATTCTGTAGTATTCGTGAAATTTCTCTAGAAATAATTTAATTTTTGGATGAGACATGTTGAATACACGTTCCAATAAGCGATTTACGTGAAAAGGATAAACTCAGTATCTTTTGACTTTAGTAACAGCAACAACGAAACACAATTTTCAACTAAAGGTAATGATTATCAATGAGTGAGGATCTTCAAATAAGAATACTATTATTTTTAAACCGAGTTAACGGTGACATGTAATCAGAGCCTAATATCCTAAATAATATATATTTGATTGTTTTTTCTTTAAATGAGGATTTAACTTTTATTTTAAATAGAGTTCAAAAAAACGACAAGGTTCTACAATCGACGCGTATGTCTTTTTATGTGTGTTCACCGATTCCTCGGAACCGGCTGAACTACTGAATTCGGGGTGGTCTCATATAAATTTAAAAAAAACATCTCGACGGGGGGCAAAATTGGTGATGAAGACTTTAATATAGGTACTTGTTTATACGACATTCTTGGTGTTACCTTGAACTTAAAGGGTGAAATATTTAAATTTTAATATCTTACCTAAAATAACTAAACTATTTCCCAAATTATAGCCTCTGAAATCGGAGCTTTACTCGTAATTCTTCGATACATTCTGCTTTAGCACCGACTTTAGGAAGCTATTATGTGGAATTTTTTTTTTTCTTATTGAAGACGGTTTTTACTTTTTGTTTAAAGCTTAATTATGATTCAGTTATATTTATAGTGCAGTTACTTTATTATATATATATATATATATATGTGTATATATATATATATTGGATCTACCACGTTAAATAGCGTTTTGTTTTGTGGTGCTGAAATAAATAAAGGTTAATAGTGTGCTTGTTTTGGAATTTAATTTCATTAACAACGTATTTCTGAAAGGAGATAGTGCCACAAAGAGCTGACGAAGTGAGAAGCAGCTGTTTGTGAAGCCCAGGTCCCAAGCCTCGTTATTCATCATTACAAAACAAAAAAAACACTAGCACCTGGATTCGTGTTACCAGTACTAGTGGTACTAGGTGGTAGGACACCTTTTCTGTCCAGGAATTTGTTAGGTGTGTATCACCCTCTTAACTAGTTTGGCCCCCAACGGCATGAATCTAAATGAAGATCTATTGGAAACTACAGGTGTGAGATATTCCATTTTAGTCCTCAGATGTGATAATATCATAATAATATAATAATAATCTGTAGCCTTCTTTGTTTGAAGTTGGATGCAGGTGTCCATGGACTACAGTAACCACTTACCATCAGATAGACTTAGTTTCGCATAACTTTCTGATAGGTCTACGTCTATTTTTTTAATAAAAATTACATAAAAAATACTCCTTGGAGAGCTTACCGCACCGTAGCCGCAACGTATTGTGCACCTCGCTCCGATTAAGTAGTAATTATGACGTGTCGGAAAGATATTTTCTTTTTATACAAGTTTAGCTATTCGTACATGGAAGCTCAGATCATCCAAGTTCCTGATCCGGATCCGGCTCCGGATCTTCAAGTTATTGATTGTTTGTCAAGAAGTTTTCAGTACCGTAAGTAATAAGTTTTCAGAATAGTAAGTGTTTTTGCCTCGGAGTTGTGCCTGTGAAATTAACTAGTCTTCATTGGAACTGGCCGCCATGACTAAAATTCGGTCCGGAGGATATTATTTATTATTACAATATGGATTTTTATGGAAGTAGCATATGTTTATACTCTTCTTCTTAATTTGTGTCAAAAGACACGCCGAAAAATACTGTGGGCATCCATTACTAAGTGCATGATTAGTGAAGAAGTAATTTTTTTTTTTTTTTATAGGATAGGGTGACAAACGAGCACACAGTCCACCTGATGGTAAGTGGTTGCTGTGACCCATAGACATCTACATTTATCCTCAATAAAGAATCAAAATGCAGATGCGTCGTCACCCGTGAGGACTAAGATGGAATGCCTCTTTTCCAGTAAAATGGGTCTCCGGTTCTCTACACTCACCATACGAAACACAGCAGTGTCAAGCTGCCATTTTACGCTGGTATTCTGTGAGAGCGTGGTCCTTCCCCGGTCGAGCCGACCCATTCGTGCTACAACTATACTACTAATATGCAGCTGCAGCATGGCTCTACCACGTAAGATCCTTTTATACAGATTTTTCATCGTCAAAAGCGTAATTCAACCAAAAATAGTATTTTTTCTTACGTTAGTCAATTCGTTCGAAAATAAATTTATAACTTAACAAATATAATACTGAACGTATTGACGCAAATACATTTTCAATTTCTACCATTATCATCATCGTAACACTTATGATAAAACGCACAGATTAACAAGCAGAATTAATCTAAAATGGAAACATTAATTTATTTAATAGTTAAATGGATGACAAGAAAGGCTTACAACTAAATAGATTTTAAAAGGGTTTGTTCAGGCGATAAGAACTAATATCCGATTATAATAAGTTATTCACAAGGTTAATGTAAGTGTTGAGAATTAGAGGTGATGCTAAATTAATTGTTAGATTAGTTGAATTGCCTATATTTATTTAAATAAATGTTAACGGGCTGATAAATATTAAAAAGAAAAATATCAAAAATAAAGGTGCTTACATAAAAAAAATTAAAACAACTAAAACCCATTGCTGTTTCTAACCATTAATAATTCTATCATATATTAGAAATATATGATAGAATTATAACTAAAATATCTTTGAGCTATCTTCAGATGTCATGTTATCAGTCCCTCTCTCTTAAGATTTATGATTTCATTCAATCCAGCAGCCTGATAAATTAACACAGCCTCGAATCCATTAAGTATTCGTGAACCTACCGAGGACGAAATTAAGGATAATGGCTAAAATGCCTCCATGAATGTATTAATTTACAGCTTCATACGTACTAAATATAAGAATAAATAAATTATGAATAATACGATTAATAATATCATAAATTAAAAACATAAAATATATTTCGTCAAATATTCAAATAACCTGCAAAACTATGATGAATATTTTAAATAAAGAAATAAAACAAAGGATAGAAGAGCCACGTATACTACGCATAACCAAGTTTAACCAAGAGCTTAAATACGTAGTATACGTGAAATAAACTCATGTACACTCAGTACCAACCCTCCGCTGTGGCGGTAGGGGGAGAGGACATCACTCTCATCGCAGCCCATCCGTATGAACTTTTTGATCAACACACATACGAAGCGGGCTCGCCAAGCCCACTTGGAGTGGCCACCCTGAGCCGGCCCTTCACTTCGGGTCAGCCATGTAGGTTCCTCTTAGTTTAGATTCAAAACCAACCAATACGGTTGTTATTTACCTTGATTACTTTAAAAAAATCAATAATTATGATATTTATCTTAGGGCTAAAATGGAAAGTAAATTTTCAATGCATATTAAGCGATTATGTGGGAATGTCATTAGGCTTTGCTCAAAACACTCATTTATGAACATGAATCTATCTGCAACGAACATGCTCATTAATAACTTTTGTTTACTAAATCGTTAATATCCAGTTTCAATGATGTGGACTAATGATATTGAGATGACGCAGAGGTGCAATAATTAAAATTAAATTTCTATATCTAA
The DNA here is from genome assembly GCA_029286625.1 of Parnassius orleans. Lineage (NCBI taxonomy): Eukaryota > Metazoa > Arthropoda > Insecta > Lepidoptera > Papilionidae > Parnassius > Parnassius orleans. The sequence continues at coordinate 861,220 of JAGSMP010000074.1, forward strand.
AAAATTATATTATAGTAGAGTAAAGAATTAATATTGATCTAAAGAATTTATTATACTTACTTAAAACATGCTTGAAATATTTAAAAAGTATTAAATAATAAAAATACAATTATTAATTTTTGTTCCGATCCACGCAGTATGAACTTACAGTATATTGAAGTCTTGCAGTTGTACAGCAGTCTTGCAGTTTACAGCACCCATGGTCCATGACCATGGGTGCTGTAAAGTACTCGAAACGTCGGGAATATAAAATAAGTTAATATACGCGATAAAATCCGTAAAACTAGTTTTATTTAAATGTGTAGTGTTCGCGTAAATATAAGAAATCATTAATACAAGGCAATGATTTTAAATTAATAAAGATAAATAATAAAAATGTTGCAGCTGTACATGTCATCGTTGGAGCCAGAGGCAAGTGTGAGTAACGATCCAACAGCAAGCCTTATCCGATACTATTCTGATGATATCCCAGACGTCAGGCTGAGCGAGATAAGAATGGCTCTTAATCAACTTAAAAACGGCAAGGCCTCAGGCGAGGATGGAATTACATCAGAGCTTCTGAAAGAGGATGGAAAACCAGTACTTGAAGTCCTTCAGAAGCTTTTTAATTTCGTCCTCCATTGTGGCATTAATCTGGAGGCGTGGAGCAGAAGTACGGTGATCTTGTTCTTCAACAAAGGCGTTAACGCCCTCTTGAAGAACTACAGACCGATTTCCCTTCTGAGCCGCGTCTACGTCCTGTTTTCGATAGTCATTACAAATCGTCTCGCACGCAGACTCGAGACCTTCCAGCCTCCCGAACAAGCCGGTTTTCGAAAAGGCTTTAGCACCATAAACCACTTACATACCCTTCGGAAAATTGTACAGAAGTCCGAGGAGTACAATTTGCCACTATGTCTGGCATGTGTGGACTATGAGAAAGCCTTTGATTCCGTCGAAATTTGGGCGGTGCTGCAGTCATTTCAGCGGTGCCAAGTCAACTGTTGGTGTATTGAAGTGCTGAAGTGTTTGTACAGTAGGGCTACGATGGCTAACCGATTTCAGAACCAGAGTATGATACCTATCCAACTGCAGATAGATGTAAGACAGGGTAACGTAATATCCCCGAAACTCTTCACCGCTGCATTAGAAAACCTTTTCAAGTTACTGGACTGGAAAGGATACGGTATTAACGTCAATGGCGAGTACATCACTCACCTTCGATTTGCCGACGATATAGTCCTTATATGGCATAATATGTAGTATAATATAGTCCAATATGGCAGAATCGCTGGAGGCCCTAAGCACTATGCTTAATGACCTCAATAGTGTCTCCCAACGGATAGGTCTTAACATGGATAAAACAAAAGTCATTTGTAACGTCGATGTCACACCTATGCCGGTAGTTGTTGGGAGTACTAAGCTTGAATTTGTTGACGGTCCGACTAGGTAAGTCCAACTTCGACCGAGAGGTCACTCGACGGATTCAACTCGGCTGAGCAGCGTTCGGGAGATTACGATACTTCCCCTTGTCAGGCATATCTCAAAACGTCAAAACAAGATTGTACAACCAGTGCGTGTTGCCAGTGATGACCTATGGATCTGAAACGTGGCCTTTCACTGCTGGCCGTATGAGGAAGGTTGAGGTCGCTCAGAGAGCTATGGAGAGGAATATTCTCTGCGTGATAGACTTAAAAACGAGGATATCCGCAGTAGAAACAAAGTAACCGTCATAGCCCATCGGATTTGTAAGCTGAATTGGCAATGGGCCGGCCATATAGCTCGAATAACCGACTCCAAATTTTAATTTTGTGTATTATGATTTTAACGTGTACCTAACCTCCATACAAAGTTTGAACTAAATCCGAGGGGTCGATTATTCTATCGATACCATGTATTTCTCTATATAGATTTTCGGTAGAAAACAAAACCAGAAGATTTTAAAATTATTTTTATTTTTCGACATAATCACTGTTGACATAGATATAAATAGTATAACAGTGGTTTATATAATATCTGAAATCAACTACGAGATATAAAAATATTTCAAGATGGAGACATATGCCAAATGTAACGAAACAATTCGCAATAAAGGATTTCGGAAATATATATTTCATTGACTGATGAAGAGCTATTGTATCACAAAGCCATCTATGCAAACAAGGCTATAGTTTATATCATAGATATAGTATAGTACGTTAGTTAGTTACTAAATCTATGGTTTATATAAAAACAAAAGTGACAAGCAGGCTCGGGTCTCTTAAAATATTTATTTTTAAGCCAGTTTAATTTCCTGACTGCTCAGTCTTTGAAAACTTCTAATCCGCGTGTGATAATTTCAAGACACGGTTGCTAAGGCCGTCATCGTTTGTCTTAACGACGACATGCGTCGCTAGATCTCTTCCACTGCAGCGTCCAATTGCGGGACCGTCCTGCGACGTACCTACGTAACGACGCATGCGTCTTGTTACCAAAACATGCAGCCGTCATATTTTGACTTTGACTTTTTTATATTTTCAGTGTAATTTTTAAGTTAATTTATTGTGTGTTTAAATTTTTTTTAAGTTAATCCTTTTTGTGATTGTATTTAACTGTTGTGAATGCAGTCCGTGACCCAATCTTGTGATGGCACGTCGAACGCGACCCATACATGTACACAGTGCAACAAGTCGTTCAAATCTTAAAAAGGCCTCAAAATACACACTACAAAAACACACAGAAAATGTATTAGCCAAAACAGTTCACCTTTAGACATCCACCGCATTATTCCGAGTGCGCCTACTTTTGTAGCCAACGATCCAACTCCTTTCCACTCATATCTTAGCCATTTGAAAAATAGTATACCGATAGTTAAAAGAATCCCTCGAGGAGCTCGAATAACCGTTGCTACACATTTGTCACAATTAATCCAGAAATGTTACATAAGCAATTGTACTCAAGACTGGCAGAACCTGTTTTTATTTTCATACAGCACACTACATATAATAAAAACTGATAAACCAAGCTTATCCTTGACACAAAAGATTAAAAATAACTGTGCTGTCAGCTCCTTACCTTCTCCCGCACCTCTAATCCTTGCCGCTCCTTTTGGAATCACCCAGACCTCTTGACAAAAGTAGACAACTTAATCAAAATTAATTTAGAATCGATTCTATAATGCACATGAACGAGCAATCTTGGACCCAAGCATCCCTATCCATCCGTTATTTACCAGCCTTCCTATCTTTTGTCCATAGTTCAGCAAATCTCATAAGTAAAATTTTAAGGGCATCCCCTTTAAACTTTGAGATTGCTGGCCTGGAAGAAGCTAGAAACGCTTTCTTAATTGCATGCCCTGGTCAAAATTTTCCAGTTTCTCCAAATTCACAGAAGGACAACATAAACTGCAAATTGACTTATGACAATCTTTTGAGCTTTAGTACAAGTTCGGCGCGTGCTAGGCTTTTGGCCGTGGGTACGCATGAGGCCGGCTACTGGCTTCACGCGTACCCTTCGTCAAATACAGGAACATTTCTTGAGCCTGACACGCTCCAAATCGCAACCTGTCTACGGCTTGGGGTTCCGGTCTGCGCTCCTCATAAATGTCCGTGTGGCAGTAACGTCGACAAGCTAGGACATCACGGACTATCATGCCAAAAAAGTGCAGACCGCTTCTCGAGACATGCAGCACTTAACGATATCATACGCCGGTCCCTTGCCACCGTCAACGTGCCAAGTCTACTTGAGCCGTCTGGTATTGCAAGAGATGATGGCAAGAGACCGGACGGTATGAGTTTGATTCCATGGAAGATGGGCCGGGTGCTGGTATGGGATGCAACCTGTTCAGACACGCTGGCCCCTTCCCATCTACATAGAACCAACAACAGAGCTGGTGCGGCTTGTGAAGCGGCTGAAAGAGCTAAAGCATGCAAATACAGGGGTCTAGGCTCCGAATATGTTTTTGTCCCATTCGGTGTCGAGAGCCTTGGTCCGTGGGGTACTAGCGCTATAAGGCTTTTTAAAGAAATAGCAAAAAGTCACAGGAGACCGAAGAGCTGGCAGCTACCTCGGACAAAGAATTAGTCTAGCTATTCAAAGGCTGCCAGTATCTTCGGAACCTTGCTTAAAGGGTCTCCTTTTTAATAATATATTTTAGTTATTATAATATATTTTTTTAAGGTTTTTAGTTTTGTTTTTAATATTGTATATAATAAAATAATATACCAAAAAAAATCACCACTTAATCGCAACTCAATACACTTCTTCCATCTGGTTTCTAAAGCCATTAACCATTTTAAAAAAATGGTTAATGGCCCTCAAAATAGGCATTAACGGCAGCTTCAAACTCTTCGTTTGATGAAAATTTCTGTCCTACTAAATGTTTTTTTTATATTGGGGAAGAGGTGGAAGTCAGATGGTGCCAAATCAGGCGAATAAGCGAATTCGATCCCACAATCATGGATTTCAGCCATCGTTTCGTAGGACGTGTGAGGGCGTGCGTTGTCTTGATGAAACAACACTATTTTAGTTAACATTCCTGGGCGTTTGTTCTTAATGTCATTACGCAACCGACGTAAAAGCATGCAGTAATAAGTAGAGTCTATGGTGATTCTTTTCGGTAGGTAATCGACCATAATGACTCCCTTCGAATCCCAGAATACTGATACCATCATCTTGCTTACAGACAAAATCACTTTAGCTTTCTTCGGAGGCGGTGAGCCTGGTCTCTTCCATTATTTTGATTATTTTTTTGACTCAGGAGTATTGTAATGAACCCAAGTTTTATCAATAGTAACAAATCTCTCTAAAAAGTTTTGTGGATCGGCTTGAAACACCTCCAAACAATCGCGCGAAATCGCAAGTCGGTTGCGTTTATGTTCGGCTGAAAGGAACCATCCATATACCCATCTCGCAGAAACCTTCGAAAACCCCAATTCATTATGAATTATATTTTGAGTTCATTCATGCGATATACCTATGATCTCAGCTATCTATCTGAGTTTTAATCTACGGTCCCCCAGTATCAAATCGCAAATTTCTCCGATGTTTTCTTCAGTACTCGAAGTTGATGGCCATCCAGTGCGTAGGTCATCTTGAATGCTCTGCCGTCCACGTTCGAATTCTGCCTACCACTTTTGAACGGTTGTATATGATGGAGCAAATTCTTCTAAAGTCGCCACCATATCTTTGTTAATCTGTTTCGGCGTTAAACCTTTCATGAACAGATACTTGATAACGGCGCGACGTTCGATTATCTCCATTTTTAAAAATCGCTTCACTTAACGCTCAATAAAACAAACAAAAGTAACACTAAAATCAAACTTCACACAATGACATCTAAAGAGTTACTGAATATAATGAAGGCAGAAAGAAATAATTTTTTAAGCATGACTATATGAGGCCGCGAACTTTTCAATTTACCCAGGTATTACAGTGTCGCTAATACTTCCTTACCGGAACCGAAACCGCGGTTAAAGCGTCTCCCACACACAAGCGGCTTGCGGTGGCAGCCGCGGTGGCGGACAGTTGTATTCGCTTGCAATGTAAGTGAGTCTTCAAACCCGTGCGGCCATGTCGCGACCTGCAAGCGGCTGGCCGCGGCCGCACGCTCCGCCCCTCCGCACCGCGTGTGTGTTAGAGAACGTGCGGCTTCTATCGGTGGCCAGTGGCCGCAGCGCGGTCAGTTGCAAATTTTTACAACAGGCCGCGTATACCGCGTGCAAAATGACGCTAAATACAGATATTATATTAAAAACAGTGTAAAATTATCCAGTACTTTATGATACTTCACACTGTGATTATAAAAGCAATACGATTAAAAAAAATATCTGGGATAATATTACGGAATATTAATAAGACTTCGTCATGGTTAGCCCTGTTGACTGATGTCCGATCGTGGTACAGACAACACAGTGAAGACGCCACTGCGACCGCGGTGGTGTGTTGTTGCAGCACACATCTGCATCTAACCTCAATTAAGAATCAAAATGCAGATGCATTGCCACCCTTGAGGACTAAAATGGAATGCCTCGTTTCCAGTAAAAAGGGTCTCCGGTTCTCTACACTCACCATGCGAAACACATCAGCATTGATCTGCTATTTTACGCTGGTATTCTGTGAAAGCGTGGTCCTTCCCCGGAGCCGACCTAATAGTGCTACAACCATAATATAGCTACAGCATGGCTCTACCACCTAAATGTATCATAGTATTCTTAGTCAATAGTCTTGTGATGGATGTACGGGTGAGCTGGTAATTGCTCTATGCTATTAATTCGACGCATCTTGTGGTTCTGGTCGATGGAGTGGAGATATCTGCTGGGATAGTATGGGAGACTTTAGGATGGTGCGTGCCCGGCAATAATCGTATTGATGCTTGTTGCATTGCATTTTTTCATTGTATCTTTGCGATGGTTATATAGGCAGGTCGCTATTCTCAATGGTGCTATCTGCGTCTCTATCTGCGCTCGCCTGAGTAGTTTTCTTGATCTGAGTAGATCCCTTGATGACGAATCTACAGAATATCTGGTTTCCCTGATTATTTATATAACAACACAATATTACAAATAAATGTCTTGTCACATGTTTAATGAATAAAGGCAACTTAGTGGTGAAGTATCAATCTCGGAAATCAGTAGAAATCACTAGGGGCAAGATAGAGAATATGAAAGATGCTTAAGTGTTTAATTTTTTTAAACTAGTGTAGCTTGTGATTGCGAAGGCAATAGATGTGAAGGTAATTGATGTATTAAAAAATATACGTACATTTTAATTTTATTTTAACTCAAGGGTATAGTCAAGTTTTGGATTATCTAATCCATAGAAAAATTTGTCATCTAGATCGATGACGGGGAACGTTACAGGTAAGCGATAGACATATTATTGCATACGCAAAAACATACGAACATTTTTGTATCGTTATAACGCCATTATCATATAGGTTGAATCATTAATTATCCTTAAAATGTGGTTAATGTTAAGCGACAAATTGAAGAAAACTGGCGCATCACCGATAAGGAGATTCGAAGACATTTGGGTATTGGTATGAGCCTAATTCAAAAAAATTGCATCAACATTTAATAATTAGGAAATTATGTTGCCGCTGGATTTCTCATGAACTTATCCCAGAACAAAAATTCGAATTGATTGGTGTAAATTATGTTGTAAAAGTATGATTGACGTTCCAATGATGTGTATGACATTGTGACAAGAGATGAAACATGGATCTATTGTTACATTTTGGAAAGAAAGCAACAGTCTTCTGTATAGGTGTTCGAAGGCACAACAAAATTGAGGCAGACAAGAAGCGTGGGCAAATAAATGATTGCGGTTTTTTCTCCTAGACATGTCCAGTCTACACGATCCTACTTGATAAGCAAAAAACACTCAACGCTGAGTGGTAGTTGGCATCATTTGTTTTCCAAGTGTATTTGGGACCAAGACAATGCTTCGGTGCACACCGCGAACAAGTCAAAATCATTTTTGAGTTTGAAAACCTCATGACCCATCTGGCACACAGTACGAGACCTCGCACCATGCGATTTTTTTATTTTCCCAAAAATATGAGAGGATTTATATTTACATAGCCAGAAGAACCGTGATAACTTTCAACCAGCACGTGAAAAACATATACTCAGACCAATGGTCCATAAGTTTTCAGAATACTTGTTTCGAGAATATTTTAAAAAGCATTAAGTATATTATTTTTTCAAATAAATTATTTTATTTATGTACACTAGCTCATGTAACGTCGCAATCAATATATATAAATGCAGCCTGAGTAGTCGGTTACTCGAAGATATATGACTGCTGCATATGCTATTTGAGAAGCATCACAAAAGCCATGTAATTCATGCTTAGTGTCGCTTGAATTCGTAGTTAGCCGTCTAGGTTTTCTGAAGTCAAATAAATATTATTTTCTATATTTATGCCATTTTAAGGCTAAATGTTCCGGAACTTTCTGATCTCAATCTATGGCTATAAAACAAAATGTTTAAATCTTAACTTTAGATAATATAACGTAAGGCGCGACCCAACCCAATGGATCAAGTAAACGTGAAATATCTGAAATAATATGTCTCTTTGTAATTGGTTTCCTAAGCTCCGGTAAGGATACGGTGTGTTGAAAGACATCTGATCTATGGTTCTAGGTAAGTCCTAATATTTTCATTACCTCATCCATTTTTATTTGTAGTACTATATCTTTCTCATTTTCTATTTTCTTTCCTTCTCTTTTAGATATTTTTCTTAATACATTATTATCATTACTCGTCCATTTTTGTAACTCAAAACCAGCTCCCTTCAATATTTCATTAATTTATTCGTATAGTCTGATCCTCTCAACCATCACATTTTCACAACCGGTCGTCAGATCATCTATATAAAAGTCGTATAATATTTATCACAAGTCTGCTGAAATTTCCCCTTATCAATTTCGTTGCGAGCTGCTTGATGCAAAGATCTTACTGCCAAGTATGGTGCACAGTTTGTGTCAAAAGTTACTCGCAAAAGACGGTAAACGATAATTTCAGAGGACAGATCATCCTGCCATAACAAACTTTGATAATCAACATCTGAATTATTTACCTTAACCTGCCGATACTTTTTTACTATATCAGCTGCCATTTATATAAGACGTTGTCTCCAGCGTAGAATAATATGTCTGAAATCAGCTTCCCCATTTGCTATTCTATTCTAAGAGAACAAAAAGAGAGGGAGAAAAACTTATCCGCGTGGACTCGGAGCTGGATTTAGCTAAGCTGCTAAATGTGAACAAATGACTATACGGTAGCTTAATCTTACTCACTTATTACATTAATCATATGTACACGGTACTCAACATGCTTACACAAAGCAATCAAACACAATCACTCTTACACACACGCCACTCATTATCACGACATAACCTATATATCACACACGTATACAGCATCACTTCTGCCCTCAAACTAATAATTATTTTTATACCTACTCAACTCAATATCACGACTTCCAATCTGGAATACAGAGCTCTCAGTGTAATACTACAATGCACCACTCATAAATATCTTAAGTCATTATGGAAATAAATCAAATAAATGCTGAAATAGACAAATCAAACTGCTATGAATCCTTTATGTGCTCTCCGCAAGAATGCGCATTGCACACTGATCCAAACCGTAAACAAATAAAAATCCTTCACGTTAACATCAGGAGCATTAACCAGAATTTTGATGAACTTTGTATCTTCCTAAATATGATAAATATAAGAGTGGATATTATAATATTAACAGAATGCTGGCTTAGTAAAGTTGTTAATGTCCCGGTCATACAAGGCTTTAATTCTCACTGTTCCAATTGGCACAATCAGAACGATGGTGTCATTATGTTTATTAGAGAAGATATGAAATGCAAAGTATCCGTCGTAAATCTAACAGACGCTAGCTGCCTGAAAATCTGTTTTAAAAATGGTTTAGCTATTTTAGGTGTAGATCTCCTTCTGTTAAAATTATTGATAATTTCCTCAACTCACTAAATAATTTGCTAGCATCTTTAGCGTCATACAAAACGGTAACTATCACTTAATTCTACACTTTACTCCTCATCTGCTCTAGTTCATGGGTGACCATTCCATCATCGCCTGAATCAACCAGAGCGGGAAGATCCATGGCGGCTTCCACACGTGGCTGCTGGTCTATGGCCTTAGGAGCCGCATTCCCAGCTATAGCTGGTTCATTCGATGAGGGAATAGCCTCACGCCGTAGTCGTTCGAGTTCGGCATCATCAAATATTTTCGAGCGTAAGATGTACCGAACTCTGTCTGCCAGGTTTTGCTCTGTGACGGGAACAGATGGCTCCAGCTCAGCAAAAAAGCGATGCATCCGGGCCGATACGCTATCCCTCCAGTTTCTTCCTCCTTCGCCCTATAGTACGCCCGCAATGCGTTTGTGTTCATATTTTTGTCCAACGCACGGCGCACTACTCCACCAGCGGCGGGTGCCGCTTGCCGAGTCCGAGAGGACCCTGCCGACACCAAGCCATCTGGTGGGATGATGGATGCGAGGGGCTGCTAGGTGGTCGTGCAGCACCTCGCGCTCGGCTGGCGGCCGCATGCTGTCGCGTCCAGCGCCAGCTCCAGACGCGCCCCGGCGACCCCCAGGCAGCGGCCCTATGCGCGTTCTATTTTCTTCCATCATCCATTAAGTGGGCGTCAATTAACGGGAGACGCCCAGACCCGGCACCGTTTCATGATTTGGCCGTAAGCACAAACGGGCCCAAATTAGCACCCTCATTTCTGCCGAGGCACGGCGCTCACACCTCTTGGCAAGGCGCTGACTGACTGCGCCGACGTAGCAGTTTTGTCACTTAACTGTTACGTCAGCGGGCGATGGGGTCGTCACTTCCCTACGCCTTTTCCTTATTATTATTATTATTATTATTTTGGGGTATTTATATAGTATTCTCATCTGGTTGGGCTGAATAAATATTTTAAAGGAAATAATAAATAAACATAAATATATATTTAATATACTAACATAAATAAATAAATAATACATAAATAAATAAAAACCCAACCAGATGGAAACCCTCGGCAGGGGAGACCAAACGGCTGAGGGTTAGGGGAGAAAGGGAGAGAAACCGGCGGACGATGCGGGCGGTATCGAGGAGCACCGCCTTCTGCATTTGAGCTTGGAGCGGTCCGTCACGGAGTCCCAGTCGCCTCAGATGACCCGAGAGGCTGACTGGGATTAACCCGTTCGCAGAGACGACTACAGGTATAATTTCGGTCGGCAGTCCACCCCACATGTCGGTCACCTCGTGAGCCAGGTCCAGATATTTTGTTCGCTTGTTGTTATTATTATTATTATTATTATATCTTGACCATTTGCTACTATTACACAAAATTCAATCAGTAGGAATACGAGGTAATTTATATCGGTGGTTCACCTTCTACGTCCAAAATCGGAGTCAGACAGTTGCCCTAAATGGTTACACCTCTAAGGCCATGCCAATACCATCTGGTGTCCCACAAGGTTCCTTGCTAGGGCCTTTACTCTTTAATATTTTTGTTAATGATATCACACATGTTTCAAGTACTCAAAAATTCTACTTTACGCCGATGATATGAAAATATTAAGTCCTATAACGTCCCTCGAAAGCGCATATCATTTGCAAGAAGACTTGAATAGCTTTGAAAATTACTGTCTGTACAACAAATTAGACTTAAATGTTTCTAAATACTATATTTGTACATACACACGGAAGACTAAACCTATAATTTTCCGCTACACTATAAAACATATAGATATAACTAGAGTCAACACTTTCAGCGATTTGGGAGTAATTTTTGACTCAAATTACTGTTTAATAACCATATTGACAATATTATAAACAAAGCCTCTAAAGCGCTTGGCTTTATTTTAAGAATGTCTTCTGATTTCAATTCTATTAAAACCTTCAAAATTCTTTACTGTGCTTTCCGTGAAGTCATCTAGAGTATGCCTCTCAAATATGGAATCCTACTTATAATACTTATTCTACGCGTATTGAACGGATTCAGAAAAAATTTCTTCACTATCTTCAATTTAGAGCTAAGATCTTTCTACCGGATTACACAACATGTTGCCGAAAGTTTCACATTTTGCCGCTATATGAAAGAAGGCGCATAGCGGATCTATCTTTTCTAATTAATGTAGCAAATGGCACGATCGACTGTCCCGAACTGTTGGAGCAAATACGTTTACAAGTTCCATACGCATCTTCACGCAAGCCGTGCAAACTATATGTGCCGGGAGTAAATACAAACTATAGGCAAAATTCTTATTTAATAAGAGTGAGCAAGTGTTTCAATGACGTGGCGAAAATACAAAATCTAGCAGGCAACTTAAGCGTCTACTGAGTAATAAGTTTTTCGTTTACTGATGTGTATTGCATATACCATGCATTGTTATTTATTTCATTTTACTTCTTAAATCATCTTTTATTGTGTAATTAAGTCTACGTCTACGTTACTTGCGCAATTTTTCTCTGTACTTTATCTATAAGTGGGAACTTTTAATTGGCCTTCAGTACATTTATTTTTTATTGTTCATACATTATAACTAGCTGTAAGTTCTCCTAAAATCATAATAAATAAATAAATTCCTTTACAGGACGCATCAAAAACTACTCTGAATTTTTTAATGACTTTATCATTCCACACTACAGCGTGATGCGGTAGGTACACTCCTATATTTTTATTAACATCTGGTTTTGAAACCTTCACCATATGATTTAACTGTAAGTATTTATTTAAAACCTGTGTATATTTAATTTTAATATCCTTGTTTTTATTTAAATTATTTTCTAATGCATAAACTTTTTACAGCTACATCTCTTGGATGTCCGTACGTAGGACACTCAATAAGTTTTAAGATATACGAAAACTATTCTAGATACTATTAATATTTATTTTACATCTTTTCAAAATATTTTCCATCATGCTCTATACAAAGTTCCATTCGCCTAAACCAACTCTGAAAACACTTTTGCCAGTATTGATCTGACAGGTCGGAAATCGCTTCTTCGTAGGCAGCCACGGCTTCTTCGGCGCTTGAAAAAAAACTTGCCTTTTATTTTTTCTTTGACTCTTGGGAACAAAACGAAATCACAAGGAGCTAAATCAGGGCTGTAGGGTGGGTGACTTAGAGTTTCAACACCAGATTCCTCAATAAATGCTTTTGTTCTAAGGGAGGTCTGTTATCGTGATGCAGCATGATTCCCCGAAGCCCTGTCTTTGGTATTCTCTCCCGCACAGCTTGAAAAGCTTTGGGTAATGCAACTTTTTTTTTTTTTTTTTTTTATTGTATAGGGTGACAAACGAGCACACAGTCCACCTGATGGTAAGTGGTTGCTGTGACCCATAGACATCTACATCTATCCTCAATAAAGACTCAAAATGCAGATGCGTTGTCACCCGTGAGGACTAAGATGGAATGCCTCTTTTCCAGTAAAAAGGGTCTCCGGTTCTCTACACTCACCATACGAAACACAGCAGTGTTAAGCTGCTATTTTACGCTGGTATTCTGTGAGAGCGTGGTCCTTCCCCGGTCGAGCCGACCCAATCGTGCTACAACTATACTATTAATATAGCTGCAGCATGGCTCTACCACGTGGACTGTAGTATACCATTCAGAGTTGACTGACCTACAATTTTCCAGCATTGACGTCGACAAATGTCCGCTCCGAGAAAAAAAATTAGCCCCCATTTTTTTGCCGACGTTGCGAGGTCTTGTAGTTTTGTCGGTAACTGTCCTTCTGAGTAGACCCGTACCGATGATTGCCTTTTATTTTCCGGATAATATTGATAGATCCATGTCTCGTCACCAGTAATGATTTCTGAAACACGCCTAGATGCCCCGTTTTCAAAACGTAGACGCATTTCATGGCACTAATCCACACGAGTCTGTTTTTCGCTTTCGGAGAGCAAACGAGGAATCTATCGACAACAAAGCTTCCTCACTCCAAGATGTTGATGTAGGATGGTATGAATGCTCCCCGAACTAATGCCTACAATCTTTTCGATGTCCGTATATGTGATTCGTGGGTCTTTTCGCACTAACATTTCAGTAGTCCATACATTTTCTACCATTACTCCTGTTTGCGGGGCCCCGGTTCTTTGGTCATCTTTAAGATTAATTTTACCCCTTTTGAATTCAGCAAACCACCTAAAATTTGTCGCGCGTGATAGTGCAGAGTCCCCTTATGCTGATTGTAACCGTTGCAAACTTAATTGTTCGGTTAAACCTAATTTAAAATCATAATATATCATAGCGCGCAAATGTTCACGGTTAAGATCCATCGTTTTAAATGAAAAGCGCGGGAAGCGTTGCAGGAAAATTAATAAAACTTTGTTTTTTTTTTCATACTGAGCAATTGTTGGCTTATGGAGTTCTATTTTTAAATAAATTTGATTTTTAGAAACATATAACACGGGTGCGTTCCATTTTAAAATTTCGAGCATCTCAAAACTTATTGAGTGACCTACGTATTTACAGCTCGGGTCTTCGCTTCTAAGTAAACTAACTACAAACCTTCAGTCAGTGTCGCAGTAAGTAGTTTTCGCACAAAACTCGTCACATTTTATTTCCTCTTCTGTGAATGGAGATTTAAGTTTTGTTTCCAACTCAAGTTCCCAAAACTTCTTGAGTATGTCATAGTTTTCATTACGGGAATGGAACGTAGTTATGTATGATTTGGTTGTGACTGAATTATTTACACCTCCTGACAGTATCCAACCCAATGCCGTAGATTGAGCTACTGTCGAACCACGAAGTTCCCTTTTCACTCCTACTCACAAAATCTGACAATAAAATCTCTAAAAGTAATACATTGTAGATAATCTCCAGAAAACGTAGGATTAATTCCTACGTTTTCTGGAGATGGAAAAAGGATTAACTTTCGGTAACTTCACATATGATGTAGAGGCTAAATTCATCTCCGTATTATGAGAAGTACGCGTATTTTCTTCTTTAAAATTATCTATATAACATTCTTTGCTCGTTTCGTAAACGGTATTCTTGTAGTAAGGACTAGATTTGAATTTGCATTTGCTTCAGTTTCCATTACTAATTTCTCATCAGTTTTATTAAACTCTTGCCATAAGTCTTCTAAATCTGATAATCTAATTTCTACATATGGACGCGTAATCCTTTCTTTTGGTGATTTTTTAAAGTTTTCTCTAGCTTTAAAAATTCTATCGGAGATTATTTTTGAAAATTAAAAGCCCTTCTTCCATCTTTGTAAAATATTATTTAAACGTTTTTAGTCAAAGTAAATATTCACACTCAAAGTTGTAATAAGTCAATATACACACGTTTTACTAAAATTCTAAATCAAATGAAAATTGTAACAAACTAACAGTTTATCAAGATATATATTATCACATAGAACCTCCTTCTTCGATACTTGGTTAGGTGCGTAGTTCCTTGGTCCGCCGTCCTTCCAAGCAGAGCCACACACAGCGCAGCTCGCCGTGTAGCCTTTTTCGTCCCAATACAGCGAACTACTGCCAAGGGTACGTAGCGTAGCACAGGTTTTTCCACACAGCCGATGATGACACCCCTACTCACAGGTCTCCGTAATCCGGCTCGCCGTAGGACCAAATGTACACTAATTCGTGTAACATCGCAATCAATATATAAATAGGCCACGTGAGTAGGTTTCGAAAGCACTGTTTTAAATAACCCAATAAAACAATGTTTCGCCTGGTACATACAAAATAATTTTTATCTAAAATTAATATACTATTTTACATTATCGCGATTCAATCACGTTATAGCCTCATCTGTTGACAAAAACTTAAATACATATTTATATGTCATGGCTTTTGCATTTGAATTTTGAATACATTATTATTTGAATTCCGAAATAATATTTTTAGAAACAATTGACATGTTTCATCATAAAACAATTGTACATTTATTGAATTTCGAAAAACAAAATAATTGACATGTTTGTCATTGAAACAATTGTACATTAAATGAATATCGAATAACAAAATAATAGACAAGTTTGTCAGAAAACCAATTTTACAATTTACAGGTAACGCAAAACTTTCAGTGTACCCCACGTATAAGAGCCTCCGAGTTTGAAACTGGCACTATAATATCACCTACGCTACTAATATTAGGTCTTTACCTATGAAATTGCCGTTTTTTTATGAAATTACGTACGTATATTAACGTTCTTTTTTTTCCATAATTTTTTTTTATAGGAGAGGGCAACCGAACATGCGGCTCACCTGATGGTAAGTGACTACCGCCGCCTGTGATCTAACACAACACCAGGGGAATTTCAGGTGCGTTACCGGCCTTTTAGAAAGGAGTAAGCTCTTTTCGTGAAGGTCCCTAAGTCGTATCGGTCCAAAAAAAGGTGGTAAACAATTCCACAGAGAAGTTATACGAGGAATAAAACTAATATATACTATATAATTCCACAGAGAAGTTGTACGAGGAATAATCTAGTAAGACGCACAGTGGTGGACCGCCAAGAATCCAAATAGTGAGGATGGCATCATGAGTTTTGACATGATGTGCGTTCGTGAAATTTGGCGGCTGGAATTAATAAGAACCTCAGGGCACTATCCGTAACAACCCTACGCAGTGCCAGCGAATCCAGACGATCGGAGAAGACTCGGTCGTCGACGATTCGAGTCACTCTGCGCTGGATACGGTCAAGTGGAAGGAGCTGGCACTGGGGTGCCCCGGCCCAGAGATGAGAACAGTATTCCATGTGAGGCCGAATTTGCGCTTTGTAAAGTTGCAAGCGATGTGCCGGCATGAAATACTGTTTCGCTTTGCTGAGCACGCCAAGTGACCACGAAACTGCACACTATTTGATATGTCAACGCCGAGGATTTCGATGCTAGCTGAGGCAGCATGGGGAGTACCTAGAAACTGAGGAGACACGACATAGGAGTTCTTTTTAGTGGTAAACACGCATACTTGTGTCTTCTGGGGATTGAACTGGACTAGATTTAGTCGCCCACAATCCGAGACTTCAGCAAAGACTCGACTTCTCCCTCCCCGAGACTCCCGAGAAATATTGGCACGGTCGGTGTATAAGACATCATCAGTGCTGTTGTCTGCATAGCAATGAATGTTAGCAGTTTGCAACATATCATTGATATGCAGAAGAAACAGCGTTGGTGATAGCACGCAGCCTCGTGGAACACCAGCGTTAATAGGCTTGTAATCAGAGCATGCACCGTCTACTACGACCTTGATGCTCCGATCAGCAAGAAAACTGGTGATCCAATTGCACAATTTCTCGGGAAGCCCATAGGAAGGGAGCTTCGAAAGAAGCGCTTTGTGCCAGACCCGATCGAAGGCCTTCGCTATGTCCAAACTAACGGCCAATGCCTTCCCGTTGGACTCTACTGCCTTCACCCATCTATAAGTCAGGTAGATCAGAAGATCACCAGCTGATCGACTCCGACGAAAACCGTATTGGCGGTCACTAATCAGCTGGTAATCCTCAAGGTACCTCATGAGCTCATGAGCTGGCAGTTAAAATATGACTCCGTTATTTTGGAGAACAAGAAGGTGATGGCGATAGGCCTGTAGTTGGAGGGGTCTGAGCGGTCGCCTTTTTTAAAGATCGGGTGTACCAAAGCTGTCTTCCATGAATTCGGGACTACGCCTCGGGAGTAGGAGTACTGGAAAAGACGCGTTAAAAGTGGTGCCAACTCCGGAGCACACGTGTTCAGCACAATGGGAGGCACTCCATCAGGCCCACTCGACTTGCTGACGTCCAGAGAGAGCAGTGCTTTGCAAACCGAGCGCTGTGTAAACCGCACATCCGGCATGGATCACTTACACCACGGGAAGGTCGGCGGTGTGTTCCCCACGTCATCGAAAGTCCGGATGAGAGGTCAGCAGAAGGTCCAACAGGGAAGATGTGTGATCCTCCATATCTGGAATCCGTGTATGCGAAGTAACCAACTGTGTAAGACCATATGCCAAGGCAAAGTCATAAACAGATCTCCCCGCATGATCAATTAAATGTGAACCGAGCCATTCGGCGCGGTGGGCGTTAAAATCGCGAAGGATCACGATCTCTGCGGGTAGGATCTGCTATAGTAAGGAATCTGTAGCCATTTGGACGTGGTAGATGAGTCGGTCTGTTTCGGCATTACCGCTATGGGACCTATAGAGGCACCCGTAGACGCGGGATGGTCATCGCTGTCTGCGCGCACCCATAGGATGGACAGGTCCATACCTTCAAGACTGCCGAGGCGTCGAAAACAGATGTCCTCTCTGACGTATACGCAAACTCCAGCCCGGGGCACAAAGGAGTGTTCTAATTTGTACCCCGGGTAGGAGAGATATGAAGTATCAACCGGAGAGGACACCTGAGTCTCGGTTAAAAAAAGCAAGGCCGGCTTCACCGTCTCCAGATGATAGTGGACAGCGTTGAGATTGGAATGAAGTCCCCTGATGTTGCAAAAATTCATGGATAGCGTAACAGGGGTCGCCTTGGTCTTATTGCTCTGCTTGCCCCGGGCAGTTTTAGTCGCGAGCGGAATTTTGGTGAGTGCGGCGGTTGACGGAGAGCTTCCGACCTCAGCTCTTGTAACTTGGAGACCGTCTGTTGTACAGTATGAAGTCACGCGTCGGAGCAGCGGGAACAAGCGATTGATCAAAGCTGGTTGGAGACGTGCGAGCTTCTTCATCATTGTGTTCAGTTTATCACAGTACACATCTGTAATAATGCTCATCCCGTTTGATAAGAAGCTGCGATGAATCACACCGGCGCTAGACCACCATACAGTGACCATCACTTTTCTAGGTAAGTTTTCGTTTAGGGAATTGTTTAGGTGCTGAACCAGGATCCAACCAAGTTGCTGAGCGCTTGTGATTGTCAAACATAATCCATTTTTAGCCGGAGGTAACAACGCGGTTCAAAATTATTTCGTTTGTTTGCCTGTTGAGCAGTGCAAGGCACGTCTCGACGCGTACTTCGCCCTGGCAATCATTGAGTTCGTGGGGCACCCATTTGTCAAGTTTTTTCACCTTGCCAATTTGACACCATTGGAACAATATTGTTTTGATACTAACGTTGAAAGCTGCTGCTTATTCAGCCGTAGATTAAGTATCATCAGCTTCCACAATCGCCTTTAATTCGTCATTGTCAACCAAAGTTTTCGGACGACCACGGGGTTCATTTTTTCAGGTCGGAGTTTCCAGAACAGAAGCGTACAAACCAGTAACAGGTGGAGCATTTGTTTATAGTATTCGCTCCGTAAATGTCGTTGATATTGCGTGCCGCTTGTGCCGCGTTGCTGCCATGACGGTACTCATATTCCATAATTACTCGAATTTTTAACGTATCCATGATGACGAAAAAGATTCAAATGCGATGAAAACATAACGCTAATCAATAAACAAATGACTAATTTTGAAAAAAGAATTCCATATTTTTAAAATAAAATTAATTTGAAGTTAGAATTTTTAGCCAAACAAAAATTATTTTGATTTCAAATGACCAGTACTGCAGAACGGCAATTTCATAGGTAAAGTAATTATCCCGCTATTCAGAAGTCAGACTTAATTGTTCTCAATTGATTGATTAATACTTTTTTTTGATATTATTACATTTTAAAGATTCGAGGAAATTACAAAAAAGTTAGTACTTACTACAGTTAAACTTAGTAGCTTAGTGAATGATGGCAGTTTTTTATAAATTAAATAAGGCACTTCTACAGACTTTATCAATTTTCCTGTATTAGAATTCATATTTAAGTTTTAATATCACAAAGGAATATCACAATGGGTATCGGAAATAGCGAAGATGAACTGTGTGCTGTATTGTTTAACCGCTAAGGGAGTGACGCATTGTTCAGGTTCTGGCAATAAGCCAATGAAACGTTATGCATGTTTTATTATACTGAATACAGGTCTTTTAGTTATTCTCATTTAAATATTGATCATATATAGGTAAAATTTTTTTTTGTTCCGCAAGTGTAATATTTGTCACTATTACACTCAATCCTAAGCTCGAATTCCGTCATTTACATGGTATTGCAAGGACCATAATATAATTTAAGTCCAGAACAAGATACATACTTATTCATCATCATCATCATCATTACAGCCCTTCACAAGTCCACTGCTGAACATAGGCCTCCCCCACGGAATGCCACAAAGCACGGTCCTGAGCCACATGCATCCATTGACTCCTGCATGTCTTACCAGGTCGTCACTCCATCTAGTGGGGACGCCCTACACTTCGCCTGCCGGCATGAGGCTGCCACCGAGAACCTTTCTTCCCATCGGTTGTCGGTTCTTCGAGCCATATGGCCGGCCCATTGCCATTTCAGCTAACTAATCCTTTGGCTATGTCGGTTACTCTGGTTCTACTGCGGATATCCTCATTTCTAAGTTTATCATGCAGAGAAACCCCGAGCATAGCCTCCTCCATAGCTCGCTGAGCGACCTTGAGCTTCCTATACGGCCAGCAGTGAAGGACCACGTCTCAGTTCCGTATGTCATCACTAGCAACACGCACTGGTTGTACAATTTAGTTTTGAGGTTTTGAGGTATGCCTGACTAGAAGATGGGTCGTAATCTCCAAACGCTGCCCAGCCGAGTTGAATCCGTCGATTGACCTCTCGGTCGAAGTTGGACTTACCTAGTCGGACTATTTGTCCCAGGTAAACATATTCGTCAACAACTCGAGCTTAGTGCTCCAACAACTACTGGCATAGGTGTGACATGGACATTAAACATGATTTTGTTTTGTCCATGTTCATCTTGAGACCCATCCGTTGGGAGACACTATTAAGGTCATTGAGCATAGTGCTTAGGTCCTCCAGCGATTCTGCCATAAGGACTACATCGTCGGCAAATCGAAGGTGAGTGATGTACTGCCATTGATGTTAATACCGTATCCTTTCCACTTCAGTAGCTTGAAACGTCTTCCAATGCAGCGGTGAAGAGTTTCGGGATATTACGTCACCCTGTCTTACACCTGTCTGCAGTTGATAGGTTTCGTACCTGGTTCTGTACTCGATAGCCATCGTAGCCCTACTGTGCAAACACTTCAGCACCTCGATATACCGACAGTCCACTTGGCACCGCTGAAGGGACTGCAGCACCGCCCAAATTTCGACGGAATCAGTTTATAGTCCATACGAGGCAAAGTGGCAGATTGTACCGTCGGTCTTCTGTACAATTTGCCGAAGGGTATGTATGTGGTCTATGGTGCTAAAGCCTTTTCGGAAACCAGCTTGTTCGGGAGGCTGGAAGTCGTCGAGTCTGCATGCAAAACGATTCGTAATGACTCTCGAAAACAGCACGTAGACGCGGCTCAGAAGGGAAATCGGTCTGTAGTTCTTCAAGAGAGCTTTGTCGCTTTTATTGAAGAACAAGACCACCACACTTCTGCTCTACGCCTCCGGAGTAGTCCCACAATGGCGGACGGAATTAAAGAGCTTCAAGTACCGGTTTTCCACCCGTTTTCAGAAATTTCGCTGTAATTCCATCCTCACCTGGGGCCTTGCCGTTTTTAAGGTGCTGGAGAGCCAGTCTAATCTCGCTCAGACTGACTTCGGATATCATCGAATAGTGTCTGATAAGATTTGCTTTATATCGTTACTCACACTTGTGTGTGGCTCCAACGATGATGTGTACCATAGAACCTCTCAGTCTCCTCAAAATCTCAGGTGTCTTGGAAACGTTGCTGCCACTCGGTCTTCAACTTTGATAGTTGGTTCTTCTGGCAAACAGATCTCTGGCAAAGACTTTGGAGCCTTGGTTCCGCTCAATTGCTTCTTCAATACAAGCTGTATTGAAGTTGCAAGTCCCGGCGCATACATTTGGAGATCTGTCTGTTCAGTTGCCTGTATTCTGTCAAATCTGCTGAAGACTGCAGCTTCATCTCCGTCTAATAACCATGAGATTAAGAGTGTGATCGGAGAGTTTTTGTGTTCTTCTGCGACGGGTCTTACAGAACTTAGCCCGACAGCATGGACAGTTTCACAAGCTTGTCATTCATATCGTCCACTTCATTGCAA
Source organism: Parnassius orleans (assembly GCA_029286625.1). Lineage (NCBI taxonomy): Eukaryota > Metazoa > Arthropoda > Insecta > Lepidoptera > Papilionidae > Parnassius > Parnassius orleans. Next base: position 882,710 of record JAGSMP010000074.1, read on the forward strand.
ACTTCTAGGCACTGAAAACGATTTTGTAACTCGAGCTGAAAGTTTTCGGGACTTTGGATTAGAGCACGAGGATGGAGCGTTGACTTCATTAGACGACCTCTCCAACTTAACGTTTAGGTTCAGTGTGCCTCATCATTCGGTGATCGCTGCCAGTTTTCACCTCGCGATCACTGGAGACATCACTGAACAGTTGTCGTCTGGTCGTCATAATGAAGTCAATCTCATTTTTGTCGAACCGTCGGGGCTCGACCAGGTCCACTTTTCAGGGCTGCTTTTGGAAGAAAGAGTTCATCATAAAGAGTCCTCTTTCTCCATAAAGTCGGCCAGCTGCTGGCCCTTGGGTTCTGCTGTTCTATTCCGAATTTCCCTACTTTCAGCTCACCGCTCTCTCTATGCCTAGTTTTGCGTTGAAGTCTCCCATTAACACCGTATAGTGGGTTTTGGAGGAATGCTCTAGAGATATCCTCATACATTTTCCACTGCCTCATAGGGTGTGCTGAGGTTGGTGCGTAAACCTGTATAACCTTCAGCGAATACCGTTTGGTGATTCTGAGTATAAGGTACGCAACCCTCGTCGACACACTCCTGATCTTACAACGTTGTTAACGAGAGACTTGTGGACGATAAATCCGATACCTCCTTGGGACAGATGGTCGCCTCCCGGTGATAGAATAAGTTGCCGGATTCGAGGATTACCGTACTCTTCGGACCTCGGATAGTCTTATTATATTCCAGCGTAACTTATCTATCTCTTCTTCCAGCTCCTGGATCTTCTCGTCAGTCCTCAGGGTGCGTGCGTTATATGTTGCCAGGTCGAGTCGTCGTAGGTGGCAACCGAACCTCCACCGGAGATTCTTAGCTCCGCCGTTACCATGGTCGCCACAGTAGCCAGGAATAGCGGGGCCGCCGGGGACTGGGGGCCATTTATTTGTGTCATCGCTCATGGGGGGTATATTGCCATAGTTGCCACGCTTAGCGAGCGGGTTGGCAACCGCAGTTTTTTATTGTTTTTTGGCTTTTATCAGAAAGATGCTGCTGCCCATCTTCTGTATCAGTTTCCCTTTGTCGCCTCTTACGACACCCACGGGAAGATATGGGGTAGTGGGTATTCTTACCCGCCACTACACGGGACATACTTATTAATTAGACAAAACTATTTGGAGCTTGCTAATTCGCTTACATTCCTGAGACTATATATAATTCATGAAAACGTATACACTTTATATTCCTATGACCTAGCATTAAAATTACAATATATAATTAATCATGTTTTCATTGAATTTGGAATTAATAGAATAGAGTAGAATAATTTTTATTCAATACTAACTGGTACCCGGCGCGTTGCTGCCGCAGAAGAAATAATTGTGGAAATATCTTTTCAATTTGGAATAGTTATATTGTGTAACTAGCTGTTCCCCGCGACTTCGCCCGCGTGGAATTTATTGCGATTGGATTTCTTTTTTTATATTATACTAAGCCAGCGCTTAACTACAATCCCACCTGATGGTAAGTGGTGATGTAGTCTAAGATGGTGGAGTGCACTGACTTATCAAAAGCCTATTCACTCTTGCCTTGAAGACACCCACATTGTAATCGGATGGAACTGGCAACTTACTCCACTCCTTTGCTGTATGCATAATGAACGATGTAGCAAAAAGTTTGGTTCGAATGGGTGGTAAGTCAACAACGAAAGGTTTGAGACTGGCCGAACGTCTGATTGTCCGATGGTGGAAGGGAGAGGGAGGAATTAAATTATGCAATTCTTGCGCACACTCTCCGAAATGCATCCTGTAGAAAACCGAAAGGCTGGCTACTTTGCGCCTGTGTTCGAGGCTGGTAAGATTGGTTTTAACCAAATGCGAGTCACCAATAAGCCTCTTAGCACGCTTTTCCATTGAGTCTAAAGCTGCTAGGTGGTATTTTGCAGCGCCAGAACATATATGGCAGCAATACTCCATGAACGATCGGACTTGCGCTTTATATAAAGCTGCTTTCCCGGCGTGAAACATCGCCGCACCTTTGCAAGGACTCCTAGCTTCCTTACAGCTGCTTTAGCCTTGGACTCAATGATCCTCCCGAAGTTCAGATTTGAGGATATCTCAACCCCCAACAACTGAAGGCGGTCAGTGTATTCCAGAGATATATTTCCGAACGAAGGAGCCAAGATGTTTTTTTGCGTGGAACCCTAATTATTTTCCTAAAATAAAAGTAGCCTAAGTTACTACTTATAACATCAGCTATATGCCAGTGAAAGTCCCATCCAAAGCGGTTCACAGGTTTTTGCGTGATGTGTGTTCAGACAGACGTCGTGTTAGAGTTTTATTATAGTACTAGCTTTTTACCCGCGACTTCGCTCGCGTGGTCTTCAATTTAGAAACATCATTAAATGCTATTCCGTGCCAAATTTAGGAAAATTTGATCACTTTTAGAGTCACTTCGGTGTCTGTGTCTCTATGTCAGTTTTTCAAAGGTTTTTTTTGAATTCCTAAAGACTATTGGACCTAGATTATTGATATTTGGCACATATATAACATACTACAGGAACACGTGAATAAATAAGTTTTTCAGAATTGCATTAATATCATATGTCTAGAAACATCTACAATTTTTCATATTGGGTGTGTCTTCCGATATATCCATAAGAAAGATAAATTGTCTAGGAATCAAAATTTATTATTATTATTTACTCTTTACATTCATTCATAATTAAAGTTAATTTAGTTTTAACAAAATAATGATGATTTCATGATCTTATATGCGATATTTGATTCATATCATTGGTCTCATTTAATATTGGTTGGCATCATAAAATAGATTCTGATATTTTTTCTACGTTCGATTAGACTTCAAAATTTCATAAATGCAGTTCTATAATGATGAATACTACACATGTAATAAAACAAATTTTAATAAATCACTTTATGTTTACAAAACACATCTTTGGAAGAAAGTTCCATAAAAATTTGCGTAAAAGAACATATTGCTGATGTGAAGCACCGACACCCCGGGAAGTCTGAAGTATGTCAACATGTTCAGTATCATCCCAACCATTATATCAGATCTGATAGACAACAAATCCTCGCAATAGAACACCGATTCCTACCAAGGATGACTCGCGAGGCTATTGAAATTAAAAAATATCCTAACGTCAATAGAGAAGATGACTGGGTGCTACCATATACTTGGGATCCCATAATTAATAAAATTAAATCCAAACTCAGCATACTACTGCAAGACTTCAAGGTACTGTAAGCTCGTCCTGCGTAAATCGGACCAAACATTATTAGTTAAAAGTTGATTGTAGTCTTCGTAAACTATGACATCAGTTCGTCAAATAACTAAGCCCCCCCCCCTCCACCGTCTTCATGGGTTCTTTAAAGTGCCCGAAACGTCAGGAATGAAAAAAGTAAAAATTAAACACGATTAAATCCCTAAGATTACTTTTATTGCAAATGAAGTTCTATCCGCAGTGAACGTGGGTAGAACTACACTCATGATCGGAAGCAGAAAAATGTTCGCCATGTTGTGGCAGCGAAAGAGAATCCGCCATCTCATAACGTTCCGTGTGTCTCCTAAGAGGCAACAGAGGAAAAAAACAGGAGATGGGCAACATCATCTTCCTGACAAAAGTCAAAATCTCTTTCTATTAGAAAACACGCTATCAGCGCCGTGTGGTCAATATCGTTAAACGATCTCTATTCATTGATTTGGCTAAGCCATATCATGACATAGTCAACAAACAGTGATAAATATCATGAAATGACACCATTTCAAAAAATAATGATTTTATGAGAATTTTGCAATAATTGCAGGTAAACCAGTTTTAATCAGTTTACATACAGATATAGTATCAAACATATGAAAATTGATATGTTTTTAGTTCAAAAAAATATCAATTTTCATACTTTTGATAGATGTCACTATTATCTATTATTTTTTAAATTTTAATTATTACACTTTTAAAATCAAATAACGAAAAAACTAAAAAATTAAGCGTTAGAATTTATAAATAACTTTATAAATCTAATTATTTAAACATATAAGTGTAAGTTATTTATATTATTTAATTTATTAGTTACTAAAGGTAAAATATAGGCTTTTTTCATTTGACGATATATAGCGCTGTTTTGATAATTGAAACGTATATCGTCAGCGGATTTTCAAATTGTTATATAAAGGTTAAAACTAATTTTAAACTTTATTTACAAATATGATATTTATTTGAAAAAAAAACACCCGTCATCCCGCGTATTAACTAACATATACCGGGTGTTTGTGAAACGCTCCCGAAAACGAAGACAGATGATAGTACTAAGAATACCTATGTAGATGGGTCACAAAGAAATTCGATCCCGAATAATCATGAAAATACTTAAACATAAAACCAGCAGTGAAACTTAAAAAAGAAAATCAGTTGACAATAGGGTCAATATCCTCGTGGGCGCCGAACTCTTATCTAGATCGGTACGAAACAATGCATTATGTATACTACTCACTTTATCTACCCTTCCCTTTCACACACACGCTGCCTCGTGTCGCCTCACGCTGTGGAATTTACACATGCTTCAAGGACGTTACAACGTTTGTTTTGGCATTGGCGCATTTGTTTTGGCGGGATTGATTAATAATTTTAGTTTTTGAGACAGTTCCGTGTTGATTATCACGAGCGATAGTTCAATTGTTTTGTTTATTAAATTATTGTCGTTATTACTTGTTATTTATTAATTAATGATATTGTTCTTGTTGTTACGTTTTGTGTTTTTTGTTTTGTTTTAATAATGCCTAACGCGTAGGTACGTTTATAGTGCTCGTGAATACGGCAACATGTTAATGTGCCTTGGAGAATCTCATAAGGCCACGGAGGATCGTTAAGCTGTTTCATACCTATTTTTTTTAAATAACTTAGTACTGAACTGATCTGAATAGGTACATAACTGAATACATCAGAATAATAAACATACCTACACAATGGATAAAAAAGCATGACTCTAACCTTGTTAACATTCTATTTAAGTTTTTTTTTCATTAGCGGGGAATCAAACCAGTTATTTGGTTTATTTAACCTGTGAATTCGAATTAAAGTGGCTACGTGGAGACAAGTACAGTGGCAAAATAGTAGGTTTAGTAGATAAGTTAGGTATTTAGACAAGTGTTGTAAATTATTAGGTATTGTGGTACCATCGCTAGTTGCGGGCCGCGCGAAATCGGCGTTCGCGCGTACATTGACCCCTAGTCAACTGATTGTAATTCTGTAATTCCACTGCTGGTTTTATGTTTAAGTATTTTCATGATTTTTTTTTACTGAAATTAACGTTTTATTTAACTATACTAACACGATGGAGCGTGAATAAAGCTAATAAAACGTTGTGAAAAGATGTTTTTTTTTATCAGGATCGATTTTATATTTCACCCATCATCAAAGATATAGTTAGTACTGTCGTCTGTCTTCGTTTTCGGGAGCGTTTCAAAAATACCCTGTATAATAGAAAATTAATATCTAAAGAAAGAAAAATACCTAACCTTCTTTTTTAAGTTCCGTAATCGGATAAAAAGTAGGCTATAAGTTGCCCCGAGTTACTATAGAATATGCAGTATTACTCAGGCACTGCCTTACATCTGGCTACCTGTTGTGGAGGAAGAGTTTTACAAGCAAGTAGATGGTGTGGCGATGGGTTCGCCTGCATCTCCTATCATCGCCAATATATTCATGGAAGACTTTGAAGAGAAAGCCCTGCTTACTTCTGACGTAAATCCAAGAGTCTACAAGCGGTAAGTAAACGACACTTTACAATTTTACCTTTAGATAAAGTAACTGCATTTTTAGACCATAAATTCTAAAATTCAGTTCACTATGGAGTTAGAGGAAAATAATTCTTGAGCTTTTCGAATTCGATTTCGAATCCTGATAATATATATGAATAGAAAAAAGACCCATACAGATAGATATTTAAACGGCGATTCTTACCACCATCCTTCACAGTTAGCTACTGTGGGTAAATCTTTGTTTCAGAGAGCACGAGGGATACGTGACAGTAAACACGCTGTTTGTGATATGTGACAGGATGTGTGACAGTCGCCGCGGAGCTCAAACATGTCCAGCAAGTTTTGCACGACAACAAGCTTCAGGTCCCGCGCCTACGTCACAGTGAACGAGTGAAGACGGCCACAGTCGAGCGAGTGCCTGCTGTACTGCCATATGTCAGAGGTGTCACTGAAAAGATTGGCTACATCTTGAAGCGTGCTTCCATTAAAACATACTTCAAGCCGCCGAAGAAGATTTGGCAGTTTTTACCATCTGTGAAGTGTAATGTCCCTCTGCGAGATGCAGGAGTGTACCAGCTTGATTGTGAATGTGGTCACTCTTATATAGGACAAACTAAAAGATCAAAAAAACCCGCGTTAAAGAACACATAGCTGATGTGAAGAATTGACGCTCCGGGAAGTCTGCAGTGTGTGATCACGCACAGGATTGCCCTCGCCACTACGTCAGATTTGATAGACCACAAATCCTCGCTAAAGAACACCGATTCCTTCCAAGAATGATTCGCAAGGCTATAGAAATCAAAAAACATCCTAATTTCAATAGAGAAGATGGCTGTGTACTTGGGATCCTATAATTAATAAAATTAAATCCCAACCCAAGCATACAACTGCAAGACTTTAAGATACTATAAGTTCATACTGTGTAGATCGGAACAAAAATTAATAATTTTTATCTGAAGGTAGCCGTGGTTAACTATGACGTTGGCTCGAAACGTTGGGAATATAAAATAAGTTAATATACGCGGTAAAATAAGTAAGACTAGTTTTATTTAAATGTGTATTGTTCACGTAAATATAATAAATCATTATGTAATGCAACTCTTCGCGGCGCTAGTGAATCAAGCCGATCAGAAATAAATCGGTCGTCAACGATTCGAGCCGCTCGTCGCTGGATGCGGTCAAGTGGAATAAGCTGGCATTGGGGTGCCCCGGCCCAGAGAAGAGAAAAGTATCCCGTTTGAGGGCGAACCTGCGTCTTGTAAGTTGTAAGCGGTGTGCTGGTGACCACGTCATTCAATATGTTGACGCCGAGTATCCGGTAGTGGCTGAGGCAGCAAGGGAGTGCCGTGAAATCGAATACATACGCAAAGGGCTTTTTTTAACGATAAACGCGCAAACTTGTGTCTTCTGAGGATAAAACTGGACTAGATTCAATCGGCCCCAGTGCTTACTAAGTGCTTGTAGACCTGGCCACTCCCATTTCGTAAGAAAAAACTGACCTCCAGTCTTCAAGCGTCCAATGAATGCTGTAGCAAAATTCAGGGATAATCTGCGATAAGCTTTCGTTAATCTTAAACTAACTGCATGTGTATGCGATGTTAAATTTCATTCTTTCAATCTTATTTTAACTGTCCAGTTACTAATCGTAATTCGTCGAACAACGCGTAGCTCCTGCTGTATCTTAACAGCATTTAGCACTGATACGTAATTTACAATAAATTGGAAAAACGTTTCGTAGTTTCTTGTGATCTGCCGGTTACTAATCGCCATTCGAGTCTCAAATTTACAACTTGGCCCGCTTCCGTCGTAGTAGTATTAATTTTATCAGAACAAACGATCAACAAAACACAGACGAACGCACAAACAATATTATGTCATTATCAAAAATCGTAAAATATCATTAATTTGGATTTATTTCATAAAGTTTTACCCGAAACCATAAGTTGTCGATAATCTACTCTCATTTCAAAGGATTAATTTCAATGATTTCAGAGTGGTTTCTGATGATGTTAATGTTGTTAGCCTTTTTGGCTTTTACAGCTTCATCGGTCTCAGGGCTTGAGCTAAAAAGGCGTTAATTTATATTACACTACATCGTTACTTGCGTAACGGTGACTCCTAGGATAGTTTACAGTACACGTGGATGAGTTATCTAACGGCTGTCCGAGCAGGGGGTGGCGGACCCCGGCTCCTACGGCTAACTCGTATCGTTCGATGTTCTGGGCGGTGAGAACAGTTTTATATTCTTTAATTAGGAATCATAATACATTCATTGAAATTGAAATATTATTTAACCTTCAAATAAATTTGTTGGTACGATACGTGCGCCACCTACTGTAAGTTATTTTATTAACAGGAAGTGGACCTGGTCGAGCCCCGACGGTTCGACAAAAAATGAGATTGACTTCATTATGACGACTAGACGGCAACTGTTCAGTGATGTCTCAGTGATCGCGTGGGTGAAAACTGGTAGCGATCACCGAATAGTTAGAGGCACACTGAACCTAGACGTTAAGTTAAGTAAGCACCTAAGTACACCATCAAGTCTCTCCATCAAGCCTGGAGGTTAGGTATCATAATAACTAACAAAACGAGCCCAAACTCGGCACACCTAGTACTACTCGCTGAGGAGTTCCAGTAGCTGTCACCGAAGTCACTTCACCAAGTCCGAAGCTAAAGTCTTATCATAACTAACAAAACCAGCCCAAAGTCCACAGCCACTATCTCACTGCTAGTAGTTGGCTTCTAGTGCCTAGCAGTCTCTGGAGCAGCTATTCGCATTTCGTATGTAATATATTTTTGTAGGTATAAGAAATGAAAAAAAATCAATCTTTCAAATTATCAAAATGTTTTACTTGTTTGATTCCACACCGCAGCTAACCGTGCGTACACTTGTGTGTGTGACCCGTGTCAATGTAATAGTTCGATTCTATACCTATCAATTTTGCAAACGCGTCCTTAAATAAAAAGCGCGGGAAGCGTTGCAGGAAAATTAATAGAACTTTTTTTTTAAATATAGAGCAATTGGCTTATGGAGTTCTATTTTAAATAAATTTGCTTTTTAGAAACATATAACACGGGTGCGTTCCATTTTTAAATTTCGAGCATCTCAAAACTTATTGAGTGACCTACGTATTACAGAAATTTTTATTCAAATCTTTCTGTACCTTTAATGCTATGGAATATTCCACTTTTTCTTTTGGTTAGCTTTCAGTGGAATATTTTCACTAAAATAAAACTTTTGTCATGTCTGCCTTGATTTCGTGTCAAACTACATGTCTACTCTTATTGTTTTACACTTTTGTTACATACAACACCGACATTTGACGCAATAGTGATCCACGGAAGCAAGAAAGCCCGTCAATGAAATTCTAGAAATATTTCTTACATCGAGAATTTCTTCTGAAGCTATTTTATTTATTTATTTATTTCAGGCAGAGCCCATATGAGTTTTTAACAAATTGAAATTATAACTAGAGTTATTAAAAATACATTAAAAATCTATAAAAACAACAGAAAATCCAAACAGTTGTGAGATAGATCCACACAACAACATATACACTTTATGTTGCTGTGTGGACCCCACTGTCTTGTAGAAGTGGCAAGTCCCACCGATCAATGAATACCCCAAGGATACTGTTGGTGCTGTTCCGCAAACGGGTCAGCGTGGAGGCACACCGCCTCCTAACTATCGCGGCTAAGCCGTCAATACGGCTCTCAGCAAACATACCTGAGGCGCTGCATCGCCATGGCAGCCCCAACAGTACCCTTAAGGCATTGTTGTATTGGACACGTAGATCGCTGCCTGCTCGCTTGGTATAGCTCACCCACAGGCTGCAACAGTAGAACGATTGACAGAAAGCTTTAAAAAGCGTTACTTTGACCTGCCTACTACAACGCGCAAACCTGCGAGCCAGCATCAACAACAGCAGCAGCAACAACGAACCGCCAATGATCTACGCTCCCTCTCCATGTCCATATCGTCTTTCAAATCAACTGTAACCCAGTGTCCCAGGTATTTAAAACTCGCAACCCGCTTCAAAGGTTTCCCATACAATGTAATTTCCGGAAGTACTGTAGTTAATTGAACCGACTTAAATAGAATCCACTCACTTTACTTGTGTTGTACTTAAGTCCGTGAGCCGCTGCGTAGCCCTCACAAATAGACAAAAGTCGTCTCATGCCGCTAATAGATGGACTCAACAGCACCATATCATCAGCGTAACTGATATTATTTACACAAATACCATCAACGTAACAGCCAACGTTGGCACTGTTGAGTCGACCCATCAGCTGATTTACATAGAGGTTGAACAGTCTTGAGAGCTTAATCCACCCTGTCTCACGGCACATTGTAACCCATATACTTCGGAATAAGAGCTATCCCATTTCACAACATTTAATAACGATAACGAATAACGATATAATTTCCTGGGTAAACTAGTCTCATCATATAGCTTCTGCCACAATTTACCATAATTTACAAGGTCAAAAGCCCTAGATAAATCCAAAAAACATGCGAATACAGGCGTTTTTCTGGCAGTGTAGTATTGGACAGTCTGTTTAAGGGACAAAATAGCGTGTTCGGTCGACAAACCGGGCCTAAATCCAAATTGGTTATCATTTAGTTGTACATGCTCCGCTAATATGTTTTTTTTTTTTTTATAGGATAGGGTGACGAACGAGCACACAGTCCACCTGATGATAAGTGGTTGCTGTGACCCATAGACATCTACATCTATCTTCAATAAAGAATCAAAATGCAGATGCGTTGTCACCCGTGAGGACTAAGATGGAATGCCTCTTTTCCAGTAAAAAGGGTCTCCGGTTCTCTACACTCACCATACGAAACACAGCAGTATTAAGCTGCTATTTTACGCTGGTATTCTGTGAGAGCGTGGTCCTTCCCCGGTCGAGCCGACCCATTCGTACTACAACTATACTACTAATATAGCTGCAGCATGGCTCTACCACGTAAAAAATTTTATCAAGCAGAAACAAAAAAAAACGTTATCAAGCAGACTGTCCAGTACTTTCGACATAATAGTAGCCAAGGATATTGGCCTATAATTTGTAATATCAGAGGCATCCCCCGTCTTATTTTTAATAATAGGCACTACAACGGTTTTAGTAAGCTCAGCCGGTAAGTAACTATGACTAACACATAAACTATAAAACATAGCAAGTACTCGAGGTAAGTGAACACCAGCATATTTCAAGTGTTCAATGCTTAAACCATCATAACCAGGTGATTTACCTCTAACCATCCGTTGAATAGTGTTTCTAATGATCTTAGCCGAGAATCCAATCTGGGAGCCACCCGGAAAGGTGGCCCGAGCATTGCACACCTGCTCAATACTAACTACTGTAGGCTCAACCATAAAATGCTTACGAAATGCATTAGCGATTTCAGATGGCCCGTACACCCCTGCCACGCTCACAGGGAGGCTCGTCTTGTGATTTAAAATATGTGACCATTTACAAACTTATCTCGAAAAAATAACATCCATAAATGTAAATTATGCTTAAAAATACATAAAAGAAGCTTATATATCTATATATACATATAATAAATTTGTAGAAAAGTCATGTCTGTAATTCTAATATTTTCTGGAAAAAACAAGTCCAAGGAACTAAATTAAGGTCACTGAAGCCAAATAAGTGGTTTATAGAATTTTTGTTTGTCTGTCTGTCTGTGTATTCACGATTCACGCAAAAAAACTACAAGACTTGTTGTAGCTTTGTTGACCATGTCATGATATAGCTTAGCCAAATCAATGAATAGAGATCGTTTAACGATATTAATAACTAAACACAACATTGCTATTTCATGATAATATGGCCATATCGTCAAATAGTTTTTCACCGCTAGCGGCGCTGATAGCGTGTTTTTTAACAGAATCAATATCAATTTATGCCTTTTTATATAATAAATAAATGTTCCCGACTTTGGAGTGGCTCTTGAGCCAGTCGCACCCCAACCTTCTAGAGCTGATATTACTAGATAGTATAGTTTTGACTTTCATAGTATTAATGTAATATAGCGCCCTCTACTTTCTGCTAAATAAACTAATGATAAGTAACTGATAAAATTAAATTTTAGAATGCTACTGAATACTTATTCGTGCAGCATCAAAAATTGTCACACTTAAAAATATCTAGACCGGTGGCCATTATCGGAATGATTTACTACAATTACTACGTTTGCCAAAATGGCTAACAACACTGTTATACACAACACGTGTGTTTTGTGTGCACAGTATCCACACACAATGTACACAATACTGAGATTAGGAAAGAAGCTCTTTAGTTGAATATATTGGGTGTCTGCCGGCATAGGTTTCATTTTACCAACTTCATATGTTATCACGTTATCTGATGTAAAAATTTGGAAATTAAGTGCACTGTGTGATTTTATCTCTATTTGGTGTAATAGTTCGTGGCATCGTTGTGTTTCTAATTACTAGGTAGATATGGTCAACAATCGTACAAATGCTTTGTTTCAGTTTTTATTGAATTTTACTTAAACAAATACGAGAGCCGTGTAGCTCGCCGTAAGATTTCATCACGGCAAGGGAGCAAAACGTGTACGAGTTCTTTGAGGACAAATGAATCTGTTATGGGAAATTTTAGGTGCTGACTTACCACGTATCTGGTGAAGTGGTAAAGAATAACTTCGTGGGCAAACCTAAATGTGTGAGTAATAGTTGAAGGATTGCGGCATACTCTTTTCTGTGCCACAAACACTATATAGGTAATGAGGAGCCCTGTACACAGTAGCGAAACGTATGTAAGCTGCTACTTTAGTTTTTATACAGTTTGTTATTTCAGATTTTTGTATTTTTGAGTTTTCATATTATCAGACAAATCAAGATTTATGTGACATGAGATATGTAAATGAACAGGCTGTTGCGAAAAAATACTTTAAATATAGCAGATAGGATTTTACTTAAACTCAAACTGATCCAAACGTAAATTTCATAGTAGCATTATTATATATTCTTACATATATGTTAATTTTGCAATTTGAGGTGTCGACTTACCACGTTCTCGGCGGTGAAAAATACCTGCATATCTGAGAAGTTCCCCAGTTGAGGTGATCGCGCGTTGGCACTTTTTTTGGCCAAAAGCTCTGTGGCCTGTGCCCAGTAGTGATATATATGTAGGCTGCTACTTTTTTAGTTTTAATGGGTCAATTATGCAGTTTTTATTTCAATCATATTTTCGGAGATGTTACTTTTTTGTACACTACCGTAAATATTAACGGTAGCAAAGATTCGAAAGAATAGAACTCATCATCGTTATCATTACAACCTATCAAAAGTCCAATGAATTGAACATAGGTCTCCCCCATAAATTGTCAAATAGGCTGGATATTTGCTATAGTTGCCACGCTTGGCAGGCGGGTTGGCAACCGCAGCCTTTATTATTTGGAACTGTTGTCAGGAAGATGATGTTGCTCATCTCCTGTTTGTTTTCCTCTATCGCCTCTTAGGACACACACGGAACGATATGAGGTGGCGGATTCTCTTTTGCTGCCACAAGAAGACGTGAAGACGACGAAGACTTAAATAGTAACAATGATATGAATCAAATATCGCATATAACACCATGAATTCAATGTAAAGAGTAAATAACAATAGTAAATTTTGTTTTCAAGACAATTTATCTTTCTTATGGATACATCGGAAGACCCGTCAATGTAGATGTTTCTATATTAATGCAATTCTGAAAAACTTATTTATTCACGTGATCCTCAATCATCTAGGTCCAATAGTCTTTGGAAATTCAAAAAAACTGTTTGACAAACTGACATAGATACACAGACACCGAAATGACTCTAAAAGTGATCGAATTTTGCTACATTTGGTATATATATATATATATATATATATATATATATATATATATCTGAGTACTAGAGGGTACAGTCTTGGTTCTACCACCTACTTACTGCTAAACAAACTAATATTAAGTAACTGATGAAATTAAAGAGAATTTTATTGAATACTTATTCCTACAGCTTCAAAAATTGTCAGACTTAAAATATCCAGACCGGTGGCTAACAAAACTGTGTAGGTACACAAAACTGTGATTAAGGGAAAAGGTCTTTAGTTGAATAAGTTGGGTGTCTATTGGCGGTAGCGAAGCCTCCATAGAAGCCGAGAAGCCGGGCATTCTCTATCAAACTGCTCAATCAATAATATCAACTAATAAAATAACTCGTAAACTGTTTCAAACTATTTCAAATTTCCCGCGCGCTTCTCTGTCGCTGTCGCTGACCTGTTCTACACAGGCCATAGATTACTGTATATACACAGGCCTTATAACGTCAACACGCGGCAAAACTGGGCGATTAGGTTGTCATAAAAATTAGTCGTCTCTCTCGCACGCGTGGGTTTTTACCGGGCTTTCGAGAAGACGATCGCTCTCTTTCTAACCTGTGGTAAAATGTTCTATAATAAAATATAACTACGATTGTTTATATAGCAATTTGTATGGAGCGAAAAGCCCGGCTTTTAGTGTGAAGTTAGTCATTAGTCAAGCGCGGGCGATACCTTTCCAAGTTCACTTCACATTTCAATGTTTACTCTGTGTGTTTACTTTAGCGAATAAATATTGCGAGTTGAAAATTTATGCTTTTTTATAGATTTTTAGAGAAAATGGAGGATAATAGTGTTCCTTGTGATAAATTGAAGTGTGTTAAAGTGCTAATCGGCGAGGAAAAGGTAAAATCGAAAAAGAGAAAAGGTAAATTTTTATAAAACTGCTAAAAACAACAAAACCATATCTTGGGCTTCCCCTAGTTTGGAGCCCTAGCTTCGGTCCACTGTCTATCGGTATAGCAATATTTCACCAACTTCTTTTTTATCAAGTTCGTAATATCGTTGAATGACTAATTACTAGCTAGATGTGGTCCACCATCGTGCAAAAGCTTCTTTTCAGTTTTTATTAGTTTTATTTTAACAAATACGAGAGCCGTGTAGCTCGCCGTAAGATTTCATAGCACAGGAACAAAAAGTATGCGATTCCCGCGATGAACGATGAAACTGGTAAGGAAATTTTATTTGCTTATTTTCCACGTGCTCAGTGAAGTGGTGAAGAATAACTTCGTGGGGAAACCTTGATGTCTAAGTAGTTTTAAAAAAAATCGTGGACATGATATGAAATACGCTATTTTGCACTAGGGGTAATTAGGAACCACACAGTGCATAGTTGTAAGACGTATGTAAGTTGCTTTTTTACTTTTTACTTTTAATGAGACTTGTAAAACAGTTTATCATATATTAAGATAGCTTTCATATTTTCAGACATATTAAGATTCTTGTGCCGGTTTCGATGAGTAAATGAACAGGCTCTTGCGAAAAAATACTATAAATATCAAAGACAGCAAATTTTAAACACAGGTTCATTTTTATTTTAACTATGAATGGAACTGCATTGATAAAATCTTGAAAGTCATCTGTCTAATCCGGAATCATACCGATCCAAACGTAAATTTCATAGTACATAAGCAACCCAACCGCACCGACAGTTTAACTGCAATTTGAAGTGCTAATTTACCACGTTCTCGGTGGTGAATGAAAATATGGCGAGGAAACCTGCATATCTGAGAAGTTAAAAATATTTCAGGAATTATTTTTAGGTATATTATGTGAAGTTGCGTCATCCCGCGTTGGAGTCAACTCAATCAACTCTTTTTTGTCCTAAAACTTGCTGCGGCCTATGCCCAGTAGTGGGATATATGTAGGCTGCTGCTTCTTGTTGTATCCACTGCTAATCGTAGGCTTTCCCCATTGTTTGACAAATAGGCCGGATATTTGTAGTAGTGCCAGCAGCCAGGGTTGTAACAACAATTTTTATTACTTTGAGCTGTTATCAGGAAAATGCTGCCACCCATGTTCAGTTTCCCTCTGTTCAGTTCGCCTCTAACGATACCCACGAGACGAAATGGGGTATTAATTTCTTTTTCGCCGCCTCTACATGGCTAATATATTTCTACTCCCGTTCAGCAATTTGATTTTCCTCATAGATTGCCAAATAAGTTGGATATTTGCCGAAGTTGCCACGCTTGGCAGGTGGGTTGCCAACTGCATCTTTTTAATGCTTTAGAGCTGTAATCTACTGTATATTTCTACTCCCGTTCATGAATATAGTTCTTCCCACAACATGTGTAACGTGATGTACTCGAACGTATAAAATCCGGCATCTATTTAATGGTGCCAATCAATTTTCAATGGGGCCAATGATTTAAATCAAATATCGAATATAAACACTTTGCCGTGTATTAATAAAAGATCATAAAATTCAACATTATTTTGTCAAAACTATATTAACTTTAATTATAAATAAATGTAAATAACGCATTTTTGATTCCAGGACAATTTATCCTTCATAAAGAATGTGTCGTAAGACATGCCCGATAATATAAAAAGGTGTTGCTAGACGTATGATGGTAATGCATTTCTGATAAACTCACTTGTGTGTTTCTGTAGCATATTATATCGCCAAATTTCAATCATTTACGTCCATTATAGACACATATACCGAGGTGACTCTAAAAGTGATCCAATTTTGCTAATTTTGACACGGAGTATTAATGATGTTTCTAAATTGAAGCCGACGCGAGCGAAGCCGCGGGTAAAAAGCTAGTATGCATATATAATGATTAATTTTGTTTTTAAAACTGAATAATTATCTAACTGCGAAGTATGTGTTTGTAGTGGAGTGTTTGAAATACTATATTGTGGAAATAATACACCGTACAAAACACTATGTAACATAAAATTAAATGTTTATTGTAAGGCAATAAAACTTGTGTATTTGTAATTGTTGAAATATTATAGAATGTATAAAAATGATTTTTAACATCACTTATTTTTAAGATTCAAATGCCATTTAGAAATTCTTGGGGTTTTATTTTGTAGTCCATAATTTAATTAAAATTATTGGCACACTTCATAATAATTTTCGTTAATAAATATTGATTTATGAACCAGGATGAATACAGGTGGTTTCTATTGAAAAATAATTCTTAAGAATTCTAAATTGTTATTTAATATTCTAGTAAGCTGAGAATATAATGAAGACCCACTGGAATATCGAATACATTATTATAGGTATACCATACCAACCAACTCTACCTACAAGCAATTTACTTGCAAATACAGAGTCCCTTTGAGAGTTACAAGAAACACAATATTGGCAAACATGCATTTGATTTCCAATAATAATCGCAACAAATATAGACTTTGTGGTCTGCTAAATCGAAAATTAGCACATAGTCAAATTTTAACTAATAATAAAAGTGAATATCATGATTTAACAAAACCGAATAACCTAAATATTAGAAAATTTAACTATAACTTTGCTCTATAAATAACCTGATATGACGGAAATAAAATTGCATCCATGCATAAAAAAGATATCTTCTTAAACGAGTTCAAAGAAACGAGAAGGGTCTATATTAGATGCGTTTCGTTTTTATTTAATATAATATGTCCACCGATTCCTCGAAAACGGCTGAACCAATTTTTAAATAATTCATTTTATTTTAAAAAATAGTAAAATCTCTAGGGATGGAATAATTGGGTATGAAGATTTTAATGATATTTAAACGACATTTTAGGTGTTACCTTGATACACCTATTGTGATATTCCTCACATCACTCAAAAGGGTACGATAATTAAAGTTTAAATATTTACATACTAGTACAACGGTATAAAAAGGTATAACCGAAATCGAAATAAATAATTTCCACTTAATGGCTTCAATTTTTCAATACAATATGTCTTAGCACCGACTTCAGAAGCTATTATGTGGAAATTATATTTTTTACGTTTTGAAGTCGATTTTACTTTTTTAACTTCCCGCTTTGAAAATTAATAATTGTCAAAATTAGGAAGTTATAGATTTCGGTCCGATTTTGAGAAGGCGAGTTTTCATCAGATCTCCACGTTTTGACGTCCTAGGAAGCCGTTCCGACTATCCCCGGCTGGACTTCCAGCCGTGTGTGTGTGGATGTATGTATGTATGAATGTAAATAAAATTTTGTCGTACGATATATTTACAACAAATCAACCGATCGAGATGGGTGACACGGCGTTCGAAAGTGTTTATTGAGACTCCGAGCTGATTAGATTTTCAAGTCAATCGGTCGAGCGGTTTCAAAGATTTAAAACAAATACGTAGGACACTCAATAAGTTTTAAGATATACAAAAATTCTAGATACTATTAATATTTATTTCACATCTTTTCAAAATATTCTCCATCGTGCTCTATACAAAGTTCCATTCGCCTAAACCAACTCTGAAAACATTTTTGCCAGTCTTGATCTGACAGGTCGGAAATCTACAATTTTCCAGCATTGACGTCGACAAATGTCCACTCCGTGAAAAAAAACTAGCAACCATTTTTTTGCCGACGTTACGAGGTCTTTGCAGTTTTGTCGGTAACTGTCCTTCTGAGTAGACCCATACCGATGATTGTATTTTATTTTTCGGATCATATTGATAGATCCATGTCCCATCACCAGTAACGATTTCTGAAACACGCCTAGATGCCCCGTTTTCAAAACGTAGACGCATTTCATGGCACCAATCCACAAGAGTCTGTTTTTCGCTTTCGGAGAGCAAACGAGGGATCCATCGACAACAAAGCTTCCTCACTCAAAGATGTTGATGTAGGATGGTATGAATGCTTCCCGAACTAATGCATATAATCTTTTCGATGTCCGTATATGTGATTTGTGGGTCTTCTCGCACCAACATTTCAGTAGTCCATACATTTTCTGCCGTTATTGTTGTTTGCGGGGACCCAGTTCTTTGGTCATCTTTAAGATTAATTTTACCCCTTTTGAATTCAGCAAACCACCTAAAAATTGTTGCGCGTAATGGAGCTGAGTCCCGCAATGCTAATTGTAACTGTTGTTAACTTAATTGTTCGGTTAAACCAAATTTAAAATCATAATATATCATAGCGCGCAAATGTTCACGGTTAAGATGAAAAGCGCGGGAAGCGTTGCAGGAAAATTAATAAAACTTTTTTTTAATATTGAGCAATTGGCTTATGGAGTTCTATTTTTAAATAAATTTTCTTTTTAGAAACATATAACACGGGTGCGTTCCATTTTTAAATTTCCAGCATCTGAAAACTTATTGAGTGACCTACGTATTACAGAAATTTTTATTCAAATCTTTCTGTACCTTTAATACTATGGAATATTCCACCTTTTCTTTTGGTTAGCTTTCAGTGGAATATTTTCGCTAAGATAAAACTTTTGTCATGTCTGCCTTGATTTCGTGTCAAATTACATGTCTACTCTTATTGTTTTACACTTTTGTTATATACAACACCGACATTTGACGCAATAGTGTTCCACGGAAGCAAGAAAGACCGTCAATGTAATTCTAGAAATATTTCTTACACCGAGAATTTCTTCTGAAGCTATTCCTAAGTTCTCAAAAACATCGATTTCTTTTAAAATATCTGACCATTTACAAACTTATCTCGAAAAAATAATATCCATAAATGTAAATTAAGCTTAAAAATACATAAAAGAAGCTTATATATCTATATATACATGTAATAAATCTGTAGAAAAGTCATGTCTGTAATTCTAATATTTTCTGAAAAAACAAGTCCAAGGAACTAAATTAAGGTCACTGAAGCCAAATAAGTGGTTTATAAAATTTTTGTTTGTCTGTCTGTCTGTGTATTCACGATTTACGCAAAAAAACTACTAGACAGATTTCCATGAAAGTTTGTGTATTGGTAGTTAGGGACCCGGGGCAAATTATAAGCTTATTTTTATCCGAATAGGGAACTTCAAAAAAGTAGGGTTAATTATTTTCCTTCTTCGAGATCGTAATTTCTATTTTATATTATTGATGTGTATCTTGTGCTCTTTTTTAAATTAATAATATATTAAAATATTAATACATAAAGACTTAAATTACTGTTGACCGTTACATAGTAATTTGAACTACGCCGACAATCTATGTTTAACTTTTTCAATTTCTAATCTATAAAAAGTTTTAGTACGTATTCGTTTTTTTATTTAAAAATAAACTGATGAAAACTGAAATTATTTCAAAACTCTCATTATCCTTATAGTTTAAATAAAGATATTTTATATGTATTGGCCAGATCTTTGAATTAATAATATCATAAAATAGTCGATCATTGCGTGAAATGGTAGCATTTCATAAAATTTAACACTATATATATTTTACACTATTTAACAGACTTGACCAAATCAATGAATAAAAGTCGTTTGGCTGTATTAACAACTAAACGCAACATTGCCATTTTTTGATATTGTTATATCGTAAAATATTTTTATTACACACCGCTAGCAGCGCTAATAGCGTATTTTTGACAGAAGCAAAATTTTTAATAGAATCTACATCACTTTATGCCTAATTTATGTATTACTAGCTGATACCCGCTCGCTTTGCTATGCGCAAGATAATAGACAATAACGTAGATATAAAATATGAAGTTTTTTTTTTGGGACTATCGTTAAAACCGTTTTTAGTGAGAGTCTACATTGCGAAATGAGTAACTTTACTAAATTACAATTCAATCGGGTGTATAGTTTTAGAGATATCGTGATGAGTCATCTCTAGCGAAGCGTTGTATCTATGGTAACGTGGCAATCGTTGTTGTTTGATGAATAACATCATCATACCATATATTAGCGACAAATTGCTAACGATCTGTTTATTATATTTTTGTACTTTATGGTGTAATATATGTATATATATATATATATATATATATATATATCTGAGTACTAGAGGGTACAGTCTTGGTTCTACCACCTACGTACTGCTAAACAAACTAATATTAAGTAACTGATGAAATTAAAGAGAATTTTATTGAATACTTATTCTTGCAGCTTCAAAAATTGTCAGACTTAAAATATCCAGACCGGTGGCCACTGTCGGGATAATTTATCGTAATTGTCACTTTTAGCAAAATGACTAACAAAACTGTGTAGGTACACAAAACTGTGATTAAGGGAAAAGGTCTTTAGTAGAATAAGTTGGGTGTCTATCGGCATAGCAATATTTCACCAACTTCTTTTTTATCAAGTTCGTAATATCGTTGAATGACTAATTACTAACTAGATGTGGTCCACCATCGTGCCAACCTTGATGTCTGAGTAGTTTTAAAAAAAATCGTGGACATGATGTGAAATACGCTATTTTGCACTATGGGTAATTAGGAACCACACAGTGCATAGTTGTAAGACGTATGTAAGTTGCTTTTTTACTTTTTACTTTTAATGAGACTTGTAAAACAGTTTATCATATATTAAGATAGCTTTCATATTTTCAGACATATTAAGATTCTTGTGCCGGTTTCATAACTCACTTGAGTAAATGAACAGGCTCTTGCGAAAATATACTATAAATATCAAAGACAGCAAATTTTAAATACAGACTCATTTTTATTTTAACTATGAATGGAAATGCACTGATAAAATCTTGTAAGTCATCTGTCTAAGCCGGAATCATACCGATCCAAACGTAAATTTCATAGTACATAAGCAACCCAACCGCACCGACAGTTTAACTGCAATTTGAAGTGCCAATTTACCACGTTCTCGGTGATGAATGAAAATATGGCAAGGAAACCTGCATATAATTATTTGTAGGTATGTTATGTGAAGTTGCGTCATCCCGCGTTGGAGTCAACTCAATCAACTCTTTTTTGTCCTAAAACTTGCTGCGGCCTATGCCCAGTAGTGGGATATATGTAGGCTGCTACTTTTGTTCTTGTTGTATCCACTGCTGATCGTAGGCTTCCCCCATTGTTTGACAAATAGGCCGGATATTTGCAGTAGTAGCCAGGCTTGGCCAGCGGGTTGACAACCGCAATTTTTTATTACTTTGAGCTGTTATCAGGAAAATGCTGCCACCCATCTCCTGTTTCAGTTTCCCTCTGTTCAGTTCGCCTCTAACGATACCCACGAGACGAAATGGGGTATTAGTTTCTTTTTTGCCGCCTCTACATGGCTAATATATTTCTACTCCCGTTCAGCAATACGATTTTCCCCATAGATTGTCAAATAAGTTGGATATTTGCCGAAGTTGCCACGCTTGGCAGGTGGGTTGCCAACTGCATCTTTTTAATGTTTTAGAGCTGTAATATTCTGTATATTTCTACTCCCGTTCATGAATATAGTTCTTCCCACAACATGTGTAACGTGATCTACTCGAACGTATAAAATCCGGGATCTATTTAATGGTGCCAATCAATTTTCAATGGGGCCAATGATTTGAATCAAATATCGCATTAAAACACTTTGCCGTGTATTAATAAAAGACCATAAAATTCAACTTTATTTTGTTAAATAACGCATTTCTGATTCCAGGACAATTCATCCTTCATAAAGAATGTGTCGTAAGACATGCCCGATAATATAAAAAAGGTGTTGCTAGACGTATGATGGTAATGCATTTCTGATAAACTCACTTGTGTGTTTCTGTAGCATATTATATCGCCAAATTTCAATCATTTACGTCCATTATGGTATGGACGTAAATGATTGAAATTTGGCAATATGGTATATGTAGACACATATACCTCGGTATATGTGTTTACATATACCGAGGTGACTCTAAAAGTGATCCAATTTTGCTAATTTTGACACGGAGTATTAATGATGTTTCTAAATTGAAGCCGACGCGAGCGAAGCCGCGGGTAAAAAGCTAGTATGCTAATATAATGATTAACTTTGTTTTTAAAACTGAATAATTATCTAACTGCAAAGTATGTGTTTGTAGTGGAGTGTTTGAAATACTATATTGTGGAAATAATATACCGTACAAAACACTATGTAAAATACAATTAAATTTTTATTGTAAGGCAATAAAACTTGTGTATTTGTAATTGTTGAAATATTATAAAATGTATAAAAATGATTTTTAACATCACTTATTTTTAAGATTCAAATGCCATTTAGAAATTCTTGGGGTTTTATTTTGTAGTCCATAATTTAGTTAAAATTATTAGCACACTTCATAATAATTTTCGTTAATAAATATTGATTTATGAACCAGGATGAATACAGGTGGTTTCCATTGAAAAATAATTCTTAAGAATTCTAAATTGTTATTTAATATTCTAGTAAGCTGAGAATATAATGAAGACCCACTGGAATATCGAATACATTATTACAGGTATACCATACCAACCAACTCTACCTACAAGCAATTCACTTGCAAATACAGAGTCCCTTTGAGAGTTACAAGAAACACAATATTGGCAAACATGCATTTGATTTCCAATAATAATCGCAACAAATATAGATTTTGTGGTCTGCTAAATCGAAAATTAGCACATAGTCAAATTTTAACTAATAATAAAAGTGAATATCATGATTTAACAAAACCGAATAACCTAAATATTAGAAAATTTAACTATAACTTTGCTCTATAAATAAACTGATATGACGGAAATAAAATTGCATCCATGCATAAAAAAGATATCTTCTTAAACGAGTTCAAAGAAACGAGAAGGGTCTATATTAGATTCGTTTCGTTTTTATTTAATATAATATGTCCACCGATTCCTTGAAAACGGCTGAATCAATTTTTAAATAATTCATTTTATTTTAAAAAATAGTAAAATCTCTAGGGATGGAATAATTGGGTATGAAGATTTTAATGTACCTATTTAAACGACATTTTAGGTGTTACCTTGATACACCTATTGTGATATTCCTCACATCACTCAAAAGGGTACGATAATTAAAGTTTAAATATTACATACTAGTACAATGGTATAAAAAGGTATAACCGAAATCGAAATAAATAATTTCCACTTAATGGCTTCAATTTTTCAATACAATATGTCTTAGCACCGACTTCAGAAGCTATTATGTGGAAATTATATTTTTTACGTTTTGAAGTCGATTTTACTTTTTTAACTTCCCGCTTTGAAAATTAATAATTGTCAAAAGTAGGAAGTTATAGATTTCGGTCCGATTTTGAGAAGGCGAGTTTTCATCAGATCTCCACGTTTTGACGTCCTAGGAAGCCGTTCCGACTATCCCCCGCTGGACGTCCAGCCGTGTGTGTGTGGATGTATGTATGTATGAATGTAAATAAAATTTTGTCATACGATATCTTTACAACAAATCAACCGATCGAGAGAGGGTGACACGGCTTTCGAAAGTGTTTATTGAGACTCCGAGCTGATTAGATTTTCAAGTCAATCGGTCGAGCCGTTTCAAAGATTTAAAACAAATACGTAGGACACTCAATAAGTTTTAAGATATACAAAAAGTATTCTAGATAATATTAATATTTATTTCACATCTTTTCAAAATATTCTCCATCGTGCTCTATACAAAGTTCCATTCGCCTAAACCAACTCTGAAAACATTTTTGCCAGTCTTGATCTGACAGGTCGGAAATCGCTTCTTCGTAGGCAGCGACGGCTTCTTCGGCGCTTGAAAAAAACTTACCTTTTATTTTTTCTTTGACTTTTGGGAACAAAAAGAAATCACAAGGAGCTAAGTCTGGGCTGTAGGGTGGGTGACTTAGAGTTTCAACAGCAGATTGCTCAATAAATGCTTTTGTTCTAAGGGAGGTATGTGAAGAGGCGTTATCGTGATGCAGCATGATTCCCCGAAGCCCGGTCTTTGATCTTCTCTCCCGCACAGCTTGAAAAGCTTTGGGTAATGCAACTGTAGTATACCATTCAGAGTTGACTGACCTACAATTTTCCAGCAATGACGTCAACAAATGTCCGCTCCGAGAAAAAAAACTAGCCACCATTTTTTTGCCGACGTTGCGAGGTCTTTGCAGTTTTGTCGGTAACTGTCCTTCTGAGTAGACCCATACCGATGATTGTCTTTTATTTTCCGGATCATATTGATAGATCCATGTCTCGTCACCAGTAAACATTTCTGAAACACGCCTAGATGCCCCGTTTTCAAAACGTAGACGGATTTCATGGCACCAATCCACACGAGTCGTTTTTCGCTTTCGGAGAGCAAACGAGGGATCCATCGACAACAAAGCTTCCTCACTCCAAGATGTTGATGTAGGATGGTATGAATGCTCCCCGAACTAATGCCTACAATCTTTTCGATGTCCGTATATGTGATTCGTGGGTCTTCTCGCACCAACATTTCAGTAGTCCATACATTTTCTGCCGTTACTGCTGTTTGCGGGGCCCCGGTTCTTTGGTCATCCTTAAGATTAATTTAACCCCTTTTGAATTCAGCAACCTACCTAAAAATTGTTGCACGTGATGAAGCTGAGTCCCTTAATGCTGATTGTAACCGTTGTAAACTTAATTATTCGGATAAACCAAATTTAAAATCATAATATATCATAGCGCGCAAATGTTCACGGTTAAGATCCATCGTTTTAAATGAAAAGTGCGGGAAGTGTTGCAGGAAAATTAATAGTACTTTGTTTTTTTTTAATATTGAGCAATTGGCTTATGGAGTTCTATTTTTAAATAAATTTGCTATTTAGAAACATATAACACGGGTGCATTCCATTTTTAAATTTCGAGCATCTCAAAACTTATTGAGTGACTTACGTAAAAACGAAATAAACAAAATTTTATAGTTTTTCGAGCATTGCGCTCGGAAATAAACAGGAAGTTCCAGGGATGGCCTGCAGAGTCAACCGTTTTCCAGATTTTTTTAAAAGTTTAAACCTTTAAAACTTTTCTTTTTTATATTTTAGTGAATAAATGTATATCTGGTACATGTTTTAAAGAAATCGGTATTTTTTCATATTGAATGGTTCGGTGTTTCTTATTAGCATAGCATATATTAGAATAGCGGTATTACCTTGAGTTTACAATATAAATCTATTATTTTAAGTGAGAACGAGTTCATCTACTCTATAATTATATGGATGGAGCGGGTCCCATATCCGATTGTGGAATAATACGAACTGATAAAGAAGAATAAGTGCTTTGGCAGCACGAAGTAACATGTTGGCTCATTTATTCACTGCTCAAAATAAGCAAAAACCACTCGTTTTAAAAGTTCCATCAAGTATTCTGTCACTAGCATTCTGTTTGTAAGTTATATACAGAAAGCCTACAATGTCCTTTGTGTCGAATACAACAATGCCTTGAGAATGCTGTTTGAGGCTGTCTCGAGTTTTAATTTATCATGGTTGTTTGCCAAGCAGTGCACTTATAACATGGAATGCCTATTGATAAGTTTAAAGCAGTCACTCCACCATACCAGTACCCCTCAAATAAACACCAAACGCCAAAGCCACTTGAAAATGAATAAATATTGTGGTAAATTAGTTTTTTTTTATAATGCAGATTTAAAACTCAAACTCAAACATTTTTTTCAAACATTAAATTTTATAAATCAAACATGAAATACCAGTACCTTAAAAAAAACTTAACTTAAACCATTATAAGAGGGAAAATGTCACCTCTCCTCTGTCAACCACTCGATGCAACCTGCTGATTGGCATACAAAGCTTTGGTATATGACTGATATCAGAAAATAAATTCAAAAACACTTAATCAAAATTTTTCAGAGCGCAGCATTAACAGTGCGAGGGCCGTTATCGTTTTTATGATTTATAACTGCTATTGGCTATATGTTTACTAACCACTCTTCCCAGTGTAGTGAACAACTTTTCATGTATAAACAGTGTAGTTAGAAGAACTATTTCAATAGGATAGATAAAAAATTATAACAAAATTGTTAGACAGAAAAGGAAATGAAATAAATAAAGATAATGAACTTTCTTTCTTCTAAATTCGCTGCACTAGTAAGGAATTTAGGAAATGACTTAGAGGAGTACCGAAAAATTGCTAGATTTAAGACCACTGCTCCTGTTCGCGAGTAAGTTCTGAATGTAAAAAACCACGTAGCTTAAAGCAATATAAACAAAATAATATTTACGAATACATCATATTTGATAAAACCTTTAACAAAATCATGTTTTATTGCTTGGCATGATTCTATATATATCTAATAAAATGATGCCTAATCAAAATTTTACAAGCAAAACACATCGTAGATAAAAATAGAAAATAATAAAAAGTGTTTGAATGAAAGCGAACCTGAGGGTTTTTGAAATGAGAGTTTGCTTTGGAACAAACGACGGCGTAAGGTAAAAAGGAAAGTTTTCGTTGAGGTACGAATATGGGAGCATTTTCATTTAGTTGGAGATTTTTCCGGACCAGACTAAGGAAGTAGAAATATTTTACCTAGAAAAAAAATTGGTATAAAATAGAGTTAAATATAAATTTGTGTAATATAATAAAATATGTGTGTTATACATTTAAAGAACAATATTTTTGTAAATTTTATTTAAACGCCTGCATTGTTATTACATTTTTTGTAAATAATAAAATTAAACATACACAAAAATACTGACACTAAAAACGAATTATCGTAAAATACTTTCCATAGCTATGAATTGTTAAAATACATTGAAAAGGCAAAGTTACACTCAACTTAATGAAACAAAAATTAAATTTTAGTAATATTCCTCGACAGAATCAATAATTTACGAATTAAATCAGTTTGTACAGACAGACAAAATATACTCGTATTTTCGTAATGTTAAGTTCATGTTGAATCAAATACACAAATTTAAAAGCCCGCATATAAACTTAAAATCGAAAATTACACACAGATTTCATAAACAGGGTTATTTTGCAATAACCGGCCAAATGGGATAATTTCTTTTTGTATGGAGAATGGGCCCACCACACATTTTAGGGAAACTTAATGAAATGTATGTCGATTTATTCCTTATAATCTATAGATTACAAAATTAATATTAGTTTTACCGCATCTAACGGGAATACTGAGAAATTAAAAATTAAAATATGAATATCACAATAAACTTAAAACAAACTAAAAGCGATTTTCTAGTAGATATTATGAGTATATTATGAGTTAGAATAGTGTATATAGAATAGTACAGCTTAATAATTAATAGTATTAAATGATTGTAGGTACATTCAGTAATTATAGGTACTTTAAAATTGATGGAAAATTCTTTTAGCAGTTCCGGCAAAACATAGTGCACAGACAAACAAACGTGGTGTGGAGACTATTTTTTACAGGTTTGATTAGTGAATATACATCACAAACATCATTACAGTAATTAAAGAAATATGATTAAAGCCAAATCCAGCCGTGTAGTGGCGGTTAAGAATATCCACTACCCCATATCTTCCCGTGGGTGTCGTTAGAGGCGACTGTGGGAAATAGGCAGGAGATGGGCAGCAGCATCTTCCTGATAACAACAATATTACAAAAAAAACTGCGGTTGCCAACCCGCTCGCCAAGCGTGGCAACTATGGCAAATATCCCCCCATGATGAAAGTCACAAAGAGACGGCCCCCAGTCCCCAGCGGCCTCGCTATTCCTGGCTACGTTGGCGACCATGGTAACTGCGGGGGGTGCTAAGAATCACCGGTGGAGGTTCGGTTGCCACCTAAGACAACTCGATCTGGCAACATACAACGCACGCACCCTGAGGACTGACAAGAAGATCCTGGAGCTGGAAGAAGAGATAGACAAGTTACGCTGGCATATTATAGGATTATCCGAGGTCCAAAGAGAGGGGGAGGACACGGTAATCCTCGAATCCGGCAACATGTTCTATCACCGGGAGGGCGACCATCTGACACAAGGAGGTGTCGGATTTATGGTCCCCAAGTCTCCCGTTGATAACGTTGTAAAGATTGCGAGTGTGTCGACGAGGGTTGCGTACCTTATACTCAGAATCATCAAAAGGTATTTGTTGAAGGTCATACAGGTTTACGCACCAACCTCGGCACATGCAGATGAGGAGGTGGAGGAAATGTATGAGGATATCTCTAAAGCCATGCATTCCTCCAAAACCCACTATACGGTGTTAATAGGAGACTTCAATGCAAAACTAGGCACAAGAGAGAACTGTGAGATCAAGGTAGGGAAACTTGGAATAGGGAAACGAAACCCAAGGGGCCAGCAGCTGGCCGACTTCATGGAGAAAGAGGGATTCTTTATGATGAACTCTTTCTTCCAGAAGCGGCCCAACAGGAAGTGGACCTGGTTGAGCCCCGACGGTTCGACAAAAAATGAGATTGACTTCATTATAACGACCAGACGACAACTGTTCAGTGATGTCTCAGTGATCGCGAGGGTGAAAACTGGCAGCAATCACCGAATGGTTAGAGGCACACTGAACTTAAACGTTAAGTTAGAGAGGTCTCGTCTAATGAAGTTAACGCTCCGTCCCCCTCGTGCTCTAGTCCAAAGTCCCGAAACCTTTCAGCTTGAGTTACAAAACCGTTTTCAGTGCCTAGAAGACTGCAATGCAGTGAGCGATATGAATGACAAGCTCGTGGAAATTGTCCATGCGGTCGGAGCTAAGTTCTGTAAGAACCGTCGCAGAAGAACACAAAAACTCTCCGATCACACTCTGAATCTCATGGCTGTTAGACGGGAAAAGAAGCTGCAGTCTTCAACAGATTTGACAGCATACAGGCAACTGAACAGACAGATCTCCAAATGTATGCGGCGGGACTTACGCAACTTCAATACAGCTTGTATTGAAGAAGCAATTGAGCGGAACCAAGGCTCCAAAGTCTTTGCCAGAGATCTGTTTGCCAGAAAGAGCCAACTATCAAAGTTGAAGACCGAGTGTGGCAGCAACGTTTCCAAGACACCTGAGATTTTGAGGGAGACTGAGAGGTTCTATGGTACACATCATCGTTGGAGCCACACACAAGTGTGAGTAACGATATAAGAGCAAGTCTTATTCGACACTATTCCGATGATATCCCGGACGTCAGTCTGAGCGAGATTTGAATGACTCTCCAGCACCTTAAAAACGGCAAAGCCCCAGGCGAGGATGGAATTACAGCGAAATTTCTGAAAACGGGTGGAAAACCGGTACTTGAAGTCCTTCAGAAGCTCTTTAATTCCGTCCGCCATTGTGGGACTACTCCGGAGGCGTAGAGCAGAAGTGTGGTGGTCTTGTTCTTCAATAAAAGCGACAAAGCTCTCTTGAAGAACTACAGACCGATTTCCCTTCTGAGCCGCGTCTACGTGCTGTTTTCGAAAGTTATTACGTATCGTCTCGCAAGCAGACTCGACGACTTCCAGTCCCCCGAACAAGCCAGTTTCCGAAAAGGCTTTAGTACCATAGACCACATACATACCCTTCGGCAAATTGTACACAAGACCGGAAGAGTACAATCTGCCACTTTGCCTTGCGTATGTGGACTATGACAAAGCCTTTGATTCCGTCGAAATTTGGGCGGTGCTACAGTCCCTTCAACGGTGCCAAGTTGACTGTCGGTATATCGAAGTGCTGAAGTGTTTGTACAGCAGGGCTACGATGGCTATCCGAGTACAGAATAAGAGTACGAAACATATCCAACTGCAGAGAGATATAAGGCAGAGTGACGTTATATCCCCGAAACTCTTCACCGATGCATTGGAAGACGTTTCCAAGCTACTGGATTGGAAAGGATACGGTATTAACATCAATGGCGAGATAATCACTCACCTTCGATTTGGCGACGATATAGTCCTTATGGCAGAATCGCTGGAGGCGCTAAGCACTATGCTCAATGACCTCAATAGTGTCTCCCAACGGATAGGTCTTAAGATGAACATGGACAAAACAAAGATCATGTTTAATGTCCATGTCACACCTATTCCGGTAGTTGTAGTTGCTATATTTACCTGGGACAAATAGTTCGACTAGGTAAGTCCAACTCCGACCGAGAGGTCAATCGACGGATTCAACTCGGCTGGGCAGCGTTCGGAAATTGCGACACAACTTCTCGTCAAGTATACTTCGATACTTGAAAACGAGATTGTACAACCAGTGCGTGTTGCCAGTGATGACCTATGGAACTGAGACGTGGTCCTTCACTGCTGGCCGTATGAGGACGCTCAAGGTCGCTCAACAAGCTATGGAGAGGGCTATGCTCGGAGTTTCTCTGCATGATAAACTTAGAAATGAGGATATCCGCAGTAGAACCAGAGTAACCGACATAGCCCAACGGATTAGTAAGCTGAAGTGGCAATGGGCCGGCCATATAGCTCGAAGAACCGACAACCGATGGGGAAAAAAGGTTCTCGAGTGGCAGCTTCGTACCTGTAGGCGAAGTGTAGGGCGACCCCCCACTAGATGGAGTGACGATCTGGTAAGACATGCAGGAAGTCGATGGATGCAGGTGGTTCAGGACCGTGCTTTGTTGGGGCTGGTAATAATGATGATGATGATGATTAAAGCCAAGATGAATAACGGATATTATGTCCATTTATAATATTACATTTACATGCTATATAGTAAGAAAGATATTTTAAACTTTATTGTATAAGGATAAAACACAAAGTAAAATGCCACTGCATTTATTGTTGTAATTATATCCAAAGTAGTATATTAATAGTGGAACAGACAGACAGACAGGTGCGGTGTTAAGACTTTGTTTTAATATGTTTTGGGTGATTAGTAAAGTTGCAGTGTGTAAACTTTGTTTTAAAATAAATCAACTGATTGGTTATCACACACCAAACACAATAATATCATGTTTATCTATGTTATTACACACTGATAAATATGAAGTAAGATGTTTTAAACTGGTTGTGTAAAGATAGCAAAACACATGTATAATTTAATTGTATTTATTATTGTCAATCATTGTCATTTCAAAAGATATTTCAAAATAACTTGATAACAATATGTCCATTTATGATATTTTAGGAATCAGAAGGATATTTTCAATGTTATGAGATATGATATAAAACTGTTGTATTCAATATCCACATATATTCTAAGCGATCCACCTGAAAAAGTTAATTATTTTTCTATACTTTTTGCAATCTAAATAGCGTGTGGGGTCTATGTTTATGTTTGTATTGATTTACATTTCAAACACTATAAAGCCAAAAAAAACACGTCCACGTATGATATTGTTAGGAATCAGAAGGAAATTTTCAAAAATAAGAGATATGAGATAATTACTATACTTCAATGTCAATAAACTAAATTTCCATATTTCTGTCAGTATTTTGTTGTCTCTGTCTGTATGTTAAATGAATAAGAAATTATTATAAAATATACACCATTTATCAGCTCCAGATGATCAAATACAGAAGTAGTAATTATGGATTTACATCAACACTATTTCACTATGTAATAGTTGTCTGATTTCTTAATTTCCCTGGTTTCATGTAGGGGAAAAGGATATTATTTTTATATTAATTATCTGATAGTAGATGACAAAATAATATTACAAGATAGATACAAAATAATATATCCTTTCTGCAAAGTTAACAACACATCAGTCATAGGATAATAGAAGCATCTGATCAACAAGGATATAACCATTACACAAGTAAAAATGGCTTAACAAGTTACAATACTTATGCAAACTGTATATTTGCTTCTGGTACAAATAATTAGGTACTACTTATTTACATATAAATATATGTACTATCTATACTGTCTATCTACTATGGCTGGCATAAATTTAGGATCCATGTTTGATGCCATTTGGTATTGTCAAGTTTATGGAGCAACTTGCTGAATACATAAGGTATTTATACCTAAATGCAGTTAAATGAATCGCTCTCCAAAGCTGATGAAGCTACATCAAATAGAGAAGCTTCCTTAAATACCTCGACCCATAGATTCTAATTTTCTTGTAACATACTTCTTTTATGTATTTATTCTATTATTTAATTTAGATTTTACTAATAACATAAAACTTTAATACTTAACATACTATACCTTAACACTTTTGACATACCAATTAGGTTCTAAGACCGGTGTCTGTCATTTTTTTTAGGTAATTCATTATAAATTATAGATCTTAATATTTAGATTTTCCAAAATTCTAGATGTAAAAGTAAACTCTTGTATTACATACATACTCTTATGTTAATTAACTAAACTCATTAGGTTTCATTTTCCAATTTCGAATGTCATTGGTAATTACCATGCGACCACAAAAAAATAAAAAGGAAATATAGACAATTTGGAATATTATAATACTTGGCTAACCTGCATTATATTATCCATATTATATTGAACACTTGTGCATCGATGAGGCGATATTTATTTTATTGTCTTTTAAACAAATAAGTATAAACTTTTTTCTATTAACTAATTTTGCTACCAAAAATTATTTTAAAGTATATAACCACTAACCACAGACTTTATTCTTACAGTAGTGATGCAACTAGAACTCTGTTTTCACTCGATTCAATCGAGTGAATTTGTGTAACTCGGTACTCGAGTGAAAATAAATTTTGCTCGAGTCCGCTTGCACTCGAGTTACCGAGTCAACTCGGCGCACCGTGTAGATTCGGAGAGCGCTAGATAGATGTTAGTTCACTAATTCACTAATTCTATTATCTAATCAACTAATTCACATAGTATAAGGCGCTACGGGTGACGTCACTGGTTACATCCAAATTCAAACTTGCATCTGGCATGTTGTAAAGAAATATGAACTTAGTTTGATTTATAATATCGTGATTGTGCTATCATTGTTGTTTATTTTTTGTTACTTCGTGTAAGTAGTGCATAACATAAAAGGTGATTTTAATATACTTGTATGGTTAAAATATGAGTGATATCAATAAAACAACAAAACAAAAATCGTCAGTGTGGCATTATTTTGAAAAAAATCAAAAGCAGTAAAAAGTAAAAAGCAGTTTATAGATTTTGAAATACTACAGATATGAAAAAAAAAAATGGAAATACTACAAATAAATAAATAATAAATATTTGTATTTTATTTCATATTGCCACATTTAACATTTTAAAAAAAGGTACCTATTTAAAAATGCTTTAACTAAGGTAATCGCTATTCTCAACTCAAGTGATAAACTTCAATCGATGCAGGGACTGTAAATAGTTAATTTGAATAACTCAAAAACTCGAGTACAACTAGTGACATGATAAATTATTACTAACCCGCGTTACTCGAGTCACAAAATTCTACTCGAGTCGCATCTTTATCTTACGGTCAATGCAGTGTCTGTCTACAATTTAGTGATTAACTCGACTTACTAATTTGAGCAATTTATTGATATATTATGTAATATCAATAAACTGATTAAAAGCCCTCTTACATTTCGGTTTTACGCAAATTTAGGTATTTTGCGCACCGAGCGGGCGGCGAGCAACGCGAGCGGGCGGCGAGCAACGCGAGCGATACTTTCTTTCATATCTATTCACTCGCTCGCACTATGATACTGTGAGTGTGGTGACTAAGCGATCTTGATCTTCCGTAATACAAGTTTTCTTATAATGGAGTTCAGTGGATGGAAAATTTTTGGGGTGTCATTTTAATGTTATCTAATTAATTTATTATAATCTATTTTGATATAGTTTTCATTATTTATGAACCTTAGTGTTGAAATAAGTACACATAAATATTTTAATTGTTACGCAGTAATAGATTGTTAACCGACGTCGGTTAATAATAGATTATATCTACCACCGGTAGCATAGTGGTATAAATAAATAAATAGTGCGGTTGCAACCTGTTTTAATAAATAAAACAACCAAATATAACTATTTTTTTAATCGGTACTTACAGTCAATTACCATATTTTTTTAATAGAAAAATATTTGCCGCAACAGCATTGATGGAGCTTTTCTCGAGTCGATAATTTCAGGCAGTACTCACTTTTCATAAAAAGCTTGTAACTTGGGTAACATATTCAAAATCCAAAATTGGTCGTTTTTGTAGATTTTTAGTACTGCTTTCTCCAGAAATAGGATATTTCTTTTTTTACGTTTAGTGACGTATTGATACTTGTATTTATTTTTCCCCATTCCGACTGGTAAGAAAGCTCAGCTACAATCAAAATAACTATAATGAGTTAACTATCTGGTATAATAATAATGTGCGAACTTTATACTAATTGAAATATATTGTACGAAAGTAAATACGTACAACGATCAAAAACTGCGGTCGTAGTTGACGATGCTCTAGCACGCACACAATAGCAGCGCCTATACGGCAATCGACGCACACTATGATAGTATCGAAACGACGCAGCGCGCGAAATCAACTGACGCAGGTCCAACCTCGACAAGCGCTCGCGCGATAGTGATCGCAGATGGCCGGCGCAGTGAAATATTAGGTACTTTTATTTGATTAATTAAAAAATAATAGTAACGAATTTAAAAGTAAAAATAATAGTAGAGTTTAAGCAAATGTTGATGATTATTTTGGTATAAAGGAGAATCCCAGATTTACTATAGAACTTTGCCCCACCCAAAAGCGTGATATACACGAATGCCGTATGCAACAATTTCTTACCGCTTTATTACTTCATTCAAATTATATAATTTGAATTCTCTAGAACTTGCGATTTTTTTTTGAATT
Organism: Parnassius orleans; assembly: GCA_029286625.1. Lineage (NCBI taxonomy): Eukaryota > Metazoa > Arthropoda > Insecta > Lepidoptera > Papilionidae > Parnassius > Parnassius orleans. The sequence goes on from JAGSMP010000074.1 coordinate 917,848, forward strand.
GTCTCTAATAATTACATTTACCTTATGTTTTAGAACAACATTCTTTGCAGTTCATTGTAATAGCAAAATGTAAATTGTCTAGCGCTAATGATATATATAAATAAGAATTTAAGGAGCCTAAACATTGGAAAAAGGGGTTCGTTTGTATAGGAACTAAAAGATCCTTACACAGTATAACACAAGCACCACTTGTTCTTCCCCTCGTTGCCATTACGTAAAAATAGCTATTGGTCGCGTGCCCATGCTTGTGTTGTTCTACTAGATCATTATTTTACTAAGTGGTAGGACTCCTTTTCTGTCTGGGAGTCCGTGCGTCGAGCAGCAGTGGGTGCACTCCTATGTTTCGGTCTGAAGGGTACAGAGAGCTAGTATAATTAATTGCAGGCTGTAATTGTAATGCATTTCATCTTAGTAATTTGAAGCGACAAAGTACCTTAACGTAGCCTGCTTTGTTTGTGTGACTTACCTGACGGTAAGTAAGCGGGATGTGATTTCGTTTGTCACTTCAAATTTTGGTAGTTGATTGTGTAACATAATATTATGTTTTTTAACGTGGTACAACCACGCCGCAGCTATGCTATACTCGTATATGTATAGATTGCTGCAGTACAAATAGGTCGGCTCAACCGGGATAGGACCACGATCTTACAGAATATCAGCGTAAAATAATAGCTAAATGCTACTGTTTGGTATGGTGAGTGTAGAGAACCATATACTATTTTAACCGGTAACGAGGCATTCCATCTAAGTCCTCAGGGGTGACAACGCATCTGCATTTTGATACTTAATCGTTGATACATGCAGATGTCTATAGGTCATTGCATCCACTTACCATCAGGTGGACTGTGTACTCGTTTATCACCTTTATTCTATAAAAAAAAACGTAGCCTTCCTAATGCTAGGACATACCATTTCCTATCATAAACTTTTAGCAGGTGATTAGGCATGATTTCCCTATTAATTCACTATTTCTTCTGGAAGTTTCTTTTTTTCGTTACCATTAGCTTCTACAATAATATTGCGAATCCAATTTGGAGCGCGAAATGCCCGCCATTTACTCTCACGGAGTCCCATACCCATCCCGCCCGTACCTCTCCCCTCTGTTTTTTTTTACTTTATTGAAATTCGATCGTTTACATTTTTAGCTATGTGTTTGAAACTATTTTATTACATAATTACATAAATTAAACATACATTGGTCATAAAATGCGTATTGCACATTGCTTTGTTTAAGTATGGCGTTATAAAAATTAATTTCACATATTTATACTCTCTACCTCCCCACGATTAGTGTAAAATAAGCCCTGTTGTAATAGAAATAGCAATAGAAACTATTTTATTCAATATAGTTAAAAAGTTTTATGAATAATACGTGTTGAAATTCACTGTTACGTTTAATTTACAACTGGTTCAGAAAATCCATCTGTCCTGGGAAAAACCAGCAAGAAACAGGGTGAGACTTTGTCTTCAACAAATAGGCATGTAAATAGAGACTAAACATCAAATAAAAACAATAGAGACTGACCATGGTTTCATTGTCAGTAAGACATAGGTCTTTTATCTCACTGGCAAAATGGTATGAATCCTTAGTGTGTGCTCTTGTGTCCTCTGAGTGGTGATAGTATTTTTGCTGAGTGTTACGCCAATCTGTAAGTTGGCGAATCGATCTTACTCACTATTGTACGTAATGTCCCTCGTAACCATGGGTGTTGGAAAGCACCCGGAACGTCGAGAATTTAAAAAATAAGTATAATTAAACGCGATAGAATCCGTAAAAGTAGTTTTATTCAACATCAAATAAATGTGCATAAATTTTAAAGTTAAACCACGTTTATTACTTATAATATATCTCCATCTTCATAAGCTGTTTGCTATCTTAATACTTATCCTACACGTGTAAGTTATTAATACTTATCCTTAATATATAAATATAAGTTGTACTGTCTGTATAAAGTACCAAAATCAATTTTTCATTGAATTTTCGTTTTATTCGTCTTCATCAATTACGACTCGTAATTTCTTTGATGTCGTGCCCAACCAAGATACCACATTATAGGCATTATATGACAACAACAACCAACAGTCCTATTACCTAGAACACAACTGCAGCAATATCCTAAAATTGAATTTATTGCACTACTACTAGGGTCCCTATCATACAATATATACGTAAAATAGAATCTCCTTCCGATATGCCTTAACTTTGTTCTGCAGTTTCCTTCACAATGCGCCATCACTTCTTGTAAATGTTCCAATTCTGGGCACACCTCTATTAAATACAGGCCATTTTCTCTCATGTGTCCACCGTAGTATGATCGCGCTTGTTTAACTTGTTACGGTCCTAAAGCTATAGCAATCAAATCACTTAAAGATAACATTGGAAAATTCTGCAGTTGTGGTAGGTTTCAATCGATTCTGGAAAAACAAATCCTACGCCTACTTAAATTATAATTTTAAACATATTGTACTAAATAATTAGGAACATTTAAGAAAAGCAATGCTCTAAATATAATTTCTTGAGCATCTGGCCGGTCTTGAATGAGTGGATGAAAGCGATTAATCAAGGCTGCTGCAATCCGAAAATCATCCATTAGATGCAGTGAGGCCTTATTAAAGAAATCTTGCTTAAATAGTTTGAAATCTCATTTGAATCTACCATTTACAATTTCTACTACCCATCTGCACAAAGATACGCAGCGGCTTTTATTAGCTTGTAATGCTGTTAATTGTGCTTCGCCTTCACCCACAGATTAAGGCATAAATACTTTATAGCCATGAGACTCTAGAACTGGTAAAGAGTCTCCAAATCCTCTGTCTAGAATAAAAATATCCCCTGCTCTAAAAATTATCTCATAGGCCTATTCTCATTTTCAAATAAATGAATCATTATTTCAGCATCAGTTTGTGTTGCTGCATATGGGCCTGAAACAACAATAACATGTCCATTATATGCTACTACGAGAAAAGGCTTTATTAAATTTTGATATTTATGTAAGCTGTAAGTATTTTCTGGTGTAAGTAGATGATACTTTTTTGGATAAATACGTATGTACTAACAATTGAAGGCATTTCTCCTACTGTTACATTTGGGCTGCCAAGACTGTTTGGAATTAATAAATTCCGCTGAGCTACTTCTTCTCTCGTAGTATGCTGCAAGCCAACACAATTATTAACAAAGTGATGCATAAAATAATTTCTCATTTTTATTAAATAGGATTGTAATGTAGAGCGTGGAATGTTGTACAGTGTTGATAATCTGTTATCACTATCACCAGTCCTGAGTTTAGTTAGATATATTGCTAAGCAAGTTTTCCCATTGCTCACATTTGCTAAAATAGGTATTTCATTATATAAGGATACAAATTCAGTAACAGTCAGACCAGTCCAGCGGCGGCAAATATAGTTAGGCATCTCATTCACATTTTCAAAATTAATCTCATCTATTTTTCTTTCCAGGATACGAATTAAGTCTTCTATTCGTGCTGTAAAACTACTTTTGCTATTTTCGTTTAAAAGCGACCATTCGTTAGCATATAGATGTGTTTTACAGACACGAGAATCTATTAGAATATACATTTTGTATTGCTTAAGAAACATAACCTTAATTAGCATAGGAATTAAATGCCAAGATTGATTAGCGCAGCCCTGAAATATGCAGTATCGTGACGTATTTGCGACACGTTTATACGTTTATAGTGAGGTAAACTAATTTTTGCAGACTGTACAACATGTGCTGTAGGAATCTGCTGTTCTTCAAGTAGAGGCGGTGGTGAGATTACTGATATTGCTTGTTGATGTTCAGTTTCATGTTCATCCACTCGTTGGCTTCTATAAACATTTTGAGATAGTTGACGAGTAGCTCGCATCCAACACTGATACAACTGGTGAATGAGTGTATGAATATCTTGATATCACCTGTAAGAATACCTTTCGAGAATCAAAAGAGATATTTAATACACTTTTTAATTACAATATCTTTAAAGCATCGTATCGAAATCCAAGAAAATACAAAATGTTATATAGAAAGATGTTAAATAGCCACTATTTAAGCATTTGGCTGCGGCGTTGCGAATCGATTCCCAAACGAAACAAGAATTTATATGGCTTCAAATATTTTTTTCATATCTGAGTGTTTTTCCATGTTTCATCATCATTTCTACCAAAAGACTACTTCTGAACATAGTCCTTTCTCATAAATTGCCTCACAGGGAATATATTATACTATAGTTGCTGCGCTTTGCAGATGGGTTGGCTTCCACAGTTTTAATTTTTGAGTTGTTATCAGAAATATGCTACTGCCTATCTCCTTGTTTTTTCCCTCTGTCGCCTCTTACGATGCCCACGAGACGACATGGGGTAGTGGATATTCTTACTAGGGCAAAACACAGTAAGCTTTTATGCATGTAAAACTTCAAATAATATGTCAGTAGCACATGAATCGCCATGTATTAGCGTCGTAAAAGAATCATCTTTATCCTGAGGGTGTCGTAAAAGGTTATAAATAGAAATTAAACAGGGGACGGACAGCAGCATCCTCCTGATAACAACTTAAAATAATTAATAAACTGCTGTTGCCAACCCACCTGCCAAGCGTGGCATCAATGACAAATACCCCCTTAAGAGGCAATCTATGAGCAATACTTATGTTCAGTAGTAGATTTTTGATAGGCACTATCATATATTATAATATCATAATCTTGTTAGACATTGTCCATCATTATCATTACTTCGGCCTATTACATGTCCACTGATGAATATAGGTTTTCACTTAAGACAGCCTCAAAACACGACCCTGAATAAAAAAGACCACATTGTAGGCATCCCATGAAAGTATAGCAGCTATTAATGAATTATTGGCTTCAAATGTGTGATATCTTACACATTGTCTAGCTTCCAAGGCAGACCGTCCACATTCTAGACATACGTGCGTATGGCCCAATTCTCTATCAGCATTCATATGTCTATTTCTTCAATACTCATTCAGAAGCGAGAAGCACTCTTGACAGGTTACAGCTGCTGGTGAAAACTAACAATTGTAAACAGACATCAGAACATAGTTCATAAAATGTAATTCCAAGTAATGTTAACGAATTATAAAATTATTTTTCAAGATATATATTACTATCTATATCTGAAGGTGTAAATATTTACAGATTAGTAATAAATAAGCAAATACGACAACGGCAGGACCATATCTACTATATAAAAAGCTATTAAACTAAACATACCTGTTGTAAACATCTCCATGTTGAAAGAAGAGTTAACATTGTAGTTGGCAATGAGGCCACGAAATGCCTCTGCATCCTATCAACGCAAAGATGACCATTAAAGCAACTCAACATCATGGAAAGTAAGCAATTATCAGAATGTCCATGGTTAGACGTGATCGAGTCCGTATAATAAAAGCATAAGTCGTCAGCAGAACCAGGAAAAAGTGCAACGGTAAAGAAAGCGGGAATCAGCACATGCAAAATGTAATATAATCAATATATTTCACAAGCACAAATCAGTCAATGTGTGAAAATATTCGACATTAATTTGACATACGTACTTACGATATTGACACAATGACGTGATCATCATTTTACAAAATGCACGAAAATCCATGATTGTTATTCAGTAATTTATAATTATTTTCGACTTATAATTCATAGGTTATTTAAAAAGAAAATAAATATTGATAGTTTCATATTATTTTTATATGATAAAGACTATAAAAATAGTCTTTGTCATATAAAAATATTGCTTTATAATTTTTAATAGAAATAGATACTTTTTCGTACTTTTTACTTTTTTACTTTTACTTATTCGTACAAAGAAACGCAAATGTTATTAGGAAAGACTGGAAATGATATATAATATACATTAATCATTGAATTCCCCTTTTTTAAATAATATTTTACCGCAAGTTGTGCAAAAATACGATTTATCACAAAATAGTTCAAAATTCCTAAGATTATTTTACATAATTATATTTACCTTTTTTGTACAAGGTGGGGCACGATCTGGCATTCTCCTTTTACGTCAAAATGATGTAGAACTTCGGAGATATTAAAAAGCTAAGAGGCTTAAACTATGTGTTCTTTATCCTGAGAGTGTCGTAAAAGGTTATAAATAGAAATTAAACAGGGGACGGACAGCAGCATCCTCCTGATAACAACTTAAAATAATTAATGAGAGAAATGAGGACAATCATAATAAAAAATTCAGCACAGGGAGGGAAGATTTGTATTAAATGATTCAGAGTCAGATTACATAGCTACATGCGTCACAGTTCATCATCATCATCACCATCATTACTACTGCTGAACATAAGACTTCCCTAAGGAATGACACAAAACTCAATCCTGAGCCACATGAATCCCATCAACTCAGTAGCCTAATGGTAGAGTGCAGACCGCAAACTCAAAATGCCGTGAGTTCAAAACCGCCATTCGGTTACTTGTATTGACGGGAATGCTTTCGCACACATCCGTGGCCTCACCAGCGCCAGCCGCCTCATGGCAGCACATTCTCGGTAGAGGGATTCGTTCATCTTTTCCTACTATGGTCCGCCTTGCCTACATAACCACCTGCGCAACGTAACATCTCTATCGGCCAAGAAAACCGAGCTCTCGGTTTTTAATATCAATGGCAGTATGTTGTCTCATGCCGTAATACCAATAATTGGTGATGAAGTTTGCTTCTTCAGGACAATCTTACCTTTTGTATGAGAACTAATTGTTCTCTAGAGAAATTCGAGGCAAATATAGGTGTTAGCAAAATGGGTCGATTTTTCTGTTATTGCTCTCGTTTACAGAACACTATTACTACACCGAGTAAGTACCTAGATGTTACAATTAGCGCCGCAGCGTACTAGACCGATATGTTTCAACCCCACACGTAAGTTTATGAATTGCTACAACTGCACAAACTTTCCGTCACATATTTGAAATTAGTAAATCGCAATGGTGAACTTTATATAATTGTTGGCGTAGAAGGGAATCCTATCGGTAGACTACGTTTTACAGCAGATAATTTATCTAACGGTCATTTTGATGCTTATTTAAATTAAGAAACCCAAGGGTTTAGTTTGCCCAGTTCGTTTCATGGTTCGTTTATGGGCCCATCTGTTGGTTCGTTAGTTAGTTTGTCTGATTTACTGCCTAACTGAATGTTTTCACGAATATTGTCATTCTAGGTCTTCACGACACTTAAAATTACGAATATATCACCACCACTTATCATAACAAAAGCACTAATTCTTCGCGAACGAAGTCACCGGCGCAGCTAGTATGTATAAGTTATGGACCAAGTGATTAATAGGGCATTATTCATAATGCCCAGGCAATATGAGTAATGCACAATAAGAGTAGGCAATATGAAAAAAAAAACTATTGAAATATAAAAAATTAATGAAAAATAATAATATAAAAAAAGGTTATATCAAATTGCGCAACAGTTACGTAGCAATATTCATAATGACTAGATAGTGTGATAAATAATGAAGTTCAAATCAGTAATAATTACATAGCTCGATTTCAATGGTCATTATTCATATTGCCCGGGCATTATAAATAGTGCCCTGATTATTCACTTGGTGCATAACTTATACATATTATACAACATGTAACAAAATCCCTCTGATTCCGTTAAGTGCGTTATCGGCATCAGTATTCAAACGTATAGATATAACTTTACTTCAAAGAAAAAAGAATGAAAAATATTTGCAAATTAAACTACATACGTTTTATTACCTCTAACTGACTCGCGCAACGGTAAAGCAGGGTTTGTGAAATATTGTGAAAATAATCACACTCCACGGCCAATGCAGAGGTAATAAAAGCACATACAATTGGCAAATATAAATTTATTTTAATTTTATTATTTTTTAATTTTTTTATGTATAAATACTGATTCTGATAACGCACCTTACGGGAATCACATGGTACTTGTTACATGTTGTATTGTTTACTTTAGAAATGTACAATAGGTATAGGTATATAAAAATTTATATTTTAACAATTTAGAGTAATAACAACCTGATTATATACAGTTTTATAGCACATATCGAAGCCGTTAACGTAGAAATGGAAACATATAAAACGGCGTAACGGAGCCTGTTTAACATATATTATACATTGAAAACTGATGTTCGGTACTTTACAGTATCCAATGAAAGTAAATCGAAGGTTTGTATATAAGCACAGAGCAAATAGTTTTATACACGTCCTATAAATAACTTGTCCCATTTCACACTCCTGTACTATAAAACTAATATTATTTAAATCGGGAACATATTTTAAAGTAACATATTTAGTAAATGAAGGATATATTATTGTATATCTTCTATATACTAAAGTTTTAAAAAATTGTCACAGCCCCTAAGCTTATCTGAGAGTGTTTAGCTTTACCTAAACCTCACAAAAGTATAAAGCTATATTATAATTATTAATATAGTATATTTTATTTATTAAACACTATCTTCACCAAAATATCTATAAAAGTATTAAAATAACCTATACATGTCCCAATGGCTAATCTCAGTCCTCCTCTCATTCCTCAGAGGGTTTTTAAGACAAGGAAGTATCCACCGCGCTGCCAAAATGCTTGTTAGCGGATTTTACATGTTTTTAAAAGATTTTCTATTTCTCAGACATGCATATTTCCTTACGATGTTTTTTTTCGCCGAGTACTTGGTAAATCAGCACTTAAAATGGCGATTAACAATTTCATTGGTGACGGGGATCAAACTCGGGCTGTAAAATTTACGGTAATCGCTTAGCTACTGAGCAACAACGGCTCTACCATATATTACCTGTATAGTTAATGTTTAAAGCTGTGAAAATATAAATTTAAACCGTTTCAAATTAAAAAAATAAAAATGTGGCTGGATATGGGTGTAATCCAATCTGGCCATCCTGTCAACTTTCTGTTTGGTAAGTTTTTAATCAGTTTCTTATGGCCAAAGACCCGCTTACTCTACGGCTTTTGCTTTGCCGCCGGTATGGACCACACTAGCACGAGGTGCAAAATCGCGGAGTACCATTTCTATAAAAACGGTCATGCTCTTTTTAGTTTCAAAACCGTTTCTGAATGGGGTCTTGGGACCAGAGGCGGGACAGAGAGTGAGTTCTTCTAGCAAAATGACAATTATACGAATATAATATGCGTTTCTAACTTCCATCTCCAATCCCCACCCATTACTGATGCTCCAGTGTTGCTAACTTAATACTTCATAATAGGTACTGCGCTAGCAGTTACTAATCAACAAGAATGTTACAATATGTACTGCGGTTGCAGTTACTAATTAATAGGAATGTCACACTTTATAACAGGTACTACGGTAGCAGTTACTAATTAACCAGCAAGTTATAATTCAATTTCATATTTTGTGCCCCAAGTTCTTTTTTCTTTCTGTTTATAAAAGTCACAAAAAAGTAATGTGCTTTTTCACAAACATATTTTTGACAAATCGAATCAAATATCTTTAAAAGTCTTTTCAAAATAAATAATTTCTCCTATATATTATGTTCATGCCAACTTTGTGTTTAGACACTATAGATATTTATTAATTTCATAACCACAGTTATATCAACAATGTAGTAAGTAGCAGCTAGTTATTTAGCCAACGGAATTCAGTAATTCGCTATTAAGATCCAAGGTATTTTGAATGCTTAATAAGACATTCCAATGGAAGGATCAAATAGTTAAAACTGTAGTTAAGTGGAACCACTTTGAAATATAATGGTATTTGAAATAAGCAACTTTCGTTAAAAAGGTACTGAATATAGAAAAAGCTAGTAACTAATATGGTACTAGCAAAATGATGACATAAGGATCTGAGACGTGTTCCATCACTGCTGGCCAGTTAAGGATGTTTAAAGTCGTATAACAATGATATGCACATATACATACTTGTCATTTTACATCATCGGAAGTAGTGCTAGTAGCCATCCCATTTCTTCCCGTGGATGTTATAAGAGACGACTAATAGGAAATGGCTGAAAAATCTCTTCGCTTCCGATAGATTGCGGGGTACTGCTTTAATACCTTGCGGTACAAGGAGAGATTTTTTATATGAATTTTAAAAATTTCAGCCAGTGAAAGGAAAGGGCTAACTCCCCAACACTCTAGGGAGTGAAGTAAACCCCTGTTATGTGATACAACGTCCGCGGCCCAGCCACAGTTCAACCTACTGTCGCTGATGTAATTTAAGAGATGCTTTAATATTTTTGACAAAGTTAACAGTAGTCATAGTTATTTTAATAATAATTCGGATAGTAAAATACCTAGTTTTAGATATTATTATAAGTGAAGAAAGTATAATACATTCATATTAAACATTTATAGACCAAAATCGCAAGCGAAAACGAAATGATTATTTTCTACCGACTTCAAAAAGGAGAAGGTACTCAATTCGACTGTATGTTTTTTTATGTGTGTTACAATATGTCATAACTTTTTTCTGGGTGAACCGATTTCGATGATTATTTTTTTATTGCATGCGTTATGCGCAAATCGCGTGGGTATGTCCTACTAGCCCCTAAAAATCAAGATTCCAACGTTTTGTCGCATGTAATCGTATCTAACAATCATATTGAACATATAAATGATATAAAAAGCACATTGTCAGAAAGATAAATGATTGTTGAACTTATAATTTTTTTTCTAAATCGATAATTGCTATTTTTACATTAAAAGGTGGTTTTAGTAGCTTATGGTGTAGATATATCAAGTCCGCATGGACGGGTAAACACAATAACTTTTGAAAATATCAATTGTTCAACTCAATCTATTTTTTAATCTCTGCATCTATCATGTGGGTAGCCATGGAATGTAAATGGCAGTTTAATTTTGTTTTGTTTAGTTATAAAAATTTTTTTTCGCCTGAGAAATCCCGAAATTTTCGGTGTTTTAAGCAGCCTTGTTTTAATTTATTTTACTAAATACACTTTGCCTCACCTCACCTCACACCGGGCTTAGCCACCGTCGTGAGTGGATTACTGTATCGTTTGTTTACAGCGGCTCGTGCTGAATAATATCGATCGCTGTAGAAATACAAAATATTTCAAAAACCAAATTTGATACATACTTGACCAAGGTTATTATTTTTATAATCACAGATTTTTATTACAATATTTTGTTGCGCTAAAAGTACGTAGGATTTATATATAAATATACTTATACGTCTTGGACTTTATGGAGTGACCTGAAGGTGTACTTCGGTGAATGCTACTGGAACTCCTCGAAGAGTAGCACTAGGTGTGCCGAGTTTGGCCACGTTTGCTAGTTATGATAAGACCTTACCTCCGGACTTGATAGAGTGACCTGAAGGTGTACTTTGGTGAATGCTACTGGAACTCCTCGAAGAGTAGAACTAGGTGTGCCGAGTTTGGCCTCGTTTTGTTAGTTATGATGAGACCTTACCTCTAGACTTCATATGGTAACCTGAAAGTGTACTTCGGTGAATCCTACTGGAACTTTTTGACGAATAGAACTACAATTAACAAATATTTTTTAAATTGTAGTTTATTTATTAAAGTTTAATTTTTTCACGATCATACGAGGGTGCGTTTTTAAGTTCGCAGAATGGGTAGGTAGGTAATAAGTGGGGACGTCGCTGAATTACGTGCTAATTGAGCAACTCATTATTGGGTAAATACCAGGTTTTATTGTAATTAGATCATTAGTCTTTGAGTTATCGTCAACCAAACAAGTCAATCGGGAAGAAATTGTGAAATATGGAGAAAATCGAGTTCCATGCCGTTATAAAATTCCTCACCAAGCGCAGAAAATCAGTTCAGACTATACTTGAAGAGATGTCATCCGTTTACGGAGACTCTTGTCAAGTAAAACTATGGTTTAGAAGTGGCATACCCTTTTTAAACAAGGCAGAGAGTCACTTGAAGACGAACCACGGCTAGGAAGGCCGATCGAAGTGTTCACTTCGAAAATTATTCATAAATTCGAAAAATTAATATTAGAAGATGCCTGCCTAAAGAAAAAACAGCTCGCAGAAATGGTTGGAGTATCAGATTCAACCATTTTCAAAATTCTTCATGACCATCTAGGCATGACTAAAGTCAGCGCAACATGGGTGCCTAGAATGCTCACGTCGCCTCAAAAGCAACAGCGCGTGGAGTGTTCTCGTGCATTTTGGACCTCTGTATGGAAGACAAAGATGGAGCGTTGGCTCGAATTGTTACTGGTGACGAAACTTGGGTTCACCGTTATGAACCTAAGTCCAAACAGGACTCTAAGCAGTGGCACAAAAAAGGCACATCTCCACCCAAGAAATTTAAAGTGGAACAATCGGCTGGGAAAATCATGGCGACAGTCTTTTGGGACTCAGAAGGAATCCTATTGATTAATAATAAAGATAAATGTGTGTCCATAACCGGAAATTACTACGCTTCAATTCTAGAACAATTAAAGGAAGCCCTAAAGGAGAAAAGAAGGGGAAAATTGACCAAAGGAATCCTTCTGCACTACAACGCGCCTGTTCACAAGTGCCATGTTGCGATGGTTGCCCTGCAGAAGGAGCACTTCGAAATTTTGCCACACCCACCCTATAGTCCTGACCTGGCCCCCAGTGATTATTATCTATTTCCAAACTTAAAAAAAGAACTTCGGGGGAAAAAGTTTTTAAGTGATGAAGAAGTGAAGGAAGCAGTTTCGGCGTATTTTTTAGACAAAGACAAATCATTTTTTGAGGGTATACATAAGTTAAATGAAAGATCAGAAAAATGTATTAGGGTAGCAGGTGAATATATTGAAAAGGTAAAATAAATTAGGATTTTTATTTCTACTCCTCACCCCCCATTCCGCGAACTTTAAAATGTCCCCTCGTATGAGCATTATAAGTCGTGCACTTTTGGATTTTCCAAGCTTTTTTTTTTTAAATTGAAATTTGACATAAAATTATCGGAAAATTGGAAGTATAGTAATAATTATAAATATATGTAATAAATAAACTACTTTAAAAATTTGTGTATAATCATGTTAGACGTAATTTTTTAATGCGCTTAAGGCATGCACAATTGGATTTACCAATAGTTTTATGAAAGATGGTGCTTCTCATGTGGTCTCATATAAATTTGATCAAGGTCTGACTAATAGTTTTTGAGTTATTCTTAATAATTTATATTGAATTCTGTTGTACAAAATTATTAATTTTTAATTATATCGTTAAAATATCCAACGTACCATGTCATCCCGTGGGTGTCGTAAGAGGCGACAGAGGGAAACTTAAACAGAAGATGAGCGGCAGTGTCTTCCTGACAGCAATTCAAAATAAAAAAAATGCGGTTGCCATCCCGATTGCCAAGCGTGGCAACTATGGCAATATCCCACCTATGAGGCAATATATGGGGCACCTATGTTTGCCTATGTTCAGCGGTGGACTTTTATAGGCTTTAATGAATGGATTCAAAATTTGTATTTCAATATAGTCACCTAATACAAAGTTAGAAAGAGAAAAAGATTATACGTTGTTTTTTAAGAATCAATAAATTAATCTCTTGTTCCTCATTAATAAGCACATTTATTTACCTGAAACCTTCAAAAACTACATATTTCCGCGTACAAAGTCGGTACAGCGTGCATCAGGGCATTATTTATAGGTGGTAGGACACCAGTCTGCCTAGGAATTCGTCTAGGTATATGTACCACCGGCACTGTTATGTTCCGGTCCGAAAGCTGTAGAGAGCCAGTATAGAGGTGACAACGCATCTGTAGCCTTCTTTGTTTAAAACTGGCTGCAGGTGTCCACGGATACAGATATAGATCCTACCTATACCTATCACGTGTACTGTTATTTCTTTTATCAGCTTAGTTTCAAAAAATAAAATAAAATATTATACATCATAATCGCCTACGGAATCATGCCGCAGAATACGTAGGATTTTCTGACGCAACACGCTTGTATCGCCAATTTGCCTTCCAATCATGACGATTAAAGCAAAATATGACGGGAGAGGTCCATATTCAGCAGCGGACTTTTACAGGCCGGTATAGAAGAAGAAGAAGGAGCGTTATGAAGCTTTTCGGCTGACTTCCAGTTGATTAAAATCTTGTCAGTCTCGAGAAAAGCTTACCGTAAAATTAAGGAAAATAAACGCGATACAATCCGTAAAAATAATTTTATTCAATGTGTAGTGTTCGCTTATAATACATACAAGAAAAGAATGGATTCATTTGCCTGCTTCTGTGTTTCCGAGATTCTTTTAAGCTAAGTTTTTACAATGTAAGGCTACAATCACCATTTTTCTTTCAGGTGCCATTGAAGTTAAGCTTTGGCTTATTATTATTTTAAGGTGACTCAAAAACGAACGCACTATTTAAATAATTTCGCAACACTGCAAAAATTTATGCAACAATCCAGTATTTAATCGCATATTTTTATCTTTGGTTTGTTTACTTATTTTACTTCTTAATGAGCTTGTCATGTATTTTTGTTTCCCTCATCAATTTTATCTTGTGATTTCAGTGGTGCTTAAATGAAACTCTCAATTAACTCTACGGAACGGGTGGGTTTAAAGTTTTTTGCAAACAAGCTAAACGACTGCCATTTTCAGCTCATTACTGTTAACGCTTCTCTATAATCATTTAGATATGCTGCTTGTATCAATGCCATTTTTTTACAAACTAATTAATTCCTTAGTTTCTAGGCTTTAATAAGTCAAAGTAAAAGATGGATTCGTTAATGATTTATACAATATTAAAACTGTTATTGTCGTTAAGATGATTCTTAAATTCACTAAAGTAAAGTAGGTAAACGTTGGCAAAAAATTCCTTATCTGTACTTCAATTTTGTTTCAAACATATGTATAACTTTCATAGAATTCATATATTTCATAGAATAGAACACGTTCTTCCATGAAAATATTATAAAGAACTAAATTTCCTATTACTTTCATTATAATAAGTTATAAAGAAGTTATTATATTACGTACCTATTATTATGAAAGGAGTTATCTTTTATTGTTTACATAATAAAATAATACATTATAAACCGAGATAATACTTTTTAAAGATAAAACTCTTTAACGGCTTTTAAATATTTCAATAAGGAACTACTGGAACTTCGATTTTGAAGTACATAAAGTTTTATTTAGATAATTTATGTGATTTTCGACCTGAGTAAAAAGTTATCCATCCCGTACATAGTTGGGATAATAGTTAACAACATATTTCTTTGATTGTCATTTTTAAGATCCTCTAAAAATTCTACGTTTACTTTTGTTAAAAAGATTTTGCTTTTGCAAGTAAAGAGCAAAAAATAAAGGTCGACGTCAAAAACTGGTATAAATGGGGTGATACCGTGGATCACCGCAGCAGATAACACCATGTCCATACGGTAGTCGTCCGTGCACTAACAAGTTTGAAATATGAGGGTGGGCCATCTTTTTTCAATCGATGATTTTAGCACTTCACGTTGTCTGTTCTAAAAAGTTATTTGATATATAAAAGTAAAAATATGCCATTTATAATCATGGAGTCACTAACATCACAACAGCGCATTTTGATTGTCCTAATTTGTTATGAAACTGGTCGTTCAAAAGAGAACAACATTTCATAAATTACGTGAAGTTTTGGTCGACATGGACGTCCTACTGAGCGTGCAATTGGCAAAATTATTGATTGTTTTGAAGAAACTGGTTCAGTGGAAGGTTGTAGACCATATCAACATGTTCATCCAGTTCGTACTTCTGATGCAGTCGCATCTGTTAGTGGAAGTGTTTGTAATGTACCAAGCACATCAACCAGGCATCGTTCACAGGAACTAAACATTTCACGAAGCACATCACGACGCATTTTGCATGTTGATCTTCATTTGCATCCATTTAAAATTCACTTACTCAACAATTGAAGCCACCAGACTATTCCAAGCATTGTCGTTTTGTTAATTCGATGCTTGAACGAAATGGTTTTTCATCAAAAATCATCTTCACCGATGAAACCCATTTTCATCTTAATGGGTACGTAAATAAACAAAATTGTCGAATTTGGGGAGCGGAGAATCCTCATGCTATTCACGAAGCAGAACATCATCCTCCAAAAGTCACTGTTTGGTTTGGTTTATGGGCTGGTGAAATCATTGGGAAAATGATCACAAGAAAATGCCCTTACATTGAATGGAGAACGTTATCGCAACATGTTAACTGGTTTTTGTGGCCCAAATTGAATGAATTAGGTGTCAACGACCTTTGGTTTCAAGAAGATGGAGCGACATGCCACACAAGTCGTGCAACACTCCATTTATTGTCAAGAAAATTTACTGATCGCATAATTTCAAGAAATTCTGAAGTTCCTTGGCCACCTAAAGCCGAATTTAACACCAAATTATAAAACAGACTCTTTGGTGAGAATATATTAATATGGAGAATATAGAAATTCTTTATTTTGCAGTACATATCTGCTATGCGCCTACGTTCGTACAGAGGTAAAATATGAAATATTTTATTCCGTGAAGTGTAGTTATGAGTGTCAAATTGCGCTCAAATTGTAAATAATAATAGTAAATTTTGATTCCAAGACAATTTATCTTTCTTATGGATACATTGGAAGACACGTCCAATATAAAATAATGCAATTCTGAAAACTTATTTATTCACGTGTTCCTGTAGCATATTATGTATATGCCAATTATCAATCATTTAGGTCCAATAGCCTTAGGTAATTCAAAAATTCTTTGAAAAACTGACATAGAGACACAGACATAGAAGTGACTCTAAAAGTGATAAATTTTGCTAAATTTGGCACGGAATAGCATTTAATGATGTTTCTAAATTGAAGACCACGCGAGCGAAGCCGCAGGTAAAATAGTAAATGTTATAAATGTATGGACCTTAATGTCGTTAAGCTTCTTCTGCAAGATATTAGTCGGTATTTTTGAAACGATAAGGAGGATGTTTAAAACTCTGATAGATAAATAGAATAGGAAATCATAGTATTTTCACCGACTTCAAAAAGGGTGTGTTACCTCATAACTTTTTGATTATTGTTGTGGGGTTATTTGAAAGGTATGGTGTATGCTAATTATCCACAAACAATTCAACAACAACAAAAACAACATTCGAGCTGAAATTGAGGTCATTGATCCGATTTTATTGGAAAAGGTCATCGAAAATTTTGATGTTCGGATGCAGGCCTGTAGACGAAGCCGTACTGGGCGTATGAAAGATATTGTTTTCATGCATAAATGCAATAGAACCACCTTTCATTGTCAATAAAAAAATTGACTGTTCACCTCAAAATGTGTGTTTTATTTACAAATGAAAAAGGACTAACAGATGGGCCACCCTATATAATATATCAAAATTGAAATAAGTGTACAAACCCGAAATAAATTTTAAGGAGTGTAACTTATAAAGGAAAACAGTCGCCCAACCAGGTGACATTCCAGAAGCTTTTAATGATGCATGTGTCTTTAACATTATTATTAGTACATAACATTGAAAGTATATCACACTCATTTTTATCTTATTATATTTATTGTAAAAGTTAGATTTAAAAATACCATTAATTTAATAGATTAAACTCTAAACAACGGTTTAATCCTTGATTAACCATTTAAAGTTTCTAGCAGTTTAAACATCCAAAGAAAGATTAACGTTCATGATATTATGAAATAATCCATAAAATAGTTTAACCCTTTCGCTGTCCTGCACTACATATACAAGTAGGTAATTGCTATTATCTTACTATTGTGTCTGAAAACCGGACAGTGAAAGTGTTAAACTTATAATAATAAATTAAACTGCTATTGATATTATGAACGTATAACTAGTACAATAAATAACTTCTTATTCATATGTATATATGAACGTAATGGATTTTTGTAATTTACTTTTCATCCACATCCGTCTGAATAGTCCGAAAATTTGCAGAGGTATTAAAACCGATGACAATACAATAATTACATGAATGTGATCAAGTATTCTCACTAGGGCCATTACAGCTCGTGATTAATGTGTGTTTTATAAGTGTTTTTAGCTCTTATTCTGATACTATTATTACCAGAATTTGTTTATCAAAATTTTTAAATGATTCGTATTTTATCATATGAAATATTTTTCTAAACATTCAATATACCGCATCATATAATATTATTGGTTTTATACATGTATGACACGCTTTCATGATCTTCTATTTTTTTATGGCTTCTATAAGAGAGAAACTCTTGGACAAAAAATAGGTGCTTCAAAATATATAATGCGTCATGTCTACTATAGTCCTACTAATCTCTGAATAAAATGAATGTAACACGTTTATGACAAAACAATAAATATCCTTCGTTTAACGCAGAAATCGACAAAAAGTAAGCATGACAATATTGCATCTCCATTTTAAGTTTTCGAAAAAATGAAGCCAATGTCTAGGGTTCAACAATTATGAAACTGCTCGCCAAATCACCCAAGCTTTAATAACATAATTAAAAGTTTTCCCAACGCGCATAGGATAGAAAGTACTGCAACAATAAGTTATAAACACCATTATTTTGTTTCCAGCATCATAATCACCAAAACAGTTATATTTAGTTATAGTTTCATAATTTAATTTTCAAATAAAATATGTTACAGTCGCAAAGAAACAACAGAGAAATTACAAACCGTGATCAAATTATACCACTGTAAGTTTCCATTGTTTATCTGACAATTGTACCTTGAATGAGCAATGCAAGGAATTGTTATTTAGATAATGATTTCTTATATTTACATGAACACTACACATCGAATAAAACTATTTTTACTATTTTTTCGTCCCCGCCATTACATCAGATTTGATAGACCACAAATCCTCGCAAAAGAACACCGATTCCTACCAAGGATGATACGCGAGGCTATTGAAATTAAAAACATCCTAATTTCAATAGAGAAGATGGATGGGTGCTGCCATCTGCTTGGGATCCTATAATTAACAAAATTAAATCCAAGCATACCACTGCAAGACTTCAAGATACTGTAAGCTCATTCTGCGTAGATCGCACCAAAATTTATATTCAAAAACTGAAGGTAGCCGGGCTAAATATGACATTGGGACGTCAAACACCTCAGTCCCCCCGTGACCATGGGTGCTGTAAAGCACCGAAACGTCGGGAATCAAAATTAATAAAATTAAACGCGATAAAATCCGTAAAAATAGTTTTATTCATTGTTCTTTAGATAAAGACAGAGGAATAATTTATTAGAAGATGCTATTGTGTTTAATTAACATTTTGTAATAATTAAAAATATATTGATATTATACAATACAATGTTATGAAAGTTCTTGATAATTAGGTAGGTAGCGATTTAATTCAATTATTTTTGAAGTACACATAATAACATAAACACTCACGCCTGTCACCCAGAGGGGTAGGCAGAGACTATGGACTTCCATTTGACACGATCCTGACACACCTCTCTCGCCTCCTCCACATCCATATACCTACGCATACACGCTCGTCGGTTAAGGGTACTCTTAATTTGGCCCATTTTCAATATGTCGCCTATTTAGTCGATAAATAACACGCCTAGGGCGTCCTTCCGACTCTGCCGTTCACATCTGCCACATAAATTTGTTTTGTCACTCTTTCCTCATTCATTCTTTCTACATGACCAAACCACCGAAGCATTCCTTTCTTAATCCTGGTCACAACATCATCTTGCAAACCACTCTTCTCTTATCACACAATTCTCACTCTGTCATTCAGATTCAGCCATAACATACTCCTTATTGACCGCATTTCTACAGCATTTATTCTACTCTCGTGCTTCTTCTGTCACACCCAACTTTCACTACCATACATTAAAGTAGGGACTAACACGACATTGTGAATTACCATACGTGCCTTTTGGACACATTCTGACTTTCCACAACAGAGTGTAGAGCCCCATTTACTTTATAACGACGAGTGAACGCAGGAAGTTCACTCGTCGTTCTATATCCTTATCATATCTACCATTCCTGCTAAATACATCCCAAATACACAAACTCATCTACTTGCTCGACCAATCCCCTTCTATTCTTATTTCACATATCGTTTTACATTCTTCTCTTTCAAAACCATAACTTTCGTCTTACTTGCGTTCACTTTCATTCCCTTTCTTTTAATGAACTGTTCATTAATGTAGCCATCATTTGCAACTCGGCGCCGACGACGATCCTGACCTGATGATCCTGACACAAGCACTGGGTCCTATACAGAGACTTCAATGCCTGTATCAACCAGCGCTCAACCCAAATGAGTTCAGTGTTTGCCATAATACATTCCTGTCCACTCTGTCATAAACCTTTTCCAAGTCCACGAACGCACAAAAAACCTTTTGGTTTTTGGCCAAAAACTTCTCCGCAAACATGCACATGGAAAAGATCTGATCCGTATATCCCATTCCCTTTCTAAATCCCGCTTGCACATCCCAAATTTTTTCATCAGTATCTTTCATAACTCTTTCAATTAGCACCTTAGCATACAGTTTTCCCACAATGCTAAGAAGGCTGATACCACGGTAGTTTTTACAGTCCTGCTGCGATCCATTTCCCTTATATATTGGGACTATCACGGCTTTGCACCAGTGTCCCGGTACCCGCTTAATTTCCCAACCTTGTTTAATTTCCCAAATTAAACAAGGTGTACAGCAGGTCTGCCACCACTCCCTCTCCATCCATCTTGAGTGATACTCTGTCATATCAGGCTGCCTTACCTGCTTTCATATTTTTCATTGCTTTCATTATTTCATCTACACTTATCTCTCTATCTCTTTCCTCTTCTTTCGGAATTTCTATTTCATTTAATTCAAACGACTTATCACTCATAAACACGCTTTCAAAGTATTCCTTCCATCTCTTTAAGCTCGACACTTCATCATTCAGAATACAGCCGTTCTGGTCTCGTATAGCATTCATTCTAGGCTGTTTTGAATGTCCCCTGGCAGTTCTTACGAGTTTCCAGAACATTTTAATATTTCCTGGAAGTTATCCGATATTTATTATATATTATTCTTATCCGTTCTTTCTTGCTTTTCCTTTCAACTATTTCTTTTACTCTCTTATTTATATGTCTAAAGATTGTCTTTTTCTTTCAATATCATCATTCATACCGCTAGAATAACTAGCCTTGGTTGCTAGTAAATCTAGCCATGATTTTTCTTTGCTTCTACTTCCATCCGTACCTCATTATCCCACCATAAATTGTTATTTTTCCTTTCATTCGTTCTCTTACTTACACCACATACTTCGGTAGCTGCATCCACCAAACCTTTCTTGACATTATACCACACAGTCTCCAAGTCATTCATACACAATTCATCCATACCACTTATATTTTCTCTAAGTCTACATTTGAACTTCTTTCGTACCTTCATCTTGTAACCTCTCTGTTCTTATACGCTGTAACGCAGTGGTAGACACAGATGTCCGATGCCGCCAACGTCTGAATAGACCATTAATTCGGCATAAGACCAAGTAATGATCCGTCCCTACGTTGGACCACCTCTTTCCCATGTATACATGTGAATTTTCTTATGACGAAATAAAGTGTTCTTCACAAAAAGATTCTTTTCCACACATACGGTGAGGAGGCTTTCACCATTCTCATTTATACTTTCATCACCAAATGTTCCCAATATTATTTCATAACCAAACCTCTTCACGCCAACCCTTCCATTAAAATCTCCTAACATAACAATATTTTCAATACCCTTGCATTTCATTAGCACCATACTTACCATCTCCCAAAACTGCTCTCGGATATAAGTGGGCTTAGACATGTCTGGGCCGTAGACCCCTAGAACAAACAACTTTTAAGCCCACTTTCATTCGTATCCATAGCAGTCTCAGGCTTACATTCATACTCTTTCACACAATGACCCATTCTCTCTGAAAGGATGATACCGACTCCTGGCATGCCCGCTCGGTCTCGTCTACACCAGACCAGTACGCGGTATACATGCCATCTGTAGAGGCATCCTTTCCTTCTGTTTCGTCTCATTTACACATAACACATCTATTCCTCTATCATACATCATATCGCATACTTTATCCATCTTATCATTCATACATTCAGCATAGCCAGACGGACTTCCGCAATCCACTTTTCGCCCCTCCGGAACACAGAACGTGACGGTGGCGAACCTCGTCACCGGTTTTCCTCCGGAGATTCTTCGCACCCCTGCCCCATTAAAGGGCGCCGGGAACTCAGGCCACTTCTTTTATTTTGTGCCTCATGGTGCGAAAGTAGGGATGGTATTTTTATGCCGTTACCACGGCGAGGAGCCAAGTCTGTTCTTTAGGCTTTGTCGCTTGTTTAGCACCACCTGGGGACACGTGTAGGGTGGGCCTAGGATTAGGTGGTCGAAGCCTACGGACGCGAGCGACTCATCCCTCATCCCATATTTTGGAAATACTTCAACTGATTACCTATTTCTTCTATAGCTCACTTTAGCTTCTTTAGCTCTTAGAAAGTAAGTTAGCGGTAAAGAAAAACATGCATGTTTTTTTAAATAAAAACATGCATATCTGAAAAAAAAAATTTTTTCAAAAACTTGTGAAGTCCGACACGTATTGAGGCGGCGCGGTGGATGTCTTGCCTAAAACCCTTTCAGAAATGAGAGCTTTGTGCACAGAAGTGGGACGTATATAGGCTGTAACTTTACTTATAAACAACTTGAAGTTTACATTACCAGATATCTTGCATCTATAAAACTGCTAAACATTGCCAACTAGTGTTTGCATCTTTAATATATAAAATAATAATAATAATATTACTTTGATAACAGAGTAGAGTTTATTCTTACACATTTTAAATGTACTACCGTTTCGAAGTTAAAATATTGTAAGGAATATTATAATATACTAGCTGTTACCCGCGGCTTCGCCCGCATGGTAACTGGGAAATGAACTATCCATTGCTTTTTGAATTGAAAGAAAACTGAGTTTTATAGATTTGTCAGAGATGCAGCCATTAAAAGGAAACTGAGCAAAATTGATTCGTCAGCCTATTTAAATGTTTTGAAACGCAGCGTATAGGAAAGCATGAAAATAGCCTGTTTATTCCAAATGGAAATGGGATATTTTTTTAATTAAAGGAAACT
This sequence comes from Parnassius orleans, assembly GCA_029286625.1. Taxonomy (NCBI): domain Eukaryota; kingdom Metazoa; phylum Arthropoda; class Insecta; order Lepidoptera; family Papilionidae; genus Parnassius; species Parnassius orleans. Next base: position 940,905 of record JAGSMP010000074.1, read on the forward strand.
GAGCATAATTATCCGTCAGGGATGCAGACTTTTGAAAAGAAACTGAGCTAAATTGATTCGTCAGAGATGCAGTTTTTTGAATTGAAAGGAAACTGAGCTTAATAGGTCCGTCAGAGGTGCAGCATTTGGAATTGAAAAGAAACTGAGCTAAATAGGAAATTTTGAATTGAAAGAGAAGATCTGTAGAATTCTGATTAATTGACTGTAGAATTTTGGAAAAACTAACTGAACACTATTTTAAGACGCTACTGTACACAATGTTATATGTTTTTCATTCAGGGAAAGAATGTGGAGATTCTGGGCATTTGACACACGCGAACATACTACATACAGCTGACCATGAGAGAAGCACGGTTTTCTAAGTTGACCCCCACTACCTGTAACGTTTGCCGTTGCGCTTTATTAGTCATTGCAAAACTGAGCTTAATAGAAACTGCAACCTTTTGAATTGAAAAGGAAGATCTGTGGGAATTATAGGGATCCGTGGTATAATAACATTTTCACCTTTTCCGCCTGTCAAAATTAGCACCGATTATGTTCCGTCCAAGATGTGTCACACAGCCTTGTCATTACATAACCGAGGAGCATCTAAATTTCGCATTAGCATGACTGGGACGCCTAATTTTAATTGAAGCTTATGTGAGGGCACACCTGACAACTCTAGAGAATTTAGAAACTCTATGGGTATTATTGACAAATACTCTGTTATTTCTCCTGCTACTTCGCTTAATATATCTGAATTTATTTTGTTAACGCTCTCATTATTTGGTGCAAGAATCGCCCTTTCACATAACCATTTGTCTTCATGCATGTTGTTCGTTAAATCTGAATAAACGCTCTAATTAATTCGGAATGACTGTACTAAATTACAAAAATCTCTCGTCAATTTAACGCAGCCCTCAGCATCCGTTTCCAACCGCCCATCGCCAATTTTTAATAGTGTGTCAGCATAGTTTCCAGCATTGATATCATTATACAAATGCACTCTCATATTCGTAGTTAAACTGAATTTTGTCACCTTATTCCATAAAATAGACGACTTGAGGCATGCTTTAATTTCATCTGCAGGTGTGCCCTTTTGAATGACAGGTAAAGTTTAGCGAAAGTCACCAGCCAGTAAAACCACCATTCCTCCTATTACATCGGTATTGCTGCGCAAATCCTGGAGCGTTCGATTTAGTGCTTCTACAGCTTTTTATGCGACATTGTACTTCGTCCCACACTAAAAGTTTGCATTGTCGTAGCATTATACCTCGTGCACTATTTTTGCTAAAGTTGCAGATCGGCGATTCTTCCTGGGCTAGATTTAGAGGGAGTTTTACCGGCTATACCGGAGGAAGCTACGGCCACAGCAATGTTTTTATCTTTCCGTACTTAAGCTAATAATAAATTTAACAAAAATGTCTTCCCAGTTCCTCCAGGGGCATCTAAAAGTGCACTTTCCAGATTCAATTTGTCCTAATACTTTGTCAAAACTCGTTTTTGTTCAAGGCAGCGGGTACAAATTCGGCTACTTGCTGCTGCAAAGCTGGTATATCGTAGTTTGTTTCACGTATAATTTCATCACTTAGTTCATTTTCGGTTGTTCGCTGAGGGCTTATCATTCCAAAGTCGCTTAATTTTTTGCCTACCATTGCCATTACTTTATCTTCAATTTTTCCAAGTGCTTCATTATAAATGTGTTCATTGTATGTCATGTTCGCGTGTGTCTGCTGTAACCTTCGCAAAATATCTTCCGCTTGTGTTCTTTATATTTGTACTCTTTATATTTGTCCCACAATTTATGTGCATTAGATAGCCCGCAAGATGATATGAGAGTTGCATAAAGATCCCTAATTTTGGCTGGTGACTGGCACTGCACAGCTTCCTCCATGGTTTCATCCTAGTGATTATCGTTTTCTAAAAGATGCAGAGCTTCACATGCTTCTCTATAAGTTGCGCATTCCTGACCGTTGACAGTTTTAAGGTCTTTATATCCTGTAGGACCCCGAACATGGTGCAGCAGCAATCGTAAATAGGAACATTCAAAATTAGTTACATGGACGGTATACACACGACCAAGGGCATCTGATGACTTTACACCGGGCAATTTGCAACAGGCGCGCTTGAATACAGCGTTCCTCCTTCCTAGATGTGTTCCAAGTATAATAGCGGGGACTTCAGAATATAACAACGTTTTTGCACCAAGCGGTCGGTTTGACAAAGTTGAAAGAAGGCTGTTAGTGTAGTTTTTGGCGGTGATGCAATTCATTCTTGGAAATTTCTTTCGGTGAAATATACACGCTCTCCATTTTCTAAGTACACAGCAAGGTGAGTAACTGTTGGGTGCCTTTCGTGTAAAGGGAAGCCAAGGAGATGCCACGCTGCCTCGTTACTGCTGACATAACGCCCTGCTTGAAAGGTCTGTACTTCATTAACGGGTTTTCACCTTCCTCCGCCGGTACGAGGCCGCCACTCGAGAAACTTTTATCCCCATCAGTTGTCGGTTGTTCGAGCTATATGGCGGCCCATTGCCACTTCAGCTTACTAATCCGTTGGGCTATATCGGTCACTCTGGTTCTACTGCGGATATTCTCATTTCTAAGATTATCACGCAGAGAAACTCCAAGCATAGACCTCTCCATAGCTCGCTGAGCAACCTTGAGCATCCTAATTCGGCCAGCAGTGAAGGACCACATCGCAGATCCATAGGTCATCACTGGCAACACGCACTGGTTGTACAATCTCGTTTTCAAGTTTTGAGGCATACCTGACGAGAAGATGTGCCGTAATTTCCCGAACGCTGCCCAACTGAGTTGAATCAGTCGATTGACCTCTCGGTTAAAGTTGGACTTACCTAGTAGTACTATTTGTCCCAGGTAAACATACTCGTCAACTACTTTGAGCAACAACTACCGGCATGGGTGTGTCATGGACGTTAAACATGATCTTTGTTTTGTCCATGTTCATCTTAAGACCTATCCGTTGGGAGGCACCATTGACGTCATTGAGCATAGTGCTTAGGTCCTCCAGCGATTCTGCCATAAGGACTATATCGTCGCAAAATCGAAGGTAAGTGATGTACTCGCCATTGATGTTAATGCCGTATCCTTTCCAGTTCAGTAGCGAAATGTCTTCCAATGCAGAGGTGAAGAGTTTCGGGGATACAACATCACCCTGTCTTACATCTCTCTGTACTCGGATAGCCATCTAGAGCTCTACTGTAGAAATACTTGAGCACTTCGATATACCGACAGTGAACTTGGCACCGCTGAAGGGACTGTAGCACCGCCCAAATTTCGACGTAATCAAGGCTTTCTCATAGTCCACATACGCAAGGTAAAGTGGCAGATTGTACTCTTCTGTCTTCTGTACAATTTGCCGAAGGGTGCGTATGTGGTCTATGGTACTAAAGCCTTCCGGAAACCGGCTAGTTCGGGAGACTGGAAGTCGTCGAGTCTGCGTTCGAGACGATTTGTAATGACTCTCGAAAACAGCACGTAGACGCGGCTCAGAAGAGAAATCGGTCTGTAGTTCTTCAGAGAGCGTTATCGCCTTTCTTGAAGAACAAGACCACCGTACTTCTGCTCCACGCCTCCGGAGTAGTGCCACCATGGAGGACGGAATTAAAGAGCTTAAGGACTTCAAGTACCGGTTTTCCACCGCTTTCAGAAGCTCCGCTGTAATTCCATCCTCATTCGAATCTCCGAGATTGAGCCATTCTAATCTCCGGGATATCTTCGGAATAGTGTCGGATAAGACTCGCTCTTGGATCGTTACTCACACTTGCGTGTGGCTCCAACGATGACGTGTACAGCTGCCCATAGAACCTCTCAATCTCACTCAAAGTCTCAGGTGTCCGGAAACTATGCTGCCACATTCGGTCTTCAGCTTCGACAGTTGGCTCTTTCTGGCAGACAGATCTCTGGCACAGACATTTGGAGCCCTGGTTCCGCTCGATCGCTTCTTCAATACGAGCCTGAAGTTACGCAAGTCCCGCCGCATGTATTTGGAGATCTGTCTGTTCAGTTGCCTGTATGCTGTCAAATCTGCTGAAGACTGCAGCTTCATCTCCCGTCTAACAACCATGAGAGAGGTGTGATCGGAGAGTTTTTGTGTTCTTCTGCGGCGGGTCTTGCAGAACTTAGCTCCGACCGCATGGACAGTTTCCACGAGCTTATCATTTATATCGTCCACTGCATTGCAGTCTTCAGGCACTTAAATGGTTTTGTAACTCGAGCTGAAAGGTTTCGGGACTTTGGACTAGAGCACGAGGGGGACGGAGCGTTGACTTCATTAGACGAGACCTCTCCAACTTAACGTTTAGGTTCAGTGTGCCTCTAACCATTCGGTGATCGCTACCAGTTTTCACCCTCGCGATCACTGAGACATCACTGAACAGTTGTCGTCTGGTCGTCATAATGAAGTCAATCTCATTTTTTGTCGAACCGTCGGGGCTCGACCAGGTCCACTTCCTGTGGGGCCGCTTCTGGAAGAAAGAGTTCATCATAAAGAGTCCCTCTTTCTCCATGAAGTCAGCCAGCTGCTGGCCCCTTGGGTTCCATTGCCCTATTCCGAATTTCCTACTTTCAGCTCACCATCTCTCTTGTGCCTAGTTTTGCGTTGAAGTCTCCATTAACACCGTATAATGGGTTTTGGAGAATGCATTGCTCTAGAGATATCCTCATACTTCTCCACCTCCTCATCGGGTGTGCCGAGGTTGGTGCGTAAACCTGTATGACCTTCAGCGAATACCGTTTGGTGATTCTGAGTATAAGGTACGCAACCCTTGTTGACACATTCCCAATCTTCACAACGTTGTTAATGAAAGACTTGTGGACGATGAATCCGACACCTCCTTGGGACAGATGGTCGCCCTCCCGGTGATAGAACAAGTTGCCGGAATCTAGGATTACCGTGTCATCACTTCGGACCTCGGGTAATCCTATAATTTTCAGTGCAACTTGTCCATGTCTTCTTCCAGCTCCAGGATCTCCTCGTCAGTCCTCAGGGTGCGTGCGTTATAAGTTGTCAGGTCGAGTCGTCGTGTGGTGGCAACCAAACCTACTGGAGATTTTAGCCCCTGTCCCGCCGTTACCATGGTCGAACTTCGAATATTATAAATTAAATAAAAATTGACTTGAAATTACTCAATTGAATTAAATAATTTACACACATTAACTTTGAAAGTTGAAGAATGTGGGTTGAGAATGGGTGAGTTAACCGTCAAATGGCTTTTGTACGCCGATGATCAAGTCATATTTGCATCGTCGGCGGCCGAGTTGCAATGATGGTTACTTTAATGAACCGATCATTAAAAGAAAGAGGTATGAAAGTGAACAAGTAAGACGAAAGTGATTTGAAAGAGAAGAAAGTAAAACGTTATGTGAAATAAGAATAGAAGGAGTTGATTGAGCAAGTGGATGAGTTTGTATATTTGGGATCCGGAATCTCGGCGCTTATTATGTCGTCTATTTGGCTGCGCCGCAACTTCTCTTTAAGCCATATTAGAATGTGGGTATGCGGTAAGCCTCTTTTTTGCCATTCAATTGAATACATGAAGCACTGCACCTCTCCGAAAATTTTCCCTTTGTTAATTACATACATTAATTTTTGTACTTTTAATCTAAATACTCTAGCAACTAAATCGTGTCTGTCAGTACTTTTTGGCACGGCATTAGCTCCTCGATTATTTCTTTCCATGTGTAAAAGTAACAAAAAGATCAGGTCTTCCGTAAGTTCGTACATAGGCGAATGCGTCTTGTGTGTACTCATGTAGGTAGCGGGGACTGTTAACGAATGATGAGGGCAGAATTACCATTTTACCTAAATCTCTGGGGTTTACATTGGCGTCGCTAGAAACTGCATCTTGTAAATGTACTTGTATATAATTCTCAACGCGCAGCTTTTTTTGATTTAAAGATATATAACGGAGACGTTCACTTTCTACCTTCACATACATGTCTACCAAAAATTGATGAAATAATTGTCTACACCGGGCTAAGAGGTTAAAATCATTTTCTCGCAACATCATATGATACGCATAAAAATCCATACATGATACTTTTTTGTTCGGAGTAGGCTCCATTGTGACCGGGTTAATGAGTGGAATTTGAAAATGATAACCCTCTTGTCCTTTGCAATAAATCAATGGGTATTGCAGAGCGTCATAAAACTTGTGTGTATCGGCTACCCGTTGCAACGTATCGTCACGTGCTCGCAAGACAATGTCTCGTAAAGAAAATTGATCACCACTAATTACGGCTGCTATTTCGTTTATCAAAGGTGCATTGTAGCGCCTTTCATGCTCTCCTCGAGGGGTCCGATCTGCGTGAATGACGACTTTATAATCCTCTTCAGGTAGGTTTTCTAAAGCAGTTTTAAATGTTTTGACTAAAATGTTACGTTCATGCAAGAATCTTTGAATTTTGAACACTGTGTCTCTCTCAACTCCCTGGATAAATTGGCAGCGACGGTCTACCTCAATTTCTTCGTCACCCATAAAATATACTTGTAAAAATTTATGCTGTTCGTTTTCAGCTGGAAAAGTGAACCTATTCTATGATAAATTTGCCCTTGCACCGTAAATGTAGGCGAAAATCCCGGCATTATTATTTCCCGGCCAACCTGAAGGACGTCATTTGAAAGCATGAGTTATATTTCCGGATCCTGTTTAAAAGCGCCGTGACTCATTAGCATTATATAAAAGAGAGTTTTCAAAGGTTTTCTGGTTCCCAAGTAACGGAAGAGACACTTTGCCATTGAACAGCACATGCCTGCGGTCTCATCTTTCCATTTTAAAGCGCTGCAAAATCGACACGCCTTGTCCATCAGTCCGATAACAACTAACCTGTGATTTTTATAATCAATCAACGGATCATAATTGAATGCTGCGTCATTAAAAACCGACCAATTGTTTCTTTGAAAATTTTGTTGACGTTCAGCTTGGAGCTGTGCATTTGCATCTCTTCGCGCCTGTGTCTGTTCTCGTGTTTCAGATGCCCTTATAGTAGATTGACGTTCAGCTTGCCAATGAGGCTGTGTTGAGTTTCATCAGGTGTTTCCGCGGCTCTTAAGGCGGCCTGACGTTCCGCTTGTTGGAATAGCCTTTGCTGACTTTGAGCAGGTGTTTCAGTAGCTCTTAAAGTAGATTGACGCTCTGCCTGTTCAAGACGCCTTTGCTGACTTTGATCAGGTGTTTCAGTAGCTCTTAAAGTAGCTTGACGCTCTGCCTGTTCAAGACGCCTTTGCTGACTTTGAGCAGGTGTTTCAGTAGCTCTTAAGTAGCTTGACGCTCTGCCTGTTCAAGACGCCATCGCTGACTTTGAGAAGGTGTTTCAGAAGCTCTTAAAGTAGCTTGACGCCTGCCTGTTCAAGACGCCTTTCCTGACTTTGAGAAGGTGTTTCGGAAGCTCTTAAAGCAGCCTGACGCTCTGTCTGTTCAAGATGCTTACTGACGTTGAGAAGTTGTCTCAGATGCTCTAAAGCATCCTGACGCTCTGCTTGTTCTTGCCTTCTCAGTTCAGCATCTTCTAAAGATTCTAGCGATCGAGCTAATCTTTTCGCTTGTCTTTGAGAAGATACTTGAAAGGCTGGACTTACGTTTGCGAGGCATTATGAAGTAAGAAAAACCTATTTATAAAAAACGTTAAAATACCTAAAGGAATTAAATTTCTTTTAAATATTTTTAAAGCAAATCCAAAATATCTAAAAGGAATAAATATTCCTTTTAAATATTTTTAAATCAAAACAACAAAACCAATTCAAGACACAACACGAATCCGAAAACGATAGCCAAAAAAATCGAATCAACTTAAACCAAATCACAAAACAAATCGCAGAAAACCGAAATCGAAAGCAATAGTCAATATAAATATAACCAACGAAAAGAAGTAAATAATTTACACATAACTTAAATTCTTCAATAGCTTCTGAAGTCGGGGCTTTTATTTTTCGTTACACCTTGCTTAGTACAGACTTCAGAAGCTATTAAATTAAATGGGAGTTATTTTTTTTAATTCGGTTTGTATTTTTAAGTTTAATTACTGAACCCTTTTAAGGGGGCTAAGTAATATCACAAGTTCAAGGTATCAAATAGGGTGACAGTGCATCTGCATTTTGATTTCATATACACCGACATCTATCTCCACGGCATCTAATTACCATCAGGAAGAAGAAGAAAAGTATCCTGTAAAAAGATCTAACTGCTCAAACCAAGTTGACCTAATGAACAAAGCAAGTATATTTACTTGAATACATATCCTTTTTCTTTTAAGGACATTGATGTAGCACAAGGTTTGATTTATCAGTCGATGCAAACGTCTCGAAATAAGGTTAGTTACCTTCTTTTGAGACGTTAAAAGGTAAAACAGATAAAAAGGTTTAACGCGAATTTATACACTAATGATGTGTTTTGTTATAATAAAGAACGTCTGGTCTCGTCGATAAGCTGTATAATATTGTAATATTGTGTAATGATATCATAAAGGATGCTGCCGAAAATTCATTATACCTTTCAAATCCTTTATTTTATTTTAAAAAATGAGGCATTCTTAATAATTAAACCCCTGTTTTAATTCTCTATATATCTACCGTAGCGTTTTATTAAAGTATTTTTATATAACATAATACATTTGTATAAAATATTGTATCGTAACACTTCTTGAATCATAATCATAACACCCACAGGAAATTAATTAAAAAATAATTCTAAATATTAGCTGCTCTCCTTGTTTGTACTATAAAGCAATATCGTCAACTAATTAAATTCTAACGACGCAACGTACAATAAGGGGGTTCACATAGGCACATAATGCATATAATTCTAACGTAGATATAGAGCGCAGCATAGGAACAACAATGCAATAATAAAGCCTGATGATCTTAATTAGTAAAAGTAGTTTAAAGTAATTTCATAGTCAAAATTGGGAAATGAAACCTTTCAAAATGAATATCGAAAAAATGGAGACACACTGCAACTGTATAATGCCACGAAAAGGTTTACTTAACTAAGGAAGATTTTCAGCAGAAAAGAACATTATTTTATATTTATTCGTGATAGAATTTGAAATGAAGGTTTCCGCAGTAGAACCAGAGTAGAGTTTATTCTTACACATTTTAAATGTACTACCGTTTCGAAGTTAAAATATTGTAAGGAATATTATAATATATTCGTCTGTGAATGAATGACTCACTTATCTTAGTATCTCTTTTAATTGTATTACTATTTCTTAAACTACGATAACGTCGAACATAATTTTTATCCTAAGCATACATTCATAATATTGACTTGTAAAATTTATAATATCCATTTTGTTTAAACTGTTCCCTTAATGAATCACGAGCGAGCAAATTATAAATTGCACTTACTGCCCTTTTGAAAATGAATACTGTCTTCACGCTGCTGCTTGTCCCCACAATAAAATTCCTTAGAACATTATGATGTGAAAGCAACTAACGTAAACTAATCGAGCAGCAGCCACATCCGAAAGTTAACGAATCATATGATGAGCTTATTAGCTAAAGTACACGTGAACCACATCCACAATCCAGTGTTCCTAAAATACCGTTTTTTAAATTATGTCTTATTTATTACTCTGAAAGGCAACGCAATTTTAATTTATTTGGTTTTATAGTATTAAAAGCTAAAATTTGCGTGAAACGAATTTTAAACTTTATCTAGTGCACTATTCACTCACTGACGGTCTCATTGGTTAACCTTGAATATCAGTAAAGTATCATCTGCATACAATACAATGTTAGTTAGCTTTTGAACTACGAGTAAGTATGGTAAATCATTAATGTGGATAAGAAACAAGAACGGGCCAAGAATTGACCGCTGTGGCATTCTCATTTTATTATTGAACCTGCAGAATTTATCGTAACCTTATGAATTCTATTCCTAAGGTAAGAATCCAACAAACACTTATTAGGCCATAATATTTTAATTTATATAGTAGTGTTGTTAGATTTACGCAATCAAATGCTATGGATAAATCATAAATGCAGCTATCAAATTCTGTGAATTCTCTCAAGCGCTATAAATGTGCAGAATTAAACACAACCCTATATTAGTTATGAAGCGCCTCTTAGTAAATCCAAATTGATACTGATGAAGTAATTTATTCAAGTTGAAAAAGAAAGCATTTAAATAAGAATTAATTTTTCAAATACTTTACTAATGCTTATTAATAAGGCTTACTAAGAACTGTTTCTACCATTGTTAAGTAATAGTTAAGGGTGAAAGCGTGACAGGTGGTGATAGTATTTCTGATCCATACTTATAATCACGCCTGTAACCCTTGCGGGTAGGCAGAGCATCAACGGATTACTTAATATCGTCTGCGCGGTTATCGCCTATTCTGTGAATTACGATGCACCAAAACGTTTGAAGAAAATCAGCTGGTGAATTTATGTTTTTATCGCTCTCTTCCCGGTCCTGCGTGGAAATATACAGATCCATACATTTTTATCTTAATTTTGGTAAAGACATAATAATCCAGATATTCTGACCTTCTGTGTTCGTCCATCGTACCGTCGTCCGTCTTGTAGAATCACGGTGGCGCCACCTAGCTGAATTTAATTTTGCAACATATTCGATTTTCCCACGGAATGATATGTTTTCCGCTGAAAAAGTAGCCTATGTCACTCTACAGCCACCGAACTATCCCCATACAAATAATCATGCCATGCCGACGCTCTGTTGCGACGTGAAAGAAGGACAAACTTGTGCAACATATTCGATTTTCCACGGAATGAGATGTTTTCCGCGGAAAAAGTAGCCTATGTCACTCTACAGCCACCGAACTATCCCCATACAAAAAATCATGCCATGCCGACGCTCTGTTGCGACGTGAAAGAAGGTAAAACAAACAAACAAACAAACAAACACACTTTCGCATTTATAATATTAGTATGGAAGTATGGATTCGTCTGTGAATGAATGACTCACTTATCTTAGTATCTCTTTTTTAATTGTGTTACTACTTCTTAAACTACGATAACGTCGATCATAATTTTTTATCCTAAGCATACATTCATAATATTGACTGGCTTGTAAAATTTATAAAATCCATTTTGTTTAAACTGTTCCCTTAATGAATCACGAGCGAGCAAATTATAAATTGCACATACTGCCCTTTTTGAAAATGAATACTGTCTTCACGTCAGCTGCTTGTCCCCACAATAAAATTCCGTAGAATATTACGATGTGAAAGTAACTAAAGTAAACTAATCGAGCAGCAGCCACATCCAAAAGTTGACAAATCACATTCCAGCAGCATAAGCTGCTGAGATGAGTTTATTAGCTAAAGTACACGTGGACCATATCCACAATCCAGTGTTCCTAAAAATACCGTATTTATTTTTAAATTATATCTAATTTATTACTCTGAAAGGCAACGCAATTTTAATTTATTTAGTATTTTTAGTATTAAACGCTAAAATATTTGCGTGAAAAGATTTAGAAACGTTATCTAGTGCACTATTCAGTTCACTGACGGTCTCAGCTTTTCGGTTAACCTTGAATATCAGTAAAGTATCATCTGCATACAATACAATGTTAGTTAGCTTTTGAACTACGAGTAAGTATGGTAAATCATTAATGTGGATAAGAAACAAGAACATTCTCTCTCATTCATTTTTATTATTGAACCTGCAGAATTTATCGTAACCCTCTGAATTATTTTCCTAAGGTAAGAATCCAACAAACACTTATTAGGCCATAATATTTTAATTTATATAGTAGTGTTGTTAGATTTACGCAATCAAATACTATGGATAAATCATAAAATGCAGCTATCAAATTCTGTGAATTCTCTCAAGCGCTATAAATGTGCAGAATTAAACACAACCCTGTATTAGTTATGAAGCGCCTCTTAGTAAATCCAAATTGATACTGGTAAAGTAATTTATTCAAGTTGAAAAAAGAAAGCATTTAATTAAGAATTAATTTTTCAAATACTTTACTAATGCTTTACTCAATGCTGGAAGATTTAATTTAGGCTTAAGATTATGTATGTATATTCCTTACAACAAAAGATAAAAAGTTTGGTAATATCTTAAAATATTTCGTGTTATTTACTCGTTTTATATTCAAACACGCCTGCTTAATAAGACAGGAAATTACGCCGATTAAATTAAATGTAAAAAAAAACACCTCTCATTCCATCAGTGCCGTATGGGGCGATTAAGGAAAAAGTCAAGAAGAAAATCTTTTTACTTCTTTTAAATGACGGTATTAACGTGTCGCGTGTTTGCGAGATATATCCCCATGCTCACGATGAGGAGCCGCTTTAAAGGAGAAAAACGTCTTTTATTTAATATTTTAATTTTAATATTTTTATCAAACTGAACTGGCAAACAAACTTACAGTTCACGTGATGCTAAGTGGCTACGGCAGTCGATGGGCACCTGCAGCGAACTTCAAACTAGGAGCTAAAATGAAATACTCTCTGCCTGCCTCACGGCCTGTAAACTGGCTCACTATACCCTTCGCATCGGAAAACAGCAGTGCAAGCACTGCTATGTGGCGGCAGAACGAAGATAAGGGTGTGGTACCTAATTAGACGGACTCCTAGGCAGAAAAGAAATCCTACCGACTAGTAAGTAAAAACTCAAAACTAGTAGGCAAAATACCACTGCTCGGCACTAGTTACTTCTCGTTATTGAGACAGTAAATTGAACAATAATTACACTGCCGTTGTGTGCTAAGCTGTTGCACTGGTCCAGTTTGAGTTGACTTTACATTACATCGAAAAAATATTGTTTTTTTCGATATAATGTAAGGTCATGTTTCCTCGTTATATCTTTCTTAAACGCTATACATATAAAATGTAGTTAATATTTTAGTGGCGCCGTCATCGGTGATTGAAGGCAACGTGCATACTTACGAGTATATAATAATGATGATGGTGTTGGCTGTTTGTCAATATTTGAGTATTGACTTTTAACTGTGAAGAAAATATTATTGTAAAATAAGTGTTTATACTAGCTTTGCTCGCCGTTTAGTGGTGACTAAGGCAATTCACTATCCTATGTCATCCCGTGGGTCTCGTAAGAGCCGATAGAGAGAAACTGAAGCAGGAGATGGGCACCAGCAACTTTTTGATAGCAACTAAATAATAATAAAAGACTGCGGTTCGCCTGCCAAGCGTGGCGACTATGGCAAATATCCACCTTATCAGGAAATCTATAGAGGGGTATAAGTTAAGCAGTAGATTTTAATGCGCTGTAAAGAATGAATTATTGAATGAATGAATAAAGTGTACAAGCCTATGCGAATGTGACGCTTTTGCTATTATTATGATACTATCAGAGGTAGGCTAAAATGCTATGCTAAAGACACGGGGATATAACAAAATAAACCGACTAGAAAACCAACTATTTCTGTTTTGAATAAATATTTGCACTGGCTGGCATTCGAATCCTATTCCCGCGGCCACAACATCATGCAATCGTTACTGGTAAGATAGAATTCAGAATGAAGTCTAGATAGATATCAGGCAAATCGTTTACATTTTTGAATGTAATTCTAATTGCGTGCTATTATATTACATCCATCAATTATATTATATCCATCAATCCAACATGCGTTATAAAATCCCTTAAGTACATTTTGGGACATAAAAGGCTTAATTACATTCACTGAGTGTTGAATGTTTTCCGCTTGTTTAAAATAAATTGTGCAATCTATTAATGAACTGGATCGATACTCTAGTCTGGGTCATTTCAATTCAACATGTTAATAAAATAAATTACAAAATCGTATGTTATGCTCTATTTCCCTTTGTGGTATAATAATTTTTAAATATATACTATCTCTGTGGTTTTATTAATGTATATACGATATTTCAATTGCATTTTACATGCACTAAAATTATACTCGTATATTAGAGGTTTTATATTTCATTAATAAATTGTAATTAATTTAATTTTAGGTTTTGAATAAATATTTATTTTACTATATAATTATCACATTATGATAACCTTAATTTACATTCCATCGACTTTAAATAAATCAAATCAAAAATAAACGAAACAAAAATAACGATAAGAGATTGTAATAGGAAAAACATGAAAGATAAATAAATAGATGTATGCAACATGGTTGGGATGCTGTCTTTAAACTCTGTGTCAAAAACTCTCCAAAGATCAGTCTATTCGCGTGATTAGTAAAGTAAAAGAGCCTAACGCGCCTTAGAAATGAAAATTAGAGATATAAAACAAATGCCTGACTTAGGCGACGCTGAAAATGTTTACTTTTAAAACTTAAACTCTTCATCTTAATGCCGCTTAATTTTAATCATCTTGCTAAAATAAACAGGGCAAAAAAATATAGGCGAGCATTTCAATTTCCAAGATAAGTCGGTTCAGTAGAACGAAAAAATATCCAAGAGGAGACATCATTTCCAATTCCAGTGTTTACTTTTCTCTTCAAAAGCGTAGTTTGGCTTTGTTTGATCTGGATTTAAAAAGTAATACTTACCCATAACGATTATAATAGTTTGAATCTGCTACAACGATCAGGTGGTTTGCCCGACTAAGTTGATTTTGGTCCTATCGAGTGTAGAAATGACGCATGTTACAAGGCCTGGACTCAAGGGCCCGACCGCTTGTCAGACAAGATGCCCTTCCCCTATTTCAGTGAGATTAGAGAACCTTACATCCAGATCCGGCCGTAGTATGGGATCGGGACAAAATGTTGAATCTAATTATCCGGCCAATCGGGCAAATAATTTAATTTAATTTATCCGGTTACTTGTATCTTGTTTTTTTTTTTTTTTATTAAAATATAAACTTGGCTTAACCGGCTACAACTAGATGTATCCGATTACAGTTAGTTAAACTTAAGCGTATTCGATTTATTTATGATACGGGTAATGTCAGAAGTAATAATAAGCCTTTTTAATATCATACCAATCTTGTATACTGGGTGTATACATTGCCCCACGTCTGGCACGGCGACCGGTGACCGCCAAAGACTACAATATGGCGATCGCCAATCTACCTCAATCACCAATCAAGAGTGATGATTATGGCAATTTTTATATTTTTGTATATATAGTGACGTTAAACATGAAATAAAGTAGTATACCTAATTTCAGTTTTAGTTATCTAGACCAAAACAAAACTTTAACGCGAATTTAAAATGTAGATAGAAATTTAATGCACTATACGAAAAGATTCAACTCGGCTGGGCAGCGATTGGGAAATAAAGACACAACATATTCTCGTCAGGTATACCTCAAAACTTGAAAACGAGACTGTACAGACAGTGCGTGTTGCCAGTGATGACTTATGGAACTGAGACGTGGTTCTTCACCGCTGGCCGTATGAAAGAAATTTGCAGATGTGGCCTGCAATTTTAAGGTAGAAATATGTGAACATAGAGTTGATAATAGTAGAGAAGAATAAAGTGGATCAGAATAGAATAGAACAATAATTATTTAAAACAGATTATAAATATTATATATTGTAAGTAATTTCTATCTTTTATTACTGGTTCGGAATGTCAAAAACCTATAAGAGGGTAAATTACACAGATAAATTCATAAACAAAAAAGCGGCCCTGCTATCTAGTAAATTCTCTAATCGAAGCCATAATCAATGAAGAGCTAATAATAGGTTAAAGCAGTCAATTTAAATTCAAATCCAAACTGTTTATTGCATGTCTATTACCAAGTTTAAATGTTTTGTTAAGCTGAAACTGTATAAAAGGGTTATTATAGTATAAATGAATACGTGGTTGATAATAACCCCTGGGAATGAGGTGATCGCTTCCAAGCAGTTTCTAAAACAAATTTTGCACTTAAATAGTTTGTACAACCATTAATGTAAAATTTACTTTAAAAAAGTCCGCTGAGTTTCTTGCTGGTTCTTCCCAGGACAGAGGTTTTTTTTTCGAACCAGTGGTAAAGTAAAAATGACTTTCAATAATTAAACACCTAGTACTACTCGTCGAGGAGTTCCAGTAGCTGTCACCGAAGTACACCATCAGGTCTCTCCATCAAGCCCGGAGGTTAGGTCAAATCATAACTAACAAAACAAGCCCAAACTCGGCACACCTAGTTTTACGCGTCCAGGAGTTCCAGCAGTAGTCACCGAAGTACACCATCAAGTCTCTCCATCAAGCCCGGAGGTTTGTTCTCTTCATAACTAACAAAACGAGCCCAAACTCGGCACACATAGTACTACTCGTCCAGGAATTCAGCAGTAGTCACTAAAGTACACCATCCGGTCTTTCCACCAAGCCCGGAGGTTAGGTTTCATTGTAACTAACAAAACGAGTCCAAACTCGGCACATCTAGTTCTACTCATCCAGGAGTTCCAATAGTAGTCACCAAAGTACACCATCAGATCTCCATCAAGCCCGGAGGTTAGGTTTCATCGTAACTAACAAAACACGCCCAAACTCGGCACATCTAGTTCTACTCGTCCAGGAGTTCCAGTAGTCACCGAAGTACGCCATCAAGTCACTCTATCAAGTCCGGAGGTAAGCTCTCATCATGACTAACAAAACGAGCCCAAACTGGCACACCTAGTACTACTCGTCGAGGAGTTCCAGTAGCTGTCACCGAAGTATACCATCAGGTCTCTATCAAGCCCGGAGGTTAGGTCTAATCATAACTAACAAAACGAGCCCAAACTCGGCACACCTAGTTCTACTCGTCCAGGAATTCCAGCAGTAGTCACCGAAGTACACCATCAGGTCACTCTATCAAGTCCGGAGGTAAGCTCTCATCATGACTAACAAAACGAGCCCAAACTCGGCACACCTAGTACTACTCGTCGAGGAGTTCCAGTAGCTGTCACCGAAGTATACCTTCAAGTCACTTCACCAAGTCCGAAGCTAAAGTCTTATCATAACTAACAAAACCAGCCCAAAGTCCACAGCCACCATCTCACTGCTAGTAGTGGGCTTCTAGTGCCTAGCAGTCTCTGGAGCAGCTATTCGTATTTCGTATGTATTATATTTTGTAGGTATAAGAAATGAAAAAAATCAATCTTTCAAATTATCAAAATGTTTTTACTTGATTACGATTCCCACACCCGCAGCTAACCGTGCGTACACTTGTGTGTGTGTGACCCGTGTCAATGTAATAGTTCGATTCTATACCTATCAATTTTGCAAACGCGTCCTTAAGAAGAGTATTTTGATAGTTTTTGCTAAAGGTGTTCTATTTAAATTACTGTAATTTGAGTGTATATTTCCAGTAGATGTAAAAAAAGTATTATATGAGTTCGCTACTATTTTAGGATCACATAATGAATGTATATCTGGTATTTTGAATTATTGCACATTTCTATATTTCCTTGTATTTTTGTTTGTCTCGTTATTAATAATCTGCCACATAGTTTTAGTTTTATTTTGAGAAGTTTCGAATTTATATTTATTACATAATTTTTTGGATATATTGATCGCTTTTTGTAATATTTTATAATACTGTTTATAGTGATATTTAACATTTTTATTTTCGGTTTTACAAACCAATAGCTTTAAAATGTTTTATATTGACACGATGTTTTAATCCTACTGTTAAATAATTTTCTTTGGTGCATTTTTATTTTTAATAGTATTTTGGTATACATTTATTTAAAGCTCTTTGTAAGATTTCACTAAATATACTATAATTTTCATTTAAATTTTTATTAGGTTTGAGTATGTCGTTCCAATTTATATAAGAAATTTCATTTTTGAATTTAGATATATTTAAATCGTTGTATATTCTTTTATATAATAAAAATTGCTTTAAGTTTTGTGTTGAAGAGGGTATAAAATTAATAAACTACAGTAATCTGAAAGACCAAATTGATGAACAGCTATTTTCATATCCTTTAATTTAAAATTAATAAATAGTAAATGAATGCATGTGGAGCTGTTGGGTGTAATTCTGGTGGGTGGTTTAATTTTTTGGTGGAAGTTATACGATACCATTAAATTAGATTTATTGGTATCGTATAACGGCCCTATGTAACCTATTTTTTCGCTATTATTTGCTAAGAAGTCTACATTAAAGTCACCGCCTAGGATAATATTCTTAGAATAATCTTTTTTTGAGATAAGATTCAAGAGTTTTTCTAGACATGAATAGAATACTTCGATTTCCCTTTTTCTATTAGGCCAGTAGAGGTTAACAATTAACAGGTTCAATTTAGAGATTTCAGTAACACAAAAATCATTTCGGTGGACAACGAAGATATATCTATTCGTTCGTAATATTGTAATATACTTTTTTTTGTATACATACGCCACCACCCGGCAGAAAAATGAGCTTACGGAATATCCTTCTATTTTCAACAGATCATTTTTTTTAAATTTAACTAACACTCTGATATACATATAACATGGAAATCCTTTATGAGTGCCTCAAGAAGGTGAGTTTTGTTACAAATACTTTGCATATTTTGAAATATAATATTAAAATCAGTTCCGAAAAGTAGAGTTACTTGTTATATTGCCTTTGCGTCCCAGTATGATCCTATGGCTGTACAGCAGTATAGTGAGGCCGATTCTTACCTACGCCTCCACTGTCTGGCCAACCAAAAGACGACTGCGGACAGACTAAATAGTCTACAACGGACTGCCTGCTTAATGGCAACTGGAGCAATGCAATCATCGCCTGGAGCGGCTCTTAATGCACTTCTAGGCCTAACGCCCCTTGATCTTTACTTAGACAAGGAGACGAGGGCTAGTTTGTATAGGATTAACGCTCAGGGTGGTTTGAGCTTGCTTTCTTATAGATTGAGATCCATGCTCGACTCAATCAAGGAAACACCGGTCTTATGCATGATCTCAGATATCATGCGGCCACTATATACTTTTAACAAAAGTATACAGTGGAACTACCCTCCCGAGAAGACTGGCTGAATGTACAGGTCATCTGTGAAGTCGGTAGCCTTATATGGTATACCGATGGGTCAGAAATGGGCCTCAACGTAGGCTTTGTAATTTATGGGGAACACCCCAAATTCAAACTTAGTATGAATTTGGGTAGATTCAACTCTATCTTCCAGGCAGAAATTTTTGCCATACTTCAGTGTGCGGAAATCAATCTGCAAAAACACTACGTTAACCATATAATCTATATTAACTCTGATAGTCAAGCAGCACTGCTAGCGCTGTGATCAACCTTGGTGAACCCTGGGAGGTAACAACAAGGTCGTTTTAAGATGGGTTCCGGGTCACGCGGGTACGAGCTTGTCGCACGGGAGGGCTCAAAGAGTACACAATTTGTACCGAGCCATGTTGTGGAATATCAAAGAGCCTCGCCCGATTGACCCTAGAAACTCTTTACCACAATAAATCACTTAAGATCTGGTCTGATACACCAGGCTTAAAACATTCTAAGACCTCAATCCTGGCTTTCGATCGTAAATTCCATCAGAAGCTCTGGGATTAAGTAAAAATAAATTGTGCACTCTGGTAAGAGCCCTGACTGGACACTGTTGTCTTAAAAGCACATGTCCATCCTGGGACTAAGCAACTCAAGGATGTGCCGGTTTTGCTCCTAGAGGAGGAAACGCCTTACACATCCTGACGAATTGTGGACCCTTAATGCGCAAACGCAGCACTCATCTGAAACTATGTACTTCGCCCAGAAAAATGAAATTACTCACAGCTAGCAACTCCTTCTATTTATTGAGGACATAGCAGCCAAAGTAGCAACAAGCGTAGGGCTTAGCAGTGAACTGTAGGCATAGCAGCGATCACAATAGATCTTTTAGGTGGCAGTGATACTGATCTCTCTAAACCCGCATAGCTGCTCGTACATAATAAAAATATATATTGCCTTTTCTTATTCCCACTCTTTGGTTGGTGGCAGCATGATTTATGTTGTTTGGTCGAGTGGGGTGAAGATGGGATAGTTAAAATTCGGTGATTTGTAGGCGGCCTCTTGACCATTTTGTTTCATCCTTGCCTTCTTTTGTCTGCGCGTACGTATTGGTTCTCTCATCATTTTCTGGTATATCGGTCCTTCTTTTCCATTGATGATTTACTCGTTGTTTCTTATAATTGCGTGGTGTCCATGTTGTCGCGCTATATATAAGGCATGTTTCAACTTTTTTTGCAAAGCTTGTGGACTTAAATACTCTGCCACACTGAAACCAGCTTCTTTTAAATATATATAGTTATCCAGGATGTATTTTTCATTCTTTTGCTAATTAGTTCGATTTTTAGCGGTGTTTTATAGCTCCTTTTGCCTATGTTCTTCCATATAGTCTGATAAATCTATGTATAGTAGGTCATAAAAATATTTATTACTCTTTCCATTACTTTTTCGTCTGTTTCCCAATAATTCTCTATAAATCCGTGTAGAATTAAAACTCTATCATAGGTTTGTTTGTTTGCTCGGTGTACATTTTCGTGTATTTGTTGGATCTCTTTTTGCAATTTTTATTTTGATTGCAATTTTTTTGCAATTTTTGATTTTTTATTTGGAGGGTAAGGCATTTTTGTTCTAATTGCAATATTTTGGAGCTTAAATTCGATGTATGGATGTGATGGTCGAGTAAAATTTTATTGAAACTTTATTTAAAATTGGCTTTAATTTCAGATATAGCATTTTCTATTTCTTTTTGAAATGAGTATTGTATTGCTTCCAATATGTATTGGTTGTTTTCTTGCAATATAGATGTAATTTTTTAAGGTGATTTGTTCATCATCTTTATTAAAATAAATAATCACATCTTTCTCGATTTGGGATTTTGAAGTTTTAAGTGTTACAGTATTTCCTTGGGGCGATATTATAGAGTCATCGTCACTAACTGTTGAATTTTTTTCATCGAAACGTGATATCTTTTTTCTTTTAGTAATGATTGTTACCTTTAAATTTTCAGGATGTTGAGTTCAAATAGGCGTATTACTGTTGTCTGCTTTAGGCTCATTTGATCGGCAAAATTGGTATTTCCACAACAGTTTGTGGTCTTTTGTCATGATGTTATAAAAACGTACTTCAGGTACGTTAGCACATTCGAGATCATAATTTTGGTAACAAATAGAGCATTTCAAAAATCTCCCATCGGGTATTCTTGACACTAGCCTGCACACACACCTGCCATCCTGAGAGCAGTAGCGGGAATTTGGTAACGATTTTTAGAAATCCCCCAGCTTTTCTACACTAGATGGCGCTACGTGGTTTCCGAGTTTATTACGTGAAATAATAGGGATCCCCGGTCTGAATCGATTTGCTATAGATGTATACGCTATTTCACACTAGTTGGCGTTACGTGTAATTTATGAGCTACTTAAACAGCTAGGGTACAAAGTTCATTTCTTAGTTTTCGACAAAGAACAATAATTCGTTATATAGATTCAAAAACTATGCACTGTTCACTTACAGTTTTCACATATTTATTAAGTTTTCGTTTATTGGTGTATTGTTCAAAGATTATTTACTATAATAATTTCTTCTTATCACAGTTTAAAGCGTCTAAACTGTTAATTATTTCACTATAGATTTTTTTAAGTTATTTCTCCGAATTTTTTTTCACAAACACAGTCACACATTACTTGCTGTTTACTTAACACTTTTATTGTAATTTTTGAATAGAATATTATTGTTTACTATTTTTCAATTAATTAAAATGAAGAGCTAATTTTTACATGGACAGCGCCCTCTGTTTATTTAGTAGGTAGTAGTTACATAAAATTGATGTAGCAAAATATAATAATATGACGAAAATTATATTTTAGGGTTAAAATTTAATATTCGACAAATATTTTTTTTATAAATGTTAACCTATTTCTCGGAAATAGCTGGTCCTTAAATAGGTTATACTTCAGGGATGGTCCCATATAAATTTGAAGAAAAACTTTCATCCCTAGGGATGGAAGGAAAAATAGAAGATGATTTTATTGTAACTATTTAGACGACATTCTAGTTGTTTCTTTGAATTTGTAATATTTCTTAGGTCACTCAGAAGGGTAAAAAAAGGTTTTTTTTTAAATTAAAAATTAAAGCATCGAACCGGTGTCGTTACCGTTCGCAGCCTACTAAAATCCACTGCTGAACATAGGCCTCCTCCATAGATTGCCTCATAGTGGGGAAATTTGCCATAGTTGCCACGCTTGGCAAGCGGGTTGGCAACCGCAGTTTTTTTTATTTTTAGTCGTTATTAGGAAGACGCTGCTGACCATCTCCTGATTTTTTTCCCTCTGTCGCCTCTTACGACACCCACGGGATGATATGGGGCAGTGGATATTGGAGTGGACTACGTGATCTATCACGATTGTACCGGTAAGCGATGCAGAATTCGGTGGATACAGGTGTCTCCGGACCGTGCTTTGTGTAGTTTCTTGGGGACGCCTATGTTCAGCAGTGGACTTTTGATGAATTGTAATTATAAAATGATGATGGAAAAGTAGAAACGGACTTCAAAAACTTAAAAGAATAAATATACATACTCATAATTTCCGCTCATTAGAACTATATACTACGTCTTAGTATCGACTTCTGAAGCTATTACTGGACAATTATTTTATTATTTTTAGTTTTTGAAGTCTGTTTTTAATTTTTTATTATGAAGTTCAACAAAACGCTTTCTAGTCCTTTACGTTACACAAAAGAGATACTTTAATTTTCCTCAAACTGAGGTACTCTTCTTAAAGACAGCATTTCAATAAAGTGTCATTTTATATATAATACTTGCTATATCAAATTAAACTTTTTAAACGTAGTAATTTGCTCTATAACGTTCGTTGAATAATTCCGAACTGGAAAATACTAAATAATGTATTATGTAAATTATTTTAACTCTTAATATTATTTCAAAGTATCTATTTCGTCTGCTCTCACTATCAACTTATTTGGCGACTATAATTACAATCCCATCAAAAACATAGATGTGTAAAGTTTAGTACAAACAACGTTTAGGGTAGTCAGCCTCGCCGAAAAGAGTAGAGATTTGAACGAGCGCCAAGTTCCAGAGCATTTGCTTAAATCATTGAATCTAAGAATGTACGACGTTTTTAGAACTCAGAACTTTTGTTTTTCGGTGGTATATCATTCGTTTTTGAAAATTTTATTTAAACTATGAATTAAATGATGACATACTTGTTAGTGAGGTTAGTTTCAGCACTGTACTTGAAACTAACTACACGAATAACATTGTCAATTAGATACTGTATTAAAAACTTACACCGATTATCGATAATTCGTAGTTTTCGAATTTTTCCCTTTGTATACGCCTAATAATCTACCTTGATACCAAGTTTCAAGTTGCTAAGTAGTCTAGAAGAGGCCAAGGTTTTTGTTTTTTTACTCTTCTTACCATAACTTATATGTTAACAGTTCAGATTAGTTTCATATAATTTGACTAGGCTTCCTTGAGAATAAGACGTGTACAAGACGTGTATAAGACGTATTCAGTACAAGATATGTGCGTATAACAATATAAATTTTAAAAAGTACTTTCAAATTACAATAGGTAAATTGCTACCTACGCTATTAACACTCACGTGATACAATACAGTGATTGGTCTAATATGACGTGATAAATTTATGTTTCACTTTACTAAGATTGACATAATTCACATTTATTTAAATTACTTACTTTATTATATTTATATTATGCTCTAACATCTTCCCCGCCTTGGAAGTAGCCGATGCTTCCGATCACTGCAGATGTTCATCCGGCGGTCAATCGTCGTGTAGTGGGAGCAAACAAATTTAAAAGAACGCTCGGTGAACGACGCTCTTTGCAGTTTGAATTCTGGCAACCCTGGAGACATCATCTCTGCCTGGAAAACTTCATTGATGCGCATCAGAATTCACTTGAGTGGAAGCTGGTTACCGCTTCTGCCGTTTGACCTTTGCTTGTAACACACATTATTATTTAAATAACCTAAGAATAAAACAATTAATTCTAACTTCCGATTACATTAAATATTTTGTATGCAAAATGGCGTCTAACTTATTTCGAAGAGAACAATTACTATTACAGCCCATCACACGTCCACTGCTGAATATAGGTCTCTCCTAAGGAACGCCACAAAGCACGGCCCTGAGGATCCATGGACTTGTATTTCTTATCAGGACGTCACTCCGTCCAGAGGGGGGTCACCCCACATTTCGCTTACCGGTACGAGTCTACCACTAGAGAACCTTTCTTCAAGAACAATTAACAATCTTATGACTGAACATAAGATTGTTAATTGTTTGGAAGTGGATAGATATAAGAGTAAAGGGAGGCTTAAGAAAAGATAGATGCTATATGTTTGGTATGATATGCGTAAAAAAGCAGTGATTGAAGAGATGACGGCTAATAGAGGAGAATGGAAGAGTAAAACATGCTATGTCCACGCCAAATAACTTGAAATAACAGAAAGAATAAGAAGAAGATGATAACTAAACAATTAAATAATTATATAAATGGTAGTGATCAAAATCAATATCCCCACTAAAAGCAAATCCTATGTTCAGTATGGGGAAAGCCTATGTTCAGTTATAAACTTTTGAAAGGCTGTAACGGTAACATGAAAGAAAAATATTGACCATGCAACATCATTTTTTAATATTTTATTCCTTTAAATGAGGTGCGCCAAAAATTAAAACCGAGACTGTGAAGTGTCCGTTCGATTGAAATAATTGTATATAATATGTAAAGCTTATAAGTACAAATAATCATTGTGTAGGTTGCAAAAAATCTATAGGCCATTTTCAACAATGTCCTCCTAACTCCTTTTGAATAATAATCTTTATAACGACTTTACTGTGTGGTCGCGGTTACCAAATTGTTAACTAATTTCATCTTAACAATCTTAATTTACTTTGGTAAACCGATACGAGTACCTAATCGTTAAGCCTATTTCAGTGGCCAGCATAATGTTTCATCCTATTTAGTTTAACGCTCCACAAATAGCTAGGATCGATATCGCAGTCTAGTCTATTTCTGTTCCGAGGATTTTAGTAGAAGTTGGACGGTGGATAGGTTGTTATTAATAAACAATATTGAGTTAGACAGTCGTGTGCAAATACACTAACGAACACATATTTGTATCTATTGCAGGAAAATCCTGTGCCAAGAAATATAATAGATCCTAATGGCATTAATAGTAGTCATTTTCGCCGACTGGATTTTTGCGATGTGCATCTGAATATTATATAGATATAATTTATAGATAAAATTAGCCGGAGGACGTCCCATACTACGTTTAGGTTTAGGTACCACTCTCTTGACACGTCTAAGTGCGTAGGCTTCATAAGCATCTCGTGAAACACGCACAAAAGTGCGGGGTGCACCTATAATAGCAGCCTGAAAATAACGCGATTTTTAGTACTGCCGATGCGGACATGGCGGTATTTTCTCTTTCTGCTACTGTAGATGAACCACGCACTTGTGAGCGCGCGTTGCCAGACGCTTGTATGAAGTTTCGTACCTACTCTTGTTCACTCTGCGTCTACTTCAATGGTTGTCACTTTTGGAACAGATGTGACCAGCCTATTGCCACTTTAGCTTACAAATACGGAAGGCTCAGTCGATGACCTTGGCTCTACGCGGATTCCTTATTTGCGAAATATATCTACTAGAGAAACGCCTAACATAGCTCTTTCCTTCGCTCACTGAGCGACTTTGAGCTTTAGAGTAGAGTAGAACGGTATGACCGTTTATGATCACGTTTCGGCATCATGTGTCCTCGCAGCTTATAGAATTCTGCCTTTAATTACTAAATAACTTCAAAAATGTCACCAACGATAATTGGATCTGGTATGACTGCTATTAAATATAACTTTCGTCTTGTTGAAATTCATATTACAGAGCGACGATTTTCACACGACGGCTTGCGGCCACTGGATTCGTAAAGTCATATATAGGGCTAAACGGTGCGCCTTGGAACAGGATCATGTCCAGATCAGATATAAAATATGATATTTCAAGTAAAATCTCAAAATTAGTTCGTGTGAGTATTTTTTAATAGAATAAGGGCAACAAATGAGCACATAGCCCACCTGATGGTGAACGGATTCTGTGGCTCGTAGATATCTTGATCTACACACTCACTATACGAAGCATTTAATGTATAGTTATGTCAATAAAGATTTATAAACATTTACCAAATTCTATAAAATCCCAGAAAACCCTGCGCAATTTAATAAACAATTAAAAGCATTCCTTATTAATAAATGTTATTATACTTTGAATGAATTTTTTGACGATAAATAATGACAAAGGAAGAATATTTCGTCTGTATTGTATTTCTAATTTAAGTAATTTATATAAAATAATATTGTATGTTGATGATATGATATTTTATAATTTATGTTTGAAAGTTATACAAAAATTGTTAGTCCTCTAGTGTTGCTATGCCCTTGCAATAAACAATTTGAATTTGAATTTGAAAACAGCAGCATTAAGCTGCTATTTCACGCTGGTGGTCCTTCCCCGGTCACAGGATAGGAGTATATTGACCGTTGGCCCGAATGTATAAGCACGCACAGGTGCTCTCTAATCCTTCACTCTCGTCGTCCGATGAGACGGTAATCCGAAGAGAAATCAGCCGCAGGACCATTGCATTTACGTGCTTTCCGAGGCACGGAGGTTAAAACGCTTAAAACTTTAAAGCCATTTTCCTGACTCCTGACTATTGCTAGGAATTTCTAGACAAAAAAACGCAATACTAAACTGACTTTAAACCCAGCCAATTTAAACCCAAGACCTCATGATGAGCAGTCGCGCTTACGAACGCTTGACCCACAAGGCAGTCTTTATTACTACGAGTGTAACAATTTATAATCCTCTTAGGCAACATGTTAAGAAATTTAGGCATCTAGTTAACGTTTTTAAAACATATTTATTAAATAAGTTTAACTTTCTACTTTATCTATCTAAAATTACCTCATTATTTACAGCTTCAGGTGCAGCTGTTGTAATATCTAAGAACTTTAGCTCAGAAACTTGTCGTCGCGAGTTTATCCATTACCGTGCGAACAGGATTAGAGTTACATTAGACACTGCCGGAAGCTAAACAAACTTTGTAAAATGTTGCCTAATGAGTTTCAAAGTAAAATACAACAAATATTATTTAGTGTTGTTACATGTTTTTTTTTATAGGATAGGGTGACAAACGAGCACACAGTCCACCTGATGGTAAATGGTTACTGTGACCCATAGACATCTACATCTATCTTCAATAAAGAATCAAAATGCAGATGCGTTGTCACCCGTGAGGACTAAGATGGAATGCCTCTTTTCCAGTAAAAAGGGTCTCCGGTTCTCTACACTCACCATACGAAACACAGCAGTGTTAAGCTGCTATTTTACGCTGGTATTCTGTGAGAGCGTGGTCCTTCCCCGGTCGAGCCGACCCATTCGTACTACAACTATACTACTAATATAGCTGCAGCATGGCTCTACCACGTGAAAGTTAATTATTATATTTCAAAGTGTTTTTGAAATATAATAATCAACTTAAATGTTTATATTAATATCATTCTTACCGATTGGTGGCACGAGTTAAGACTTTAAATTTTTTCCATGTCTAGTAGTATGTATTTGGAAACTGCGTAGCGTAATAATAATAATATCCTATAGACCGATATCGTTCACGGCGGCCAGTCTCAACGGAGACTAGCCATCTGCGCAGGACAGGATTACAGTGCACGAGTATGTGCTCAAACACTGGTGCACTCCCCATTTCCTTACTCTCATTATTCGATGGGACGACAAACCGACACGACCTGAGAGAGGTCAGGCGCAGGAATAGCACGTGCTTTCCAAAGCACGCGGATTAAACACCGCCAACTTCCTGACTTAGGGCTGCTACTGAGAATTTAGAAACAAAAAACCCATTAACTGATTTTATGCCCGGCCCAGGATTCAAACCCGGAACCTCACAATCAGCAGTCACGATTACGACCAGTAGACCGACAAGGCAGTCATAGCGTAGTAATAGGCGTACGTCACAAGTCCTAGTTTCGAATTAATAACCTAATAAATAAACTAATTTCCAGATCTTGATGTGATAAGATTGTTGACACTCATCTTACAATGTACCGTAACCTACCTCTTATTTTAACGTAAATCATGCAGTTATAAGCGTGAGAGCTCAGGAGAGCAAATTTATATTACACTAATTACGGCTTTCGATAGTATTCGGATGTTGGTCATGGTCATGGTCGGATGATGGTCAAAATCGACCAAAAATTTATCATAATAATAGTGTAATATGACAATTTTTTTATTGTATTATAAACCGTAGTATAATATTAAATCTAGTTTTTTTATAATATACAGACAACGCTGTTGTAGGTAATAACCCAGGTTCCATCTCTATCTTCACGAATGAAATTATTTGCAATTTTGCTGTTAAACAATGCTGATTTACCGCATGCTCTGTGTCAATAGCAAAATATTTAGAAGACATGTAATGCCTGCACACACGCACACACACACACACACACACTAGAGTAGCGCGGCGCACTAATTGGTACATAACCCTCTCAGAATTGAGAGGAGGCCTGTATCTACCTATAGGACGTTTTAAAGGCTATAACTTTATTTTATTTTACATTTTCAATTGTGAATAACATTTGTTTAGAATAATCAAAATAAGTGATGAGAAATTATAAAAAGTGCCAAGCTAAGAGTAAACAAAGCATATTATAAAGTGGAAACACGAAAACTTTTCAGTGTACAGTAACTAACAACATCCCATGGCACACACTTGGGAATAAATGCGAAAACTCACGTCGAGTCTCTCCTCTGTAGAGCGAAGTAAATGAACTTTGAAACAACATGGAAATTTGCCGAAATATTAGCAAGCAATGTTTATTTTTATGCAATAAATGGTATTGTAAGTGCGAAAACTATCCCACTGCAGAAAGCAGGAGGCATGGTGATCTAATAGTAAAAAAAATGAATGCACTATCACACATCCTGTGGGTGTAGTAAGAAGCGACTAAGGGAAACAAACCAAAAGATAGTTAGTAGCGTCTTACTAATAACAACAAAAATAAGAATAAATCGGGTTGTGGTTGTTTCCAGGACACGACCTTGTGTTATTTCGTGAATACGTGTACGTAACGAAACAACCTTAAAATGGCGGCGTTCCCTTCTCCGCCGCGCGCGATGCCTCACAGTCCTCACTCAATTTAAACCATTCTTTGATCCTTTAGCTATCTAGTGGCGTAATTAAATTTTGGATGTAGATGATAGAGATGTAGCTGCAACGCCAAACTATACCCCGATTTAGTTACCATCAGGTTACTTAATTGCCTCCCACTATGGAAGCAAATTTAAAGACGTATTCACGTCAAAATAATCTATATAGATACACTGAAGATGGACCAATTTAAGAGTACCCTTAACCGACGAGCATGTACGTGTAGGTATATATGGACCTAAAAGAAGCGAGAGAGATGTATCAAGATCGTGACAAATGCAATTCCGTAGGCTCTACCTGCCCACTAGATGGCAGGCGTAAGTGTTTATATTTATGTTTGTATATTTAGCTTGCGTATCTAGACGTATAAAGTATTTAGCATGTGTTAGTTGATACATTTGTTCAGTGATAAGTGGCAGTGGATAAAAGTATCTTACTGTGTTCGAATTCAACTCTATTACCTACACAAAGGCGATCCTCTCCCATTTTATTTGACAATCATTATTATACTATTAAACAGTGAATCGCTATATCGAATATATTTTTTCAAGTAATTCCGATACCGTGTAGTGGCAGTGTAAGAATATCCAGTATTCCATATCATCCCGTAGGTGTCGTGAGAGGCGACAGAGAAAAACAAATCAGGGGGCAGCAGCGTCTTCCTAATAACGACTAAAAATAAAAACTTCGGTTACCAACCCAATTGCCAAGCGGCAAAAAGCAATAACGGTAAGTAATTCCGAAATAATTCTCTAAACCTTCCCTTGTTAGACTGTTGCCAACCTATATGGTCACCGGTTAACCACTTTGTCTGGATTTTTGAGTCGGATTCTTAATTCACCTGTAGTTATCCTAGTTTTATAAATACCATCTGAGTATGATTTTCTGTACTTTTCCAGTAAACCAGTCAAATAAACCAGTCAATTAAAGGGACATGGGGAACTTAAAGTTCCCCATGTCCCATGCAATCTATGTTAATATCTTCTGAGTAAAATTGATAAATATTTATTAATTTCTGACATCTTTTCTGTATTTTGTAAGTATTTTTTTGATTCTTGTAATACATAAGCCCTTCCCAATAAGTATATGAGCCGGTATCTCGTGATCCAGTACCACTTGGAGATCCAGTTTTATATTAGAGACAGTTTTCAGTTGTTATTAGGTAAAATTTATGATAGACATAGGTCCTTACCGTTTAAGTAAGTTGTCCTGGTTGTACGAGTGCCAGGTAGCGTTGATGCTACTGATTCCTTCACTAATGAACAATCAGCTCCAACGTTAAATAGAGAGATTTTCATCCTTTTACTAGGTGTTTTATTTCAGCAGGTGAATGCTTACGTTTTTGCACATAGTTTTTGCTATAGTATATAATTTTATGATGACAAAAATGTTTGATATAGTACATTGAAATAAAAACTTAATTGATTTTGTCGATGGATTCAATAGATTTTAAACAAAGCTCTTTCCTAAAGACAGACTGGCAAAAATGGTTTTTACATAAAATTCTTGTAAAATCAGATATACAGAAATATAAAATCCACGTGAAAATTAAAAAATCGAAAATTATATGTTGACAATTTTATTGCTGGGTGCAAAAATATAATGAACATTTTCAAAGATTCATATTTTGAAATATTAGTCTTATTTTTGTGTTACCTTTAAGGAAAGTTTCCCCTACAGTGTGCAAAGTTATGAAATATTTTAAATCGTAAAAGTTGGCTTAAGTCATACCACAATTCTACTGGAAAATTCAACAACGATTTATCTTAAACGTTTTTTACAATTTTTGGCACTTTATATATCAAAGTATTATATTATCAAGGACTACCTGTGCGATCTCATTCTATACTCGTACAATAGAAACAGCAAGAGGGCGTCTAAATTTTAGTACTCACAATTCCTTTGTTTCTCTAATTTTTATTGCTTATTCTTATATCTTAAAACAATATATCTAAAACAAATGAAAGTTCTTTCTGTAAAGGTAGTTTTTTATATTCTGTTTTGCTATTTTCATTTTCGACGGCTCCGTGGCGCAACACCTTAGCATTAAGTTACAGCGCTGTTTGAAGGCCGCTGGTTTGAATACATAAGATATATTCGTATAGTCTACAAATAATTGTTCCGGGTCTGTCCTTGGGCTATTTATGTACGTAAACTGCCTCCAAGATACAACTAAAGATATAACTACTACTAACGGGTAACAATTTGTAAAAATTAAAAAGAAAATTCTTAAAATATTTATGAGGATGTATTCCACCTGTCTAGTAGCCTATCAAAGGCAGGATTAGAAAAACTAATTAAGGAAATTATGCAAACCTAGGGGAACGGACCAAGTGAGCCGTAGTAGCTGATTGGATAAGCCTTATCAGCACATAAATTTTAATCTACTTTTTGTCTTTTGAAATTATATAGTAGTAATATTCTATAGCATAGATTAAATTACATAGTTGACGGCCCGTGGCGCAGTGGCTTAGCAATGAGTTGTTGCGCTGGGGCCGCGAGTTCGAATCCCGCACGGAACAAGTATTTGTATGGCCTACAAATAATTGTTCCGGGTCTGATGTTTGTCCTCGTGCAATTTATGTTTGTAAACTGCTCCACGATACAGGAGAAAATCCTAGTGTGGGAGTAACGTTTTTAAAATCAAAAAGAAAAAAATTACATAGTAGATATTTTTTATAGAATAAGGGTTACAAAAGAGCACACAGTCCACCCGATATGGTAAGTGGATGCTGTGGCCCGTGTGGACCCCTGAGGACTAAGATGCGTCGTTACCACGTCGTTAGAGCATCATCAACTGAGTAATAAAATACCTACAATTTTTAAAGTTGAGCTTGAAAGATCTTTTAGTTGACATCTCACACGAGTTTTCTAAGAAAAAATTCTGTAAAAGATAGATTGATGCGTCATTTCATTAAAAGATAGATTGGTCATTCCATGATTGTACCGTTTCACTAACACTGAAAACCAAGTTAGGTAAATTTACAGCCTATATACGTCCCACTACTGTGCACAGGCCTCCTCTCATTTCTGAAAAGAGTTGGCGAACAGTCTTTGAAATATTTTTTTTCTTATTTCTCAGACATGCAGCTTTTCTCACGATGTTTTCCTTCACCGCCGAGCACGTGGTAAATCAGCGCTTAAAATTGCAACTAACAATTTCATTGGTGCCAGTGGGAATCGACCCCGGGTTGCTCGTGCAGGTACTGTGAAATTCACAGCGAGCGCTTAGCCCCTGACCTACCGAGAATAAAGTGAACTGACCGAGTAATAAAGTGTACCATACCTAATGTTGGTGTTATAGAGCATCAAATTTTACAGATTTATTGGAAATAACTATCAATACTGATACCTACATACCTCTCTTATTATAAATATTATATTTGGTTTCAAGACATTGCGATAGTAAGATAAGCAAGCAATAAATTATACAGATATATTGTGTACTCTTCTCCTTTACAACGACATCCATCCATCCATCCATTAAAGCCTATAAAAGTCCACTGCACTATGTTCAGTACCACTGCTATGTTCAGTACCACTGCTGAACAGGCCTCTATAGATTGCTTCATATGGGGATTCCACTAGTACCACGCTTGGCAGGCGGATTGGCAGCAAAACTTTTGTAATTTTGAGTTGTTATCAGGAAGATGCTGCTGCCCATCTCCTGTATCAGTTAACCTCTGTCGCCTACGACATCCGGGACGATATTTTTTTTATGAGCGGTTGACAAACGAGCACACAGTCCACCTGATGCTAAGTGGTTACTGTGACCCATAGACATCTACATCTATCCTCAATAAAGTATCAAAATGCAGATGCGCTGTCACCCGTGTGGACTAAGATGGAATGCCTCTTTTCCAGTAAAATGGGTCTCCGGTTCTCTACACTCACCATACGAAACATAGAAATATTAAGCTACTATATTACGCTGGTATTCTGTGAGAGTGTGGTCCTTCCCCGGTCGAGCCGACCCATTCGTGCTACGACTATACTACTAATATAGCTGCAGCCTGGCTCTACCACGTATAAAGGGTATTCATGGGGGATATTCTTACACGGCCACAAAAATATCTAGGGGTCTTAGTGGACCAGAGACTTTAATGGCTGTCTCATGTCGAATTGGTTGCTGGCAGATTACGTAAATTAATGTGGATTTTTAAAACACCAAGACACGTTGCAAATAAAAAGTTACTTGACCAGATCTATATTGCGTTGGCACAATCTATTTTGATGTGCTGTAAAAACACATTTTATACAATTAGAACAAGCTCAAAGGGGATTGTTAAAAATCATGTATTTCAAAACACGTCAGTTTTCAACAAATTCATTGTATTTATATGCAGATTTATTGACAGTTCGTAAACATATTGAAGTAAAAAACCTATTAAAATTAGGGTTTTGATGTGAGGATATTTATGTGGAAATCACTCACTTATTACATACATACGCACGAATTTTACGGATTTTACCGCGTCTGATTTTAGTTTTCGTACACGCTAGATATATTTTGAATACTTTTTTTTTATCTTCGCGTCTTTCAGATTGTTATCATATTGCATGTACTACCTGAAGCAATCGGGCGGTTCAAGTTTTAATTTTATGAAATGTTTATAATTTTAACCACCTGTTTTACGAAATTAAAAAATTAAATGTGTTGTGTTCATCATCGAACGTTTTAGCCATATTCGGAATTTTGAAGTGAAGAGGTACCGAAAACAACAACAATAAATGTAATAAAATAAAGACGTTATCCACAATTTCGTCAGCTTATTTTCAAAACGCAAACAAAGTTAATATATTTTACTATGTAACAACAATTAGTTTTAATATTCATTTACTGATATACAAAGTGAGTTAACAGAAAGGAGTTATCAAAATACGAAGAGGCAAACGGGAATTCCAACACCGAATAACAATTCCCGACTGTCCAAATGACAACATCAATTTTGTTGTGAATATTACGCCGAAACCAACTACACGATTGCCTGGATTATGTTTCCTGAAATTCCCAAAGGCTGTGCATTTGCAAGCAAATTGCTTGTAAATACAGCTGGTGACCTCAGTAGTATTGAAAGTTCAATGTTTTGTGTTATTATCATATTTAGTGGAGAAGAAAATGTTTTCAACAGTTCTTTGGTAAATAGTAATATTATGTCGATGGTTTAAGGATATTTTGCAACATGAACTTGTAGTTTAAAACGTATTTATATAATTGCTATCTGTTAAATGTCATTGCTTTTGAAGAAATTTGGAGAAAAGCTGATAAATTATTATACCTTAATCATACTACTGACTTGTTTTAGGAGTTGCTTATTTAAATTTTTAAAAGTATAGCTATTTAATTTATTGATATCTTCTTTTTTAATTGATTTATTTAAGTATAACGATAATGGGATCAAACAAGCCAATGCATGTTAATAAATCGGTGAGATTTCTGTATCTTGGCGATTTTCCTAAGCACTTGATATTTTTAAAATTTAATATTTTTCCCGCTATTTTCCTTGCGAAATGAGAATTACAGATATTATTTACATATTTTTTCACAAACGTGGCAAAGGTCTTAAAACTTAAACTACAAACAAAGTATATTCACTAAAGAAAAATATACAACTCATTGGAAGAGTCCATCGTCCCATTTAGATTGCCGCAGAGAGGGGATTGCGCCATAGTTTCCACGCTTGCGCCATAGTTTCCACGCTTGCGCCATAGTTTCCACGCTTGGCAAGCGGGTTGGCTACCACAGTTTTTATAATTTTGAGTTGTTATTAGGAAGTTGCTGCTGCCCATCTCCTATTGCAGTTTCTCTTCTTCGCCTCTTACGACACCCACGGGACGATATAGGGTAGTGAATATTCTTATACTGCCACTACACAGTAAGAATGCTAGTTAAAGTAATGGGCGATAATTTTACTATGTCTTCAAATATCTACCATTTGGCGAAGCTGACGATGACGGAAAATTAATTCAAAATACCGAATCAAAATCCAACAGAATGATGCTCTGCGATCACCATTCCACTTGCCCAGCGTGATGAGTATGGAGTATGCGCAGCATTTTTAAAATAGGTCATTATGAAGCAATCTTGAAACAGTGCAACTTGACCTTGGACCTTGATATTTTTTAATAATGCTGACAGTACTCGATATGATGCAGCTTGCTCTCCTTACCCTTTTACAAGATAAAGCCGATGCAAGCCATGAAAAACAGAGCGTAATTACAATATTCCTGAAGAACCGGGTAATGATTTTAAAATGCAATTTTCTAATTAGTTAAAAGTCTGTATGCAAATTTGATATTTAGATACCGCATGAGCTTACGAAAAAAGACATGAACACTGTATTTTGAGCGGTAACATTGAGTTACGCGCTGCGGGCCGCGGGTTAGAATCCGGCACGAAATAAGTAAGTGTATGGCCTACAAATAATCGTTCCGGGTTTGGGTGTTTGTACTTGTGAAATTTATACATGTTAACAGTTTTCACGATCCTGGAGAAGCTCATGTATTTATTTGGAAGCACATTTAATAATTTCACTTTTTTAATATTATAAAAAAGTTTTGCTAACAAAACACAATATTTTATAATTTGTACTAAAACTGCACAGAAAGTTTACTAATATTACTTTTCCTATATGAGTCACCTAACTTCCATTTTTCACACATTAAAAGCAGCACACCAAACTAACTTTGATTACCTAGTTCATTTGAACACAATCTATTGAAGCTTGGAATTAACTAACTCGGCTATTCTCTTTAATTATTTTTTTTAGTGTTGGCATGTTTCCAAGTAACAGCTGTCAAAGTGTGACCGCGTTTTTCCACATTTCTCATAGTTAGTCAACCGTGCTGTATACGAGCGGTACACGGTTGTCCTTTTAAGAGCTTTTATCCATAAATGCCGTTTAAATTCCATCAAAGGATTCGTCCGGTTTAAGGCGACATTTTAAATCGCAAAAAATCATTGTGTAAAAATTTTCCCGGTGCATATTTATTTTTCAAAGACACGCGATTTTCAATTTAGCTCGTAAAAATGTATACGGAAATTTGAAATTGAAACATTAATATTTTTTACTTGTAAATAATCGTATTATTAATTTATATTATAAGTGGCCAGTGTCTCATACAAAATCTTTTCGAAAACTTTCTCCGTTACCCGCCTTGCGTATCTATACAGTTCGTCCATCCTGGGTATTATAGGTAAGATAAGCACCGAATATTGCTATAAAGAAAAGACAAGTCAGATTGTAAAGACGAGCTTAACGTTACAGCGAAAAAATGTCTCCTATCGTGCATCGATCGATGTCATGATCAATGTTCCAGCTGCAAATGTAAGTTAGTAATGGAAAAAAAAATTATGTAATACTAGCTTTCGGCCCGCGACAACTTTCAAGTGGATATTTTTTTATAGAATAATATTTCATGTAAGCTCAGCACCTAGGTCATGGTAAAGCGCAACATGGGAAGGAACCGTTTTTTTTAAGCTCGAACGGGAAATTCATGGAATAAAAACTAATTCTCCACGAATACACCCAGTTATTTATTACAGTTGCTTCTACAACATTTTTGCGGAGAATTTTTACTTGCAGTCTAGTTCTGTTGCAAAATTAAGGTAGACTACGATTTTTTAACTTCAATATAATAATAATGAGATACCTTGAGAGCGGTGCATGCTCCGATTACAAGCTAATTACCTATGGTGTTTCTTCTGCATATCGATGATATGTTACAAACCAGTATCATTTATTGCTATGCGGACGACAGCACTGGTGATGCTTTTCACACTGACCCTGCCTATATTTCTCGGGAACACGTCGTCGAGTACCGTAACTAACTTGTGTCTGGAGTTGAATTTTTTTAAACAAAATCTCGGATTGGGGACGACTAAATCTAGTCCGATTTAACCCACAGAAGACACAGGTTTGCGCGTTTACGCTATAAAGAAATCCTATGTCGTATTTCTTCAATTTCAGGGCACTCCCCTTATTGCCACCATCGGAATCCTTGGTGTCGACATATTAAAGGACGTGCAGTTTCGTGGTCATTTGTAAAGGAAGGCTAAATTCGCCTCTAAAAATTTTTGCATGCTCAGCAGAACGGGATTGTATTTCATACCGGCAACTGCTTGCAACTTTATAAGGCACAGGTTCGGCCTCGCATGGATTACTGTTCTCATCTCTGGGCCGGTGCACCCCAGTGCCAGCTCCTTCCACTTGACCGCATCCAGCACAGAGCAGCTCGAATCGTCGACGACCGATTTCATTCTGATTGGTTCGATTCACTTGCGCTGTGAAGAGATGTTGCATCCCTTTGCATTTTATCGCATTTACCATGGGGGTGCTGTGAAGAATTGTTCGAATTAATTCTAGCCGCCAAATTACACCAACGCATATCGCGACAAATCTCAACACACCTGGATGCTTGGCGGTCAACCACTGTACGTTTTACTAGGAGTTTTATTCCTCGCATGACTTCTTTGTGGAATCGTTAACCACCGGTACACAATAAAGAATAAAAAACCTGCAAGAGTATAGCAACGTTATAGGGCTAATAAACTATTTTTTATGACTTTGAAACCATCCGAAACAGTTCAGCACCTCCTACTCCATCAATCTAAAATTGCAGAAGGTACATTCACATAGCACATAAGCCACAACCACATAAAAAAGGGTTAATGTACCTTTGTGGTCTATGGTAAATAATGTATGTATTTTTAAATTATCTGTACTTTACAGTTTTTATTCTTCATTATCAATCCGTAGAAGTCCATTACTGAATGGTTTCTCCCGTTGTAGGGTGAATCGTGACGCTTGGCAGGCGGATTGAAGATTACAGTTACTAAAGGTCTCACATCTTGGACGCTACCGCCCGATGCCAGTCTGGATGTTTCCGTTTGGCAAAAACCAGATGTTCCGATGCTCCTATCCGAAGTCATAAGATTTTTTGGGCATTTTCCATTGTAAACTGTTTACGAAACAGTTACACAAAAGTAAGTAGTAAGTTTACAATTCATTAAATTGCTTTTAATATCAAATCATTCATTTTATTGTTACGGTTTAACCAAATATTAAAATTAGTAACAGTAAAAAGTCGATAGTCTGTAGTAGTAGAGGTACCATATACATATACGGCCTTATATCAAAAAGTAGTGCATAATTAATCTCAGGTTTAAACTAGAAAAAAGTCCCGCAGAATTAAACGAACTAACATGAACTCCATGTACTGCAGTAGTCTCTTTTTTCCCTCCTGTTTTATAAAAAAAGACGACGCAGCCCAACGGCTGATCCGTTGATGTAAGCTGAAGTGGTAAAGGGCGGCCATGTAATTAGAAGAACAGATAACCGTTGAAAGGTTATCGAATGGCAGCTTCGTACCGGTAAGCGAATTGGACGGCGTTTCCCCAATAGATGGAGTGACAACCTGGTAAAAGATGCATGAAGTTGATGGGTGCAGGAGGCTCCGCATTATGTTCAGCAGTAGACTCGTAATGGGCTGTAATAATAATGAAGGTTAATATCTTTATTTTCTCTGAGTTTATACATAATGTACAATAGAGTTGAACGAAATAAAAATAAAATGTTATTTCATTTTTCCACCACGACAATTATTTTACAAAGAATATTATTACTTATTAAAACTATTTATATTAGTAGTTAACTTTTGAAACTTTTAATGTTGATTATCAATGTAATTCTATTAAATGGGGGAAAATATACGGTATTTTTAATCAGGAGGTAATGAATAAATTTCAGAAACGCCTGGAATATTAATTAGTTAAAAGGAAGACAATATTAATTAGTTACTGATATCAAACACAAAGCAATGTTGTCTTTGCTTCACTTTCTAGTATATACCACAAAATTAATTAATATTTTAATCAATGCCAAACACCAAACGAAGGAGGATGTATTGATTGCTGTCAAAACATTTCTCAGAACTATTTGAATATTAATTTCTATAGTTATTATTGTGCCGTTTATTGGCGGCATATCCCATATTATTCTGAGAGTGTCGTAAAAGGCGACATGATTTTGATAGGCTGTAATGGAATGTTATGAATGGATCGTTATTAAAGGTGCGGCTAACTGACTTTAAAATAGGACCAGATTATCAATTCTATTATTTTGTCTATGTTTGTGTAACGCGATATTTTCTTTGAGGATAGCTGATTTCATTGATTTTGATATATAGGTAGATTTTATTAGATTATACCTTAATACCTTAACAGGGATTTTGTATGAATTTTTACAGAATGTTACCGCCACACTTAAAATAATAAAAGTATCAAAATAATTTATATGTAAATGACCAGGCTAACAATATGTTATAGTTGGCCGGAGGGTGATGTATGTAGATATACATATTTTTTTAAATTTATACATTTAATTATTATCATTTATATTTTATCTAATGTCAGATGATCTTCTTATTCTACTTGCAACAATTCTTCTTCCCTTTCGCTTGTGGATACCTTGGATGAGCCTGTAACTTTGCATACATTAATTAGTGATGAACTTCAAAAATCCTCGAATTGTTTTCATATTTGTCACGTAAATACACAAAGTATTCCTCAACATTACACGGAGCTCCTGAATATATTCTCTTTAACAACATGTCACATTATTCTCTTATCTGAAAGCTGGTTTAAAACAGAACTTACTTCTACATCCTACAGTCTCCCGGGATTTATTTTAATCCGTAATGATCGTACCAACAAAAGAGACGGGGGTGTCGCTCCGCCTCTTTTGATGGCTTAAACCAGAACTTATTTCTACATCCTACAGTCTCCCGGGATTTATTTTAATCCGTAATGATCGTACCGGCAAAAAAGGCGGGGGTGTCGCTATTTATTTACGTAACGAATTACCTTTCAAAATTTTAGATACTTCTCCATCCTTTTATTCTAGTTCAACGGAATACATCTTTGTTGAAGTTAATATCAAGAGTGTTAAAGTGTTCCTTGGAGTCATCTACTGTCCACCTCAAGTGAACTACTTCTCCGTTTTGGAAGAAAATTTGTCGCCAATCTATTCTGCTTAAACACATCATATTGTCATGGGAGACTTTAACACCGACCTCTTAGTGGCTTCTCTCAAATCAAACAAATTGATGTCGATCATGGCGTCGCATAATCTCACTAATCTGCCATTAAATGCTACACATCATAATACTGACTCTGTAGACACATGAATCGACCATATATCTATGGTCAATTTTCTGCTTCTGGTTTTTCACGACATGATTTGCTCTTTCTTTCATACAAATTAAAGTCTCCCAAGCCTACATCAGTGTCTTTCTCTATTCGCAGTTTTGGTAGACTGGATGTTGAAAAGCTT
This sequence comes from Parnassius orleans, assembly GCA_029286625.1. Taxonomy (NCBI): domain Eukaryota; kingdom Metazoa; phylum Arthropoda; class Insecta; order Lepidoptera; family Papilionidae; genus Parnassius; species Parnassius orleans. Next base: position 981,318 of record JAGSMP010000074.1, read on the forward strand.
AAGCGCGATGCTGATGAAATTGACTGGTCTTCTGTGTTTGCTGCATCTACAGTTGATGATAAAGTCAATATCCTGAACCGCGATATGCTAAAACTCTTTGACAATATGCTCCCAAGCGTGTTGTCAGACTTAAGTGCCCTCCAGTTCCATGGATAGCAGCAGGGGTAAGAATGGCCATGGCAAAGCGTGACAGAGCATTCCGTGCCTTTAAGAGAAAGCGCACAGACGGAAAGTGGAAGGCATATAAAGTTGCGAAAAATCGATGCAATCAGATGGTGAGAGCTGCTAAACGCCGTTATATCCATGAACAAGTGCTTTATTCATCTTCATCTGATATATGGAAGTTTCTTAATACTCTTGGATTTGGGAAAACACACCCTGCCCCTAATAGCGTCTTATTTTCTCCAGACGATTACAACAGTAATTTTTTGTCTGTTCAAACTATTTGTAATAGTGCTAGAGCAAATGCTATTTCATCCATATCTTCCATGCCTCCTTACTTTCATGACTCTTTCACTTTTTCTCCTGTTTATGAAGACGAGATACGCAAAACACTTCTGTCTATCAAATCTAAAGCTGTTGGTTGCGATAATGTGAGTAGAACAATGGTTATATACGTAATTGATTCTGTTTTGTCCGTGTTGACTCATATCATTAACTTTTCGTTGAAGTATGGTGCTTTCCCAACACTCTGGATTAAAGCCTTTGTCATTCCTCTTCCAAAATCCACCTAGTACAGTCTATTTCTCATTTTAGGCTAATTTCTATTCTACCATTTTTATCTAAAGTTTTAGAAGATGTCGCTCATAAACAAATTTCTACTTATATTTTCAAAAACTAGAGTCTTTCATCATATCAGTCTGGATTTCACCCTGGGCATAGCACTACAACCACCCTTCTCAAGGTCACTGAAGATATTCGAGAGGGTATGGAAAATTCCAAATTAACAGTTCTTATTTAAATTGATTTTTTTAACGCTCTTAATACTGTCGACCACTCTATCTTACTAGCTCTACTCTCTCACTTGAATATCTCGTCTTCAGCCCAGGATTGGTTCTCATCATATTTTCGATGGCGCCAACAGGCTGTGCTTTCTGGCCATAATGTCTCCAATTGGAGTGGCGTATTAACCGGTGTCCCTCAAGGCGGTATTCTCTCACCTCTTCCGCAAAGTTACTGCAACATTGCGATCTCTATATCGCCTGAAAATTTTTCTTCCTACCGCTACAAAAGTTTTGCTTGTTCAATCTCTTATTCTGCCGATAATAGACTATGTAGATGTGTGTTGCACAGACTTATCTCAACAGCATCTTAGCACATTGGATCTTCTGCTCAATAACTGCATCCGATACATTTATGGTCTTCGTAAATATGACCATGTATCATGTCTTGATTCTCAGCTTAACTTAACATATCCGTCAGCGCAGATATGTTAGAATACTCTGCACTCTTTTTCACTATCCTGAATGATCCTTGAGCTACTGAGTACTTGAAATCTAAATTTCAGTACGTAGGAGATACTCATAATTGTTTTCGCCGTTCTTCGGATAATCTAAAGTTGCTAACGCCTTTACACCGTACTGGTTATAACTCCCACTCTTTCGCTCTTACGGCTATAAGATTCTGAAAAGAAATACCTCTTGACATTAAAAAAGCTTCCAGCAAGTTTGTTTAAAAACAAAGTTCGTGAACATTTTAGTAAAGCAATGAATTAATGCTTTTGCCTAAAGAATGTTTCTATCGTCACATATTTTCCTTATTTATCATGGCATAGATATATGTATATACACACACACACACACACACACACACACATATATATATATATATATATATATATATATATATATATATATATAAGATTATGTATATATTTATATATTTAATGTATTTAAGTAGATTTGTGTATTAGTGTACGTCTGTATTAATATATTTACATTCTATATATTATATATTTTCTTTTAAAAATATATGATCTTTCTATGAAAATTACATCTAACACACAATCTTAATGAGTGATGTGCGTTAACCCAAGCAATACGAAGATGGACTAGAAGTCGGGAACTGAGGCTAGGCTAGGCTATGCCTATAAAAATGTAAATGGCGAACCAATTAAAAGAGAAATTGTTCAAATTTTATTATAATAATATTTAATTAACATATGTACAGAGCACAACGTGTTTATGTAAGCAAATGAAGGTGGAGTGCCATTTTATTAAATTATCATAATGCCTTGTGGTAACTTTCACTGAATATGCGATGAGAAAACAGCAGTACTACGCTCAGTGGATTTGGGGTTGGTTTTCGCATGATTTTGTCACAAATATTTAAAACATATTTTAATCTTCACATAATAAATAAATATAAATGTTATTGTTATATAAATGTATAGTTATATAAATGTAATTTTATTAATTAAGATTATTTAGAAGCATCCTAGTGCAGTGTATATTCTTTTTGTTTTTGGAAAATATTGATCAAAATGTTTACAAACAATTCAATATTTTATATCATAAGCCAAAAGCAGTTCCTACATTCAAATAACATATTTTTACGTTCAGTGAACATTTGAAAATAGATTTTTGATAATAACAAGTTACAAAGAGACTTCAAAATAAAGTTGTTTATTTTTTATGTCAGATGTAAATCCATTAAAATTGTTTTGAAATATGTCAACGCTATTGTATTTCTCGTTATATTTTTTACATGACTTTACTACAAAGCAATTTTATAATTATTTGTTCTACAAAAATATTTTATTACGGCGAAAACTGATTCTAGGACATTAAAAAAAAACAATTTTCTAAAAGATAAGGAGTATTTATTATTATTAGAAATAACTTTACACAAAAAGATTTAATCACGCTATTCGCTTCGTATTTTTAACGCAATTATTTGATCTGTAACAGTAAAATTTGATGATAAGACGTTTTATGTATTTAATTTATTTTAATCCGTTCTTTAGACCTTAGTTCTTTAGTATTTAGAATATTGGGATTCCAGACAGTTGAAGCATATTCCAAATTCAAAACGAACGAATGCATTTCAAAGCAAATTTAATGTGACGGAGTTTTTACTTACTACTTACTTACTTATCTTCACGCACAATCCCTGACGGGGTAGCCAGAGAGAACAGATCGCCAAGTGTCACGATCCTTACATATCTCTTTCGCTTCTTTCAGATTCATAATCTTCTTCATGCATGCACGTCTAGGTATCCGAGTACTCTTGACCCTCCCCTCTTCGAGCAGTTTGCTCACATGGTCTTCGAAAGTTAGTCTCGGTCTACCTCGACACCTTTAATATTAACTTCGCGCTATATATTTTCTTCACCATTCGGTCTTCACTCATTCGCTCAACGTGCCCAAACCATCGAAGCACGCCCTTATCAATTTTGTGATAAGGTCATCTTTCAAACCTGCCATATTGCGAATCTCTTCGTTTCGCTTTCGGTCAACCATGGTAACGCCGCACATTTTACGAAGAGATCGCATCTCACTGCATTCAACTTGCTTTTATGCTTCTTCTGGCATACCCAGGTTTCGCTGCCATATAACAAAGTTGGTACCAACACTGCGTTATGTATTGCAAGGCGTGCGCTCTTCACTACGCCTTGCCTTTTGACTAAAGCAGTCAAGGCACCATTGACTTTGTTCCCGGCAGCGACACGCCTGTCCACATCTAAATCACATCTTCCATCCCGGCTAAAAGCACTCCCCAAGTATACAATTTCATTTACCTGTTCTAGACATTCTTGATTTACCCATATTTCACACTTCGTTCTCTCTTCGTCCCTTTCAAATACCAGAACCTTAGTTTTATTGGCATTCAAACGGAGACCTTTAATTTCACATTCCTCTTTCATACGCGTGACTAATGCCTGCAGTTCTGCCTCTGATGGTGCAATAAGCACTGCATCATCAGCATACAGCAGACAATTTACTTTTATGTCACCCAATTTCACACCCAGACAGCTATCTTTCAGCTTCTGTAAACAGCTGTCGAGATATAGTATGAACAGCCAGGAAGACATGACACAACCCTGTTTTACTCCCGTTTGGACGCTAAACATGGGTGACAGGTCATGCCCTACCCGCACACAGGCTTTACAGTCGCAGTAAAGTGCCTGCACAGCCCTTAGCAATCGACCGTCCACACCGTACCCCGGCAACAATTCCCACATTTTCTTCCTTACAACCTTATCAAATGCTTTCTCAAGATCCACAAAAGCACAGAAAATCCTCTGGTTAGCAGCCAGAAGCTTCTCCGTGATCATGCGGAGAAAATATTTGATCCGTGCATCCTCTTCCAGGTCTAAACCGCATTGAGCCTCCCATAGAAATCTTTCCGATTTCTCTTGCATCCTACGCGTCAAAACCTTCAGTATACTTTACTTGCTAAACTGGTCACTGCCTATCCATAACTAATCTCAGTTCGCGTATTCAGTTACCCTTTTTAATATTATATTATTAGTTCTTTAATCATTGATCAGTTGCTTTTTACGACTAAGATATTACATTCTTTACATTTAAAAGAAGTTTATTAATGAACATCGCTGTCAAAAGGCAACTAAAGGAGAAAACAATATAACTAAGTGAATGCGTGTTCACTTGAAATGAATTTTTCAAAAAGACTTAAGGACGTTAATTACGATCGACCTAAATGATAAATTATACAAGGCAACACAATGTTTAATTATACAATAATTATTTAATAAATAAATAACTAGATATGAATCCCAGGTTGAATTCTCGCTGTCAGTCAGATCAACTTCGTGGTTCTCATACATGAACCAAACCCAAGAGTGCCTCATAGGGAGGATATTTGCCATGGTTGCCATGCTTGTCAGGTGAGTTGGCAACCACAGTTTTTTTGTTTTTCCGTTACCTCTCACGACACCCACGGGTGGAAATGGGGTTGTGGATATTCTTACACCGCGTCAACACGGTAAATAAGTTACAGGGACGACAAAATTTAACTCCTAGATTATGATCAAGCTCAAGCTCAAGCAAATACCTAATACTCTAAGCAAATAGAAAATTAATTTACAGGAAGTAAAAACTGATAAAATAAATAAGGACGTACATATTTGTGAAGCGAGCCAATGCCAGCGAGTGTCCGCTTAACGTTCAGTGAGATACCGTGACGGCGCAATTTTCTCTATCTTAATAGGTTTTAGTAACACGACCAACGTAGAATAAATCTCTAGTCCGCAGTGCTAACTGAAATAAATATAATCCGACTTTTTCAATTTACACTTTACGAGCAATACATAAACATTTATTTCTAGCTTACCCATAGCTTGTTCGTAGAACATACGAGTATGTATCTAGCATGGCCATTAGTTCTATGACACATCAAACCGCATAATATCTTTCTAAAAGAAACGGTGTATGTAAAACTTATGTGTACATATCTATTGAATTTTAAGCGATTAATTCAAACAATTTTATTCTAAGCTGTCGCCTTTGGTTTTGATATAGGGCTTTAAGTTTTCATAAGAGACTCAATGACAGAGTACGTTTTAAGCAGACTTAGTACTGACCACAATTTGTATTCCAACGGGCTCAGATCTGAGCTTGACCCCCTCGCCAGTGTTCAGTTTTATGAAGTCCGGAACATTGTTCTCGTGCCCTGTGACCAGGAGCAGAGTTTTGCTGAAGCTTGCAGAGTCCCCCGTACATTGTTGAAAAGTCGATCACTGGCAAGCTTCACTGCAAGATCCAAGACAATTTCTTGACAAATGTTGGCCGAAGTCTTTACTATTTTTTTACTAAAATGAAACTTCGTGACTCCTTGGTGGACACCTCTCACCAAAACATAATTGATGCAGAATGATGACCACGTTAAAATTTTCCAATAACTTTGACGTTTTAGTTCAATCGTTAAAATGTTTTCATCTGTAAAGAGCACATTTCTGAGTTTTCCATCAGTGTATCGGGATAACAAGCGCTTTTATCGATCTATATTAAGTTTAGGCATATTCTATGTATCAAAGGTAAGCACTTAGCTTCAGTTTCTGTTTACTATTTTTTTTTAACTTAAATGTTTTTTGTTTATTATTATTTTTTTGTGTCATTATAGTGTTTCAACAAATTCTAGTCTTATCAGCGTTCACAGCCCGTCTGGTCCTAACAGCCCCGAATTTTTTTGGCTTCAACAGAGAAATTGTTGATGTATCTGTCGATAGTGCGATACAACAACATACGGCTGATACCAAGCTTTTGTAGCCTCTTAAAAATCAGCGGCTCCATTTCTCTTAACTCGCCCACGCACCCACTCCATAATGTAATTTAACAATCAGAATAAAAAATAATATGTAAAATAGCGACAAATCGATTGAATTATCTTATTTAATAAACGAATCCGAATTTGATTTAAGAAAAATAATTTTATAAATTTTAATTTTAATACTAGTTACATAATTATACAAGCTGTAACACTCTATTTCACCCCCTCAGGGATACCGTTACCATTACAGCCTATTAAAGTCCACTGCTCAACATAGGCCTCCCCCATAGATTGCCTCATAGGGGAATATTTGCCATAGTCGCCACGCTTGGCAAGCGTAAATATATATTGATAGGAATGAGGGTAAAAAAATAAAACAAAATACGAACAAATGAGTGTAGAATTGAGGCTAAATCAAGAAACTCCCACTTGTTCTAGCAGTATAAAGTATCGCGCAGGCAACTGGGAGGAATCAGTCAGTAATTCTACGTGGTTCACTACCGTTATTATGCCCGTTGGGGTAATTCTTCTAGTGCAGGCAAGGAAGATCGTGTTGCTGAAAGGAACGCCCTGGAGCCCTGTGTTACATTGAGATGGGTAGTGTTGCTGTTGGTTTGCATACTTTGGTGTCATCATGTAATTACGTCCCTCATGTTACACTACTGTGGATTGTCACGGGGACATATTACGGTATGGTCGAACTGTATTTGCTCTATACCGAATGTATAGTGCAGTACGCTGTTTTATTCTTAATTAATTGCGTAAGCAAGAGAGCAAGTTGAACATCCACTCTCATACCTTCATTATTTTTAACAACTATCTACATACATATATAAACACTCACGGCTGTCACCCAGAGGGGTAGGCAGAGACTATGGACTTCTATTTGGCACGAACCTGACACACCTCTCTCGCCTCCTTTACATCCATATATCTACGCATACATGCTCGTCGGTTAAGGTTACTGCTAATCTGGCCCATTTTCAATATATCGCCAATTTGGTCGATAAACCTTCGTCTAGGGCGTCCCTTCCCGACTCTGCCGTTCACATCTGCAATATAGATATGCTTTGTCACTCTATCCTCGTTCATTCTTTCTACATGACCAAACCATCGAAGTATTCCTTTCTTAATTCTGGTCACAACATCATCTTGCAAACCACACTTTTCTCTTATCACACAATTTCTTACCGTGTCATTCAGATTCAGCCCTAACATACTCCTTATTGACCGCATTTCTTCAGCATTTATTCTACTCTCGTGCTTCTTCCGCCATACCCAACTTTCACTACCATACATTAAAGTAGGGACTAACACAGTATTATTGAAATTCACAACTAATCTCCAGAAAAATTTCTAATAGTAAAGAAAGTTCGTTACCGAGTAATATTCTTTTATTTAAATAATTTTGAGAATATAAGGTATATAATAAAAAAGCAATAAAATCTGATGTAATGGTTGGGACGATTGTGATAAGTTGACATACTGCAAATTTTCCGGAGCGTCGATGCTTTACATTTTTATGAGTCTTTTTGTTTGTCATAATATGTAATAGTGACCATATTCACAATCAAGCTTGTACATCCTGCATCTTGTAGAGGGATATTACACTTGACGGATGGTCAAGTGTAATATCCCTCTACAAGATGCCCCGTGAATACATATATTTACTTTATTTATTTATTCCAACTAAATGTACCTAACATTACCACTGTAATAATCTCACCAAACTAAGATCAGTTCGTCGGTAAGTGCCCGCTCTTAAAACTATATAATATGCCTTCTACCCATACTTTAAATATACAACTTAAAACACTATTAATTACAAAATAGAAAATAATCAAACAATTTACGCTTATAACTTTTGGTTAAAAATAACTTTTTATAGAAGATTATAACATCCAGTACCATTACAGCCTATTAAAGTCGACTACTTAACATAGGCCTCTACCATAGATTGCATCATAAGGGGGATTTTGCCATAGTTACCACGCTTGGCAGGCGGGTTGGCAACCGCAGTTTTTTATTATTTCGAGTTATCAGAAAGATGTTGCTGCCTTTCTCCCGCTTTAGTTTCTCTGCCTCCTCTTACGACTTTCAAGGGACGCTATGGGATAGTGGATAATTTTACACCACCACATAAATTCGCACAATTAATTTTTATGACGAGGTGTTTTCCCTGCAACCATATTCAAATAAAAAAGGACCGAGGACTAAGTTGAAATGCTTCTCAGCTTGTTATTATATTGCTACGTTTTTATTATTTCTGTCATATTTTTACCTATCTTTTTTTTTAACACAAGGTCTTCACTACAATATATAGTAAAGCAAAAAGCAATTATTACAATAATACGGGTATTAAAGAACAGAAGTGCATAGAATACATCTGAATCTTTCACGCTCCAGAAAATTGTTCCGTTCTGGCGCGACATGTGACAAGGAAATGGTTTCCTGCCGAGACCTTACGTTATTGAAACTCCAATAGCGGAGTGTATTTTATCTAATATTGGTTTCGAGACTATTAGTTTTATGTAGCAAATTATTTAATTGACATGAAGTGAAATGTGCTTAACTTTATGAACTTAATTTCACGAAGTAAAAGTAAGGTTTAATCAAATAATGAGCACATTTCAGTTTTATGCTTGTATAATTGAAATGTGTGAATTTAAAAATTAACTTTATGAATTCTTTAAGCGAAAAGTAACTGGACACGCGATTATGTCTTTAAGCATTATACTACCACACTCTCTAGTTAGTTACTGGCAACAAAATAGTAAACCATAGACGTATGTCTTCTTTTCAGTTGAACTGATTCTAGTTCTTCGTCAGCCTGTAAAGGTACACTGTTGGACCGCTCCATTGATTTTGCTCCTTTTCACCGGCTTCATTTATTACATTAGCCATGAAATCTTTCTGGTATTTGCTATATTAACCTAAAATAGTATTCAATCATAAAAAAACGACTAGGTTTGTATTTTTACTAAATGGTACTACTCCTTTTCTGCCTAGGAATCCGTCTGGGTAGGTACCACCGTATTACTTCTGACGTCAAAAATTAGTAGATGAACTGCTGTGTACCAGCACATGAGTAAAGAAATCGACCAGAGGCAAAACCTCTAAGGAGCATTCAACATTTTTAACTATTTTGGTAGGGTTAACACAGGAGGATAATATTAAATACTTAAAACGTTTATCAGCTTTTAATTATGTACCTATAACAAAATATTTTGAAGTGAAAACGTCTTTAGAACCGTTGTGATTTGACACTTGATGAAACGAAAAAGCGACACTAAAAAGAGACACAATATATATAGGATTTAGACTGCAAGAGAATGAGAGAGAATACAGTAAAGTATACAGTTTTTCCTATTATCTCGGTCTCCTCTTTGTGAGGTGCTTTAAAGATGCTTAATATAACTTTTAGGAGTTAAAATAAACAGCTATAAAAACATAACAAATTTATTAAATAAATAAAATTCATATTGAATAAAATTATCATATCCAATCCATTCATAACAATCTCCGATTCCATAACTTTAGACCATCTAGCGTCTATTTTAACGTACCATCTTGAGAGTCAATCAATTTTTGTTCGATAAAATAACTTTACCTATAGAATGAAGTAGATGGCGCTATTACAAAACAATTTTACTCACAATTTTCTGAAGGTTTCACTTCTACCGCGTGTGAACTGCGCACATATTTTTTTACAAACTACTTATTCTAAATATTTTATTTCCATATTTTTTGTTTTTGAATAATTTGTTGTGCCTTTTTGTCGAATAGCAAATTTTTTCCTAAAGGAACTGTATCCGCAACCGGTCATCGCTGCTGGTGATAAGAGGGCTGGTTCTTTTCGTGCTCAAAGGCTAAGTTTAGCCATTCAGCGAGGAAACGCTGGTTATTAACGTGGTAGAGCCATGCTGCAGCTGAAGGACCACGCTCTCACAGAATACCAGCGTAAAATAGCAGCTTAACGCTGCTGTGTTTCGTATGGTGAGTGTAGAGAACTGGAGACCCTTTTTACTAGAAATGAGGCATTCCATCTTAGTCCTCACGGGTGACAACGCATCTGCATTTTGATTTGTAATCAAGGATAAATGTAGATGTCTATAAGCCGCAGCAACCACTTACCATTAGGTGGACAGGGTGCTCGTTTGTCACCCTTATCCTATAAAAAAAAACGCAGCCAGCGTTCATTGCACGATACCACGGGAAGTAGGATTGTATGATAATTTTAGTTTATAGTATTTATATTCTTTTATCAAAATGAAAATGGGAATACGCAAAAGTAAATATTTGTTACTAATTGCCCAGTGGAGTCTTTGGGATATTTAAAAAATTATATATTTTGTATTAACTTTATTAAATAATATATAAAAAAATAATTTTTGTTCGTATTTTATGCGCTGCCATACCGTTCATCAGTATGCGGTAAAACTTTGTCAACTTATTGCTTGCACTTACGCGAAGGTTATAGGCATAGTACAATTAACTTACAGTAGGTGGCGCGCGTATCGCAACAACAAATTTATTTGCAAGTTATATATCATTCAATTTAAATGAATGTATTATCATTGCTAATTATTAAACCATACAACGCTTCCAAATTTAAAACGATATTTCCACAATTATTTACCAGCTAGTAAATTATATTATTATATATGTATATACGTTCTATTATTGTGCTGTGCAGTGGCGGTTAAGAATATCCACTACCCCCTATCTTCCCGTGGGTGTCGTAAGAGGCGACAGTGGGAAACAGGCAGGAGATGGGTAGGAGAATCTTCCTGATAACAGCAATAGTACAATAAAAAACTGCGGTTGCCAACCCGCTCGCCAAGCGTGGCAAATATGGCAAACATCTCCTCATGATGAAAGTAACTGCACACGCCATCGTTGAAGCTACACGCAAGTGTGAATACCGATCCAAGAGCAAGTCTTATCCGACACTATTCCGATGATATACAAGACGTCAGTCTGAGCGAGATTAGAATGGCTCTCCAATACTTTAAAAACGGCAAGGCCCCAGGCGAGGATGGAATTACAGCGGAGCTTCTGTAAGCGGGTGGAAAACCGATACTTGAAGTCCTTCCGAAGCTCTTTAATTCCGTCCTCCATGGTGGGACTACTCCGGAGGCGTGGAGCAGAAGTGCGGTGGTCTTGTTCTTCAAGAAAGGCCACAAAGCTCTCTTGAAGAACTACAGACTGATTTCCCTTCTGAGCCGCGTCTACATGCTGTTTTCAAGAGTTATTACGAATCGTTTCGCAAGCAGACTCGATGACTTCTAGCCTCCCGAAGAAGCCAGTTTCCGAAAAGGCTTTAGTACCATAGACCACATACATACCCTTCGGCAAATTGTACACAAGACCGAAAGAGTACAATCTGCCACTTTGCCTTGCATATGTGGACTATGAGAAAGTCTTTGATTTCGTCAAAATTTGGGCGGTGCTACAGTCCCTTCAGCGGTGCCAAGTTGACTGTCAGTATATCGAAGTGCTGAAGTGTTTGTACAGTAGGGCTACGATGGCTATCCGAGTACAGAACCAGAGTACGAAACCTATCCAACTGCAGAGAGGTGTAAGACAGGGTGACGTTATATCCCCGAAGCTCTTCACCGCTGCATTGGAAGACGTTTTTAAGCTACTGGACTGGAAAAGGTACGGTATTAACATCGATGGCGAGTACATCACTCACCTTCTATTTGCCGATGATATAGTCCTTATGGCAGAATCGCTGGAGAACCTAAGCACTATGCTCATTGACCTCAATACTGTCTCCCAACAGATAGGTTTTAAGATGAACATGGACAAAACAAAGATCATGTGTAATATCCATGTCACACCTATGCCGTTAGTTGTTGGGAGCACTAAGCTTGAAGTTGTTGACGAGTATGTTTACCTGGAACAAATAGTCCGACTAGGTACGTCCAACTTTAACCGAGAGGTCAATCGACGGATCCAACTCGGCTGGGCAGCGTTTGGGAAATTACGACACATCTTCTCGTCAGGTATACCTTAAAACCTGAAAACGAGACTGTACAACCAGTGCGTGTTTCCAGTGATGACTTATGGATCTGAGACGTGGTCCTTCACTGCTGTCCGTAGGAGGAAGTTCAAGGTCGCGCAGCGAGCTATGGAGAGGGCTATGCTGTTTCTTTGTGTGATAAACTTAGAGATGAGGATATCCGCAGTAGAACCAGAGTGACCGACGTAGCCCAACGGATTAGTAAGTTGAAGTGACAATGGACCGGCCATAAAGCTCGAAGAACTGATAACTGATGAAGAAAAAAGGTTCTCGAGTGGCAGCCTCGTACCGGTAGGCGAAGTGTAGTGGGCTAGATGGTGTGACGACCTGGTAAGACATGCAGGAAGTCCATGGATGCAGGTGGCTTAGGAACGTGTTTTGTGGCATAACTGGCGGGAGGCCTATGTTCAGCAGTGGACTTGTGAAAGGCTGTAATGATGATGATGATGATGATTATTGTTCATACACACAGTACTTACAGTAAACCATATTTACACTTTCTATATTTTACATGACACTTACTTCTTTACTTATTTGTTATTTTTAAATCAAACGTGAAACGTAAACAAATACGATGCGCGACGTGTATGTACACACTGAGTTTGAGCGCTGGCCGAGCCGTTTTAAAGCAGTTTCTCTCTGTAGGTGACGAACCGCCAGTGCTCACGCACACATACCTACCACTGGTTTCTTTACTCATGCGGTTCCGGTCTGTTGGGATAGATAGCCAGTATGATTACCGGCTGTGAGACATTCCGTCTTAATTCTCAGATATGACAACGCATATCTTTAGCCTTCTTTGTATGAAGTTAGTTGCTACAGCAAAGGCTACAGCAGCCACTTACCACCAGGTGAACTGTAGTTCGTTTGTAACATCATTTTTATAAAAAATATATAAAATAGAAGTTTTTTTTATTATTAATATATAGTCTTTGTATTTGTTAAAAAAATCTTAAGTCATATATTTATAAAGAAAAATTGTAAATACAAAGTTTTTAAATTGCCTCTTCCAACTTTACACTAGGCGTGACTCGCAATAATGATGGCATGATGCTACAACATAATTCTTATACAAAGCACGTGTCAAAGTTAGGAGGACGTTGACATCAATTGATGATACTATAAATGAAAGTTTCTTAATATATATAAGATAATTATACTTTCATATTTTGTTCTATAGTGTTAGCAGTAATTCCTATAAGGTATGATGGGATTGGCATGTCGTTTCGATAAAAATCCCAAAAAAAATAAAGAGAAAAAAATATTGATGCTACTATTTAATCATTACTTAACACTACTATTTAATCATTTTTATGATATCTAAGATAAAGAATAATAGATAATAAAACAACACGTTATAGTGGGTAAATGAATATAAACTAACGCCATGTGGTGGCAACAGAAGATAATTCATCACCCCATATCATCCCGTAGGTGTCGTAGGAGGTGACTTAGGAAAATGCCACGAGAGATCTTGTGATCTCCGTTGAGAGTAAAGATTAAAGTGTAACTATCTTTATTTATATCAGATGTAAAATATCCTGATAGGCGACAAACAACAACCTCAAAGATGCAAGACGTTTGGTGATTTGGACAAAGGATATTGATTACGAAAAACTAGGACGAGCTCATCATGTGGATAAAGAAGGCAGAAATACTTTATGTGAAGTTTTTCCAAGTTATCTCCACACACTTCTAATATAGATACTAACGCCAGCTCAGTAACGCCTCATGAAGACTTTATTTTCGTAGCTGGTTTTACAGACTTGCGGGAAAACGTCGAACTGCCTAATGAGGCGACGCTTAGTAACACAAAGCTAGGTATCGTACGAGTATGCATAACAATACTCCTATCTTTACAATAACAATTTCCACTTGTTATTAAATGTCACATAAAAGCTTCTTTGTTTTCATTCTTTTACCTCTGAAATACTCTTTCAAATAGATTATCTATTGATGAAACAGTAAATTATACAGCGAGGAAGACATTTTAGTCATTATCCTTATTTACGTGCTCGGGAGGCTCACAAGCTCTTAATGGATTCGAGGCAACGTCAATTTCCTACAACGATTTCCATTCAAGGAATGGAAATCTTAGTAGTAAATGAATAATAACGCTACCTACTTTAGAAAATGATTTAATGACACGTTAAGAAAAAATTGTACGTGTCAAATCCGACGCGTGACTGGAGTTTACTCCTGAAAAACGATTGTTTTAAAATATATACAATATGCAAAGTAGTACATAAATGAACCCATATTTTATTATTTATATTGATTTGATAAAATATATTACATAAAAATATATGACTTATATTACATTATTCGTTTCACGCTATGAGATGCGCGAGTATGTTGCGTAGAGAAAAACAATAACGGCTTCACTTTTTGTTAACGCTTAATTTTACTACCATCTATTTTTAAAATAAGTTAGTAAAATAGTTATAAAATAATATAAAAATATATATAAAATAGAATAATAAATAAAAATTTCTTCTGTGCGAAATAAAAACGCGAGATGCCTAGCGTCGCAGCCCAACTAGCCTTTGCTAACTAGATACTATGTTTTCTTTGTTTTAAATTAATATAAATCTAGCGCATATTATTAGATTTCATACAATCATTCGACCTATCGGCCAAAATGCAAACACTTTCACTTTATCGATATTTTAACACTGATTAGCAATGTAGGTTTTATGCTAATCTTTTTTACAAGCCCGTAACAGTCCACTGACATCTGTTTGTGGCAAAACTTAGCATAGTGATTGCTCTATGCAGTGCATTAATTGGTTAATACCGATCGTTGGCTATTGTAATGGGATTTATTTAAATAATGTATCTAACGGAATGGAAGCTTATTGCATTGATCAATGTTCAATTTATATAAATGAAAAGTCAGAAAGACCTTAAAGCCACTGATGGTTGTATATATACACCGATAGATATACCTACCTACCTATCGAAATTTCGTAGGTTTATGATAAAATCCGTTTTTTGATCAAAAACCTAGACTAATTTAGTTTTATGATAAAATCAACCTAATCTAACCTAAGGCAAGGACGGGTTATGTCGGACTCGCACCGACTAATTCCCCATGGTGTTTCACCTTCTTCGCATATTGTCAGGGCCACGGGAACGCTTTCGCACACATCCGCGGCCGCATTGCGCTGGCCGGCCTATGGCTACTCCTCCCACATCTCCTTCTCAGGTAAGGCGCACCTGAACACATGGCGCGCCTTCCTCCACAGCCTCCAACTACACCTGCGCAACAGACGCCATCGTGTCCGATGCGTGACGGCCATGGAGCCAAGAAAAACGAACAATCAGAGGCACTAGTCTTCCTGACCCCAGCGGCGGATCTGATTTATGGCTCTGCCACCAACCAAGATTCGGCTGCGTAGGGTAGGGAGAGCGGCGCTTCGCAATACCAACACTCTTCTCCCCCCGCAGTCCCACTACCACCGCATCAACGGTGCGGCCCCGTCGCACACCAACACTCCTCTTCCTCCGCGATTCCACCTCGGCTGCAGCGGTAGGGGGAGAGGACACCTCTCTCGCCGCAGCCCACCAACACACATCCGAAGTGGGCTCGCCAAGCCCACTCGGAGTGGCCACCTCAGCCGGCCTTCACCTCGGCCCAGCCATGTGGGTTCCTCTTTGTTCACCGTGGGTGACCAAGCCACGGCTACTAATGCGTGGTGGTAAAGCGTGGTGGCTTTTTTGTACAACGGTAGAGGCCACATTTTCACCCATTGACTTTTACGGGCCCAGGATGAAAAAGAAGGTGAATAACTAAATAATTTGATTATTCCACAAAAGCAGACGGGCAGAAATTACAAACAATTCGATTTCGGTTTACATCCACTCCATCATTGAAATCAATTGTTTTTTGCCTTAAATAAATGAAAACACTTTCTTTATACTTTTATTTCGTTTTTCTGTAAGTGTTAATTTTTCTGTAGCCTTCGTTAACTATGACATCAGGACGTCAAAATCCTTACCTCCCCACCCCCACTTCTCCGTGGATGCTGTTAAACACCCAAAATGTCGGGAGTAAATAAAGTTAAAGTTAAACGCGATAAAATTCGTTTAATTACTTTTATACATAGTATTCGCGTAAATATAAGAAATCATATTCTGATACCTCATTCATATTTATCGTGTAGTGGCGGCGTAAGAATATCCGCTACCCCATATCATCCCGTGGGTGAAACAATGAAACAAATCAGAAGAAGGGCAATAGCGTCTATCTTATACTAACTTATATTAACGACTATAAAAAAAAAACTAGAACTAGAATAAAAAAACATGTGTGCAGTTCACACGAGATGGAAGTGAAACATTATGTAATTTTTATTAATAAGAATTATTTATTATTAATTCATTTTTGATTATGAAAAAACAGAACAATTACTGCAAATTGCATCTTAACATACCACGTACGAGTTAACACATACACACACACACACTCGCTTACGCGTATACCCTTTCGCAAACGAAAAGAAAAAATGTCACTGCAATATATAATTTAAAAAAAAATCAAGTTCATCATCCTAAATGGGCAGCCGGGAGATCCATAGCACATGGTATCCTAGTTGGGACTCTCGTCTCCACAAATTTATGTACTCCTTGTTTTGTTTATAAGAAAAAAAATATGTTTGTAAGATAAATTAGGCAATGTACTATTTGTGGGAGAAAATAATAAAGGTTATATATTTTTATTTTTACTATTAATTTTTTTGAGACCGAGATAATAGAAAACATTATATACTGTATTCTATCTCATTCTATCACAGGCTAAGTCCTACAGATGTATATGTTTTTCTCTTTTTAGTGTCGCTTTAACGTTTCGAGTTTTAAATCATGACGATTCTAAAGAAGTTTCCACATCCAAAAACTGAGGTTGCCAAGCATGGCAACTATGGCAAATATCCCCCTATATGAGGCAATCTAGGGGTGAGGCCTATATTCAGCAGTGGACTTTAATAGGCTGTAATGGTATAATTCTGATACATTTATTGTTCGTTGTAAGTTATTTTTTTATTATAATACACGCATTAAGTTACAATGCCATACCATATTTCATTGTAAGCTCTGTTCATATGACCACCAAACAAATTTAATACCCGTTATTGTGGCACACTTGTGGCATCGATAAATTTTAATACTCATGTATGTTTTGGGTAAAAAGCTCTTAACGTTATTTTATTATCGTTATTCATATCCATTTATATTTATTACATTAACAGTTATCTACTGTTTACTTAAGATAAAATTTCCCATTCAATATTCTTTAATATTTGTAATGAAAGTATTATGACATTTACTTATTTAAATATTTTAAAGCCTCACAAATCGGTATTAATGATCCAATTTGAACATTTTAAAACAAGTAAGAGTGATGCTGTCGACCTGATGGTAAATGGATAATATTATTGGTATTTATCAAAATGTAGGCGCGTCGGCACTATTGAGGAATACAACGCTATCAGTAAAATGGTCTTCGGTTTTCGTCACTCACCATACGAAACGGCAGAATTATGTTGCTGTTTTACGCCGGTATTTTGTGAGATACCAGCGATTCCTTCCCTGTTCAGGCCAAACCATGCGTGTTGCTGCCAAAATACAACTTCAGCGGAGCTGTACGAGGTCGACGCATAAAGCTAAAAAATATATTATATTATATAATTAAAGTTAAGTTATTGGAGCACAAGGACTAATTTCATAGCAAATCACCTTCTGACACTTTGAGTAATTATTTATTGAGCAAATAAATAAATGGAACTTTGTTGATTGCTGCCAAAAACAAGAACTTAATTCCAACTTTGTCTTGCAAAACTTTCTGCTGATTTATGTGAAAACTTAACAAGAATACCTAACCGTTGATTACTTACATTTGTTTTTTAACTAAAGTTGGAAACCAAATCAAAAAAAATTACTTAGCGGTGAGTTTAATTCTAATGTGCTTATAATTCTAAAGTAATATTAATACAAGCATATTATTTACGTCATTTATTATGTTTGCATAGTTCTACCTACTTGCTTTTAACATTATTTATCTTTCCTAAGTGGTTTTGCCTATGATCATAATAATAATTCGCGCTATTATGACGTCTCACAGGATGCATCAAAGAGGCCGTACTTGCCGCGGATACACGGTGGGAGTGGCTTGTTAGACGCCCTCACCATGCATGATTGTGGATCAGGCACAGTCAACGATATTTTTAGTCGATATCACCATTTCCTATGACAATAAGCTCGTAAAAGCCGAGATAGATAATAAAATATCTGGGCATAACTCACGAAGTGACCGACATCTGGGGTGGTATGCCCACAGAATTATTCCTGAAGTCGTTTCTGCGAACGGGTAAATTCACGTCAACCTCTTGGGTTATTTGAGGATATAATAATAAAAAATATTTTATTATGATATAGATTTAATCACTACGTGAAAATGTCACAACACGTTGTGATTAGTGACCGCCAAGTGACGGATCTATTTTTTTGCCAGTTGGCGTTTACAACTTCATGGCGTACTGCTACATTACGAAAGATGACGGTCGATGGGGGGTGAGTATTGCATCTTTACGTTAGTATTTATAACTACGTTTACGTTAGTAATATAACTTAGTAATAGTTAGTATGTGTTGGCAGACTTTACACGTCCTAAAAGAATATTTTCCTTGGCATGCTAAATCCTAACAAATTCATTAAAGTTCGCGCGGTCGAATCAGATTTGCTCGCGTACTATGTAATTTAAGGCGGGCGCTCATTCCCTGAGTTTTTGTTTTTTACAAACAACGCAATTATAAGGATTGTCTCTGTATTGTTCTTTATATGGCAAGTATACTTTATTAGAATAGGTAGTATATCTTTATAGTCTTTGTATATAATCACATGATTCGAAATAAAGACAAGGTCAAACTTTTAATAAAAATTTACTGCTGTACTGGACAAAAATCCACGAGCTTTAATTACATTTCGTGAAAGGTTTGATCATAATAACCTCGCATGTTTTGTAAGCAAGAATCACCAAACTTTTACAACCTCACCGACAACACCTGATAAACATGGCTTAGATAACAGATTTATGGAAAAAACAAAAATTAATCATAAATCAAATCCATAAACTGGTAATTGTAGGCAGTGAGGAAAATACGAAAATCGACTGTGTGTTCACAAACCTGCTTGTCCAGCGTGATAATCGTGGACACGTTTGTGTTAAAAGGTTTCATACAAATATAAAACTAGCCGTTAGATTGTGCTTTCTCATGTCACAAAGTTTTGAACTAATTTTTTTTTATAGCATAGGGTGACAAACGAGCACACAGTCCACCTGATTGTAAGTGGGTACTGTGGCCCATAAACATCTACATTTATTTTCAATTAAGAATCAAAATGCAGATGCGTTGTCAACCCTGAGGACTAATTTTATCTTAATTATGCATTGAAAAAAACAATACATCCTCCTTTTAGCTGTTTTCACTATGGAATGTAGCCACCATCAAGTAAACTCGGCACATTACTTGACCAGGAAAGTTTGCGCATAGCCTTAAAGCTGACCGCACATTTGCCATCACCGTACGCGCCGTACGCGCCGCATTTTAGAATTCGTTGTATTAAATCATATGAAACCTTGCACATTGCAGCCGCACTTTATTTCACATTGCGCCGTATTTTATAAATCATAAATCTTTATTTGCAAGAATCACGCTATAAAAAGATGTTACAATATATATAGTGCAGTCGTGTTTCGCTAATAATAGCATGCAAATTATAATTTTAAAATGTTTAGACAATATTAATAATTATTTAAATTCAGAAAATTAATCTCAAAAAATCTTTTAAGTCATAAAAGCATTCAATTTTTAACCAATCATACAAATGTTTCTTATATAGTCTTTCGCTTAATAGTTTAAATTCTTTAGGTATTTTATTATATATTTTTACACACATTTTTAGGCAGCTTTTGTTATATTTAACGAGCCTAGGAATAACTTCTAGGACAAGTTTGTCTGGGTCACGTCGGTTTCGAGGATATATATCACTTGCTTTAACAAATAATGACTTATTTTTAAAAACAAACAAGCCAACTTCATAAATGTATAGTGACGGAAGGGTAATATACCAAGTCTTTTAAATAGCGGTTTACAGGATTCCCCTGGCGATATCCCGCATATTGCACGAATACATTTTTATAAAAGGTAGCTATCCGAATATTGAAGGAGGCATGCTGATGACGTCATATAACGCGGCGCGTTCGGCGCGTGCTGATACTCAATGTCGTCTAATGTTGCCAACTCAGTGGATTTTTCACTAAAACTGGTTGTTTCGACTTTCGTTTCGAAAAAATATTTTATATAGGTTTTAGTATATGTAGCAATATTTGAAATTTCTTGTATGTCAAATGCAAATATCTGAAATATCGTTTATCAACATCTAGTAAGTCTTTTAATAAAGTATAATATTATCCATACAACTGCCTTTTTAAATAAATAATGTGAATCCAGAATCTGCTTTTTCTTCGAATTTTATTTTCTTCTTCCTTTGCCAATAAGCAGGCTATTACAACATTTTTTCCATAGCGATCCTAGCAATTCCGAGCGATCAATGTCACTGTACCATTTCACACCAGTGGTTGGAAAAAACTGCAAAAGTTGTTGGCAATACAAAAGATTTGCAGTCGGCGCGTACGTCGCATACTTGCAAATGTGCGATGCCATCAGTAAATACGGCGCGTACGGCGCGTGCGGCGCGTACGGTAACATATGTGCGTTTTTAACTTTGGCCTCTCAATATATTTACCAAACTGCACATGTTTAAAAAAAATATTTGTAAATGTAAATACTAAGAACAGACATAAGGTGGTAGTACTCGACTCCACAGATAGTTTTTTAGGATTTTGTTGTACGCTTTTACGAGTACAACAAAATCCTAAAAAAATACCACCATATTCAAAAACTTAATTAAATAAAGATGGTAAAAAAGGGTTTTATAGGTTAAGGAATTTAAGGATAATAATAGCCCTGGGAATGAGTTGATCGTTATCAAGCTATTTCTAATTTGTTTTTAGTAGTTAATTGTGTAACATAATATATAATGATTATAAACTTTTTCATACCGGTTCTCCCAGGCCAGAGGTATTCTCCAAACCGGCATAAGAATGACTTTCAATATGTATTATTTATAATTTATATTGAACCAAAAAGTTTCTATTTCTATTAAGTATTTAAAATAATATACAGTCTCCTATCTGCTGAGACATTTACTAACTAAATTTAGTTTTTATACGAAAAACGAAATTGGTTAACATTTTAGTTATTGATTGAAACGATTAATAGTTTTTGAAATGTAAATCGCTTTAAACTGCAAGCTCCTGCCGAACTCTATTAACTCGTTATAATGTTAGCAATGTGGCTAAAACACACTACCATACAATTTAAAGTTTCAAATCGAGTTTTACTGCAGTCCTTCTAGCTGTTTGGCTTTCGTTTTTAGTTACAAAGCTAGTCATTCTTAATTTTCAAACTTAATAAAAACAATGCCACGTGATGGCAGCGTAAAGCTTCGAGGCACATAGTTATTTGTTTTTCATGTGTTTATGATATGCTAACAGCGATACGATAGTCATGTATGTGTTCTTTACGTAGTACGCCACGTGGTACGACTACCCTCCCAAAAATACCAGTGTATTGTGCGTAATTTACGTGAGAGAACCAGGCATTTAATTTAAGGTAGGGGTGACAATGCATCTCCACTTTGATTCTTACTCGAAAATAGGTGGAGGTGTCATTCACTTATCATCAGATAGTATACTCGTATGTGCTCATTCACACTTGCATGTGTAAAAAGTATTTAAACCTCTTAGACAAAACTAATTATTCTTGATATTCTCCATCATCAGTGCGCAAAAGTCCAGCTGGAAATGGGTCTCTCCCGCAGTAAGGATGGTTTGCCTTGATCGTCACATTTTTCGAACCAAAAAAAATAATAATATTCAAAAACTGAAAGTAGCTGGGCTAACTATGACATCGGTACGTCAAATATATCAGTCCCCTCAGTAACCATGGGTGCTGTAAAGTACCCGAAACGTAGGGAATTAAAGTAAATTAAACGCAATAAAATCCGTAAACATGGTTTTATTCGATGTGTAGTGTTCGCGTAAATATAAGAAATTATTATGTTGATAGTCACAATTGGCAGGAGGATTGACGATGGCATTATCAGACTTCTAAAAGATTACCCTTGAACAGTCGCAAGGCATTCAATGAATGGCCGACAGTAGTAGTCCATAAGAGCAGACAAAGGTTTTATGAAATTTACAATGAAAGGTCATATAATCCTAGCGTTTTAATTTAGGGAATATGTAAAAAATATATACAAAAATATTTAAAATAGTGTGCTCCATAACCAAGTCTTTGCATTTGAGCAACAAAATAAGACGGCTTCTAATAAAATTAAAATAACATGGAGTATAATTAATAGTGAAACTGGTAAGGTCAACTCTCGCAATTCAAACTACCAATTAAGTTTTAACAACAAATTAACTGAATCAGATCAGGAAAATTGCAATGGTTTTTGAAAAATATTTTACTGATATTCCGATCTTAACCATTAAGTCACTGAATTCTTCTCCTGCCGTCGCCGAATCATTACTTAAACAAAATGTTAATGCGTGTACAAAGAATTTTACATTTTATAATATATTAAGTAAATGTTAAATAAAAATATTAAGAAAACAGTAGATCTGTGGGGGATTTCCGTTAAAGTTATTGCGTCTATAATAAATACAATCGCACCCCAACTAGCTATTATTTTTAATACTCGTATTAAATCTGGTGTGTTTCCTGATTTAATGAAGCATAGTAAAGTAATATCTTTATTTAAATCTGGTATTACATTGGACCCCGCCAATTTTAGAACTATTTCTGTACTGTCAACACTTAGTAAAATGTTTGAAAAAATTATTCTTGTTCATATGTAAAAAAAATAATGTAAATAATTTACTTCATAAGAATCAATTCGGTTTCACAAGGGGTTGCTCCACAACTGATGTTGAGCTGATTAAATATATCTTCAATGCATGGGAGAATTCACGTGATGCTTGGGTATATTCTGTGACCTATTCAAGGCCTTCAATTGTGTCCACCATGAAACATTAATCAGGAAACTTCAACACTACAGTGTAAGAAGTGATGCTCTTAAATTAATTATTTCATGCTTAAGTAACAGAATACAAAATGTGTCTTAATAGTATGAATTCTTCCGGGTGGATAGTACAAATGGGCATACCTCAGGGCTCAATTCTCGGCCCCTTTCCGTTTCTTGTATGTATTAATCACTAACCTGACATGGTAGGGTATAACCATGATATAGTATTATTTTCTGATGATACTTCATAAATTTTCAAATAAAAACGACAATTACTAAAATATGACGAAGTAAATAATGCTATATCTAAATTAGTAAATTGGTTTAACGTTAATAATTTGCATTTAAATGGCACTGAAACTAAATGTATGAAATTCATTACTCCAAATGTCAAACATCTAAATACCAATTAATTTTAAATGAGGAGGAGCTGAGTCTTGTTGATACCATCATTTTTCTCGGAATCACACTAGACGCGAAGCTTCAATGGGGCCCCCATATATCAAAACTAGCAAGCAGACTTAGTTTGCAGCATATGCTTTAAAAAAGATTAGAAATCTTACCAGTTAATAAAAATTATTTTGCCTACATCCGCTCAATGAAATAAAATGATATGCCTTACCTAGTTTGAAGAGCACCTCCCGCCCTTTTCCAATTGCGTGCACTGTCCCCGTTACCACTAATCCCAGCACCACTACTCTCAACAACACTACACTAGGAAAGACCCACCACTGACGACAATACGACTCGTGTTTCGCTTCTACACGAGACATCCTCAGGTGAAGTAGACTCTGCGGTAGCTGACCGCTAAGAAACAAAATAATTTTCACCAACTTAAATATAATCGATTTCCGAAAAGTAACGCCTGATTCTATTAATTATTTTAAAAAGGCTAGCACGGCCGATCAGGCAAGACTCTATGTCAAATTAACAAAACTCCATCGTATTGCTGCCCAAAATGTTTGGTTCAATCAGCAGTGCAAACAACTTCATGTTATTCCCAATTATATCCAAATACGTTCAGCCACGAATACTCGAGCGGCCAATGTTGCTATTTCTAAAGCTCAGAACATTTGAATTAATGACAGAGTGAAGTGTCATCGTTGGTTTTTCAATAGAGATAATTTATAAATCCGCCTTAAATTATTATATTCTGAACTTTCATATAAATTACATAATATGGAATTTGATATTAGGATGGAAAAGCCAGAGAACTTGCTGCAATGGCTGTTTGCGAAAAATATCAAATTCAGTCCCGTTAGTTAAAACGACTTGTATCCTCATCATCCCGTAATCGTAATAACGACATACATACTGAATATCACCAATTTTATCCCCGACTTAAGAATCTTTCCGATGTCTACTTTCCAACGGATGAGTTGTGATTAATTCCACCACTTTGCTGTACGCAGCACGAACGATGTTGTTGTTGACTTACCACGCATTCGAACCAAACCGTTTGGTTCGAATGCGTGGTAAGTCAACAACGACTGGCTGGTTGTCCGATGGTGAAAGGGAGATGGAGGAATTAAATTATGCAATTCCTGCGCAAACTCTCCGAAATGCATCCTGTAGAAAACCGAAAAGCTGGCTCTTTGCGCCTGTGTTCGTGGCTGATAAGATTGGTTTTAATCAAATTTGGGTCACCAATAAGCCTCTTAGCACGCCTTTCAATTGAGTCCGAAGCAGCTAGGTGGCATTTTGCAGCACCAGGCCATATATGGCAGCAATACTCCATGCACGACCGGACATGCGCTTTATATAAAGTAAGCAGCTGTCCCGGCGTGAAGTATCGCCGCACCTTTGCAAGGACTCCTAGCTTCCTTGCAGCTGCTTTGGCCTTGGACTCAATGAACCACCCGAAGTTCAGATTTGAGGATATCTCAACCCCCAACAACTGAAGGCGGTCGGTGTATTCCAGAATGTCGGAAAGAAGGAGCCAAGATGAGCTAGCTCCTTTTTGCAGTGAAGAGACACGCTTGTATTTTGGAGGCGTTAAATTTCAGCAGTTGTATTTCAATGTAGTGTGAGATTCACACGCTCTACTATAGTTTCACTTTCGGACTGGATTTGATTCCGACTGGCCCGAGGACTTGGTTGGTATCTCTCCACAACTGTGCTATCGTCTGCATACCCATAGATACCGGGCATAAGCAGTTCATTAATATGCAGCAGAAACAGAGTTGCGGAGAGAACGGACCCCTGGGGAACAACGGCGTTAGTAGCCACAGGATCGGATGAGCAGCCATTGACGGCGACCCGGAGAGACCGTTCACTCAGAAAGTCCTCTACCCATTCAATCAGACCAGGGGATAAGCCGTACGCTGGAAGCTTACCCAAAAGGCTAGCGTGCCAAACTATGTCAAAGGTCTTCGAGACATCAAGGGAAACAGCAAGTACTTCCCCACTGTTCTCAAGTGCTTCGCCCCAGACGTGTGTGGCATATGCTAGAAGGTCCCCAGTTGACCGATTTCGGTGAAACCCGTATTGCAGTCACTAAGGAGGTAATTTTGTTCTAGGTATGCCACTAAGCGGACGTTCAATATACGCTCCATAATCTTACGGTGTAAGGAAGTAATTGAGATTGGCCGATAATTGGCAGGGCCGGCATGGCTGCCCTTTTTTGGAACAGGCTGCACGTTGTCCAGCTTCCAGGATTTTGGCACTATTCGAGTCCTAAATAAGAGGCGGAGCAAGCATGTCAGCACAGGAGACAACTCAGGTGCACAATCCTTTATAACTATAGCTGGTATACCATCTCGTCCACTAGCTTTATTCACGTCTAGACGTTTTAAGAACCTCCTTATTTGTTATACAAACCTCCAAAATAGAGGTCCAGGAGTGAGGTAATTTAGGTGGAACGTTGTTGCCACTGTCCAGACATAAATTGTATGCAAAGAGAGACGCGAACAAGACCGCTTTCTCTTTAGCCGTATACCCCAGTGTGCCATCCGGTTTTACCAGCGGAGGCAGTGTAGGCCGACAGAATTTTGTCTCGACCGCTTTGGCGAGAGACCAAAAAGCTCTAGTGCCAGATGGTCTGGCAGAGAGTTTTGCGTCAATATGTTTAATGCGATCGAGACTAGCTTTCCGTAATGCTTTTTTGTAGGACTTGGCGGCCTGGTTGAAAGTTCTCTTCTTGGAGCTAATATCCGGAGCTTTGTGGTTTCGAGCGTCAACCCAGGATAGGTACGTTAAATGCTTGCACTAAGCCATGGGCGAGCTTTGCCACCGTTGGGAGCGTCAGAGAAGGTGATAAAATACTCCATAGCTTGACGCAACACATCCGTTATCGCAACCGCACAGCTTGACGGATCCGCTGAAGAGAAACAAAACAGACTAGAACAACAGAAAGAACAGAAGAGAGTTTCCGCAAAGTAACGCCTGATTCTATTAATAATCTTACCAGTGTTTAAAAAGCAAAATTAGTTTACTTTAGCTATTTCCATAGCATAAGTGTTTTGCTATGGGAACACGCGACTGACACTGAAATTATATTTGTTTTACAGAGGGGTGCCATAAGAGAAATCTAACATTTAAAGCCTAAAAGGTCGTTCAGACAAAAATTTAAGGAAATCAACATATTAACTTTTTCTCTCAATACATTTATGAAATGAAATGTGCAGGTACACAAAAATAAAAGTAGTTTTCAAAAATAAGTGATTTTCATTTTGTAAATACTAGGAACAGACACAAGCTAGTAGTACCAGTTACTCGACTCCACCGAGTCAGTAATTCATTCTTGGGGCAATATATACGCTTTTGCAACAAAATCCCATAAAATATACAAAATTCGACCTGCTCGAAGTTCAAAAACTTTTATTAAACCAAGTTTGTATAAAAAGGGTTAAAATAATATTGAGGAATTTATGGATGATAATAACCCCTGAGATTGAGCTGATCACTACCAAGCTATTTCTAATT
This sequence comes from Parnassius orleans, assembly GCA_029286625.1. Lineage (NCBI taxonomy): Eukaryota > Metazoa > Arthropoda > Insecta > Lepidoptera > Papilionidae > Parnassius > Parnassius orleans. The sequence goes on from JAGSMP010000074.1 coordinate 1,008,652, forward strand.
TGATTTTTGTTGTTAATTTGTGTAAAGTCCCGCTGGGTTTCTTGCTGGTTCTTCCCAGGACAGAGGTTTTTTTTCCAAACCAGTGGTAATAGTGAATTTCAATACGTATTATTTATAATCTATATTGAGTAAAAAAGTTTATTTTTCTGTTTCTCGCATCTTTGACGCTGCTGCCCATCAACGATCCGGGTATTTTACGTCTGGCATAAGCGAAACGGTTATTCCGTCATCTTTAGGAAGACCTAGGGCTCTTTTGGCATTTCACATAGTTGAAATGGGGTGATGGATTCTCTTGCTGTTACAGCCTATCAAATGTCTACTGTCATACATCAAATGTCATAGTTGCAATACTTGCCATGCGGGTTGGCAACCGCAGTTTTTTTATTTTTTTTATTTGTTTTTAGGAAGACGGTGCTATATAGCCTTTGGTTGTTCACTCTGTTTCAGTTACGTCGAAGATATCGGGTAGTGGTCAATGGATTCTCTTATAAATTTTATTTTTTACTTATTTTTAAAGAACGTCATCCTACATTAGTATTTTCTACTGTATCGTGAAAGCGTTAAATAAACATAAATTACACATGGGCGAACATCCAGACCTAGAAAAATTATTTGTAGATCATACAAACACTTACTCCAAATTCCCCGCGCTGCGGAGCCACGCGTTTGTATGCAGCCTGAAATTTATCAATGTTTTGGGATTTTGGAACTAACGCATTCCATTGTGATGTACATCCGAACAAGCCATTACCATGACAAATCAAGCAATCGATCAGCGCTCTCTAAAATTCGACGTCATGCCATGTCGTTGGAGTCCAACCAATATGATAGGTTGCTCCATTTAGATTTATCCTGGATGATGATGGGTGGCGGCGGCTCTTCCCTACGTTCAGCAAGGATCTCTTCTCTGCCTTGGGAGGTTGCGCACGGGCCGCGGGGGTAGGCTTTTTTGCCGGAGTTGCGGTGGGGGACGAGGGACCGAGTTAGACTCGGCTGCCTTGTTAGGGGCTGCGCGTTTACGCTTTTTGCCCTGAACGAGGGTGAAGCCTTCGTCTTCGGGTTTTCGTGGAACACGATTTGCGTGGAGTTCCGACATGGAGACTGATTTCAGTCTCCATGTCGAAGCTCAGGTTTGTGCACCATCTTTTTCAGTCCAAACATTTTCTTTACGTGTTGACCAATATTAAATCAAATTCACAAACTTTCCAGTGGCCTGATTAAATTAACCATTCTCATCGACCTCCACGGAACAACACAATAGTATTCAGATCAAATTCTGAAAGTTATCATAGTAGGAAGTATCCGTAATCGCTTATGAACTAGACCGAGCTTTAAATAAATTAATAACTTAGCGAGGACAATTGTAGAGAACGCTAATATTTTTTTTTATTTAACATAAAAATATAACAATGTGTATTTTAATGAATTATACTTTATTTAATTATCTGCTTCTTAACAAGTAATGAATTTAATAAAGATTGTATCTGATTAATATTACTTTTCTTTAATGCTAGATTTTAGTTCTAGTTTTTAAAAAATACTTTTTTTTTATAGGGCAAACGAGCATGCGGCTCACCTGATGGTAAGTGACCACCGCCGCTCATGAACGACTGCAACACCATGGGAATCGCAGATGCGTTGCGGGCATTTTAAAAAGGAGTAAGTCCCTAAGTCGTATCGGTCCGGAAAAATCGCTGGTAGTAATCGATTCCACAAGGTAGTTGTGCGAGGAAGAAAACATCTTCTAAATCGCACAGTGGTGGACCGCCAATCATCCAGATGGTATGGATGGTATCGCGAGTTTTGTCGCGATGTGCGATGGTGAAATTGAGCGGCTGGAATTAGTCCGAACAATTCATCAGAGGACTCCCCGTGGTAGATGCGATAAAATACGCAAAGAGATGCAACATCTCTAAGCAGTGCCAGTGAATCAAGCCGATCGGAAAAAACTCGGTCGTCGACGATTCTAACCGCTCTGCGCTGGATGTGGTCAAGTGGAAGGAGCTGGCACTGGGGCCCCTGCCCAGAGATGGGAACAGTATTCCATGTGAGGCCGAACCTGCGCCTTGTAAAGTTGCAGGTGGTGTGCCGGTATAAAATACTGTCCCGCTCTGCTGAGCACGCCAAGCTTTTTAGAGGCCAATTTGGCCTTCTCTTCCAAGTGACCACGAAACTGTACGTCATCCACATATCAATAAATGTTACCGGTTTGCAACATATCATTGATATGCAGAAGAAACAGCGTTGGTGATAGCACGCAGCCTTGTGGGACACCAGCGTTAATAGGCTTGTAATCGGAGCATGCACCATCTACTACGACCTTGATGCTCCGATCAGCCAGAAAACTGGTGATCCAATTGCACAATTTCCCGGGAAGCCCATAGGAAGGAAGCTTCGAAAGAAGCGCTTTGTGCCAGACCCAATCGGAGGCCTTCGCTATGTCCAAAGTAACGGCCAATGGGTGCACGAAATCTGTCTTCCATGAATTCGGAACAACGCCTAGGGAGTAGGAGTACCGAAAAAGACGCGTTAGAACTGGTGCAAACTCTGGAGCGTACGTCCTCAGCACAACCACACTCGACTTGTGTATGTCCAAGGATAGAAGTGCTCTGCGTACTGAGCACTGTGTGAATCGCACATCAGGCATAGAGCACTCACACTACGGGATGGTCGGCGGCTTGTTCCCCCCGTCATCAAGAGTCGAGTTGGACGCAAAAAGGGAGCCTAAAAGGTCGGCTTTCTCTTTTGCGGCGTGGGCCAGTGAGTCGTCTTCCTTGTGCAGAGATGGTAGTGATGGCTTGCAGAAATTCCCTTGGACAGCCTTGGCGAGAGACCAGAATGCACGGGTTCCCAATTATGCCTATGTGCTCTGACTTTGCCTTGGCAATAACTCTTTTGAAGGACCTGGAGGCGAAGTTGTACTTCTTTTTAAGCATGCTGGTGTTTACATCCCGAGCCGTCGAAGCCCAGGCCTGATAACACTCCTGCTTACTGCGTAATGCAGTCTTACAGGAGCGACCAAAACAAGGCTGAGATCTGCCCCCGATGGGTACCACAGATGATGGAATAAATAGTTCCATTCCCTGTAGCACCACATCAGTGACAGAGTCAGCAACAGCGCTGGGATCATCCGGCGGGAAGCAAACCCGCCCCCATGGGTAGAGAAGGACCGCATTCCGTTCCAATCCGCCGACCTGTAATGCCAAACACGGCGGCAACCTACAGAACGCAACCGCGAGGGGAGTGTGAGTGGCACCACACTCCGGATCAGACAAGAAAGAGACTCTCCGAAGAGCCGAGAAAACCTGATATCCGTCCGGATGAGAGATCTCATGAGAGGTGTATGATCCTCCACATCTGGAATCCGCGTAGGCGAAGTAATCAGTTGTGTCAAACCATATGCCAAGGCCAAGGCCAAGGCCAACAGGCAACTTCCGAAGTAGGTAGATTTTCCTATAGAAGAGAAGTCCATTTTAAATTATTACTTAACTACGGGAACATATTACCAATTCGCCGCGGTTTTGTTGATGAAAACTGCTTAGCGACATCATTACTATTCCGTGCCAAAATTATCATAACAGTATCCTTATGGAATCACCTCGGCCTCGGTGCATGTCTGAGTCACAGATGTTTTTGCTTGAGTATATATACTTGTACATAATTGAAATTACCAAATATGTAATTACCTAAATACAGATGTGCGGTACTTATACGAAATAGAACTATTGACGCTCGATTTAATGAGTAAAAGGAAGCTACAAAATTATTTAAAAAATAGCGTGTGATGTGTCAAATTTAAGCTCTTTAAAGCATCATTTTAAATATAAACATGTCATAACGTATTTTGTATTTTATTTAATTTCAATTTTTCTAAAAAAAAGGTCCACCGAATTTCAAAAGGATCGATAAAAATGTGAAAACATTAAAAATAAGATAATTTTCTTTGAATTTTTACATTATTATTTGTTATAATGTAAAAATTCAAAGAAATTATCGGAATTTCGTTTATTTATTTCGGTAAAATAATTTTGGATTTCGTAGTCTTCCTGTATTTTATTCAATGTGTCCTGGTAATATTTGACCCATATCTTTGGCCCTATTTTTGGATACCATACAGGCTGTTTTTTTCACGTCGAATCGATTCGACACTACAGCTCAGAAGCTACTTTTTCAATTTCTATTACGAGGATTGTGAAGTGCTGATACGCGGCGCGAGTAGGTATTTTAAAAAATGCTATCTATTTCATACCGCTCACTCCGTATTGCAGAATTGTGCGATAGAGAGTTGTAAGTCTTGGAAGCAATTGCCTACATTTCCTTTTTGAAATATTGTTTCAGGCAATAACGTTTACACCCCCCGAAATCTTTACGAAATGAGAAAATTTTGGTCTCATGAGATTCAGTACATCTTAATCTAGGTCTGTACGTTTTTCTTTCTTAGTTTAATTTTTTAAAAAGGTCGAGGAAGTTTTTAAGTCAAAAGTATAGATATTTAGATACTAATAACTTATATCATCATCATTATCATCATTACAGCCCTTCACAAGTCCACTGCTGAACATAGGCCTCCCATAAGTAATGCCACAAAGCACGGTCCTGAGCCACCTGCATCCATCAACTTCCTGCATGTCTTACCAGGTCGTCACTCCATCTAGTGGGGGGATGGCCTACACTTCGTCCGCCGGATCTTCCAGCTATATGGCCGGCCCATTGCTACTTCAGCTTACTAATCCGTTGGACTATGACGGTTACTCTGGTTCTACTGCGGATATCCTCTTTTCTAAGTTTATCACGCAGAGAAACTACGAGCATAGCCCTCTCCATAGCTCGCTGAGCGACCTTGAGCTTCTTCACAGATACCACTTCCTTACCCTCTTGCCTAGTACAATGCTTGCAATCTTCAGGACAAGGTCTTCTTGACAATGCATCTGCATTGCCATGAGATTTCCGCTGCGATGTTCGATCACAAAGTCGTATTCCTGCAGTAGTTCAATCCATCTCGCAACTTGTCCTTCTGGATTTTGAACTGCAATAGCCATTTCAGTGCAGCATGGTCAGTTCGTAAGTGAAATTTCCGCCCCAGAAGATATTTGCTAAAATGCTGCAACGACTTTACCACAGCAAGCAATTCTCGCCTTGTGACACAATAGTTCCTTTCCGGCTTTGACAACGACTTGCTGAAGTATGCTATCACAACCTCTTGATTACCATTCCTTTGAGACAACACCGCCAAGTCCTATATCACTTGCGTCTGTGTCAACTATAAATTCCTTGCCCGCATCAGGGTACCCTAAAATAGGTGTTTTGCACAGACGGTCCTTGAGCTCCTGGAATGCGACATCGCAACTTTCATTCCAGCAGAAATGTCGCTTCTCCTCGGTTAGCTTGTGCAGAGGTTTGGCTATATCTGCAAAGTTCTTCACAAATCGCCGATAATAGAGCACAATCCCAAAATGCTCTAACCTGCGTCTTGTCTTTTGGGACCGGCCAATCCTTGACAGCAGCAATTTCTCCGGATCCGTGCGGATACCTTCTTCCGACACTACATACCCCAAAAGCTAACTTGCCGTTTGAATAGTGAACATTTCTTCGGACTCAACTTGAGGTTGGCACTCTGAATCTTCATGAGCACGCGTTCCAGGTTTTGAAGGTGTTCCTCAAACGTACGGCCTACGATGATGATGTCATCCAAGTAGACCAGACAGGCATCGCCAATTAACCCGGTAAGTACAAGCTCCATCAACCTTTCAAACGTTGCTGGAGCATTGCTAATCAAACGGCATAACTTTAAATTGCCACAGACCCTTTCCTGTCGAGAATGCTGTTTTCTCCTTGTCCTTAGGGTCAATTTCAACCTGCCAGTAGCCACTTTTCAGGTCCAGTGTGCTAAACCACTTTACGCCTGTAAGCATGTCCAGCGTGTCATCAATTCTTGGCAAGGATAGCTGTCCTTCTTTGTAACGTCGTTCAGACGGCGGTAGTCAACACAAAACCGCATGCTGCCATCCTTCTTCTTTACCAGCACCACAGGTGAACACCATGGACTAGATGAAGGTTCAATAACACCATCCTTCACCATTCCTCAATCATGGTTTCCACTTCTTTTCACGTGCTACCGGCAATCTTCTTGGGCGCTGACGGATAGGCAATTCTTCTCCTGTGTTTATTTTGTGTTGAACTAAGCCAGTCTTTCCTATGTCAGCATCGTTTGACGAGAAAACATCGGCGTACTTGAGTAACAACTTCTTCGCCTTGACCACTTCATTCGGGAGAGAACGCTGCGACAGTCTTCTAAAGTGTGGTCACCCTCGTTTGTGCATCCTTGCTGGGGTCCCAGTCGATGGATATTGGCACCTACGCAACCAATCCACTTCCTCACAAGTACCAACCAGTGTGCCTTTTCCATAATCTGTTCCTGATCACAAAGGTTCAGCACACGTACTTGAGATGTCGGTGGTTCTGACCAAGGTTCGAGCCACTTTCCACGGAAGGTCATTGTCCACCTTTCCACGAGTACACAACGATGAGCTTGCCCAGGATTCCGAGGAAGACTAACCGGCACAATCGTTTCCGATCTCGGCGGCAGAACAATCTTCTTAAGGCTGTACACATTCCCGGTATCGCTCCTTCCACGAAAAGTTCTTCATGTCCACATTTCAAAACACCTTGCTTAACATCGATCTCACAACAATTCTTCCTCATGAAGTCTAGGCCCAGGATGCAGTCGTCCATTATATCAGCCACGATGACATTATGCAGGTAGATCATGTTGCCTAGCTTCAACTCCATCTCCTTCTCTCCACGGACGGGTATGCGCTGACCGGTGGCTGTTACCAAATTAATGCGCTCTCGGTTTGCTATGGAGTCCCCAAGGAACTGACTTATAAGTTGGGAACTGACAACCGTGCGAGAGGCTCCAGTGTCTATGGTCAGTATACACGGCGTTCCGTTGACCTCGCCTTTGATGATTAGGCTGTTCCCATCATGGGTTTGTGAGATCGAAACTTGGGGTTTTAACATCAGCCAGCACCCGCCCCACAGTCCTGGCTTTTACTCGTTTCCCTGCTGCTGCTGGGCGGTGCTGTTAGCCGCACTACCCTCTCGAGATCGATCACCTCCCCTTTCTACAGTTCGCTTAGGGCAGCTGGATCGAAGATGGCCCCTTTCCCCACAGCCGTAGCACCTAGGGCTGTATCCTTTATTGTAGTCGCGAACTGCAGCTGCTGCAACCTCCCTGACGCGATGGGATCGATGATCCTGCCGTACGGCTTCCACCTCCAGTGCATGGCTAACGCGTCCTGCGTCTCGTGGTGCCCGAGCCTCACAGCAGCTCTGACTTCAAGGTCGCGGATGCCGTCGATGAATGTCTGCACCAGGCTCCCACAATGAGCGCAGGTACAGACTGGTATGCTTTTCGAACCAGCTTTTCCACCTCAGGGCCCACTGCTGTAGGTTTTCGTTGCTGCGTTGCACGCGATCTTTGAGCTGCGCACGAAAGACGTGTTCCAGGTGAGCGTCGCCATATCTCGCCTCCAATGCCTCAAGGAGCTGCTCGTAAGTCACTTCCTTACCGAGAGCTTCCAGAACAGTTAAGGCCTGGTCGCGCAGGCCTAGGTGAGAGCAGTCATGGCCTGACTTTTATTCCAGCCGTTCGCCTTCATGACAGCCTCGAACTGGATTCTGTACGCCGACCAGGAAGAAGTCCCGTCGAACGGCGGCACTTTGAATCCACGTAGCGAAGGTGTTGTAGCTACCACGGAGCTGTAACTCCATCCCCAAGTTTGAGGTCGTCCAGCGTTTTCTTCACGTCAGCAATCACGTTGTCGAACCGTCAGGGCTCGACCAGGTCCACTTCCTGTGGGGCCGCTTCTGGAAGAAAGAGTTCATCATAAAGAGTCCTTCTTTCTCCATGAAGATGGTTAGCTGCTGGCCCCTTGGGTCCCCTTGCCCTATTCCAAATTTCCCTACCCTCAGCTCGTCGTTCTGTCTTGTGCCTAGTTTTGCGTTGAAGTCTCACATTAACACCGTACAGTAGCTTTTGGAGAAATGCATGGCTTTAGAGATATCCTCATACATTTCCTCCACCTCCTCATTGGGATGTGCCGAGGTTGGTGCTTAAACCCGTATGACCTTCAGCAAATTCCGTTTGGTGATTCTGAGTATAAGGTACGCAACCCTCGTCGAAACACTCCTAATCTTTACAACGATGTTAACGAGAGACTTGTGGACGATAAATCCGACACCTCCTTGGAACAGATGGTCGCTCTCCCGGTGATAGAACAAGTTGCCGGATTCGAGGATTACGGTGTCCTCCCCCTCTCTTCGGACCTCGGATAATCCTATAATATTCCAGCGCAACTTGACTATCTCTTCTTCCAGCTCCAGGATCTTCTCGTCATTCCTCAGGGTGCGTGCGTTATAAGTTGCCAGGTCGAGTCGTCTTAGGTGGCAACCGAACCTCCACCGGAGATTCTTAGTACCCCCTGCCCCGCCGTTACCATGGTCGCTACCGTATCCAGGAATAGCGGGGCAGCCGGGGACTTGGGGCCGTTTATTAGTGTCATTACTGCTGGGGGGTATATTGCCATAGTTGCCACGCTTGGTGAGCGGGTTGGCAACCGCAGTTTTTTATTGTTGTTTTGCTATTATCAGAAAGATGCTGCTGCCCATTTTCTGCTTCAGTTTCGCTCTGTCGCCTCTTACGACACCCACGGGAAGATATGGGGTAGTGGGTATTCTTACCCGCCACTACACAGGGATATACTGGAATAACTTATATAGTACGCAATATTTCTTTAAAATAAATCGTACGGACCTAGTTTTTCATTATATCTACAACATTTTCAAAAATTATGAAAATTAGACTACGTTTACGGGGAGGAAAACGTTATCGCTTTTTGTATCATAATTTACAGTTTCACAATCCTCTTAACTATTTTTTTTTCAATTCATTAAATACTTAACTTGTTAAGAAGCAAATAATCCAATAAAGTACAATCAATCCACCAATATTAACTAAGTTATATTATTAAAGTTAAGACAGACTTAGAGGTGTTACAAAAGTTTCCCTATTTTATTAGTAACCCAAAGGAATTTATCTTTTATCTTAACATAAAAGAGATCGGCAGTAAGTCACCTTGATCTCTTAAGCTTATGATGAATAGTTTACTACTTGAATCAAGTAATATTGCAAGTATATCATTGTCTTTTGCTTAAATACATCTAGAGGAATATTTGTAATAACGTAACAGAGACGAAACAAGCGTAAAATATTTTATTGTATAATATATTGAGATTTTTGTATCATTTGAATAATCAAAATTGTTTAATACTTTTTGCTCAACACCGAACTTAACAACAAGCAAATCAGAGACCGTTATCATTTTGTGTGTGTCATATTTGTGTGTGTTTGAGTGGATCCCTGGATGGCTTAGATTCACAATTGGACTCGGTAGGTGGCACTGTTGTATGCGAAGCCTGTCGTGAAGTCTGTCGGTAATATTGAAATAACAGTGTTTTATCGGGCTTTGGGTGTTATTTGTATATCATTAAGACATGAATAGTAAAATGTTTGTCTGTATGTCTGTCTTTTTTTTATAGGATAGGGCGACAAAAGAGCACACAGTTCACCTGATAGTAAGTGGTTGCTGTGACCCATAGACATCTACAATCTATCCTTGATTACGAATAAAATGTAGATGCGTTGTCACCCGTGAGGACTAAGATGGAATGCCTCTTTTCCAGTAAAAAGGGTCTCCGGTTCTCTACACTCACCATACGAAACACAGCAGCGTTAAACTGCTATTTAACGCTGGTATTCTGTGAGAGCGTGGTCCTTCCCCGGTCGAGCCAATCCATTCGTGCTACAACTATACTACTAATATAGCTGCAGCATGGCTCTACCACGTATGAAATTGTCTGTCTGAGCTAATCTGAATTATCCGAAATGGCTGAACCGATTGTGATGAAACTTCACAAATAGATAGAGTGCAATGAAATGGTCATTGTCAATTATTAAAAAAATGTTAATGGCGCTCCTTAATAGATCCTATCCGGGCGAAGGCGGGGCGGGTCGCTATTCAAAAATAAAGGGAAAATTAACACTTAAATTATTGTTTATAATAAAGTACTTAAATGGCTATTATCTTCATCAAGTAGTTTACATATTATTCTACACTAGCTGATACCCGCGACTTCGTCCGCGTTGCTTGATATATTTACAAAGTTTTCGATATACTGTAAGAAAACGAATTATATGAAAATTAGTTATTTAACAGTGAAAAATTACTGAGAAAACTATAGGAAACTACGGGGGGCAATTGATCAAGGTACAACTGAACAGTATCAGATCGCTCGCGCAAATAATGCGCGGCTGGCCCTATCATGAGGCAGAGGTAGAAGAGACTTCCCCTCTCCCATGCATGCGCGCCCCACTTCTTCGCAGCAAGAAAACACACATCACTGAACACGTAGTGCTTATGAAAATCGTTGTTTCTTAAAACTTTAATAACTTTATATTAAATGAAGATATCGCAATAACTTTTTTTAGATAAGGGCCAAGTGTCTAAGAAATAAAACTTAGAAAACCTAATTGAAATCTATCCTGTAGTTTTTCCGTAATGCGCGCACAACTTCAAACCTCTATCATTTTATTTAGATAGATACGTATGTATATTATGAATATACCTATTACATTACAAACTTATTAAACAGACTCCAAGTTTTCACGTTAAACAAATGATACAAGTAGCTTATGGTAACTAAATCCTACTAATATTATAAATGTGAAAGTTTGTGAGGATGTATGGATGTTTGTTACTCTTTCACGCAAAAACTACTGAATGGATTTTAATGAAACTTTACAATAATATTGCTCATATATCAGAATAACACATAAGCTATAACTTATAAATATATTTTATAAATTGGCCAAAATATAATGATAAATGTAAAGTAAGTCTGAAGAAAATCTGTCATCTGCGAGCTATTTTGGCCTGAACACGCATCACGCAACAAAAGCAGTTATGAATATTATTTTAAGATTTATTTATTCAATATGATAATTTTCAGCCACAAGAGCGGCATAAAATATATGATAAAAGTTTAATTTTATAGCAAATAAATGTTACAATCCTTATTTTTAGACATAAAGAGCCTAAATTTAGTGTAATAAATCAGAATAATATTTTCTTTCGAGTGAAATTGCGTCGTAATAGCGCCATCTACTTCATTCTATAGGGAAAGTAATTTTATCGAACAAAAATTGATTGACTCTCAAGGTGGTACGTAAAATAGTCGCTAGATGGCCTGAAAATATAAAAACGTGGATTATTATGAATGGATTGGTTACGATAATTTTATTAAATTTAATGGTTAATTTTTTTATAATATAGTTTTATTTTAACAGTTAAAATTTATGTTAACCCTTTTTATGTACCCGTTAAATGAGACGGAGATAATAGGAAACACTGTATTTAAAAAAAAATCTAGCAATGCTTACATTACTAGTATTCCCTTTAACCACACTGGTAAGCTGAAAATCTTGTATTATGGGTGGTTCACAACAGTACTCGTATGGTGGATTCGAACCAACAACCTTTTAAGTTCGCGGTCCGCACCCTGCCATTGGGCTAATGTCGATTACTATACTGTATTCTATCTCATTCTCTTGCAGGCTAAATCCTATATATGTATATGTTTGTCTCTTTTTAGTGTCGCTTTTCGTTTCATCGAGTCTCATATCACAACGATTCTAAAGAAGTTTCACTTCAAAATTTATCTATAATATATTAATACGTGAAGAGAAAACTTTGTGTCCTTTTTAAGCATATTGCGCGCAGGGAGGTGAGATTTGGCACAGTTTATGTGTGTGAGATTTGGCACAGTTAAAGTTTATGTGAAAAGAATTGCAGAAAACTACAACTAGAACTTATATTAAAAGTGTGACAAATACGTTAAATAAAATGAAGTAAAACATTCATTATTTACGTTCATACTGCCCATATCAATCAGATTTATCTCCATAGAACACTATTACTCGCTACCGAGAGTTTATGTTTATGTCTGTCGTTTATTTTATGTTAATACTGCCAATGTCAAATACATAATATTTTGTGGTAAAACAGTCACACAGATTGCAGCCAGAGAAGTTTTAAATGTTGCCTATAAATATTTATCACTAAATTTTGTGTAATTTCAAATGTTCCTTTTTCAATAGTCTGTGGAGTGTATGTCAAGGCAAAAAAGCATTTATTTTATATTTTGTTTAAGGGCATTCGCGTACCAAGCGCTGAATAGCTCAAACAGTACTTTTCAAACCTGTTATTATTCATAAACCGCTTATTTTATACAAATTTTAATTACTCATTATTTTAGGAAATTTTATGATCTAAATAAATATAAGACATTTTTTATATTAATACAGCGTTTGTGGATGCTATCAAGAAAACTAAAGAGAAGTTTTTATAATAACTTTGTTATTTTTCTATAAATATTTTAAAAGTACTATAAAACCACAATAAAACTCCGCGTTTGGATTAATTCAAATTAGACAGCCAAATTAGGCTTTCCAGAGAGAGGTGACGTCGCTTGGCGTTCTGCCTGACGTTTGCCATGCATACGAAGATAGTGCACTATTATAGTGTTATCAAAAAATCTTAGTCCTTTATAAAGTAAAACATTTTATTACTATTTTCGATGAACGAGAATATTTATTTTAAAGTGACAATAAATTATGCTTCAGACGTAATGGAAAATAAAACCAATCAATTTTTAGCAAATAAAAGAAAATGAAAAAATTTTGAGGATTTAGCTAAAAGTTTGGTAAATTTATAAACATCTCTTCAAAATGTGTGTTGAGAATTTAAAGCTCGAAAAAGTGCTTTAAGGCGATAATAAAATTGGGCATAAATCAGGAATTTATTGCAGGAATTATATCTACTGGTGCTGGATATATGCAGCTTCGTATTGTTCTTGCCTATGAAGACATCCCACCGTACCTCTGTGATTGTATGAAGCAACGCGTAATTAAGTTTACAGAGGTAGGAACAAACGGTGGAGCATTATATGGTTGAGGCTAGGAAAGAAGAGGTGGAGCATGTAAAACTCATCGGAAATATGTCGTCTCAAGGACAACCAATGAAAGCTGTAATTGTAGATGCATGTTGAGTAAACGTTCATACGACACAAGCTACGATGCTTCCTCTAACGCTGCGACAATTGGTGACCAACACAGTAAAGAAGTCCTGTACTGTGGGGTGATAAATTAATAATTTCTGTGACATGTTCCCGATTAGAAAACAAAGGAATTGAGCCACGAGATCATATGTCATTCACGAAATTTTGTGGGTTCAATAGGTAAATGGTCTTTGTCAGACTACGGAACTATGCTTATAAATACTTGACCTTATATTACAGTTTGTGAAGTCGCCTAAACAGAAAAACTATACTAAAAGGAACACTGCTATACAGAGTGCAAACTCGCTCTACAAAAAACTAAAAGAAAAGTTGACAGCAATGAAGTTTGTCAGAGTTTGCAAGCGGTTTGAAAATACCAACTGTGCTATCCTTGCTAAACAATTACTGAGTGGCTACGAAATAAGCAACGTGCCATCTATAAAAAATAGCAAGAACAACGAGCGTAAAGCGTTCCGAGAATCAGAAATGAAAATTTGTGGTACTTTACATATATACCACAAATTTTCATTTCTGGGTGCTAGTCCAGACGGAAAATATGAACCTTGTTATTTACTCGTAGAAGTGAAATGCTCATTGATCCGATTATAATATGGAACCCGAAGAAGCAACCAAACAAAAGAAAATTGACTTTTGTTGTATAAATCTGACGCTTTCAGAGTCAACACAAAAAGCAAATGGTACTACCAAGTTCAGGGCCAATTACGAACTGGTCAAAATGTGTGTATATTTGCCTGCGGATAGGCGACGGTAAAATTAAATTTGAATTCATAAAAAGAGACGACTAGTTCAGGATGGAAAACGTGGAGGGAGCTAGTTTATACGCGAGATATCAAAGCTCACATACGAATAAAAACATACCGATGAAATAACGTGTAAAAGCAAACATTTACCTGTTTCATTTTTGATATTTAAAAAAATATATTCCTCACTCATACATGTACATACAATTGGTACATTTACGGTAATACAGCCGCAAGCCCACTCGTGCTAGTGGCGTCCTATACAAAATTATTTTTTAATAATGCTGAACCCGCACCCCACTCTTAAATTTACAAATAATATGAACATTATTATCATCATTACAGCCCTTCACAAGTCCACTGCTGCACAAAGCACGGTACGGAGCCACCTGCATCCATCGACTTCCTGCATGTCTTACCAGGTCGTCACACCATCTTGTGGAGGGTCGCCCTACACTTCACCTACCGGTACGAGGCTGCCACTCAAGAAAACCTTTTTACCCCATCGGTTGTCGGTTCTTCGAGCTATATGGCCGGCCTATTGCCACTTCAGCTTACTAATCCGCTGGGCTATGTCAATCACTCTGGTTCTACTGCGGATATCCTAATTTCTAAGTTTATCACGCAGAGAAACCCTGAACATAGCCCTCTCCATAGCTCGCTGAGCGACCTTGAACTTCCTCCTACGGACAGCAGTGAAGCACCACGTCTCAGTTCCATAGGTCATCACTGGCAACACGCACTGGTTGTACAGTCTCGTTTTTAAGTTTTGAGGTATATTTGATGAGAAGATGTGTCATAATTTCCCGAACGCCACCCAGCCGAATTGAATCCGTCGATTGACCTCTCGGTCGAAGTTGGACTTACCTAGTCGGACTATTTGTCCTAGGTAAACATAGTTGTCAACAACTTCGAGCTTAGTGCTCCCAACAACTACCGGCATAGGTGTGACATGGACGTTATACATGACCTTTGTTTTGTCCATGTTCCGTTGGGAGGCACTATTGAGGTCATTGAGCATAGAGCTTAGGTCCTCCAGCGATTCTGCCATAAGGACTATATCGTCGGCAAATCGAAGGTGAGTGATGTACTCGCCTTTGATGTTAATACCGTATCCTTTCCAGTCCAGTAGCTTGAAATCGTCTTCCAATGCAGCCGTGAAGAGTTTCGGGGATATAACGTCACCCTGTCTTACACCATTCTGAAGTTGGATAGGTTTCGTACTCTGGTTCTGTACTCGGATAGCGTTGTCGCCTTTCTTGAAGAACAAGACCACCGTACTTCTGGTTCACGCCTACGTTGTAGTGTCACCATGGAGGACGGAATTATAGAGCTTCTGAAGGACTTCAAGTACCGGTTTTCCACCCGCTTTTAGAAACTCCGCTCTAATTTCATCCTCGCCCGAGGACTTGCCCTTTTTTAAAGTACTGGAGAGTCATTCTAATCTCGCTCATACTGATGTCCGGGATATCACCGGAGTAGTGCCGGATAAGACTTTCTCTTGGATCGTTACTTACACTTGCGTGTGGCTCCAACGATCACGTGTACAGCTGCCCACAGAACGTCTCAATCTCACTCAAAATCTCAGGTGTTCCGAAAACGATGCTGCCGCATTCGGTCTTCAGCTTCGACAGTTGGCTCTATCCGGCAGACAGATCTCTGGCAAAGACTTTGAAGCCCTGGTTCAGCTCAATCACTTCTTCAATACAAGCAGTATTAAAGTTGCGTAAGTCCCGCCGCATGCATTTGTAGATCTGTCTTTTCAATTGCCTGTATGCTGTCAAATCTACTGAAGACTGCAGCTTCATTTTCCGTCTAACAGCCATGAGATTAAGAGTGTGATCGGAGATTTTTTGTGTTCATCTGCGGCGGGTCTTGCAAAACTTAGCTCCGACCACATAGACAGTTTCCACGAGCTTGTCATTCATATCGTCCACTGCATTGCAATCTTCTAGGCACTGGAAACGGTTTTGTAACTCGAGCTGAAAGGTTTCGGGACTTTGGATCAGAGCACGAGGAGGACGGAGCGTTGACTTTATTAGACGACACCTCTCCAACTTACCGTTTAGGTTCAGTGTGCCTCTAACTATTCGGTGATCGCTACCAGTTTTCACCCTCGCGATCACTGAGACATCACTGAACAATTGCCTTTTAGTCGTCATAATGAATTCAATCTCATTTTTTGTCGAACCGTCGGAGCTCGACCAGGTCCACTTCCTGTGGGGCCGCTTCTGGAAGAAAGAGTTCATCATAAAGAGTCCTTCTTTCTCCATGAAGATAGTTAGCTGCTGGCCCCTTGGGTCCCCTTGGCCTATTCCAAATTTCCCTACCCTCAGCTCGTCGTTCTGTCTTGTGCCTAGTTTTGCGTTGAACCATGCTCAACTTGGTTTCAACTTCATTTAAAATTTACGCAGCGCCCCGTCTTTCTTCCTTTGTTGGTTGGAAAACGAAGACAGACGATAGTACTAACGACACCTTTGATTATGGGTCAGAAAGAAAGTCGATCCCGAGAAAAAAAATCATCTTTTCACAACGTTTTATTAGCTTTATTCACGCTTCATCATGTTAGTACAGCTAAATGAAACGATAATTTCATAAAAGAAAATCATGAAAAGACTTAAACGTAAAACCAGCAGTGGAATTACAATCAGCTGAGGTGTCAATGAACGTGCGGACGCTGAATTCGCGCGGCCCGCAGCTTGGGATGTTACCACAATACCTAATAATTTACAACACTTGTCTAAATACCTAACTTAACTATTTAACCTACTATTTTGCCACTTTGATTATCTCCACCTAGCCACTTTAATTCGAATTCACATGTTAAATAAACCAAATATCTGGTTCGATTCCCCGCTAATGAAAAAATTACTTAAATGAAATGTTAACAAGGTTAGAGTCATGCTTTTTTATCCATCGTGTAGGTATGTTTATTATTCTGATTTATTCAGTTATGTACCTATTCAGATCAGTTCAGTACCAAGTTATTTAAAAAAAATAGGTATGAAACAGCTTACCGATCTAAATCCTCCGTGGTTTTATGAGATGCGGCTCAAATTGTGACCCATTCATTTCGAGGCAGATTTGGGCTCGGCGTTGCGTCTCCTCATGCAGGCCGGGCATCATCGTGGGGTCTTCGACACAGTCCGCACGTAGTTTGTCGAAAACATCCACGATCATTTGGTGCATTTCGTCAGTACTATCACACTCACGATTAAAAACCCTTTCTTTCACATACCCCCACAGAAAGAAGTCTAACAGGGTCAGATCTGGTGAGCGAGGTGGCCAAGCGTGTGGTCCTAGTCTGCCGATCCAGCAATCATCAAATAGCTCGGTGAAGCACTCACGGGCGAACCTCACGACATGTGGAGGGGCACCATAATGCTGAAACCATGTGCGGCGATATTCAGCCAACGATAGGTCGTCTAAAATGTCAATCAACTGTTCATTTATGAAGTTCAGGTATCGCTGTCCGTTAGTCGCTGTGGCAGAAACACTGGTCTATGCGATCCTTAAATAAACCTCCCCATACGTTAACCGACCATCAGATTTGGTGCCCGGTTTGACGAACAGCGTGCGGGTTAACCTCGGAATACACGTGTGTATTTCTTTGGTTCCACAGACCGTTTCTGGTAAATGTCAACTCGTCCGTCCAGATGACGTGCTCAATAAAACCAGGCACACGTTGTTGCTGGTCTAATAACCAACGGCAGAAAACTCGCCGACGGTCGTAATCGCCGGGAACTAAAGCTTGCACTTTGTATACTTTGTATGGGCGCATTCGGTTACGCTTTAACACCTTCTGAACTGTACAGTATGACACACTTGTTCCATCCTGACGCCTTAACAATTTAGCGATACTTCGTGTACCTAGGTTTGGATTCCGGCGAACGACATCTAAAATGCGCTCCTCTGAGTGAACAGCCACATGAAGCGCGAAGCGGCAGGAGGTGTAACTACCTGCCGCTACCAGAGCAATGGGCCGATTTTCCAACACTCGCTGAAATGCTGCTGTTATCAGACGAGAGTCAGCTGGATGTCGAGCGGTCGAGAATTTCTCTCGGTAATTTCGTAATGCACGCGAAGCATTTCCGTGAGCTTTTCCAAGGCACATTAACATGTTGCCGTATTCACGAGCACTATAAACGTACGCGTTAGGCATTATAAGAACAAAACAAGAAACTCAAAACGTAACAACAAGAATAATATCATTAAGTTATAAATAACAAGTGATAACGACAATAATTTAATAAACAAAACGATTCAACTGTCGCTCGTGATAGTCAACACGGAACTGTCTCAAAAACTAAAATTATTAATCAATCCCGCCAATACAAATGCGCACGAGGTAACGTCCTTGAAGCACTGAGGAGTGAGGACTCCACAGACCGTTAAACCGTTACGACATCGCCAACGTTTATTTTATTTATAAGTTTAGTTATCCCTACGACTAGTTTTCATATTACGGAATTTAGAAGTTATGGTTGTCATTTTTAATACAATTACACAATCAATTGTACCCTGACGCAACAAGCAGTTCATTACTACAAAAATTATTGAAATTAATAAACGTACCTAATTGTTGACTCAGTACTCACACAATTATAAACACTATTTCATCGTTATCTTTGATTTTGTATAAGAAAATAGAAATGAAATGGTACTGAATAATTTAATAGTTAAAATCAATTACAATTATGATCGACAGTTAATTAATCTATCAGAATTAATGTAAAAAATAATACTTTTACTTTATTTTAATTGACTTTACGTATTTAATCCGACCAATACCTTGAATTTAAAAAAGAGGTACGTCAAAATTATTAAAAATTACTTGCAAGTTTTATAGTGATTTCAATCTCTAATTCTTACGTCGCCGGCAAACTAAATTTCGGTTGCCAACACCAATTTGTCAAATTTCCCGAAAATTCATGTCAAATTCCCTAATTTAAGGACAAAATTTCAACAGATTCCCCATAAATTCCCCTCAATTCTATTTTAAGAAATGAATCAATTTTCAACTAATTTTATAAGATTTACTTCTTAACTAATATTTTGTTTTCTTTAAAATTAAAAAATTAAGAAATGAAAAGCATTAAATTATACACAAAAGTTGCCGAAATAAATGCGAAAATTAAATGTGAAGAAGATAATTAAAGAAGGGAGTCATTCGATATTCATAAGTAACCTAACTAAATGCTAAGATAAGTATTTTGATTTCTTGAAAAAAGGTTCTGACTTGGCCCTGGCTATCGATTTTCAAAATCCTTGCATTTTCCCCGCATAACACCAATCCCCATAAAATCCCCAACCAACTTTAAAAGTTGGTTGGGGATTTTGAATTGGGAAAATGCAATTTGGGGAATTCCCCACATGTTGGCAACGCTGACATGTGTAAATTCCACAGCGCGAGGCGACACGAGTAGGCCGGGCGGCGGCAGCGCGTGTATGAAAGGGAAGGGTAGAGTGAGTAGTATACCTAATGCATTATTTCGTACCGAGCTAGATAAGAGTTCGGCGCCCGCGAGGATATTGACCCTATTGTCAGCTGATTTTCTTTTAAGTTTCACTGCTGGTTTTATGTTTAAGTATTTTAATGATTTTTTTTATGAAATTATCGTTTCATTTAGTTGTACTAACATGATGGAGCGTAAATAAAGTTAATAAAACGTTGTGAAAAGATGTTTTTTTTTCCTCGGAATCGAATTTCTTTGTGACCCATCATCAAAGGTGTCCTTAGTACTATCGTCTGTCTTCGTTTTCGGGAGCGTTTCACAAACACCCGGTATATAAAATATAGTAGAAAACTGTTTCAATGTGCGCATGCGTAAGTCAGCTTGCAATTCGAATATCTAAATTCGAACACGTCGAAAATGTAACTACGTCCTTAAGAAATGTCTGTGTATTCATGTGCAATCGAAAGTGAAATACAGCTTACTTAAAAATTGTACATACGGTAGGCTGTTTAAAAGTAAAAGGGAAAAATAAATATTATACGATGCCATAGTTAAAGTATTTCGGCTTCACAACATAGCGTAGAAATTCATAATTCTTTTAGTAATTCCTCTAATGACACAAATTTTTACCTTTTTTCGGAGCAAATCAAAGAGATTTAAATATATAGGTACTACTACTACTTAAATGTCTTTGGAGCAAATTTACAATTATCATCGTAATGTACCAGTGGTTAAAAGAATTCCTAGAGGTGCGAGGATGCAGCTAGCTAAAGCATTGTCATGCACTATTCAAAATTGTTTCACTAATAGTGAAAAGAGTTTGCAAAAATTATTTACTTTCGCGTATTCCCATTTTCATTTTGATAAAACTATAAATAAATCAATTACTTTGCAACTAAAAGAGACGTATTTTCAAACTTTAGATTACCCAATTAATTCTCATTTATCTCGAACTCGTCCTAAATTTTATTTAAAAAGTAGTTGAGTCGAAAGTAATGGATGGCGACTTAAAAAATGCATCCCGAATTTTATTCTCAGACGGTCGAAACTCTTGAAGGCCTTCGTCAGAAGCATCCTTCGGTCAAGTCTTCTCAAAGTTTACCGCTGCCTCCCAAGACTTCTATGCAAGCTTTACAAATTTCTGAAAAAGACACTTTAGAAGCAATTATGTCATTTTCGGATGGCTCTGCTGGCGGCATTGGCGGAATCACGCCTCAACATCTTAAAGATCTTGTAAGCGCTTCTGCCGGTGACGCCGGCGGAGTACTTCTTAATGACATTACAAAAGTATGTAACTTTATGCTTTCTGGTAATATTAATCCAAATTTCATTCCATTCTTATATGGGGCAAGATTATGTGCCTTCAAAAAAAAAGGTTAACGGTATCCATCGTATTGCCGTTGGTTCCACATTTCGACGCTAAACTTCAAAATTAGCTTGTAGCCACATAATCTCTAACCTTAAGACAAAATTTCAGCCTACTGAACTAGGCTTTGGCACTAGAGGTGGATGTGAGGCGGCGGTACATTCAGCGCGTACATTTTTAACAAACTCTGATGCAGATGTTCTTGTGAAGGTTGACCTAAGGAATGCTTTTAACTCTATCGATAGGGTAACCCTGCTGAAAGAAGTGGCTAACAATACCCCCGAAATTTATCAATCATTACGTTTGGCAATTTTACAGTCAAAATACTAACTTGTTTTACGAAAACCATATTATTGATTCTGCTGTCGCTGTTCAACAGGGTGACCCACTAGGTCCAGCACTTTTCAGTTTGGGAATTCAACCCATTATTTCAAATTTAAAATCCAAGCTGAATGTCTGGTACCTGGACGACGGTACACTGGGAGGTAGAGCAGATGACGTCCTCAGTGATCTTACTCATATTTTTCGAAATTATAAAAATATTGGTCTTGAACCAAATAGCAATAAATGTGAAATATTTTGTTCCAATAATTTATCTAGTTCTAACAGAGACACTTTAATTCAATATTTCAATCAGATTTCTCCAGGAATTAAAACTGTCAGTATGGAATCGCTCTTCCTGCCAGGTGCCCCGTTGTTTTTCGATAGTATTAAACCTGTTTTAAGAACAAAATTTGTTCAGTTTTTAAACCACGTTGAAAAATTGTATAAATTAAATCCCCACATTGCTCTTACTATTTTAAAATTTTGTCTGCTTGTACTTAGATTTACATACTTACTGAACGAAAATGTTCCACTGGAAGTTAACCAACAAAAACAGTGGGATTTTCCGTTGGTACAGAGCGTGCAGAAAGATTTGTTTCATAATTTCCATAGTGACCAAGATGAGGCACGCCTTCTAGCTGTTTCGACTAAGGAATCTAGTCACTGTTTACACGCTTTACCATCAAGTAATCTCGGCACATTACTTGATGGGGAAAGCTTGCGCATCGCCGTAAGAATCCAACTAGGAGCGGCGATTTGTCAACCCCATCAGTGCCCCTGTGGTAGCAGCATTGACAAGTTTGGACTCCACGGACTTTCATGTAAGAAAAGTGCAGGTAGGTTTTCTCGGCATGGTTCTTTGAACGATGTCATCCGAAGGGCTCTTGTCTCTATAAATGTTCCCTCGGTTTTAGAGCCTTGTGGAATATTTAGAGACGATGGCAAGAGATCCGATGTTATGACATTGGTCTCTTGGGAAAGAGGTAAAGCCCTAGTATGGGATGCTACTTGCGTAGACACTTTGGCGGCCTCTCATCTCAGGGGTACCTCGTTTAGAGCTGGGGTAGCATCAGAGGCAGCTGAACTGAGTAAGTGGCGCAAATATGAGTCTCTGAGAGATGACTACATATTTGTGCCATTTGCTGTAGAGACTATCATCGGTCCGTGGGGTCCACGTGCGGTGAAGTTCCTAAAGGAACTCCATCCGCGACTGGTCGTTGCTGCTGGTGATAAGAGGGCTGGTTATTTTCTCGCTCAAAGGCTAAGTATAGCCATTCAGCAGGGAAATGCAGCCAGCGTTCTTGGCACGATACCGCGAGGAGTAGGACTGTATGACAATTAAGTTACTAGTTTTAGTTTTTTTTTTAGAAATTAAATGAATTACGGTCGAATTTAAACCACAAGCCGACAACTAGTACTTTTAATCATGGCGTGTGCGAGTGTAGCTTGACCAAGCTACTCGATGACCTCAATCGATAAACCTCAAATAAGTTTAACAATTAGCTTCAGAGGAAATTTGCAATAAAAATGCCTCTTAGTCAGGGATGAAAGGTAACTATGCTAAAATAATATTAAAACATAAAATTAATTTTTCGAAATATGACAATAAATTAGCAAAAAGAATATTTCTTACTTATTTCTAATCACTGTAATAATACACATTGTTTTGATTATTACAGTGATTTTTGATAGCGATTCGCCCCGGCTTCGCACGGGTTATTTCTGGATCTCGACAACAGCGCCACCTACCGGGTCTAATTGTAAATCGAAACCATTCTCAAATCATCATAATTACACACACAATTGGTCCAGCTGTTTAGGAAGAGTTCAGTCACATACACACGGACAGAAGAATTATATAATATATAATATGCATTCATTATACATATTAACTTTTCTCTTAAATCGTTCTATCTATTGATGAACAGCGCATCAAAATCCGTTGTGTAGTTTAAAAGATCAAAGCGTACAGACGGCGGGAAGCGACTTCGTTTTATACCACGTAGAATTTTGTAATGTAGAATTTTACATACATTGAAAAAGCATATCTTCAGTACTACCGGAAATGGAAAATGGAATGTACTGTGTACACAGCATCATAACTTCAGATATTTATAAGAAGTATTCGTCACTTTTTAAATGATTAAATTTTAAATTAAATATAGTGAATGTATGATATAAAGGTTTTTTTTAATCTTACGGTTCAATTACCGTAACAGGTTTTATATCTATACAAATAAATAAAATTGAAGTGTCTGTTTGTAATGTCTAAATAACAGCTTTTTACTAAATGCATATGAAAGTATATACGGTACTTATAACAAAAACATATTTTTTTAAATTTTTGTCTGTGTGTCTGTTTATTTGTTCCGGCTAATCCCCGAAACGGCTGGACCGATTTTGACTGGATTTTCAATGGCAGATAGCTGATGTTATAAGGAGTAACTTAGGCTACTTTTATTTTAGAAAAAGAATTAGGGTTCCGCGCAAAAAATTAAAACCCATGAAATCCAATCGTAATAAATTACACGCGGGCGATGTCGCGGGGAACAGCTTGTTTAACATATTTATCGAGAAATTTCAAAATGGAATGAGCACAATTTTTATACATGTTGTATTTTATACATTGCATATGTGTGCGCAAATAGTCACAATAGTTAAACAATCAAAATGTTCGTATATGTTTCACGGAACAGGGAAAGGGTTAAATTGAAATAACCACAGGTATAAACAAATATCAATCATCATGAAATACCATAAAAGTAATAACTTATCAATTATGTTGTAATGATAATGTAGGTGCATTAATGGCTGGCCCAGCAAACGTTGATCTACCCTTTCCGGTAAGTGGCGAGATGAGTTTCAACCAATCGTTTTTGGGTTGGCTCAATCGGGGAAGGGCCAAGCTCTCACAGAATACCAGCTTAAAATATCAGCTTAATGCTGCTGTGTTTCGTATGCTGAGTGTAGAGAACCGGAGACCTTTTTTACTGGAAAAGAGGCATTCCATCTTAGTCCTCAAGGCTGACAGCGCATCTGCATTTTGATTCGCAAACGAGGATAGATGTAGATGTCTATGGGCCACAGCAACCACTTACTATCGGCTGGACTGTGTGCTCGTTTGTCACCCAATTTCTATTAAAAAAAACATAATTCACTCCGGACAGTGTAAAAGTAAATATTATTAATTACTCGACTACAGCGCCACCTATCGGTTTCCAATTTTATGATTTTCTTTTTGGCCACTAAACCAACATATTCGTGTATTGCGAACATTTTGTTCCATAAATATCGAATTTAATATTAACATGATTGCAACGTCAGAGCTTAGCTATTAACGAGCGAAACAAGTCGTTCAAAATTTAATCGATCACTAACAGACACACCAACTATATACTAGCTACCCGGCCCGGCTTCGTCTGTGCGGGAGGATTTATTAATGTGGCTTTATATAGATTTAAGATAATCTCAAAAAATAATCAGAAGATATCTTCAAAGATCGTTTGTTCATTTAATTGATCGATTTATCTGAAAGAATTTCAAGTTTTTCTGATAAAATATAGCCTACGTAACCCCTGGTATTATCCTCTCTCTGTTAGTCAAGTATCATTAGGATTGGTTCAACCATTCCGAACATTAGCCCGGAATAAGAAACAGGCAGAGAAAAATAAAAAATAAAGTTTATTCATGGCATGCAAATAACGCCCTCAGTCCAATATAAGACAGTTATTTTGATATTACAGACACACCCTTCAATATTATTTAAATAAATAGGTTCTTCCTTATAAATATCATTTTTGGGTTAAATTGATTTTGTTGATAGGTATGGCTTGATATGTTTTTATATATAGCATACAAATATAATTATGTGACATACAATAGAAATAAATAACAACAAATAAAATACTTGAAACAAACGAAAGCCTCTTGAAGGGGATACTAAAGCCGAGCCGAGCGTTAAAAGGGGAAAGGGTCTGAGATTAACCCGTTAACAGAAAGGACTACTGAAATAATTAATAATTTTGGCCGGAAGACCACCCCACATGTCATTCAACTTGTGAGAAAGGTCTGCATATTATATTTTGTCTTTTTGTCTGTTTCAGCTTTCGTGTATTTGTCAGCATATTTAATTGTAGTCAAAATTATCCTACACTGTAACTCGGCCAACAAGATATCAGGATTATTCGCATTCGCAATAATAGTTCTGCCCGTGGTGTTGGTTTGGTCTCAGTACCCGTAAGTCATTTGTAAGCACAGCTTCAGGCAAACTATTATACAACTGTCTTGGATCCACGAAGTCCTGCATCAAATGAGCTTCTGATAAAGAAACCTGGCTAACCAAAATACCAAATTACATTGTTATTACCACAATAAAATTAACTAAATAAATCAAGAGTGTAATTATTACACTCTTGATTTATTTAGTTAATTTTTAAGTTAAAAAAGAGGTGGTTCCATATTCGAAGCGTATGTTTTCTGTTATGTATGTTCACCGAGAACCGAGTTATATAATATGTTTATCTACTAAACAGGCTTCATTTTCAAAAATTCTACCCATGAAAATAGGGGATAAAATTATTAATATAACCGCATTCTAGTTGTTACTTTGAAATGTGATTCCTTAGTCCACTCAAAAGCATAAAAAGTTTAGTCCATTTAAATTGGGTCAAATAATTAAACTTTAATTAATAAAAGCTGACTTCAAAAAACTAAGAAGAATATGATGTCCACATAATTTAATAGCTTATAAAGTCAGTGCTAAGACTCTGGTGCAGCAAAGAATTAAAGCTAGGGCTTCCGAAGTTATTAAATTATGTGGCATTTATTTAGTATTTTTAGCTTATTGAAGTTGGCTTTTTCAAAGTTTAGTTATACATGATTTTATATAAAAGTCCTCCAACGATATGGCTGGATGGATTGATATGGCGCTTGATTTTCTTCGATGTACTCAGCGGCTACTTTGGGACCGCGACTATCAACTCGTAAGTGACATCCCGTCGCACTTAACACGTGTTAGTAAGAGAGAGTATGATCACCTACGACAGACTAAAACGATGAAAGAAAGGATTATTATAGCCATGAACGTCAAAAACTTTAAGGGCGAAGAGAGAATCGAATCAAAACATAATTTGTGTGCAAAATTAAACCTTATTAATTAGATTATTGCAGATATAAATGTATTGAGGATGGTGGCATAATATGTTGTGAGTATGTGAAAACGGTGTAATATTACAACTCATATCTTTCATTGTAAAATGTTACAATGAAAGGTCCCGCCGGTCTTCTTGTTGGTCTGGACAGACATTTTTCCGTTTTTAAGTGGAATAAAAATTATTCTCTTTTATTCTATTACGGTGAGGCTAGGGAAAAATGTACTGCTTTCTTTTAAGAGTAATCTTTAAAAATATAGTATACATATTATAAGAATGAAATTTAAAGAAATAGAATTTATTGTGATTACTTTGACCTTCATTTATAAGCACAACTTGCAGAACTAGTTTTTGGTATTCATCACCATAGCTATTACAGTTACCTCATTTGTCGATAATGCTCATACTGATAGTGTTTACTATTTTTATTTAAAACTAGCGATCCGCCCCGGCTTCGCACGGGTGATTTCTGGATCTCGACTACAGCGCCACCTGCCGGGTCCAAATGTAAATCTAAACCATCTAGGAACCCATTGAAATACATACAAAAATTCTTCATGACTGAAGGTCGTGTCGGTAGTTTAGTGCCTTCGTAGTGCTAGCATTACACTTTGCCTACGACTATAAGTCAATCTAAGTTATTAGGCGGGCGTGGGGCAATGTAACCAAAGTAACTGAGAATTCTATGGTAACACTTAGTAGAGAGTCTGTATTCAACACTAACTCAAAATATACAGCTACATAATACAACTAGATCGGGTTCTTTGTTTAAATTAATAACAATTGCTTGTTTTCTATTAATTTTAGCAACTTTAGATCAACAATTACACGTTGCAAGAAACTTATATTAACTTTAACAATTCCCTTAGGATATTTTGAATTAAATGTAAGCCTTCCAACATAACAACTAATTCAATATCATTTCTAATCTAAACGTTAACAAACCTTATGAATAACTAATTGTTGTTGCAGACTAAAGTCCTTATCGCTCCAACAAACCCTTTGGGGATCCATTAGCATTAAATATTCATGTAACTACTCAGGAATTTAGTCATTATGTTTCGTGTTCGTTTAACAATATTTATGTTACAATCTCTTGATGTATTATTGAAACTTAAATGTAAATATTTACTAAATGGTTCATAAAACATCCAAAGTAACATCTTTCCTTAGTTAGAATGTTTTCTCGTTCAATGATCAACTCGCCGCGTCCTGGACTGGGATTAGCCATAGCAAATATTTATGCATTGTAAAAAGTTCCGTATTTTGAGTCAAGAGGTATTAAGATAGTGCATTCATGCACACTGTATATACACTATACAGCCTGAGTACCTCATTCACTCATTCCATATCTGGATGTTTTAAATTTGGAATATAATTCAAGAAGATGGCGTACCACCGCATATCGGAGGCTCATCGCATGCTTTCTGGTCCTTTTCACACGTCTTTAACTAAGATTAAAAAAACATAAAGAAATTGATTATTGGATTTTCTTACACTACCACATTTATAAGTTTGTAATTATGGACAAACTCTATTCTTTGGCTAATTTCATCTCAAATATAAAAATAAACAAATCATTTGCAAATCTAAATTTAAAAAAAAAGAATAAACGCCTCCCTTAGTGAAGAGTTGACCTATTATTGTTTTATAAGGGCCTAAAGATATAAGCATATTATACAATCAAGATATAAGATGACTTTATTTTTTTTATATTATTCTAAGTTAGCGCTTAACTACAATCCCACCTGATGGTAACTGGTGATGTAGCCTAAGATGGTGAAGCGCACTGACTTAACAAAAGACTATTCACTCTTGCCTTGAAGACACCCACATTATAATCGAACGGTAACACAGATGCTGGCAACTTATTCCACTCCTTTGCTGTACGCATGATGAACGAAGTAGCAAATGCGTGGTAAGTCAACAACGAAAGGGTGGAGACTGGCCGAACGTCTGGTTGTCCGATAGTGGAAGGAGGAGGAATTAAATTATGCAATTCCTGCACACACTGTGCCTACATTATGTTTAATCAATATTTAAGCAGTATCAATCTGTATCATAATAAACACACGTATATCGGGCTCCTGAAGTTTTATTGATACTCTCCGATTAGTACGCAACCATACGTGTACATGTACAGTGGTGACCCGACGTGATCTCAAGTTACGCGAACACGTTCGAGAATCAAAGTGCGTTTCACTAACCTGACAAAGGAAAGAAGAACCACAATGACTTCGCAGCAAGACGGCCAAAATAAAGCAAGTACTAGCGGGTCAGCAGAAGTAGCAGTTGTTAGTGTTTCCTCGAGAATACCCGAATTTTGGGCCGATCAGCCGCGGCTCTGGTTCATCCAGTGCGAAGCTGTCCTTGCACCGCAGAAGATGAGCGATGAAGCGAGATACAACATGGTAGTCACTAAATTGGGGAAGGATGTAATCCAGCAAGTCAGCGACATTCTTATCAAGCCGCCCGAGGAAGAAATTCGATACTTTGAAAGAGCGATTGTTAAAGGTCTACGAAGAGTCCGAGATTCGACAGTTTCAAAAACTTTTGAGTGAGATGGAGTTGGAGATCAAAACCCTCTCAACTCCTTAGGCGGATGAAGGAATTGGCTCGAGAAAAGATACCCGACGAAACACTTCGGATAATGTGGCAGGTCATCTGCCGGCGTCTGTGAGAAGTGTATTAGCAGTGTGTGAAGTAAAGACCTGGAGCATTTATCAGCAATCGCGGACAAGGTTGTGGAGACTGCGCGACCCTTACAAGTGACAGAAGTGCAAGCTACACAAAGTAGTACGAACACAGAGACTGCGTTAATTCTGGCGGAGATTGCCAAATTAAGTCTAAAAATTAGGATTTGAGAGAGATAGACATCGTGATTATCGTAGAAATAATTATCAATATCGCTCCAGACCGCGATCTAACTCACGCGGCCGTACTCGTAATACGACACGGCGCTCACCTGATAGTCCGGACTGGCTGTGTAGTTATCATTATAAATATCACCATAGAGCTACGAAATGTGTGGAGACCGTGCGCCTGGCCTAAAACAGACAAGAAGGAAAACTAGATCTGGTGCAATCGCAGGTGGAATTTGCACCATAGCTCCTGTTCCCGATTATGTATCACGGACAATAGCAGTGGACTCCGATTTTTAGTGGACACTGGTGCGAACATTTCAGTGCTGCCGGTGAATAAAATCGCGTATCAAGTGCAAAATGTGAAGACTATAAGCTGTACGCTGCGAACGGGTGGAAATTAAGACTTTTGGTGTTAAAACATTGGACTTAGACCTTAAGTTACGACGACCATTGCGTTGGTCATTTGTGGTGCGTCAAGCAACCAATACTCGGTGCTGATTTCTTAGCCCATTATAAACTATTAGTGGATGTGAACAATAAAAACTTATCGACTCAGTGACTAGTTTAAAAACTATTGCGTCTGTGACTGTGCAAAATGAACCGTCCGTGAGAACAATTGACTGTATGAATGAATATAGCGATATATTAGGCGAATTTCCCAACGTAACGAAGCCAATGTGTTTGGAGCTTGTCACTCGGTGGTACATCGTATAGAGACTTCGGGCCCTGTATTCACGTCAAGGCCTTTACCACCCGATAAATACTATAAGGTTAAAGCTGAGTTCCAACGCATGCAGAGATGGAATATGAGACCCTCTAAGAGCAACTGGGCGAGTCCTCTTCATGTCGTTACGAAAAGAACGGCGAGCTAAGACCGTGCGGCGATTATCGAGCATTGAACGCGATCAGCAAGCCGGATCGATATCCGATACCGCGCATCCAAGATTGTAGTTATTTATTGCACGGGAAAAGTATATTTACGAAAATTGATATTCAACGGGCCTACCATAACATTCCTATACATAGGACGACATTCCGAAGACGGCTATAACAACGCCATTCGGTTTGTTTGAATTTTACGCCTTGGTTTCGGGTTCCGTACGGCGGCGCAAACATTTCAACGTTTTATGCAAGACGAGGTGTTACGGAATCTTAACTTTGTTTATATATATTGACGACGTTATTATAGCGTCATCAACGAAAAATGAGCATAGGCAACACATAAGGAGGTATTACAGAGATTGGATAAATATGGTATTACAATAAATTTAGCAAAGTGCGAATTTGGCAAGACTGAAATAGATTTTTGGGATTCGGATGTCAGGAAGGCATGAAGCCATTGGACGATCAAGTCAAGGTCATTTCTGAATATCAAGGCCAAAGACAGTGGAAGAACTTCGTCGTTTTCTCGGAATGATCAACTTTATAGAAGACATTTACCGAAGGCCGCGGAATCAAGCCAAATTAAACGTATTTCTCCATAATTGTAAAAGAAAGACAAGAGTTCGATTCCATGGACGGATGAAAGTATTGAGGCGTTTGAACAGTGTAAACAAAGCCTTAAAAGCGCAGTTACACTGTCATTCCGTCACCGGATGCACCGATTGCTCTCATGGACTGCTCCAGCACATGTGCAGGTGCTGTGTTGCAGCAAAAGAAGGAGCATGGAAACCATTAGGTTTTTTCATCGAAATTGAGTGAGACACAACAACGTTACTCAACGTATGATAGAGAGTTGTTGGCTATTTATATTGCTATTAAGCATTTTCGACCTTTTATTGAAGGCAGACCTCTTATAGTATATACCGATCACAAACCAATAGTTTACTCGTTACGTAAAAACACAGTTAGTAAAATGATGACACCACAGAATACGGCAACTTGACTTCATAATGCAATTTTGTACAGAAATAAGGCATATTTCAGGCTTGGAAAATACTGTTGCTGACTGTTTATCAAGAATATCAGAAATTGACATGCCATCACCGCTAGATTATGAAAAGTTAGCCGGCACAGAATAATGATTTTGAGCTGCATAGTCTAATGAAATCAAAGTCGTTATCTTTTAAGAAAATATTAGTACCAAATTGTAACAAAGCAATTCATTGCGATGTGTCGTTGAACCGAGCACGTCCATATTTGCCTAAGGAATTTCGCGTATCAGCTTTCAACGCGGTGCACGGAATTAGTCACGGGCACGCGTAACAGAAAAATGATGCAAGATAGATATATATGGCATGGCACAAAAAGACGTGACTGAATGGGTCAAAGGTTGTGTAGGCTGCCAAAAATCAAAAATACAAAGACATACGATGTCACCCCATGGACATTTTGTAAATAGCGACCGATTTGATCATCTACACATGGATATAGTGGGACCACTTACATATTGTCAAGGCCATCGATATGTTGTGACAATGGTGGATAGGAAAACTGGATGGCCAAGCTGATCAAGGATATCACAGCCGAGACAGTAGCGGATATCATCCTCTGGGTGGATATCACGATTCGGATGTCCTTTAAAATTAACTACAGATCAAGGCTCTACTTTCTTATCGCACTTGTTTGGCACTTAGCCAAGAGGATGGGTATCAGAAAATTTAGAACAACGGCTTATCACCCCAGTCGAATGGCATCGTGGAGAGATGATCCTTGAAGCTGCGCTTATGTGCAGAGGCAACACTGACCAATGGGTTTCGGGTTACCAACAGTCTTATTAGGATTAAGAGCATGTCTGAGAGACGATACGCAAACCAGCGCTGCAGAGATGGTATTGGGAAGCACTACGATTGCCTGGATTTTTTCAGCCGCTGGCTAGAAACCTCGACAATATTTTGAACATGAGCCTGCGCTTCCGTTCCAGAAGTTACATCAAGGAAAAATTTTCATACACCCTGACTTAAAGACTGCACACATGTATTTGTACGGGTTGACAAGGTGTCCAAACCACTTACTCAACCATACATGGGTCCCTTCAAAGTAATTAAGAAAGATATTTTAAATTATGCAATCGGATACGCCGAAAGTTGTAAGCATCGATCGCTAAAGCCAGCGTATACGATCATATCACAGAATAGATGCTCTAATAAGGAACTCGAACGTAAGCAGTAGCAAGGTGTCGAGATTCGGACGAGTAATTAAACCTGTTGTTCGTTTTAATGTGTAATGTAATTCAAGAAGATGGCGTACCACCGCATATCGGAGGCTCATCGCATGCTTTCTGGTCCTTTTCACGTCTTTAACTAAGATTAAAAAAACAGAAAGAAATTGATTATTGGATTTTCTTACACTACCACATTTATAAGTTTGTAATTATGGACAAACTCTATTCTTTGGCTAATTTCATCTCAAATATAAAAATAAACAAATCATTTGCAAATCTAAATTTAAAAAAAAGAATAAACGCCTCCCTTAGTGAAGAGTTGACCTATTATTGTTTTATAAGGGCCTAAAGATATAAGCATATTATACAATCAAGATATAAGATGACTTTATTTTTTTTATATTATTATAAGTTAGCGCTTAACTACAATCCCACCTGATGGTAACTGGTGATGTAGCCTAAGATGGTGAAGCGCACTGACTTAACAAAAGCCTATTCACTCTTGCCTTGAAGACACCCACATTATAATCGAACGGTAACACAGATGCTGGCAACTTATTCCACTCCTTTGCTGTACGCATGATGAACGAAGTAGCAAATGCGTGGTAAGTCAACAACGAAAGGGTGGAGACTGGCCGAACGTCTGGTTGTCCGATAGTGGAAGGGAGAGGGAGGAATTAAATTATGCAATTCCTGCACACACTCTCCGAAACAAAAACCGTAGAAACCGAAAGGCTGGCTACTTTTCGCCTGTGTTCGAGGCTAGTAAGATTGGTTGTAACCAAATTCTGGTCACCAATAAGCCTCTTAGCACGCCTTTCCATTGAGTCGAAAGCTGCTAGGTGGCATTTGTAGCACCAGCCCATATATGGCAGCAATACTCCATGCACGACCGGACTTGCGCTTTATATAAAGTAAGCAGCTGTCCTGGCATGAAGTATCGCTGCACCTTTGCAAGGACTCCTAGCTTCCTTACAGCTGCTTTGGCCTTAGACTCAATGAACCGCCCGAAGTTCAGATTTGAGGATATCTCAACCCCCAACAACTGAAGGCAGTCGGTGTATTCCAGTGATACATTTCGGAAAGAAGGAGCCAAGGTGAGCTGGCTTCTTTTTGCAGTGAAGAGACACGCTTGTGTTTTGGAGGCGTTGAATTTCACAAGATTGGCATCGCTCCATTCGGAGACTGCCTGTAGTGTGAGATTCACACGCTCTACCATAGTTTCTCTTTCGGATTGGATTTGATCCCGACTGACCCGAGGATTTGGTTGGTATCTCTCTACAACTGTGCTATCGTCTGCATACCCATAGATAATATGCAGCAGGAAGAGAGTTGCGGAGAGAACGGACCCCTGAGGAACACCGGCGTTAGTCGCCACAGGATTGGATGAGCAGCTATCGACGATGACCTGAAGAGACCATTCACTTAGAAAGTCCTTTACCCAGTCAATCAGACCAGGGAATAAGCCGTACGCTGGAAGCTTCCCCAAAAGACTAGCGTGCCAAACTCTGTCAAAGGCCTTCGAGACATCAAGGAAACAGCAAGTGCTTTCCCGCTGTTCTCGAGTGCCTCGCCCTATACATGTGTGGCATACGCTAGAAGGTCCCCAGCTGTCCGGTTTCGGCGAAACCCGTATTGCCGGTCACTAAGGAGGTCATTCTGTTCTAGATATGCCATCAAGCGGGCGTTCAATATACGCTCCATAATCTTGCAGAGTATGGAGGTAATTGAGATTGGCCGATAATTGACAGGGTCGGCACGGCTGCCTTTAATAATAATATACTGCCCATATTCTGCAGTGAACTTAATAAGTTTGTAGATGTGAAACACCAAAACTCTTAAATTGTATGCAAAACATTGAGTAAATGTAGTGAAAGTAAGGAATGTGAGTGTCAAGTAGAAATATGGGTGGAACAAAGTCTGTGTTGAAATATTGCCTCGTGTATTTATTTCAAAGCTTGCGTTTGTACATTCTAAACAAACAATGTTGTGCAAAATATTACTAAATTCCATAAACTAACTGTACTGTGTAGACCGTAACAGTTTTTAATCATTTTTTTACATTACTAATACTCCCTTTAACCGCTTCAAGTAAGCTTAAAATGAAATGCTTGTGTTAGGAGTGTTCCATGACAGTACTCGAATAGCGGATTCGAACCTTCGACTTCCAAGTTCGCGGTTCGTGTCCGTAACCATTAGGCTACTGTCGTCTTGTAAATAAACGTGTCTTTCCTGTTTCATATTCGCGATTACAATCTCTCGTTATGTTATGTCGTCACACCCTTATTAACGCTGCAATAGCCGCCGTACAGAACTCGCTCAAATTACTTCCTTTTATTTAAAATCATTTTCATTTACGAAAATTCAGCGAAATTATTATATTAAAGAAGAATGATAATTATGGAATCCGAAATATTAGTTTTTTAGTGATATTTGCTAACAGTTTATAGAGAGCCAGTATAATTACAGGCTGTGAGGCATTGCATCTTAGTCCTGAGAGATGACAGAGTCTTTGAAGTTAGCTGCAAACGTCCATAGATTTTAGTTGGATTGCCACTTACTATCAGGTGGACTGCAAGTTGGTTCGTCACTCCGGTTTTATAAAAAAATGTAATTATAACACACGTATTTGTCAGTTGAATTTGCAATCGCAGTTGATGATTTTACAAAAGAATCAGCTCACGAGTTGTTCACTTCCGTTTAATTTCGTCAAGTAAAGCGGTAGTTGTTATATGCTTCATATATGTGACAGGTGCCCATTACTTGTAAAATTATATTTATCTTAAAGCTTTCTGTCCAATATTGACTAAAATGTGCACGATTGATTCCTTAAGAGTAATTATTTTACGCCAGTTCGTTGTTTATATCACGTTAGAGATACCAATGTCATATCTCAACGTCTGGAAGCTGTCATAAATTCGGCCAATGCAAATGAACACAGTACAAGTATAATATCCATAAATACGTTTCAATATGTTATTTTAGAAAAACTAAAATAAGCCAAATTAATAAGTTAGATTCTTCATTCTCATTTTTATCATGCATTAGCCTAATTTGTTAATATTACGTTTAACAACATTAAAAATCATCATTCAGCAATAATTACAAAGCACTTTTAGGAACAAAGCGGTTGAGTACAAAAAATTATATGAAATGGGATTGAAGCTCCATTCTGTCCGCCGCTATATAAAATTACAGGAAGCCGTAGTCCATTAACGTTTAGAATTTCTCCCAAGTATCAAATTAGGGATAAAAATTCTTGTATGCAAAATTCAATCACTTGGTCAATTTGTCTCTAACAGTTTTAAGGTAAATTTTTAAGAAGCTATAATTCCAGATAATGAAGAACTAATATTATAGCCACAATCTAAAAAAAAATCGTAATATCAACAATGAACGTGTTTAAATTTGATTATATGAAGCGGCTACCGTCAGAGTCTATGATTACCACTTTCAATCTCGTATTCATTCACTACATTATTATTGAGCGTGTTGAATACAAAAATGTCAACAAATTGCCTTTTAATGGAAAAGAATATAATTCTGAGATCACAATTAAAACTTAATCCCACGTCGATAATGATTACTTCTTACGGGTATTAAAAAATTGAATTTTTTTATTTTTGTTCCCCATTAGTTTCAGAAAATATAAAATGCAAATGTAAAACGCAGAAAATGTAAAATACTAGCATACTAGCCGATAAGTAACGAGAAAGCGTCTCATTAATTAGCAGCCGACTAGCATACATTGATGACTTAATTTATGTAGTTGAAGCTTTTGAAAATTCATGAAATTAATAGATTGATTTACGTTTTCTTGTGTACGTAAACATATGTTTTTACCGTGACCCACGCCCTTCATATGCTCGAGGCTATAGTTTTGTACTCAATTCTCTTTCCATATTTCATTTTTTCTACCAGTAGTGGCAGTGTCAAGGTGTCTACTATCCTAAAGCTAAAAAAAAACTGCGGATGAAACTATGGCAAATATGCCATGAGGCAATCTATTGAAGAGGCCTTTCAGCAGTGGACTTTTGAGAGGTAGGTATTTATTTTTGTCTTATATAGATTAAAATATGATCACCATTTTATTTTATTTTTTGACGGAACGGTAACGCTGTAGTTAAGCGATTGGTAAAAGCACTGAGGGACGCGCGTTTACGAGTGTATAGAAAAAGATATCTGTGTGGTAGGCCTATAAACATGTAAAACGTTTCCACGATATTAGAATTCTTTTGTGACGGGAGTAATACTTTTTTATAGGATAGGGTGACAAGCGAGCACACAGTATACCTGATGGTAAGTGGTTGCTGTGGCCCATAGACATCTACATATATTCTCGTTTGCGAATCAAAATGCAGATGCGTTGTCACCCGTGAGGACTAAGATGGAATGCCTTTTTTCCAGTAAAAAGGGTCTCCGGTTCTCTACACTCATCATACGAAACACAGCAGTGTTAAGCTACTATTTTACGCTGGTATTCTGTGAGAGCGTGGTCCTTCCCCGGTCGAGCCGACCCATTCGTGCTACAACTATACTACTAATATAGCTGCAGCATGGCTCTACTTGTTGTTATTTTAGAAAACTTTTTAACTTTTACTTCTTTAATCTTCCAACATTTATTTCTTACTATTCACTATTTACAGTATAATTACGTCAGTACCTACACGTCAAATTCCATTCCGTGACCCAATTACTAGACTGTAATTGAAATACAGTCTAATTGTTCTCTCCTGGAAATTAACGCAGGCTGCTTTATTACGGGTAGATGGTGTGAGGTAGTAAAGCTTTCGCCCTGCTACTCACTACAAGGAAGACTGTTGTTGGCAGTTGATTAATAGTGTTGAAGCTTACGTACCGTTATACAATTATGTACAGTTAACCAGCATTCATTTAAATTCTAAGATAGCACGAAGATAGATAGAAACACTTCACTGCTTGTCTTGAGCATTACGCCCTATAGACCTTGTTTAGGCATTATTTTTAGGATTTGTTGTAGTCACCACACTTGGCAATCGGGTTGGTGATTGCAATATCAGAAAACTTATTACAACGATTCTGACTGGTTTGAACTGGATGCTGGCGTTCCACAAGGTGACATACTTCCTCCTCTACTCTTCTCGATTTTTATCCACATATCACTTCAATGGTTTCATCGGATGAGCTGAACAACATTATTGCCTTCTTAAACCTTGACCTGACTCATATACTTGACTGGTCCAATAGGTTCGGCGTTGTTGTTAATCGATTGAAATGCCAGGCAGTAATTATAAGTAGCTATCACGGTTGAGTAAGCTTGACATCAACTTTGTTCCTCCTTTAATTTTTTTTTTGTTTATTTATGCCCTAATCTCCATATATTAAAGATCTTGTCATAGACAGCTCATTATGTTGGGTGCCACATGTCACGACATGTGTCAAAAGACTGTAAATACCTGCACTTAATAATTATACCGGTTTAAAAAAAACTGCAGTCACGCTCTAAATTATTTATATATGGTCGGGGGTTAGTCTACTCCTAATTCTCACATTTTTACATTATCGAGGCGAGTAGTTTGGCGAATGGCTCTGCGGGAGTGCGCAGGTCGTGTTGGTCCTCAGGGCAAGTCTGAGGAGTTCTTCCTTCACGTGGTTGCCGCCTGTTTTTTGGTCTGGTTCAATGGGAAACAGACAGAACAGAAACACTCAGACGATCCTCATTTTATTTCTTTTTATCCCACCCCCTTTTTTCCTATCTTAACCCAATCCAAGGTGTTAAGGGTACCGTGCCAATAGATGCGTGGCTGGGGGGGAGTCCAGTCGCAAACGGTGCCTACCCGAGACCAGGGTGATTCGGGTAGTATTTTAGCCCTTCCCCGGTATGCGGGGCTCTGCCGGGGGTAACCGAATTTTTCCCTAGCTACTCGTGGGACCAAAATGGACGAAGATCGAAATTTTGAAAAAATTTACTATCCTTTAATGGAACTGACTGAAGGTCTGGAAGAGGCTCTTTTAGCCTCACCAACACCCTGAAACCCTACGCCCCAACCTGGGACGAGCCGAGAAGTGGAGGGCACGTCTGCAGCCGAACCACAGTCGGAAACAAACCAGGGTGGGGAAAAGAAAAAGTTCACTAGGCCTTATAAGCTTAGTGGGACAGCACGGAAGAGGTACCGAAGGCTGATAGCAGCTGAGATAGGAACCGAAGAGGCCCTCTCTCTCTGCCAGAAGCCCTGGGACGAAATCACTCTACTCAAATCTGCCCCAGTTCCGAAGGCAAAAAAACGAAGTCGGTCTGAGGAGGAGTCCCCCAAAGACCAGCCCAGAAAATCTGTGAAGCTGGCAACAGGGGAGAAGAAGCTCTTCAGTGCCGTAGCTGGCTCCGCACGTGTAGGAATTCGCAATTCGAATCCTATGTGCGTGGAGCAGATGCGGCTGGTCCACCGGGCACTAACGCAGGCTATTGCTAAGACGGCCAGCCGAGAATGGGACCAAAATTTTCGGGTTTCACCCACAAGCCAGATTGGATGCTGGTAACGTGCCTGAATAAGTAAAGCCAAGACTGGATTGTGGGTGAGGTAGGAAAACTGAAACCCTGGCCGGAGGCAGAGCTCTCAATAATACCCTAAAGCGAACTGCCTAAGGCACAAAATGAAGGGCTCCATACCGAGCTCTGGAAAATCCTCCACCGTAGGGACGAGGAGAATGGGTTCCTTTTCTCTGGACGACCCATCGGCGGAGGCTCTCCGAGCGACAGGCGGCAGAGTCGTCCTTGGCTTTAAAATGATAACTTTTAAGGTCAGGGGAGGCTCTGACGCGGCAATGGAGCCTGAACCGCCCCAACTCCAATCCCCGCAGCCCTCCACCTCGAGGGGTGAGACTGGAACGACATCAGCAAGAGTGACTGTGATCCAAGGCGCGATACGAGGGCCTCCGCTGGTGTCGGCCAGGGGTAAGGGAAGGAGGTGGGAGCGGTAAACCAAAAGGTACGGCGGGGTCAAGAGCGCCGGTAAAGACGTCTTCGTCCTAAGCAGGCGAAAACGATCCATGCCCCCCCCCCCACGCCTATAAATGGCTAACCCCAAGGGTAAGACGAGGGTCCTCCAGGCAAATTTTCACCATGCAGCAGCTGCTTCTGCTGTGGTGGAGGTTAGCTTCGCAGAGGACAACATCAACCTCGCCCTCATACAAGAGCCTTGGGTGGCCAACGGTCAAGTTCTGGGATTGTCGGCTGCCGGTAAGATCTTAGTCAATACTCAAGGCAGTAAGTAGACCCAGAGCTTGTATAATCTACAATAAAAATATTGAACTTTTAGCTGTTCCAGAGTATTGCAATGACGACCTGGTTACAGCCTTTATAAATCTTAAGGGATGCACAGGGGCCAGAGTAATCATTTGGTCAGCCTATCTTCCCGGAGGGAACCCAGATCCTGCCATCGTGTTAGAGCGAGTGAAGGAGTTTGCCCGTAAGCACAACGCCGAACTTGTGGTGGGATGTGATGGTGATGCTCACCACACAGCATGGAGAAGCACAATTATCAACGAAAGAGGTGAGTTACTTTTTGACTTTCTCATATCCAATCGCCTGGTAAGCCTAAAGTTAGCGTGTACACTAACCTTTGTAACGCGTGCTAGGCAGGAAGTTTTAGATATAACCTTTGCTACCAATAATATATCCAGGCGGATTACTGACTGGCATGTTAGTAGTGAAAACTCGATGTCTGATCACAGACACATTAAGTTTGTGATTAGGGCATCACCAACTTATGAAACTGTTGCTTTTAGGGATCCAAAAGCGACCTCTTGGGATGTCTATAGAGATAGCCTAAGGAGGAATTTGGAACCGTTTCCTAAAAGCATAAAAATGATTGAAGGTCTGGAGTTAGCGGCGGAGACGGTAACCGTAGGTATCCGTGAAGCCTTCGAAGACAGTTCTCCTATCAAAACCAAGACCTCAACACGAAAAGTTCCTTGGTGGAACACTAAGCTAAATCAGCTTAGGGAAAAGACCAGGAAACTGTTCAATAGGGCTAAAAAAAACCAAAGAATGGGATATTTATAGTGCAGCCATAACCGATTATAATAAAGAAATTAGGAAAGCTAAGAGAGCATCGTGGAGGAAGCTATGCCAGGAAGTTGAGTCTTTGCCTCGCAGTGCAAGACTTCACAAAACGCTATCGAAAGCTAAACCTAATCAGATCGGGCTTCTTAAAAAGCTTGATGGTAACTTCACTAATAGTGAAACGGAAACACTAGATCTACTGGCGTCAACCCATTTCCCAGGGTCACATATGACTCTGGCCTCAAATTCTTTCAGAGCCCTACGCAGGCCTTGTAATGAGGACTGGTGTAGGGCTACAAAATAATAAGGCCAAACCTGGTGCAGTGGGCTGTTGACTCCTTTAAACCATATAAGACAAGTGGGGAGGGTGGAATAATGCCCATCCATCTACAGAGGGGTATCGATATCCTTCTTCCTTATCTGGTGAAAATCTTCAGAGCAAGTTTTGCATGGGGATTTATTCCAGAACGATGGACAATTGTCAAAGTTCTATTTATACCGAAGGCTGGTAGAAAGGAGTACGCTTTAGTAAAGAAGTACTCCATTGAAGTTAAGTACTTGGGCGTAACAATCGACCAAAAACTAACGTGGAACTCTCACCTTAGCAATGTATTTCATAAGTCTAAAATTGCTTTAGGTACGTGCAGTCGCATGGTCGGCAACAACTGGGATTTGCGTCCCAGTATGATCCTATAGCTGTAGAACAGTATAGTGAGGCCGATTCTTACCTACGCCTCCACTGTCTGGTTTAATAAGGCCAACCAAAAGACGACTGCGGACAGACTAAATAGTCTACAAAGGACTGCTTCCTTAATGGCAACTGGAGCGATGCGATCATCGCCTGGAGCGGCTCTTAATACACTTCCAGGCCTAACGCCCCTTGATCTTTACTTAGACAAGGAAACGACTGCTGTATCTAGGATTAACGCTCAGGGCGGTTTGAGCTTGCTTTCCTATAGATTGAGATCCATGCTCGACTCAATCAGGAAACACCGGTGTTATGCATGATCTCAGATATCATGCGTCCACTATACTTAACAAAAGTATACAGTGGAACTACCTCCAGAAGACTGGCTGAATGGAGAGGTCATCTGTGAGGTCGATAGCCTTATATGGTTTACCGATGGGTCAAAAACGGGCCTCAATGTAGGCTTTGGAATTCATGGGGAGAGACCCAAATTCAAACTCAGTATGAATTTGGGTAGATTCACCTCTATCTTCCAGGCAGAAATTTTCACCATACTTCAGTGTGCGGAAATCAATCTGCAAAAACACTACGTTAACCATATAATCTATATTAACTCTGATAGTCAAGCAGCACTGCTAGCGCTGAGATCAAACTTGGTGAACTCGAAGCTAGTTGGAGACTGCGTGAACCGTCTAAACGCCCTGGGAGGTAACAACAAGGTCGTTTAAAGAAGAATTCCGGGTCACGCGGGTATTGCAGGCAATGAAACTGCCGACAAGCTCGCACGGGAGGGCTCAAAGAGTACACAATTTGGACCCGAGCCATTTTGTGGAATCTCAAAAAGCCTCGCCCGATTGACCCTGGAAACTCTTTACCACAATAAATCACTTAAGATCTGGTCTGACACACGAGGCTTAAAACGTTCTAAAACCTTAATCCGGGCTTTCGATCGTAAATTCGCTTCGGAAGCCCTGGGATTAGGTAAAAATAAATTGCGCATTCTGGTAAGAGCCCTGACTGGACACTGTTGTCTTAAAAAGCACATGTCCATCCTGGGACTAAGCAACTCAAGGATGTGCCGGTTTTGCTCCCTAGAGGAGGAAACGCCTTTACACATCCTGACAAATTGCTGGCCCTTAATACGCAAACGCAGCACTCATCTGGGAAACTATGTACTTCGCCCAGAAGAAGTGAAATTACTCACAGCTAAGCAACACCTTCTATTCATTGAGGACGTAGGGCTTAGCAGTGAACTGTAGACATAGCAGCGATCACAATAGATCTTTTAGGTCGCAGTGATACTGGTCTCTCTAGACCTGCATAGCTGCTCGTACATAATTTTAATAAAATGTTATTTATATCATTGCTAATGAAGTCGTTGGTACTTTCTATCATCGAATATGCTGATTTTTGGTACTCTGATATAAATCAAATTCAAGATTCATTTTTGGACTCAGAAAATATGATTATATTTATAATTTCCACACTTGACTAAAGTGATTGGCTACTCAACAACGTAGACTTATCTCTGCCGCCAAATAGCAGTGCATACACTGCTTAATTCCGATCTGTAGGGAGAGAGCCAGTATAATTACAGTAATAATCGTCAGAGGTGACAATCCATCTGTAGCCTTCTTTGTTTAAAGTCATTTTATCAGGTAAGTTCGTTTTTAACTACCATTTTATATAAAAAATACCTATAGGTAAGGATACCACGCACACTCTTCTCAATTTTATTTTTTACATTTTTTATCGATGCTCATGATCTACAGGATTATTTTTTAAAGTAGCCAAATTTTAAACTTAAGTTCAAATATATAAATAATGATATTATACCGTTATTGCAGTTTTTGAAAATACGAGTAAATAAGGCTTCTACTTTTATTTGAAATTATCCTAAATTGAATGTGATTTATGGGCAACATCATTTTTGCCTACCGATGGACCCTTACGAATGTGTGTGTGCACAGTACGAGTAAATCAGTTAAAATAATGCATTACCACGCATTTTGAATTAAAAAAAACGTATGTGTGTACTTATGTACGCACGTAGGAAGTTATACTTCTTTAGCGTAACAAAACAAAAATAACTAAAAATAACTTAAAATAAGGAACTGATAACCTTAAATATAGTTATCAGTTCCCACGAAAACTTGAGAGACAGTTACCAATGGAGTTGTCGCTTTGAGCTGTCAGTGTGCGCATCGTAACAACTTCATGGTGTCGTTTTTAGCTGTCGGTGTGCGCGCGCGTCGTAAAAAAATCACTCATAATTTTTCCCAAACGCCCCAAAAGAAGTATAACTTCAAAAATAAAAAGGACATAATGTTTGAGATTTTTATTAATTAAGTTTTCTTCACCATTTGCCTATATTACTTATTTTACATCTTCTCTGCAAATTTGGCCGGTTATTGCAAAATAACCCTGTATATCTTCGTTCCGACTATAATATTTATATCGGTCTGGTTTTATGTCTAAACTCTTTTAAAGGCCAAGCAGTGGAACTTTAACGACCTCCATTTAATCCTTTCTTTTATAAATCTTTTCGTAATTCCTAAATAGTGTTCTCCTTTTACTAACAGGTTGACTATTAGAGAACGGCTGAGGGCGTTAAGTCCGCTTTTGTTTTTTTTCCTAATAAATGAATAAAATATATCTGGCACCTATGACACTAATCATGGCATTTTACATCTGGTACATACATATTATGTATACCGCCACCTGCCTCTCTCGTCCGGTGGTCGTACGTGCGAATTTTGATCATGTGGTCCTGGGTTCTAATCCCGGGTCAGGACAAAATCATTATTATTTATTTTTCTATCAAGAAATTCTCAGTTGGAACTTGGAATCAGGAATTTGGCTGTATTTCGCCCTCGTGATGCATAGCCGTTACCAGCCGTTGCCAGATGCATAATTGTTTTTAGCTGTTTTCAAGAAGATGCTACTGCTCATCTCCTATTTTAGTTTCCCTCTGTCGCCTGTTACGACACTCACGGAATGATATGGGAAATTTGTTCTGTAGAACATTATTACCGCTATCTAACTAAGGCCTCAAGTTCTCCCTAGACCGTTCCCAGGGAATATGAGAAATACGACACCTATTAGTCGAACGGGTCGTCCCCTCACAACAAACACTTAATCACCTAATTTTTTTTTATTATAAATAAATGATATCTGGTATTTATTGAACCGTTAAATTACCATTATCATAAAAAATACCCTATTTAAAAATTATATTCACTTCTGTAGACATATGCAAACTGGGTATTTCCAAGAATGCACCAACACTCAAAAATTGTTTAGAAAATCCAAAAGTCCACGCCTCATGGGCGTTTTTTTTTTTTAATAAATATCTTTTAAATTTTTATAAGTCTGATAACAACCAGCAATAGGAATCATCCTGAGGATAAATGGAAACTTATTCAGAAAGATTTGTTTTATTTCGTTGCGTATATTTTTCTGAAACGTAAAGACAAACAAGTGCACAGACTAACTGACAGCCGTACTAATAATTTTTTAACTACATTTTTTGTAAATATAACTAAACAAGTGAATAAAAAATACGCACGCAGACCTTTGCATTTGTAGTGCACGCTCATCACTTGTTGGATTCATTCGGCAAAATTAAACAAATTACTTGTCATCAATCAATCGCCAAAGCCAACGGAATGAAACGAATGGAATTAATATATGTTAGGTTGATGTTGAATAAAACTTAGCATGTTCACCATAATCGGCATATTCCTACTAATCGTAATCGTATTCATAATCGTTTCTATTTTATTCAATTTAAGCTTGTTACGTTGAGCTCCTTAAATTAATCAAATTACTTTAAAATGTTTATTAAATAGCAGGACTGTCTTTCTGTCTGTGTAGATACCATTCTCTTAACTAATTCTATCATTAAGAAACAGTGCATGTTGCCGTGTCCTGATTTGAAGGGTGTGAAGAATATAATCAAGGTTGTAAAGCATCCCATCTTAGACGACGGTGCAATATCCGCTTCTGAAGCGACGCTGAT
The DNA here is from genome assembly GCA_029286625.1 of Parnassius orleans. Lineage (NCBI taxonomy): Eukaryota > Metazoa > Arthropoda > Insecta > Lepidoptera > Papilionidae > Parnassius > Parnassius orleans. The sequence goes on from JAGSMP010000074.1 coordinate 1,053,602, forward strand.
GCAATAATAATGCGAAATATAATCTGTACTTACATTGTTTGTAGTTGGCTATAGGTAGCTATGGGCTACAGTAACAGATACACACACATTACCTATTTTATACGCATTAGGTGAACTATTGGTTTATCACTTAAATTTTGATTTAAAAAACCATGCATATTATTATTATTATTGTAATACTTAAATACAACTTCATTCCGCACTGTTTGCTACTAGGTATATTCTGATGTAGCAAACAATTGTAACAAAAAGTAAATTTAATTCAAAATACGGAATACGGAGGAGTGAAATAAGTTATGTAAATACGCTGTTGACCTAAATTTTTCCGGCATGAGCTCTTGGTTAGAGATTTTTTTTTTTTTGAATTTTTATAAGATATATTTTTGCTTCACATTTCTTTTCTTCGGCTTTCTTTTGTTACAAACTAATACACCGCGGTTGTAAATCGTATTTTGATCAAGAAAAGGGAATGATATTGTAAATTTAGTACAGACTGAAAATTTTACGGAAAATTTTTAATAAGAGATATGCTCTATCAACTTTACTCCGAATTGTCTTTACACAACTCAAAGAACTTTCCGCCAGACGCTGTCTGTCGAGCGGCATAGGTATTTTCAATCCTAACGCTCCGAAACTTTTCTCTTATGCACTTGGAAATACAAAATAATTTCAATACTTACTTTACCAAAACAAAGCTCTTCTGCTATCTACTATATTTTTATATTCTATGTTCTTGTCTTTCTTCGATAACGGCCTTATTTAATCGACCAAAGCGGGGTTGTAATACCGATGATTCCAAACCGGGTGGAGGCGATGCTATATGTGTTCACAGACTGCAGACTTCCCGGAAATCTTTGCAGGAGTGTTCAAGCTTGACTGTGAATGTGGTCTCTCTTTAATAGGATAAAGTAAAAAAAAAAAACCCTCGTAAAAGAACACATAGCTCTGATGTGAAGAATCGCGACTCGGGGAAGTCTGCAGTCTGTGAACACGTACAGGATCGCTAAATCGCACATCAGATTTGATAGACCACAAATCCTCGCAAATGAACACCGAATAATAACAAAGATGATTCGAGAGACTAATAAAATCAAAAATATTTAATAATTTCAATATAAAATGGCTGGGTGCTACCATCAGCTTGGGATACCAAACTTAATAAAATTAATAAGTTCTTTCTGCGTGGATCAGACCAAAAATGAATTAAGGTGGCCGTGGTTAACTATAACATTGGGACGTCGATCACCTCAGTCCTCAAACCATGGGAGTTGTAAAGTACTCGAAACTTCGTAAAATAAAATAAGTTAATAAGCGCGATAAAATCCGTAAAACTCTGGGTCCTTTGCCTGATCTATCTCCGGTCGTGTCGAATTGCCATCAAATCCAGTCATTTTCGAATAAGTATACCGCTGTTTGTCGGTTCTCAGCGTCTCCTTCATTTTTGGAGAGGGCGTACCGAGTACAAGTTTAGACATATGGAAAATGTTTGAACTCCCCATTACATTAGGTATGAAACCTATCTATTATTTATTTAAATTTATTTAAAACTCAGCAGTACACCAGCAGCAGAGTCCTGAAATTTCAATGTTAAAATGTACTGTAATAAATTATAGTTTCTGAACTGAACACGAACAGGATCAAATTGTTCATTACTCAACATGAGTGTAGACTGATTTATTAGAAGCGTAGGCACAGTAATATCGTTACGGTTAGTTCTTGTTAGAAGGAACGGGGTAGAGGAATGCGGTACTGTTGTCAGGGACTAATTGATGTCGTCTACTGTCTCTTGTCACTTCTCGCATTGTATGTACGTGCAGAAGTGATAATTATATTACATGTGTATAAATAAGAAGGTATAGTTCGTTACTTGATAAGGATAGTACTCTAACAATACTATTTGCAAATGTGTTGCCTGTGTCAGCAATGTAATAAAAAATAACAAAATTCAGTATAAGATGTTATGAAAATACCTAATAGAAAACTTTAAAGTAATATGGTTTATTACGCACTTATATGATTTTGGAATAAATCAGTGACGAATATATTATAACTTACCTTCGAGTCACTAGCCATAAATTCACTATGGCTGGATCGTTGGAAGACCTTTGCACTATGTTCAATCTCCTCAATAGTGTCTTCCACCGAATAGGTCTTAATATATAGGGTTATTTTTCAAAGAGTAGCCAAATTTTAAACTTAAGTTGAAATACATAAATAATGATATACCGTTATTGCAGTTTTTGAAAATACGAGTAAATAAGGCTTCTACTTTTATTTGAAATTATCCCAAATTGAATGTGATTTATGGGCAACAACGTTTTAGCCTACCGATTGACCCCTAAGAATGTGTGCTTGCGCTGTAAAATCAGTTAAAATAATGCATTGTCACGCATTTTGAATTTAAAAGATAAAAAGGACAGAACATTTAAGATTTTATTTAATTAATGTTTCTTCACCATTTGCCTATATTACTTATTCTGAACCTTCTCTGCAAATTTGGCCGGTTATTGCAAAATAACCCTGTATACATGGTCAAAACGGAAATCAGTTTTTTTTTCTTTAAAAAAGCCTACTAACTTTAAAAAAGATAAATTTATTAAGGATAATTATGCAATGATGTGTGGAATTAACTCTTACTCAACACTTGTAGGTCAACCGACTACTGATATGTTGTTACAACAAACATTTAAAAAATAGTAGTAGTAATTAGATATTTGACATTGTATTATACATTTATTATTAATTTTAATATGACATTTACACAAATGGTAAAATAAAAAAATGGTACAACCGACTTCAATCTATATAATTATATAAAAGGAAGGAAAAGAAACTACTGAACGGATTTCGCTGAAATTTGGCATACAGACAGTTGTAATAACGTAGGCATCCGCTAAGAAAAGATTTTTGAAAAAGGGGTTAAAATGTATGGAAGTCCGTCATTTTTAGAGCTAGAAGCCTGAAACTTTGTTTTTAGGTTAACGATTAAAAACAAACAATTATGAGTCCTAGGGTTTTTGAAAATTCAACCCCTAAGGGGGTGAAAAAAGGGGTTGAAAGTTTGTATGGGGAAACAAGATTAGTTAAACTATTTTATTCGAAACTTCACAGGAGTACGCCTATCAATAAATGAGTAAACAAGTGTTTCAGGCTCTTTCAGAAATCAACCCCTAAAAGGTGGAAAAGGGGTGACAAATTCTGAAAATCAACATGGGTATCGTTTTTATGGTTTATCGGGTCGCTGATTACGAAAACAACAACTATTTCAAAATCCAACGTAGCAGACGGAAATACCAATAATTTCGAAATACCAAAGAATATGAAATTGGCATCGATTATGGTTTGAAACCAACATGGATGGAAGGATGGATGCATGTATGTTTGTATGTAAAAATCATCATGGGTTGGGTGACTTGGGTGTCATTTTTAAGGTTTTTGGGTCGTAAATAACGTAAATGATATTGATAAATATTTTTAACTTAATTTATTAGAATAGAATAGAATATACTTTTATTGCACAAAAACATAAAATAAAATAGACAAGAAGATTTGTACAAAAAATTTGCACAAAATTACACCTTAACAAAAAAAAAATTAATTTAAAAATTAAAAAACAATTAAAATAAACAACCAAACCAAATATATTTTTTTACAAATTAATAAAATGGCAAAACCAAAAGAAATACTTAGGTACCTACCTATTTTGTATTGATCTTCAAGTTTCAATCCCTACCCATAGATGGCGTTGGTATCGTTTTAAAACGCGGTAACGTTGTGTTTTTTTCGAACTAGTATAAAGTGAATGGTGAATGAGTGCTTCAACCTGTACCACATACGGTACCTATTCGCTGTTAACGGATATTTGACTACACTTTGACTTTGTTTGCTTGCTTACGGTTTAAAATTTGCTTCGTGTTTCGGATTAGTTGCTTGATTTTTTTTCTTACAACCACTGTTCAAACTTGGAATTCGATTTGCTTTGTGATTAGGTATTGTTGATAGAAGTATTTTTTCTCACTGAAAAAATGACTACAGAAACTCTTAATATTAAAAGAAAAAGGGAAGAACATACTTTCGTCCCCATTATAGGTGACGGCGCCTGTTTGTTTCGTGCTCTTTCATTTTTAATGCATGGAACCCAAGAAAATGCGATGGTGGTGCGTTCACAAATTGTTAGGTTTGTGGTAAATGATTGGCCTAGGTTTTCAGTTATGACCCACGACAGAAATGTCGATAATTATTCAACAGCAAATGAATATTCAGCCGATATGTTAAAAAATGAAACTTACGGTGGACTTTATGAATTGGTAGCTGCAGGATTAATATTTCCGTTTCAGTTTGAATTATATCGAAACGGTCTGCTATACACAGAGTCCGGAACGAATATCTGTCCAGTAAGGCGATTACGATTTAGCCATGATTTATCTAATGGACATTTTGACGCCTGTCTGCCTATTGTTGCGAAGAAAATTCGCATGGAGGTACCTGTCGAAGAGCGTGATCCTTTTTCAGAGCTTGACCATTTAACTGTTACATCTTTTGTAAGCAGTGAAATATCATCTTCAACCAGCGGAACAGATCAATCTGTATCGTCGACATTAAAATATGAAAAAAGAAAAATAAACGAAGGTCGAGATTTACTAATTACACAAGAAAAAGTCAATTAAAAAGTGCACAAGAAAGATATAGGCAGAACAAGCCAGATTCAAATCGTAAAGCTGTGTCCGCTTATCAGAAAAAAAAATGCCGATGTACACAGGCAAGCTGTTGCAAATTACCAAACTGCGAATTCACAAGTGCACAGAGCAATTCAGTCACGGTATGAGGAAAACATTACACTGCGTTTATGGAAAAAACAAGGTCCATTCCGCTATGGGGTATGACCCTGATATTGCTTATAGAACGGACAGCAGTGTAGCCTTGGGTTCTATGACATACAAGTGTCAGTGGTGCAATGCGCTAAAATGGAAGGATGAGGCACTGGAAAAGTGCAACTTGATCGGTTGAAACAACTGCCTGAACCACTCTTTAGTTTGATTAATTATCTACACCCAGATCATGACCATTTTATGGGTAATATTCGTAAATATAATACCTGTTTCCAGATGACTTCCTTTGGTGGTAAACAGCAGATGGTTTTTCACCGACTTTTAAAGTACAAGGCCAGGTCTACCATTTAATTGGAAGTATATTACCAGAAGCCGAACATGACGCTCAGTACCTTCAAATATATTTTGAAGGTGAAGATGATCGAGAAGCAAAGATTCGATGTTCTAAATTTCCTAACTTAAAGCCAAATTTAATCAAACAATTGCAGAATATGCTGCATCAAGTGAACCCATATATAAAAGATCTGAAAATTGCCATTGATAAAGCCCCTCCTTCAGAGTCAAAGATGTCCTACAAAGTTGTGATAAATGCTGATAAAAAACCACTAGAAGAACATAGAGGTAGTTATAATGCACCAACTACAAATGAAGTGGCTTTAGTGTTAGTGGATCAACAATTTGATCAAAGGGACATCATCCTCGAGAGCCGAAGTAATTCACTTCAGCATATTAGTGAGATACATTGAGCATATGATGCGCTACAGTATTCATTGATGTTTTGCTGGGGGGATGATGGGATTCAATCAACATACCACAACGCGATCCCACAACTAAGTTGCCGCTTAATAAAACTGTCTCTTCTGCAAGTTTCTATTCGTATAGAATAATGATTAAAGAAGGAGAAGATAACTATTTAGTCAACTATCGTGCCCTTTTTAGTCAATATTTGGTGGATGAATACGCCAAAATAGAAATAGAGATTAAATTATATCAAAATAATCAAGCCAAATTACGTGCTGATAGTTACATCCATTTAAAAGATGCTATTGGACGACAGCCCGTGTAGTGGCGGGTAAGAATACTCACTACCCCATATCTTCCCGTGGGTGTCGTAAGAGGCGACAGAGGGAAACTGAGGCAGAGGATGGGCAGCAGCATCTTTCTGATAACAGCAAAACAAAATAATAAACTGCGGTTGCCAAACCGCTCATAAACGTGCCAACTATGGCAATATACCTCCATGAACAATGAAACAAATAACGGCCCCAGTCCCGCGGCCCCGCTATTCCTGGCTACGGTGGCGACCATGGTAACGGCGGGGCAGGGTGCAGAATCTCCGGTGGAGGTTCGGTTGCTACCTACGATGACTCGACCTGGCAACTTATAACGCACGCACCCTGAGGACTGACGAGAAGATCCTGGAGCTGGAAGAAGATGAACCAGTTGCGCTGGAATATTATAGGATTATCCGAGGTCCGAAGAGAGGGGAGACATGGTAATCCTCGAATCAGGCAACTTGTTCTATCACCGGGAGGCGACCATCTGTCCCAAGGAGGTGTCAGATTTATCGTCCACAAGTCTCCGTTGACAACGTTGTAAGATTGGGAGTGTGTCGACGAGGTTGCGTACCTTATACTCAGAATAACCAAACGGTATTCGCTGAAGGTCATACAGGTTTACGCACCAACCTCAGCACACCCGATGAGGAGGTGGAGGAAATGTGAAGATATCTCTAGAGTCATGCATTCCTCCAAAACCCACTATACGGTGTTAATGGGAGACTTCAACGCAAAACTAGGCACAAGAGAGAACGGTGAGCTGAAAGTAGGAAATTTGGAATAGGCAGCGGAACCCAAGGGCCAGCAGCTGGCCGACTTCATGGAGAAAGAGGACTCTTTATGATGAACTCTTTCTTCCAGAAGCGGCCCCACAGAAAGTGGACCTGGTCTGGCCCCGACGGTTCGACAAAAATGAGATTGACTTCATTATGACGACCAGACGACAACTGTTCAGTGATGTCTCAGTGATCGCGAGGGTGAAAACCGGCGGCGATCACCGAATGGTGAGGCACACTGAACCTAAACGTTAAGTTGGAGGTCACGTCTAATGAAGTCAACGCTCCATCCTTGTGCTCTAATCCAAAGTCCCGAAACCTTTCAGCTCGAGCTACGAAACCGTTTTCAGTGCTAGAAGATTGCAATGCAGTGGACGATATGAATGACAAGCTCGTGGAAACTGTCCATGCGGTCGGAGCTAAGTTTTGCAAGACCCGCCGCAGAAGAACACAAAACTCTCCGATCCTCTTAATCTCATGGCTGTTAGACGGATATGAAGCTCCAGTCTTCAGTAGATTTGACAGCATACAGGCAACTGAATAGACAGATCTGCTGATGCTGCTCGTATTTAAGAAGCGATCGAGCGGAACCAGGGCTCCAAAGTCTTTGCTAGAGATCTGTCTGCCAGAAAGAGCCAACTGTCGAAGCTGAAGACCGAGGTGTGGCAGCGTCGTTTCCGGGACACCTGAGATTTTGAGGATTGAGAGGTTCTATGGGCAGCTGTACACATCATCGTTGGAGCCACACGCAAGTGTGGTAACGATCAAGGCGACTCTTATCCGACACTATTCCGATGATATCCGGACATCAGTCTGAGCGAGATTAGAATGGCTCTCCAGAACTTCGTCAAGGCCTCATGCGAGGATGGAATTACAGTAGAGCTTCTGGCGGGTGGAAAACCGGTACTTGAAGTCCTCCAGTCTTTAATTCCGTCCTCCATGGTGGTTACATTACCGGAGGCGTGGAGCAGAAGTGCGGTGGTCTTGTTCTTCAAGAAAGGCGACAATGCTATCTTGAAGAACTACAGACCGATTTCCTTCTGAGCCGCGTCTACGTACTGTTTTCGAGAGTCATTACGAATCGTCTCGCGCAGACTCGACGACTTCAGCCTCCGAACAAGCCGGTTTCCGAAAAACTGCACCATAGACCACATACATGCCTTCGGCAAATGTGCAGAAGTCCGAAGGTACAATTTGCCACTATGTCTGGCATATATGGACTATAAAACCTTTGATTCCGTCGAAATTTGGGCGGTGCTGCAATCACAGCGGTGCCAAGTTGACTGTCGGTATATCGAAGTGCTGAAGTGCTTGTACAGTAGGGCTACGATGGCTATCCGTGTACAGAACAGAGTGAACCTATCCAGCAGAGAGGTGTAAGACAGGGTGACGTTATATCCCAAAATTCTTCACCGCTGCATGGAAGACGTTTTCAAGCTTCTGGACTGGAAAGGATACGGTATTAACATCAATGGCGAGTACATCACTCACCTTCGATTTGCCGACGATATAGTCCTTATGGCAGAATCGCTGGAGGACTAAGCACTATGCTCAATGACCTCAATAGTGCCTCCCAACGGATAGGTCTTAAGATGAACATGGACAAAACAAAGATCATGTTTAATGTCCATGTCACACCTATGCCGGTAGTTGTTGGGCACTAAGCTTGAAGTTGTTGACAGTATGTTTACCTGGGACAAATAGTCCGACTAGGTAAGTCCAACTGACCGAGAGGTCAATCGACGGATTCAACTCGGCTGGGCAGCGTTCGAGAGATTACGACCCATCTTCTCGTCAGGCATACCTCAAAACTTCAAAACTAAATTGTACAACCAGTGCGTGTTGCCAGTGATGACATATGGAACTGAGACGTGGTCCTTCACTGCTGGCCGTATGAGGAATCTCAGGTCGCTCAGCGAGCTATGGAGGGGCTCAGGTTTCTCTGCGTGATAAACTTAGAAATGAGGATATCCGCAGAACCAAGTAACCGACATAGCCGGTTAGTAAGCTAACATGTGCAGTAAACGATGCTCCCCAGGGCTCTCATAAGGGAAACTCAAACTGGTGAAGACAGTTATCCGCAGTACAAGAGACGTTTACTAGATGACGGTGGGTTCTCTTTTGATATCAAAGGCACAGCCATAGATAATCGCTGGGTAGTCCCTTATAATCCAGTATTATTAAAAACATTTAACGCTCACTTAAATGTGGAATATTGTCATTCGGTGAAATCAATAAAAAACGTCTGTTAATACGTAAATAAAGGTTCAAACCAGGCATCGTTTGCTTTAGAGAATGAGAAGAATGAAGTTAAAACCTACAGAAGTGGAAGATATATAAATTCATCAGAGGCAGTATGGCGAATCCTTAAATTTCCCATTCATGAACGTCTCCCTCCCGTAGTCCACCTCGCTGTTCATTTGGAAAATGGGCAAAGGGTTTATTTTAATGAGCAAAATCTGAGTTAAAGAGGGAATAGTCCTCCAACAACCACACTCCTATCCTTTTTCGATTTGTGTAAAGTGTATAACTTTGCAAAAACATTGCTCTACCTAGAAGTACCTGCATTCTACGTTTGGTATAAAAGAAAGTTCCAAAGGAGAAAGAGAGGAGCAAACGTTGAAGGCTGGCCAGGGGTCAAAAAAGAGCACGTTCTGGGCAGGGTTTATACTGTGCATCCGAACAATACAGAATGCTATCACCTTCGCATGCTTTTTCATGAGATCCGGGGCCCAATTTCGTTTGAAGCGTTAAAAATTGTAGATGGTCATATATATTCCACGTTACAATCAGCGTGCAAAGCTCTCGGCTTGCTTGAAGATGATCAGCACTTTGCCAATCACCGCAAATGATTCGGGATCTTTTTACGATTATTTTAGTGTTCTGCCAAGTATCAGACCCTTTAAGCCTTTGGGTGAAATTCAAAGAATACCTATCTGAAGATTTTAAAAGGCAATTAGAAAGACAGGGAAATGTGGATGTAGAGCACATAACAAATTTGGTATTTAACAAATGCTTTTCGGTAATAGAAGATGCCGTATTAGCGTTGGGTGGTCGGCTATTAAAAAAGTATGGGTTACTTCAGCCAAGCAAAGAACAACAATTTTAAAATAGAGAGTTTCTTAAAGAGACAAGTTACGACTTAGCATCATTAGAAAATACAGTTAAAAATAATGAAGCATCACTGAATGACGAACAAAAAGCAGTTTACAATCAAATTAACACAAAAATTGAATCAAATGAGGGTGGAATATTCTTTTTAGATGCTCTCGGTGGAACAGGCAAAACATTCTTCATAAATTTACTATTAGCAAAAGTTAGAAGTACTCGCGGAATTGCTTTGGCATTGCTTTTGGCTTCTTCTGGGATCGCAGCTACACTGCTTGAGAGTGGACGAACTGCTCATGCTATCTTCAAGTTAGCACTCAATTTAATATATCGAAACAAGTAATTTTGCTGAAGTATTAAAACATACGAAAATGATAGTGTGGGATAAAATAACCATGGCTCATAAGAATGGCGTAGAGGCTTTAAACAGAACTCTACAAGATATAAGAGGAAATAAGAAGTTAATGGGTGGTGTAACGGTTTTGCTGGCTGGAGATTTTAGACAGACTCTACCTGTAGTGTCAAAAGGAACTAGTGCAGATGAAGTTAAGGCGTGTCTTAAGAGATCCACTTTATGGCCTCTAATTAAAATCCTCAAGCTGCCGAAAAATATGCGGGTACACTTAGGAGAAAAAAAGTCTGCTGGTGGATTTGCGAATCTCCTACTTGAAATCAGCAACGGTGATTACCCGATAAATGACGGAATGATAACCATCCCTGATAATTTGTGCACAGTTGTATTTACGTTACAGGAGATAATATCCAAAATTTACCCAGATATTGCTCGTATCCACGATAAGCCAATGGAATGGTTGTGTGGACGTGCCATACTAACCCCGAAAAACGATCAAGCAGCGGCAATTAACGATATACTGTTAACGTCTTTTGATGGGGAAGAAATGGTGTACACGTCAATAGACTCTGTGGTCAACACAGATGACGCAATTAACTACCCTTTCGAATTTCTTAATTCATTGAAACCATCGGGTCTTCCACATCATAAGCTTATTCTGCGCGTGGGCACTCCTGTTATGTTGTTGCGAAATTTTAAACCTCAACTGTGCAACGGAACCAGACTAAAAGTAAAAGCGTTACATCGCAATGTAGTGGAAGCCACAATTATAACTGGATGTGTGCAAGGGGAAACTGTATTTGTACCAAGAATTCCCTTGATTCCGAATTATCTTCCCTTTGAATTCAAACGAATACAGTTTCCCCTCAAAGTCTGCTTTGCAATGACCATAAACAAATCACAAGGGCAGACATTAAAATTTGCGGGTATGGACTTGAGAGAAAATTGTTTTTCACACGGCAATTCTATGTGGCTTGCTCACGCGTAAGCTCGCCCAGTCATCATCATCATCATTACAGCCCTTCACAAGTCCACTGCTGAACATAGGCCTCCCCCACGGAATGCCACAAAGCACGGTCCCGAGCCACCTGCATCCATTGACTTCCTGCATGTCTTACCAGGTCGTCACTCCATCTAGTGGGGGGACGCCCTACACTTCGCCTGCCGGTACGAGGCTGCCACTCGAGAACATTTCTTCCCCATCGGTTGTCGGTTCTTCGAGCTATATGGCCGGCCCATTGCCACTTCAGCTTACTAATCCTTTGGGCAATTTCAGTTACTCTGGTTCTACTGCGGATATCCTCATTTCTAAGTTTATCACGCAGATAAACCCCGAGCATAGCCCTCTCCATAGCTCGCTGAGCGACCTTGAGCTTCCTCATATGGCCAGCAGTGAAGGACCACGTCTCAGTTCCGTATGTCATCACTGGCAACACGCACTGGTTGTACAATTTAGTTTAGAGGTTTTTAGGTATGCCTGACGAGAAGATGGGTCGTAATCTCCCGAACGCTGCCCAGCCGAGTTGGATCCGTCGATTGACCTCTCGGTTGAAGTTGGACTTACCTAGTCGGACTATTTGTCGCAGGTAAACATATTCGTCAACAACTTCGAGCTTAGTGCTCCCAACAACTACCGGCATAGGTGTGACATGGACATTAAACATGATTTTTGTTTGGTCCATGTTCATCTTGAGACCTATCCGTTGGGAGACACTATTGAGGTCATTGAGCATAGTGTTTAGGTCCTCCAGCGATTCTGCCATAAGGACTATATCGTCGGCAAATAGAAGGTGAGTGATGTACTCGCCATTGATGTTAATACCGTATCCTTTCCAGTCCAGTAGCTTGAAAACGTCTTCCAATGCAGCGGTGAAGAGTTTCGGGGATATTACGTCACCCTGTCTTACACCTCTCTGCAGTTGGATAGGTTTCGTACTTTGGTTCTGTACTCGGATAGCCATCGTAGTCCTACTGTACAAACACTTCAGCACCTCGATATACCGACAGTCTACTTGGCACCGCTGAAGGGACTGCAGCACCGCCCGAATTTCGACGGAATCAAACGCTTTCTCATAGTCCACATACGCAAGGCAGAGTGGCAGATTGTACTCGTCGGTCTTCTGTACAATTTGCCGAAGGGTATGTATGTGGTCTATGGTGCTAAAGCCTTTTCGGAAATCGGCTTGTTTGGGAGGCTGGAAGTCGTCGAGTCTGCATGCGAGACGATTCGTAATGACTCTCGAAAACAGCACGTAGACGCGGCTCAGAAGGTAAATCGGTCTGTAATTCTTCAAGAGAGCGTTGTCGCCTTTCTTGAAGAACAAGACCACCGCACTTCTGCTCCACGCCTCCGGTGTAATGCCACCATGGAGGACGGAATTAAAGAGCTTCTGAAGGACTTCAAGTACCGGTTTTCCACCCGCTTTCAGAAGCTCCGCTGTAATTCCATCCTCGCCTGGGGCCTTGCCGTTTTTAAGGTGCTGGAGAGCCATTCTAATCTCGCTCAGACTGACGTCCGGGATATCATCGGAATAGTGTCGGATAAGACTCGCTCTTGGATCGTTACTCACACTTGCGTGTGGCTCCAACGATGATGTGTACAGCTGCCCATAGAACCTCTCAATCTCACTCAAAATCTCAAAATCTCAGGTTTCACAAGCTTTTCATTCATATCGTCCACTTCATTGTAAACTTCTAGACACTGAAAACGATTTTGTAACTCGAGCTGAAAGTTTTCGGGACTTTGGATTAGAGCACAAGGGGGACGGAGCGTTGACTTCATTAGACGTGACCTCTCCAACTTAACGTTTAGGTTCAGTGTGCCTCTCACCATTCGGTGATCGCTGCCAGTTTCCACCCTCGCAATCACTGAGACATCACTGAACAGTTGTCGTCTGGTCGTCATAATGAAGTCAATCTCATTTTTTGTCGAACCGTCGGGGCTCGACCAGGTCCACTTTCTGTGGGGCCGCTTTTGGAAGAAAAATGTGGTGTATAAAGAAGTTTTGTAGTTTACTAGCTTTAGCTCACGTCATCCAGTTATAATTGTGGCTTGTACCAGCAAACTCTTTTTCACACATGGGCGCGATATAACCGAACTCCACGCGGATGAAGTTGCGGGCAAAAGCTAGTATTAATATAACATGAGAACATCATCAATGCAGTCGAAGTCAATTAAATACGCATTATTAAGGATAACTCAAAAACTACTGGTCAGATCTTAATCAAATTTATATTTATATGACTACATGACAAGCACCAGCTTTCAAATAAAAAAAGAATCATCAAAATCTATCACCTAGAAAAAAGTTCTAAGGTAAGTAACACACATAAAAATACAGTCAAATTGAGACCCTCCTCCTTTTTGAAGTCGGATGAAAATATAAAAGACCCCTAGAGTTTCTTTCTTGCAGCCTAGTATTACGAGGAATGTGGATGAATGAGGAGGAATGAGGAATGCCACACTACATCATTAAATGACGTTGTGTGTGAGACTCCATGAGGGGGAAGGATTCAATGAAGTGACAAACTAATAAAACAACATGACAAGCATGTGCTATGTGGCAATTTGTAGGGACGACCTATGTTCAACTATAAACTTGTGTAATGATAAAGGCGATGATGATTTATAACATTACAATACATTGTCAACTATTTGAGACCCAATGTTTGTAATTTTTATTAGGGCATTTATCATTTAGGCTCCAATACGAGTATTGAATAGACATACGAGCTGACAGTCCTTAAGTGCCTTAAGGCTAAGTGACTTCTACACGTAACAGTCACCTGCAACAAACTGTATCAAATTAGATTAAAGATGAGTTATAACTACTAAAGACTAATGAAAACCAAATTTATTTGAAAAGCATTTTCTTACAATTTCTTTACCCCTAATCTTATTTAACCTGTGAGAAGTGGTGATGAATTCTCTTATGTAGCCATCCACAGACAATGATATTTTATAGATTATATATTGGAACAGAAGACCTCATACAGAATTGATATTTTAATCTACAAAATAGTACATAACTTATATTGCAATAAAAAGTATATTTTTTGCCATTGATGTAATGATTGATATCCGTGGTTCCATTATCCACTAACAAATATTTCTACGTCAGCAAGGCGCCAATTTACACGTTGTATGACAGTTTGATTAATTATTCTATATATAGGTATGATTTCTAATAAATCTTAAGTTTTAAGGATATCAAAATATGTATGTATCAGTAAAACGTTAACAAATACAAATACATTTATCGTAGAACATACGTTACAAAAGGTCTTATACTGTGAATTACTATGAATTCATAGACAGAGCTGCAACTTTTGACCTATAAACTGAGACCCAAGAAGATTACTATAGCCTAAAAGAAGCCTTTGCTTTGAAAAGCTCAACATTAAAGCGGGCTAGGGAAACTGATTACCACAAAGAGTTCGCGATTTTTTTTTCATATATTTATGTATTTATGTTCATGTAAAATTACTTATCATTACTTATTATTTGATATATGTGGCTTTGTTTACGCCAATTTAGAAAAGGACCAAAGATTAAATTAAATTAATTTTACGGATCTTATCGCGTTTAATTTTACCTTTTAAATATTAATATTTGGTTCGATCTACGCAGAACGAGCTTACAGTATCTTGAGGTCTTGCAGTAGTATGCTTGGGCTTAGATTTAATTTTGTCAATTATAGGATCCCAGGTAGATGGTAGCACCCACCCATCTTCTCTATTTGAATTAGGAAGTTTTTTTTTTCATTTCAATGGCCTCATGATTCATCCTTGGTAGGAATCGGTGTACTTTTGCTTGGATTTGTCGTCTATCAAATGTGATGTACATACTGCAGCTATATGTTCTTTTACGCGGGTTTTGGATCGTTTTGTTTTTCCTATGTAATAGAAACCACATTCGCAATCAAGCTTGTACACTACTGCAGCTTGTAGAGGGAAATTACACTTAATGGATGGTATAAATTGAGTAATATTCTTCGGTGATGTTTGTATGTAAGCCGGCTTCAAGATGTAGCTAATCTTATCTGTGACTCCTCTGATATATATAGGTAGTACAGCAGGCACACGTTCGACTGCGGCCGGTTTCACTCGGTCACTGTGATGTAGGCGCGGATCCGAAATTTGTTGTCGTGCAATACTTGCTTGACGTGCTCGAGCTCGGTGGTCAGGTGTATACTGTCACAAAACAAGGGACTGTACACATTTGGCCGCCTAGCTTCAGCACGTTAAGCAAGTATTGCACGACAACAAGCTTCGGGTCACGCTTCGCACTATAAGCGCTGTTTTCCGTGACCGATCAAAAAGTAGGTACTATGTGATTATACCGCCATTTTGCTGAGGAAATTAGGTCTCTTTGGCTTTCAGCATTTCACCTGTACGATGTTTTTTATTTCTTTTTCTGTCAAAAGGCTTCAGGAACAACTGCTGTATGCATCCAAGAGTGCATCAAATTATACAATTATAGCAGAGATTATACTAAAGTCATTGTGTCATTATTAAATTAGACTTTGAAATCTAAAGTTACTTGAGATGAGTTACTATACTATACGCCTTATTTAAATAGTTAATGTGCAATCATTTTCCTGTTTTAAATATATAAATTGTATCACAAGTAGTGAAATATAGCAGTAGTATATACCTGGCGCCGACCTCGGGAAAGCAATTAATGAAGATAAATTACAGTAGCCACTATACGAGTACGTACGAGTACATACGTTTATGAAATACGAATACTAACGCTGGCTCAAACAATATTAATGTTCAATCTGTAATTTAAAGAGTACAATGTTTATACTTATATGTACCATTACCGTTGAAGCATTTCAAAAGTCCAATTCTGAACATAGGCTTTCCCCATAAATAGCCCTATAATATGGATATTTACCATAGTTATCACGCTTGCAAGACGTGTTCGCAACTACAGTTTTTTATTCTTAGTTGTTATTAGAAAGGTGCTGCTGCCCTCTTCTGTTTTCTTTTCCTATGTCACCTCTTACGACACCCACGGGACGATATGGGGTAATGGATTTTCTTACACCGCCACTACACAGTCAATACCAATCCAAATGAAGAATTCAGAATAATAACTATTCTCTAGCAGTGATTATAGGGAAAAATAAATATTTTAAGTAGTTCGGCACCAATCAAGAACATTAAAGAGAACACTATAAAAAAACTACTGCAGAAAACGTAGCACAATAAAATTTCCTGCTCCTGTCACAATAGTAGCACTAATTATGTTCCACACAAGCTACGTGACACGTAGCCTTGTTGCGCCACATAATCGCAGTGAATTTAAATTTTGCATGACTGGAACGCCTAAAGTTTTAATTGAAACTTATGTGAGGGCATCTAACAACACTAGAGAATTCAGAGACTCTAAAGAATATAAATTTAAAAAGCGCTAAGTTCTTGCACTGTAAATATAACTATTTCAAATTGCTATTATTAGGTTTTGTCAACAACACATTTTTAAAGCTCTTTGACATAGTAATAGTATAATCTTATAGATTTGTGAAATCAAGTTAGTGATATATAACAGTAACATCTGTTTTTAACCACCATGTACAAATTTTACAATAATAGAAAAAGAAGTTTAATTCCACCTCCAGTTCCTTCAAAGGTGTCATTGCCAAGGCAAAGTCAGAACACATCGGCAGAATTAGCGAGAAACCAGTTTGACTTCCTTTGGGAACCTTTGGGATAGGGTGACAAACGAGCATACAGTCCACCTGATGGTAAGTGGTTGCTGTGGCCCATAGACATCTACATCTATCCTCGTTTGCGAATCAAAATGCAGATGCGTTGTGTATTCTGGTCTCTCGCCAAGTTTGTTCAAGGAAACTTCTGTCAGCCATCTCTGCCATCTCTCAGCACAGGGAGGACGACTCACTGCCATGTGACTCGTCCTCCCTGTGCTGAGAGATATGCCTATGCCGCAAAGGAGAAAGCTGAACTACTAGGCTCTCTCTTTGCGTCCAACTCGACTCTCGATGACGGGGGAAACACACCGCCGACCGCGTGAGTGCTCCATGCAGGATGTGCTGTTTACACAGAGCTCGGTACGCAAAGCACTCCTCTCCCTGGACATCAACAAGTTGAGTGGGCCTGAAGAAGCTCAATAGCTGAAGACGTGTGCTCCGGAGTTGGCACCGGTTTTAACGCGTCTTTTCCAGTACACCTACTCCCTAGGGGTAGTCCCGCATTCATGGAAGAGAGCTTTGGTCAATCCGATCCCTAAAAAAAGGTGACCGCTCAGACCCGTCTATCGCCAGTGGCCTATCGCCATAACCGCCTTGTTCTCAAAAATAATGTAATCCATTATAAACAGCCAGCTCTTGAGGTACCTTGAGGATCACCAGCTGATTAGTGACCGTGAATACGGTTTTCGTCGGGGTCGATCAGCTGGTGATCTTCTGGCCTACCTGACTCATAGATGGGCGGAGGCAGTAGAGTCCAAGGGGGAGGCCTTGGCCGTTAGTTTGGACATACCGAAGGCCTTCGATCGGGTTCGGCAGAAAACGCTTCTTTCGAAGCTTCCTTCCTACCGGCTTCCTGAGAAATTGTACAATTGGATCACCAGTTTTCTTGCATATTGGAGCATCAAAGTCGTAGTAGACGGTGCATGTTCTGATTACAAGCCTATTAACGCTGGTGTCCCACAAGGCTGCGTGCTATCACCAACGCTGTTTATTCTGCATATCAATTATATGTTGCAAACCGGTAACATTCATTGCTATGCGGATGAAAGCACTGGTGATGCTTTATACACCGGCCGTGCCAATATTTCTCGGGAAAACGTCGCAGAGTAGCGGAATAAGCATGTGTATGAAGTGGAGACTTTGTTGAACAAAGTCTCGGATTGGGGGCGACTAAATCTAGTCCAGTTCAATCCCTAGAAAATACAAGTTTGTGCGTTTACCGCTAAAAATAACCGCTTTGTCGTATCTCTTCAGTTTCAGCGCACACCCCTTGTTGCCTCAGCCAGTATCGGTATCCTCGGCGTTAACATATCGAATAACGTCCAGTTTCGTGGTCACTTGGAAGAGAAGGCCAAATTGGCCTCTAAAAAGCTTGGCGTGCTCAGCAGAGTGGGACAGTATTTCGTGCCGGCACGCCGCCTCCAACTTTACAAAGCGCAGGTTAGGCCTCACATTGAATAATGTTCCCATCTCTGGGCCGGGGCTCCCCCGTGCCAGCTCCTTCCATTTTATCGCATCCAGCGCAGTGCGGTTCGAATCGTCGGCGACCGAGCTCTTTCTGATCGGCTTGACTCAGGGTCAATTCACACGTACCACAACCACACCACGTCGCAGCGACAAAATGTGGTCAAGCTGTGGTTACGTGTGAATAGTGTCGCAGCGGCTTTTTGCAGTTGCGTTGTGGTACCGACAAAATGTCGATGTGGTTGCGTGGTCGCTGTCGTTGCGATGTGGTAACCACGTGGTCATGTGCAGTTATACTCCGGCTTTCGTAGAGGAAACACGGCTTGACTGAACGTAGTCATGGAGGAAAGATTGTTGTTGCTATCCTTGTTATGGCTTTTATTAATAAGAAGAAGACGACGACATCAGCGTATTCGTCGAAATAGAATTTATTGGGTACATCCTTTATTGGAAAACAAAAGTCAAAGCCAATATCGTACTGATTATCCTAAACTTCGAAGGTAAATTTTATAAAAAATTTAGAATGAACAAGAATACATTTGACTACTTGTTAAACGAACTGAATAGTGAGTTGCAAAAAAAAGACACGGCCATGAGAAAAAGCATACCATCTGTTGAACGTCTGGCAATGACATTGAGGTGAGTAAATTTTTTGACGTGACAACGTCTTATAAATTGGTTTGCCGGGTGACACTTCAAGAAACTGCGTTACGCTCCGCTCACGTTATGCGCTCACAATGAGAGCGAGTGAGAGGCACGCGTCCCTTCCACTCGGGCATGGTTAGCCCGCCTAAGAGCGAGAGAGACAGACATAAAAAGTGAAAGGCACGCGTCCCTTCCACTCGAGCACAGTTAGCCCGCCTAAGAGCGAGAGAGAGAGAGTGAGAGAGATAGGCATACACACCGGTTCATGTCTTGCGCTTCTATTTCGCTTAGGCGCCTGCATACAAGTTTACACGTTGCCAGTTAATTGTAAAACGATTGTGTAGTGATAATGTGAAGGTAGTTTCGTCCATCGCAACAATTCAAACAGCAAAGGTAAATAATTTCAGACTGATAATATAACATGATGAAATAAATGACTAAGACATAAGTGAATAGGTTATGTTGTAGTAATCACAATGTTGTGGTAGTTTTCAATCAAAAAAGTAGTATAAATCGTTTCTCAACCAATAATAATTTGTTTAACTTGAAAAAATGAGCGCGACTTGCTATGTAAAAAATTGAAATAACAATGTTTAACCTCCAACCTGTCAAATCGAAACTTTCAAACATTCAAACCGAGACGACTAATCACTGCGCAAGGTCGTAAGCGCGCGATTTACAAATTCAAAGATCAAATGTGAATTAGTTTTTCTCCTTTTAGAAAATACACTTTGAATTAAAATCGATTGATATTAACAATTAATGTGATTTAAATAAATGTTCTAACTTTTAAATTTAGTTTTTATATTTATAACAATGTAAAACAAGTTAAATTTATTAATAACTTATAACAACTGATTGATTTAACATAAACCAATTTTGTGAATTCTCGAATTTGTTATTTATATTAATGAATTCTCGAATTTGTTATTTATATTAATAACTGTTTCAACAAAGTTCAATTTATGCAAAAATTTGAAATAAAAAATGAATTTAACATACACAAATTTTGTGAAATTTCAAATTAATTATTTATATTAGTAACTTTTTAAAACTAAACCAACCAAATTGTGATCTTTTCTATGTTATAGAGAGTTTATCGTTATAAAGAATGATGTTATAAAGAGTTTACACTGTATTTGAAAACATTTAAAAATATGAGAAACAATAATTTCTAATTTGTTCAATTTTAGTACAATGGAGCCAGATGTACAAATTCCTTCAACGTCCAGTACACCGATGGAGACTGATGATATCGTGCCACCAACGTCTGCCATACCTTTCGCTGTGCCACACACATAACGCCAAAGCGCAACGACAAAGTATGTATAGAAAACGTAAGGCTGCGGAAAGAACTCCTGCAGAGGCAGCAGATTTTGCAAAGCAGCCGCCGAAAGACAACGTAGATGCAAGCAACGTAGACTCGCCAACTCAGCTCTTGACACCGGCACACTGAGTCAGCCACAGTGTCTGCTCCTGTGGTAGTGGAAAGAACAGTTACTGCCCAGACCAGCGCTCAGCGACAACGTGCTTACAGACAGCGTAGAGCTGCTCAAATTGTTTCACAAATAAGTACTCACCGACTCACACAGCAGTGCAACCGGAACAATCAACCTGGAATATCAAATGGTCGTCGTCAATAAAGAGGTTTAAAACTACATTTCTGGACAACGAATTTGGCCACGCTCTGTTTGCGACCGATTGTGGTTCAAGAATGACCTTAAAATCATCACTGCTGCACAACTACAGGTCATATCGGATTGGTTCGTTAAGGAAAATAAGCAACTACGCGAGGAGGATTATACGCATATTTGCAACACCTGTAGATTTTCGCTGAACAAACATAAGCTTCCTACCCTTGCAAAAGTGAATGGCTTCTCATATCCAGAAATACCTCCTGGCTTACCGCCACTGGATCCAATTAGTGAACGATTAATCTCACCACGTCTGCCATTCATGCAAGTGCGTCGTCTGCGGCATGACTTCTCTTATGGAATTATTGGTCAAGTGATCAACGTTCCAGTCAACGTAGAAGACATGGTAAAATGCTTGCCCCGGCATTTAGATGAGGACGACGTCATTAATGTCAACATCAAACGGAATCTCGCACACAAAACAAATTACATCAGTGGCTACATGTCCAAAAGGACAATCAAAGAATGGTTGGATGTACTTCAAAATTCAAGTCTATATCGCTTGTACGATATCAAAGTAGATTTGTCAAGGCTGCAAACTGTCGTGCCACCAGAGGAAGATTTGCAGGATGACTCGGCTCATCGAATCGAAACAATCGCCGCCGAGTGTACTCGGAGTCAAATTCTTGCTTCAGGCAGCATACACTACTGTGGAACGAAGAGGATTGCCTCGACATCGCACCAGGACATCGGGCCATGCCTCTGAACATCATTTACGACCGTCATGCTGAAGAACTATCATTTCCTGCAATATACTACGGCCAGCCTCGTCGCTTCCACATGGGAGTTTCAGTGACACCTTATGATGGCAACCAGTGAATTACGACGAAGTGACAGACGCGGAGCCACGCCTCAAAAGTCTTGTACGTTGCTATGAAGATTCTACGTCTCCGCATGGTGGATGGCATTTACAGCACATTTCGGAATGTGTCAACCACGGAAAACGTAACTCGACGCATGTTGGAGGACCGGAATTTCTTAAAGAATTTGTCGTTCAAAATCTTGCCTTCATGAAGTCAGTACCCAATTCCGTCCAGTATTGGGCCTCTCGCAAACGAGATCTGTTTGCGATGCTCCGTCAACTAGGTAAACCGACCATATTTCTCACTTAAGTGCAAACGAAGTACGCTGGTTGATATTACTGAACTTACTCCTCAAATTGAGTAACAAGTATCCTGGAAAAGTTGCTGAAGATCTAAACACGTCAGAGCGGTGCAACAGTGAGCGACGATCCAGTTACGTGCTGCATATATTTCCACAAACTCGTCGGTACATTGATGAATATGCTGAAGGCAAAACAATCATATAATCCATTTGGCCAGTACTTTGTTAAAG
This sequence comes from Parnassius orleans, assembly GCA_029286625.1. NCBI lineage: Eukaryota > Metazoa > Arthropoda > Insecta > Lepidoptera > Papilionidae > Parnassius > Parnassius orleans. The sequence goes on from JAGSMP010000074.1 coordinate 1,075,582, forward strand.
ATTATTTCTTTCGCATTGAGTTCCAGCATCGAGGAAGCCCCCACGCACACATTTTGGTGTGGTTGAATAATGATCCACACGAGGCCGTGTCAGAAAATATGCCAATGACCATCGAGCTCGTGGAAAAGCTGAGTTCTGTCGCCAAAGAAGATATGCCCAACGAGACCATCTACGCCAATCAAATTCACAAGCACACTTTCACCTGCACGAAGCGAGGTGAGACGACTTGCAGATTTGGGATCCCGTACTGGCCAATGCCTGCTACTCGAGTCTTGGTTCCAATGCCTCAGACTGATGGACGCCGGTCAACATTCCAAAAAAAATCCAAGGAGCTACGAACGTGTCTCAGCGAACGTACATACCCTAGCATGAATGACTTTTTGAGGGAACATGGTCTGACATTTGATGCATATCTTGATATAGTACGTTCAACCCTTCGCAGGCCAACTTTGTTGTTTAAACGTAACTTCGATCAACTTATGACAAACACGTTCAACCCTTACCTTGCTGGTCAAATTAATTCCAACATCGATATTCAGTTTATCTTAGATGAATACAGCTGCGCACAGTACGTCGTGGAATACGTGAACAAATCAGCTCGTGGAATGGGTAACTTGAATCGAGAGTTGACTAAAATGATGGAAGAACATCCTGACCGCGATTACACTGGTCAATTAAAAGCATTGAGTGTCAAACTTCTCAATGCAGTTGAAATGTCGGCGCAAGAAGCAGCATGGTATTTGTTACGACAGCCGATGAGCGAAGCAAGCCGTCAAATTGTGTACATACCAACAGTGTGGCCCTCAGAGAGACAACGTTGCCACAAACGTCGGAAACAATTGGATCGCGAAGGAATCGCAGAGGACAGCACAGACGTGTGGACCAAAAACATCATTCAGCGGTATGAAGAAAGACCTCCATCTTTGCAAGATGTATATTTGGCCGAGTTTGCGTCGTGGTATGCTAACTCTCGTGATTTCATTGACAATGAAGACGACTTGAACGTGCATGAAGATGACGATCCTGAACCGCCGACTGGAGAAAGAACGACATCGAGAGGATATCGCAAACGTCTGATCGGTCGAATCATACGATACAGATGCTACGACATAGATGAAACTGTCAATTATCAACGTGAGATAGTACTGCTGTACTTGCCCTTTCGCAACGAAGTCGCTGACATTGTTGATTGTAATAAATTTATACAATTATTCAATGACAACAAGGAAACTATCATGGAACGCAGAAAACTTTATGAGAACAATATTGACATCGACAAAGTGATGCAAAAGCTAGAAGCAATGATGATTTTGCAAAATTCAGACACCACAGAACCAACGGAAACAGAGTCAAGAAGAGTGTTTGTAGAACAGCTGTTAGGAGGAGAGGGAGCTGAAAATAACGATGATGTTAATGAAATCGTGCCGCAAAACGGATTGTCAGTTGTAAAAAAACGGAGCAACGTGATGCCAAAACAACAATATTGTGAGAATAAAATTTTGTTAATATGAAATTCAGTGCGAGATTCTTTGTATAAATTAATGTTTTAAATATAATTCTTTGTATAAATAAATGTTTTAAATTGTTACTATTATTTCATCCTTCTTCCTACTATACGAATGAATATTCACATTAAAATTATTTTACCACTCAAAGTCGTTGTCACGTAAAACTTTCGCCCGTATACCGACTTTACAGGCAACCAATTTTTTTTTTATAGTTAATTATTTTTAAGTACTTGGAAAATATAATTAGTTCCATCTACCGGGACAAACACACCGGGCAGATGAAACTAATTTATGAAATATAAAATACAGGTGCAAATTAAGAGGCCGTATCTACCTGGTTTTGCTCGCGGCACTAGCGCCACTTTCATTAAAAAAATTATATCTTTTTATCTATGCCTTAAATAAAAATATATTATTATTTTAATGAAAGTGGCGCTAGTGCAAAACAAACCAAATACAACTCTTAATTCATTAACAATAAAAAGTAAGATTATGATTGTGGGCACGTTTCATATAGTTTCCTATTATTACAACAGTATGCATGTACAGTCAGCGCCATATCGACCTACCCTTATCTGTCAAATTTCTGCAACTGAATTTCAACCTAATTTCAAACGCATAGAGATCAACACCAGATGTGGTTTTTTCACAGATTTTCGTAGGTCGATGTGTCGCTGACTGTACGTTACGCACACGCCACGCATCCGGTCTGCTCAGGCCTTTATTATTGCCAATGAGTTAATTTGCAACTGTAGTAGGGAGGATAGGAAGGCGAAAACAAAGAGCGTACTCATATATTTTTATTTATTTTGTCATTCAAAAATCAACAGAGTAGGTAATTAATCAGTTAATCTCCGAAAATATCCGTTATAATCGGATCATTATGATTTGAAGCCTGAGAAGAGACGCTGAGTGGAGATTCTGGTACTGAAATATCTCTTGGTGTGGATGCAGTACGCAAATTGCGAAGCTGTGGAGAGCCTGTTTCCATATCCGGCCGATACCTAGACGTTGATGGTCGCTCGTACGGTTGGTACGCTGGTGTCGTATACCCCTGTTCATATTCACTGTAATTATCATTACGTGTAGTTGTAGGTGTGTGATATTTTTGAATTACATTCAATATTTCTATCTGAGCATTCAGTTTCCAATCATCGCGAATGGTCTTAAATCTATCGTATAAAGATAGCAAAAAATGCATATTACTGTCACAGGACTTGTCAGGTTCCTGTGTACGAGTATGTGCAGTTACTTGATCGCTCAAATGACTTGTTATTTTTTTTATTAACCCATATTCTGCATCATCTTTTTTTTGGATATTTTTTGATCTCTTCCAAACTTCAGAGTCACTCGTTTCAGTAGTATTATCGTCTTCATTATCGATTTGTTCGATGTCATCGTCTTTGTTTTGTACTGGTAGAGACGATGTTGTATTTCGATTTTCAGACAATGGCTTTAAAAATAATAATTGACTAAAGTAGTAGTATGTCTTTGAACTACCTGCTGAACCGCTTCTCTGTGAATTTTGTTTTTTAAGGTCTCTGTTGAAAGAGTCTCTTGAGCTTTTTCATTTTCTTTGTAAGTTGGCAGCTGAAAAATTAATTGTTAAATTGAAATTTGTAGAAAAGTAAGTTGGTAGTTAAATTTGAAAATAACATATAAAATAATAATAATAATATTTTACAATATCGAAATTACAGTGATCAGATCATATAATGAACTCAGTATTGAAGATAATTTCTGTATATTTAAATATCCATGTTAATAGTTTCAAGTTATTCTTAAATTTATGACAGCCAAGCATCTTTATATGGTTTGATAAATGATTAGTTTTTCTTATACCGGTGGCATAAGCGCTTTTTGAAAGCGTAATATAATTATTTAATGTACTAGCTTCTACCCGCGTGGACTACACGTTATGTAATATATAAATAAGTAGTATTTAATATTTTAATTTTTTTTTAATTTTACCATATTAAAATTAACTGGATTTATTTTATATTAGTCCAGTATAATGTAAGATCGATCATTTCCCAAAATGTCATCAGCCTATTGAATGGTGTTAAAAAAGGTTGAAATACCTAATACTTTAAGGGGTCGTTGTACTCTTCAACACGAGCTACTTTTACTATGGGGTCACATATAACTACATGACCTAAATGAATGAAACTGCTGATTTTTTACGATTTCGTATGTGTCCCCATAGTAAAAGTTGTTCATATTCATGAGTACAGTACAATGACCCCAGTGTTATTTATTTCAACCTTTTGTAACACTCTGTATAATTCCATTTCATTATTATTTGTTTTTAATATAATTTTTTTGTTACAGATATTTGGCAACGGGGTGTTCGTTTGAAGATCTCGCCGATTTTTTTAAATGTGGTTCTTCAACTGCTAGCAAAATTGTCCACGACGTGTGCCGCCTGATTTGGGATAAATTACAGCCTATTCATTTACCAACATGTAATAAAACAATGTGGCTTGATATTGCGAACAAATTTAAAAAGAAAGCAAATTTTCCAAACTGCTTAGGGGCTGTAGATGGGAAACATATTAGGATTATTCATCCACCACGCAGTGGTTCATTATTCTTTAATTATAAACATTTCTTTTCTATTGTTTTAATATATTTAATACGGCCAATGTGACGCCGATTATTTATTCGTGTATGTTGATGTAGGAGCCTACGGTAAAACTTCCGATTCAACTATTTGGAGGGACTGCAGTTTATATGATGCAATGGAAGGAAATGATTTACCCCTGTAGGTAGGCCCTTGCCTATGGTATTCATTGGCGATGAAGCCTTTGGATTACACAAACATTTGCTGCGACCATACAGCGGCAAGCAATTAACAATGAAAAAACGTGTTTTTAACTATAGATTATCACGAGCAGGAAGATATGTAGAATGTTCCTTTGGAATTTTGACTAACAAATGGCGAATATTGCATAGGCCAATTAACGTGTCAGTTGAATTTGCAACAGACATAGTGAAAGCATGTGTCGTATTACATAATATAGTACGCAAGCGAGATGGCTACAAATTCGATGACACTTTATCGATAACTTCAAATTTGTTACGAATGCATTCCTTTGATCAAAGTCATGACGGGATTCGAGCAGATTCTATTAGAAATGAATTTGCCGACTATTTTGTGAGCCCTGAAGGTGAATTATTGTGGCAGTACAATAAAGCGTGAATGGTGTTGTTAGGTATACTCGGTTTAATAAATAGTAATTAATAAACTTACCACACTGGTTTTTTTCTTTTGTTTCCTTATTATCAAAATCTTCATAAAACTTCATGCAAAGGTTTTCCCATACTTTATTTTTTAATATGCGATTGGAATACTCCTCTGTCCTTTGATCCCAAATGCATGGCAAATTGCGAATCTCCTCAATAAACATATCCGTGTCAAAAGTCTCGGAGTCGGACATTTTAATTTTTCGCACAACCACGCGGCAACTCAGTACAACGCAGAATGAAAGGGGGGAGCGCAGGCGCCAGCTAGGCGCGCGCTGTTGATGACGTCATGTCGTGGCGATGTGGCCGCGGTGCCGCCGCCGGTGGTGGCGTTGCCGTCGCGATGTGGTTGCGATGTGGTCGTATTACAAAGGTGGTCGATAACAACGGCAAAATGTGGTACGTGTAAATTGTAATATTCATTTTCAATACAAAATATACGCCCGACCACATGGCGTCGTTGTGGTGTGGTTGTGGCTATGGTGTGGTTGTGGTACGTGTGAATTGACCCTCACTGTCACTGCGAAGAGATGTTGCATCTATTTGCGTATTTTATCGCATCTACCACGGGGAGTTCTCTGAGGAATTGTTCAGACTAATTGCAGCCGCTCAATTTCACCATCGCACATTGCGACAAAACTCGCGATACCATCCATACCTACGCCTCTTCTATAAAAAAATCATTGTAGGGGTGCGCTCTTATAGCATTGTTATCATGCTTAATTTTTTGCCATTTGCCGATTAGCAGACGACTTGAGACACTTTTTTATTTCATATGCGTGTGCCACCCTAAATCACTGGTAACTTAGGCTTTAAGCGCCATCCAGACAATTAACTATATAGTCACATCCTGATTTTATCATAAAAAAACAATAGAGTCATCTATTACTTTTTATCTGACTTCTTTACGTATGCAAGTTTTCAACTTATTTTATTTGGAAGTAAAGACTAGAAATGAGTTGGGAGGTGGCTCGAACATTAGGGATAGTCAGTTTGAATAGCCTATCGTGTAGAGGATGTCATGGGGTCATGGTTGAATAGGGGCAAAAAGTTCTCATTACACTCCTAGGGGTCAAAATGGCCAAAAACCAAAAATTTTAAAATTCTTATTTCGGCTATAACTCCGCCTCCTTCGGAGGTTCTTACACAGTCTTTACTTTCCGCATCCCACTTGTTTATACAAAATAAATATTATACATTGTGAACACTGTAATGAAACAATAAAAATATTTAAAAAAAATAATGAACCAACTATGGTTAAAATATAACGTGGATTATTTATATAGTTTTAACTGAAATATAATATATTTAATTTAATTTATTATATTTACTTAATGTATAGAGTGAGTTAGTAACCTTTTTGTAAGTTGACTTATCATAGTGTATTTTTTTCGTTTAAAACAGGAATTGTTGTAAACTTTGTATCTGTAACCTAAAAGGTTTGTTGGATCAATAAGGACATTAGGTGCGCTAAGAAAAATAAAAATATCACAAAATGGAAATATAATAAAGTAACTAAAAAATAGCCGACTTCATAGCTCGCTGAGCTACTTTAAGCTTCCTCATACAGCTAGGAGTGAAATACGAACTGACAATACGAACTGGTTGTACACTCTTGTTTAAAGAGTTTGAGGATCACGTGACGAAAAGATGTGTGGTGATTTCCCGAACGCTGCCCAGCCGAGTTGGATATAGATCTTATTTGCGTTATAAAATCCAAAGTAGAACCTGAGTAACCAACATAGCCCAAATGATCAGTAAGCTGAAGTGGAAATGGAAGAAGAAATCTTTTCGTGTGGCAGCCTTGTACCGTAACCGTAACCGTTAAGCGAAGTGGAGAGCGGCCACCCACTAGATAGAACGACGACGTGGTAAGACATGCGGGTAGTTGATGAATGCCCGTTTGCTCAGGTCCGTGTTTTGTGGCAATCCTTGAAGTAGGCATATGTTTAACGCAGCCTCAACGGAGACTAGCCATCTGCGCAGGATTGCATTATAGTGTACGAATGTGTGCGCAAACACAGGTGCACTCTCTATTCCTTCACTTCCAAAACCCGATGGGACAGCAATCTGACTCGACCAGAGAGAGAGATCAGTCCCAGAACCAACAGCTTTACGTGCTTTCTAAGGCGCGGGGAAGAAACACCGCAAATTTCTTGAGCCCTCAATTGAAGAGAATTTCTTTACAGAAAAATACAATAACAGGTTGTGGCGCATACCACTATACCGATCCTGTTGTGTATATTATTATTATCATCATTAATTACAGCCCTTCACAAGTGCATTGCTGAACATAGGCCTCCCCCAAGGAATTCCACAAAGCACGGTTCTGAGCCAACTGCATCCATCGACTTCCTGCATGTCTTACCAGGTTGTCACTGCATCTAGTAGAGGAACGCCCTACACTTCGCCTGCTAGTATGAGGCTGCCACTCGAGAACATTTCATCCCCATCGGTTGTCTGTTCTTCGAGCTATATGGCCGTGCATTGCCACTTCAGCTTACTAATCCGTTGCGCTATGTCGTATACTCTGGTTCTACTGCGGATATGTGTGATATGCTATTGTATATACAATATTCATCGAAAGCTATTACAATTGTTGAAAATTTCCGAAGGATTGAATTCTATTTCGTTGAATAACATTGCGGATGTTTTTGATAACTCACATATCAGATACATCACATATCATAATTTAATTTTATACCTAATGAGCTGAGTTAATGTGGCTGTTTTGTAGAAAAAAATAAAATTTCTTAGGAATGTCTCGTTATTTTGTCAAGTAATAATTTCTAATTATTAATATACAAGAAACTACTTCCACTTTTTTCAGCGGCAAAAAATTCCGAAAAGGCACAATTTAAGTGGGTTTCATGTTTTACATAGGGAGGAGCTTTTCAACCAACTTTGAAAAGTAGGGAGGTAATTAATATGTAATATTCTCCGAGGTTAGTTGACCGATGTAATTGAATTTTTATATACTTTTACTATTTATTATACTCTATATTATAGCACACTATTCAGTAGTCTAATCTTACCAAGTCTTAGATAGTCCATACAAAATTTTACCCAAATCCAATGGTAATTGGTATAGAATTGAAGAATCGGGGCATCGAACCTTGCGTACTGTGAAGTTTACAGCAATCGCTTAGTAATGAGCTGAATAGTAAGTAACCACTAAAAATAATAAAATAATTATCACACAATAGTTTCTGAAGTGTTACACTATGTCTTAGCAAAGTGAGGCAGATATCGTTGACTAGAAAAGGGCGTACCAAGCTTTTTCTTTGTGAAAGTATAGCACGATAAATATAATAGTTGTTGATGAGGTTGTTCTATACAAATGAATATGAGATAATGAAACAGTAAATAAGAAATTCTGCAGGCCGTAATGATTGATACCCTTTCCACCATTCTCCATTGTTAACTATTTTGATGTAAGTAGTAAGCCATAATTTCCAGTCAGCATGAACAACTCTTATTATTTGGATGGTTGCCAATAGTTATCTATCGTATTGTATACCTACTTCTTGTTTTTTTATTGTTAGTTATTTAACCTTTATATTTTTGTTTTCTTTTATGAGAAAAATAAACAGTTTTTAAATCACTCAAGGCCCAAGTTCACTACCATTAAACTTAACTAAATTTTCCTTTTCACCAGAACTTTAATCGCGCGATTATCTTACCAAGTACTAACAGATATACGTATTTGACAGAACATTTATAGTTTATACTGACATACAGTTTCTCTGCGATTAATGATATGATTGATCTCAGAGAAAAAGTTACTTTTACATAATAATATTTTACGCGAATGCCCAACATTAAAAGAAACTAACTTTACGGATTTTATCGTGTTTTTATTTTAACTTTTTAATTCCCAACGTTTTGGGTGTCCCTTCCGTGACCATGTGTGCTGTAAAGCACCCGAAACGTCGAAAAAGTAAAATTTAAACGCGATAAAATCCGTAAAATTAGTTTCATTTAAAGTTACGTTCGTTTAATTTTATAATTGAAGGAGATTACAATCTCAAGATGCTTGAATATTTGGAACTATTACAAAAAGACTTGAGATATTCCCAAAGCCATATTTTTTTAAGAATATCCGTTCGTAAAGTTTTTTCATTCAAGACTAGTTCCATTATCCGAATGAATCGCAATTCACTTTTCACTTTTTATGCATACCCAAAAGAATAAGCGTTCTCAGGCAATAGAGGTTTGTGATAGAACGAAACGTATGCGCGCGTATTCAAGAAAGAAAAAGTCATTTATTTGGCCATTTACATTACTTAGATCTTTAAACTACAACAACCAAGAAAGAAACACATTCGTAAATTAAATAAATATAAAAAGCAAATAAAAACACTAAGCCAACGTTAGATTATATAAAAAACGAACAAATAAAAATACCTTTTCATGGTGGGACTCAAGATGTGCTAGGATTCAATTCGATTTTTCATTTTATAGACATAATTAATGAACACAACCACAAGCATAGTTATTATTTAACTTAATATTACAGCAACGTAAGTAAAATCATGTTCCATAGCAACCAATTTGTGTTTTTATTTCTCGTTTTAAAAGCTGGGTAATTGACTTTCAGCCATTTAAAGACTACTTTTGTTTATCACCTTGGATCTTTGCTACCTTTACGCAATGCACTTATCATCATTGAAATCAAATGTTTTTACTGAAAAAATATTTTATAAAGAAATAAAATTTTGACCTTATTTTAAATAAAAAAATAAGCACACCATAACTTTAAATATGTATTATTGTTCTTAAATATACTTCCTGCTATTATTTAATGTATTTAATAAAGTTATTATTATTAAACATGAAAAAATTAAATAAAACTATTTTTACGGATTTTATCGCGTTTAATTTTACTAATTTTGATTCCCGACGTTTCGGGTGCTTTACAGCACCCATGGTCACGGGGAACCATGGGTGCTGTAAAGCACCGAAACGTCGGGAATCAAAATTAGTAAAATTAAACGCGATAAAATCCGTAAAAATAGTTTTATTCAATGTGTAGTGTTCGCGTAAATATAAGAAACCATTATGAAAAAATTAGTTAGCCGTGTGCAGAAATAAAACAGTATATAATACCTTATTTATTTTGATTACCTATTTTAACTCGCGTATCCTTAGCTAATTGATCTTTTATCTTTAACATCATGCGTTTCGCCAAAGTAATCGTAATTCTATTAAGGTTTTGTTAACAATAGAGAGATAGGAGGGATGAAAACTTCTTTAAATGTTAAGGTTGAATTTAAAGAAGTTAGCTAGAATTGGTGACGAGGAGTAGCATTTCCATGCGAGGGTAGATCCACCTGTGTACTCGCGAACCCGCCTGCCGAACATGGTGGGTATTTGCAAGTATTTTAAGTAATGTATAGAAGTTACTTAAAAGGGTTACATTCATCAGTAAACTGAATCAGGATAAAAACGAAAGAATTCAAATATATGTCAATGATAATATATTTTATACACTGAAAATCTTATTTAATTACATCTATTACAAACTTTCGTCATACACCCCAGTCATGGCAGTAACCTAATAAAATACTACCACCATAAGTTAAAAATGCACATGAACATACCAAGTTATATTTAATAATGATTCGAAACCATTACAAATTATTCAATAGTTTAATATATTATTTTACAAAACAAAGTAAAAATAACTGTGGAAAAAAGTTTTTATACGTGGTAGAGACACGCTGCAGCTATATTATGATTTTAGCACGAATGGGTCGGCTCGACCGGGGAAGGACCACGCTCTCACAGAGTACCAGCGTAAAATAATGCTGCTGTGTTTCGTATGGTGAGTGTAGAGAACTGGAGACTGGAAACGAGGCATCTTAGTCCTCAGAGGTTACAACGCATCTGCATTTTGATTCTTAATCGAGGATAAATGTAGATGTCTATGGGCCACAGCATTCATTTACCATCAGGTGGACTGTGTGGTCATTTGTCGCCCTTATTTTATAAATAACTGGCCAAGTGCGAGTTACACGTTTCTAGTAGGGGAGCCCTTTTAATTTTTAATTTATTTTAATTTTTACTATTTGTTGTATAGCGGCAACAGAAATACACATTCTGTGAAAATTTCAACTGTCTACCTATTACGGATCATGAGATACAGCCTGCTCACAGACAGACGGACGGACGGACGGACGGATGGACAGCGGAGACTTAGTAATAAACCCGTTGGTTACCCTTTGGGTACGGAACCCTAAAAAAATATTACCGTAATTTCTGCCTAAGTTCCCTTTTGACGAACCATAAAAAAATTGCTTCCCTTAGCTTCGTATTGTTGGTATTGTACTTGTTTCAATAGCTGTCATAAATCATTAAAACTCTTTTTTACTTATGTCTTATGCATACGAAATTTTACGTTGTACAAAATAAGATAGCTATATTATTTTCACCTTCTTTCTTCTACAAGGTTGTTGCCTTTTTACTCAGAGTAATTACTAGAAAAAGGGAATCCTTTAATAATAACAAAATTCTTTCAGTTGAACTCTCACATCTCGATTGATGTGCCGTTAGCGAAACAAAGAACGTTGCGATAAATTAATTTAGTCTATGACTATTTGAAATATTTTGAAATATTTTGATTAATCCGGTTTGTATAATACTTAAATAAATAAATCAATAAACGTTACTTGAAGCTTCAAGATGTCAATATCTTACAACAAAAACGTAGTCGAATAAGGCGGAATTTTGCACTATCGTGGTAAATTAAAATAGGTATATCATTAAAAAGGTCAACATGAAATCTACTTAAATTCAGCCCCTATATTTCTGCCAAATTAACTCTAGCCTTATTATGGGTTTCACAGAAAATATTCACTGTAAACATGGTTGCCAAGTACCCCTATGAAATATTTTATTTACTCGTCTTTATGTTTACCTTAATGACACTGGGTTTGCTTTGTGGAACATACACACAAGTTACATATGCCTACCGAAACCTTGCATGCAATCTACCATACGGCACAGCCTGCTAAGCAAATAGCAGCACGTTTTCAAAGACGTGACTCAATTTACTTACGTAACTTAAGAATATTCAACATAGTATAAAACCCAGGGTTTAATTGTTAAAATGGTATTGATGAATGAACTCACATTGTAACAGTAGTTAAGTTACCTTGTAAGTTAGAAAATAAAAGTAATAAAGGAAAAAGTCTTCGTCTCCTTCCACTTCAACCACAGGACACTGCTACGATAGTATAAATACTGCGGCACGACTGCGGTCTGCACCTCTTTTTTCGCTCCACCACAACTAATATTAAATCGATTACGAGCGTTTTACCCATTTTCCTCACTGTTCCCTCAAGATAGAATCCATTCATTAATTACTTCAATAATTAATGCATTAATTCGTTAATTATAGGCTGTCAAAAGTCTAGCTGCTGCTGAACACAGGCCTTCCCCATAGATTGCCTCATATTTGCCATAGTTCCCTCCGTAGCAGATGGGTTGACAACCGCAATTATTTATTGTTTTGAGTTCTTATCAGGAAGATACTCCTGTTTAATTTCCCTTGGTCGCCTTTTACGATACTCACGGGATAATTAGGATCCTTTACACCATGATTTCGAAATATTTTCATTCAAGCAGATATAGCTTTTTCCATGGTTCTATTTCCGTTATGCAAGTGATACCGAACTCGCTTATGTACCGTGTGACTGTCAAGACTTTTCATTTGGATGCTTAAATAATAATAATTTCTCCTAATAATAGTAAATTTTCTTTTTATATACAGATATAAAATAAAGTAATAAAAAATAAGCAAAACTGAGTATATCCATGTCGATTGTTGCCTAGCATTGAGAACGAAATCACTATAGATTAAAGACGTCATGTCTTGTGAAATAACTTCACACATAATACTACCGTATAAAGATGACATTTTTCTATACTGACCTCTATTATACAAGTACGCTGGACTGGCCATACACCGTGACATATTGAGGCGATTTGATTTTCGCCATTTTGGCGCTGATAGCAGAAGTAAGCGTCCAAGAACTAATAATAGAGATAGGACAATGTGACAAAATATATCGATAAAATTTTATATCCAGGCCTACCATTCTATTTATTTATCATTTTAATATAAAACCATACATTTAATAAATATATCAATTAATACTGATGTCTTAAACACCAGCTTTTTTTAGCTTTACCTCATATAAAACAAAAATCGACGCTGCGATAGTCTATCTACGTTTTTCTTCCTAACTATAAAACGGGGTTTCTTCCGGGTTTCACCATTGGATATGTTGTATGGTTCATTTGAGAGGCTTAAAAAGGTTCAATGAGTAGAAAAAACTGGAGTAAGTAACTAAAAAATAAAAAAAATATTACATTATTACAAAATTAGTAAAGAATTTATTGTTAACCATTCATTTAGTCCTCGTAATAGAGGAAATCATAAAATTGCCAAAATATTATGCCCTTTTCAACAATATATATTACAATTAGAATTTTAAAAACTTTAAATAACATTAAAGAATACCATTCCAAAAACCTTTGACGTCATAATCAATTTGCTTTTGACGTAAATTCACAAGTTCTATGCTTTTAGTCCCTGTTTTAGTCTAAAGTCAGTTGAAAACCTGTAAATTAATAAATTTTTAATAATTATCTGTTTTCAGCGACTTTCATTGTAGTAAACAGATAACTGTAACATAAACAAGAATACAATATAACTTGATATTGACATAAGTAGGTAATTCTAAAAAAAAATGTTTTTTATAAATTAGGTAAATCTCGCGACAAGCTTTTATATCATAAAAATTGTGTAATGTAATAAATTTGATGGGTTTGATTTAATTTAAAGTTTATTTTCTTCTTTCTAGACCATATAAATAAAAGGTCGTTTTAAAAATGTTTTTTTATTAACTATTTATTTTTAATATTTTAATATCGTTTGACATGTTTCTATGTTTCATGTTCATCCGCAGTAGAACCAGAGTAACCGACATAGTCAAAAGTATTAGTAAGCTGAAGTGGCAATGGGCCGGCCATATAGCTCGAAGAACCGACAACCGATGGGGAAGAAAGGTTCTCGAGTGGCAGCCTCTTACCGGCAGGCGAATTGTAGGGCGTCCCCCCACTAGATAGAGTGACGATCTGGTAAGACATGCAGGAAGTCAATGGATGCAGGTGGCTCGGGACCGTGCTTTGTGGCATTCCTTAGGGGAGGCCTATGTTCAGCAGTGGACTTGTGAAGGGCTGTAATGATGATGATGATGATGATGTTTCTAAGATTGTTCATTTCATTTAATGAGGCATTGTTGGTTTTTGATCGCCATCTTAGATCCGCCATCTTGAATTTTTTGTCGCCAGTAGTTGACCCTTTTGGTCCTTACAACATTTGTTCGAGCATCACCAAACTATCCCTAACCTTTGCCGAGTTATAACTCTTTAAAATTGGTATGGCGGCTATCTTGTTTTCCGCCATTTTGATTTGTTTTCACCACCGCTAGAATTTTCCCAGGGTATATATTAGTTAAAACACGACCCCGCTTAGCCGGACACTATCGTTCACCATTTCTTCGAAGAGATGAACGCAAATGTCATTTTATTCGTATTCTTTTCAGCGAACAATTATTTATCTTATTATCATCATTTGAATCCATATGTTCATTTGATATCCATATCATGGGGGTTGATAAAAAACATAGTCCGCCATCTTTGGGAGACGTCATTTTATTTTCGTATTCTTCCCAGCAAACCCTTTCATATAATACTAATTTATGGCAGTGTATAAAAAATAACTAGTCCGCCATCATAGCCGATCCGCCATATTGGATTTAGAATGACGTCACTAAGCTAGGCATACCTTCAAAATTTGGTTGCAAATTTTGACTCGAACAATTGACTCCAAAATCGTAATCGGGGACTCCAAAAACCCCGGGATAAAAAAATTACAGGCGGATTGAAGCAACTAAGTTCTTGACCGCCATCTTAGATCCGCCATCTTAAATGTTTTTATTTCCAGCAGTTGAACCTTGTACGTGGAGTAAACTATCCCTACACTTTGGCGATCTATAACTGTTTAAAATTGGTATGGCGGCCATTTTGTTTTCCGCATTTTTTAGCCATGGCCACATTCCAGCTCCATCATCAGATCAACTACCTATATGTCATAATAATATTGCAATGTCATATTAGACGTCTGCCATATTGGATTTAGAATGACGTCACTTTAGTTATTGTGTTTCGCTTATCAAGCCGTTTCAATTTGACTACACTCACCATAGGGGTTGCTGTGGAAATGATAAATCGCTATTTTGTAACGTCCGCCATAATGGATTTAAGTAATCGTGGATTGTAATGAAAACCAAACGTGTCACAAATTTTAACCTGATAGCTTTAGTGGAAGTGGGTGAAATATTGATTGCAAAATTCCAGGACACACATACAAGTGAAGTTAAATAAAAGATTAAAAAAAATTAAAATTTAAAGTTAAAAGCAACTCTAGAGAACTGAAAAGGATTAGATTATCAAAATCGTGCAAAGGAATTATTGCTGAACAATTTTAAAAATATTCCGACAAATTGAGAAACCCTTCCTTGTTTTGAAGTTGATTGAAAAGACAAGAGCCAGGTCCGAATATTTTAATTATATTATTATACCGTAGCCGCTATGTCAGATATTTTCGTAGCTACTTTTAACTTCGCAGTGAAACCCTAAACATAGCTGCCCCCGGGGTCCCTGGGTGACTTTCAACTTCTTCATATGGCCACCGGTTAAGGAGCAATTGTTGGTTCCGTAAGTCATTACTGGGTATACACACTTGTTTTGCTCACTTTTATTTGTGGTTCTAAGGTATACCTAGATGTGAGATTTATCGCAATTACCCGAACGCGGCCCAGCTAGTTGGATTCGACATCTGCACGACATGTGGGCGAATAATTCTTTACCACGTCAACGGATTTCGATGAATATATTCCTTTTAGTTCCTTCAAGCCTTTGTCGAAGTTGGAATTTTTTTAACCGAACATTTAGTCAATTACTACTTACATCCATGTTCCAAAATTCTAATTCTTTTGAATTCAGAATTTGCTCTGTAGTTGCGACGTAAGTGTATCTACTACCCCATGTCATCCCATGGGTGTCGTATGAGGCGAATGAGAAAAACTGAAATAGGACACGGACAGCACCGCCTTCCTAATAACAACAATTCAATAATATTCAAAAACTACGGTTACCAATCCGCCTGCCTACTATGGCAAATATTATATCCCCTATGAGCATGTCTTTGGGGGAGGGATGATCAGCATTACTGTGACTTTATATATTTTAGACTTTATTTATACTTAAACCCTATGAAACGAATAATAATTTTAGGAATGTCATCTAATAAATAAAAAATATTTGATCATGTTCTTTTTTATTATACTTAATCCCGAGACAACAACATATTTCTGTGATGAAAAAACACGGTTTCATTCGAACAATTGTATATTTCTAGATGATGTTGCCGGCAAATGTCGCGAAAAGGAATTTTATTCAAAATAGGGAATATTGAGGGGTAGAATAAGAAATGAAAATATGTGTGTGCCAAATTTTCCCCAATGAGCTCTTGGTTATTTTTATATATTCATAATATGTATGTTCTATACATACAATAAATTTTTAGAAAAGTCGTGTCTGTACATACTTAGTCACAACCGTCATACACTTCTACTATACTATTTAATTTTGGGACACCGCGTAATAAAAATTTAAATTCAACGGAGCGAACAAATAAACCACGGTGTTGCCTTCTTATATTTGTTTTAATTTTTAATTTCATGTCTTAAATTATTATTAAAAAATGAATATAGCTCAGTATAATTAATAGGCAAATAAACAATATATCATATCTGTCGTTCGTTTAGATGTATGTTAAGGTCTCCCTCCCACAATCCCGAGTTTTTTTACAAATTTGTTTCGTTTCTATTTACCTTCTAAATTATTTTTAAAGTATTATTATTTCGATCCATTATATTGTATGTAAATTATAAAGAAATCACGTTTGTATGGAAACTCGAACTTAAGTGTTATTATATTAATAATGTATGTAAAGAAGGCATAATTCGTGGATGATGGGTATATACGAGTGATTCATAATTTTGCTACGCCATACATACAGAGAAATATATAAAGAAATAACATAAATGAGCGGTTTCTATTAAAAGTACCTATGGTTGCGAGTATTATATAAAATTAAAATAAAATATTTATTTAAAATTGATTAAACTTTTTTTTTGTGGTTGAAATGAGTTATAAAAGATATTACTCTTAGAACCATAATGTTAGTAATATCATCAGGAGTCTTTCCTAAAAATAATGTTTTTCATTGATGCTACGTTAATTTTTTAATTTCAATATTTTTCAATATTGATAATTGCTCCAGTGCCACTATTTCATATTATCTTCCGTGCCGTATAGAGAAAGTATGGTCATGTTGTGCCTTAAATCATGTTCTTTACTATATTTCTACGGCTTTGTGTCACTCTACATTTTACAACTTTCACAAAATTTTACGTCGTTAATAGGTTACGTCTAAGCTCAGGCCACTCCCTGCACTGAATTTTTAAGTCAGTTGACTTACAGTTTATATTTAGTTACGTTATATTCTTTAGTCTTGCAATAATTGTCTAGACAAGTTTGCTTTGCTAGCTTAAAAATTTCTACATCCATATCCAGCTGCTCTAAATTTTTGCCATCGATTATATCAAATGGTTTAAATTTTTTTGAAGCCCTACACAATCACTTTAAAAATATTTTTAACTTATTATTTATTTTCTGACAATGCACAACAACAGTAGAATCACATAATATTATATTTTCTGTTATAATATAATCATCAGTATCAGTACATTAAAGTTGGAAAAACTTACTTTGCCAATATCCGCTCAATAAAATAAAATGATGATTCTGAACTTTCATATAAATTACATAATATTGAATTTGATATTTTGGATGGGAAAGCCAGAGAACTTGCTTCAATAGCTGTTTATGAGAAATATCAAATTCAGTCCCGTAAGTTACAACGACTTGTATCCACTTCATCCCGTAAACGTAATAACGACTTACATACTGAATATCACCAATTTTATCCCCGCGTTAAAAATGTTTTCGATGTCCAGTTTCCAAGGGATGAGTTGCCCCTTTTACATAAAGGCCTATAGTTTAATTTAACTCCTTCGGTCTCCCAAAAATCGTTAGAGACTGTGGCCGTTGACGCGGAGATTGCCGTTGTGATCGGGAAGAAAGATAACATCGTTAAAAGTTTGGTAGCTAAATAAATTCGGGCTACACCTGCATCTTCCCATTACAATCCTCAGTTCCCTATTTATAAGTCACTAAAGCAGAGAATAAAGGACAATAACCTCATTGTTACTAAAGCCGACAAAGGTAATACTGTTGTCATTATGAAGAATAGCGGGTACAGCCAGAAGGTTAACGATGTTATTCAAGGAGACGACTTTGAGTTATTGGAGTCTGACCCGACCAAAAAATTTACTTCGGATATTAAAGTGTATATAAAACAGTTATCATATGTTTTTCCCGATCACAACTTATCTCGGAGCAATCTTGTTCCAATGAATCCTCAAGCACCCATTTCATATGGGTTACCTAAAATACATAAAGAACATGTTCCTATTCATCCAGTTGTCTCATATATAGGTGCACCAGATTATTTCCTTGCTAAAAAATTAAACTTCCTCCTTCGGGAGAAATCTGGTTTCAACCCAACTTACAGCCTTAAAAATAGTTTAGATCTCGTTTCCAAAATTACGTTGATAGTCTTTTCACAAATGTCCCATCCCCTGAATGTTTGCGTATACTCGCAGATCTCTTTAATAAACGTCGTCTAGATCCCGGGGAAACAAATGATCTTCTTAACTTAACCTCTCTCTGTATGAAACAATACTATTTCCGGTTTAATAACCGTTTCTATCTACAAAAAGAAGGGTTAGCTATGCCCTCTAAGTCCTCTTATGGCTGACATTTTCATGGATAATTTCGAAAACCAACATATAGTTGTCAATCAAAATATCTTGTACTATTATAGATATATAGACGACATAATTATTTGCTGGACTGGCACAAGGAGACAACTGGATGTTTTCCTTAATAAAATAAATAGAGTCTACGATAAAATTAAATTTAAGCTTGAATTGGAACAAGATTGTTCCCTTAATTTCCTCGACTTAACAATAACAAGAAAAGAGTCGTTGCATGTTTTCCAAATTTACCGAAAGCCAACTCATACCGACACGGTCATCCCCGCGTCATCGTGTCATCCCTGGCAACATAAATTAGCCGCTTTTTATTGTTATATTAATCATTTGTTTACTGTCCCATTATGTAAAGAAAATTATTTAAAAGAGC
This sequence comes from Parnassius orleans, assembly GCA_029286625.1. Classification (NCBI taxonomy): domain Eukaryota; kingdom Metazoa; phylum Arthropoda; class Insecta; order Lepidoptera; family Papilionidae; genus Parnassius; species Parnassius orleans. The sequence goes on from JAGSMP010000074.1 coordinate 1,094,739, forward strand.
TTAACGTAATTTATCAAATTGCGGTCTCTAATGGTATTTTCAAAAAATCTCATTAACAATTTAATTAAAAAGAAAGAAAAGCATGCCGTTCGCAATTCTCTGTACTCGGTTCAACCTCAAAGTGTTCGTCGATATGTGAGCTGTTTGACCTGCTTAGGCTCCATATCTGAAAAAATAGCTAATACTCTTCGAAAGAGTGGCGTTTACATTGCGTTCAAAACAAACATTTCTCTTAGGAATATCTGTAATAATAAAGATAAGTTAGATATTCGTCAGAATTCGGGTGTTTATAAACTTGTTTGTGATGAATGCCACGCCGTTTACGTGGTTCAGACTGGTCGCAACTTCGAGACACGTTACAAAGAGCATTTAGCCGCATACAGGAATTGCAATCCCGATAAATCCCATTTCGATAACATCTCTTGGACACTGGACACAATCTGACCACTCCTTTAAAGTCTTACATACTTGTAATAAAGGGCTGCGACTATGTGTGCTGGAGCAGTTGGAGATATTGAAAAATAAAAATAGTAATGTTGCACTGCTGAATGAACAAACAAATGTTTCTATCTCACCTCTCTTAAACCTGCTCTCTAATAACGGACAGCCTCGCAATATGGTCGTTAGTCACGTTTACAGTGATCAGCGATTAGTTGCGTGGTTGGAAGGTAGGCGGGCGTTTCACAGCGGTTTGTTATTAATTTAATAGCAGGCGGCTGCGTATGTCAGGTGGTGATTGGTCGCATGTTTTATCGCATGACGCGGTCGCTCGCTACTTAAGTGGAGAGCGGTTGCGTCGGCGAGTCTTATAACTAGCAGCTGTTTTGGCGCGCCGTTCACTTAGCGGTCAGCCACCATAGAGTCTACTACACCTGAAGATGCCTCATGTATGTCGTATTGTCGTCGGTGGTGTGTGGTGGTGGTGGGAGTAGTGGTGCTGGGATTAGTGGTGACGGGGATAGTGCACGCAATTGAGGGAGGACGAGAGGTGCTCTTCAACCTACGTAAGACACATCATTTTAATTTATTGAGCGGATATTGGCAAAGTAAATTTTTCCAACTTTAATATAATGGATTTGGCTTAGTTGCTATTACATAAACATGTACAATAAGAATTATTATATTATGTCTATATGTTATGCACAACATTGATATCGTCCCTATTCAATCTATTTATGGACAGTTGTTTGGAAAATTTGAAAGTTTAAGAATGCGGGTTAAGAATGGGTGAGCTAACCGTCAAATGCCTTTTGTACGCCGATGATCAAATCATACTTGCGTCGTCGGCGGCCGAGTTGCAAATGATGGTTACATTAATGAACAGGTTATTAAAAGAAAAGGGAATGAAAGTGAACGCAAGTAAGACGAAAGTTATGGATTTTGAAAGAGAAGAAAGTAAAACTGTATGTGAGATAAGAATAGAAGGGGAGTTGGTCGAGCAAGTAGATGAGTTTGTGTATTTGGGATGTGTATTTAGCAGAGATGAACGAGTGAACGCAGGAAATAGAGTGAATGGAGTTCTACACTCTATTTTGGGAAGTCAGAATGTGTCCAAAAAGGCACGTATGGCAATTCACAATGCTGTGTTAGTCCCTACTTTAATGTATGGTAGTGAAAGTTGGGTGTGGCAGAAGAAGCAAGAGAGTAGAATAAATGCTGTAGAAATGCAGTCATTAAGGAGTATGTTAGGGCTGAATCTGAATGTCAGGGTGAGATGTGTGATAAGAGAAGAGTATGGTTTGCAAGATGATGTTGTGGCCAGGATTAAGAAAGGAATGCTTCGGTGGTTTGGTCATGTAGAAAGAATGAATCAGGAAAGAGTGACAAAGCAAATTTATGTTGCAGAAGTAAACGGCAGAGTCGGGAAGGGACGCCCTAGGCGAAAGTTTATCTACCAAATTGGCGATATATTGAATATGGGCCAAATTAAGAGTACCTTTAACTGACGAGCGTGTATGCGTAGGTATATGGATGTGGAGGAAGCGAGAGAGGTGTTTCAGGATCGTGCCAAATGGAAGTCCATAGTCGCTGCCTACCCCTCTGGGTGACAGGCGTGAGTGTTTATGTATTATGTATGTATATGTATCCAGGAATCAACCGTGCGAAGTTGGGGCCGATCGCTAGTTTGCTATAATCGCCACATGTAGTAAGAGGATTGACGATCGCCATACCATACTCCACATCAAAGTCGCTGCTTCCTATGACGGGTTTGAGTACTCTACATTTGGCAGTTAAGGAAGATAGTCATATGTCAAATCACACTATCCGAGGCTAGATAGAGGCAAGATCTTCCAGGTATTTACCATGGTCGGATGTACGTTGTATTTACTTTATGGTCGCCCGTTAGATATCTTTAAAATACATGGGGGTTTTTAAAATTCTTTTTTAGTTAAGGGACTTTCGTTATTTTTAACATGTCCCTTATAACTAAATAGCACAAAATAATTTATTAAATTACATATACAATAAACTAAGTAAATGATACACCATTTGAGCAGCATTGAAATCCCTAGGGTTAAAATAACTAAATTATATTTATGGAAGCTAAAATTCCTATTTCAGTGATAAATACAGATTTTGTATAATAATACACAAGTCATTCATATTTCTTCAGTCGTAATGATTTTTATTTGTTTACCGTTACCGTTACAGCCTATTAAAGTCCGCTGCTGAACATAGCCGCCCCCGCCCTCCCCCCCCCCCATATATTGCCTCATAGGGGCGATATTTGCCATAGTTTCGACGCTTGGCAAGCGGGTTGCCAACCGCAGTTATTTATTTTTAGTCGTTATTAGGAAGCTGCTGCCCTTCTCCTGATTTATTTCCCTCTGTCGCCTCTTACGACACCCACGGGATGACATGGGGTAATGGATATTCTTACACCGCCACTACACGGTGATTAGTTTAGACGTTTCTAAAAGTAAGTAGTAGCGACACAATTGAGGAAAGCTTCGTTTACACATATTCACTATAATTTTTTCATTAACAGGGGCATCTAGAAAAGAATAAATATACATAAATTTATGAAAATATTTAACTCATATTATAATATCGTATTATGCCTCACACGCTCTTCAATCAACAATCTTGATTTGTGTGTTGATGCTTAATATATTTGCATTCGACTTTCCTCATCATAATCGGATGCTAACATCTGTACAAGGGATGTCATAAAGCAAACAGATGTAAGTGCAAACACTAAGCACTCTTCCTACCTCATCCATGTTCGTTATAACACTGGTAAGATCGTAGTAAGACTGGGATGCAGAATCAGATGCATCAGATGGGATGCGGAATAAAAATGTACAACCTCATTTAGACCCGCAAACCAACAATTTGCAATTATACCTAAACGTTGACTACCGCTTTGATTCCAACCCAGGACTCGCGGTATAGTAGACGTTTACTACAACAACTTATCGGTCTTATCTATCATTAAACGGTCGTCTTGATGATACTTTCCTGTCAACCCCTATTATCTCTATAGATAAAAATCAATTGTTGTCCGTTAGTCTCGCAAAAACTCGAAAATGAGAGGACCGATTTTGATGAATTTTTTTGTGTGTTTGAGTGGCCTCCTGGATGATCTAAACGATTCACAATTGGACCCGGTAGGTGGCGCTGTTGTCGAGATCCAGAAATCACCCGTGCGAAGCCGGGACGGATCGCTAGTTTGCAATAAAAATTTTGTATTCATTCCTTTCGTACATTCATAAATACAAAACATGTTCTAAATTATAAATAAATGTAATAAGTATATACATGCGAACAAATTATGCAAATTATATTTTGTAAAAACGCAACTAAAGCTAATTGAATCTCAGAGCTGGCACCTGATACTGAAAGATATGAGATACCTACATAAAATAAAGATAAATTATACACTTTAATTATAGGCGAGGATGCGACGCGAACACATCGGTGCTTGTATTGCTGTGATTTGCTTTGAAGGGTAAGGTGAGCAAGTATAATTACAGACTCTGAGGCATTCCATCTTCGTCGTCAGGGTGGAAACGCATTTTGTAGCCTTTTTTGTATTAAGTTGGCTGCAGGTATCCATGGACTGCAGTACCCACTTACCATCAGATGAACTGTAAGCACGTTTACTTCAGTTTTATTTAAAAAAAAAACGAAAATACCAAAAGTACACGCAAATATAGAGGCGCTCACTTATAATGTCAATTTTACATTTAGTTATATTCTTGCGTTGGTTGAAGAAAGACTAATTTTATTCTATAAATACATAAAAATATATCCTGTATCCTGTATATTTTCAGAGAATTGAACATAAATTGGCTTTCAAGCTTTCAACCTTATTGCAATCAAGTTTCATTGTGACATACCCGTAATTGAATTGTAACCTTAACAGCATATACTTCACACGAACTCAAAGGTTTAAAGTGCTGGAAAAAATCATTTCGAATTGCTCTTGCTTGAGTCTCATTAGTTGTTGGCAGTAGAGATCCGAATCGATGGTTTTTCCCGGCGGTAAAAGCTCATAATAAACAATGCCCTTCCAATCCCACCATACACACAGCATCACCTTATTGCGTGTTAATTCGGGTTTCGCTACAGTCTGTGGAGCTTGACTACCCTTTCACCGTGACCCTTTTCGCACGTTCTTGTCGTAGTTGATCCACTTTTCATCACCAGTGATCAATATTTTCAAAAATGGTTCGGTTTCATTACGTTTCAATAGAGAATCGCAAATGAGTACACGATTCACCATACCGTACACGGGTACCACACGAGCGTTTCAATAGAGAATCGCAAATGAGTACACGATTCACCGCACGGTACACGGGCACCACACGAGCTCATTTAAAGAAACTTTCAGTGAGCTCGTGTGGTTTTGTATAGTCAGACTTTTTCAAATGGGTCAAAACTGTTTTGTGGTCAACTCAATTCCTCGGCTATATCTTAACTACTAATATGCCGATCTTGCTCCACTTTTTCAAAAATGGCATCGACTGTATCCGTATGAGGGCGACCAGAGCGAACTGCATTTTTGACATCAATATTCCCGGAGTGAAAACGCTTGAACCAACTTTTTGCTACTCTTACTGACGCTGCATTAGGTCCATAAACGCCACAAATTTTTTTTCGCGACTTGACTTTCTCGCATTTTTCCTTTTTCGTATCAGAATATATATACATCGAATTTCTTCGTTAGATTCACTCATTTTGGCGGACAGAAAAACAATTGAAAAATGGTGGGAAAGTGTTTTTTTACTTTTTCTTTTTCTTAATATCCTATATGTATTGACATTAAAACCAGCCAAATACAAACAGTACAACCAAAGAGATTTTTCTTCAATTTTATACAAAGAAAATACGACGAAACTTTTTCCCCGACCTATTATTATATATTTTCATATTATTATTCGCATAGTAATGCGTATTCAATTCAACAATTTTAGTTTTTTATTATTATGCCCCGATTTTATTACAAGTTTTTAATATAAAGATAGATAATATAAAAAGAAATATAAAAAAATCATCACTTATTAATTAAACGATTTTTTTGACTCAAAGTACTTATATTCACAGTTCTTTCCATCCATTCCATCCATCCATTACAGCCTATAAAAGTCCAATGCTGAACATAGGCCTGCCTTGTAGATTGCCTCATGGGGGGATTTTGCCACAGTTGCCACAGTTCTTTCAAAGGCTCCAAATTTACAACGGTGCTATCTAAAGAGATCTTACACTATTTTCCCATGCTGCACTTACATTAGCATATGTTAATGATTATAAATATATTATTTATAGAAATATGAGAAAACTATGATGGTTCTCGATAACTTTGTACCGGTGAGCGAAGTATAGGGCGGCCCCCCACTAGATGGTGCGACGACCTGGTAAGATATGCAGGAATTCGATAGATGCAGGTAGCTCAGAACTGCGCTTTGTGGCATTCTTTAGGGGGAGGGGCATGTTTACCAGTGGATTTGTGACGGGTGGTGGGGCCACGCTAGTCAGTTATTATGTAAGGTCCCTCGCCACGACAATTCAGGAACCCGCTCGGGGGTGTGTCGCTCTACCCAAAATATGAACTAAACACGTTCTTTTCTTCTACTACTCTGCTTAGACTTTTATTTTCTTTTTTACTAAAATATGTGTTGATAGATTTCACATTTCTCAAAATGATTTATTCCTCAGACATTCAGGTTTCCTCACCGTTTTCCTTCATCGTAGAAAACGTTGTGAATCTAGTCCAATGTGTCTAAAGACACGTGCGACTTCTGCGTATGGAAACCTAACTGCAGTAATATCTAACGTGAGAAGAAACTGGGCACACCAAAATCCTTTCACCTTGAATAACCAAAAAAAGGTAAGGCTTAGAACGTTGTTTCAGTCGATGGAAGTATAAGTTAAAAGATAGTTTACCTATAAATGTTAATCCACGGTGATAAATCAGCTAACTCTTTTTCTCTTGCTACGTTCAATATTTTATAAGTAGCAACTTTGCCGCATGGTCGCGGCCTTGACAAAATTTACTGTAAGTAAACCATTTAGGTCTGGTATACAGTGAAAAACAAACAAAACTATTTATATATTAATCATATTCTTACGAATATATTAAATACAATTTAAGAATGGCAAATAAGCCCCGACTAACTACCATGTTTATTAACTACTATTATTGAGATTTCAAATCCGTTACCTGATGGTAATACAACGTATCTTCTTAATCATAATAAATATTTAAAGTACTAAAATTTATTTTATGAAAATATGTATGTATCTTTTAAATTTATATTTCACCGCTTGATTGATACATTTATAATTCACAATTGAGTTTTCTTCGATTTCCGTTCACGACTTTGACATTTTCGATAGCACTCTCAATCCCGTTCGCTGGCAGGATATTGAAAATTTATCATAGTTGAAAATTATTGTTGAGCGATTCATGTATTATTTATAAAAGAATTAAATTGTAAGTAAAAGATCTCCTATGTATATCGTAATATTTTATACATTAATATATACTTGTATTCTCGGAAGAAAATACCATAATTTTTTTGTAGTTACTTATTACATACCGTATGTACTCTTCTTTCGTCTTAAAGCTGAGGAGCCTCAAGGAAGCCTCATTTTATAACGGTAGTAATTTTTTTAAATAGCATGTTGACGTTTCAAAACGATGTTTTAATTTTAATCGATGAAAATTAAAAAAATTATAAACTAAAGGTTATCCTAATTTAAAAAAAAAGAATTATCAAAACAGTTCCTAATTGAAGAAGATAATATAGCGTAACATACATTTCTTTGTGTAGTTGATTAGATGTTTTTACATTTCGACTGTATGTTTTTTATATGTATACAAAAAAAATACAGTCGAAATGTAAAAACATCTAATCTACTACAAAAAATTAATATCAATTTTACATCAAAAATGGGAAGTTCATAAGGACCTAATATTTTACTAATTTAATTCAGAATGATGACCTGATGGTACTTCCACAATCTCTGTTAAGTAGAGGCCAAATAGCGTATATTTGTTTGTTTTGGTTTTTATTTTATTTTTTAAGTTACGTTTCCTCATGCTCCATTCCAGTCATACACATGCTCAGTTATCTATTTTCCAAAGAAGACCGAACCGCAAAAAATTGAACACATATCGTACAAAATCGGCCGCGTTAAATCTTTCTGCTTTTCCCTCGGTTGAAGCTGCTAATACGTTCCTCACGTTAATAGCTATCATAAATCGTGGCGACTCGAGAGCTTTGTTCTCTCACATGCGTTAAAAGCTTGCCGTAATTTTTGCTGCATGGTGCGTTTTATTTTAAATTTATATCTACATAATACAAAACTTGTTAATTTTATGTATACTCATTCGAGAAAATATGCTTTTATTTTTCTAACTAATCTAACTGCAAAACTGCTACAGTCGTTTTTTCTTTGTACACCTCCACAAAATGTAGCTTTGTTTAGGTTCAATATATATATATATATATATATATATATATATATATATATATATATATATATATATATATATATATATATATATATATATATATATATACTGTGTATGTAGTAGCTGTGGCAGGTCGGTGGTTAAGCACTCGCTGTAAATTTCACAGTTTGCGAGGCACCCGGGTTTGATTCCCGCCAATGAAATTGTTAATTGCAATTTTAAGCGCTGACTAACCACTTGCTCGTCGGTCAAGGAAAACATCGTGAGGAACATTGCATGACTAAGTTGAAGTTAAAGTTACCGCCTATATACGTCCCACAGCTGGGCACAGGCCTCCTCTCATTTCTGAGAAGGTTTTGTTTTAGGGTAAAGAAATTCCCCAATGTGTATTGGCGAACGTCACATGTCTTCGAAATAATAATAATAATAATAATTTGGTGCTGAGCCCGTTCCACGTACCACGGCCGATGGTACGTGGAACGGGCTCAGCACCAAATCAGGCCGACACTATCGCATTCTGGCGCGGCCTGTGGTCAGAGCCCGTAAACCACAGCGAGGGCCCTTGGACGGAAGTTGTGGCGAGTCAGTGTGCGAGTGTTACGCCCATGGACCCCGTCATCATAACGCCAGATGACGTAGCTGAGACGGTCCGTAGGGCCCCGAACTGGAAAAGTCCGGGACTTGACGGACTGCATCACTACTGGCTGAAGGGGTTCGTGGTGTGTCACGCTGTGCTCGCCCGACAGTTTCAAGAGGCTCTCGACCAAAAGTCACTCCCGAGCCTCTTCACTACTGGGATCACTCATTTGGTTCCTAAAGACCGGGATTCCACAGACCCGAGCAAATACCGCCCCATAACGTGTCTACCTACCATATACAGACACTAACATCCGTTTTGAGCGCGAGAATCACTCGTCACCTGAACGCAAATCAGGTGATGTCGCGCGCTCAAAACGGATGTCGGGCGGTGGTCGTGGAACAAGAAACCACTCCTCATTGACGCGGTCATTGGCAAGGTGGTTAAACGTAGCCGTCGGAACCTCTCCGCCGCCTGGATAGACTACAAAAAGGCATTCGACTCGGTGCCTCATACATGGCTTAAGAGGGTCCTCGAGCTGTACAAGGTTGACTGTACAGTTCGAGACTTCCTCAGGCAGTGTATGGGGCAATGGAGTACGGTCCTTTGTCATCTAGGCGAGCGGATGACGGCTGCGGAGAACCACATGAGGATAAGAAGGGGTATCTTCCAGGGCGATTGTTTGAGTCCAATCTGGTTTTGCCTCTCCTGAACCTCTCAGTACCTTACTGGAGGACTTCGGGAGGGGATTTCAGCTTCGGAAAGGAGGGACAAAAGTGACCCACCTTTTCTATATGGATGATTTTAAATTATTCGCCTCCAGTCGCTCCCATCTTATGGAATTGCTAAACATCACTTGTGATTTTAGTCATTCTATTGGAATGGAGCTGGGGACGGATAAGTGTGCGGTCCTCCATGTTGAAAGGGAAAGGGTTGCTAACTCTGAGGGCATAGACTTTCTATGCCCTCAGAGTTAGCATCAACATAAGGACCCTTTCCGAGGCTGAAACATACCGATATCTGGGTATGTCACAGAACATCGGTATCGATGATGCGGGTATGAAGCAGTCAGTTTGCGATATGTTTTATGCACGCTTGACCAAAGTGCTTGTCCGGTGTGAATAAGACACACGCATATAACGGTTGGGTCATGCCTGTTCTCATATATACCTTTGGCATACTTAGGTGGACTCCAACTGAACTTAACGCCCTGGATAGAAAAGTCCGCACTACTATGACGTCCCATAGGATGCATCACCGAGATCGTCGATTATGAGGCTGTACTTGCCGCGGAAACATGGTGGGCGTGGCTTTTAAGCGCGCTTACCATGCATAATCGTGAAGTGTGCAGCCCGTAATTACTTTCTGACGAGATCGGATGATCCATTCTATAGGGACGTCATTTCTTGTGATAAAGGACTTACCCCTCTATCCTTGGCCAACGAGCAATGGCAAGACCCGGCAGTACAGAGCATTTCCGACCGGGAGACCGTATGGAAGGAGAAGGAGCTCCACGGGAGGTTCTACAAGGCTCTACATGTGCCTTTCGTAGACACAGTTGCCTCCCTCCACTGGCTACGTTTGGTGACCTCTTTGGGGAAACCGAGGGTTTTGTCTGTGCGATACAGGATCAGGTTATTAAGACCAACAACTATCGGAGATACATCCTAAGGGATGGCACCGTCGACATCTGTCGAGCTTGTCGCCATCCCGGTGAGTCACTTAGGCATGTCATCTCCGGTTGTTCGGCGCTTTCTAACTCTGAGTACTTGCACAGGCACAACTTAGTAGCCAGAATTCTACACCAGGAGCTCGCTCTGAAATACGGTCTCGTGGACCGGAAATTGCCGTATTACAAGTACTTGCCGGAAGCCGTGCTCGAAAATGACCGCGCCAGGCTCTACTGGGACCGGGCCATCATCACAGACAGGACTATTCTTGCGAATAAGCCTGATATTGTGCTGATGGACCGGGCACAGTCAAGGATATTTTTGGTCGACATCACCATTCCGTATGACGAGAACCTCGTGAAAGCCGAAACAGATAAGCGAACAAAATATCTGGACCTGGCTCACGAGGTGACCGACATGTGGGGTGGACTGCCGACCGAAATTATACCTGTAGTCGTCTCTGCGAACGGGTTAATCCCAGTCAGCCTCTCGGGTCATCTGAGGCGACTGGGACTCCGTGACGGACCGCTCCAAGCTCAAATGCAGAAGGCGGTGCTCCTCGATACCGCCCGCATTGTCCGCCGGTTTCTCTCCCTTTCCCCCTAACCCTCGGCCGTTTGGTCTCCCCTGCCGAGGGTTTCCATGTGGTTGGGTTTTTATTTATTTATGTATTATTTATTTATTTATGTTAGTATATTAAATATATATTTATGTTTATTTATTATTTCCTTTAAAATATTTATTCAGCCCAACCAGATGAGAATACTATATAAATACCCCAAGATAATAATAATAAGCCTTTTATTTCCTTAACAAATCCATATTTACATTTACAAAATTACAGATTTTATTAAATTTATTTATGTTGTTAAGGCCCCTTTTCGGGTATAGGCCTCCTCCAGTTTATGCCAGATTTTTCTATTTTTGGCCTTGTTTAGCCAATTTTGCCCTGCAATTTTTTGTATTTCATCGGCCCAGCGTTCGACCGGGCGACCTCTTGGTCTTGTTCCGGTCGGTCCTGACCATGTCGTAACTCTTTGAGTCCACCTATTATCTGATAAGCGTGCAACATGACCTGCCCATTTCCATTTCAAGCGCTGGGTATGTTCAAGGGCATCCACAACATTTGTTTTCTTACGAATGTTCTCATTTTTTTGCCTATCTTTCAACTGGATGCTTAAGATGCTTCTCGCCATTGCTCTTTGACTCGTTTGTATTTTGTTTCTTGTCTTTTTGTTGAATATCCAAGTTTGAGAACCATAGGATAAGCAGGATAGTAAACAAGAGTCCATTACTTTTTTCTATAGCTTTAGAGGTAGCTTAGATTTTAATACTTCTTTTAGACTCCAAAATTTTTTCCATGTGATATATATTCTCCTTTCAATCTCTTCTGTGTGCCTGGATTTCCTAAAAGAGATTTGTTTACCTAAGTATAAGTAAGTCTCTACATATTCTAGCGAGGCTCCATTTATTATTACAGGGTTCTGAGTGCTGTTTGTCATCACTTTTGTTTTTGAGGTGTTTAGTTTTAAACCTATACTTTCACTGACCGTGCATAACTCATTTATCATTTCTCCTAACTGACTTGCTGTTTTGGAGAAGAGCACTATGTCGTCAGCAAATCTAAGGTTGCTTAGAAAATGTCCGTTGATGTAAATTCCTTTTTGTTTCCAACTCAGGTCTTTCATTATATTTTGTAAAACAGTGATGAATATTTTGGGTGATAGAGGATCTTAGCTTAACACCTCTACATATTTTGATTTTTGAACCTATTCTATCCAGCTTTACTCTGCTTTCACTATTGCTATAAATATGTTTCAGAATGTTTATGTAAGTTGCTGGGATTTCTTGACTATTTAAGGCTTGCCATATGCTTTCGTGTGATATAGAGTCGAAAGCTTTCATATAGTCAATGAACGCTAGGTAGAGTGGTTGCTTGAGTTCTTGATGCTTCTCTATTATTTGCTCTAAGGTATGGATGTGATCGATTGTACAGTATCCTTTTCGAAATCCCGCTTGCTCTATAGGTTGATTTTTTCTATATACGGCTCAATCCTTTTGTCTAAGCATGTCGCAAATAACTTATAAATGCTTGGGAGTAAGCTAATTGGCCGATAGTTATTGACATCAGTTGGATCTCCCTGCTTGTATAATAGTCTGATTCTCGATTTTTCGAAATATAGTCTTCGAAATATTTTGTATATATTTCTAAGAAATAACATTCAGACTCTAAATCAGACGTAACGTGCCCTCTAAATTTTTGAGGATACTTTAAATCCACCAACACACATTGGAGCAACGCGACTGTCTAACTCTAACCGCTTTATAACTCTCTCAGAAATGAGGCTGAAATATAATGGCTGTAACTAACTGACAAAGTATAAATATTTAATATAAAATTCTAGCAAAAGCTTTGTGTTTTTTCTAATATTTAACAATCCTATGTAAGAATTTCTTCTTAGGCAGCGTTCGATAGCTTCTTTCTTTCTTTTTTTTTGACAATAGGCTACAAATTGCATTCTATGTGGCCAACACAAATCTATTTCATATGACTTTTTTATAAACATAAAAAGGCTATTTATTGAAAATTCCTTTCGTTTTAAACGAAACTACACACTATCACACGCCTACAGCCTATCACAAGTCCACTGCTGTACATAGACATCCCTCATAAATTGTCACAAAGTACAGTTCTGAGCTATCCATTGACTGCCTGCGTGTTTCAGTTCGTTACTTTTTTTACCTGACACGGGATTACCCGACACTGCATTTTCCAGTACGATCTATTTATATGGCCAGCCATAGTAAGGCTTTTAGACTTGACTTAGTCTACTTGCTAGTTGATAGTAGACAATATTTACTCTTTTTTTTAAATAAATTGGACGCCTATTATTATTACCATGTTTTTATTAAGTCACTTTCTAGTTTGTCTGTCGTTCCGGGTGGAATTTAGTAATTGATTTTAAACTAACTTCCCGATGAGCTGGAAACTTCAAAATTTTGAATAAAGCCCAATTTGGATGACAATTCAAGTATATGATAAAAAACGTGGTAATTTTTTGAAATATTTTAAAAAAATCAGTTGTTTTTTTTTCACATATTTGATAAGCCAGTGTTTGACTAAAATCTGTTTTGTTGAATCCTGTTAAATTTATATATATATATATATGTCGGAGCGTCTATAAAGTACCGGTTGGATCGAGGTGGAATTGAGGGTATATCGAGAAACCCCCACTTGTTTGTACAGTATAAAGTTCACTGTAGGCGCCGTGTGCGAGAGATTCCGCTTAAGTCATTCTACGAGTGTGGTCATTCTACTAGTGCTAAGACAGTGTCGTGGTTCTGTTCGTTATTGTAATTCTTCTAGTACAGGCAAGGAGGATTGGTGTTACTGAGAGACTGCCCTGTGCAACACTGAGATAAGTAGTGTTGCTGTTGGTTTGCATACTTTGGTGTTATCATGTAATTACGTACCTCACGTTACACTGGTGTGTGATTGTGGCGGAGACGTGTTACGGTGGTCGAACTGTAATTGCTCTATACTTAATGTATAGTGCGTTTACGCTGTCTTACTACTGATAATGATTAACTGCATAAGCAAGAGAGCAAGTTGAACATCCGCTCTCACACTTTTATTATTTTTAATAATGAATGCTATCCTGATATATTCAGAGATCGCAAGTGGAATCCTCTGTTGAATTCTCCGACATATATTTTAAAATAATATAGCGTTTGATTAATCACGTGCTCGGCGGTAATAAAAAACTTTATGAGAAAACCTGCAGGTAGACATGTGCCCAGCTGTGGAACGCATATATTCTTTTTTTCATACAATCCCCGTCCTTATTACAAAAGAAAAAGCTTAAAACATTTCTACATAAAAATGAAGAACATGGTTGTGGGTGCGATTCGTCCAGCTCCCACTGTCATGTTACTATTTAGTAACAAATCATTCCATTTTTTTGCAGAATTGATATATCGAACACACATACATAACTTCCAAATTTGAAGTTATTTTTTAAGTACATAATGGCAGGGGCCTGTGACAGTGTAAATATCCCTTACTTAAACATTTTTTACTGCTAATAACTGCATAATAAATGAAAATAATCTTACACAACATTATTAAAAATCTATACATACATATTTTGTTACACCATACGAAACATTTTGTAACGTTGTTAAAACAATTTAAGTTACTTTCATAGGGTTTCAAAATCTCACTGTAAATATAAATCTGAGAATTTTCGCATCGCAACGTTATGTACACTGTCGTTTTTTCAAATGTAAGCTCTCATTTCAAAAACCCTCAGACGCGACGACACTCGAGCACTTACATTTTGTAGTCTTTTGTTTACTTTTGCAAAACATAACAATGCGCTTTATGTGTACATATTCTGTTTCTATGTAGGTAGAGTCTTCACAGGAAAAGAAGTTATTTCTATTACACTTGAACGTAAAAGTGACAGGAAAGTGCAGAGCTATATTATAAAATAATAACGAAATCTTATTGCACTGGTTGAGATGATACAGTCTTACCGAATAAGTGTTTGAATTTTAAACCATAAAACTTTTGAATTTTTTTCAACTCCCTTTTATAAACTATGAGTGTTAATATTATGTTGACTGAGGTGGTGACTTTTTTACGTAAAATTAATAGAGTTAAAGTAGTAAAATTTTATTTTAAACATTTTCTCACATATCGCAAATATATTTCAAGATTATAACAAAAATCATAGGTGAAAGTGTTTCTTCGATAATTAAACAACGTGCTAAAAGACCACTGCAACAAGTCTGCAATTTTTTTAGTTGACATTGTACAAGGACAAGTAAAATTTAGTATGAAATATCTGTTTTCCACGTTAATTACAAACATCAGAATTATAGAAGAATAGGTCAGTGACATTTAGGTAAAAAAGGCAAAAACTAAAAAATTATTTAAGCGTAATTCACACCTACAAGATGTTATTACGCCCGTACCTATGACGACAGCAGATATAATATTATATGTACATTTTAGATATCGAAAAACAAAGTTTTATATGTATTTTTAATGACAATTTATCTAGTCGTATAACATAATATGATTGTTTAGATAATTTTACCCTCGATAGATAACCATTAAATTTAATACGAAATAATAATAAAAATAGATAATGGAAATGAATTGGTTTTTAATAACAAATTATTTGTGCACTTGTACAAAAGAAATGAAATATTTAACATGAAACGTTAACGAAGCGTATAAATAACTAAACACTGCTATGGATTCAAGTGCAAATTTATCGCTTCAATGAATCCCTAGAAGCTTCTCTAAATATTTATAACGTCATTGAATATTCATGGATAATTTATAGCGTACAAATTGCTTCGGATAGCCGAGTATAACTGTTATAATAAAGTAGTGCCATTATTTGTAACCCAGACATACGAGTATATATAAATTAAAAGAATTATATTAGTTGAAACGTTATAATCTTTTTTAATATTTTTTTCTTTTTGGTTAAAGGCTTGGTCCTCTGGTCCGTTCAATAACAACTATTTCCGGTTAACAATTTAAAGTAGGTACATAGGTACTATAAAGTATTGCGCAAACACAATCATCTTTACCTTTCCGAATTCGATGCAATGCGAATGCGATGAAATCGAATCGAAAATAAGGTTACATTTTAGAGACTCAAGGACCATCACAATGCGTTCGGACACTTTACGTAATATTGCTGCTAAACTAAATAATATTTAAGCTCACACTCTAACGAAATATACTAGCCTGTTACAAAATATTAGCATTAACAAGCATTCGATTCCTGCATTTAGGACGACTAACGCGAAATGCGACACGTTAAATAAATGGTGATGACTATGAGCTGTCATGTTCAGAATTTAATGGAACAGGCTTATATTGTTCATGTTGAGTTTAGTAAAAATTAAATGAATCTGCACATATATTTGCAAAGTATCTTCACTTATGCTGATAGGCGAATTAGATTCTAGCAATTTGTTGGAGGAAAATCCATTTATATTGGCAAATTATCATTTTACATTAACATTACTATTTAGAAGTTGTCGTATCATATCAGGAAATGAGCAGCGCAGCATCTTTCTGATAACAACTCAAAATAAAAAACTGCGGTTGCCAATCCGCCTGCCAAGCGTGGCAACTGTGGCAAATATTTATGGAGGAATCCTATGTTTACCAGTATATTTTTGAAAGGCTGTAATGATGATGATGATGAGGTTATCGTATTGTAAAAGCGAATATAAACAAAATCCTTTCGATGCTTACAAGGATATTCTATGAAGTTAAAATACAACACTAATTATTAAAGTTCATTCCTGTCAACCTAGGCGCAACTATTTCAAAACTATCTAATAATGAAAGTTTTAGCCAACAAGTTAGTAGAGAACAATAATTTGTCAGATGTGTTTTGGTTGCCACTCGACAAGTAATTTATATTAATTTTTATTTGACAAAACATTTTTATCGAAGTAAAGGTGATTAATGAGCATACAGTCCACCTGATGGTAAGAGGATGCTGTGGCCTTCTCACATAATCCACACCCGACTCAGAAAAAAATGCAGATATACTATCATCCTTGAGGGCTAAGATGGAATCATTATAAAAAAAGGTAATCGGTCCTCGTCGCCTACCATAAGAAACACAGCAGCACGTCATGCTGATATTTCTCTCTAGTGTTAAAGTCCTTCTCCGGTAGAGCCGGCCCAATCGTTCTGTAACCATAATAAAATGCAGCATCTACCAAGTATATATTTGTTATTTCTTGTTTTTCATCCGTCTTAAAAGTCCACTGCTGGACCCGAGTATCTCCCGCTGTAGGTAGGATTAACCTTAATACTCACGCTTGGCAACCAGATTGACTTTTACAACACCAGACGTTTCACACCTTGTTTACACGTGGTAGCGCCACGCTGCAGCTATATTATGTTGCTCATAGACCACTATTACAGACCTGGATTTTGTTATTGCACGTATAGGTTGGCTTGACCAGGAAAGGACCACACACACAGAATACCAGCGTAAAATAGCAGCTTAATCCTGCAGTGTTTCCTATGGTGAGCTTAGAGAACCAGAGAGCATTTTAAATGAAAACGAGGTATTACATCTTATTCGTCCGGGTTGACAACGCCTCGGCATGTTGATTCTTAATCATAGACAGATGTAGATGTTTATGGGCCACAGAATCCACATACCATCAAGTCGACTGTATGCTCGTTTGTCACGTTTATTCTATAAAAAAAAATATTTTTATTGCTCTCGTAAGCGAGATGTTTATACCACGATCTATTGGAAGTCATGAAGTATTTTTGGCATTTCCCATAGTCTCTTTTTTCTTCTCACAATCACTGAAACTTACATACCATTTTGTGTAAGATTTATTTACACAGCCACCTCACGGTGATATATAACTTGGTGGATTTATATTAGTTCTTGCAGTGCATTTCTTTGTGAGGTGACAGAGGAACATAAAACAGGATACGGGCATTAGCATCTTCCAAGAAAATAATATAATAAAACTGCCTGCCCAATGAGGCAACTATGAGGTAATCCATGTGGAAGGCCAATGTTCTGCAGTTGAAGTTCACTGGCTGTCCTTAGGCTGTAATTATTATGATGATGATAATGATTATGATAAATATATTTCTTCTCGTATCCAATAAACATTAATAAAAAATTTCTTTAATATTGATTACTCGCAGCACTATTTCTGGCAAAGACTTAACCCCAGAGGTACATAGTTTCTATTCCTTTTTTGTTAAAAAATACTTGAAAAAAAAAACAAAAGAAAAGATCGTAAATTTATTTCATAAGCATATTACTTGCCTTCGTGAACATTATACAACGCAACTTGTAATGGAACCGCAGCTAGAACGATAAATTGCTTCCGTGGACAAACAGGCGCCGACTTATTGACTTTTGCAATTCGAACCCAGGTACAGGATTCTACATTTCAAGATAAACGAATCCAAGCGAAAATAGGACTTCATATTTCTGCATACAGTGCATAATTCACTAGATATACAATTGAATGAAGTAAACTAACTATATATAACTGAGACGTGACGTGATGGTAGTCTGTGTCATTGAACTTGTAAGAGCAATTGATAAAGTTAAACTAAGGAATTTCATTTTATATAACTATTTGATATAATATATAAATTAGTAATGTTATGTAATAGCAGCCTTTAGACGTCCCATTGCCGAGCACAAACTTCTTCTAATTTCTGTGAGGGTTGTGTTTACATATACTCATGAGACATGAAAACGGGTCTGTCACATAAATCATAATAATCATTTTGTCACATAATATTATCCCTAGATTGAACTGCTAGCATAATGAGTTAAGACTAATTACTAGCATCTTTAAAAGTAAAAATGTGAAGTGGAAAAAAAATTAAGCTTTAAGGCTGGGAAAAGGAGACTTCACATGGAGTCGATTTATTATATTTTACTTTATAACACCACTGAGTTTATGATAAATTAGCACTTAAAATTGCATCTTACAATTTCATTGGTACCGGTGGGAATTGAATTCGGGTTGCTAGTTACTGTTAAATTTACGAGCACCGCTTAGTCCCCAAGCTACCATGGCCCTACTCAACCGTTTTTATTAGTACGATAGAAAACTGAAAAGAATCCTTTGCATGGTTGAGGACCATATTATTATTATTGTTGTAGAAGAGGGGTCAAAGTAGCATGGGTCAAATGGCTTACCTGATGGTAAGTGTCGACCGCCGCCCACGAACAACTGCAGCACCATGGGAATCGCAGATGCGTTGCCGGCCTTTTCACGAACAAATACGAGAGCCGTGTAGCTCGCCGTAAGATTTCATGGCATGGGAGCAAAACGTATACGATTCCTACGAGGACTAATGAAACTGGTAAGGAAATTTTATGTGCCGATTCAGTGAAGTGGTGAAGAATAACTTCGTAGTTTAAAAAAAATTGTGGACATGTAAAAACCGCTATACGCATTGAATTGACTCTTTCCTGTCCTCAAAACACTATGGGTAATTAGGAGCCCTGTGCACAATCACAAGACGTATGTAAGGCGCTATTTTACTTTTTTACTGAGACATAAAACAATTTGTGCTTGTAAAAAAATATATCAGCACCTATTTTATAGGTGCTGATATATTTAATGGAGCCAATGATATGAGTCAAATATCGCAAATAAACGCGTAAATTGTCAAATCTAAAATAACCTTAGTTTTGCATCGTAATTCTGATTTCATCGTACTCTAATTGAAAGCCATGTCCAGTATAAATAAGTGATAGATGTGCTAAGCATATTATATCAAAGCAAATCTGATAAGATTACTTTTTGCTTTTTGGTTCCTTTAGTATATTATATTGCCAAATTTCAATCATTTAGGTCCAATAGTTTGTAAAAATTAAGAAAAACCCTGACACTTACATAGAAACAAAGAAACCGAGGTGACTCTAATGTGATACAATTTTGCTAAATTTGGCACGGATATAAATGATGTTCCTAAAGTGAAGCCCGCGCGAGCAAAGCCGCGGGTAAAAATGCTAAGTAAAAATAAAAAATAAAAAAAACTCTTAACGAACTATCCCACCGAAATTTATCTCATAGTAGATTTAATTTTCCATTATCTACATGGGATGACTTGATACCTAAATAAGTCGTGAACTTATTACTATGCCGATAGACAACCAACATATTCAATTTGGTTCTTTGAAGTCGGCTTTTAGTTTTTATTAAAAATTCAATGTTTTACCCGTTTGAGCGGACTAAGAAATATCAAAGGCTCAAATGTCGTCTGAAGAGTTTCATTCTTACTTACCTTATTTTTTCATCCTAAGGGGTGGAATGTTTTCTCCAAATTTAAATGGGACTACTCCTGAACTATAATCTATTTAATTAAAAAAATCGGCCCACAATTGACGAAGATATCGAGTAACATGGTAAATACAAGGTAGTCCAATCACGGTTCTTTGAGCGGCGTTATCCGAAATATGCTTGTCTTTTATTACCACTTATTAGACAACCAACTTATTTCATTAAAGAACTTCTCTTAATCATAATTTTGTGTACGCAGTATCTAAGTTGGTTTTTCTTTAATATTATTTTGTACATAATATATTCAACCAAGTGATGCCTTTACGGTAAAACATCCTGATAATGGTCACTGGTTTGTGTATTTTAGTAGTGACAATTTTTGATATCGTTTTAACATGTTATCGTTATAAGTAATAATTAGCATTCTATTAGGTCCTTACATATGAAATTAGCGTTTTGTCGTACTGACCACTTTGATCTGAAATATCTCCTCTTTGCTTAAGAATTCCAAATTGAAATTTACAAATTCATTTAGCTGGTACATTTGAGTTTTGAAAACAGTCATTTTTTCCTCATTATTTTATTCTTTGGCGTCGCTTATTACCGCACAATGGAAAACATGAAATATCGGTATATTTACGAATACGAGTCTACCGTGGCACCAGTGCTGCAGAAACAGCTCGAAGGATGAATAATGTGTACGGCGCTGGTGTCGCAAAAGAAATCACGGTACGGTTTTGGTTTCAACGTTTTCGTTGTGGAAATTTCGACCTTCACAACCAACCCCGTGGACGGCCGGAGACCAAAGTGGAAAATG
This sequence comes from Parnassius orleans, assembly GCA_029286625.1. Taxonomy (NCBI): domain Eukaryota; kingdom Metazoa; phylum Arthropoda; class Insecta; order Lepidoptera; family Papilionidae; genus Parnassius; species Parnassius orleans. Next base: position 1,115,552 of record JAGSMP010000074.1, read on the forward strand.
AAGAATTAAAGGCTGCGTGGAAGCGGATCCATCACAAAGCACTACAGAGATAGCTGCAGGCTTCGGGATAAGTGATAAAACTGTATTAATCCACTGAAACAAATCGGGAAACTAAAAAACTTAAACGATGGGTACCTCATGAATTGAGTGAATCGAACTTGCAAACACGCGTCGACTGCTGTGTTACTTTGCTCAACCGACACAATAATGAAGGGATTTAAATCAAATCATTACTTGTGATGAAAAGTGGATGCTGTACGATAATCTGAAGTGCTCGTCGCAATGGCTGAACCCTGGAGACCCAGCTAAATCCTGCCCTAGACGAAAATTGACTCAGAAAAAGTTACTTGTGAGTGTTTGGTGGACTAGCGCCAGTGTCGTTCACTACAGCTTTCTAAAATTTGGCCAAACGATTACGGCAGATATATATTGTCAGCAACTGCAGACCATGAAGGAAGAACTAGCTGCTAAATAACCGAAATTGGTCAATCGCTCTAGGCCACTGCTGCTTCACGACAACGCAAGACTACACACTGCACAACAAACAACCACTAAGTTAGATGAGCTACAATTGGAATGTCTGCGACATCCACCGTACTCCCCGGACCTTGCTCCAACAGATTACCATTTTTTCCGGAATTTGGACAACTTCTTTACACACTCGGCGTGGCCGCCCTCATTATAACTTGACTTACAATCGATCTGAGTGGCCTAGCATAAATTTGTTTACTGTTTTTTGTAGACGATAAGATAAGGAACAATGTAACGTTTGTTATTATGACAAAAGTTGTGTGTATAACATTTTATATGAGACTAAATTTAAGGTCGAGCATATTTTGGCGGTTTTAAACAAACAACTTGAAATTGTGAAATGAAAATGTGAAAAATAAGGAATAGGATTTCGCTTCTAAAGGCCGTCTGAGAAAAATTTCCTTCGTATTTTATATACAAAATCGAGACAAGTAGTTACTAGGGCCGATTTTTCAAACCACAGATAAAATTTATTCATGGAATAATATCAAATACAACAAAGGGCCAATTTTTCAATCCTCAGATAAAATGTCTAATAACTAAATAAAGAATAAAATTATCTGTAGTTTATCCAGCCGATTTATTAGACGATAGCAATGCACAGCCGACATAGCCCAACGGATTAGTAAGCTGAAGTGGCAATGGGCCGGCCATGTAGCTCGAAGAACCGACAACCGATGGGGGGATAAGGTTCTCGAGTGTTTTTCATTGCGTTAACTTAGAAGCTTGAATTTTTTACACCTCTAAGTGAACGTAGACCCTAGTATATGATATTAATTTTACCACTAACCGTTCCTGAGAAGAAGGGTATTGTCATACAGCCGGATGGATAGATAATAAAGTGATCTTATAAGGGTTCCGTTTTTTTTCCCTTTGAAGTGCGGAACCGTGGACATACCCGACCCGCGATGCCGCCGCAAGTATAGACCTCTAAACGAGCATGACATTTGTTTGTAATAAGCACACAGATGTACATAATATGTAATATAGGCTGGCCCCCCCACTAGATGGAGTGACGACCTGGTAAGACGTGCAGGAAGTCTAAGGATGCAGGTGGCTCAGGACCGTGCTTTGTGGCATTCCTTGTGGGAGGCCTATGTTCAGCAGTGGACTTGTGAAGGGCTGTAATGAATCAATGAATGAATGAGCAACGCTAACTTCTGGGAGGTGAAACAAAAATATTACAATAACACACGTTGAAGCGGGACAAACTATTTTCATTTTCCTGATAGAAAATGGAATATTACGAATGAGTTCAACTTCGCGGTTATGGGCTAGTGATTATTTATTTGTGCAGTGTGTTTTAAACTCGTTTTATTTTAATTGTAATTTGATATATAAGCGCAAATATATCAAAGGAAAAAGAGCGTACGTGAGTTTAGTGGAAATATATAAACAAATTTAAAAAATAGAAATATTGATAGTACATAATAATAACAGTTTTACTGTATAATAAATGAAAATCAATAAATATCAAGTATAAGTAACATCTTCTGTCATCGAATGAAACTATCTATCGAATAAGCGGTTATCTTGTCGTCAAGGGGACATATAGGGTTATTCCTCCGGTAGTCAAGTTATTCTTAGTGTATAGTTATATCTGAATAGAACAACACAGGTCATCGGCGATTCGGAGGGGAGTAGCCATAACGCAGGCGTTCCCCTGTGTCAAAGTATAAGACCACGCGGTCCTATGCGTACAACCGCACTGCTCACTAGATTAAATTTAATTGCGCGACGGAATCGACGTCCTAAAAAAATGCTTAACAAAAAGATGGCGTTTTCTTTCATATGTAAGTAATTCTTAATGACATTAGTACTATTGACTTCTTTTTAATCTTCAAAATTACAATTATAACAAGAAATAATAAAAATTAAAATAAATTCAAAAATTAAAGGGGACTCACCTACTAGAAACGTGTGTGATGGTACGGAACCCTTCATGCGCGAGTCCGACTCGCACTTGGCCGGTGTTTATTGAGATTATGTTTTCTGATTTATTTATTACCAGCTGTTCCCCGCAACTTCGCCCGCGTGTAATTTAAGGTTTTAATTATGTTGCGCGGAACCCTAATTATTTTTCTAAAATATAAGTAGCCTAAGTTACTCCTTATAAAATCTGCTATTTGCCAATGAAAGTCCCGTCGAAATCGGTCCAGCTGTTTCGGAGATTAGCCAGAACAAACAGACAGACAGACAAAAATTTTAAAAATTGTGTTTTTGTTATAAGTACCGTATATACTTTCATATGCATTTAGTAAAAAGCTGTTATTTTGACATTACAAACAGACACTTCAATTTTATTTATTTGTATAGATGTATACAGGGTTATTTTGCAATAACCGGCCAAATTTGCAGAGAAGGTTCAGAATAAGTAATATAGGCAAATGGTGAAGAAAAAAATATTTTAAAAAATCTCAAACATTCTGTGCTTTTTATCTTTTTAATTCAAAATGCGTGGTAATGCGTTATTTTAAGTGATTGTCATTCATAAATATTTATTTTACTAAGCACGCTCATATTTGTAAGGGTCGATCGGTCAACAAAAACGTTTTGAATTGAATCGCACATTGAGAAGCGAATCGCACGTGTACGCGTATTTGTTGCCCATAAATCACTTCAATTTGGGTTAATTTTAAATAAAAGTAGAAGCCTTATTTACTCGTTTATTCAAAAACTGCAATAACGGTATATCATTACATATATATTTGAATTTAAGTTTAAAATTTGGCTACTCTTTGAAAAATAACCCTGTTATGAGCTTTAATATAATATAGTTTAATATTTAAATTGCATCAAATTAAATATAATACAATACTTACGAGTATTAATACAATATATTAAAATTACTAAGTGTGAACTTCGACCATATTGTGTTTTTTATTTCTTTATTGCAGGTTCCCTAAAGATAAGCTAATATAGTAATAACAGGCTTACTTGGATTCCCACAAGAAAAGTGTCATTTGCTCAGATCATTTCCATACCTCTAACTTTCAAGTGTTGGCAAACAATAGAAGGCGATTGGTCGAGGGCACCAAGCCAACTCTAATACCACACTGTATTTAATCCGTATGCTTTTTATATCATGGAGAAGGCAAACTAGCGTACAATCAACCTGATGGTAAGTAAAATGTGGCCCATGGGCATTTACAATATCAAGTCCAACAAACCGCTTCAGATTGCAAACACGTCATCAACCCTTAGGACTAAAATGTAATGCCTCGTGCCACCCGTAAAATATTGAATAGGTACCTATGAAATGAAGCTCAGATTTCTCCACTTGTTAAATGTATTTTTTTTTAATGTAATGTAAATAATTTAATGTAATAATGTGCAATGTTAAATCTAATTTTCCAGAGCAATCAATTATCATTTACTCTACCAGATGACAGGCTATCATCTTACGATACCATTAGTGCCACCCTCACTATTACTGATTCGTTGACATCTGCATGTACAACATCAATTCGAAATAAGACAACGTTTAAGCGACGACAATAAACCTACACGATCTTGTACCACACACCAAATCGTGCCAAAAGCCTTAAAAAAGTTTATTAGCGAAGACTTGTTTCCTTCTATCATTTATCATTCACAAAAAAATGATTTTACAAATCATAATTTGAAACTGGCAAGAAGACACTGGTTTTAAAATTATATAAACATTAAGTTTATTTGTTAAATTATAGGTGATTATAGTAATAATAAGTGAAGTCCTATCTTTATAATAATATAAACGTTTTTATAATTTTTTATACCTGATTTCCCTAATCTATCGATTGAATTTATCGATAATGCGTATCAACAGTTGTTACAGTCACGGCTGTATGCCTGTATGCAACTTGTAAATATAGTTGCATCACTTCATTAAACTGTTATAACACATAGTGTATTATGTGTGTGTGAAATTGTTAGTGTAATATTTTAATTGCTACGTGTGAGTTTCGTAGTGACAGGCGATTATTTTTATGTGAGAGTCTGAGAAAGTGTGCGTGGCGCAGATTTCACCCCGCAAAAAATGACAGACAGTTCTGTATCGGAAAATAACGCTATGGCTACTCCCCTCCGGTACGTCGGCGGCCTGTATTGCTCTATGTTTACATTCGGTCAAGTTCTTTATATTTGATGGGTGACTTTTATATGAAGATTGAAAAATTAGGCCTTAATTATAAAAATACTGTGTATCGTGACGGCATAATAAACTCTGATAAACTCCGTCATCCCATGATGACATTAGCAGTCAACTGCTAATTTATATGGTCCACCATATATATGTAATTACTCTAAGTGTTCCCCATATCGAAAAAAGAGACCATGAAAATGATTGGCCTCCGATTAATGATGGTATTACCAAATCATATTTTATGCCAGATTTAATATAACTAGAATATCTTAGGCTAGGTAGAGTCCTGCTGAAGCATATCATGGCTGCAGCAGAAATGGGTCAGCTGAATCAGCGAAATACCACGCTCGCAAATAATACTAGCGTGAGATGGATGAGAACCGCAGACCCTATTTACTGGTTACCAGGAAATCAGAGAAGACAACGCATCTGCATTTTGATTTTTTATCAAAAGTAGATTTAGGTGCCTATAGGACACAACATCCACTTACCATCAGATGGGTGCACTTGTTTGGGACCCTTACTTCTATAAAAAAGATGATGACGGTGTAGTGTAGCCACCACAATAGTATATATTAGTGTTAAGGTAGAATAAGTTCGGATCAGTATAATTAAAGTTATAGAAGCATCAACACGTCTCTAATTCACACAAGACCTTTCCTACATATATCACATGGCGACCCTGCCAGGCGGTGCGCTGCTACAATGTACGCGCACCGCCGGGCTTATATAAAGAGAGAAAAATTAAAAATAAAATAATGGAAATCATCATGGAAAAATATATTATAACGGAATGGACGCAATACCGGATGTGACGAAAAACAAATAAATATGAATACAAGAAGAGCCACAATAATAATTGTATAGGAACTAACTAAAAATTAAAATATGATGACCAAAGTTCAAAATTCAAGAAACGGCAGATTAATTTTAAAAGGAAGTAACAGTTGTACTTTTGCAAGCTTCGTCCAGAAGAATATGAAAATTGAGCCACAAGAAAAAGAAGAAAATTTGAGGTAACATCGAATCAGCATATTTTCGTCATTTCTTTTAACATTTCTTAAAAAGTTTTAATTATTATAAAAAGTTATGTTTTAAAATTTTGTATTTAATATAATATGATAAAGTTGAGTTTATTAATCAGGTACTTCGATTTAATTGATACCTTAATATATTTATTAGTGCACCTGCTAAAAAATCATAATGCAATATTAAAAATTAAGTTACTTTTAAGCTCTCTTGTATGTTGGCACAAGACGATTTTATATTCAATTTTATACAGTTATTGTTTATTGTTATATATTCTTTTTATTACTGTGTCCTGCAAAACCGAATGAAATAATATAGTAGATTACATTTTTACGTACTTAAATTTACATAATTTATCATCAATTAATTTTCGTATGGTTAAAATAATACTAATGATATATTCCGCTGTTATTTTTTTCTGTAGTAAATTTTATTTAAATGGTAGTATTCAATTTTGAAAAGGTTTTAAATATTCGCTATTGTTAAATGTATTTTTTCTTCTCTAAAGGCAATGAACCTTAAATTTATATGCCAACCTACATAAAAATTAAAATTGTTCTTTTAAATGTTAAAATAAATGAATGTTTTGTTATATAAACTTGGTAGTAGTTGTAGTAATTTTTCAATAATCTTGTGTATACGAAAAAATAAACATCATATTTCTAGCAAAAGTATTTTATAAAAAAAAAAGCTAATGTATTTTTCGATGTATGTAAAACTAATAAAACTATTCACGATGTAACTATCTTAACTTCTGTATAAATTCAAAAATATTTAAAACTATCACTTTAAGGTACATTTTACTTTACTTGCATTCATATTATAACAGTTTGTACAAGTTATCTTAAAATTAGGTGTGAATCACACTGTGTGGTCATAGTTCTATGTAATCGCAAACGTTTCCATATACGTACTTTAGTAATTAAAACAAGGTGTCTCAAATCGCTTGCGCTGCTAGAGTGGGATTGCAATTTGTATTTTGATCTGTCTCTTGTTATGTGATTATGTTATTGTTACTGAAAATGATTACGTTGCTTTGACTTCTTTGTTCTGTATCTTAATATGAAATGCAATAATTTATTTTTGTTTAATATTGATTAAACTTTTAAATCATAAGATAACAGTTTGAATATCTAACTTACTTATGTGGATTATGAAAATAATAACTTCGTTCAAAACGATTTAGAAACTCAATTATATTATGTATACAATTAATTAACTTCAATTTTGTTGTGCCCATATTGTGAGCCTCAATCCCTGACTGACAATGATATACCTAAATATTATAGGAGACTGTATAATATAAATTTGTAAAAGATGTGAGTAGATTTATGGCTAAGTTACGAAATACGGAATTATAAATCAAAAATATTAATAGTGTAGTTGTGAGAGTAAGGTAAAGAAAATTATCGGAGGTTAGCATATCCACATACAATCGGCCTGATCAGCTGAGAGTTTGGAAAACCTAATAACCGATTAATTTTTAAACACTGTTCGGATTCGATAAAAACCAGAATGAGTTCTAACTATTGTTATTGAGTGAAATAAGAATTTATCAAGAATTGTATGGGAATATTGTCCATTATCTTGATCATGTATGTACGCGAGTCGTGTGCGTGAAAGTTATGATACAATTAAATAATAAATTATATGAACTGAAACGCTATAAATGTAAAGAATTGGATGAAGTGATATTGGTCATTGTCTTGATCATGTATGTACGCGAGCCGTGTACGTGAAAGAAATGACACAAATATTGAATGAATATGTAGCTAAAATGCTGTGAAGTAAAATGAAAAATAAATAATTGTTAAACAAGAATGAAGTACATAAATATATAAGTAAAAAGGAATAAAGAAAGTATTGAAGTGTGAAAAGAGATAAGATAATGAAATGAATACTATGTATTATTAAATATCGGAACTAGATGACTTGTCTTAATGATTAAGGATACGAATAAAAAATAACAAATGTTTGCGAAAATCAAAACATAATAATATTATATTATGTTATGTTACATAATTAAGCCTGATTATGTCAATTACTATAACTAATGTGACTACACATTTTTACGTGCCAAAGGGTTTAGCCAAACGCCCTCATAAATCTAGACATTATGCCTTAGATTATAGTTTTCATTTAGATATTCTTTAATTATGTTTAGAATAGTTTTTTAGGTTTGATAAAAAATAGATAACTTTTTTTTTTTTTTGTCGGTGGGAGGTGTAGTGTAGCCACCACAATAGTATATATTAGTGTTAAGGTAGAATAAGTTCGGATCAGTATAATTAAAGTTATAGAAGCATCAACACGTCTCCTAATTCACGTTAAGACGTATCAAAGGTTCAAAACGTTCAGTATTACGATCCGAAGTCTGCTCGATAATCGCGGTGATTACGACAAATATTCTATATTGTTAGTAAACGTCTTGCACGCTTGACACTGTTTTCTCCGGCCTTGGTCTTTATGTCTAGCATGAAATATGAGGTTGCTATACCGGCATCTATTTATTTGTATAAAAACTATTTATTCCTTTTCTTGCTTTTTATTTGTTTCGTTAAATTATCAAACTTTAAGAAAAATCTAATAATTTAATGAATACTAATTTATTGCTTTAATATAAATCTTTACGCCTTTATTAATACTTTTTACGCATTTGGTTGCTTGAAAGAGATCACAGTACAGCGATAAGGCCACCAAATTGTATCTTCTACCTTAATTTTATCTTTTAATAGTTTCTGTATCTTTTTGCTTTGTGATGTACAATAAAAGTATATTCATGTTATAACTTTCGCGCATTTAATAATAACTTGTTATCTACTGATGTTGCAAGCACATTTATATAAAACAATTAATTATTGTTAAGAACACAACAAAAGGCTACAAACGCTTTAGAATTCTAAACTGCTCGCGGAAGTCAAGAACTACTGAAACAGAATACCAAAACTGAGTCTAACAACAACCCAGACCTCAATTTATCGAAACAAAACAAACTTCGTTTTAAATAGCAACAAAAAGCAAGTTTAAATTGTATACAGTCGGAGTTCAATAGTTTCTCGTAATTTAAAGTCAAGTACCTACTAGCTTAAAAAAAACATACAAGTGCGAATAGGACTCGCACCTAGGGAGTTCCGTATGGAGTTAATTATGTATGTAGATAGTTCATCTATCCCGGGAATTATAAGTAAGGTAAGCACCGAAATTTTTTATAACGAATCTAGGGATTGATCAACAATCAGGTAAGATTGTAGTCAAGCACTGGCTTATCACAAAAAAAAACATGTGTGCAGTTCACACACATAAAAGGAGACCGAGATAAAAGAAAACACTGTAAACTGTATTCTATCTCATTCTCTCGCAGGCTAAATCATATAGATGTGTGTTTGTCTCTTTTTAGTGTCGCTTTTTCGTTTCATCGAGTTTCAAATCACAACGAAGTCAAAATCAAGTTTTCACTTCAATAAATAATAAAAAAACAGAAAGAGTAAGTTAGAGTGAAGGAAAATCTTGCATTGCAGTGAAAAAAATGTTATTCCATACATCGGCCTACATCACTTTCGACGCTCCGAATGGAAATGCAAGTTTGTGATCGTAAATAAATATTTTTATGTGATATACCTACAAACTAAAGATTACCCGATTTTTTTTCTTTACTTGTGCTGTGTGAACTTGCTTCTTGCCAAATTTCATGAGTTTTGTTCAAGAGGACCTACCCTATAGATTTTGATGAGTGAGTTTGCAAGTATTTTTCATTGCGTTAACTTAAGAGCTTGATTTTTTTACACCTCTAAGTGAACGTGTCTAGACTCCAGTATATGATATTAATTTTACCACTTACAGTTCCTGAGAAGAAGGGTATTGTCATACAGCCGGACGGATAGAAAATAAAGTGATCTTATAAAGGTTTCATTTTTCCTTTTGAAGTACGGAACCGTAGACATACCCGACCCGTGATGCCGCCGCAAGTATAGACCTCTGAACGAGTATGACATTTCTGTGTAATAAGCACATAGATGTACATAATATGTAATGGAGACTGTCCCTCCCTACTAAATGGAGTGACGACCTGGTAAGAGATGCATGAAGTCGATGGATGCTGGTGGCTAAGGACAGTGCTTTATGACTATCCTTGTGTTTTCTTATGTTCAGCAGTGGAGTTGTAAAGGTCTGTAATGTTAATGATGATGATGATAAATCGATGTACCGGTCATTATTGTTAATGCATTGATACCTCTTAAAAACAATTGAGCGATAAAAAATTATGTATACTCAATAAGGTCTTGTCGGTATTACCAAAAGAAGACACCGTCATCGGAATAACTTAAATATTTGAGTTCCATTAATGGATACAACATCAATTCATAGCGGAATGTGGAGCTTAATTATGACGCCCGTCGAGGAAGATATTAAACAGAAATATTCTGCATTGCTTAAAATTAAACGACTATACTAACAATTTAAAATGTTTAAGCTATTTGTAAAATGAGATAACCCCTTTATAGATGGATATAATCTGCTCAAGTTGATTGCCAGCAAAATAATACAGAAGATATGTTTTCTTCGCCGTTTTACTTTACGTGGTAAATAAAACAATTTCAGTATTGCCGGCGGGTATCTCGCTTGAGTTGCTCGCGTACTTTGAAATTTACGGCAATCGCAGATCCCTTGTGCTTTCACGGCTCTTTTAAAATCTATTAACTGTCTGGTCTACACACAACTAAAGCAGCCCAAGTAAATTCTTAGCTCTACAATAAGCTCCATATAACTTTAGACAGAAGTTAATGGATGCCGGTGGCTATGGACCGTGTTTTGTGGCATACTTTGGGGGAGGCCTATGTTCAGCAGTGGTCTTGTGAAGGGCTGTAATGAATGAATAGATGAATGAACTTTAAAGATGCTCCATTGTGAGCCTCATGTGCTTAATCAATAATTTGTGATATGGTGTGTACATACATACATACATTCTATAATCTCGGATTGAGCCCACGCTTCTAAAGATTTTTTAAGGTTACGGTGACAAATTAACTCGCAGTTCACTTGATGGTAAGTGGTTGCAGTGATCCATAGACATCTACGTCTATCATTGATAAAAAGTCAAAATTCAGATGCTTTGTCATCCCCGTGGAACTAGATAGATTGCCTCGTTATTTACTATACGAGAAACAGGATCATCATTGTACTTCTATTTTAATTTATTATCTTGTGTGAGTGTGGACTTTCCCTTAGGTACCTATTCGAATACTGCGGCAGTAGAGCTCTCATATGTGAAAAATGTGTTATTTGGTTGCTATACAGCTCGCATTTCACTTGATGACTATACGAAGGTGGTCAAATTTAGATATAAAAATTATATTATGTCGCTTTGAGTGAAATTATTAATAAACAATTACCATGTTAGCGAACTGACTGAGGGGTTTAAATATAATATTCATGCTTATATACAATGTGGTCATATTCAGTCAGTCATAGTAAATTTTTAGCAGTTTAGCAGTGAAGTATAAAGAAAAAATTAACATTCTAGCACATATTACATATTATTTCAGTAAGTGTTAACATAATACTTGAGTAGGAAAATTTCAGATTATTATTTGAGCGAATGCGTATCAGAAGATTTTAAAGAAATAAGTATCAGAAGAAAAGCGCCTTTATGACAATGCTCTACAATAATAATGTCCTCCAGAACGAATTTCAGACACGGCAGCCAGTCTCAACTGAGACTAGTCATCTGCACTGGAGAGAATTCAGGCGCAGGACCAACAACTTTGCGTGCTTACCGAGGCACGGTGGTAAAACACTGCCAAGTTACTGACTCCGGGCTGCTACAAGAGAATTTCTTGACAGAATAATGCAATAACTGATTTTGGCCCGACCCGGGATTTGAACGCTCGGCCTTTGAACCACTTGGGACCTCATGATCAGCATTCATGCTTACGGTCACTATAGGCAGTCAAATACCTCGTTGCTCTCTGCCAATACCCTGTAAAATTTATGTCAGTTTCCAGTGACCCAAAAAGCTGGCAGATACTTTGAACGGCGGATTAGCCTCGGGATACAACGATGCAACTTAGCCAGTCTTCTGGGTACGCTATCAACAGACAGCAGCGATTTAGCGATTTAATTCAGTCATACGTGTATAATTTAGTAATTACATTTTTATTTTTATTAGTAGAATATTATAGTTAGTAGATTACTATTTACAGTATTATCCCAATTAATATAACAAAAGCTTCAATATTAAAAATAATTGGAAAGTCCAAAAGTGCACACCTCGAACGCTCGTGTAATGTTTTGAATAATGAATTTACTTTTATTAATTACCGAAACACGTAATTCGTTTAAAGCTACAAAAAAAATCTATCTGTTTAATTAACACGATTTTTTTAGCATGGCAGATAGCAACGTCGGGAAAGCGAGAATTTTAGGTAGGCTAGTTTTTAGATATGCCTTCTCTCTCACTCTTCCGGCCAGCATACGGGCTAGCTGACTGGCGGTGTAGGTTGAGTACATTAGTGCGCATCGTCGTATGAAAAGGAGAGCAGTGATGATGATAATGATGATGATAATTATCAAGATGCTTAAGTTTTTTGTGATACAATTATGGATTAAAAACTCTTCACCTCATTTAAATTTTCATGTAACGACCAGAGCTATAATATAAAATAATATAATAACTATAGATGGATATATAAAATCTTAATCTCAAGATTAATTATTTTCTTCATTTTATGAAACAATAAACTTACTATATCAATACACAAATTAATTTAATGGTTTTCGGTCCTTTTTCGGAAATCTATTTGGCAACTATTTCTTTGTCAACCAAAATAATACCGCATCACATTTTTCACTTTTAAATCGCTCTGGCTAATAGTTTAACGGTGGAATTATTATTTGGCAAATTAATTTTGGAATTGTCTATACTTAAATTTATATATATATATATTTAGTACATTGTACTAAAATTTGAGCCGTACCAAAATATTTTGAAAAAAAATTTTTTTATTAAAATTAGCGTCTGTCACATGGTACGCTATGATGAAAATGTTTGGCAATATATTTATGTTTTGAAAAGCTAAATAAATTTAATGAAAAAAAAATCATTCTTAAAATTATTTGAATAATTATTATTTTAGCTCCACAGCTACGATGCGCACTAATGTACTCAACCACCACCGCCAGCCAGCTAGCCCGTATGCTGGCCGGGAGAGTGAGAGAGCATATCTAAAAACTAACCTACCTGAAATGCTATCTCGAAAACGTCGCTAGACGATTTTGACTGCTTGATACCGGTGATTTGTATTTTGCTACCGAAAAAAATTGTCAAATAATTAATAATAGAAAAAAATATTAATGAACGGGACGGTTTACAATAGTGATATTCAAAAGACTTCTTTACTTACTTACTGACTTATGGATTAAAATCTAAAGCTAATAAAAAAAATCAAAGTGATAAGTTCAGTTTTCTTGTTCACATCCATACCGACCACCTGACCAAGTGAAATTATTTTCGACTAACTTTTTTTAAATAATAATCGAAATAAATAATCTTATAACTACGTCAGAAGTATTAACAGAAATCTTCTCTTGCTACGAGTATTGGTGTACTTTTTTATTATATGTATAAGTGCAGTATAAAGCTGGTGGAAGTGATTTAAGTTGAGTGGATCGCGATTTTTTGATTGGGTGACAAATGATAATAGAGCACTACATATCCGCTTAGCGTTGGATGAGTGCAAAAGTTAAAAAAATTAAAAGTTATTTTTATTTTGTGGCCAAATACTCAAACACTACTCAATTTTAAGATGTCGTTAAGTCTCGTGGTGTCACAGTCACTTTGAATTAAAGTGATAGAGACAGCACAAGACTTAACGGCATCTTAAAACTGAGTAGCGTTCGAGTATTTGGGCAATAGTCTCCTAAATATTAACTCATAAGGGGAATACTTGCCGCAGTTGCTACGTTTGGCAGGAGGGTTGGCAACCACAATTTTAAATTTTCTAGTTGTTATTAGGAAGACGTTGCTGTCTATCTCCTAGTTTGTTTCTCTCCGTCGCCTCTAACCACTCCAACGGGACGATATTGGGAAGTAAATTTTCTTACACTGCCACCACACAGTATATTTATTCTAATATATAAAAATTAATGTTTGTTTGTTCGTATTTAATGCGCTGCCACACCATTATTGCTTGTACTTGCGCGAAGGTATAACCTTAGTAGGCATAGTAAAATTAACTTACAGTAGGTGGTGCGCGTATCGTACCGACAAATTTATTTGAAAGTTATATTTATTTGAAAGTTATATATTAAAGTGAAATATTTTTATTTTATATTTCATTTCATTTGAAGGTTTCACTACTACATGTCTTTTTGTTAGCACTAAACCACGAGAAGTAGGGTTAAATGAAAATTTTAGATGAATATTTTTTCAATTAAATAGCTAGGTTAATGTAGCCATCTATTTCTCCTGATAATGCCTCGTTTAGAGGCTAAGCACGTGTCGTATTCAGTGACGTAGCTACGCAGGTGCTAGGCGGGGCAGTGCCCTGGAGCCCCCAAGCTAAAGGGCCCTCGGCCACCAAGAACGACGTTCGAAAAATTATGTACTGTCCTAGTTGTATAAAGAATTTTCGAGTTTTAACTTTTTGGCTCCTGACCGCGGACGGCTCGAACTGAAATCACAAAAATTACTCCCACTTCCAGAACATAAATATAACATTGTTAAAGATAATTATCTACTTCGTTTTATTGTTTGTCCCCCTCTTCTATATAAAGAGGGGGACAAACGAGCATACGGCTCACCTGATGGCAAGTGTCGACCACCGCCTATTAACAAATACAACACCAGGGAAATTGTAGGCGCGTTGCCGGCTTTTTAAAAAGGAGTAAGCTCGTATCTGGAAGGTCCCTAAATCGTATCGGTCCGGAAAAATCGCCGGTGGTAAATGGTTCCACAAAGAAGTCGTGCGAGGAAGAAAACTCCTAGTAAATCGAACAGTAGTGGACCGCCAAACATACCGATGATGTGGATTTGTGAAATGCGTTGATGATATTTTGTTGCTAGAATTAATCGGAACAATTCCTCCATGTGGTAAATGCGATAGAAAATGCAAAGGGATGGAACATCTCTTCGTCTCGTCTTTCGTCTTCGTCAGTCGTCGACAATTCGAGCCGCTCTGCGCTGGATGCGGTCAAGTGGAAGGAGCTGGTACTAGGAAGCCCCGGCTTGAGCCCCGGATGAGAACAATATTCCATGTTAGGCCGAACCTGCCCCTGTAAAGTTGCAAGCAGTTTGCCGGCATAAAATACTGTCCCGCTCTGCTGAACACGCCAAGCTTTTTAGAGGCCAATTCAGCCTTCCCTTCCAAGTGACCACGAAATTGCACGTTATTCGATATGTCAACGCCGAAGATTCCGATACTGGCTGAAGTAACAAGGGGAGTGCCCTGAAATTGAAGACTTACGACAAAAGGGTTCTTTTTAGTGGTAATCATGCAAACTTGTGTCTTCTGGGCATTGAAATTAATTAGATTTAGTCGCCCCAATCCGAGACCTTGTCTGACAAAGACTCGACTTCAGACACAAGTTTGTTCCGGTACTCGGCGACGTTTGCCCGAGAAATATAGGCACAGCTGGTGTATAAAGCATCACCAGTGCACGTTACTGGCTCGCAACATATTATTGATAAGCAGAAGAAACAGCGTAGGTACGGTCCTCGTAGCCTTGTGGAACACCAGCATAAATAGGTTTGTAAATGGATCATGCACCTTCTACTACAACTTTGTTGCTCCAATCTGCAAGAAAACTGCCGATCCAGTCGCGCAAATTCTGGGGAAGCCCATAGGAAGGGAGCTTCAAAAGAAGCCTTTTGTATCAAACCCGATAGAAGGCCTTCGCTATATCCAAACTAACGGCCAGGGTCTCCCTCTCTGCCTCTGCCGATTTACGAGTCAGGTAAGCCAGAAGATCACCAGCTGAGCAACCCCAACGGAAATCATACTGGCGGTCACTTTTCAGTTGGTGATCCTCAACCTCATGAGCTGGCAATTCACAATGGTTTTCATTATTTTGGAGAACAAGTTTGATAGCTCTGAGCGGTCGACTTTACGGTAATTTTTTAGGGATCTAGTGCACTAAAGCTGTCTTCTTTGAGTTTGGAACTACGCCTAAGGAGAAAGAGTGCTGGTACCCTCCTGGGATGGTTTCTTATTTAATTACACTACCATGTTAAGGGGGAGAGTGGTTAGGCCTCTGCACCACCTGCACTTACCAGGCGAAGTAAACTTCTACTTCACGCTGGTTGTCTGTAAGGTCGTGGTCCACGTGGTGCATTCATTCATTACAACTCTTCATTTCATGTCTTACCAGGTCGTCACTCTATCTAGTCTGGCCCACCCGTGCGACAGCAAAAGCTGCCGTGTGGCTCTTCCACTGTTATGTTGTCTGCCTATATTATTAACTGTAATCTACTTCGTCATTATTTATGCGTTACATATAATACTTAGTAGTAAGTAGCTTTGCTTTACTATTCCCCGCAGTGGGCGACAAGGAGCTGATGATGAAGTAGTTTTGCACCTTTAAAGTATTTAGTTTAGTTTAAATAGGGCCCCAATTTCATTTTTGCCCCGGGGCCCTTGGTTACACGCACTGGTCGTATTATCGACAGTGGTATGTCTTAGTGGTTTTGAGGATAGTGTGGTGCTCGGATTAGTAATAGTACACTCAATTAAGAGGAATTTAAGAGATTAACGCGAACTTTAAATTATCAACTTTAACTTCTTTAATATAATGGATTTATGCAAAATAGATAACTAGGTGATTCTATTAATTATTATAATTTTAGAGAAACACAGACTCCAAGAAAATTCCGTGTTCCAGTGTATCCCAAACGGCACGCAATATCAAAGATGTATATTCGGACCTTTTTTATGGAATAAAGGTGACAAACAAGCACACAGTTCACCTAATGGTAAGTGGATGCTGTGGCCCATAGACATATACATTTATCCTCGATTAGGAATCAAAATGCAGATGCGTTTTCAGCCCTGAGGGCTAAGATGGAACGCCTCGTTACGAGTAATAAATTAAAAGTATTTTTTTTTAAGAACAAGCTTTTATTTAAATGCGCTAAAAAGAATAAAATAAACTTTTCCTTTAAAACTTTTACTATCAAATTATAACAAATTATAACGATATTCTCCTGTATCGGAAGGCGATTTACCTACATAAATTGCACACGGGCACATATCTAGATATGTAACAATTATTTGTAGGCCATACAAATATCACTTGTTGCGTGCGTGATTCGAGCCCTCAACAAACGGTTTAATAGTTTAGGCATATATTTTCTTTATAACTGAAGTTTTTTTTTTTTTAATTATTGCTATTTTCCCATACATAATTTGAGTTTCAAAGGTATAGACTATTTGTCTAATAAATGTCGTTGCCAGATAGTATGATGCGTCATCATACACGTCGTCTGTTTGTTGTGTCATTATACAAACGATGCTGTCGCCTGTTTGCCACGTCGTAGTCTGTTTCTAGAATCAGATATTTACGTGGTAGAGCCATGCTGCAGCTATATTAGTTGTAGCACGAATGTGTCGGCTCGATCGGGGAAGTACCACGCTCTCACATAATACCAGCGTAAAATAGCAGCTTAATGCTGCTGTGTTTTGTATGGTGAGTGTAGAGAACCGGAGACCCTTTTTACTGCAAAAGAGGCATTCCGTCTTAGTCCTCACGGCTGACAACGCATCTGCATTTGGATTCGCAAACGAAGATAGATGTATGTGCCTATGGGCCACAGCAACCACTTACCATCAGGTGGACTGTATGCTCGCTTGTCACCCTTATACTATAAAAAAAAATCAGGTAGGTCAGGAACTGCCTGAACATTTTATTTACACGCCGTCATTTCATGATTTGGCGGACAAAAACTACTTCAGCCTTATCTCAACCTACTGTCGCTAACATTTTTTGATAGGTGCTTTCGTATTTTTGACAAAGTTAACAGAAATCATATTTATAAATTAGTACCGAAAAAATCATGAAATGACGGCGTATAATGAAATGCAAAGGCAGTTCCTTATACGCCCAATTCTACGATCGGACTACGACACATCAGTTTGCCTACGGCAATTTGCAAGCCAGCGTGCGTATGCAAACCGATGAAGCCGTTTGTATAGTGACAAATCATACAATTCCCTGACGACATGTATTACGATCATCTCTTATAACACATATTAAATAAGCAACGTAGGAAGCACATGTCCATGCCCAAAAGTGGACTGCTGCAGAGATAAAGAAAAAAATACATTTTGGATACTAAATAAAACGGCAACAAATATGCATGTATGCTTGGTTAGCATGGTTTTATTTTGTATGCTATAAAAAAATTACACCTGCATTGTCCTAATCGTAAGTAAACCGTAACTTTACTATCACACGCAACAAATTTTAAAAATAATCAACAAGTTAATGTCCGACATATTCTTAAACTGACACTCAACCCCAAACATAGTATGTCGTGGAGGGATAATACGTCCTGAAACAATACAAATATTATAGATACAGTTTACAAGTAGGAAAAGGTTTAAGAAAAAAATAAATACCATTAATATTTTTCATATCAAATGAATCGTAGCGTCTTGTGGTGGATGCATAAGGATATCCATAACCTTATTCCGTTCCATATGAGGAGGATTTCGTAAGAGGTGAAATGCCAGAAAGATCTCATTGCTTTTCATAGATGGCAATGCAACCACACGATAGACGTAAAATACCCACAGACAGACAAACTGAGACAGCGGCGTCGATAGTGCGAGACGTTGTGGTAACTTAGTAGTGAATGTGTTTATAATACTGTTTCCACCAGGGTGATTACCACCAGAGAGCTTATGAATATTGCGTTTTTTCGTTAACTTAAATAAATAAATTATTAAATACATCTTATAGTCTACAAAACTGCGTAGAACATGTGTAAGACTAACATTGACCACGTGGTCTAGTTCCGACTACTAATGTGAGCAAATAACGCCTGGTTTCTATATTAAATAAACGTTTCTTATTCTCTTACAAACCGTTATACAAATTGAAACATAAAAAAACTACATATGAACGGTTTAAAATTGTCTCGTATTAGAATGTCCTTAGTCTTTTCTTATATTAAAACTATCGTATCGAAGAATGAAACGTTCCTTGAAAATAGGAATCGAGCATAAGTGACTAATAACTGTTTGTGTCGTAATATCTTGTCCTGTCCTATCTTACCGCATAGGGTTAATTTTGTCCGGGTAATAAACAATAGAGACATTCGGAAACAGAAATAATGCCTTCCTGGGCAGTTGATAGCTTCCGATTCCGATTATGCGGATGTTATCGATTTGATAGAATATGGACCAGAGGACATCACCATGCTAGAACATTTAATGTATACTTTGATGCAGCATCAGGACATAAGGAAATATTGGGTCTGGCTGATCTTCGAACCTATTCTTATCCAAGACTTAGTATGCAACTACACACACAAGGCCATTACTTTTTATTATAAGAAGAGTGCAAGAATAACAAACATTTTTTTTGTTTTGTTTATGTGTGTCTGAATTTTTATTACTGTTATTATTTTCTTTAGTTATGTGAAGAATAACTTAAAATTTATCATCATCGTTATCATAATAATTACAGCAACATCTATCTCTATCACAAGCAACAGATACTTCCCACAGACTGTCTCAAAATATATCCCATAATTGTCATAGTTGCCACGCTTGTTTGGCTGATTGGCAATCGCAGTGTTTTATGATTATTAAGTTGGTATTAAGAAAACGGTGCTACCCATCTCCTGTTTCACTTGCCTTCTGTCGTCTTTTGCGATACCGACGAGTTGATATGGAGTATTGGATTCTCTCACGGCCCCAGTAAAAGGTACAGGTACTAAACTTTCTTTTAAGGTTATAAAACTAATTTAGACACAAAATTCCTTTCAGAAATTTGTTTATATTTTTTTTAGAGGATAAGGGTGATTAACGAGCTCACAGTTCACCCGATGTTAAGTGGATGCTGTGGTCTATACATTTTTCTTGTCTTGTCTGGTCTTGACATTTACGTCAATTCTCTACACTCGCCACACGAATCACCATTATGCTGCTATTTCACGCTGGTATTCAGTGAGACCGTGGTCCTTCCCCTTTCGAGCCGACCAATTCTTGTTACAACCGTAATATAGCTGCAGCATAGCTCTACCACGTAGCTACTAATTATTGAATAAAGCCATAATGAAGTTCAAATATTACCTGTAACCACCATAGCCGCCATAGCCACCGTATCCGTAACCGTGGCCGTAGTACCCATGGCCACCATAGTAGCCTCCGTAACCACCATAGCTTCTTCCGTGGAAAGCTTTTGACGCCAGAGCTCCGCCAACGAAGCCGGCACCGAGCGCTTTAGCGCCAATTATACCAGCTCCAAGTGCTCCAGCGCCCAACACTCCGGCACCGAGAATGCCTGCGCCTAAAATTTAAACTAAATTCATTAGAAATTTTGAAAATATTTAATTAAATACATGTGACATTTTATGTTTTTTTTTTTATTCAAAGGGACTAATTAATTAAAGCTTTCCATTGTACATTCCTTGATATCTCCCTATTTTTCATAACTTTATCCATCTATTAATCGATTTCTCTTCTAAAGAGATTTAAAGCTCAAACACGTCTTATTTCTTCCTAATAGCACGTTGAACAGGTATTCTGTTTATTAGCATAATGTTTGCCTTTGTCAGTCAATAAACTCATTAAAAGTATCAAAATATAAAGTATTTTATTAATGATCCCAGTACGTTTAACCTTACGTTATCAATTTAAATAATCACAGCCAGTTAATTTAAAAAGTAATTTACATTAAGATCTATTACTTGTTTTGATAAATGTTCCACACTTGTAACACCGGCGGGGTATTGCTTGGCGACTTTTTATTAAAGTTTTTTATGCGTGTACTTAATACAATATTTATTAAAACACTAAAAAATTTAAAACTAAAATTGCCATACAGGGAGACAGATGGTAAGGTACTCCCGCGGTATAGTGTCATTTCAAAAATGCTGCTTGATTCAAGTCATATTAATAATACAATATAATATTTTAGTTAAAGTTTCGTATATCCGTCCGATGGTTTTGTCTGCTTTAATATTGGCTTCAGTCAGAACGTTGAGTAAATCATACCGATAAGACCGAATCCTCTCTTCTGCCGTGGCTGATCCATGGCTGAAGAATCGTGAAGGTGATTTCCAGCTTGAGCAGGCTGCAAAGCAGAAATCAGCGGTCCGTGCTCAACAGCGAGCGACATCGCGCATGCCGCCAACGTGCACAAAATAACCACGCCCAATTTCATTTCCTGAAATGAAGTAGTCTCTTTATGTTGAAAGTAAAAATAAAAACATTTTGACAAACGCCATTTTTAAGATTCTGCTGTAGTACATGGAACCTCAAAAAGTTTCCTTCTATCCGTTTGTTTTAGTCATAGAAACATATTTTATAGAATTTTTTTGACCTAATAATTTAATAAATAAAAACCCTAGAAAAGACTTTTTATTTAATCTAATACCGTCGAAAATGGTTCCTCCAAATAACAAAACACCGCACCTCACTTTGGACATTTTTACTGTTAATCTACAATAGTTATCTTTATATAACCTAACCATAGTATAGTTTATTAGAAATAAAATATTAGACCAATCGGTAAAACAATATGTCGTTTGATAATAAAAAAGTTCCAGAGAAAAGGGTATTGTCAGACGGACGGATGGACAACAAAGTGATCTTATAAGGGTTCTGTTTTTTTCCTTTCGAGGTACAAAACCATGGACAGCCCGACATGCAAGCATGACATATGTATATATATACATATGTGTGTGTAAGGACACAGATATCACTCCTTAAATATCTAAATAAATCCAAATTTTTTGAAATTTTTGTAAAGTTAAAATTGCGTTACGTATTTGAACAAATGTTTCTAGTGTGGATAACGTTAGTCACACGGTACACTTCCTAATGGTAGTAGAAACTAAATCTAAGCTGCTGATGAGCCAGATTTACGATTAAAACTAACAATAATATTTTTTTTAAAAAAAATGTTAATTGATTTAAAAAAATATTGCAGAAGGCGGTGCTTCTCGATACCATCCGCATAGTCCGCCGGTTTCTTTCCTTTTTCCCCCTAACCCTCGGCCGTTTGGTCTCCCTTGCCGAGAGCTGCCATCTGGGTGAGTTTTGATTTATTTATTTATTGATTTAGTTATTTATTTTACTAAATTGTAGGTATGGTATTATATTCGACATATATTTTATTTTATCTTATTTATCATTTTTATATATATTTATGCATCCCAACCAGATGAATGTATAAAACCCTCGAACAATAATACTTATTGTCGATAGTTTTACGTGGATGTTGTAAGAAGCGATAGAGGGAATTGTAACAGAATATAGGCAGCATCATCTTCCTGATACCAACTCAAGATTATAAAAGCCACCTGTGCTGCGTTGTCTAGGAATGAGTTTATCTAAATATTTCTAGAAATTTGGACGTTTAAGTATGTTTTAAAACCGTATATTACAATATTCTTTGTTTAGAAGATCTACATTTTGGATTTTTTAATAAGTTCATTGTTATTAGATACTAATTTATTTATTATGGTTCAAGTGGTAACATTGATATGTCGTTTGAGAGCCTTATTGAAAAAAGGTTGAGAAACCTTGGCTAAAACAAAAATCTTAATGGATATTTCATTAATGTTCAACATTGTCTTTTTTAAATATTTATATAAATACGTTACATTTTTTTTTGTCAATTTTAAGCTACTTTTTCCATTTTTAGAAATTATCTATTAATTTAGTCACTTAAAATAAATAAATAAAATACAATATTAAAAAGCCTACCTTTTTAATTAATAGACGCCTACCACTGTTAAAAACTGACACACATCAACTGTTCAAAACAGTCCCGTCCATGTCTTTTATAGGTCGACACAGTCGCCGAACATAAAAATTTACCGGTATCCTACCGTAGTTATGTCACTGCCCCACCTTAAGATGACTTGTAAGAAAATAATATTCCCATTATGATATTTAGGTAATTCCAGACTTTATATTCATTATTTATTAAATGTTTACATACCACACTATTATAAATTTACTTAACTAAATAGGTATTATTTTGTTTAGCTTCCAAATTATTATTCTGTAATTTTTTTACCAAAAATCTTTTGCTGAAGAATTGTTAGCTTATGTGCACGAAAGGGTTTAGCAAGAAAACTATTGAAATTTAAAGTTATAAAGTTTGTACAAAATAACTCTGGGACAAAGTCGATTTTTGCTACAGTGAAATATTAAAAATAACCTCTTTATATAAATCCAAAATATTCACACAGATGAAGACAAGCTAAGGTAGAAACAATAAATTACCTGCCTTAACGATCAACGTTTTAAACATGATTTAACAAATTATGAACATACCAATAATTTTTACCAAAACAATTATATGGTATCATCGCATTCGTCATAGTAGCCAATCGAAAGTACATTACTGAACATAGAACTCCCCCATAGAGGGGATATTTGCCATAGTTGCCACGCTTGGCAGGATTATTGACAACCACAGTTGTATTTATTTTATAGTTGTTATTATGAAGATGATGCTGCCCATCTCCTGGATTGTTTCACCCTATTAGCTCTTACGACACCCACGGTTCGCGGTAGTGGATAATTTTACACCGGCACTACACGGTATGTAATTATTATTCTATAAATTAAAGATTTATCAAAAAGTCAAACTAGATAAAGTGCATTTTGATAAAACGCTCTTACAATAACAATGCATGTCTATTTTTCTGAAAAGTGTAATTTTTTTTTCCGAAGCCGGGGCGGGTCGATTCATCATTACATCATCATTACAGCCCTTCACAAGTCCACTGCTGAACATAGGCCTCCCCCACGGAATGCCACAAAGCACGGTCCCGAGCCACCTGCATCCATTGACTTCCTGCATGTCTTACCAGGTCGTCACTCCATCTAGTGGGGGGACGCCCTACACTTCGCCTGCCGGTACGAGGCTGCCACTCGAGAACCTTTCTTCCCCATCGGTTGTCGGTTCTTCGAGCTATATGGCCGGCCAATTGCCACTTCAGCTTACTAATCCTTTGGGCTATGTCGGTTACTCTGGTTCTACTGCGGATATCCTCATTTCTAAGTTTATCACGCAGAGAAACCCCGAGCATAGCCCTCTCCATAGCTCGCTGAGCGACCTTGAGCTTCCTCATACGGCCAGCAGTGAAGGACCACGTCTCAGTTCCGTATGTCATCACTGGCAACACGAACTAGTTGTACAACTTAGTTTTGAGGTTTTGAGGTATGCCTGAAGAGAAGATGGGTCGTAATCCGAACGCTGCCCAGCCGAGTAGAATCCGTCTATTGACCTCTCGGTCGAAGTTGGACTTACCTAGTCGGACTATTTGTCCCAGGTAAACATATTCGTCAACAACTTCGAGCTTAGTGCTCCCAACAACTAGCGGCATAGGTGTGACATGGACATTAAACATGATTTTTGTTTGTCCATGTTCATCTTGAGACCTATCCGTTGGGAGACACTATTGAGGTCATTGAGCATAGTGCTTAGGTCCTCCAGCGATTCTGCCATAAGGACTATATCGTCGGCAAATCGAAGGTGAGTGATGTACTCGCCATTGATGTTAATACCGTATCCTTTCAGTCCAGTAGCTTGAAAACGTCTTCCAATGCAGCGGTGAAGAGTTTCGGGGATATTACGTCACCCTGTCTTACACCTCTCTGCAGTTGGATAGGTTTCGTACTCTGGTTCTGTACTCGGATAGCCGTCGTAGCCCTACTGTACAAACACTTCAGCACCTCGATATACCGACAGTCCACTTGGCACCGCTGAAGGGACTGCAGCACCGCCCAGATTTCGACGGAATCAAAGGCTTTCTCATAGTCCACATACGCAAGGCAAAGTGGCAGATTGTACTCGTCGGTCTTCTGTACAATTTGCCGAAGGGTATGTATGTGGTCTATGGTGCTAAAGCCTTTTCGGAAACCGGCTTGTTCGGGAGGCTGGAAGTCGTCGAGTCTGCATGCGAGACGATTCGTAATGACTCTCGAAAACAGCACGTAGACGCGGCTCAGAAGGGAAATCGGTCTGTAGTTCTTCAAGAGAGCGTTGTCGCCTTTCTTGAATTTACTGGAATATTGTTGCGGACTTGCGATTATAATTTAAAATTGTGTTAAGTTTTTAAACTGTATCTTAAGTTATTAAACATTCAATGATGAACAGGACAATGCTTCGGACATCAGATAATCCTCTTCTTCCATATCTTCTTCCAGCTCCAAGATCTTCCCGTCAGTCCTCAGTCCTTCAACTACAGTGTATTTAATGGTTTCGTTTAATCGTTTAAACCATACTTGAAAATTTTATATATTATAATACAAAACATACCGTAGATATACATAACATGCCATACACCTTACATTTTGACTCACAACCTCGTAGGCTCGCAGTTTGTGGGTCAAAATGCATAATATGAGAGTTAAGCAGTTGAATCGCAAGGCCTGGATGCGAATACTACCTAGAGGAAATTTTTGTGTCTATTCTATCCCCGATATTATTGCCTTAACATTATAGCTATGGTATATTTTACATCACAGTTTTAAGCCTTTATTAAATTAAGCGACTTCCTATATAAGTACAAAAAAATAGTCATCCTAGCCAACAGTCGGTAATGTACAATGTTAACACGGTTCGTATTTTCATGGCCACATGCACTTGTCTTATTTCACCAAAATCGTTAAAATTTAAAGCCTTATTAATATGATTTATTACGTTTTCACAAAGTAATAGTTTTAATTCATAGATAAATAAATTTTAAAAGGCTAATGTCTGAGTTTGTCCTTATGAACTTTAAATAATTTTCTGAATTTAAGTTTGATAATAAGGTTCTTCAATAATTCGTTATTCATTATTTTTATTAATCCTAATGTAGTATTCACTTGTGTGTTTTAAAATGGGGAAGAACTAAGCCCTGTTGAATCCACTGTCTTTCTTGGCATCACTCTCGACGCAAAGCTTCAGTGGGGCCCCTATATACGAGTATCTAAACTAGCAAGCAGACTAAGCTTTTGTAGGAGGTCTCATTATTAAACAAAAACTGTATAAAAAGGGTTATTATAATATAAATGAATACATGGTTAATACTAACCTCTGGGAATGAGGTGCTCGCTTTCAAGCTGTTTCTAAAATATTTTTTTAAATAGCTTGTACAACCTTTCATATTGTATAATTTACTTTTTTTTTAAAGTCCCGCTGGGTTTCTTGCTGTTTCTTCCCAGGACAGAGGTTTATTCCGAACCAGTGATAAAGTAAAAAATGACTTTCAATAAGAATTACATACAATCTATATTGAATAAAAAAAAATTCTATTCTATTTTTAACATGCGATTTAAACGTGGTCTCTTATGTAATTACATAATATGCGTTTTCCAAAATGTTTTAATGATTATCTCTATATATAAATATCAATTGTTGTCCGTTAGTCTCGCAACGAATATGGCTCGACTGATTTTGATGAAATTTGTCGTGTGTGTTTTAGTGGGTCCCTGGATGGCATAGATTTTAGGTCCCGGTAGTTGGCGCTGTTGTCTGAGATACAGAAATCACCCATACGAAGCCGGGGCGGATCGCTAGTAGAAATAAATTTTCTTATTTTATTATAAACTAGCTGGTCCCCAGCGCGTTGCTGCCGCAGAAGAAATAATTGTGGAAATATCGTTTTAAATTTGAAGGAGTTATATTGTTTAATTAGGAATGATAACACATTCATTAAAGTTGAATTATATACAACTTTCAAATAAATAAGTCGGTAGGTATGATACGCGCGCCACCTACTATAAGTTAATTGTACTATGCTTATAACCTTCGCACAAGTGCAACCAATAAGTTGACAAAGTTTTAACGCAATCTGATGAACGGTATGGCAGCAGATAAAATACGAACAAACAAACATTAATTTTTATATATTAGATTATATATTATATCATATTAGATACCAGACAAGTGCGAGTAAGACTTTTGCTCTGAAGGTGAGGGTTCAGTATAAACTTAATTATGAAATGTAGATTATGTAAGCACCGAACTTGACTGTAACGAAAACGAAAGTCGAATTAAAGGACAAATTTAGCTTTGCAGTAGAAAAAAAAAATCTCTCTTACAAAGGTCTACACCAAGGTCGATGCTTAAACTGTAAATGTAAGTTTGTAATGGCAAAAAACTTGTTATGTATACCAATATATACCAATAAAGATTTTCAGATATTTGTTTTTCCTTTACTTGTGCTTTAAGACTTCTTGCCAAATTTTGGTTATTTGTTTTGATGAGTTAGTTTTATCATCATCATCATCATCATTACAGCCTTTCACAAGTCCACTGCTGAACATAGGCCAAGTGGCCATAGGCTTTGTGGCATTCCCCAAGGAATGCCACAAAGCACGCCCTGAGCCACCTGCATCCATCAACTTCCTGCATGTCTTATCAGGTCGGCACTCCATCTAGTGGGGGGTCACCCTACACTTCGCCTACCGGTACGAGGCTGCCACTCGAGAACCTTTTTCCCCATCGTATGTCGGTTCTGCCGAGCTGCCGGCCCATGGCCACTTCAGCTTCGACAGTTGGCTCTTTCTGGCAGACAGATCTCTGGCAAAGACTTTGGAGCCCTGGTTCCGCTCGATCGCTTCTTCAATACGAGCTGTATTGAAGTTGCGCAAATCCGCCGCATGCATTTGGAGATTTGTCTGTTCAGTTGCCTGTATGCTGTCAAATCTGCTGAAGACTGCAGCTTCATCTCCGTCTAACAACCATGAGATTAAGAGTGTGATCGGAGAGTTTTGTGTTCTTCTGCGACGGGTCTTACAGAACTTAGCTCCGACCGCATGGACAGTTTCCATAAGCTTGTCATTCATATCGTCCACTTCATTGCAAACTTCTAGGCACTGAAAACGATTTTGTAATTCGAGCTGAAAGTTTTCGGGACTTTGGATTAGAGCACGAGGGGACGGAGCGTTGACTTCATTAGACGTGACCTCTCCAACAACGTTTGGTTCAGTGTGCCTCTCACCATTCGGTGGTCGCTGCCAGTTTTCACCCTCGCGATCACTGAGACATCACTGAACAGTTGTCGTCTGGTCGTCATAATGAAGTCAATCTCATTCCACTTTCTGTGGGGCCGCTTTTGGAAGAAAGAGTTCATCATAAAGTCCTCTTTCTCCATAAAGTCGGCCAGCTGCTGGCCGCTTGGGTTCCGTTGCCCTATTCCGAATTTCCCTACTTTCAGCTCACCGCTCTCTCTTGTGCCTAGTTTTGCGTTGAAGTCTCCCATTAACACCGTATAGTGGGTTTTGGAGAATGCATGGCTCTAGAGATATCCTCATACATTTCCTCCACCTCCTCATCTGGGTGCCGAGGTTGGTGCGTAAACCTGTATGACCTTCAGCGAATACCGTTTGGTGATTCTGAGTATAAGGTACGCAACCCTCGTCGACACTCCCGATCTTTAACGTTGTTAACGAGAGACTTGTGGACGATAAATCCGACACCTCCTTGGGACAGATGGTCGCCCTCGGTGATAGAATAAGTTGCCGGATTCGAGGATTACCGTGTCCTCCCCCTCTCTTCGGATCTCGGATAGTCCTATTATATTCCAGCGTAACTTATCTATCTCTTCTTCCAGCTCCAGGATCTTCTCGTCAGTCCTCAGGGTGCGTGCGTTATATGTTGCCAGGTCGAGTCGTCGTAGGTGGCAACCGAACCTCCACCGGAGATTCTTAGCACCCCCTGCCCCGCCGTTACCATGGTCGCCACCGTAGCCAGGAATAGCGGGGCCGCCGGGGACTGGGGGCCGTTTATTTGTGTCGTCGCTCATGGGGGGTATATTGCCATAGTTGCCACGCTTGGCGAGCGGGTTGGCAACCGCAGTTTTTTATTGTTTTTGGCTTTTATCAGAAAGATGCTGCCCATCTTCTGTATCAGTTCCCTTTGTCGCCTCTTAGGACACCCACAGGAAGATATGGGGTGAGTGGGTATTCTTACCCGCCACTACACGGGATCGATTGTAGTTGGGTCGATTGTACCTAATAAAATAGGTCGATTAAACATTATAACTTCAGCTTTAATCTCTACCTTATTATTTAACGTGGATCATACAAATTTTTAATAATCAGTTCGAGGATTTTCAAAAAAAAAACTAAAATATTTTGAGTTAGCGTTATTTTTCTCCTTTTTGTTCACTTTACGTCATCGTTAATTTAACGTTGGTCATTTCCCACTCCTCACAAAGTTCTGGTGAACGACCCAAAGTAGCAACAAGATTTATTAGTAGGCGCACAACAATTTACTGGAATATTGTTGCGGACTTGCGATTATAATTTAAAATTGTGTTAAGTTTTTAAACTGTATCTTAAGTTATTAAACATTCAATGATGAACAGGACAATGCTTCGGACATCAGATAATCCTCTTCTTCCATATCTTCTTCCAGCTCCAAGATCTTCCCGTCAGTCCTCAGTCCTTCAACTACAGTGTATTTAATGGTTTCGTTTAATCGTTTAAACCATACTTGAAAATTTTATATATTATAATACAAAACATACCGTAGATATACATAACATGCCATACACCTTACATTTTGACTCACAACCTCGTAGGCTCGCAGTTTGTGGGTCAAATATAATATGAAAGCTAAGCAGTTGAATCGCAAGGCCTGGATGCGAATACTACCTAGAGGAAAGTTTTGTGTCTATTCTATCCGATATTATTGCCTTAACATTATAGCGATGGTATATTTTACATCACAGTTTTAAGCCTTTATTAAATTAAGCGAAATCCTATATAAGTACAAAAATAGTCATCCTAGCCAATAGTCGGTAATGAACAATGTTAACACGGTTCGTATTTTCATGGCCACATGCACTTGTCTTTCACCAAAATCGTTAAAATTTAAAGCCTTATTAATATGATTTATTACGTTTTCACAAAGTAATAGTTTTAATTCATAGATAAATAAATTTAAAAGGCCAATGTCTGAGTTTGTCCTTATGAACTTTAAATAATTTTCTGAATTTAAGTTTTATAATAAGGTTCTTCAATAATTCGTTATTCATTATTTTATCAATCCTAATGTAGTATTCACTTGTGTGTTTTAAATGGGGAAGAACTGAGCACTGTTAATTAATACTAATTATATACCATATCCAGAGGTTAATACTAACCTCTGGGAATGAGGTGCTCTTTCAAGCTGTTTCTAAAATATAATTTACTTTTTTTGAAAGTCCCGCTGGGTTTCTTGCTGTTTCTTCCCAGGACAGAGGTTTATTGTGAACCAATGGTAAAGTAAAAATGATTTTCAATAAGAATTACATACAATCTATATTGAATAAAAAATATTCTATTCTATTTTTACCATGCGATTTAAACGTGGTCTCTTATGTAATTACATAATATGCGTTTTCAAAAATGTTTCAATGATAATCTCTATGTATAAAAATCAATTGTTGTCCGTTAGTCTCGCTTAAACGAAAATGGCTCGACTGATTTTTATGAAATTTTTCGTGTGTGTTTTAGTGGGTCCCTGGATGGCTTAGATTTTAGGTCCCGGTAGTTGGCGCTGTTGTCTGAGATCCAGAAATCACCCATACAAGCCGGGGTGGATCACTAGTAGAACATAATTTTCTTATTTTATTATAAACTAGCTGGTCCCCAGCGCGTTGCTGCCGCAGAAGAAATAATTGTGGAAATATCGTTTTAAATTTGAAGGAGTTATATTGTTTAATTAGGAATGATAATACATTCATTAAAGTTGAATTATATACAACTTTCAAATAAATAAGTCGGTAGGTATGATACGCGCGCCACCTACTATAAGTTAATTGTACTATGCTTATAACCTTCGCACAAGTGCAACCAATAAGTTGACAAAGTTTTAACGCAATCTGATGAACGGTATGGCAGCAGATAAAATACGAACAAACAAACATTAATTTTTATATATTAGATTATATATTATATCATATTAGATACCAGACAAGTGCGAGTAAGACTTTTGCTCTGAAGGTGAGGGTTCAGTATAAACTTAATTATGAAATGTAGATTATGTAAGCACCGAACTTGACTGTAACGAAAACGAAAGTCGAATTAAAGGACAAATTTAGCTTTGCAGTAGAAAAAAAAAATCTCTCTTACAAAGGTCTACACCAAGGTCGATGCTTAAACTGTAAATGTAAGTTTGTAATGGCAAAAAACTTGTTATGTATACCAATATATACCAATAAAGATTTTCAGATATTTGTTTTTCCTTTACTTGTGCTTTAAGACTTCTTGCCAAATTTTGGTTATTTGTTTTGATGAGTTAGTTTTATCATCATCATCATCATCATTACAGCCCTTCACAAGTCCACTGCTGAACATAGGCCTCCCCCAAGGAATGCCACAAAGCAAGCTCCTGAGCCACCTGCATCCATCAACTTCCTGCATGTCTTATCAGGTCGGCACTCCATCTAGTGGGGGGTCACCCTACACTTCGCCTACCGGTACTAGGCTGCCACTCGAGAACGTTTTTTCCCCATCGTATGTCGGTTCTTCGAGCTATATTGCCGGCCCATGGCCACTTTAGTTTACTAATCCGTTGAGCTATGTCGGTCACTCTGTCCTACAGCGGATATCCTCCTTTCTAACTTTATCACGCAAAGAAACCCCGAGCATAGTCCTGTCCATAGCTCGCTAAGCGACCTTGAGCGTCCTCATACGGCCAGTAGTGAAGGACCACGTCACAGATCCATAAATCATCACTAGCAACACGCACTGGTTATACAATTTCGTCTTCAAGTTTTGAGGTATACCTGACGAGAAGATGTATCGTAATTTCTCGAACGCTGCCCAGCCGAGTTGAATCCGTCGATTGACCTCTCGGTCGAAGTTGGACTTACCTAGTCGGACTATTTGTCCCAGGTAAACATACTCGTCAACAACTTCGAGCTTAGTGCTCCCAACAACTACCGGCATAGGTGTGACATGGACATTACACATGATCTTTATTTCGTCCATGTACATCTTAAGACCTATCCGTTGGGAGACACTATTGAGGTCATTGAGCATAGTGCTTAGGTCCTCCAGCGATTCTGCCATAAGGACTATATCGTCTGCAAATCGAATGTGAGTGATGTACTCGCCATTGATGTTAATACCGTATCCTTTCCAGTACCGTACGTCTTCCAATGCAGCGGTGAAGAGTTTCGGGAATATAACGTCACCCTGTCTTACACCTCTCTGCAGTTGGATAGGTTTCGTAATCTGGTTCTGTACTCGGATAGCCATCGTAGCCCAACTGTACAAACACTTCAGCACTTCGATATACCGACAGTCAACTTGGCACCGCTGAAGGGACTGTAACACCGCTCAAATTTCAACGGAATCAAGGGCTTTCTCATAGTCCACATACGCAAGGCAAAGTGGCAGATTGTACTCTTCAGTCTTCTGTAAAATTTGCCGAAGGGTATGTATGTGGTCTATGGTACTAAATCCTTTACGGAAACTGGCTTTTTCGGGAGGCTGGAAGTCGTCGAGTCTGCGTGCGAGACGATTCGTAATGACTCTCGAAAACAGCACTCGACGCGTCTCGCAAGGGAAATCGGTCTGTAGTTCTTCAAAAGAGCGTTGTCGCCTTTCTTGAAGAAGAAGACCACCGCACTTCTGCTCCACGGCTGCGGAGTAGTCCCACCATGGAGGACAGAATTAAAGAGCTTCTGAAGGACTTCAAGTATAAGTTTTCCACCCGTTTTCAAAAGCTCCGCTGTAATTCCATCCTCCCCTGTGGCCTTGCTGTTTTTAAGGTGCTGGAGAGCCATTCCAATCTCGCTCAGACTGACGTCCGGGATATCATCGGAATAGTGTCGGATATGTCTTGCTCTTGGATCGTTACTCACACTTGCGTGTGACTCCAACGATGACGTCTACAGCTGCCCATAGAAACTTTCAATCTCACTCAAAATCTCAGGTGTCCCAGAAACGATGCTGCCACACTCAGTCTTCAGCTTTGACAGTTGGCCCTTTCTGGCAGACAGATCTCTGGCAAAGACTTTGGAGCCTTGTTTCAGCTCGATCGCTTCTTCAGTACGAGTCGTATTGAAGTTGCATAAGTCCCGCCGCATGCATTTGGAGATATGTCTGTTCAGTTGCCTGTATGCTGTCAAATCTGTTGAAGACTACAGCTTCATTTCCTGTCTAACAGCCATGAGATTAATAGTGTGATCGGAGAGTTTTTGTGTTCTTCTGCGGCGGATCTTGCAGAACTTAGCTCCGACCGCATGGACAGTTTCCACGAGCTTGTCATTCATATTGTCCACTGCATTGCAGGCTTCTAGGCACTGAAAACGGTTTTGTAACTCGAGCTGAAAAGCTTCGGGACTCTGGACTAGAGCACGAGGGGCACGGAGCGTTAACTTCATTAGACGATACCTCTCCAACTTAACGTTTAGGTTCTGTGTGCCTCTAACTATTCGGTGATCGCTACCAGTTTTCACTCTCGCGATCACTGAGACATCACTGAACAGTTGCCGTCTAGTTGTCATAATGAAGTCAATCTCATTTTTTGTCGAACCGTCGGGGCTCGACCAGGTCCACTTCGTGTGGGGCCGCTTCTGGAAGAAAGAGTTCATCATAAATAGTCCCTCTTTCTCCATGAAGTCGGCCAGCTGCTGGCCCCTTGGGTTCCGTTGCCCTATTCCGAATTTCCCTACCTTCAGCTCACCGTTCTCTCTTGTGCCTAGTTTTGCGTTGAAGTCTCCCATTAAAACCGTATAGTGGGTTTTGGAGGAATACATGGCTTTAGAGATACCCATAGAGCCTCATACATTTCCTCCACCTCCTCATCTAGATATGCCGAGGTTGGTGCGTAAACCTGTATGACCTTCAACGAATACCGGTTGGTGATTCTGAGTATAATGTACGCAACCCTCGTCGACACACTCACAGTCTTTACAATGTTGTTAACGAGAGACTTGTTTACGATAAATCCGACACTTCCTTGGGACAGATTAACAGAGATAACATTGACAGATTAAATTAATAAAAATCAGGAAATACAAAAGAAACGTGGAAGATAATAAAAGAAGTGTGCAATTTAAATGCCGAAAAGAGGCCTTCTAACAATTTACTAAACATAAGTCAAAACCCTAGACAGTCACTGAATGACATAAATTCATATTTCACCTCTATCGGTGAAATACTTGCAATAAATGCCCTACAGAAGATGAATACTTCTGATCGTGAACTTGCAGTATTGGGAAATACAGCTAACCCACCAGTTGGCTCTATGTCCCTTACACCGACTGATCCGGTGGAGGTCAGAAATATGGTCCTCGGACTCAAATTACATAGTGCTCCTGGTTGGGATAATATCACAGCTAAATTACTTAAGAAATTTATAATATTTCTCCTGATCCTATCGCACATATATTTAATTTGAGTCTTGGAAGAGGCATTTTTCCCGCAGCTTTCAAAAAAGCTATTGTATGTCCTATTTATAAAGCAGGTGATCCCCATAATCCTACAAATTATAGACCTATCTCTATTCTTTCTACTCTATCTAAGGTGTTAGAAAAGTTAGTTAAAAAGAGGCTCATGCGATATCTTGAGCTTAATAATCTACTGAGTGATAATCAATTTGGATTTAGAGAAGGTAAGTCAACCGAAGACGCAGTCCTGACGCTAACTAGAAAAATCTCTACGTACCTTGATGGTGGGAACAAGTGCATGGGTGTATTTCTGGATCTCCAGAAGGCTTTCGATACCATTTCGATCCCTATTTTATTGACTAAATTGGAGAAGAAACGGGTCGAAGGACATGAGAGTGATAGTGCAGGATGTACCTACGGTGTTCCACAGGGCAGTGTACTGGGGCCTCCTCTCTTCCTTTTATATATAAATGATCTATGCAAAATTAATTTTCCTAATCTTGACTTGCTCATGTTTGCAGACGACACTGTTTTACTCGTCCATGATAAAACTTGGCAACAAGTGTCGGACCTTGCAGAGGATTGTCTCTATAGTGACGCAATGGCTAGAAAATAACCTGTTATCCTCAATACCAACAAAACAAAGTTCATGTGCTATAGCAAGACAACATTAGGAGGACCAGACACCAACATTAGAATTAAAATTCACACATATCCATGCAATCGTAGCAGTCGACCTGACAAGTGTGACTGTTCCTTTTTGTCGCGTGTACATTCTATAAAGTACCTTGGGGTCGAAATTGATGATAAAATAAATTGGAAAATGCATATAATGTCTTTGTCTACAAGATTGACAAAACTCGTTAATGTTTTAAAACTCTAAGAACAGTTGTTGACTATAAATTAGCATTACAAACATATAAAGCCCTTGGTGAATGCATTATTAGATACTGTATCTGTGCATGGGGCACCGCAGCAAAATCCTATTTGATCACTGCAGAACGTGCACAACGTACAGTACTGAAAGTGTTATTCTTCTTACCCTACATGCACCTTACAACTGATATCTATGATAAAGCCAACGTTCTTAGTGTTAGAAAATTATTTGTTTATGAAAGTCTACGAAACTATCACAAAAAAATTGTTCCTTTCCTGCCTAAATCATCTGCAAGGCTTGACCGTTGTCCTATTCCCAAAGTAAAAACAAGATTCGCCCAGAAGCAGTTTGATGTTATTGTTCCACACCTATATAACAGACTTAATAAGAAATATAATATAAAAGACTGCAATAATAACGTTATTAAGAAACATATATTGTTATAACTTAAAAAACTTGATTATGAAGATGTAGAAAAAATGTTAACTGGTTTTATTACTGACGCAAACACACACACACACACACAAAGTGCACGCGCGCACTCACGCACACACAGATATGCGTTAGTGAGTAGCCCTTTCTTTGTTAACTTTGTTTTCTTGTTTTGAGTATTTCTGTTTAATAACTTATAATATTATGTTAAGGCATAAATTAATAATGCAATGTTATGGGAGAAGCCACTGGCTCCTGAAACACAGTTTAACACTAGTTTGGGAGCCTATGGATTCAATGAAACATTACTGTAATATTTTTATGTCAAATAAAGTTAAATTTATTATTTTTATTATTTATTATAGATGGTCGCCCTCCGGTGATAGAACAAGTTGCCGGATTCGAGGATTACCGTGTCCTCCCCCTCTATTCGGACCTCAGATAATCCTATAATATCCCAGCGCAACTTGTCTATTTCTTCTTCCAGCTCCAGGATCTTCTCGTCAGTCCTCAGGGTGCGTGCGTTTTATGTTGCCAGGTTGAGTTGTCTTAGGCGGCAATCGAACCTCCACCGGAGATTCTTAGCTCCCCCTTCCCCGCCGTTACCATGGTCGCCACCGTAGCCAGGAATAGCGGGGCCGCCGGGGACTGGGGGCCGTTTTTCGTAACTTTCATCAAGGGGGATGTTTGCATAGTTGCGACGCTTGGCGAGCGGATTAGCAACCGCAGTTTTTTATTGTACTATTGCTGTTATTAGGAAGATGCTGCTGCCCATCTCCTGCCTGTTTCCCACTGTCGCCTCTTACGACACCCACGGGAAGATATGTGGTAGTGGATATTCTTAACCGCCACTACACGGCTTACCTTACGGTAGACCTTAGTATTTATTTATTTATTTGTATGAATCTCCAACAGTTGTACATATTAAATTACTTCTAACACATGCCTTACATTTTTTTTTCTTTATAGGAGAGGGGGCAAACGAGCATGCGGCTCACCTGATGGTAAGTGATTACCGCCGCCCATGAACAACTGCAACACCAGGGGAATTGCAGATGCGTTGCCGGCCTTTTAAGAAGGAGTAGGCTCTTTTCTTGAAGGTCCCTAAGTCGTATCGGTCCGGAAAAATCGCTGGTGGTAATCAATTCCACAAGGAAGTTGTGCGAGGAAGAAAACTTCTTCTAAATCGCACAGTGGTGGACCGCCAATCATCCAGATGGTATGGATGGTATCTCGAGTTCTGTCGCGATGTGCGATGGTGAAATTGAGAGGCTGGAATTAGTCCGAACAATTCCTCAGAGCACTCCCCGTGGTACATGCGATAAAATACGCAAAGAGATGCAACATCTCTACGCAGTGCCAGTGAGTCAAGCCGATCGGACAGAACTCGGTCGTCGACGATTCGAGCTGCTTTGCGCTGGATGCGGTCAAGTGGAAGGAGCTGGCACTGGGGAGCCCCTGCCCAGAGATGGGAACAGTATTATAAGTAAGGCCGAACCTGCGCCTTGTAAAGTTGCAGGCAGTGTGCCTGCATGAAATACTGTCCCGCTCTGCTGAGCACGCCAAGCTTTTTAGAGGCCAATTTGGCCTTCCCTTCCAAGTGACCACGAAACTGCACATCACTCGATATGTCGACACCGAGGATTCCGATACTGGCTGAGGCAACAAGGGGAGTGCCTTGAAACTGAGGAGATACGACAAAGGGGTTCTTTTTAGCGATAAACGCGCAAACTTGTGTCTTCTGGGGATTGAACTGGACTAGATTTAGTCGCCCCCAGTCTGAGACTTTGTTCAACAAAGTCTCGACTTCAGACACAAGTTTGTTCCGGTACTCAGTGACATCTACAAATTACTATGTACTACCAATTATAGGAAAACACGTATTTGATATTAATTTCAACTTGATACTCGTTTCTGAGAAAAAGGGACTTGACAGACGGATAACAAAGTGACCCTATTTGAAACGGAATTCTTTGTATAAATATTTTTCCTATTTAAGCTACGGAACCCTAAAAATTACAAATAATAAATGTTGGAATCTTTTAACAACACAGCCAAAATTTACCAATGTTTATTATGTAAATTAGATCCTTTTAAAACTTGTTTTGCTCTCTATTTAAAGTTTTACGGAAACCCCATAAAAATATAAATTTTAAAATATTTACAACAAAACATGTTTAAAAAAATAACCAGAGTATCACCAAAACCCGTTAAAATGTATTAATAAAATAACACTATTGAATAATGACTTCTTATGTTTACGCGAATACTACACATTAGCTATGTCTACACTGTTCACCTTGCGTCTTCGCATGCTTGAGCAACCATAGCTCATGCAATAGTGTATGCGCTAAAACTAGTTCGACAAAGCGCATGCCTCTAGCGAACGCTGATCCATCACCGGTGGGTTCGCATGCAACATTTCGTGCATTTTAGTAAACAAAATGGCGGAAGACAAAGTTAAAACATTAGATAATGAGTGTTATGTTTCGTAATTTTTAGCTCCACTATTTTCAAAAGCTTGTAGAAAGTGGCTTTAGTTATTCGTGTGAATTTTTTAAGAAGAATGTCATTGTTTAGCTCTAAATCTTTCAATATTGTGTTGTTCCGTTTCTTCAAATAATCTTTCATTCAGATTCTCCTTTTCTTGCGTTTTTCCCTGCACTTAACACAAAATATGCCGCACTGATAGTTACTAGTGCCGCATCCATCTTTAACCAAACCTAACCGAGGCGCGTGAGGTATAGACGAGATGCATGCAACTCAGTCCCCTGTGCTGTGATGAAGAATATTTGAAATTGTTGATTGTCATCGGTTCCTACGTCTGCCATACGTCTGCGAAATTGCTAAATATCCAGACGTCCGGAAGTGGAAAAAACTAATTTATAATATTCTATCACATTGTTGCGTTCTATCGTAAATCGAAACGCAACAGCGACGAATAGCCCAGGCCTACAAAAACTTGAATTTTGAACGGACGAACACAATCGGTCATAGCCATAGAGCAACACAGGCCACCGGCGGACTGGACAGTAGCCATACGCAGGCGTCCCCCTCTGTCAAAGTGTAAGTCCACGCAGTCCTATGCGTACAATAAAACTGGTTGCAGCTGCACTGCTCACTACATTCCGCTTACGCCGTCGCCCCCGTGCGGTCGTGCGCTAGCGGAGTCCGCCAGCTGACCGAGCACACGTCCCCGTACGGTCTTCTCCTTCAGTCAGTTAAGTCGAGGAATAGAAAACGTCAGACCCGTCCCGTCCCCCTCAGCTAGCGCCGCCGCCACCGTGCGATTGTGTTAGCTGACCACGCTCCCGTCCCTGCACAGTCGAGTTGCCCTCCCGCCTCGGCTAGCACAGCCGCCCCCGTGCGGTTGTACTAGCTGTTTCACCGTCCCCGTACGGTGGGAGCCTTCCCGTCTCCGCCAGCCGCCCCCGTGCGGTTGTGTTGTGCGCCTGCGCTCACCGTTGAACGGTGAGTGCCTTCCCTTCCCGCCTCCGCTAGTGCCGCCGCCCCCGCGCGGTTGCACTAGCAGTCAGTGCTCACCGTCCCCGTACGGTGAGTACATTCTCGCTCATGCGACACCCACGCCATCACTCCAGCACCGCCGCACTTTGCGGCTGTGTTGGTTGACCCGCGCTTCCGTCCCCGGACGGTTGTGCCCCACGCCTCCCTCTCCCCGAGGGAGGTCGTCTCTGATTCGGCGATAAAGCCTTCGGGCTAGAGCCGTTCTCAGGTGGTGTTTAGTGGGTAGGCACTTCTTCAAAGTGAGTCGCACATAACCACGCAGCCAGCTGCGTGGTATGCTATGAGCATTCACCACCTCCCTCACACGCTTCCGGAGGGTGTCCTTGCATTGGGCGCAAAAAAAACTGCTCACTAGACTAAATCTAGTTGCGCCGTTGTATCGATGTGCTACAAAAATGCCGAATGCAAATGCAAAAATGATCTGTCACGTCAAATTTACAAATAGATGTCGTTACCTTTCATATGTGAGTAATTTTTTATCACATTATTGCTATTTACTTCTTTTTAAACTTAAAAATTACAATAATAACGTTCCTTTTGCTTCGGATTTGCTTACCAACACAGGCCGCTCGTCCTTATATTATAATATGCAGATTGGTCGAGTGACTGATCCGAGTTG
This sequence comes from Parnassius orleans, assembly GCA_029286625.1. Classification (NCBI taxonomy): domain Eukaryota; kingdom Metazoa; phylum Arthropoda; class Insecta; order Lepidoptera; family Papilionidae; genus Parnassius; species Parnassius orleans. The sequence continues at coordinate 1,155,246 of JAGSMP010000074.1, forward strand.
TCGCTGTCACCGAGCGGTACTGTGGCTACTGCCCTCCAGTCCGCCGGTTAACAGTACAAGACTTCATAATACAATATTATATTCGTTTCACATTTTTGCTATATTTTTTCAATAAAGAAATTTCATTGCATCTTTTAATTTCTTGAATTATATGCAAATACGATTAAAAGGCAAGTTCATTTTTGAAATTCGATTTATGCATCACCCAAGAGCTCCTGCCGCATCCAGGATCAGGATCTTGGGCAAACAACATTAATATATACAATAGAGGTCAGTGATACATATGCACATATACATACATACAGGCTATGTTAGTAATAAAAGCGTGTTAATAAAATTGAAATGTGTAGTGTCAACGACATGTCTTCTTATTAATATTTCATAAAACGTGATTCCATCATTTGGTTTTTCCATCCATGTGTATACTTACATCATTTAGACGGTTATGTTAAACGATAACATCACAACCTAAACCATAAAATCTTTCTATAGATCCTTTAAAATCCTAGTGTTGAGCTAGAACCTTTGTTTAAAAAAATTGTGTCATTTAGTGAACCATTAACTAGCTCATGGCGAAATAAAACTACGTAGATATAAACATTTAATTAGCATCTGTCATTACCAGAATCCAGAAAATAAACGCGGAAAATATGATAAATGATAAATAAATTAATTGGACATTCAAAAGGGTTACCGTGGGAATATACGTACACATGGAAGTAAGATAAGTCTTGTTACGTTTAGGTTTTAGCATTGACCCTTATTATAACAATATAGACAAGTTGAGTAATTACTTCTTTTCTCTTTACGAAGTACGGTCTACCCGTTAAACAATTTAAACTTTAGAAACACTGGTCAATAACAACTAATACCAAAAATTATTTACAGTTTCGCTTCTAGGTACTTTGTCCTTAAGGTTATTTTATATTCCATCCCAAATTGAACCTTCATTTAGTTGAAATTCTTTATTGTGAAATGTCACTGCTCGCCTTTATAGATAAGTATTAAGTACGTTAAAGTTAAGTTATGTTAAAGAAAAGTTTTTTAATTGGTTTTAAACGTTATTAATATTGCACAAGGAAATTTACATACAAATATTGAACAAGGAACATCTAGATCTGTAACAATTATTTGTAGGCTACACAAATACTTATTCCGTGCGGGATTCGAACCCGTACCCTCAGCGCCGCAACTCAATAATAATCTACTGCGCCATGGAGCCTTCAAAAGTCAAAGGCTACAGCCAAAGGTTAGTTTATTTATCTATCATCATCATCATTAGAACGTATCAAAGCCCACTGCTGAACGAAGGCCTCCCCATAGATTGCCTCGTAAGGGGGATGTTTGCCAAAGTTGCCAAGCTTGCAGGCGAGTTAGCAACAGCAGTTTATTTTTTTTCTAATTGTAATTAGAAAGACGCTGCTGACCATCTCCTAGTTTACGTCCCTCTGTCGCCTTTTACGACACCCACGGATTGTTATGGTATTCACGGTACTGTAAAATGTATATTATAAGGTCGGGGAAAAAGTTTCTTCGTATTTTATATACAAATTCAAGACATTTTTTTTCAAATTTTAATTACATTTAATTATAATATATATGTGCCATTTTGCTCAATAGCTTGTTGCCATCTTGTAGGTAGTGACATAATGCCGTTGCTGTAGAAATCTTGGGATTTTTGATCAAATGCGACAAGTAGTTTTGGCAGTCCTCTCTTGATGTTAACCTCACACTACCCAAAGAATTCTGAAGAGACCGAAACAGGTGAAAATCTGAGGGTGTAAGGTTAGGACTATATGGTGGATGCATTAAACTTCCCAACCAAGCTCTCTCAATTTTTGCTAATGTGTGTGGTCTGGCGTTATCATGATGAAAGACCACTCCTTTTCTGTTGATCAGTTCCGACCGTTTTTGGAACGAAGTTCCTTATCACATGGGGACTAGGCTAGAAAAAACGTAAGATTTTTCCGTCACGACGCCCTTTTATAGTGCGAGCGAGATGGCATAATATCCATCTCCCTCGCACTTTTTCTTATCTTGCCATGAAAGAAATATTATTTTATTTTAAATGACGCTAGTAATTCATTTATTTGTATTTGTTAATCAATAATATAATACGTTTATCAATAATAATAATAATAATATACTACGAAAGGAACTTCGTTCCAACCGAGTGTTCCACGACACTCGCGCATGTTTTCTCTATTTCTTGCTTGAGTCTAATTAGTTGTTGGCAGTAGAGATCCGAATCGATGGTTTCGCCCGGCGGTAAAAGCTCATAATAAACGACTCCCATCCAATCTCCAATACACACTGCATCACCTTATTGCGTGTTAATTCGGGTTTCACTACAGTCTGTGGGCTTGACTACCCTTTGACCATGATCTTTTTCGCACGTTCTTGTCGTAGGTGATCCACTTTTCATCACCAGTGAAATCTTTCCTCTTTTCATCTTTTCAAAAATGGTTCGGTTTCATTACGTTTCAATGGAAAATCTCCAATGAGTACACGATTCATTAGGTTTCTTTCAATGAGCTCGTGTGGTACCCAAATATCGAGCTTTTTTGTATAGCGAGACTTTTTGTAGTCAATCCTTAATTCCTGGGCTATGTCGTCACTACTAATATGCCGATCTTGCTACACTTTTTCTAAAATGGCATCGAAATTATCCGAATGAGGGCGACCAGAGCGAGCTGCATCTTAGACATCAAAACGCTTAATACCAACTTAGTGCTACTCTTACTGAGACTGCATTAGGTCCATAAACGTCACTTAGTTTTTTCGCGGCTTTTTCCCTTTTTTGTAATAAAACTTCAGTATGTATCGATTTTTTTCGTTAGATTCTCTCACTCATTTTGACGGACAGAAAAAGAATTGAAAATGGCGGGAAATTATTTTTTACTTTTTATTTTTCTTTTTCTTAATGTCCTCTATGTATTGATATTAAAACCAGCCGGATACAAATAGTACAACCAAAGAGATTTTTCTTCAATTTTATACAAACAAAATACGAAGAAACTTTTTCCCAGACCTATTAAGTAGTTTAATATCAACAATATTGCTCAGCTCCTATCATAATTTTTCCTTACGGTCCAAAGAAATTTCCCTCTTTCCATGGCCTGTGCACAGGCCATGGAAAGAGGAAAAGATTTGACCTCGACTTTTTATGACAAATCTTTTTCTTTTCTTGGAGTAAGACTTTGGAACTCCTTACCCCACCCAATTAAAATTGCTCAATCCTTAAATGTGTTCCAGAAACAGGTTAAGGAACACTATTTATCTCTCTAACCCCTCCCCTCCGCTTAATTATGGTCGTTGATCTACCTGAAGAATGTTGTCTTTTTAGTGTATAAGTTTGTATCTTCATTTTTATTTTTTTTATTTTAGTGCACCCTACCCATTGCTCCTTTTCTTATTTTTTATTTTTTCTTCTTCTGGGTTGTCTGGAAGAGATGGCTATGTAGCAATAAGACCGCCCTTTGTATTTCCCTCAGTAGTTATTTATTTTTTTTTTGTTATTTTTATCTTTTCTTGGTGGAATAAAGAGTATTGTATTGTATTGTAATATTTTGTGTAATTGTAATCAAATGTCATTTTTATTTAATTTTTTAAGCTGAAGCGACAACCGATAGAAAAATATTTCTATAGGGCGGCCCCATTAGATGGAGTGACGATCTGGTAAGAGATGCAGGAAATCAATGGATGCAGGTGGCTCAGGACCTGGCTCTGTGGCATTCCTTGGAGGAGGCCTACGTTTAGTAGCGGACTTATGATGATGATGATGACGATGATATTTTGTTATAAAAATATTACTAGTGGTCGAAATCGACTGTAATGCATTTTTTTATTTTATGTTAAGCAAGTTGTGTTTCACTTTCAACTCTATGTACGTATTTGTATTATCTATGCCCTCTACTGCACATTAATACATAAAACACAGATAGGTATCAAATATACAAAATATAAAATAACCGCTTTTTTTGCCTGACATACACTCCACAAACTAGGAAACAGGAACATTCATTAGAAATCACACAAAATTCACAGCTCATTCATTCAAACTATCAGTAATTATTTTGTTGGCATCATTTTAAAATTCTTTGGAGATAATATCTAAGTACTCCGTGAGACTGTAAGGTTTGAATATATAATATTTTTGTGTTTGATAATTCACATTGGTAATAAGAACGTAAACAATGTATGTTTTTTTAATTTAATGTATTTGTAACACATTTTTTTATAGAATATGTGTGACAAACGAGCACACAGGTCACCTGATGGTAAGTGGATGCTGTGGCCCATAGACACATTTATCCTCGATTTAGAATCAAAATACAGATGCGTGGTCACCCCTGAGGACTAAGATGGAATGCCTCATTTCCAGTAAAAAGGGTCTCCGGTTCTCTACAGTTACCATACGAAACACAGCAGTATTAAGCTGCTATTTTACGCTGGTATTCTGTGGGAGCGTGGTCCTACCCCGATCGAGCCAACCCATTCGTGCTACAACCATAATATAGCTGCGAGGTGGCTCTACCACTTAATAACTAACTACATCTTCTTCAAATACATATATAATGTATCAACCAAGTCGAATTTTTTGTCTTATAAGCTAAGTGGACGACATGGTTCTGCTGGCCCCCTCTGTCAGAGCCATCAGGCGGATGCTGGCTTTTTGTGAGGCATATGCTGATGCTCATGGGTTAGTGTACAATAACAAGAAGAAGATTTAAGACTGGCACTAGACTACCTGATTATGTTCCCCCGATCAAGCTTTATGGTTCACCACTTGTTAGGGTACGCCAATTCAAGTACCTAGGTCACATTGTCACAGAAGACGAAAAGGATGATGCTGACATAGAAAGAGAGCGCAGGGCATTGTCGGTCAGAGCGAACATGTTGGCTTGCAGATTTGCTCATTGCTCAACACCTGTCAAGGTTACGCTTTTTAAAGCCTACTGTACTTGATTTTACTCGAGCAGTCTATGGGTCCACTATACTCAAAAGTCATATAACGCCCTACGTATACAATACAATAATGCATTTAGAGCATTGTTGGGGTTGCTACGGTACTGCAGTGCCTCGAGCATGTTCACACACGCAGGGGTCGACAGTTTCCCGGCCATACTGCGAAAGAAAGCCGGCTCACTTTTACGGCGAGTTCCCAGCAGCCGCAATAAAGTTCGGAAGGCTATCGATCCACTTGTCGAGCACCTATGCAGGCTCACTCGTAATTATTACTGACATTAGTTATTATTATTAGTCATTTTAATTAACTACGCTTATGTAATTTTGTTTATATCAGACCATAGAGCAACACGGGCCACCGGTGGATCAGAGGGGAGTAACCATACGTATGCGTTCCCTATCGCGATATCTATCGAGGGAACATTATCTAAACAATCATATGTTATACGCCTTATAAATTGTCATCTATACATCTATACAATTAAATAAAAGTGAAGTGTCTGTTTGTAATGTCTAAATAACAGCTTTCTACTAAATGCATATGAAAGTATATACAATACTTAAAACAAATTTTTTTTTTTAAATTTGTCAGTCTGTCTGTCTGTCTGTTTGTTCCAGCTAATCTCTGAAATAGCTTGACCGATTTTGACGGGACTTTGGAAGATAACTGATGTTATGAGGAGTAACTGAGGCTACCTTTATTTTAGAAAAAGAGTTAAAACCCATGAAATCCAATCTAAAGCTAGTTCAAAATACATATAGTTTTTCCCGAGATATAAAACATGTTTTTCGATACAACACGGGCCACCGGCGGGTCGGAGAGGAGTAGCCATACGCAGGCGTTCTCCTCTGTCAAAGTATAAGTCCACGCGATCCTCTGCGTACAATAAAACTAGTTGCAGCCGCACTGCTCACTGGACTAAATCTAGTTGCGCGGCTGAATCAACATCCTACAAAAATGCAGAAATGTTCAAAGAGAAATCAGAAATCAATTCTACAAAACTATGGCGTTACCTTTCATAAGAGGTCGGGGGAAAAATTTCTTTGTATTTTGTTTTTATAAAATTGAAGAAAAATCTCTTTGGTTGTACTGTTTGTATCTAGGTAGTTTTAATATCAATACATATAGGACACTAAGAAAAGGAAAAATAAAAGTAAAAACACTTTTCCGCCATTTTCAATTGTTTTTCTTCCGCCAAAATGAGTGAATCGCTCGCTCTGGTCGCTTTCATACATATCGATAAAGTCGAAGCCATTTTTGAAAAAGTGGAGCAAGATCGACATATTAGTAGTTACGACATAGCCGAGGAATTGAGGATTGACCACAAAACAGTTTTGACCCATTTGAAAAAGTGTGGCTATACAAAAAAGCTCGATATTTGGTTACAACACCAGCTCACTGAAAGAAACCTAATGAATCGTGTACTTATTTTCTCTATGGAAACGTAATAAAACCGAACCATTTTTGAAAAGATTGATCACTGGTCATGAAAAGTGGATTACATACGACAAGAACGTGCGAAAAAGATCATTGTAAAAGCGTAGTCAAGCTCCACAGACTGTAGCAAAACCCGGATTTACACGCAATAAGGTAATGTTGTGTGTATGGTGGAATTGGAAGGCATCATTAAATATTATGAGCTTTTACCGCCGGGCAAAAGCATCGATTCGGATCCCTACTGCCAACAACTAATGAGACTCAAGCAAGAAATTGAGAAAAAACGGCTAGAATTGATCAACAGAAAAGGAGTGGTCTTTCATCATGATAACGCCAGATCACACACATCTTTGGCCACTCAGCAAAAATTAAGAGAGCTTGGTTGGGAAGTGTTAATGCATCCATCATATAGTCCTGACCTTGCACCCTCAGATTTAAAATTATTTACGAGAATTTAAGATTATTTACGCGGTTAAACATAGGGGGAGTACGGGAAAAATATTTTTTTACAATATTATCTTATGTTAAAATTGGGCTTATATCGAAAGAGTGTAAACCTTTATTAACATTTCGTTCTAAGACTCGTTGAAGTATTGTATTTTCTGGGACACATTAGGACAAACGAACACAATGGATGTCTTATATTTATCCGGACACTACACATTTAAATAAAACTAGTTTGTACGTATTCTATGGGTGCTGTAAAGTGCTCGAAACGTCGAGAATATAAAATAAGTTAATATACGCGACAGAATCCGTAGAAACTAGTTTTATTTGAACACATCGAAATTATATAATATTTTTCGGATATATGACAGCAGAACTCTCATAAATAAATAAAACGAAAAAAAATTTAAAACATGTAATTAAAAACAAAACACAACACACTTCTTAATAGTTACCCGTTTTGTCATAAATATTATAACAAACTTGAACACATTTATCGTAGACACAATTCAAGGGTTTTTGTAAAAATGTATGGCATAATTTTTCGATTGGTATCGTAATATTAAGTTCGCTAAAACCCTCAAAAAGTGATAGCCTTCCTATATTTAAATCAGTGGCGTTAACTTCAGACAGCGGTTACTTAATTTTACCCATTGCAAAATAAAAATAAATCTTCTATCTTATTGAACGGCACCAGTAAATCATCAGGTTTGAAATTTAACCCGACCATCTGTAAAAAAAAAATTGTACATAATTATACAAGTGTGACTTATGTAACTAATTTCAAAAATATAAATTTCTTTACAAAATATACATCAGACAGAATAAGAGCGCAAACATAAGATACGATAAGCGTAAAATGATAAAAAAGAAAAATATTATGAAGTTAATTTCACATTTACAATAATATTTTAATGTTATATAAATGAAATTTATTAATTATATCAAATGCTTTTAACGAATGATGAGAAACATGCAATATTTCCAACAAACACTGGTAGGTACATATTGAACAACGACAATTATAATGCGTGTAAAGTGCAAACTAAGTATGCTAACGCTAAGGCTAACTACTCAACGTTGACGCTCAACCGGAACATCGGTGACAAGGTCTTAAAAGTGTAAGCACAGAATAAATAATAGTACAAGCATCTATGTATGTCGTATTTATTTATATTTTCATAAAAAACCGACTTGAAGGATAGCGATGTGCAGCTTTGGACTTATACGCTCTAACGACAGTTTATTACAAGCTAAATTCACAAAGTTAGATAGCATTCAAGAAACAACGAATTGTTTCACAGTAAACAACATCCCATATTAAAAAATACTTTTGTAAGTTCATCGACGTTTATATACCGGAGGAATCCGCATTCCAAGCTATGAATGAAAATTAGGTTTTACCAAATATCACAACAGTCGACATTGTCATTGATCTCATATTTATTAACTAAACACGATTTGTACGATATTATGTAAAACACCTACATGAATACTAAACCAGTCGGATTGCCTCGAAAACAAATATTAACAGGCGCATAGAAGTTCGCGACGCGTAAATTGCTAATTCAATTATTTACCCGAAATCTCAAATCTTTGTCATTGGCACTGTTTACAATATGACTTCACATGCCTGCTCTAGATGAATGCTATTTTCTAACAAAAAATGTGCAAATTTTAATTCAAAAATATTCAGTATAAACTCTTACTATTTATCTAACAGAAATTTAGAGTCTAACAGTAATGCTGTAGGCATCACTGATCAAAACGCTCCATAATAAACTGTATAAAGCGAATCCAGTTGTGGTTAATGTAACAATAGCTGTACTTGTGATTTATTAACCGCACAATATAACATTTTACTATGAACTTTAATTTTATCAGCCAATACAGTTCTTTTTTATTTGATTACTGTGTGGTTATCATCAATTTCTAAATTTCAATATGTTAATTCAATTTCAAATTCAATTCAAGTCAATTGACACTGACCCTTTTAAAAATTGTGATATATTCTCGAATAATAATGTCATTCTGACAAATGGTATTTAACCACTCAGTCAAAGAAAATTAAAAATACATATAATTTCGAAAATAATATCCATGGCAATATGCCACAGAACTGCAATGTAATTTACTAAAAATAAAAAGTAGAAACCCAGAAGGCTATTGAGTGAGTGACCTAAGATATACCGTATTAAGAAATTTAATAGTAGAAAAATATCAAAGTTAGTTAGAACACCATATTCCATTCTAAAATTTGCATACATACACATTACACATATAAACATGCACATAATATAATGTAACTTACTAATGAGCTTCTACGTTAAGTGTAGGAGCATGGCTGCAAAGTATCCCAAATGATTATAATGAGAGAAGAAAAATTAATGTTAAATCATATAAAAAATAAAGCATTACTATTTTGCTGATAGGCCTTTACGACCTGTGAGAGCATAAGTTATATAACAAATAAAAGTACAGTCCGTACGGATAAAGAATGGGATTAGAAATGGCGGCTCAATGGAGCCCGTACTGTCAACATGCACAATACCAATAGCGAAAACCCGCTAATAACGGTATATCGTTATAACGTTATATTATTCGGTTAATTGGAAATTTTCTATTAATGGGAAAATATTTGAAAAGAATTGTATACACAAGTAGGTACATTAATTTTAAAGTAACATTTATATGGCTGCGCCTGAGTGTGATCTATTAATGTGGCGTTATTTAGACTTAAGGTAATCATTAAAGACCATTTATTTTATCGTATCAATATTTCTATTTTAATAAAGTCTCAAAATTTTTCGGATAAAATTTAGTCCAGATCACTCCTGGTATTACCCTCAGTTCAGCCATTCCATAGATTAGCTCTGACAGACAGACAAAGAAATTTATAAATATTTTTAAAATAGTTACTCATGTCTCAGTAGCATGTTAATATTTTTACAAAAATATTAACATAATGTTTTCTTATATTTACGCGAAGACTACACATTATATGAAACTTATTTTTACGGATTATATGGCGTTTAATTTTAACTTTTTAATTACCGACGTTTCGGGTGCTTTACAGCACCCATGGTTACGGGGGGGGACTGAGGTGTTTGACGGCAAATAATCCGTAAAAATTAGTTTCATTTAAAATATTAACAAACAAAATCAATAATAATTATGAAGAAAAGTCTCAGTACGCGTCGTAGCTCACAAATTAGCGAAATCGAACTGATTTTTTTTTGTAATTTATGGCATTTTACTTAATATTTTTTTAATATTAATATTGATTCCAATGACAAGTTGGACTGAAGTTATAGAACGTACGAAAAACGCATATAACAACATTTTTTTTGCAGTCTTTACTGGCGAGTGTGTGTATAGATAGCGACAGTGTGCGAGCGAGAGGTGAATAGAGGTGACGCCATTTTAAATCCCTTTATTTGTAGTACTTTATATGGTAATAATGTTATAATTACAATGGTAGTAATGAGAAGCCGATGTTAGTGGTAGTAAATATGAATAGTTTCACGTGGTACTGACGATTTGCCCTTAAGAGCGGCAGCGCCGGCGAGTCCCACCGCACCCACTTTCGCCGCTTTCAGTCCCAATAAACCTGAAATATTATTTAACATTTGATTTTAATCATAAAAGGATATTCCGAAATCAAACAATAATAAGTCGACAATGTTGAAAAAGTTTGGCAGAATAATCGATTACTAAAGTCAAATAAAAAGGAAAGTATATAATAGTGTAGTGTGCTATCTAATGCATATTGAAAACAACAGTCATTTTCTTTAAACTTTACTTAGATACAGGTCATAAATTACAATGCAGCACATTTGTGCTGAATAGTAATGTGCTAACCCACCATTTGAATTTCTCGAAGTTGCTGAACGAATAGTACCTATTACCGTTAGACATGCTATACGCGACAACATTACATAAAATGGTTTAAAAATATTATGGTTTTCAAAAACGCATTGTTGTCTGTATTTGGAAATTCAACGATTAGAAACTTATGTTAGGAATGATAAAAAAACTACCATAATAATATATATGCTAGATTCCTCGTTCATTGATATTAATATGATAAAAAATAAAGTAACAAGCTAATGTCGCACTGTTGTCAGCATCCTATAATTTCTGAGTGGATTTTTGCCGAACTTCACCTCAATAAATAATGCAGAATTATGATAATTATTTCAATAAATAAATTTAATTACATTTATAAATAATTTAAAGAAATCAAAAGCGAAATCGTAACATTTATTAATAATTTTAATTTTTTAAATTATTATTCATTTTTATCAATTATTAAATTATGTCTAAGTTTCCTATAACTATTTTGGAATTTATATGGAAGGTCTTTTTATATATATGTGGAATTGAAGTGCAATCCAAGATTGGTAATATTGCAATTTTAAATAGTACCTACTCTACACATTTCAAAAGCATAATATTTACTTTGTTAATGTAAATGTAGTCATACGTTTTCCAAACAACCTAACGTAAGTGATTATTGTAATCTTGGTAGTTAAACAAAGGCAATTCATTAGTGACCGCAAGTTCCCACAGAACATCTTGATGAGTTTTTTCATACCCATTTATATGACAATTTACTTTTAATCTTTTAATAATCAATACGCCATACTTTTATATGTATAAGGAACTCATGTCAAATTTTTCAAAGTCAAATTATGATTAAACTTAAACAGCGCGTTAAAACATTTGCAAACAGAACTGTGGCCTAAAGGCCTTTTCAGTTGTGAAGGTCAATTCGGATTGACACATGTACTTATTTATATATTTAAAATGTAAATCGACCGGTTTCACCTTACGGCATCATCAGGGTATATATGTGTTTAGTTCAATTTTTTTTAAATTTAAAATGAAAGTAACTTCGTTGTTACAGCATTTTTTTAAACTGAAGTGACAAACGAACTTATATTCCACCTGATGGTAAGTGGGTATGGTAGTCCATTTACACTTGCAGCCAACTTCAAACAAAGAAAGCCACAGATGCGTTGTCACCTCTGAGGACGAAGATGGAATGCCTCAGAGCCTGCTCTATCTATCTCTATCCTTTCAAACCGGACCACGGCTGTGCAAACACTACTATTTAGCGGCAGTCATATGCCTATATGTCACTAGTAAAAAGTTGTTATTGGTTATGTAAAAATCAATCGTAATTACGTAAATAACCTAATACCACAGACTAAACATTTTAGGTCAGGAGTCCAATATACAGACTGACAAAATGGTTATATCGGCATATTTTAAAAAAGTCTACCAAAGATGTCGAGATTTTTCTGAATCAACTTCTATAACATCCTATGACTCGTTTGAGTGATATATTCTCTTGCAGCACAATTACATGATAATACAGAATATAAATTAACTATCCTACAAAACACCACCGCCACTATGGTTCAACGGTGGCCCGTTATGAATCAGATTCGTATTGACAAATGACAATGTCATCAAACGTATGGTTATTTTAACCTTGATTGTATGACAGGTGTGCTTATTAATTGCTAATTTATTTTAATGGGGATTTTTTTACATATCCGATTAAATGTTATGAAATGATGGTATTTCGTCACGTATCGAGCATATAAATGGCTCATCAGACTCGATTAATGTAACATCGTGATATACGCACTGTTGTAAATTGTAATGTTCTTCGATTGATAAGCATCGTTACAGAACCTTGAAATTTTATGGTCGTGGGTCATGGAAAAATTTAATCATGTCTCGTTATACTGAATAAAATTTTATAGTGTAATATTAATTCATTGTTATTATACAGTTATAGCCGTGCCTAAATGGTAGCCGTAAATTTCACAATACGCGAGCAATCTGGCTTCGACCCCGACGGCATCAACAGATTGTTAATCGCAATTTTAAGTGCTGATTTACCACGTGTTTGGCGATAAAAGAAAAATCCTGAAGAAATTAGTATACTCAAACCCGAATCTACCCGTGCATGACATAACTCTTAAAAGAGATAGAATATTGACTAGAATCAAGTATCAGGTAAACGGGAAATTTATAACACAACCAGAATCGAAAACCAACAATTCGTGTTTATGGACAAATATTGATACCGGCTGGGTTTCGAACACAGAACTCTCGATAACCAGGTAGTGCAACCACTTGGCCTTTTGGTCGATCATAAAGACAACAAAGTACTTAAATAAAACAAAGTAATTACAAAAAGCGCCTATGAGAAATTCTAGAGAAAGGTCTTATAGCTCCCGACAGATGGCGGTATTACCATGTCGTTTACGCTAGACGTAAAATACCTGGACTGAAGACGAGAAGCATAGTCAAAAGTAGGTTACGCCTAACACTGCGTTCGGCAATCCGTCTGCCAATAACGGATTTACAGGCCTATCTCCAGAAGAGAACTTTTGTGGACTGATTTAAAAAATGCAGAATGTGCATAGATAAATACAAACACCCAACGGTACAGTTCTAGAAAAGGCCACATTTTATTTGGCTGACCGGTCAGCAAAGAACAAAAGCGCAACTATGTTTTAGCCGACTTCAAAAAAGGAGAAGATTCTCAATTCGACTGTATGTTCTTTTTTTATTTTTATGTTACACGATATCTTCGTGAATTTAATTTCATTAATTCATAACAGCCTAATAACCAGCATAAGAGCAGTCCATAGCTGAACATAGACCTCCCCATAGATTGTCTCATAACGGTGTCGGTGTTTGGCAACCGCAGTTTTTTATTTTCTAGTTTTGTGAGGAAGGTGTGGCTGCCTATATCCTGTCTTGTTTTTGTTTACCGATTTTAATGATTATTTTTATTAAAGGGGTTGTACTATAGGGGTGGTCCCATAATTTGGAAAAAATCCATCCTTCAGGGAGGAAAAATAGGAAAGAAGTTTTTATTAATGTAACTACTTAGACGACATTCTATAGTTGATAGTGTTACCTTGAGATTGTGTGTACCTTAGTCCACTCAGAAGGGTCAAAAAATTAAAATTTTAATAAAAGTACAATCCGATTTCAAGAAATTAAATAAAATTAAATAAATTCGCCATAAAAATACCAAAGTCGTGTCTTTAATTGTTCAAAATTCAAATCACTGTAACTTATCTAACACCGGTTTCTTATGCTGTTATGTGAAAATTATTTTATTATTTTTCGTTCTACGAAGTCGGTTTTAATTTTATTAAAAGTTAATTTTATTATAAGTGGTAAAGCCACGTTGCAGCTAATGGTTGTAGTTGTAGCACGAATGGAGAGGGACTCGACAGAGGAGGGACCACGCTCTCATAGAATATCAGCGAAAAAGTAGTAAAAGTAGATAGATAATTTCTATTTGCTGTGTTCCTGAGTGTACAGAACACAGAACTGGAGACCTTTTACTGGAAACGAGGTATAGGCGCATGGGTTTGTCACCCGTATTCTATAAAAAATATTATGGCTTTCTCGTAACAAGAAAATATATTTTTTTAATTTTAATTAATCTGTTTATTAAAAATTATTTTATTCTTTACACCCACAACAATACAATATGTAAACCACGCGGCCTGCGGTTAGCACGCCTTGGATTCTGGGCTTGAATATTTGTGCAAAAACAGAAATTGTTTTGTTTTGGGGCTTACTTTGGTTGTGTAATGGACTGATTATTTCTGACTCGAAATTATAGCTTACGTGTTATATCGGGTACGAACCTATGTATTCCCATATAATGGCAGCACTATAGTATCTCCTTCGCAGTTGATAGGTATTTTTACTTTAAAAAAAACGTTTTTTCTACGCGAGTAATTTCTCCTGTATCGTTTAGGCGTTTCACATTCGTAAATTACACACGAACAAAAATACAGACCCGGAACAATTAACCACAGGCTATATAGTACAAATATTATAATACCTCCGAGCGGGAATCGAACTTGCCGCACGCAGCACCCTAACGCCTAACCACTGTTTGGCCGATCAGTTTTGAAAAAACAGTCGCCGTAGTCAAATTTATATCAATTTTTATCTGCTTGTAAAGAAGCTGCTTTAAAAGAAGAAGAATAGTAGCGTTCTTTTTTATCAGCTCTTAATAGTTCACTGCTAGACCTGAGGTGTCTCCAATATACTACTTATTGTTTACTATTCATATATATAATAAATAAACTAAGTTACTTCAACATAACATATTAATTTAATGCGTCATTTATTTTAAATTGAAAGACCATTTCCCTTGTAATTACCGAAATATAAATGATTAGCAAATGGAGACTACAGCTAACCAAGATGTTGTCGTTATTTAATATATTCTGTACGTAATTACTCGTAGAACTGCCCTAGAATTTCAAACTAGAATATCGTCCAAATAAGTACAAAATATTTTCCAAGAACGCTTACCTACTTGGCTGACCTACCAGCGATGCCATAAGAGCAGTTCAGGTTATCTAAATGCATTTTAGTATATTCAATGCGTCTTATTAATTCAACATATTTTACGTAAACAAGCTTATATTTTGATATTTAAAGTAAAAAATTGTTTCTGTAACAAAATTACCATGGATGTTAAAAAAGATAAATATTTCGTCAGATGACAGTTTAATTGCCGATTTTATTTTATTTATGGATAAATCTTAGGCCTTGGAGACTCATTACAATGTGAGAACCCAAAGTTCGTCCCCTTAATATTTATGAATGTCTTATACTTTATGGACGTACCTCACGAAGAATTTACTTGGAAAAATTTATGTTTTATTTTAGGAATAGAAATAAGAATAATAAAAAACGTTAAAATTACCAAGAAGCAACTTTTTCTTTAACAGCAGAAGTCCTCTCTTCGTCCTTGGGCTCCTTTCCTGCTCCGGTGCGTCATATACTGATTCGTATGCAGAAAGGTCGTTACTAAAACTGGCTACATCTTCCACTGGCCGTTCGTAATGAATACTCGCTACAACGGTTGCGACAAGGCAGACTAATACGATGATTGTAGAAAACTGCATTTTTCTTATTCTGAAAAAAATAATCAATTTATGTTACTTAAACATTTTTAATTTAGTACTTTTTCAGAAAATCCTTTACTCTAAATTATCGGCAAGGCTAATCAGTAGTCTAAGCTGCTTGTTCAACTCTAATATTTTGGCGTTCACATTACTAATTCTGTAATTCTATTGGTCAATCACTGGCTCCCTGGCTTATATGTACCTTATAATAAGTTAAAAAAAATACGAAGCCTTTGGATAAAACTTAAGCATGTATTCTTTTTTTAAATATATTTTTTTATATTTTAATATAATCATCGGTGCATCTGCTACTAATGGTGTAACTTTTGAACGACTTCATCGTTTGATCATATTTATATAATATATAAATATAATTACAATATTTGGACCTGATTAGTGGCGCTGTGGTCTAGAAATTAATTAATTTAATATTTACACTATAAAAAAAATTATGGAATGAAAGTTTCTATCAAGTCTCTAAGAAGAATGTTTACGACAAAGAAACAGATAAAGTGACATGACAGACATCGAAAGTGATCTCAAATATCGGCATAGAACTTGCCGATGTTGGTCCACGCGAGCAAAGCTGCAGAAAGAAGCTACTAGTACCTATCTTATAATTGTTATAAGACTTATTGTAGTCGCAAGGTGCATTGTTACTATTAAAATATAAATTATTTTCTATACCAACCAATGACGGTATTTTCAAAATAAAATCTTAATTTTAGAAAAAGACAGTACATATTGTCGAGATTTCCTAAACACATTTCTTAGTTCTGCTTTAATGACGTGTTATTTAAAAATGAAAATACTATCATATACGTAACTGGTTAAACCTTTAACTGCAGAACAAAATGTATATCGCTTCGGTAATAATATGTACGTAACAACATTTAGTTTTTTTTGTCTGCAAGTAAAACCAGTCAGTGCCTATATTTTTAATTTGATTTTTAAGCTGCAAGCAAACAATTTAAATTAATACAGTTTTAAAATAAACAAAGAAAATAGGTATGTACACAAGAAATTATGTAAATGTTGCGGAAAGAAATTAATATTTACTATGTACAAGACATTGCACAGAAAATTATTAATGGTGCTGAAGTTACTGTATTATTCATTTTACGTCACTAGTTTGTTTATGTTTATTTTTATAGTAAAAAGCAACTTTTAGAAAACGTTAAAAAAAACATGTTTAAGGCTCAAATTTTAATCATCACTACACTATCAAATATATTTAAAGTTTATGTTTTTTTATATTTATGATTTTTTTGGTATTGTTGCAAGAATTGATAATTGTATTACGTTATAAACAGATTAAAAACCTTAAAAGAAAATGAAGTTATAGGAAAATAAGAAAAATATTGAACGGAAAAATCTGTAGAATTTTTTCTTATGATGTTCATGTAATCGTAAATGCTGGGACAAATATATCTATATAATTTTGATAAAAAAAATAAGTAGGCAATGAAAAATGAGAATGACATTAATAATTTTAAAATATTCTAATTTTTAAATTGTTAACCTCGTTTTTATGAAAATATTTTTTTATAATTGTATCATTTATCGAATATGTAATACTTATAACAAAAGTGAGAAGATACAAAAATGATAAATTTGTACCTTGATTTATTCGTAATGTGCACACAACACGGCACTACTGCAGCCACAAACTCACAGATGACAAAGACTTGGTATCGAATTCTTATATAGACTGCAATAGCAATGCCTCGAGGGAAGGGCAGATGGACGCTGCATGCTTATAGCGTCGCTGATCAGTGATCACGCATCGTTACGGGGTTCAAGGAAAGCAGCAAACAGTGGGAGTTTGCCGTCGGTTGTGGTTTCTGCCGGCGATATTTTAACTCTTTTTGGTAGATTTTTTACATGCATCTTCAGAACCATGTAATTAATATAAGACAGTGAAACGAAACCGACGTGAACCTCCAATTAAAAAAACTGTAACTTCCTTATTGAATGCCATCCGTACCATTCACCATTATTGTAGATATATAAAAAATAAGAGATAATAATATAAAGATTATTGCTTGTTTTACGAATATCGCGTTAACTTCAAGGAGCACACATTAACATTTCGTCTGCAATATGTAAACATTCGTCAATGTCATGATAGCTTTAACGATTTATGTATTCATGTTAAAAGTAAATTATTTATGAATGATTAGTTATATTTTAAGGATATTTAATTGATTCAAAGTTTCCAAAATTTGAAGCAGATTATAGGAATTTTTTTATTATTTTTATATTGTAGCAAGTAGACCACCGAGCTGATCTATGCTCTGCGTATTAGCGGGTGCCCTCGAAATATTTTATTTCTCAGATATGCTAATTTTCGCATGATGTTTTCCTTCACCGCAAAGAACTTGGTAAATCAATACTTAAATTGCAAATAACAATTTCATTGGTACCTGCGAGGATCGAACGCGGTTTGCTCGCGTACCGTGAAATTTACGGCAAACACTTAGTCCTTGAGTTTCCAAAGCTCAATGGTTAAGGGTACAAACTGCAATTATTAAGATCGTCGTCTCGAATCCGCCATTCAACTATCGTGAAACTTTATTAGCACAAGCATTTTAATCTTACTTGGAGTGTTTAACGGAAATACTAATATTCCCGTTAAACACTGTTACTTAATAACCATATTTTTTATAATGAACGCTTATTACTAAAGAACCAAATGAACTTGATGTATGTTCAACTTAAAACGTAGACCGACTTTTAGAGAAATGCATCTCTGCTGGAAGAAAAAAGGATTAATATATTAGATTTACAATTATACACTATTTTCCCGTATATTTAATCGATTGGTCAGCGCACGCCGATAAAGCAGCCGACAGCAATTTTTCTGACTTGTGCATGCGTCACGCACTTCACTTGTCGCCAAACTTACCAGCACGGGGATGCAACTCAAAAATTTCTTCGAAAATTCCCTCATCGGTGGTCAGTTCTTGTCAGTTCATTCGGAGTTATATGGCCGGCCCTTAGCCACTTAGGCTTACTTCTCAGTTGGGCTATCTCAATTACTGTGGTTCTACTGCGACTAATATCGTTACGATTTTTTGATTAGGACCATATTTTTTATAGTTGCCCTTTACCCCATATCTTCCCGTGTGTGTCTAAAGAGGCGAAAGAGGAAAATTAAACAGGAGATGGGCAGCAGTATCTTCCTGATAGCAAATTTAATAATAAAATACTGCGGTTTCCAACACGCCTGTAAAGCGTAACAAGTAGCAACTATGGCAAGTGCTATGTTCAGCAGTGGACTTTTGGTACACTTTTGATAATAAATGAATGAATGAACTCAGTCAAAATTATGCGTAATTCTTTACGGTTTTTAAATTATCGGATACTTATATAAGTAAAACAAATTACTGGTATAGTAATGTAATACAACGAAAAAAAAACATAAAAATAGATATGTTATACTTTTTTAAAGATTAAAAACTGAAAACAAATTTAAAGATTTGTACAATATGTGCGTAACTGTGCCGATATTGAAATGTATGTAGAACTTAAGTTAGGTTTTCACTAAGTTCTGATTGATAAATATGGATTGCTTTTTTTCAGTCACCAATTAGTCACTAAATCTTGACACATATTTTCACAGCGAAAGACATAGGCGTTCTGGAGTTATTCTCTGATATATAATCTTCGAGTCAGAATCCTCCCTAAGACATATGAATAACTCCGGTTCCGTTGGAGCGATATGTTTCAATCTCGGTAAATGAAAGTCACCAATTGCTCACTAAATTTTAAAATAGGAAACACATCTCAAAAGCAACCAGTAATAGTGCTTTCGAGAGGAGGCTGCTAGCTTGAATTCACGCTAGAATCCTCCCAAAAAAGGGATATATCTCCTAAAGTATTAAATCACTATCGACTATCTGTCCGTGGGGTCCACGGACCGATAGTCTCTACGGCAAATGGCACAAATATGTAGTCATCTCTCAGAGACTCATATTTGCGCCACTTACTCAGTTCAGCTGCCTCTGATGCCGCCCCGGCTCTAAACGAGGTACCCCTGAGATGAGAGGCCGCCAAAGTGTCTACGCAAGTAGCATCCCACACTAGGGCTTTACCTCTTTACCAAGGGACCAATGTCATACCGTCGGGTCTCCTGCCATCGTCTCTAAATATTCCACAAGGCTCTAAAACCGAGAGAACATTTATAGAGACAAGAGCCCTTCGGATGACATCGTTCAAAGAACCGTGCCGTGAAAACCTACCAGCACTTTTCTTACAAGAAAGTCCGTGGAGCCCAAACTTGCCGACGCTGCTACCACAGGGGCACTGATGGGGTTGACAAATCGCCGCTCTTAGTCGGATTCCTACAGCGATGCGCAAGCTTTCCCATCAAGTAATGTGCCGAGATTACTTGATGGAAAAGCGTAACCAGTGACTAGATTCTTAGTCGAAACAGCTAGAAGGCGTGCCTTATCTTGGTCACTATGGAAATTATGAAACAAATCTTTCTGCACCCTCTGTACCAACGGAATATCCCATTGTTTTTGTTGGTTAACTTCCAGTGGAACATTTTCGCCGGGACAGAACGTTTGCCATGTCTGCCCTGCCTCCGTAGCAAAGCACAGGTCTACTTTATTATTTAAAATTATGTTACATAAATTATTGACACTATGCACGGAAGCGAGGAAAGCAGGCAATGCAACGCTAGAAAGATTTCTCACACCAATACCACCAAATTTTATAGATAAAGTAGCTTGAGTCTAGGCTGTTGTATTTATAGTTAAATTTAGCATTTTTTCTATAGCTATTTTAAAATATCCGAACATTTCCAGACTGGACTCGAGCGGAGTATATAAATCTAGATACAAGGAGACAATATTTTAAAATAGTAAGAGCAATGTGGGGTTTAATTTATACAATTTATCAACGTGGTTTAAAACTGATCAAATTTTGTTTTTAAAACAGGCTTAATACTATCGAAAACAACGGGCAGCAACAACCTAGCAGGTATAGTGATTCCGTACTGACAGTTTTATTATTGGAGAAATATGTTTGAAATTTTGAATTAAAGTGTCTCTGTGAGAAGTAGATAAATTATTGGAAAAAAATATTTCACATTTATTGCTATTTGGTTCAAGACCAATATTTTTATAATTTCGAAATATCAGTGGAATGGTGGCTTTATTCCTTATAGCTTCTATGAGATCACACCAATTATTCCAGGGATAAACTTTAAAGATTTCAAACATTCAAATAAAACCAAGCTTGCTATTCAACAAGAGCAACTCGTAAACCGTCAATCACAGTTCTTGCCAGAACTTGCTTCTTTTTCTTCGGAATTAAAATTAGTTTTTACTGAGGATTTCAACTACAATGAAGCAGTAAAAAACTTCATCGATTACCGTTTCCAGGATTTCTGTAGCGGAGACTCGACAACATCCGACTGGTAAAAGTGTATCGACAATAATGACCGATACTTCGATAAATTAAATATATAATTTTTATTAAAAAATTATTCAATTTTTTTTAATAAAAAACCCGGATTAATTAATGCAACACACAATAATATAACACACAAAGGCCCTGTCCGCACTGAGATATTACACCGCGCGATTTTTTTCTCGCAATTCTGTAACACATAGAAACTTATAGGAGTAGCCGCACTGGCAGTAAAAAATCGCGGTAAAAAAATCTGTGATTTGATGCAAATTGAACGCGAAGCGGTGTGATTTATTTCCGCATGAATATTTTGTGTAGTATAAAGTAAGTATGGCTATGTCCCCACTGCGGTATAAAATTCGCGCGT
The DNA here is from genome assembly GCA_029286625.1 of Parnassius orleans. Taxonomy (NCBI): domain Eukaryota; kingdom Metazoa; phylum Arthropoda; class Insecta; order Lepidoptera; family Papilionidae; genus Parnassius; species Parnassius orleans. Next base: position 1,176,856 of record JAGSMP010000074.1, read on the forward strand.
TTCGCGTCTCTCTCCAGCTAAAATTATTTTTCTCCAATTCGTATCTTGATAGGTAATAGCCCGACCAACAAGTCGTTGTAAATTATCGAATAATTTTATAGTCATTCAGTAATATCCGAAAAACTTTTTACTGTATTTTCGCAGCCTTTGATGTTTGATGTAGAAAAATACTTTCATAGGTCTCAAGGCCGTGAAATAGTGAATCCAATGTTCATGACATCTTTTGATACGTCTATCACGCCGCCGCCGTAGTATGGCAGAGACCACTTCTTTCCACTTGCTACGATCCTTACATACTTGTTTCGCTTCGTCCACTTTCATTATTCCCTTCATACATGCTCTTCGGTTTAGGGTACTCTTGACCTGACCTTTTTTCAAGACGTCCCTGATTTGGTCGAGAAACGTCCTCCTAGGTCTACCCCTTCCAACACTTTCATTCACACTCGCCTTATACACTTTTTTCGTCAATCGTTCTTCATTCATTCTCTCGACATGGCCAAACCATCTCAGCATACCTTTCTCAATTTTTGTCACTACATCTCACTATTTCTTATCCTGTCACTCAACTCCTATCATACTTCTTAACGCTCTCATCTCACCTGCATTTATTCTGCTTTCAAGTTTCTTCTGCCATACCTAACTTTCACTTCCGTACATGAGTGTCGGAACCAACACCCCCTCATGCACAGCCAAACGAGCCTTGTTAGACAACTTCCGACTGCTCATAAAGAAGTGCAAAGCTCCATTCACCATGTTTCCTGCATTCACTCTTCTTTCGATATCACTCTCACACTTTCCATCTCTTGTAAACTTTGAACCCAGATACACAAACTCCTTCACCTGTTCAATTTGTTCATCTCCAATCACGATATTGCAGTCTGTCACTGCCTCATCTCTTTCATACATCATCACTTTCGTCTTCTTTACATTCATCTTCATTCCCTTTCTAACAAAAGCTCCACTCATAGCAGTTACCATCTCCTGCAACTCCTCGGCCGAAGACGCAAGTAGTACTTGGTCATCAGCATAGAGAAAACATTTGACGAGTAACTCATTCATTCTCAACCCACTTTCATTCTCTTTTAAATCTGTCAAGCAATTGTCCATGAACAGATTAAACAGCCACGGTGACGCTACACATCCCTGTCTAACACCTTTTCGATATTAAACCATTCAGTGTATGCCCGTTTACTGATACTATGTCAAAAAGACTTGACAGGCCCAAACAAATCTTCACAAGAGCACATGAGTAAAGAAACCGTACCGTAACAAGAGTGCCTTGACAAGAGTTTTATCTGTAATCAAATAGATAATGATATTTATGTTTCAATAGTTATATTGAACCATAAATATAATTATCTATTACATTTATTAACACACAGGATGGAAATGAAAAGTTTCCAACAAACTAATTATCTTTGTGTATTAGGTCCTTACATATGAAAATGGCGTTTTGTACGGGAGGAATATAAAGTCAATTTTTTTTGTAAATATATTTAATTAATCAAAGTATGCACCGTTGTTATCTATGCACTTTTGCCATCTCATAGGTAGTTCATTGATCCCTTTACTAAAAAAACATGGGGGCGAGAATCAATAAACTCTTTGAAGGCGGTTTGGACTGCCGCATCGGAGTTGAATTTTTTTCCTTGTAAGAAGTTGTCCAAATTCCGGAAAAAAAGGGAATCTGTTGGAACAAGGTCCGGGGAGTACGGTGGATGTCGCAGACATTCCAATTGTAGCTCATCTAACTTAGTGGTTGTTTGTTGTGCAGTGTGTGGTCTTGCGTTGTCGTGAAGTAGCAGTGGCCTAGAGCGATTGACCAATCTCGGTTGTTTAGCAGCTAGTTCTTTCTTCGTGGTTTGCAGATGCTGACAATAGATATCTTCCGTAATCGTTTGGCCAGATTTTAGAAAGCTGTAGTGAACGACACCGGCGCTAGTCCACCAAACACTCACAAGTAACTTTTTCTAAGTCAATTTTCGTTTAGGGCAGGATTTGACTGGGTCTCCAGGGTTTTTGACGGGGTTTTCCAGGGGTTGCGACGAGCGCTTCCGATTATAGTACAGTATCCACTTTTCATCACAAGTAATGATTCGATTTAAAATCCCTTCATTATTGTGTCGGTTGAGCAAAGTAACACAGCAGTCGACGCGTGTTTGCAAGTTCGATTCACTCAATTCATGAGGTACCCATCGTTCAAGTTTTTTTTACTTTTCCGATTTGCTTCAAGTGGATTAATACAGTTTTATCACTTACCCCGAAGCCTGCAGCTATCTCTGAAGTGCTTTGTGATGGATCCGCTTCCACAATAGCCTTTAATTCTTCATTTTCTACTTTGGTCTCCGGCCGTCCACGGGGTTGGTTCTAAAGGTCAAAATTTCCAGAACGAAAACGTTGAAACCAAAAACGTACCATACTTTATTTTGCGACACTAGCGCCGTACACATCATTAATCCTTCGAGCTGTTTCTACAGCACTGGTGCCACGGTAGAACTCGTACTCGTAAATATACCGATATTTCATGTTTTCCATTGTGCGGTAATAAACGACGCCAAAGAATAAAATAATGAGGAAAAAACAATGAATGACTGTTTTCAAAACTCAAATGAACCAGCTAAATGAATTTATAAATTTGAATTTGGAATTCTTAACCAAAGAGGAGATATTTCAGATCAAAGTGGTCAGTACGACAAAACGCTAATTTCATATGTAAGGACCTAATATTATAACTCTTCTGTCCGTGTGTATGTAACTAAATTCCTCCCAAACGGCTGGACCGATTCTGATGATTTGTGTGTGTGATTAAGTTGATTCGAGAATGGTTTAGATTCACAATTAGTCCCGGTCTGTGGCTGTTGTCGAGATCCATAATTCACCCGTTTGAAGCCGGGACGGATCGCTAATAAATAGATAAAATTCAACTGATTAATCCATAACAGATAGAGATGTCCAAAAAATCCGAACTGACATTGCCTGTGATGCAAAAATGTTTCTAAAAAACAATTATCGAACCAAACAGAATAATATTTTTTACCATAAACAGATTTTTTTACCTACCTGATTTAACCTCTTTAAAAGTTATGTACTTCTAATAGCTTGTTGAATTTCTAATAGTTATCGATATATTTTAAAAAGTAGTAGTAACATGCTTACTAATTTCAAAGTTACTCATCTACGAAAAGTATTGACGCGAAACTATAACAATATCTTTCTTTAAATTTCAAGAACTACTAGGATTTCGTTATTGAATTACATACAAACATTTTACATTGAGTATAGATAGAGCTTTCGATTGATGTTAAAATTACGCCTTATGAGGAATAATAGTGGACGTTTTTCTAGATTTTTAAGGATATTATTTATAATCACATCTTTTTTAAACAATATCAATTTGTATTCTTCGAATAGCTTTTTCAGTTACAGAAAAATTAGCTGAAAACACATTCTGGTTTCAGCCTGTATGTGACTCGGCAATTATCCTACAATTTTAGACCTTCAATAAATTAGCACTGGCAGACTAATATTCAACATCTTCTTTTAACCTGTCTAGAACGTCTAATTTGTCTACCGATCATATTGATAAAAAATTAAACTTTCAATTAAAAAGTTAGAACAGACTTCAAAAACAAAATAATTTTCACATAATAACTTCTAAAGTCGTTGCTAAGACTAGCAGCTATTGCTAAGAAGATATTGTTTGGAAATTTCTTTATATTTTTTTTTTCGTTTATGAAGTCGGTTTTTATTTTTTATGAAAAGGTTTGTTAATATTTGTGTTTATTTTACACTTTTCAATAGTCTAAGTAATATCACAAGTTCAAGGTTGGTTCAAGGTTCTAGAATGTCGTCGGCGAGCGTTGTTCTGCAATCTAGGTAAGGTAAATATATTTTTTACGTAGATCTTAGCTAATTAATTTTATATCATCTTTAATTTCATCAGTGGCTGTGAGGAACGAATACTCCGCACGCATAAAATTTAAGACGAACGCCAAATCCGAGGGCTATAAACATATATCTTCTTCAGGAATGAATCTCACGGTACTATTCAGAAGGCAAGTTCACTTTCCACATATCCAACATAAAAAATTATAGTCTACTGTACTAGGTTCACTGTGTAACTTTTATTTTCTACCAACTTCAAACAGGAGGAGGTACTCAATTCGACTGTATGTTTTTTTTATGTGTGTTAGGTGTTAGGGTTTTTTCTGGGTGAACCGATTTCGATGATTTTTTTTATTTGAAAGCTGGTGCTTCACATGAGGTCTCATATAAATTTTTATCATTCTCATATAAATTAATATATAAATATGATCAAGCTCTGAGCAATAGTTTTTGAGTTATTCTTAATAATTTATATTAAAGTCGGTTGTACAAATTTTTTAATTTTAAATTAGGTATCCTTTTTGTAAAAAGACCCCTCTCTAAATCCTAATACTATATTGTACTAAATTTCATCCAAAGGTATTTAGACATTTATGTGTGATTGAGTAACAAACATCTAAACACCTTCACAATCCTTCATATTATATATAATATTAGTATGGATGTAGGACAAAATTAATTCCACAGAATTATTTTATTCTGAATGCCTAAAATGTTTGTCATATATACGGCTACACTCGATGACCTCCTGTGTTATTTGTACATTTTTGACGGACGACTATACCAGTCAAAGCTATATTACGAAATCTAAATAAAAAAACGCGTCTGTGTCAAATAAACTATGTATTCCTTTAAAGAAACCTATCTTGATGAACCGGTTACTGTACAATTAAGTGTCAGTCAGACGCTTGATCAAGTAAGGAGAAGAAAATTGATTTTTTTATAAAATAAGGGTGACGAATGAGCACACAGTCCATCTGATGGGAAGTGGATGCTGGTGCCCATAGATATGTTCATTTATCCTCGATTAAGGATCATAATGCAGATGCGTTATGCGACCCATGAGAACTAAGACGGAATGCCCCATTTCCAGTAGAAAGGTACACATCAGCATGAAACACATCAGCATGAAGCTGCTATTTCACGCTGGTATTCTGTGAAAGCGTGGTCTTTCTCCACTCGAGCAGACCCATTCGTGCTACAATTATAATATATCTGCAGCATAAAATTAAAGGAATACATATTGAAAACATATAATATATTACATTAACATAATATATTCTAGCTGGCCGACTTCATGGAGAAAGAGGGACTCTTTATGATGAACTCTTTCTTCCAGAAGCGGCCCCACAGGAAGTGGACCTGGTCGAGCCCCGACGGTTCGACAAAAAATGAGATTGACTTCATTATGACGACTAGACGCCAACTGTTCAGTGATGTCTCAGTGATCGCGAGGGTGAAAACTGGTAGCGATCACCGAATGGTTAGAGGCACACTGATCCTAAACGTTAAGTTGGAGAGGTGTCGTCTAATGAAGTCAACGCTCCGTCCCCCTCGTGCTCTAATCCAAAGTCCCGAAACCTTTCAGGTCGAGTTACAAAACCGTTTTCAGTGCCTACAAGATTGCAATGCAGTGGACGATATGAATGACAAGCTCGTGGAAACTGTCCATGCGGTCGGAGCTAAGTTTTGTAAAACCCGCCGCAGAAGAACACAAAAACTCTTCGATCACACTCTTAATCTCATGGCTGTTAGACGGGAAATGAAGCTGCAGTCTTCAGTAGATTTGATATCATACAGGCAACTGAACAGACAGATCTCCAAATGCATGCGGCGGGACTTACGCAATTTTAATACTGCTCGTATTGAGGAAGCGATCGAGCGGAACCAGGGGTCCAAAGTCTTTGCTAGAGATCTGTCTGCCAGAAAGAGCCAACTGTCGAAGCTGAAGACCGAGTGTGGCAGCGTCTTTTCCGGGACACCTGAGATTTAGAGTGAGATTGAGAGGTTCTATGGGCAGCTGTACACATCATCGTTGGAGCTACACGCAAGTGTGAGTAACGATCCAAGAGCAAGTCTTATCCGATACTATTCCGACAATATTCCGGACGTCAGTCTAAGCGAAATTAGAATGACTCTCCAGCACCTTAAAAACGGCAAGGCCCCAGGCGAGGATGGAATTACAGCGGAGCTTCTGAAAGCGGGTGGAAAACCGGTACTTGTAGTCTTTCAGAAGCTCTTTAATTCCGTCCTCCATGGTGGCACTACACCGGAGCCGTGGAGCAGAAGTGCGGTGGTCTTGTTCTTCAAGAAAAGCGACAACGCTCTCTTGAAGAACTACAGACCGATTTCCCTTCTGAGCCGCGTCTACGTGCTGTTTTCGAGAGTCATTACGAATCGTCTCGCATGCAGACTCGACGACTTCCAGCCTCCCAAACAAGCCGGTTTCCAAAAAGGCTTTAGCACCATAGACCACATACATACCCTTCAGCAACTTGTACAGAAGTCCGGAGAGTACAATTTGCTACTATGTCTGGCGTATGTGGACTGTGAGAAAGCCTTTGATTCCGTCGAAATTTGGGCGGTGCTGCAGTCCCTTCAGCGGTGCCAAGTTGACTGTCGGTATATCGAGGTGCTGAAGTGTTTGTACAGTAGTGCTACGATAGCTATCCGAGTACATAACCAGAGTACGAAACCTATCCAACTGCAGAGAGGTGTAAGACAGGGTGACGTTATATCCCCGAAACTCTTCACCGCTGCTTTGGAAGACGTTTTCAAGCTACTGGACTGGAAAGGATATTATCCATCACTCACCTTCGATTTGCCGACGTTATAGTCCTTATGGCAGAATCGCCGGACGACCTAAGCACTATGCTCAATAACCTCAATAGTGTCTCCCAACGGATAGATCTTAAGATGAACATGGACAAAACAAAGATCATGTTTAATGTCCATGTCACACCTATGCCGGTAGTTGTTGGGAGCACTAAGCTCGAAGTTGTTGACGAGTATGTTTACCTTGGACAAATAGTCCGACTAGGTAAGTCCAACTTCGACCGAGAGGTCAATCGACGGATTCAACTCGGCTGGGCACCGTTCGGGAATTTACGACACATCTTCTCGTGAGGTATACCTCAAAACTTGAAAACGAGATTGTACAACCAGTGCGTGTTGCCAGTGATGACTTATGGATCTGAGACGTGATCCTTCACTGCTGGCCGTATGAGGACGCTAAAGGTCGCTCAGCGAGCTATGGAGAGGACTATGCTCGGGGTTTCTCTGCGTGATAAACTTAGAAATTAGGATATCCGCAGTAGAACCAGAGTGACCGACATAGCCCAACGGATTAGTAAGCAGAAGTGGCAATAGCCGTTTAACTCGAAGAACCGACAACCGTTGGGGAAAAAAGGTTCTCGCATGGCGGCCTCGTACCGGCGGACGAAGTGTAGGGCGTCCCCCCACTAGATGGAGTGACGACCTGGTAAGACATGCAGGAAGTCGATGGATGCAGTTGGCTCAGGATCGTGCTTTGTGGCATTCCTTGGGGGAGGCCTATGTTCAACAGTGGACTTAGGAAGCTCTGTAATGATGATGATGATGATGATGATGTATATGTAATAATGACTAAGTAATATGACAAATGTGTAGGTGTATGTATGTGTTTTGTGTATGTAAGTGTTTTGTGTATATTAATATATTAAGTAGTGTGGTTAGTGCGTGGAAGTGATTGTAAGAGCTAAAAATATATGTTTAATCAATTATTAGGTACTTATTTACATTAAATAGATTTTCACAGCTATCATAATCGTGTTCATTCATTCACAATTACTTTTTAGCACATTTTCAAAACATAAAAGTTCGTCTGAATGTATTAATATAATTTTACAAATACAAAGCAAAAGTCCCAGAGTCATAGAAGCACTCCGAAACTTTTGATACTTCTCCAATTCTAAGCTCTCTTTCAACCTTTTAAGCTACATTAAAAAAAATGGAATTAATATTGATAAGCGACATATGTATACCTTAATGATTACAAGACGAACGTCGACGAAGCGAAGCTAAAACGTCGTGAACTCGTGAATTCAAATCCGCCATTCAACTACCGTCGTTAACCACTTCTAGTACAAGCATTAAAGTGGTGTACGGTAGTTTTTTTTTATAGGAGAGGGGCAAACGAGCATGCGGCTCACCTGATACCACCGGTAAGTGACTACCACCGCCCATGAACAACTGCAACACCAGGGGAATTGCAGGTGCGTTACCGGCCTTTTAGAAAGGAGTAAGCTCTTTTCTTGAAGGTCCCTAAGTCGTATCGGTCCGGAAAAATCGTCCGTGGTAAACTATTCCACAGAGAGGTCGTACGCGGAAGAAAACTCCTAGTGAAACGTACAGTGATGGACCGCCAAGCATCCAGATGGTGTGGATGGGTATCGGGAGTTTTGCCGCGATGTGAAATTTGGCTGCTGGGATTAATCCGTACAATTCCTCAGAGCACTCCCCGTGGTAGATGCGAAAGAAAATGCAAAAGGATGCAAGATCTCGTCGCAGCGCCAGTGAATCGAGCCAATCGGAAAGGACTCGGTCGTCGACGATTCGAGCCGCTATGCGCTGGATGCGGTCAAATGGAAGGAGCTGGCACTGGAGAGCCTCAGCCCAGAGATGGGAACAGTATTATAAGTAAGGCCGAACCTGCGCCTTGTAAAGTGCTTGCATGAAATACTGTCCCGCTCTGCTGAGCACGCCAAGCTTTTTAGAGGCCAATTTGGCCTTCTCTTCCAAGTGACCACGAAATTGCACGTCACTCGATATGTGGACGCCGAAGATTCCGATACTGACTGAGGCAACAAGGGCAGTGCCTTGAAACTGAGGAGATATGACAAACGGGTTCTTTTTAGCGGTAAAAGCGCAAACTTGTGTCTTCTAAGGATTAAACTGGACTAGATTTAGTTGCCTCCAATCCGAGACTTTGTTCACCAAAGACTCGACTTCAGACACAAGTTTGTTCCAGTACTCGGCGACGTTTTCACGAGAAATATTGGCACGGCTGGTGTATAGAGCATCACCAGTGCTATCATCCGCATAGCAATGAATGTTACCGGTTTGCAACATATCATTTATATGCAGAAGAAACAGCTTTGGTGATAGCACGCAGCCTTGGAACACTATCATTAATAGGCTTGTAATCTGAGCATGCACCGTCCACAACGACCTTGATCCTCCGATCTGCAAGAGTGATCCAATTGCACAATTTCTCAGGAAGCCCATAGGAAGGGAGCTTCGAAAGAAGCGCTTTGTGCCAAACCCGATCGAAGGCCCTCACAATTTCCAAACTAACGGTCAATACCTCCCCCATGGACTCTACTGCCTCCGCCCATCTAAGAGTCAGGTAGACCAGAAGATCACCAACTGATCGAGCCGAAAACCGTTACGAAAACCGTATTGGCGGTCACTAATCACCTGGTGATCCTCAAGGTACCGCATGAGCTGGCAGTTTATAATGGATTCCATTATTTTGGAGAACAAGGAGGTGATGGCGATAGGCCTGTAGTTAGACGGGTCTGAGCGGTCGCCTTTTTAGGGATCGGGTGGACGAAAGCCGTCTTCCATGATTTCGGGACTACGCCTAGGGAGTAGGAGTACCAGAAAAGACGCGTTAGAACCGGTGCCAACTCTAGAGCACACGCCCTCAGCACAATTGGGGGTATTCTGTCAGGCCCACTCGCCTTGTGGATGTCCAGGGAGAGGAGTGCTTTGTGAACCAAGCGCTGTGTGAACTGCACATCCGGCATGGAGCACTCACACTGCGGGATTGTCGGCGGTGTGGTCCCCCCATCATCGAGAGTCGAGTTGGACGCAAAGAAAGAGCCTAGCAGATCGGCTTTCTCCTTTGCGGCATGGGCTAATGAGTCGTCCTCCCTGTGCAGAGATGGAAGAGATGGCTGACAGAAATTCCCTTGGACAGCCTTGGCGAGAGACCAGAACACACGGGTTCCCGAAGGAAGGAGAACTAGTTTCTTACCAATTCTGCCTATGTGCTCTGACTTTGCCTTGGCAATGACTCTTTTGAAGGACCTGGAGGCGGAATACTTCTTTTTAAGGGCGCTGGTGTTTACATTCCGGTATGTTGATGCGTTAGCCCAGGCCCGGTAGCACTCCTGCTCATAACGTGATGATATTTTACAGGAATGACTAAACCATGGCTGAGATCTGCCTGCGATGGGCACCACAGAGGAAGGAATAAAAAGTTCCATACCCTGAAGTACCACATCAGCGACAGAATTAGCGACAACGTTGGGATCATCCGGCGAGAAGCAAACCCGCCCCCAAGGGTAGGATGCAAAGATAGACCGCATCCTATCCCAATCGGCCGACCTATAGTGCCAAAGACCTGCAGAATGCAACCGTGATTTTAGCGTGAATGACACGACACTCCGGACTAGACAATGGTCCGAGAAGCCAAGAGGGACGTCGACGGAGACCTGATATCTGTCCGGATGAGAGGTCAGCAGAAGGTCCAATAGGGAAGGTGCATGATCCTCCACATCTGGAATCCGCGTAGGCGAAGTAACCAGTTGTGTCAGATCATATGCCAAGGCAAAATCATGAAAAGATCTCCCCGCAAATCAGTTAAACGTGAACCGAGCCATTCGGCGTGGTGGGCGTTAAAATCGCCGAGGATCACGATCTCTGCGGATGGGATCTGCTATAGCAAGGAATCTGTAGCCATTTGGACGTGGTCGATGATTCGGTCTGTTTCGGCATTACCGCTATGGAACCTATAGAGGCACCCGTAGACGCGCGGATGGTCGTCGCTGTCTACGCGTAGCCAAAGGATGGACAGGTCCGAACCTTCAAAACTACCAAGGCGTGGAGAACAGATGTCCTCTCTGACGTATACGCAAACTCTAGCCCAAGGCACAAAGGAGTGTTCAAATTTGTACCCCGGGTAGGAGATACGAAGTATCAGCCGGAGAGGGCACCGCGTCTCGGTCAGAAAGAGCAAGGCCGGCTACGCCGTGTCGAGACTCCAGATGGTAGTGGACGGCGTTTAGGTTCGAGTGAAGTCCCCTGATGTTGCAGATATTCACGGATAGCGTGGCAGGGGTCGCCTTGTCGAATTTTACCTCCCCTAGAATACGCGGGACAGCCTGAGCACCCACGATCAGGAGTGGAGTAGCTTGGTCGTGGATGCTCAGCGAGGAATTCTCCAGGGGTACTGGTACTCTCCTGGGGTAGTCTTACATTTAATTCCGCTACCATGTTGATGGGGCCTTCGGCCACCTGCACGCGACGAAACGCAGAAGCAGAGCTTCCACTTCACGCCGGTATTCTGTAAGGTTGTGGTACCACCGCAGCTCAAGCCGGCCCATACGTGCCACAGCAAAAGCTGCCGCGTGACTCCACCACTGGTAGTTATTGCGGATTATTTTTTAATAACATTGACATTAACATCGTTTTGCAGTCTACAGCTGGGAAATGGTTTCTCGAGGAATGCGCTGACTGGCATTCGTTTTCATATAAGACATAAATGCACTCACTACATTAGTCGATAAATTCGCTGCTCACCACCAGTATGAGCATTATGGTTCAGCGTTTTTAAATTGATTTTTGCCATCAGTCGTGTGACAGAGCCTTTTTCAACAGGATATGCCGCGTTCAAGTGAGTTTGACGTTAAGATAAAAGTTAGTTTAGTTAGTAGTTAAGTTTTCGGTAAAAAGTAAAAGCAGAACTCTAAAATTAAAATGAATAAAAGGATTACCAAATAATAGTATCTGATTTCGATGCTAAAACATAGTGTATACATAGAACAATAGAAGCTCCGAATTTAGAAGCTGGTAAGTGGAAGTGAAATTGACTTTTACTTTTGATTAAGAGTTTAATTTTTGACTCGTTTGAGCTGACTAAGAAACATCACAAGCATTAGGTACCAACGAGAATGTCGTCTAGTTACATTAAAAAACTTCATCACCTATTTTCCACCTTTAGGGCTATAAGTTTTTCTCGAAATTTATGTGGGACTACATATAATTACCTATTTAATAAGAAAAAGTAATCATGAAACCATTTCCAATTGACGAAGATATCGCGTAACATACGTACAAAAAAACACAAAGCCGAATTGAGCACATCGTCCTTTCTTGAAGTCGTCTAAAAATTTTCCTTTCCCTCATATTACAACGTAATTGCATACGTTTATTCTTAAACTATATATACTCTCATTTTTCATGACGTTATAATATCAGCTTTTATAAATTTAATAATAAATAAATTATGAAGTGCAAAGTTATACGCCTACATACTCGTAAAATAAAAGTATATACTGTCTTAGACAAATTTTATGAATAGCTCCCGGCAGAAAATAAGATTATGGCCTAAGAAGAAACAGAGACTCGCCAGTCATAGCCTACTTGTGACCACTGACATATAATAGAGTAGCCTTTTCCATACTCCATTAGTAGGTATATCAATAATACTAAAATTCCATATTATTATAATCCAAAGATCAATCCTTTTGTGTTGTTTTGGAGTCGAACTACAAAACAACTACATCTATTTTCCTGGATATATATAAATATATGTACATATATTCCAAATATTTTTAAATACCATGCATTTTCAACAAATTACTCAATAACGCTTAAATCCGTTTAAAAAATAAGCAAACAGTGGCACGTGGCAGCCTCCGGCCTGGTAACAAATGCAGGAAACCGATAGTACAGGAAGTTCAGGACATGCCACAAAGCATTCCTTGCGGCCTGGTAAGTAATGCAGGAAACCGATAGTGCAGGAAGATCAGGACAGGCCACAAATCATTCCTTGTGGGAAGCATAGGTTCAGCAGTGGACTTATGAAGGGATGTAATAATGGTTTGATGATGAGTAATATCGGTCAGGTGTAAACTATACTTGCACAATTATTCCGTGCCGACATAACAAAACTGATCGCGCCTTTAGAGTTTTTCAATTTTGATACTTTTGATTCATTCTACACCTATTTTCAACCGACATCAAAAGAACACAGAACTTTTTTCTAGGTGAACCGATTTTGATAATTCTTTGATTACTTGAAAGCTGCTTCTCATGTGGTCCTATATAAATTTGATCAAGATCTGACCAGTAGTTTTTGAGTTATCCTTAATAACGCGTATTTAATTGACTTCGACTACATTGATGATGTTCTCATTTTATTTATATTGAAGTCAGTTACACAAAATTTTTAATTTTAGCCCTTGTTCAGTGTTCCTTTTTTAGATTTTTTTGAACGATACTTTTGGTGATAAAACATTATATTTTATATTATGTTATGTGTATACAGTATGTTTGGGTTGTTACGCATTTAAATGTTCTACTACCTATCAAGGTTTACCATAGTATCAACATCATAATCATCATTACACCCCCTACTCAACATAGGCCTCCCTCAAGGAACGCCACAAAACACGGTGATGCGCCACCTGCATTCATCGACTGGTGAACCACCCTACACTTCAGTTACTTGCTACTTCAGCTTATTGATCGTATGCTATATCGATTGCTCCGGTTCTTCTGCGGATATCTTCGTAACATATTCTATCATGCAGAGAAACTCCGAACATAGGTCCATCCATAGCTCGCTGAATGATCTTCAGCTTAAAGGATTCTTAGATCTTGGATTGGAGGAGTCTTAGATCCATATGTCATCACTGCAACGCGCACTGTTCACTCGTTTTCAAGTATTGAGGAATAGTAAAGTATACAGAAATTTAATTCATATTCTTATAAATAAAAGAATCACATTAAAACCAAGTGTGAACTATAAATGTAGTGAGAAAACGAAAAACATATCACTTGCGTAATATTTGCGGCTCACTGGTTGTTTAAATAACACGAAACCTACTTCCTCGTCGGCTAACATTTTCATGTGGCGCTACTTCACCAGTTTAATTTCTAATTACGTCAAATTGCGTGGCCAAAATGACATAAGAACGTTACACTTGCGCTTTAACAAACGCAATACATGTGATACACAGAAAGACTGTTAAAAACCTCCGCGCACGCATTTGTTTTTTTAATTGAATTAAACATCGGTAACCACGCTGAAGTTACGGCAGCGGTGCCCACAGAAATCGTAATAATGTGTCAACGATATCTGTGGCGGTGCCCTATTATTGAGTGACAAATAAATAAAATGAAATTTCTTATACTTTTAAAGATACATTTTTTTATTTATGCATTTGTTTTAATTATTGTTAATAATATTATTACGATTTGTAATACGAGTAACATAGTCTAGAATTAAGGTCTTAAGTCTATTCACATCATCGAAGCCAACTGCCATAGACTTAATACAATAATGGTCTTTTTTAAATCCTCATCAGCAACGGGAGAAAAGTTAAATGTGCAGTTATGAGATTGTGGCATGGAATGCAAATAAGAAATGGTGATTTAACAGAAGCCTGCATTTGGGTACTTGAAGAAAAATGTAAATTGAGATCATATAGAAATGATTTTTATATTTTACAAGCTTTCCACCCCTCGGTTTCGTCCACATTAAATCAAATTTTCCTGATAGTAAGTGTAGCGACCTACGCCCATGAACAACTGCAACACCAGGGAAATTGCAGGTGCGTTGCCGGCCATTATAAAAGGAGTAAGCTCGTTTCTTAAAGGTCTCTAAGTCGTATAGGTCTTGAAAAATCGTACGTGGTAAACGATTTTACAAAGAAGTCTTGCGAGGGCGAAAACTCCTAGTAAATCGCACAGTCATGGTGGACCGCCAAGGATCTAGATGGTGTGGATAGTACCGTGAGTTTTGTCCCGATGTGCGTGCCGAACAATTTGTCTAAATACTCCCCGTGAAAATTGAGCCAGTGAATCGAGCCGATCAGAAAGAACTCGGTCCTCGAAAATTCGAGCCACTGTTCGCCGGATGCGGTCAAGTGGAAAGCACTGGGGTGCCCCGGATGAACCGGTGCTAACTCTGGAGCACCCATCTTCACCACAATAGTAGAGACTCCATCAGGCCCACTCAACTTGACGTCCAGTGAGAGGAATGCTTTGCACACTGAGCGCCATGTAAACCGCACATCCAGCATGGAGCAATCACACCGAGGAATGGTCGGCGTTGCGTACTCCCTGTCATCGAGAGTCGAGTTGGACTCAAAAAGAAAACCTAAAAGATCGACTTACTCCAGCGTGGGCTAGTGAGTCATTCTCCCTGTGCAGAGATAGAACACATGGCTGGCAGAAGTTCCCTTGGACAGCATTAACAAAACACTTAATAAAATTAGAGACACAGAAGAGATCTTGAGCTTTTTAAATTCTTTAAATCATGTCCAGTCAGTGAACTAAAGACGAAAGGTACAAAATAATTCAGTCTTATTTTTACAACTTATTTTTATCCGTTTTGTACCAAAAAAAAGAAAGAGCAACAATTAAAATACATACATGCTGCACTTACTTAATTATTTATTGAGAATATTATGTATACCGAATTTTATTTTGTACATAAGGGGTGCTTGCAAAGGCAAGCTCAGCGCCCCCTCGAATCTTGCGCCCTAGGCTCCAGCCTAGTTAGCCTGTGGGTAAATCAGGCCATGACGATGGGGGCTGCGCGTGAGACGCTTACCGGAAAAGAGAAAAGCGCGTGTTCAGTTTTCTGTGTAATAGAGAAAGATAAATATATTCTCCCACCGAAAATTATTCTGGAGTCTGTAGCAGAGCACGTTTTCAATATATACCTATAGTATATATATGCTGTAGCATTTTATATATATGTTTTTTTTTCGATTGAGACCAATTTTATCAAGGAAAAGAATGACCGTAACCGGTAAGAAAAAATTAATTAAATAATTTTTAATTAAAAATAGCCTTGCCAAAACATAGGCTGTCAATCACCCCGATTTGTATTTATTTATATATATTTTATTATAAAAAAAAATATTTCATCAAGGAAAAGAATGAGGGGGTATTTTTTTAAGCCGTATCCTCTACTAGTTTCGGTTCCATAGGCCGTTAATGGTAACCGTAAGTCATTACTAGTAACAGAAATAAAATTAAAACATTGCAAAACATGTTTTATACTTTTTACTTTTTCAATATTGTTAGTAAGTGGCCTCTTGGTCTAGGGGTATGATTCCTGCTTTGGGTGCAGGAGGTCCCGGGTTCAAATCCCGGAGGGGCCCTTTTTTACGTATTGTTCTGATTTCTTATAACAAATTTAAAATTATCTTACATCTTTTAAAAGTATAATAATTTATTATACAAAAATTTATAACCAAAATGATTCGTTCTAGTACAGAATATTGCTGAAATATATAAAATACTACTTTGTACCTTATAATTATTTGTGTAAGTAAAATTTAATGATAAAGTTTATGTATGTGGTTGCGTAAAAATTCATCAGCGCCGGTTTCAGGTATATTTTTTAAATATTTTAATTTTAAACCGATTACAATACTCATATAAACTATTGCAATACAATACTCATATAAATCTTGCCATCATGGAATAATCGGCTAATCGTTTAACTTATTATAGAGCCATCTATACTATTATATAAGATGGATGAAAGATATCGATGGTGCTAGAAGAGAAACTACAAAGTAAAATACTCGTGGTTAGTTAATTAAAACTTAACAGATGGCGCTTCGATACATTTTTATACGCTTTTATGCGAATACGAATAAATTAAAAAATAATATTATAATATACACAGACATTATTATATTTATTTCTCTAAAACATACTATCTTGTGCACACAGATACATTAAGCAGTATTGCTGTTGCTACTACATAAATTATTCCATTTCATTAAATAAATTAAAATATATTAGCTAAAAGAATAATTAATCTGGGACCGAAATTTTTTATTATGTAGTGTTTATATCGGTCATAAGATATATTATAATAAATTAGAAAAAGTAGGTTTATTACTTTAAATAAATTTATGAAGTCCCATCTGCCGGCACAAAAGAAAATTTATTAAAAAAATATCAATCAAGATACGTAAGTAAACATACTATAGATGGAGCATGCATCGCCAAACAGCTGTTTCAAATAAATGTTTGCTTTTATTCGTTGCTAACTTCACTCACACCAGGCAATGAACCAGAGACCAGAGAGAAAAGAAAACAGCGCATAGGCCATACGCCATACTCATACTGTCATACAAATACAAAGTGCATTAGAGTGAAAATTTCATGTCGATGTGTTGTGTTGTGTCGATTTCTTTTAAAAGTCTAAAAAAAGAATATTGAACATTTTGGTTAAAAGTGAATTCAAAATAACTTCAATTAAGTGTAATAACCATACTATCAAAATCCAATTTTTAGTATCGTGTGTGATTAAAATTTAGTGTTCAGCTGATTCCTTTCACAAAGGATATAGACCTGAGACCAAAACTAGTTTTATTTGTGCGCAATTCACCTGAGAACGCAGCTTTTCTGTTAGTTGTAAGTATTACATTAGTTCATCTCATTTTTATGATAGAGGCTGGAACCTACGTTATAATAATTTTTTTTACCCTTCTGTAAAAGGTCCATTATCGCTGATACCAAAGGTTTTATTTTCTTTAATGTCACTTGCATGCATGCAGTTCAATATATCAATGAATGCTCTCTTAGCTATATTATTTTCGTCGTATTTGATATGGTCGCATATTGATTTTGTTCTTGAGTAGCTAATGACTAGAGTATTAATAGAAACCAATCAATTAAGAACAATTTTGGATGAATTGTATTTCAAACAATATTGGTGATTTGGAAGTACTATTATTGGTTTATTGAGATAAGAAAAAAAACTAACATTTAATTCAGTTACTAAAAGAATATATTAAACAATATTATAATTATACCCTTATATATTTTATTTGGATCTTTGGCATTCTGAGTTTTTCAATTGCAGATATGCTAGCGATAATGACAAATGTTCATGATTTTATTTATCATTTAAGAGACAAGTGGTTACTCCTATTTTCTACAAGATTTATCCTGTGATCAAGTTTAACCCTCTTGAGGCAATCTAGGTCTATGTTTAGCAATGGACTCTGAAAAGCTGTAATTAAAAAATTAATAAAAAAGAATAGTATGTACTGAAGTTCTTTCATCATCAGTTTGTAAAAGTAGTGGTGTTTTCTGTTGTTAGACATACGCCAGGCAGGCAGGTGGATTAAATTTCACAGTACAAGTAGTTCCACACCTTTAATACTGCTACCCATCACATATTTTAAGGCTGTTGTAAATGAGAGATTAACCACCATCTATCAAAAGATCTTTGATGAATTGATGTACCGTAAAATGGGGTGAATAGAAATCGCGGGGTGAACAGACAAGTCTGGTTATTTGATAAAGTTGTCTCTATGTTTGTCTACAGCTCGGGAACGTCTGTTTATTACTACTGTTTATTATTTGCCAACATTTTCCCTTTATTTTGGTAACCTTTAAATTAGTGTCAATTTTGATGACAGTAAAGAAAAGGGTGGTTATTATAAACATGTGAGTACAAGTGGTTTTATGCTATGTAAAACTTTTAGTTAAACATCAAGTTCTTCAGTGTTTCCTTGTTGCAAATATTTTTTAGGGAGTTGAGTTTCTCATCTATTATTAATACAAATATGAATATCGATATTGAACGATTTTATTCTTTTAAATAGTAAAATCAGGATACTGGTATTTTTTCTCGAATTCGAGGTGAATAGATATGACTGAGGGGTGAATAAAAACGCCTTTGGGGTTAATAGAAACGAAGAAAGGGGTGAATAGATACGAATGAGGGGTTATTAGAAACGTAAAAGGGGTTAATAGAAACATGATTTTTAGGGTTGTCAAAAACTATTTGCACCATTTACTTACTACATAAATTAATTTAAGTAGCTAATTGAAACTAAAATTAAAAAAAAACGTTTAAACCATATTAAAGGTATTTAAAAGTCTTCTATTATAAATGTAAAATTTTTGTTATACATTAAAATTCCAAATACTTGAGGTTTTACCATTACACCCGATAGAAGTTCCTGCAGTAAATATACTTAGTGTGCTCATATGATTTAGTTCTATCTAGTAGGTAAATATATCATTCATTATATTTGTATTTAATTGTTTAACAGAGAGGCTCGGTATACAAGTTAAAAAGTATCTAAACGGTGCGGAACAGGTGTGACGGGAGTTATCAGCTTCAAGTCCCGATATTATGTCAATTTACATTTGTTTAGTACTTACATAATTTTATAAATAACTAATAGTGATTTTTAATCTGGTCTTGTTACCTACAACTTAAATAACCAAAGATTATTAATCAAAACACGTAGTATTATAATTAGTATTATAAACTTTGAAACATTTTATTTTTATTTTCATTACTTAAAAAAATATGTTCAAAACTATGTAAGCAGTGGCTTATTTATCTAATGGCTTTATGTCGGAAATGCTTACGCTGCAAAGCAGTTAAATTACATTACTCTGATATTTTTAATTTATATAATATGGAATTGTATAAATATCAGATTTATTAACTAATTATTTTTTATAATGACAATTTTGATGTAGTTATGTTTTCTTTCATTTGACTCACAAGCTCACAACCTACATACTACAACAAAAGCAAATTTAACAACCCTAGCATTTTTTCTCTATTCACCCCTATGTAGTATCTATTAACCCCGGATTCCCGGTATATAGAAACAGACTACTTTTTTCTAAAATACAACTAACTTGCATGTTTTTACCCGTTTGAAGCATTAGTATTCGATAAACTACAACAAGACTCACAACATTAAAGTGTTTTATCATCACCTTATATACAATATATGTAAGAAAAACAGTGTAGAAGTTGAAAGTTGTGTCTATTCACCCCATTTTACGGTATACTATTAAGCCTTTACCAAATAGCAATATTTAAATTTCTTGCATCGATACTTCCTTTCTCCTAAGTTTTTCAATTTTATAATGATTTATGTTTACATGAACACTACACATTAAAATAAATTTAGTTTTAACAGATTTTATAGCCTATATTAACTTATTTTATATTCACGATGTTTTGAGCACTTTACAGCACCCATGGTTACGGATGGTGGTGTTCAACATCCTAATGTAACCACGATTACCTTCAGATTAAAATCGGACGAAAAATTTATAATTTAGGTTCTTGTTGAAAGTAATCGAACATGAAGGCGCTTCTACAACAAAAGTTAGCGTTTTCGTAAATATGTTTTGAAAATCTCAAAATCAAGAGATTTTCAATACATATTTACTTAAAGCGATACATGAAATATCCTATATGAAGATTTTAATCAGTGACATTCACAATGGACTGAGACAATTATTCATGCCCTACTTAGCAGTTTCCAATTAAATACATTTAGGAACATGGTCCTTTACAACTGCAACCCATAATTTACCACTTGCTAGATATATTGACAACCTATACATGAAATTGATAAATATAGGTGGGTGGTCAGGACTATGCTTCATAATCTTTGGGGACATCTGTCAACTAAGTGTATGCATTGTAATGTATCAAACAACTGTATCTCTAATATACATTCCTTCCACACTTATACCTTGACTTATATGTCAAATTATTGTATATGTTATTTATACATGTTTTATTTCGTAATGTCGTGCTGCATTATAATTTCTTCTTTATCAGCCCGTATATTGCAGTACCAGACATATTTCACCTTTGACTTTGGTTTATTTACAATTTAAAAAATAATTTTATTTTAGATATAAATTACACATCATACCATTTATTATCATAATCATCACGTGAATATTTTTATCAGCCTACGAATCCACCACTAGATGCTGACATGTTCATAAACTACCCTAAATTACAACTTGTGTTCGTGAACTACGTAAATGGTAACGGGGAGAAAAACATTATTTTATTTTGAAAAGTCCAATGGTTTGGATGGAACCATAAAATCATACAGACGATTGTTACTTTTGCTGTACAAACACAAAAGGCTTTAATGCTAAAAACAAGAAAGAGATAGCGTATCCTAGTGTTTGTTCTGTGATTTTACCTACACATGAAGATCGTGATGACCAAGAGTTATTTTGTGCTGCCGGGACATCATTATCACTATCTCAAGAGGCTGTAGAGGATTCTTCAGATTCTGATGATAAGATAAATGTAATATAATAATATGATAGAGCAGATACGAAAGAAGGTGGGACGCAAACATGATGGCATACTACTGCTGGATGTTGAAGAGAGATGAACCGGATAGAAAGCATAAGACTTTTTGATTTACAGTCTCTTTAGCATTATTTTTAACTCATACTTGTTTGTTTTCTAAGTAAAAATATAATTTTAATTTAATTTACAAATTTTTGTATTTTCATCAAAATTGTTAAAACAAATTTAAAATATGCATATCATCAATAAAAATAAATCTCGATCTTCTAAAAAAAACAAAGCTGTATTTTAATTTAACATAACTAGATATTTAAAAAAATAACAACTATTGAAAGGGGAAAAAAGTTAAATTTCACAGGCCTGTGTAATTAAACTTTAAACATATTTAATGATTGAATAAGCTTAAGCCTTTTCACCCATTGCTGTGTTCCAATTGGAGGGTTGAAAGCCAGTAGAGGGGGCAAAGGTTTGTGGCAAGTTTCCATGGATTGCAATTTGCAATAGTCACTTATTGTCAGGTGGACTATTAGCCTGTTTGTCACTAGTACAAAATAGCACAAACATTGTCATCTTCGAAGCTAGACCAGCATAGCGGACAATTTTTCCTCAGTAAACATATTCCTCAACATTTTTGAGCATGAACATTACTGTAGGTGTCTTATCTGTGTTTATGACCTGATATAATATAAATAATTGTGTGTTCTACTTTAACAAATCAATCTCGACATAGTATAAAACAAAGTCCTCCCGCCTTCTGATGCTTAGATCTTTTAAACTACGCAACGGATTTTGATGCGATTTTCATCAATAGACAAAATGATTCGGGAGGAAGGTTTATATGTACAATACATGCATATGATATAATTCTTCTGTCTGTGTGTATGTGTGACTGAACTCCTACGCGGCTGGACCGATTTTGATGAAATTTTGTGTGTGTGATTAAGTTGATTAGAGAATGGTTTAGATTCACAATTGGACCCGGTAGGTGGCGTTGTTGTCGAGATCCAGAAATCAACCGTGCGAAGCCGTGGCGGATCACTAGTTATAAAAATAACAGTGAAATGTAATGGCAATGACATTACATCGGCTAAAGTGTAAAAGTAGATATAGAGTCAAGGTTTATCCCTTCACTGATTGATTTATGAATTTTTATTTATATTGATATATAGTGAAAAATAAGTTTTATTTGATGAATTATGTGTGTGTGTGTTTGTGTGGTGTTTGGTGTGTGTGAGGTTAAATCTCTTCACCTACTACAAGGGCTCAGCAGGAAATAAACACTGCAGTCACACTACTGTGTCCACTAGAACCTATCAAGAACTTATCTTACCCGTAAACAACGCGTTCTGTAACCGTATCATTCCCGTTTAATATGTGTACCACTATGATACCAGTTCTATCGTTGTAGCTCATTTTGTTCATAAAGATGCGTCAGGAGCTTAGATTTGTTGTTTGTTGTTGCGAAAATTATATTAAAACACCTTTAGGATTGCTATTAGAGATAGAGAATGATCTGTAAGGAAATTAGCGAATGCTTGCTATTATTTTGGACAACGGTGAACATACGTGGTTACAATGCGTTTTGGTCGCTTGCACAGAGCGACAAGATAAGTACCATGCACTGAGCGCATATTCTTAACTGCCAAATATTCTTATCGTGAATTTGTACATTGTCGGTCCGGTCATGACCAACAACGTAGCGTGTTGTTGGTGGCGACGGAACGGTCAAGTGGGCGTTCATATTCATTTTGCAAGTGCAGCTACGATTACAGGCAGTGTATAGTACGTTGTAGTGGGTAGAGACATTAATACCGCATTTCCTCTACGCGGTACCTTAGTGCGTGGATTAGGGGTTATCTGATTTGGTGACACTGATGATGAGTACACCGGCCTACCGCCTTATTGACTAGTCACGCGGGTATAGCAATATTGTTAATATCTCAAAATCTAAATTTTGGTCGTCATCATCATCATTTTCATTTGCATTATCATTATTATTTATGACTGCCTCGTTGGACTAATGGTTGTAGTAGTGCGACTGCTGATCATGAGGTCCTGGGTTCGAATCCCGGGTCGGGCGAAAAAAATCAGTTATTGAGCTTTTCCATCAAGAAATTCTCAGTAGCTGCCTGGAGTCAGGAAGTTGGCGGTGTCTCATCCCCGTGCCTCGGAAAGCACGTTAAGCCGTTGGTACTGCGCCTGATCTCTCTCCGGTCGTCTCGGTTTACCGTCTCATCGGACTATGAGTGAGGGAATAGAGAGTGTACCTGTGCTTGCGTATACACTTGGGCACTATAATCCTGTCCTGCGCCGATGGCTAGCCTCCATTGAGGCTGGCTGCCGTGACCGAAATTCGGTCTGGAGGAGATTATTATTTATGGAGAATTTAAGTTTAAAAGTTGGGCTATGTATCCATAAACATATTAGGAATGGTTTAGCCATTTTTGTGTGAAGATCGACATATTATGGTCAGGCAATTTTGTGATCATCAGCCGTGAATAATTTTAACCTTGTACCTAGTCATCTGTTATCATTATCATCATTACAGCCTATCACAAATCTTCTGCTGAACGTAGTCCGCCCCCACAGATTTTCTCAAAAGATGGTCCTAAGCCTAATATAATTTAAACAATCATGAAGTATCAAGGTCGTCAAGAGCGCTCCGTGTAAACACAACGGTAGTGTTGGCATGTTATTAGCTCACACGCTAAGTAGAGGAGTACAGTAGGTCAGTAAACGCTTCCGCGTCGTTGCTGTGCACAGGCACGCGATTACATCTCGCGCCAACTGCTTCTGCTCTAAACGGGTACACGCTCAGAGCGGCTCGTATGTTGTGTGTTACTTGATCAGGGACATACTACAAAGACAAGCGGTGCAGCTGAACTTTAACGCCAGCGGTTTTGGTTTGCGTCAGTTATTTTGTTAGTATATGAAGGACAATATTAGATTACATATTCCTAAATGTTTACTAACACTTGCTCGTTTTAGATTTTTATCATATAAATAAATGTGTATAATGTATATACCGCACAACATTCAGTGAAGTATTCACATTTGAAAACAATATCAGCATTATATTTAATCATAAATAT
The DNA here is from genome assembly GCA_029286625.1 of Parnassius orleans. Taxonomy (NCBI): domain Eukaryota; kingdom Metazoa; phylum Arthropoda; class Insecta; order Lepidoptera; family Papilionidae; genus Parnassius; species Parnassius orleans. The sequence goes on from JAGSMP010000074.1 coordinate 1,200,958, forward strand.
AAAATATTTTCTATGTAATTTTCGTATTACAAACTGTTTAGATAGGTTTAAGATACCCAGGTGATACGGCCTGAAGCGCCGTCAAATATTTGTTCCGGGTCTGGATGTATGGCCATGTGCAATTTAAGTATTCAAACCTCATGATACAGAAGAAATTCCTTCTGTAATTCCGAATTATGACAGTAGCATCTCTGATATAATGTTACTTAACGAGTTTAGTTAGGTACTTTACTAGTACCTACCAATTTAATTCCAAGGGGTTATTTATAATTGACCGCTTAGTTTGTCTAATGGCTGCCCGCTGCTACTGAAAATTTTGAGTCAGGAAGTCGGCGACGTTTTACCCCCGTGTTCGCAATGGACGTAAAGCAAGGTCCTGTGCCTGACCTCTCTCCGGTCATTTCGTATCGCCGCCCCTTCGGACTACGAGATTAAGGGAATATAGAGTGCGCCTGTGATTGCGTATGTGCGCTCTATTCCTTTAATCTCGTGGTAAAGCTATGCTGCAGCTATGTTATTATTGTTGTAACACGAATGGGTTGGCTCGACCGGGGTAGGTCCACGCTCTCACACAATATCAGCGTAAAATAGCAGCTTAATGCTGCTGTGTTTCGTATGGTGAGTGTATAGAACCGGAGACCCTTTTTTACTGAAAACAAGGCATTCCATCTTAGTCCTCAGGGGTGACAACGCATCTGCATTTTGAATTTTAATCGAGGATAAATGTAGGTGTCTGTGGGCCTCGGCATTCACTTACCATCAGGTGGACTGTTTGCTCGTTTGTCATTCTAATTCTATAAAAAAAAAGATGGCTAGTCTCCGTTGAGACGGGCCGAGAACATACCGAGTCGAATATAGAACCTTCTCGTTTTTGGAACTCATGGTTAAAAAAGTAAAAAAACTTCAACCAGACTGCCGTAAAAGATCAAACGTATGTAATAATAGCTTTGTAATCTGTTAAATTATTACTGTAAAACTTTATTGTCATTAGGGTTCCGTACCAAAAGGGTAACCAACGGGACCCTATTACTAAGCCTCCACTGTCCGTCCGTCCGTCTGTCCCTCTGTCTGTCAGCGGGCTGTATCTCATGATCCGTAATAGGTAGACAGTTGAAATTTTCACAGAATACACATTTCTTCTAATAAAAATTAAAATAAATTAAAAGGGGCTCCCCTACTAGAAACGTGTATTACGATGATACGGAACCCTTCATGCGTGAGTCCGACTCGCACTTGGCCCGTTTTTTTTTTCTCTGCCGAGGACAAAGTCATTAATAGCAGAATCGCTGGAAACCTTAGCACTATGTCCAATAACCCCAATAGTGTCTCTCAACGAATAGGTCGTAAAATGAATATAGATAACAAAATAAGAGTGTACGAACACTACGTATTGCCAGTGATGACATAATATGGATCTTCGACGTAGTCTTTCACTGCTGGCTGACGAAAACACATCGGTGTTTTTTTTTTGTAAATTACAGTTGTCCAGAGTTGCAACGGCCACGTAGCATCAGGTAGACTATTAGTTCGAATGCCTATATGCTTACGATACATTGTTAATTGAAACTACGAAAATTAGCATTAATTTTGTTTAACTCTTTGTTGTTGTTTGTACACGCGCTAAATAATCTTGACCTAGATTCAGAGACCTAATTCGCATTAATTCAAGTTGTTACACCACGTCGTGTCGTTGTGTTCTAACAACAATGCGTAAATATTACTTGGCGGCCGGCTATCCAACTAAGCCAATTGTGCATCTTATCATCCGAACGGAGTAAGACTGTCCATTACATGTAATGCACAAGCAAGTATGGATATTATTTATACCCGCTGGCACAGAATACCAGCATAAAATAGCAGCTTAATGCTGCTGTAGTTCGTATGGTGACTATAGAGAACCGGGAGACCCTTTTTACTCGGAGCGAGGCATTATTCCATCTTATTCCTCAGGGGTGACAACGCATCTGCATTTTATTTAAATGCAGATGCGTTGTCACCAGAGGATAAATGTAGATGTCTATGGGCCACAGCATCCACTTATCATCAGGTGGAATGTGTGCTCGTTTGTCAGTTTTATGCTGAAAAAAAATATATGTAGGTACTACATCTTCATTATTTTAACAGGTATGGAATGCGGCGTAAAAAATCCATCGTCCCTTGAATGTCGTGAAATTCGCTAAGAAATAATTATAACTTTAAAAAAAAAGTAAAAACCGACTTGAAATTGCTAAAAAGTAAGTTATTTATTTGCTACCCTTAGAGGTAAAATTTTTCTCTAAATTTATATGGGACCACTCTTGAAGTATTATAACCTATTTAATAAAAAAAGAATAATCAAAATTGGTTCACAATCTTCGAAGATATTGCGTAACATACAACATACAAAGAAAACATACTCTCAAATTGAGGACCTCCTCCTTTTTGAAGTTGGTTAAAAATAAGAGTAATGACTGTGACACATTCGGATTGGACAGACATTTCTCTGTATGACAGCGGTAACCTAAAAATGAGTGACATACGATAAAGTACTGAGGATAATACTACCGCAATGATAACATTATTTGAGGAAAATATACTAACAAATATTATTTCAGCGGCTATGTACTAACACTAAAAAAACTTCCTTTTTTATATATCTATCCATGGCGAATATAGACATACAGGTCTAGTATATAATATATATTCAGAAATAAAGAAATGGGGATCGTCAAAGTTAACAGTTTTAGACCGTTTTTTGCATCGACCGTGATGTAGACTGATGTATGGGAGAACATTTTTTCCACTGCAAAGTTATGTTTGTACTTCAATCTGACTTACCTTTTCGTTAGAGCAATATTGGGCACTTACCTTATAATCCAGTAACTTTGTACATCACAGCATGCGTCAAATCCGGTAGTTCTGATTCTGAACTCGAGCGCCGAACGCAACTTTGTCAAGAATCGAAAAAATTGCGAAAAAAACGTTTTTTTTTTTTCAAATTTTGGCGATTATAACCCTAAAGGACTAATTTTAAAAAAAATTCTTAGGATGTTTTTAAAGTAAACTAAATTTGCTACAATATGGTACTAAAAGTGTCTCTGTAGACCCAGTAGTTTCCGAGATTAAGCCTTTCAAAGTTTATCATTTTTTTCGAATTTCGCAATTTTTTGACAAAGTTGCGCTCGAGGTCACAAACTTGGATTATTCATTAGGCCAACATCATAAACAAGTCTGCAAAAAATCAGAACTACCGGATTTGACGCATACTACCCCATACTTTCAGGCGACAAAGTTACTGGATTATTACCTATAATTCCCGGGACGAATGAACTATCTACAAAGATAATTAAGTTAACTCGGATCCCTCAGCCCTCAGGAGCGAATCCTACTCGCACTTGTCCGATTTATGATTTATTTTCTATTCCCGATTTAATGAAACATAGTAGTCATAACTTTATTAAAATCTGCTTAACTATTATTGATATAAATAGATTGCTGCACAAAATTAACTTAAAATATGTTTAATTATTATTGATATAAATAGATTGCTGCACAAAAAACAATTGCTGAATAAACATAATTTCTGTGCATGGGTGAAATCATAGAATGCTTATATTTCGTGACCATTCCAAGTCTTCGACTGTGTTCACCGTGAGATATACTCGTAAATAAGGAAGCTACAGCATTATTATTTAGATCATAGAGCTTATTATGTAATATTTAAGAAGGTAATAGAACCGAGGCTTTCAATAAGCATTACTTGTGATCTATATTGGTCACCCGAATTTGGTTAAAACCAATCTTACCAGCCTCGAACACAGGCGCAAAATAGCCAGTCTTTCAGTTTTCTACAGGATGCATTTCGGAGAGTGTGCGCAGGAATTGCATAATTTAATTCCTCCCTCTCCCTTCCACCATCGGACACCCAGACGTTCATCTAGTCTCCACCCTTTCGTTGTTGACTTACCACGCATTCGAACCAAACGGTTTGCTGCGTCGTTCATCATGCGTACAGCAAAGGAGTGGAATAAGTTGCCAGCATCTGTCTTTCCTTCCGATTACAGTGTGGGTGTCTTCAAGGCAAGAGTGAGTAGGCTAGGCTTCACCATCTTAGGCTACATCACCACTTGCCATCAAGTGGGATTGTAGTTAAGCGCTGGCTTACAATTATAAGTGTATATATATATATATATATATATATATATATTCAATACAAATTAATTTATTCTATACTATTAAAAAAACGCTGAAAAAGCAATAAAACATACTATCAAAAATACTGATAATCTCTCTATAACTAGAAGATGATAAAGTTAATATTTCTCTCTTCTCCTTTTAAAAAAAAATGTCATTTCACATTCTAATTTTCTCTTGTATTAAGGAGGCTTTTTACATAAATAAATAGCACATGGACAGACAACTAGACATTAACAAATAATTGCACACCGTACGGATACTTGTTCCACGCGTGAACCTACGGCGCACGCAATGCCGCAGGTAAACGCTTGGCGATTGCGATATTGGGCCGTCAAAAGTTTCTTCTGTTTCCTCTTCGTGCAAATATGGACATCCTTTTCTGCGAGGTTGCAGTTTATTAGGATTTTTTAGTGGCACTCCACCATCGCAGTTTAGGCCATCCCCTTCACAATTGACCAGGTGGGTTGAAATTAAGTGTCAAATTGCTGATGTGCTCGGTAGTCTTTTGCCCGAATGATTATCAGATTGTCGGCAATGTTGCGTACGCTGAAGTTTAAGCGCTATTTCCTTAACATTGTTTAGTAACAGCACTATGCCGTGGCCAAGAACCACCCAGGAAGCATGTAAAAATACTTGTATTGGTTGGTTCTGCTCTTCCCATGGATTTTAATTAAATGTTAAGTGAGGGTATGCGTATAAAGTATGTGAGAAGTGTGTGAGTGTAGTGTGTATGTTAAACCTATTCCCTTAAATATTATATCATCGCCGAGACTACATACAACAGTTGAAATAAATATTTCTTCAATTCCGTATTTATATTTCATTACTTACATGAATAACTCGAACTGTATTAAAATTTCACTCTGCTTCAGAAACGTGTTTTTTATGTTAATACTTTAGCTCGCCTTCACACGATCTAATTGTAATCTTCAAGCTTATTCTAGTAAGGCTAAATAGCCGTTGCAGTGCACTGAACTATGCAGCAAAAAGATCTATAATGTCTTACTTACCGTAATATAACATTAGTCGCTTTCTTACTTTGTAGTAAGCTATGTATGAATGTGTCTTGATTGTTTATTGCTTTTATTTGTATATATATTATTTTTTACATAAGGTACCTTAACTCTACATTTTATTGTTAACGTAAAAAAGTAACCGTGCAGTGACGGTATAAGAATATCCACTACCCTATATCATCCCGTGGGTTTTGTAAGAAGCGACAGAGGGAAATAAATCAGGAGATGGGCAGCAGCGTCTTCCTATTAACGACTATAAATAAATAACTATGGTTGCCCATCCCCTTGCCAAGCGTAACAACGATCGCAAAGAAACAATCTATGGGAGATGCTTATGTTCAGTAGTGGACTTTAGTAGGCTGTAACGGTAATAAAGTCACTTAATAACGAACAATTTTCTCAACTTTATTTTCTTGCTCTAGATTTATATAGAGCGCCCTAAGCAGTATTTGCCACCGCCTGGTGCAAAATGATGACCTTCGCGTGTACATAATATGGACATATAAGCGATATCATAAGGTTGTGACCATCGTCTTACCTAAGGTGGTAAATAAGTTTATACGTTTAAACGTTAAGGTAACGTGTTTAACGTTGACCTGATGGAAATTATCTAAACATTTTTATTATAAACTGCGTAAAGTGTGAGCTTACCGTGTAGTGGCGGAGTTATAATATCCACTACCCCATATCGTCCCATGGGTGTCGTATGAGGTGACAGAGGAAAGCAAACCAAGAGATGAGCAGTAGCGTCTTCTTAATAACAACTAGGAAATAAGAAAGTGCATTTGCCAACCCGCCTGTCAAACGTAGCTACTAGGGCAATTATCCATCTTATAAGGCCATATAATATGAGGACGTCTGTATTCAGAATAAACTCTTGATAGGCTGTATTGAATAAATAAATGAAATGAAAAAACCGTAAATGCTACGCTTAGCGAGTTTTGATAGTTTATCATTCGCCATCAAACCACTAAGCGGTATATATCAGTCTTTTCCCTCTTTTTTTCAACCACTCAAAATCCATCAATATTACGCCAATTGGCATTATACGATTGAAAGAATTGTCCACACTCAAAACACGCATTGCGGTTACTCTCGTACTAGTAATAAGCACGTAGGGCTTAGCTATCTCTACGCTTTATCTTTATTACTTTTTATGTTAATACACCTCTTTTTAGGTATTCATAGGTAACAATATACGAAATTATATAAATAGTATTTCATTTCAATTGTTTAAAATTTAAGACATGAATTAATACCAATTTCGTCTTCACACAAAATTGAGCTAACGGCGCTTGTGCACTACATGGTAAAATTACTGTCCGGAATTTTCTTTTTATACTATCCGAAATAACCGACAACTAGTTTAAATACACGATCGTGTGTGATAGTGTATAACACTATCCGCAATTTTACTGTACAAGTTTTTCATTTTGACTTACCACACCGAGTTGTATTTTTTGATGTATGTTCGCGATATATTCGCCAATTGTGAATCAATTTTGATATTATTTTTATTGAATAGGCTATACCTCCATTCAAAAGGTAACCACATTATAATTTAAAGAAAATATTCCACCTCTATGGGTGGTGAAATTGCTGATAAAAATTTTAAAGTAACTTTGGACACTTTTTGTAACTTGAGCTTATGATAATCCTTACCACCGTCCAAAATCAAAAAAGGTCACAAAATTAATTTCAATTAAGAGTAAAAAGCAATTGTAAAGAACTAAGAAGAATTAAATAATTTCCACATGATATGTGGATTTTTTATTCTTTTTAGTTTTTTTGTAGTCGCTTAAATTACTTTTCCCAAGTTTAATTATTTCAATTCGTTTTAGCCTGAAAACCTGACACCGAATTGGCAACATTGAGCCTCTGACATGTCATGCTATTACGGACAGTAAAATTACGTCGTGCACAAGCACATGCAACCGTGTTTTTATCGCCAATGGGCGGAGCCACTAGTATGACTTTCTGGACAGTAAAATTACCGTGATGTGCACAAGCTCCCTAACGGTAAACGCATACATTTTCAATTTAAATACAATGCATATTATTATATTTACTAATTTCCAAGGCGTGAGTGAGTCGTGTGTTCTTATTTTATGAATTTATTGTATTTGTCTTTAGAACGAATAAATTGAATGAAATATAACATATATTTAAAAATAAAGCTTTTATTTGCGTTGCTAGATCCAGTATTAGTGTTCATCTTCAGATCATCCCTATGGTACGATATTGTTGCATTGTCATCAATGTTACATAAATATGCCAGTCCCCAGCATAATATATTAGCTGGCCTGACGGACAGTTGTTCTGCCCTTTCCGGTTGCTGGCCAAATAAGTTTCACACCGAATTCATTTCGGGCTTTTTTACAATGCAAATATAATTTTTTGGCACTTAAACAACATATTTGTTTATTGTGAACATATATAACAATTCCATAACTATATAATTTGGTAATAATTTAATTACAGCGCCACCTATCGGATCCTAGCATGGCTATAATCCATCGTCTCCATAAGAAAAAATTGTGTGAATATGACCTCAATCGGTCAAGTTGTTCAGAAGTTATACGATCACTAACAGACGCACCAACTATTGTATTATACATATAACACACATATATATATATATATATATATATATATATATATATATATATATATATATATATATATATCATCATCATCATTATCATTATTATCATTACAGCCCTTCACAAGTCCACTGCTAAACATAGGCCTCCCAAGGAATGCCACAGCACGGTCCTGAGCCACCTGCATCCATCGACTTCCTGCATGTCTTACCAGGTCGTCACTCCATCTAGTGGAGGGTCGCCCTACACTTCGCCTATCCATATCCATATACGTATTATGTACATATTTGACCAATTGTAATATTTGTAAAGTAACAAAATTTAGTTGTATGTAAATACTTATTTCCTACCTTGCCACCATAGGGAAAATATGAAATCCTTAGAAATAAAAATTAAAAATTACTATTAAACGGTAGAATAATATAGATAACAAATAAATAGAGATTAGTGATAATTAAATTTCAAAGAAATGTAAGCAACGGCAATTTTCCCTTTCAAAGAAGGCAAAAGGATCTTAGCTAAGTTAATGTTATATTTATTCTGTGTATTAGCTCGTAGAGCCATGAACATAATCAAAATGCTTTCATTTTAATTCATTAAAACATTTTCTGTGCTCTCGGATTCTTTATATTTTAATACTAGTTTATTTGTTATCTGAAGTAGTACGAAGTGTAAAAATTTACAGAGCCAAATATGATACAGATTTCTTTACCAGTAACGTTACGTTATTAAGTATTTTCAACAAAGAAATATCTATCGAAATGTCCGTCGCGATAGACGTAAACAGATAGTTTACATTCACATTTACAGTTCGAAACAATAGGTTCGACGATGACAAGTCAAACCGCTTGCCTGTTTGTATGTACCCAAGCATTTGTTTTCCCTCCTTATTGAATATACGCCTTGAAAACATCACATTATTATTGTGACAATAAACAACGTTAATCATTTTAGTGTAGCCGAATGTGGTGAGTGCCGAGTGGAGCTAATTTATTTTAATGTTTCTTGAATTATTGTAAAAAATAATCATTATAGTATAGACTAGCCTTTTAAAAATAAAAATTGATATTACTTAAAAATACATAATATACTCTTATTCATCGCCAACAATATCTTTTTAAAATTCACGTATGGATACTGCCCCCTTACTTTGTAAGTACCTTTTCTTTACAACCAAACTAGGTAGTCAGGAGAATTCTATCTTTAGTTCCTATCACATAATAACAAGGAAGTGTTCAGATAATGGGGTGATGAGTCTTGTGGCGTATTAGTTCAACCCACAATTGCATTGTGGCGATTACTCCGTTAAAAGTGAGAGGAGGCTTTTGCCAACCCGGGATAATATGGGATAATGGGTTTTCTTAGGCCGCCAATACACGCAAACGGTATGATTATAAACTGCATTAAAATCTTTAAAAATAATACTTTATAATTCTTACAAATTTATGAGAAATAGATATTGAGGCACTGATAAATTTATACTGCATCGTAATATTTTACTCTAAAATATATTTGCTGGTTTGTCGTGTGATAGTAACTTATGTAAATTCATCACCTTATCTCGACCCTTGGCTGTCTTAAGATGCGTCTGTGGGTTATGTGAGGAAGATCTTGTGACATCCAAATCCAATAGATGGCGGGATAACGAATTCGTTTACGCCAGGCAGAGTAAAGCCAGACAGCGACATTTTATGGTTGCTCTGACTGAATACCAGCGTCAAATATCAGCTTAATGCGGTTGTGTTTTATATTGTGAGTTTACAGAACCGGAGAACCTTTTTACTTGTAACAAAACATTTTATCTTAACCCTCAGGGGTGATAATTCATCTACATTTTGATTCTTAATCGACGATAAATGTATATATTTATGGGCCACAACGTTCACTTACCCACCAGGTAGACTATGTGCGCTTTTATCACTCTTATTCTATCAAAAAAATATACAGTTCGCCGCGATAAGGGACGTCTGGTACTGTGAACGTGAATCCATCTGTCTCTTCGATTAAAGCAATTCGTCGTTATAACGAAAGTTCACAGCTGAACATGGACCATGTTCAGCTGTGAACTTTTACTGGCTGATAAAAATATAAAAGATATTTGCAAGTGTTTGCTATTGCTTATTTTTTTTTTTTTAGAGGTACATGCAGAGTCAATAACTTTTTATTTGCATCCAAACAAAATTGCGTGTATTAAAATTTGTCGAGACAAATTTGGAGAGTTAATAGTGCGAGGCGGCTGTTACAGTGGTATTTCGATTGCATGGCAGCAAGGACATCACGATCATTAATTACAAATACTAATACAACACGAACAATAACTTCGACACAGCCTGTTTTTTATGCTTAAATATTCATATTGATTTGATATTGATAGAAGTTAACAAAGTCTGTAACTGTAACGATATCATGAATTAATTTCATTTTAATCCATCTAATCAGCTTGTTAGACTTTTGCTGGATGTAAGTATATATTAAAATAGTGTAAAACTTGTGATAAATAACGGAGTCACTTAGTATTTTCGTTTCGTATTAAGGAACTGAAACACTCGCTAGAATCACTTTACTGAGAAACTGACCAGAAGAAGAAGAATTATATAAATATGTTTTTCATTCGTGTGACGTCAAATTGAATATGTTTTGTTATCTTGAACAAACAAAAGAGGATTTAACTCAATATTACAATTATCTCTCCTAGTACATAGTCTGTACATACATACATAATATATTATAATAGTTAATAATATATACATTGCTGTGCGTGGGTGTTGTAAAAGGCGACAAACGGAAACTGAAACAGAAGATGGGCAGCTGCATTTTTCAGATAAATACTGAAATCAATAAAAAAAACTGCATTCAGCCGATTCCGTGCATGAGCTGAATTTACAAATTTTAAAAATGTTTGTAAAGAATCAGTATATGGAATTTCCATTAATAAAGTTAAATCATTATTTAAGGGTAGGGCAACACCTGCGACCTTGCAAGGTCGCATTCAACTTCTATAGTACCCTACTATAGAAGTTGAAGTCCGCAACACGACGCACCCCAATCCGCATAATGACGCCAGCCCCATTTGTAAACAACGCACAATCTGAAACATTCGTCATAATCTATGCAGCAGGTAATTAAAATCATGCCTTCTCTCAATTATTTATTCAATCTCCTTATTTATAGTAAACGTTATATGTCTTCTTTGTTTGCAAATTTAATAAAAATAAATTTAATTTAATATCATCATTACAAAATGTACTGCTGAACAAAAGAAAGATTGGCTCATGAGACGGATACTTGCCATAGTTATCACGGATTATTCCGTTTATCCACCCTAAGAAATCCACCCGAGGGTGGATACTCGGTAACGCGTTTCTCCACCCTAGACGGGGTAGATAGTCGGAATTTACTTTTTGATTGTTGTTCCGCCTTTACACCCCAAGTACAGTTCAACAGAAAATATATTCATACTTTAATATATTATTGATTAATTTTGAATAACTACAAACTTAAACAAAAATCATATTACGTATTACATTTAAACAAAATTAAACTTCCTCGTTTTAAATAATAATAAGTAATTTATAAATTCTGCAATATGTTCAGGAAATGACCAACAACTACGTAAGAGGCGATTTATCGAAACCAACCAGGAGATGGACAGCAGCGTCTTCTTAATAACAAATAAAAAATATATAAAGGCCTATGTTCATGCAGTGAACTTTTTATAGGCTGTAACGGTAAAGGACGCGTTTTTAAAAAGGTTCATGGCCATCTTTTATTTTTACCAAATAAGAATTTCTCAGACCGTCTATGGGAAGCAGCATCAAAGATTTTGGACATTTAGTACCTACTGTGATTATTAATTACCCATCCACCTTCCAAGCGTAACGATTATGGAAAATTCTCCATATTATGGGAAAGGCCCTATGTCTAGTTGTGCTGTTTACTGGTTTTTAGGGAAGTCTTTTTTTTATAACATTGAAGTTGTAACGAATTGACAACATGGACATCTGTCACCAACTTCACACGAAGAAGACTATAGACGCGACATTTTTTAACTATTCATTAATTTTAACATGTCTGTTTAAATATAACAAATACTGTACTACTACTTTATAAATTCGTCTCTTAATGTACATTTGCAATCGTTTTCTAAATTTCTTTGTTACAACAGATGTGTTACCAAAAAACTGGGCGTTTTTTGCAAGGAATCCAAAAACTTTACTAAAATTGGATGTTTGTCTTTAATTTCATTTGATATTCTTTTGTGGGACAATCCGAATGAATTCCAAACATATAATTTTCGTCCTTGAGCCATGTCTTTTCATAGTAATTCACAACCGCCATATTATCATCATTATTCAATGACGTAAATACGTCGTTGACGCCGCAAAGGGGCGAACCTCAATTTTTCAAAAAATTACAGGAGAGCAAGAAAACACTTATTATTCCCCGATTACTAGCTTTTTTCATCAGAAAATTAAATATATTAGACTTAATGGGAAACTACAAATAAGATTTATTTCCATCGGCTGTCGATGGAGAAAATCGGAAGAAAAATAATATACGAATTCCGATTTTCCACCCCGTCTGAGGTGGATAAACGAACACGCGTTTCCGACTATTCACCCTAGGGTCGATTTTTTAGGGTGGATAAACGGAATAACCGTTATCACTCTTGGCAGATGGATTGGCGACCGCAGTTTTTTATCTATTGAGCCAATGTATGAGGAATGCATAGGTTCAGCAGTGGACTTTGATAGGCTGTAATGAATGAATGAAAGATTGAACGCCACGCCACACTTTGTATGAGGGTTGGCAAAAGAGATAGAGGCAAAGGTTAAAATACTGCGTTGTTTTGTATTTAACATTAACAACAAGTCTTAAAGAGAAGAATTGTCTTTATAGCATAATATGACATGTGTTAAATTGAATATATTTATAAATTGTATTTAATATTTATCTATAGAAGTTTTTAATATTATTTTATTATTTCTTTAAAAACGGCAGTGTTTTATTCAATCACAGCTAACTGCGTTGATAAAAATTAAACTTTGCCGGCCTTGAAAGGCCTTATCAATTGCCGTCGCAAAAAGTGTTCACATAATAAATTTTATACGAAACGACCACATTACATGATGTATTTAGGCATAAGAATTAAACAGTAATTTTTTTTATTGGTTTTATGGTTATAGTTTATCATATGTCCTTGATTTTACTGACACGATTTAAAATAACATTTTACGTAAATCCAAAGAATTATGAAGTTATCTATATTTCATTACAACATGTATAGTTCTATATCACTAATTTAAGTTCGAGTTTTAAAAAAAAAGCAAAATATAAAAAAAAATACCAGAGTCAACTTTTTTGCCTGACGTTTCAATGATATGTCGCTATGTACCTTACCGTAGTGTTTGAATTCATTGTTCCAGTGTTTGAATTTAAATTCATTGTTAGGCGAATAATCGATAAAAAAATATTCAAATAATCGGTAAAAATGTTCAATTAATCGAATCTTCAAGATTCGATTAATTAAACATTTGTTTTAATTTATTATTTGCTTATTTAAATTTAATTTTTAGAATTGCTTAAATTGTATGAATCATGAATAAAACAAGTTTATTTATTTTATAATTTCCTACTTTGTCAGTGTAAATTTGTGTAGGCAAGGAAACTCGTATCCAAAGCCGCGCTGAAAAAAACACTACGTAATTCCAATCTTCCGCCATTTTGGGAGCTTACTGTGCGTACTTTTGTGATGTTGTGTTTATCTTATTTTGTTACTCGGCTATAACTTTTTGGACTGATTCTACTATATTCGTTGACCTTGGCAAGTTATATACTGGAATATCATATATAAGAATATCATACTGCGGCCTAGTTGCAAAAAAGTTTAGTAGATGACGGTTTGCACAATGGTAGTATAGTCTTTGAGAACCATTTTAAAACGCATGCGCTTCCGATACAAAAAAAAATGATGAACGCAAAATAATTATGGAGTCATGACATAGCCTTGCAAAGAATAACATTTTAAGAGAAATGAAAAATATAACCAATTGGGACAACGTCGTATTCGTTAATGAAACGATGACACTGCAGCATTTTGCTTGAAGGTATCCGTGGGAAAAGGTGATGCGGGATCCGCCGGAGGAGGATTTGTAGAAGATTGTTTATTAGCTCCAATCAAAGAGTACAAGAGAATAATTAATTGTAGAAGTCATTGTAGAAGGTGCACGTCGCGACCCCGCCAGCCCTTTTCAGGCTGCAATTTCCACAGCTGCGCACCCATGCTAACGAGGGTTAGCGTCCCCAAGGCGACGCACACCAGCTAGTCCCCGTTGGTGTGGAATGCAGCGTGCAAAGCGGCGATGGGGACCGCCACCCGTCACGCACAGCCCGACACGGCGGAAGGTGGAGGACAGAGTGCAGAGTTGGCACGTGGAATGTTAGAGGAAGCATGAAAGATAAGACGAATGAGTTGATTGAAATAATGAAAGAAAGAGAATTAGATGTCGTGTATGTCAGAGACCAAACGGAAGGGCAGTGGTATTGAGTTTCCTGGCGGGGCGTTAGCTCTGGCGGTCCGGAGTCCCGGAGAGCGAGCGCCCGCCAGGAGTGGGGTGCTGCTGTCGTCTCGGTTGGTCGACGTTATGACTGAATATAAGATTGTGAACTCAAGACTTCTGTCGCTTTAAATTGGGACTGACGAAGTTATTCTTTTAGCTGTTTATGCGCCGGTGGCTTCGTCGTCCAGGGCTGAGCTGAGGAGTTTTGGGAGAATGTAAGAGAAGTTCTAGATTTCAATGACGTAAATACGTCGTTGACGCCGCAAAGGGCGAACCTCAATTTTCAAAAATTACAGGAGAGCAAGAAAACACTTATTATTCCTGATTACTAGCTTTTTCATCAGAAAATTAAATATATTAGACTTAATGGGAAACTACAAATAAGATTTATTTCCATCGGCTGTCGATGGAGAAAATCGGAAGAAAAATAATATACGAATTCCGATTTTCCACCCCGTCTGAGGTGGATAAACGAACACGCGTTTCCGACTATTCACCCTAGGGTCGATTTTTTAGGGTGGATAAACGGAATAACCGTTATCACTCTTGGCAGATGGATTGGCGACCGCAGTTTTTTATCTATTGAGCCAATGTATGAGGAATGCATAGGTTCAGCAGTGGACTTTGATAGGCTGTAATGAATGAATGAAAGATTGAACGCCACGCCACACTTTGTATGAGGTTGGCAAAAGAGATAGAGGCAAGGTTAAATATGCGTTGTTTTGTATTTAACATTAACAACAAGTCTTAAAGAGAAGAATTGTCTTTATAGCATAATATGACATGTGTTAAATTGAATATATTTATAAATTGTATTTAATATTTATCTATAGAAGTTTTTAATATTATTTTATTATTTCTTTAAAAACGGCAGTGTTTTATTCAATCACAGCTAACTGCGTTGATAAAAATTAAACTTTGCCGGCCTTGAAAGGCCTTATCAATTGCCGTCGCAAAAAGTGTTCACATAATAAATTTTATACGAAACGACCACATTACATGATGTATTTAGGCATAAGAATTAAACAGTAATTTTTTTTATTGGTTTTATGGTTATAGTTTATCATATGTCCTTGATTTTACTGACACGATTTAAAATAACATTTTACGTAAATCCAAAGAATTATGAAGTTATCTATTTTCATTACAACATGTATAGTTCTATATCACTAATTTAATTTCGAGTTTTAAAAAAAGCAAAATATAAAAAATTACCAGAGTCAACTTTTTGCCTGACGTTTCAATGATATGTCGCTATGTACCTTACCGTAGTGTTTGAATTCATTGTTCCAGTGTTTGAATTTAAATTCATTGTTATGCGAATAATCGATAAAAAATATTCAATAATCGGTAAAAATTCAATTAATCGAATCTTCAAGATTCGATTAATTAAACATTTGTTTTAATTTATTATTTGCTTATTTAAATTTAATTTTAGAATTGCTTAAATTGTATGAATCATGAATAAAACAAGTTTATTTATTTTATAATTTCCTACTTTGTCAGTGTAAATTTGTGTAGGCAAAGAAACTCATATCCAAAGCCGCGCTGAAAAAACACTACGTAATTCCAATCTTCCGCCATTTTGGGAGCTTACTGTGCGTACTTTTGTGATGTTGTGTTTATCTTATTTTGTGACTCGGCTATAACTTTTGGACTGATTCTACTATATTCGTTGACCTTGGCAAGTTATATACTGGAATATCATATATAAGAATATCATACTGCGGCTTAGTTGCAAAAGTTTAGTAGATGACGGTTTGCACAATGGTAGTATAGTCTTTGAGAACCATTTTAAAACGCATGCGCTTCCGATACAAAAAAATGATATACGCAAAATAATTATGGTGGCATGACATAGCCTTGCAAAGAATAACATTTTAAGAGAAATGAAAAATATAACCAATTGGGACAACGTCGTATTCGTTAATGAAACGATGACACTGCAGCATTTTGCTTGAAGGTATCCGTGGGAAAAGGTGATGCGGGATCCGCCGGAGGAGGATTTGTAGAAGATGTCAATCAAAGAGTACAAGAGAATACGATGAGGAAATGGATACAGAAAAATTCAAAGAGTGGTTTATAAGTTTATAACCCTTTAACAAAATATTCCTGCGAATATCACTAGACCACCACCATACGACTGCCATTATAATGCTATTGAATTGATTGTGGCCCAAATCAAAGGCTTATCTTATATGAAATGTTCTTAATGCAAATATTATTAACTCTACTTAAATACTCACGAGTTGAAAATATCTTATGCTTTGTGAAGAAAATGGAAGGTTTGCTGAATGAAGCATGTACCCATGTCACAAAGGATAATTAGGTAAAAGTGGTGGAGAAACATAACATACGTAACATAAACACTCACGCCTGTCACCCAGAGTGGTAGGCAGAGACTATGGACTTCTATTTGGCACGATCCTGACACACCTCTCTCGCCTCCTCCACATTCATATACCTACGCATACACGCTCGTCGGTTAAGGGTACTCTTAATTTGGCCCATTTTCAATATATCGCCAATTTGGTCGATAAATTTTCGCCTAGGGCGTCCCTTCCCGACTCTGCCGAAAACAAAGAAAATTATTATGGATGACTTTGAAAAAGGCCTTCATTTTGACTACATTATTGAAAATTTGAAAATTATCATTTTGTACGTGGTAGAGCCATGCTGCAGCTATATTAATAGTATAGTTGTAGCACGAATGGGTCGGCTCGACCGGGGAAGGACCACGCTCTCACAGAATACCAGCGTAAAATAGCAGCTTAATGCTGCTGTGTTTCGTATGGTGAGTGTAGAGAACCGGAGACCCTTTTTACTGGAAAAGAGGCATTCCATCTTAGTCCTCACGGCTGACAACGCATCTGCATTTAAATTCGCAAACGAAGATAGATGTAGATGTCTATGGGCCACTGCAACCACTTACCATCAGGTGGACTGTGTGCTCGTTTGTCACCCTTATTCTATAAAAAAAAATCCAATAATAATTAATCTATACAACGACAGCTCAACTAGTTGTAGTGAAACTGAATATTTTTTTAATCTAACTTCAAATTTTAAATTTATACAACTTTACCTCTACAAATAAGCAGTAATATATACATCTATACAAATAAATAAAATTGAAGTGTCTGTTTGTAATGTCAAAATTACAGCTTTTTACTAAATGCATATGAAAGTATATACGGTACTTATAACAAAAATACAATATTTTAAATTTTTGTCTGTCTGTCTGTCTGTTTGTTCCGGCTAATCTCCGAAACGGCTGGACCGATTTTGACGGAATTTTCACTGGCAGATAGCTGATGTCATAAGGAGTAACTTAGGCTACTTTTATTTTAGAAAAAGAATTAGGGTTCCGCGCAAAAAAATTAAAACCCTAAATTACACGCGAGTGAAGTCGCGGGGAACAGCTGGTAATAAATACGAAGAAACTGATAAATCTTGTGTTTTAAATTAATCGTTTCTAATTTAGTCTGGTATTAACCGATTTTTTTCTTGGCATGCCTAGTCCAATAAGTCTGACAGCTGTCAAAAGGTATTTCTTAGATTTGGTTGAGTATAGTATATAATACATAATACATAAAATATTATGTTTTAAAGCATTATAATTTTTGTTTTTAAACATTTATCTCGTTGCGGTGTTTGTGAATTGTGGTACATAACCAGGAAGATAGATTTTTTTATTTATTTAAGGAGAAGTAATACGTCACCGTCGATGAACAAGAACACCTCGAACATCTTGTTGGTCATCATCAAAAATTTTTGATGAAAGATTACATTAAATTATTTTATACTGTACCTAATATATTCTCCTGTCATTGAAATCCGTAGAAACAGCGCCTTCATCGCCTTAAATTTTATTTAACCTCCGAGTTCTTTTTGTGTTTTAATTTTACCACTTGTAGAGAACAAAATAATAGTTGAAAGGAACCACATATAGACCACAGAGTTAAGAAGCTTTACTCATGTAATATAAACTGTACGTCGGCATGCGACAATGCGGCTTGTAGCCCACCGACTGCGACGACGCGACGCCCTGTTTTCTTGGGTGCAATGTGCCCTTTTTTTGCCAGTGATTAAGTTTCATTGTTTGTGGCCAATTAAATTTTTTCGTTTGTTTCATTTCAATTTTTATACGTGGTAGAGCCATGCTGCAGCTATATTAGTAGTATAGTTGTAGCACGAATGGGTCGGCTCGACCGGGGAAGGACCACGCTCTCACAGAACACCAGCGTAAAATGGCAGCTGGACGCTGCTGTGTTTCGTATGGTGAGTGTAAAGAACCGGAGACCCTTTTTACTGAAAACGAGGCATTCCATCTTAGTCCTCACGGGTGACGACGCATCTGCATTTTGATTCTTTATTGAGGATAAATGTAGATGTCTACGGGTCACAGCAACCACTTACCATCAGGTGGACTGTGTGCTCGTTTGTCACCCTATCCTATTAAAAAAAAATTATCAATTCTGTTCATAATGTGTAATTTATTCGAGTCACACTTTTTCTAGGTTCAAAAACTCACAAGTGCACTTAATATGCTTGCGTATTTAAAGCGGCAGCGTGAGTATTCTCAGCACCCCTCTTACACTGGCCTTTGTCATCTAAAGGTGGTCATGGCGGTGTATATTTAAAATGCTTGAAGCTGATATTCAAACCATTTCTGCAAGTTGTTTCTAACGTCGTTTGCTTTAGTTATACTTAATTTTAGGCAAACTTCAAAAAAAGGAGGAGGCCGTATTGTTTTTCGCTTGTTGCGACAACACCGTTTAGTCATCTCTCTTCATTTTATTATGCAATTGTTAACAAAAGTTTACCATTACTTTCTAAATTAGTACCATTTTAAAGCCAGTGAATCGAGTGTTAACATAGTGAAAGCTGTTTTAAATTTAATAACGCGGTCCGATACAGTGAAGCAAAACATTTTAAAAATATTTAGTTACTGGTTGCAATCTTGACCTACCTCACATAAGCGTGCTAAAACGATCAACTCGTGCCCGTCGTAGCTGTTGTGCGTACGCAAAAGGCGATACTTCCCGATTGTTCGCGATTTTGCCGAGCTAGTTATCTACGACCTTACAGCGCCACGAGCTTCCAAAGTACGGCACAAATAGTCCCGCCCACTTTGCTACGATACTTACGAACCACCGCTGCACTTACTGCGTCACTGACTCGCCGTAGCAAGCGATCAACAGGTTGCTTTTTTTGTATTTATATACCATATAAAATATATTAGTATGCCGAAAATCTGCTTGGGTTGCAAACTTGATATAAAAACGATAATTTCTGCAAATGTGCTTACTGCAAACAAACATGTCATGAGCTTTGTGCTAATTTACCACCAGGAAATCTTCTAGTGAGCCCTCCAGTTTGGATTTGTCCGCTGTATCAGCAAGAGACCCAAAGGCGACAATACGGAAACACCAGTAAGGCATAATCTTAAGAGCACTCAACCATCACCTAATTGGATTTCGCAGCGATCACGAGGCAACAGGGTCGGTACTTCTTCAGTCGCAAGTGAACATGAAGCCCTTCTCTACCCCACTGTCGACGAGATTAGGGACATCATACAGTCAGAACTAAAAAATATTTTAACGAAGGAGTTGACCGTCTTGATTGAGAAAACGATTGCGTCTGAACTTCGAGAAACTGTTTCTGATATAGCATGCTTAAAAAGTGATTTGCTTTCGCTTAAAACTTCTGTGGATTTCATAAACTCACAATATGAGGAAATCAAGGTTGATTTAAACAAAAAATCTGAATTATGTTGTCGGTTACAGAAGGAATGTAGTGACTTGACCATCGCTAATAGGGAATTATCTGATCGTGTGGCACAAATAGAACAGCACTCTCGTGCCTCGAATTTAGAATTACAATGTGTACCTGAACATAAATCAGAAAATCTGATTCTACTGACTAAGCAGCTTGCAAAAACGGTTTCCTTCGACCTTAAAGAAGAAGATATTCACATGTGCACTAGAATTGCTAAGGCTAATCCTGCCACCACCAGACCTAGATCAATTATTGTCAAGTTACGCAGCCCTCTGATTCGTGATGGATTTTTAGCTTCCGTCATAAAATTCAACAAGAACCACCAATCGGACAAACTTAATTCTAGCCACTTGGGTATTGGAGGTGACAAGAAACCTGTATTCGTGACTGAGCATCTCTCTCCAAGTAACAAAGATCTGCATCGGCTACCAGACTTAAGGCCAAAGAAAAGAACTACAAGTTCGTTTGGGTAAGAGGTGGCCGCATTTTTGTGAGAAAGTCGGAGTCAGCTCCTGTTATTGTTATTAAGAATTTATCCTCGTTACAATACTTAACCGATTAGATTTCTTCTCATTTATTCATATCTTGCTTTTATGTATACCCACACAAAATCTACTGCCTTAAATTGTTATTACCAAAACTGTAGAGGCCTAAATACAAAAATTAATGAATTTTATAGTAACATGTGTATGAATGAGTAGGATATTGTTGTAATAACGGAAACTTGGCTACAAATTAATGTTAATGATTTAGAGTTATTTAACGATAATTATGCTGTATATAGACGAGACAGAGACTTGACTAAATCATTTTCAAAGAAGACTGAGGTGGTGTAATGATTGCCGTCAATAGAAATTTCGACTCACATAGGATTAATAGAAACGAAGGCACTGGGCTAATAGAAGATCTTTGGATTGTAGTTCATCTCAGAAATGGTAAAAACCTTATAAAACTTTGCGTATGTGCGGTCTATATACCACCTTCCGTTAATTTATGGAACTATGAACAGTTTGTAGACAATATTAATAATAATCTTTCCGATTTTGATCACTCATTAGTAATTGATGATTTTAACCTTCCTAATTTGGAGTGGCTGAAAATGATAATGACCTATTTACTATTTTAAATGACTCTCAATGCCAATACTTTTATATGATCTCTGAGTTTATGGCCTGAATAATCTTAAGCAGTTCAATTACATTAAAAACAAAAACTTGAAAATGCTTGATTTAATATTCTCATCAGAAAGTAATGTATGTGTTGGTCAAGCCGACGAAGCATTAACCGCTATTGATCTTTTTCATCCACCTCTTGTATTTGAAATTACTTTCCACCCATCAATCATTTACAACCATCCTACAACCTAGACCCATTTCCACAAAGCTAACTATGAGTCTATTAAAAAAGAATTGGATAGTGTTGATTGGCTCAATATATTTGCATTATGTAGGAATGTTGATGAAATGGTTACTCGTTTTTATGATGTATTGCGTGCTACTATAAGTAAACATGTACCACTCACCACCTAAAAGCATTAAATATCCAATTTGGTTTTCTAAAGGTCTTATAAGGAGTATTAAAGAAAAACACAAAATTAGACAACGCGTTAAGAAATATAATAATCCGATGGATAAAATTGCCCTGGACTTGCAAAACAAAGAACAAAAATTTAATGAAACAGTGTTATGATAGTTATTACAAACGCATTGAACATAGTATAACCTCAAATCCTAAATATTTTTGGACATTTATAAAGCATAAGCGTAAAATAGTAGCAATATACCATCCCGTATGCAATTAGACCATGAAACTGGAGCGGATGAAACAAGTATAAGTGAACTCTTTGCGAAAATTTTCATCTATTTATAGTAAAAGTCTAAATCCACAAGTTTGTTACCATAAACGCGACGGTGTCCACTCATTTTCATCCTCGCTTAGTTCTATTATGCTGTCGGATAATTTAATTCTCACGAGGTTAAAAGACTTGACTTAAATAAAGGTCCTGGCCCAGATGGATTACCGCCGTTGTTTATACATCAATGTGCTAAGCAACTATCATTACCACTTACTTATATCTTCAACGAATCTTAAAACTGGAATATTTCCTACCTACTGGAAAATTGCTAAAATTGTTCCCATTTACAAAGACGGTATTAAGAATAACATTAGAAATTACAGACCAATATCCATTTTATCTATTTTTCCTAAAGTTTTTGAAGTTTTAATCTACCCATATGTTTACAATTTACTAAAATTTCAAATTACTGATCGTCAACATGGTTTCCTTAGAAATAGGTCTACCACTACTAATTTAATTGCCTTCACCAATTATATTATCAAGCATGTCGATCAGGGTTCTCAAGTCGATGCTATCTATACTGATTTTAGCAAGGCATTTGATAAAGTTGACCATGAGATACTTTTGACGAAATTAAGTAGTTGTGGTATTGGTGGCCCTGTTTTGGATTGGTTTAGATCTTACTTAACTCGTCGCAAGTGTTATGTAGTTGTTAATGGGAGCCAGTCTGAACCGTTTAAGGTAACCTCGGGTGTTCCTCAAGGGTCACATTTAGGCCCTTTGTTTCTAATTTTGATTAACTCAGTGACAGAATGTTTTTGAACACAGAGGTTTACCTGTTTGCTGACGATTTGAAATTCGTTAGACCTGTTAGATCATCAGCAGACTCCCAGCTTATTCAAGCCGATCTGGATAGATTGATCGAGTGGTACTCAAAACAATATGATTCTGAATGCTAAAAGTGTTATCATATGTCGTTCACACGCAAACATACTCCTATCCAAACTACATACAAAATTGGCAACACAGTACTCAATCAAGTAGAGTGTATACGAGACCTGTGTTTTGTTGGATAGTAAACTGTCTTTTGTACCACATATAAACAGTATTATAACGAAGGCGTCCAAAATGCGGATTTTAGGTAGAAACACCAAACGGTTCAGACAAACTCAAACATTACTACTACTTTTCACAGCTTAGTTCGAGCAACCTTGAATATTGTTCTCAAGTTTGGTCTCCTTTCTATGAGGTTCATAAGAGTGGAATTGAACGAGTACAGCGGAGGTTCCTTAGTATGCTAGCATTGAAATTTAACCAACACCGCTCGTTAACTTCATATGATGAGCAGCTAAAACATTTCCGTATATCTTCCTTATATAACAGGCGCAAACTTTTGGATTTGAGCTTCCTCTACAAACTGTGTAATAATGGCATCGACTGTCCTCAATTACTGGAAATGGTTAACATTAATGCTCCAAGCAGATTGCCACGATTTAATGTCTACAAGCTGTTTATGGTCCCACCTCACAGGACTAACCTCGGTCTTAATTCAGCATTATGCAGAATGTTTAGACTGTATAATGATATATCTAGGCCATCCGATTTAGATATTTTCAATGACAATTTAAATATTTTCAGAAGAAAATGTTACTTTATTTAGAATCTAAGTCTTAGATGATAAATGTAAACCATTTTTAATTTCTCACAAATACGCAATTTTGCTACTGTGCTATTAAATTTTGTACGATAATTAACTTTTCGCAACATTACTCTGTGTTAGCTGTGGTTACCTATAACTGGGTGAGCACATTGCATGTTTCTCACAATGCTTGTTTCTTGTTTTTAGTATTTGTGTATCACTGTCGGTGACCCTTATAAATAAATAAAAAAAAAAAAAAACATACTGTACGGTAACCTTGCGTAATATACATTGTATATTACGCAATATCAAAAATTCAAATACAATTGACAATCACAACTGAGAACCAATTTTGATGATTCCTTCTTTATTAAATAGGTCATACCCCAGGGGTAGTTCCATATAAAAATTGAGAAAAATTCTACCACTTAGGGAAGCAAAATAGGGACGGAATGTTTAATGTAACTATTTAGACAACATTGAGCTTGTGATATTCTTTAGTCCATTCAAAATGGTAAAAAAATTTATTTCAATAAAAGTAAAAGCCGACTTCAAAGCGTAGACTTCGTGTGCTAAGACACAGTGTATAGTAGAATTACACCCCCACTTCAGAATATGAAATTATATTACTTTTTAGTTTAGTTCTTTGATTTTATTTTTTATTAAAAGCTGAATATTTTGAGGAAAGCTGTAATTTTACTCTATCATTTGCGATTCTTCCGATAGAATTGTTTCTGTATCTTATTGCATGTACTCATTATAAATCATAAAATTAAGATCGTGAACTGAGCACTAACTTTCCTACACCTGCTTTTCGCCGCATTCCGCGAACATTTTGACTTTCCCTTGTAAGTGGTAAGTTTTATCCCCTGAAAAATAAGCCTCTACCAGAATTTCGCCAGCTACTTTACTTACAACAAGCTACGAAAATATATTATTTTTAACACACCCCTCTTACTATAACTATTTTGGTTATATGTATTGATTTGATAGTCCTAAGATAACGAACAATGCACCCACCTGTGGCCTGTGGCCTTCTGTGTTAAAAGCTGGTTTGAAGTGTCTATTGTTACCCTCATGTGGACTGTTAGTTGATTTGTCATTCGTAACTTTAAACAAATGGTAAAATTAAAAATTTTGTACAACCGACTTTAATGTTAAATAAAATGAGAACATCATCAATGTAGTCGAAGTCAATTAAATACGTATTATTAACGATAACTGAAAAAGTCAGATCTTGATCAAATTTTTTTAGGACCACATGAGAAGCACCAGCTTTCAAATAAAAAAAAGAATCATCAAAATCGGTTCACCTAGAAAAAGGTTGAGGTAACACACATAAAAAAATACAGTCGAACAAAATTATTGCTGCGCTTATCCCACCTGAGAATCCCCTCTTAGTGTGTTTGTGCCAGACATCAAATTTGCAGTTAATATTTGATTTCATTATTTATAGCTAGAACATTATTCTTAAAAATATCTTGTTACATACGATCTTCGAATAATTCTTATGGAATAATTCTGGCGAAAGCTTTCTCTTAAATTCTTGCCAAAAATGATTCATGCGATCGTGACTCATTTATTTAACGACATCTCGTCGATTCTGTCATTAGGAACCGTAATGTCCTTTTTTTAAAAATATTTCTTAGCTTGGAATAATATTGTTCAAGCTGTACCTACTAATATTAAAATTAATGTACTTTTATTCACGTATAAGTGCAATATAAAAATTATTAGTCAAATAAGAGGAAATAGCGTGACCTTGTCAAATCGACAGTAAAGCCACAGGAGTAAAGAACGGTTTCTTTACTCATGTGGTAAAGCCCAACCTCCCCCCTTCGCGTTATAGGTATTCAATAGATAGTTAAGTATTTCTAAAAGAACTAAACTAATTTCTCTAAAGAAACTAAAACTAATTTCTTAATTTATTTTTAATAGTTCTTAGAATCGATAAACAATGAAGAAGAAAAGTTCTCGACAGCCGCATTCTGGGAAACGCAATGTGGAGGAGAAACCCCGATAACTAGATGGAATTCCTAAAATTGGATGCAGGTACCTTCAGCCGTGGTAGCTCAGATGGTTAGCGCTCGCTGTAAGTTTCACAGTACGCGAGCAACCCGGGTTCGATCCCCGCCGGTACCAATGAAATTGTTAATTTCAATTTTAAGTGCTGATTTACCACGTGCTCGGCGGTGAAGGAAAACATCGTGAGGAAACCTGCATGTCTGAGAAATCAAAAAATATATATTTCGAAGACATGTGAAGTTCGCCAACACGCATTGGGGCAGCGCGGCGGATATTTCCTTGCCCTAAAACCCTCTCAGAAATGAGAGGAGGCCTGTGCCCAGCCGTGGGACGTAATATAGGCTGTAACTTTACCTTCACCGTCATGATTGCATTTAATGATCCTAAATTTTGTTAAGAGCTGAGTTTGCAACAGTTACGTAGTTCAACCGGATGTTTCCTTTGATTTTAAACATTCAGGTTTATCGATCGAATGTCGGCCTTCATGTTGATTAGCTATAACGCTGTCGACTCCGCAACAAAGACATTCGTTTTACGTTCCAATGTTCCTTTGACTTCGCTCCTCTAGCTTTGGTAAAATTTAATACAAGCTACTCTTCTCCGAAACATTGTTTCCTTTGTCCATGTCGGTAATTTAAAATGTATACGTATATATACTATGTTAGTAATCAATTTTACGTTTAATAATAAAGTTTTGTTTTGTCTTTTATATGTATATCGTAGGAGACGATTCAAGGCTACAAAGACACTGACACACCTCTCTCGCTTCTTTCATACCTATATATCTAATAACCATATATATGTACCTATATCAAACATAATGATTTCTTTAATATTATTAACTATTCGATGGAAAAATCTGTAAATATGAACAAAGTATCGAACTCCTTATCTTATAGGTTGCGTATGTTATGTCGTAAGGTTTCTTATTATGTAAAATTATTACAGCCTATTAAAGTCCACTGCTGATCGTACGCCTCCCCCATAGACTGCCTCATAGTGGGGATATTTGTCATAGTTGCCACGCTTGAGAAGCGGGTTGGCAACCGTAGTTTTTATTTCTTATTTTTAGTCGTTATTAGGATTACGCTGCTGCCCGTTTCCTGATTTGTTTCCCTCTGTCGCCTCTTACAACACCCACGAGATTATATAGGTTAGTGGATATTCTTACACCGCTAGTACACGGTAAGCCACATCAACACACAAATAAAAATAAAATTAACGCATTTGTTCTTTTCAATTCATTTTGCAATTTCATTTACTCGTACTTAATGTTTTCTTATATTTACGCGAAGACTACACATTAAATGAAACTAATTTTTACGGATTATATCGCGTTTAATTTTAACTTTTTAATTCCCGACGTTTCGTTTACTCGTACTTTTAAAAAGAATATCCTTCTTTCGGCGCGTTGAGGACACTATGCATTACCTATGCACACTATACATTTGATGATGATTTTTTTAAAATATATTGGCTAACTTTAGCCTGTTAAAATATACAGTGAAGCGCCTAGTTTATTTTATTATGAAAAATATATATTACTTCTACCACACGTATTAGCACACGTTTTTAGCACACATTAAATTTGTATTGGTTCAAATCCATAAACATACACAAACTCGAACTATGTTTTATTATAATTACAGCCAATTACGTCATAGCCAAATTGACTTTCTACAATCGAAAGTTATAAAGACGAATGCGAAAGACATAAAGTCAACCTCTCGGTCACGCAACTTATCGTTAATGTAATTCACTTTTAGCCAACATCAAAAAAGGAGATTCTCATTTCGACTGTTTGTTGCTTTTTGTATGTATGTTACGCGATATTTTCGCCAATTGTGGACCAATTTTTAATGATTTGAATTAATTATTTGATAGGTTATATACTTCAGAGATGGTCTCATATAAATTTGGAGGAAAAGTTGCAACACTAACCCTAAAAGATAAAGTTTTTAATTTAACTATTTAGACGACATTGTAGATGTTAACTTGATCTTGTGATATTCCTTAGTCCGCTCAAAATACAAAAAAAAACTTTTATTAGAAAGTAAAAGCCGACTTCAAAGAACGAAAAGAAACAAAATAATTTCCACATAATATCTCCTAAAGTCGGGGCTTTAATTCTTCTGCTTACACTATGTCTAACACTGAGTTCAGAAACTATTATGTGGAAATCATTTTAATCTTTTCGTTCTTTGATGTCGGCTTTTACTTTTCTTTAAGTTTAATTTTATAGTATTTTTTTTGTGTTAACGATTATAGAATATCAACTTGGTTGAGCCTACTAGCCAGAAAAATTACCTTAAAAATACTCTAATGCGAAGTAACAAATTAATTTAACATGCCCTTTCTCAAAACTTACCTCAACTTAAAATGGAAAAATAGAAGAAATCCACATATAGACATTCAATCCATGTTACCAATCGAACAACTACGGTATGGTCACACGTTAAACGGCTGCTGTAATATGTTTAATCTATACAAATAAATAAAATTGAATTGTCTGTTTGTAATGTCAAAATAACACATTTTTTACTAAATGCATATGAAACCGAACTTATAATCAAAATAAAACATTTTTTTATTAAAATTAAAATTTTTGTCTGTCTGTTTGTTCCGGCTAATCTCCGCAATGGCTTTACCGATTTTGACGGGACTTTCACTGGCAGATAGCTAATGTTATGAGGAGTAACTTAGGCTACTTATTTTAGAAAAATAATTAAGGTTCCGCGCAAAAAAAAAATTAAAACCCATGAAATCCAATCGTAATAAATTCCACGAGTGCGAAGTCTTGGGGAACAGCTAGTTTGTTAGAATATTCATCTGCGCTCTATTGTTTCAAGATTTGTTAGTAATAAACTCTACTCCTTCCTAGTGGCGGTAGGACTCCTTTTGCTCCTTTTGTGCCCAGGAGTCCGTCTTGGTGGGTACTAATTTCTGCGCCAATTAGCAGTACTTCCATGCTGTGTTCTGATCCGAAGAACATAGAAAGCTAATATAATTTACAGGTTATGAGGCATTGTATCTCGGTCCTCAGAGGTAACAACGCATCAGTATCCTTATTTGTTTAAGGTTGGCTATTGTAGCAGTTTATCGTCAGGTGGACGTGGAATACTGAATATAAACCAAGGCTAAAGAAAAGGCTAAACATAAAAATTATTCTACAAGTAATACTTTTACTTGCAGATTTATTTACATCGTACGTCACGGAGTTTTTAAAACGAGACTCATCGGAGTCCTTTCATGGAACGAGATGAATTAGAATGCTAGACGTGATCCAAGTTCGTGCTGCACTTTCTACAATGAACCATTGGATGCGTCATTTTTAGGTACATATCATTCCAGTCTCTATGAATACGGGTTAAAGCTTAATTTTCTTTTTACTTCGTCTCTTTGTATAAAGAAACATGCAAGGCAGACATACGCATATTATACTGTCTGTATGTGCATATGTCTCTTTTTTTAAATCTTTTATAAAACGTTACCTCCACACCAAGATTTTCTCCTGTATCGTGGAGGCAATTTACATACATAAATTACACAAGGACAAACATCCAGACCCGGAACAATTATTATTTGTAGGCCATACAAATAATTGCTCCTTGCGGGATTCGAACCCGCGGCCCTTAGCGCTGCAACACATTGCTAAGCCACTGCGCCACGAAGCAGTCATTTTGAAAGGATACAGCGATTTATAATACAATATCTCGAATTCAGGGACGCTAGGGAGGTTGAAAGGGAAGGACATTGTCATACATTTAGAGAAAAAGTATCTGGGTCATTTGTTATCATCAATATTATCATTACAGCCTATCAAAGTCCACTGCTGATTGCTGCTCATAACCTCATAAGTCTCGTGACAACTACGGCAAATAACCCCCATATTTGCCATACTTGCCAATTGATACGGTTGGCAGGCGGGTTGGCAACCGCAGCTTTTTTATTATTTTGAATGGTTACGAGTATCAAAAAGATGCTGCTGCCCATCTCTTGAAGAAAATTTCAAATGAGACATTATCTTATGTTAGCTAACCTACAATCCGATCCCTTCAACTCGAAGCAACGTTTTTCTCGAAAGGAAGGTAAAGTGTTTTGCGTTTTCGTAATCAGAGAAAATATAATAATATCTTATATTTACTTTTATTTGTTTTATCGACTTTAATTTTACTAATTTTTAACTGCAAAGTCCCCCCCTTTGAGACCAAGGGTGCTGCAACGCACTGGAAACGTCGAGAGATAAAAAGAAGTAAATTAAACGCGATCAAATACGTAAAATTAGTGATATAGAGAGAAAACATAGCAACACTTTATTAAACATTTAAGTAAATTGTAATGTTTTGCGAAATAGAGCCACGCTTCAGCACGAATGGGTGGGCTCAACCGGAGACAGATTTCTAATCGCGGTTAAATTAAGTGTTTGTAGACCACAGCATCCACTTATTACTGGTGGCGGACTGTGCGCTTGTTTGTCACCCACAAGTTTCAGCAGTTAGTTAATAGAGGTCAAATGAGCGTGCTATCGGTTCAGCGAACTAGTCGATGACCGCGCGCTAACTACATTGTACTATGTAGATGTTTGGCCGAATTTGCATCAGGATGTTGTACTTATATTTTTATGAAGTTTTCCGCTTTAGTGAAATGTAAATATGTGCGTGTTTATCTTTTAAATTACTAGTTTAACTAAATAATGACAATTTTACTGTATAAAAGATTTTATGTACCTACATAATGTATTATTTATCATATCGTATAACGTTCTAAATTATTTTAACAAAAATGTAAAATTTTATATGACAATTGCAACAAATGTTAAAAAGCTTAAAACAGCTAGTACCAACTGTCAAATAAGTAATGTATGTACAAACTAGAATTAACCTGCAGCTCTGCTCCAGTGCATGTTATCAGGCTTCACATCATGTCATCGAAATATTTTATTCTCAGCCATGCAGGTTTCCCTGACGATGAATAATTGATGTTATCCTACAGTCCTACACCATCAAGCACGCGGTAAATCAGTTTTTAAAATTAGAATTAATGATTTTGTTTGTGCCGCCGGTAATAATCAACTCAGGCTTCTCGAGTTTCTTCGAAATTTACGCCACGGCAAAGTTTGTATACTCTTGCTTTAAATATATATGCATGATTAATGACTACAGTAGCCATTTACAACATTGACTGTTTGACCGTTTGTTACTTTATTGTTCAAATATGACCATTTAGTCGAGATCGTTAGCGACAGCAGTAACTCTCACTTGCGTGCGAAACTTCCTATATTACTAGCCTATATTACTTACAAAGTCATTGACATATTTATTTTGTAGGTAAAGGTATATTGATTGTGTATTCGGTATTAATATGGCGCTTTTCCCACCTTTGTATAATGAATAATGATCGGTCCGACAGTAGACAGTCAGATCGATCTTTACGTAATTGCGATAGTGTAACAATAGTGTAACGTGGAATCAGAATCATTGCACCTGATGTAACACACAAAGATTCACGCTTTTTAAGCTTAAAAACGCATTTTGTTTCATTACAATGAGGTACGGTACATAATATATGAATAAAATAACATTTATTCCATTCCATCTTTTTACTAAAAGTAGTTTATAAATATTAGGTTTAAACTGTTTCACGAAAGAAGTCAAACGGAAATATGTGAACGAAAATGTACTTAGAGTATGGAATATGTCAGCAAAATGTAAATTCGCGAAGACTATTGCGCAGCGGCTAAGTTTTGTGGCTAAAGGACTGTTTTCGTGAGAAGGGCTTTTTTTCTTAAACAATAGTTTAAACCAGACACCATCAATAAATAACGTTTTATAAAAAGAAGGATTATGTCTAATCACACAGTACAAAGTTACAGTAGATACCTATTATGTCTAATTTTCTCGTTGCCGTATCACAAAAAACTTTATGTAAGTAAATAAATATAGTAAATATTATAATAAACATTTTAAGTGCTAAAACTCTTCGACGTACATTTTGAAACTATTGACAATTCTGGCGTCTGCTCCAGTGTTTTGTTTTCTAGCTAGACACCACGGTTGCGCAACTGGCGTGTCTACGTAGTGGGGCCCTAATTGGGCTTGGTTTGACGTAATAAAGTGAAAAACTACAAAACCAAATTGTATATTTATTAACCATAAGCTTTGTTACTCATTCCCAATTTGACATACAGTCGTCTCGTTATTAAGTCTAATTATCTTCTTATTTTCTCAAAATATGCAAATTATTTCATTTTTGAAAGTACGTATTAGAGTTCTGCTGTCATACAAGGAAAACATTCTGTGCGTCTGCTCTAATCTGTCACCGCATTATAATTCACAATTGTACTTCAGTTTTGACCGAATATGATGACAAATAAATTAGTATTAAATCAAACAAACTGGCTGCCATACTGTAACTTATTATATGATATATTTCAAATACAATTAATATGTATTTAGAATGTTGAGTAAATATTAGTTAGTAATTAATACATTTTATGTGATACCATACACATAGACGACACATTTGCTTATAAAGGTCCTCTGCAACGGCTCATACTATGAACGTAATGAACACACATCAAACAAAGCGTTCAATGACTGTATGATGATACCCCTTTAATACGTGTACGCTCATATGAGACTCGTTCTGCAAGTTGTAGCTCATTTTGCCAGCGTTTCGGACGAACGCATTAAGAGGAGCTAGTGCTATTGTTGTGAAAATTATTTATATGAAAATACATATACGGAGACTTTAGCAATATATGTCTAAAAGAATTAGTAATGGTTCCTATTATTTTGGACAACGGTGAGCAAATAAAACAGGGGTTTACAACGCGTTTGATCGCCTACGCAGTACGGTTTGGTGTCGCCGCGTACCAACGAAGCATATCCGTGTCTGCCAAATACTCTTGTCGTGATTTCGCTGTCGGTCTGGTCATGATACCCTACGGTGTTAGTCGGTGACAAAAACGGTTTAGTGGGAGTTGCCGCTTATTAATTTCTTTTTTGTCAATACGGTGACGGTCATGTAAAGGAATGTTGTTGTGGATTGGGGGGCGGCGGGTATTTTTAATATATTTTTTTATGTTCGTCATACCTTTTTTGCTGTCTATGTTGCCCGCGCGCTCATGACAAATCAATTAAAATATCAGACATATAAACATATTTTGCGAAGTCCGCCAACACGCACTGAAGGAGAGCGGCGGTTTAATCGCTTCATAACTGTCTCAGAAACTACGTGTTTATAGGTTGTAAATAAAAGTTAAAATAAACGTAGCCACCTGCTACTGAAGCAATATATGAAAATATTGCCTTTTTCCATATTCCATAATGATAATAATAAGTAAGTATATACATAACAAAAGAAATAAAATACTTAATAGTATGTACATAATATAATTCGCAAAATATTTTATTACATAATCTATCACATTTACGTTTACTGTTGAATCTGGAGAGTCGTGCCAAGCTCTACTAGCCACGATCACCAACTATAGCTAGAGTTACCTTGGCTTACTGATATTATTTACATGACAGCTAGGCGTTTCGTAAACCTTGACCTGTACATTTCCTATCGAGTTCATTCTGCATTGTTTGTGACGGTTGTCAACATTACGATTACGATGCAGTAAAAGACGCAAAATGAATTCTCCCTTGTTGTAAAGATAACGAGTGAAAAACTTAAAAAATCTTAATTTTATATTATTTCTGATAAGGTAGAATTTGTTAACGTTTTCCCCATACGTTAACCCCTACAAAATCCATCAAAAAAACGCTAAACCCATATTAACAATACTAGTCATATTGCTCCTAATCACCAGTATGCGTGATATTACCAGTTAGAAGTATTTACATTTACAGTGAACATGCATAGAAAAATGAGCCTAACAAGTGGTAAAATGAAAAATTTTGTACAACCGACTTCAATATAAATTATTAAGGATAACTCAAAAACTACTGGTCAGACCCTAATCAATTTCAAATTGTATATGGGACCATATGAGAAGCACCAGCTTTCAAATAAAAAAAGAATCATTAAAATCGGTTCACCTAAAAAAAAGTTATGAGGTAACACACATAAAAACATACAGTCGAATTGAGTACCTCCTCCTTTTGAAGTCGGTTAAAAAGCCTTTTAGGCTCTATTTTCTATTCGGGTCCGGCATTTTAATAATGGATTTTCTGCAATTAATCAGTCCCCCCGCACCTTTTCAGTCACTCAGGACGGTGCAACGCGGTAACACTTACATCGAAAAACATATTATGAACAAAGTATTGCGATCCATACACCTTAGACTGTTGCAACACTTACACCAAGAATCCAGAAACATATAAACAATAATTTAAAATTTAAAATTTTGTAACCGACTTCAATATAAATTATTAAGAATAACTCAAAAACTATTAGTCAGTCCTTGATCAAATTTATATGGGACCACATGTGAAGCGCCAGCTTTCAAATAAAATAAGAATTATCGAAATCGGTTCATCTAGAAAAAAGTTATGAGGTAACACACATTAAAAAAAACACTGTCGAATTGTGTACCTCCTCCTGTTTGAAGTCGGTAGAAAACACAACCCATACATCGTTTCGGTGTACGTCACGGTCTACTTACTTATGCAAATCTATATTTGTAATCGCATTTTTTTTTGTTGGATATAACGATAAATTAACGTTTTTTGGATTATTTCCTATAGTTTTGCTGTGAGACCTTGATTTTTGTCACATTTTATGATTCTTGGTCAACTACACAATAACAACTCGGTCAACGACAAGTACCCAGATTTTGAAGAGGAGGCTTACGACTAATCAAAAATTCAAAATACGTGACATAAATGGCCGTATCCTTTGATTGCGGTGATTTAGAATTTTGTACATCTCCAATAGAGCGTAGACCGTTGAAATTAGTATTTGATATTAATTTCAACTTAACTGTATCTCTATCCGATCCTGAGAAAAAGGGCTTTGACTGAGTATTAGAGAGACAACAAACCGATCCTACATAATATTATATTATAAGGGTTCCTATTTTTCCGTTTGAGATACGGAACCTTAAAAATGGTAATTTACTACATTTTCGTATGTGTACTATGTATACTGATTTTCTTTTTGTTTATCATAAGTACTATAATTTACTCTTGCAACAATTTAGTACATTATGCAATAGTGGAATGAATCAGTGCGAGAGTGAAGATCGGGCGAGGAATGACCCGCGCACGGTCGCTCACCTCCGCGACACAGTGTCTAAGACGTTTCTTACTCTGGCTCACGATAAACCATACGAATTGTATTGTTGTTATACTGTCGTTTCATAAAACAAAACTTGCGAGATACACCGTATAACTCTAATATTAGCCACTGCAAACGAGAACAATGTTACATAAGACTGATGCGAAAGTATGAGCTGTAATTAGTTTCAAATGCGAAACGTACATGAATAACCGTAGCGATACATGATATTCTTTTTGTAAATGCATTTTACTTCTCGTATACATTTAGACGATAAAATTATGATTTTTTTGTGGTATTCATAACTATTTTTTAAATCTATTATCTATTACTCTCATAATATGAAATACGCGTTTATAATATGAGGGTAATATGTAGATTTATATGTGTATATGTATTACATACTTTACCCCTTTTGTTGTCGATGTTCCACGCATTAGAACCAAACGTTTTTTTTTAAAGGATAAGGGTTACAAACGAGCACACAGTCCACCTGATGGTAAGTGGTTGCTGTGGCACATAGACATCTACATCTATCCTCGATTACGAATCAAAATGCAGATGCGTTGTCATCCGTGAGGACTAAGATGAAATGCCTCGTTTCCAGTAAAAAGGGTCTCCGGTTCTCTACACTCACCATACGAAACACAGCAGCGTTAAGCTTCTATTTTACGCTGGTATTCTGTGAGAGCGTGGTCCCTCCCCGGTCGAGCCGACCCACTGTACCAGTAATATAGCTGAAGCATGACTCTAACACGTAAAAAAATTTGCTTCGACTTTAGTAATGCGTACAGCAAAGGAGTGGAATAATTTGCCGACGTCTATCTTTCCGTCAGAATACAATCTGGGCGTCTTCAAGGCAAGAGTGAATAGGCTTTTGACAGTGCGATTTACCATTTAAGGCTGCATCACCACTTACCACCAGGTGGGATTGTGGTCAAGCACTGGCTTATAATAAGTAAAAAAAAAAAACATATTATAATATTATTTACTACACAGTTATTAGAAGATATACTTTCTTGTTTTCACCATTTGGTGCGTGGTTAAATAATCAATAAATATTTTACACAAAATAAATTACGGAGTGATCGTAAAGTCCTAAGAAGATCGTTTAGGATGGGACACACTGACAGATAACGAGGCGATTTCGAATTTTGACATGGGACGCCAATAATAATAATGTTGGTAATACCACAGAATAAATAAGTAATACGAAGTTCACCGCCGCGTGAAAAAGGCTATTATATTAACAATCGTCGGTGAGTCTGTTAGTAATCGTGAAACTTCTGGAAGGCTAAACCAATTTAGCTCATATTTACTCAATATATTTTGTTTATACAAGACAATATTGGTTCAT
Source organism: Parnassius orleans (assembly GCA_029286625.1). Classification (NCBI taxonomy): domain Eukaryota; kingdom Metazoa; phylum Arthropoda; class Insecta; order Lepidoptera; family Papilionidae; genus Parnassius; species Parnassius orleans. The sequence goes on from JAGSMP010000074.1 coordinate 1,237,138, forward strand.
AGCTATTTAAGGCTCCCATATGTGGCATTGTAGTCTAATTATCAATAAATTATATTAATGGACCAACATAACTCAAATTCACAATATATGTTGGTTTAGTGCCCAAAAGAATCACATAATTGGCCACGATAGGTAGCGCTCGATAGGTCTAATTATTAAAAAAAATTATATTTACACTGTAAAAAGTCTGAATTAAATCTGAAGTGAAACATTGCGCCACCTACCGAAAAGAACAGAAAAACAAGTGCCTTTATAATTTTCAAAAGCTTGATAGCTAAAATCATTTTTGTATTCAATAGTGTTCCCGTTTAAGAGGAATTTCATTCATTCAGTGAATAAATTATATAGCCTACCAAAGTCCAGTGTTGAACATAGGCCTCCCCATAGATAGCCTAATGGACATGCGACTGAAACAACGACTGACTTAAAGAGTATCTAAGACAAAAATTTAAGGAAATTAAGAGGTATATGTATTATCTTTGGCCTCTTAATTCATTAACGAAAATGTATGATGATGATAAAAATAACGTTGATGGTTATGATAGTGAAGATGAGAATAATAAGTTTTATCTAAACTATTTGATGGACGGTCATTGCTACCGGAAAATATTAGGGTGTATTTATTTGCCATTGTTGCCACGCTTGGTTTATAAATGAATTCAACAAACATAATATGATTTACACATTTAACTCTTCAATTCCCAGTGTCACCTGTATTAATATTTTATATTTTTTGTGTCTTACCATTATTACTTACATTATTACAAAGATAATTAGTCATTAAATTTATCATTATTTTATTTCACATCTAACTAAACGTCATTTGTCAAATTCATTCAGTTCATTCGCGCGTATTTAGTTTTCTGAGTAAGTGTGATTTCTTGCAATATAAGCCGAGATAAAAGTGACCACATCGTAAGTATTGTTATTTTTCTTATTGCACGTGATAAATAAATATATTGGCTATAATATTAATGCAATTTAAAATTAAAATAACACATACCATACTCATTACAACGCTCAAAATATAACGTGTCACCTGTGGGTGACACTGGGCATTATTTATTATTGTATTGGTTTCTTTCGGATTGCTTTGTAATGGTGGATGGTATTTTGGAGCATGTTTACGTCTTACGGGTTGACGTTAGATGAGATTGCGAAAGAGTTGCAAGCCGGGAGGACCTAGGGAATATTATTTTATTTCCTCCTGCACGGCTAGCATGGGCTGGGGACAAAAAATGTATCCCCCGATTATATCCACTGTCAAGAGATAAAATTATCTTGTTATGTCAAACGGGAAGAAGTATATCCCCGTTTGACATACCGAGTAGACATATATCCCCGTCCGTAGCATGGAGCCAAATGAAAGATAAAAACTTATGCTTTTTTGACATTTGAAAGGGACAATTTTATACTAGTTCATTGGACGTGGGCTTAAGTTTATATTCATACAAAAAATATATCTAAGTCTAAGTCTATCTCCCATTTTATCTACTGTGGATATTAAACATTTTCTCCTTTCCGCGGGGATAAAATTGTCTCCTGCCCATGCTAACTTCGCTGATGGTGGTATATGGTAAATGACGAAGACAGTGGGGATGCAAACGAGGCAAATATTTTTTATCTTCCTAGTTGTATGCTTCGATATTGTTTATCTTCCTAGTTGTGTATGCTTCGGTCTCAATTAGAACTACAAAGTAGACCTTCGGGCTCTGAGAAAATTGTGTAAATGACCAGGAAGTAGAAGAAAAAGAAGTCAAGGTTTCTACAGCAATGGAAAAATATAAAAAGAAAATAGTATAAAAATATGGTACACCAACGCTCTTTTTACTACTTGTGGTCTACCATTTTTTGTAACTTTACCAAAGATTGTAAGTTTTTATACACTTACAGGAGGAGATGACAGCTCTCATGATTCAGTCGGATATGGGCTTGGGAGCTACATTTATTCTGGAACTCCAGTCCAGATTACCAAAAGAATTGGGACCGTAAAACTTTTTACTGGCTTACCATTACTAAAGTATTTGCGAGAGCAAAATGTTACAAATTATTGCAGTTAAATGGCATGACAACAGTATCATCACCATTGCATCTAACTGTCACGGATTGAGTCTTGTCACAAAAGTTGATCATATTGGAGTTGTAAATACAAAGCCATCGAAAATTAGAGTGGATTGCCTAGCTATTATCAGGATGTACAACAAGTATATGGGTGGAGTAAACCATTTTGACGAAAATGTTGACTACATGAGTCAACATTTTCTTCACGGAAAAAAGTGGTGGTATCCTATTAGCTTTTGCTATAGACGCTGCTTACCAAGAGAACTGGACTGTGACATTCGCAGAAACGTTGCTACCATCTACCTGCAAAAATATGATAAGCCTCTAACCCGTGATTATACCTGTGGAGTTCCAGTCCAAATTAGAGTGCCTGGTGAGGTGAGGTCTGCAGGTATCGCCGATAATCATGTAGAAGTTGTCTGTTCGCAGCGGCGATGTGGATATTGTCATCAACGAACGCGAAATATGTGCGTCAAGTACAATATCGGTTTGCATCTAAAGTTCTAGTATATGTTCCATGGTAATAAAACGCGTCTTTCTTATATGTCAATAAATATTTATTTTATAAATACGGATGTTTTATTCCTACAGAACGAAAGTGAAAAACTTTAAATTTACGTGCTGGTGCTGTAAACAATGCCCAGTGTCACCTGTAGGTGACACCCCTATAAAAAATAAGTGGGGGTAGTTGTCTTGTTTTTATAAATTTTTTTGGTCTATACTAAATATACCTGTACCATATAGTAAAAGAAAGTATTATTTTTTTGATAAACATAGGCATGGGAATTAAATAGTTAAAATGCAAGTGTAGCACATTTTATATAGTTTTATATAGAACAGCATTATTAGCAAAATAAAATTAATTTTGGTTCTTACGAGTGGATATATTATGAGTGAGGGATATTTTTCGCTTCACAATCAGAAATTACACAAAAACTTTCTGCTCTCCATTAATAACAAATAAAACAACAAACTCCGTTAATATTAATCAATAAACTTTTAGACTAATTTGAAAAAAACTAAAAGCAATAAAAGAATGCTTATTTTAATTCTTGGATTATGTGTAAAGTATCCAGGAAACTGATGACGAAAGTTTATTATTTGTAGCTGTAGTTAAAAATAATGGCCATGTTTCACGCAATTGAATTAATGAGGATAGTTTAATACAACTTATTAGAACACACCTTATTTGTATGAAATGAGTCACTCACTATTAGTATAAAACAAAAGGTTTTTACTTCCAATAAATGGCAAGTTTTTATTGAATAAAAGAATAAAAACTAGCTGAATTCTTGTGTTAAGGACATATGTTGTTAAATTTACTATCACACGGGTTACTCGATACGCAAATAACCGTAATCGTAAAACAAGAGTGAGCACAGATATTGGGGACCGCTACTGACATTTATACGAAATAACAGTCCATCGAAATTTTCAATCATTTACGTTTTTCAACACAATTTTCTTAAATTATAATCTGAAGTATATTTACTTGAATATTTTTATTGCGTTCTTTAAGTTTAGTGAAAATGAAAGTATTTAATTGATCGTGAATTATCAGAGTAATTGTACAGTATATCTCTGATGGAATGACTACATTTGAAACGCAATATGATTTTTGCAGCCTACAGGTCTCTAATATTGCACTCTGACCTTAGACCTCAAAATGGTTGGCATTAACTCTCAGAGTCCATACAAAACAGAATTATTCAAAGATTTTTTGATTTTAAGTCTGAAAATCTGAAAATATAAAATCTTTGAAAGAGAATCATTAAATAATGAATTCGTCCAACTTTAATGCTACCGTTTAATATAATAATTAACCAGTTACGAAATACCTAGGAGTAATTAAAATTAATCGGAATAAAAACAATATTTATCTTAATAATAATTCATCAGTAGGATAATCGTGCCAAATATGACTATCACGCATTGCAGTTTATTAAATCTAAAAGCTGTCATTTTTTAAATGCATCCTAAATAAAATGATTAGGATTCAACAATTTTTTTACTTAATTCAAAACAAATTATAGGCAAATAAACCTTTTGAATTTATTGTTTTCAAACGTGTGTCAATGTTGTGCCATGCTAAAAAGAACGCAGGATGTTTATAGAACTATATTATATATTTTAAATTCCATTTTTAATTTCCGAATAGCACGACATGCAACATCAGCTGCTATCTGCCAGTGAAAGTCCCATTAAAATCGGTCCAGCTATTTCGGAGATTAACCGAAAGAAACAGACAAATTTAATATTTTTTGTTATAAGTATTATATATACTTTCATATGCATAAAGTAAAAAGCTGTTATTTTGACATTACAAACAGACACTTCAATTTTATTTATAGGTATGTATAGATTTTAATATTTCTGAGATTACATGATGTATATTATACATATATACTTCCTGTGTAGTACTATGAAAAAGTATACAATTTACAATGAAAAAATTACAGTAAGTAAAAATCGGTCAATATATATCTTGTAGTTATTATAAATACAATAATAGCCATTGCCATCAGCACCACACCACGTCGTGCTAGAATTTTTCAGTGCTGATTTATATTTCTCATTCGTTCATATATTTTAAATCCCCACATTACACATGAATTCCGTAATTATTTTCCATATCCCAATGTCTCTGAAATTAACAACCAGGAGTTATTGGGTCATCACATTTTATGTCTGAGGTAAATTTAAATTATATCGACAATTAGCTTTAAGAAAAACCTGTGACATATGACCGACACGAAAAGATAAAAAGAAATATTTTAATACCACTTTATTATTGAACGGTGTACACTGTACAAAATATTCTTTATTTATATCTTATTAAGTACATCAGGGCTATAGTGTTCTAATTTAATGGCTTGAGTATGTACCCGAATACGACGGCGATATATTGTTTACTATTACGATAACTGTAAGAGGCCTTTGAGGTGCTCTTGTCATAGTTTCGCAAGGAAAGTAACATGTTGTGCTGAACAAACAATGAGAGAGCAGAATTTCGTCTCTTCCGCTTGTTTATAAAAGAATAATAAAATAAGAATACACGCGAGTTCAAATTCCAAACTTCTTAGAGTTTCATATGAATTTATATTTAGGATAACTAATCTATAATATATAGTTCTGATTTGATTAATGATCAATTCTATTTATTTAATACTACATTTATTTAAAATTTTTGAGACTCCTTATTTTTTAATTTGAGGTGCGGGGTTGTGTTAAGAAATTCAATATCTTATTTGATTGAAAAAGAAATGGAAATAGCTGCAGTTTAACATTTTATCTGTTTTGTATAAGTATAGTTTTGACTAATGAAATAAAGTTTTTGATTTCTAAGGTTTGTAGAAGTAGTGTGTGAATGAATAACTACTACTAAACGTAGAAGTTACAGGAGTAGATTACGCAGCGTAATCCTGAGTGCCCCTGTAGCTCGGAACAGTGAACAATATTATTATTTATATATTAACGTATGTTATTTCAGCAATTTGTCTACACTTATAAAGTGTAAGTAAATGATTATTTTAAAGAGTTGTATATTAGTTTTACTTAAAAAATTTAAAGCTGCTATTAACCCATAAAAACAATTCTGGATCGATTCTATATACTTACGTGTCATTATATAAAAATAAAATTGTACGTGCAAATTTGCAATAGAGAATGTTAGATGTAAATTTTAAATGGTTTATTGTTTATAAACTGGGAAACCCTTTCCTAACGCCTTTAGTTTCATGACTGAATATTTTTATTATGTTATGTAAAAGTTAGCTTTGCATCGACCACTATTCTCAGGTCACACGAATTTCATCTGCACGCATAAGTTTATTATACGTATTTACGTCTAAACGAAATATGCTAAATTTTTTTAGTTGTTAGTTAATTTAGAGTGATAGGTTTGCAAGAACATGTTATAATAATATGTCATTTTGTAGATGCTCGGGCTACTTTTGTGACAATAAATCCGGTTGAAAAAGTACTACAACAGTCGTGTCTGGTGACATTCCACCTTAGTTTTCAGTAGGGACAACATATTCTTAACCTTCTTGGTTGCAGTTAGTTGTGGGTATCCATGGGCATATCATATAATACCCACTTAACAATCCACCTAGTGGCTCATTTGTCATGTTATAAAACGTATACATTTCTATCTTAGAGTATACTTAAGCATAGCTTGCATATGTATACTCTAAGATTTAAATTGGTTTTGTTGATAAAACAATAGCTCTAAAACTTATTAACATCACTTTCTAGCCATTAGCTTCTTCGTCCTTATTTACGGTACCTACTCAACTTTTTTATATCGTCAAAGCATAGACGAATTTCAGATCAATATAATCATCCTAAACATTTAAAAATTGATATTATAAATAGAAAAGATCCTTGGGGAACTTCGGAACCTCATAACCTCATTCGAACAGTTAGTATAGATTTAGTAGGTTTAAAATAAAAAATATGACTAACGAAATTTAATTTCTTACGACAAAGAAATAAAAATATTTAATTTCTTTCCGTGATATTTCATTTCGTTTATTATGCATGTTGCTAAAGACGTATAAATAATTCAAAAATGCATTTTGATATATCATCTTGATATATAATAATACATCAATCTTGTCGTCCTATAATCAACAAAAACTATTTTTGTTTTCAGATTGCGGACTGCTTACAACGATACACGCGAGTTGGTGAAGGTTAGTAAGCGTAGTTACCTGTTGTTATTTTCCACATGTAATCCCTACAACCAATTGCAGCTGAGCAATTTAATTTTTTTAAACTGTAAACAAGCCTCAATAAAGACAATTGCAACGAATTATCGTCAATCTGTGTTTTCGCTCCATTAGTTGCTACCTAAAATGCAGATTACTAAGCGATAACATAATAAATTGTTTCTTTATAAAAATCTATTTACTTAAGTAAAACAATAAATATGATTTATATAGGTAAATAGATCTTTTATAAAGAAACAATTGATTACTACTTTGTATAAATTAAAAGTTTCGTGTTCGGTGTATCATAATCTAATGGCACAAAGAAGAATAAACAATTTTTACATGGCAATATAAACATATTTTATTTAAAGTTAGTGTTGTGAGTTAGTTTCGCGAATATTGTTATTTTATTATAAGAATATTTTATTTTTCGTAAAAATATAAAAAAACAACTTCTCTCTTAAGCGAAAAAATATATTTTTAAATTCACATGCGACTTAAAATGCAAGTACTTAATTAAAGTTTTAAATATGAAATTTGCGTAAGTTTTGGCCTTTCAAATCAAATTTTATTCTAAGATCACTAATAAGCTTCTTCATCTTAATTAATGAGCATCGAATCTTGATAATATAAGATTTATTGTATAACCCAGACCTAAATTATGCGGGTTCAAAAAGGCATCGAATCGCTTGTGAAAAATATCTAGAGCACCCGACGGGATTAATATAAGAAAAGTTGATTAAATTTTCACTTTAAATATATTAAGCTAGTTTTTATAAGTATGTCTTTTTTTATAAAACTGAAGTGACAAACAAACTAACAAACCACCTGACGGTGAGTGGATACTTACTGCAGTTCATTGCACACCTGCAGCCAACTTCAGTCTGAACGCTAAAGATGCGTCGCCACCTTTGAAGACTAAGATGGAATGCCTCACAGCCTGTAATTATACTGGTTCTCTAAATCCTTCAGAATATAACTCAGCAGTGCAAGCACTGCTATTTGGCGGCAGAAATATGTATGAAGTACCTACCCAGACGGACTAGGCAGATACAGCTGACAACCTATTATATTCAGTTTTTATTTTGTTTGAATACAAATATCTGGATTTCATAACATATTATATTGATGTATAATTAGCTTGATTTAAAGTACAAGCTTTTCTGTTCAAGTGTTGATAATTTTAATAAGCAAAATGAGTCATGTTTATCTGCAGAACAGGTCTGAGCCTTAGTCATTATAAATATCGTCGGTCAATTGGCACATTGGCCTTTACGTCGCGCGTACTTCTCACCTGTTTTCCTATTTTTCTGCGAGTGTTAAAACATTGCAATTTGCAATAGACTTATATGATAAAGAACGTTAAGCAGGAATTTATCACTTAGAATTTTTTTATTAGTTATATATTACTAGAAGTCAATCCAATTTGGTATAAGTCCTTTTTTACCCGACTGTCCCAGAAGGAGGCTAATGTTTGGGAGAGTATGTGTGTACTCGACTCGTATGTAGGTATATCTATTTCTTTGGCACGCTCTGTAGCCTAAACGGCTTGATAGATTTTAACATATGAGTTGTCGTTAGATTCGTCTTAATTGGGAGAGTGATATAGGCTATATTTTTTTATATATTGCATCTGCAATAACAAAAAAAAGGGAGTGAAAGCGTTTTTTTTTTCAGTAAACTTTTTAACGCAGTAGGGGTTTTTTAATTTATTAACCATTAAGCTTGTTGTACTGGACACAAAATTTTTACAGCAAAACAACTGTTTTTCTGTAAAATTTTTGTGTCAGTAAATTTGTAAGATTTGTAGAAATGGGCCGAATATTCGTTTCATATTCAGTATCCGGCATATTCAGCAGCTTTACCGAATATTCGTATTCTTCCGAATATTCGGCTAAATCACCGAACATTCGTTAAAGTGGTACTCAAAGTGTCAGCTTTATTTGGTAACAGCTTATTACGCATTTGCTCATAGACGTTGCCCGCTTCAGAAAATAAACGTTCACTGTAAACCGAGCTTCCTGGAGCTGAAAGAAAACTTTTAGCTAAACAACTCATGAGTGGAAATCTGGATTTATTTTTAAACCACCGCCTGTAAGGGCACATATCTCACGAGATATGATACGTGATACGAGTGTCACGACACCAACCTATCTGCAATGTATCTGTCTAACTCCATGACTATTGGGCTCTTTAGATCTTCATCCACCGACATCTTTGCTGATGCTATTTCTTCATAGCACGTCCAGAGAGCATCATGAGCTGCTTGCTGTGGTTGCAAGTCTGTTGACGTTGGCGGATCCGGCTGCTTAAAGTCGGTGTCAACACTACTCGTACTGTCCATAACTATATCTTAACATCTTAAGTGTTCTCAGAGAAACTCCCGTCTTACGGTTGGAGCATTTTCGGTAGCGAAGAAATTCATCTTGTACATTGGGTCGAGCAGTGTGGCAATTGTGTAGTACTTTCATCTTTGAACTTGCTGGCTCGTCTTTCTAACCCTTCTTTTAGTGCCATTCGTACTGTATCTAAGTTCGTCTTTGATCAAAAACTTCAGCAAGATTTTTGTGTGTGGGATCACCTCTGAAATACAAGTATAGAGTATGTGGAGCTAACTTTTCTTGTTTTCTCTTCAAAAGACAATGACACGCTGTAAAATATGTAGAAAACACTTCTGACCGGTAAAGGAGCTGTCTCTGATGGCTTTCGCGATATTACTTTCGCTGTCAGTCATTATAATGTGAATTCTTGCCATTATTTGCAAACTTCGGCTATATTCTCAAATTCTGCGCGTATGTTATCGGCGTTGCGGTGGCCTGTAAACGACTTTATTTGAAGCACTCTGTGTTGTAGAGTGAAGTCATCATCTAACCAGTGGATGGTAAAACTCAAGAAGGAGGAAACATAAATAGTGCTTTTCAATTTTTCATAAAGATGCGGAATCACTATTTCACCTATATATTTTCGGCTCAGAATTTGGTATTTGGACTTTACCAATTGCATGAGCCGATTAAAACCTTTAATCTTCGACTATAGAAATTGGCAGATTATCTATTGCTATCATTTTAGCAATTGAATTCGTAATTGGAAGTGATTTGGGGTCGTCAATTCGCCATTTGGAAATAAATGAATCTTCTAGTATAGTTTGAGTGGTTGGACAGGTTTTATACATTGAGCACCACTGGTCGAGGGTTGGGTGACCTGTGCAACTTCAGATTCATGCTGTGTCGTTTCAATATTATGTAAATTTGAGCCTACCTGATGCACAGGTTTTTCCAGACCAGAAAATTCCGCAGTGTGTTTCAATTTTAAATGATTGCTCAAAGCCGAGGATGAAGTTGCCGCTGCCACCCCGCAAAAGTATTTTTTCGCAAATCGTACATTTCACTTTACTTTGGTCGTCAGTTTCTCTAAAATAAGTCCAAATAGTAGATCTCCACCTGCCACTCATTTTTATCATATAATTATCAATTTTCACTAAGAAGAACACAACGAAACACTTTTTCTCTCACAAAAACAGTCAAAACATAACTACGTGCCGGCAATTTGCTCAGTACTAGACACAGACTACTAAGAGGATACTACGCATGTACTAGATGATGCAATAACATGTCAGGTGTAGCGGGGGAGCGAGGGGCAGGGTCCGGCGCTAATCCCGCGCGCTTTACGTAAACAAGTTCGACATGAATTGGTTAGGTAATGAGGTGATTCTGCCGAATAATGTTCGGCCGAATATTCGGTTCGGCTAAAGTTTTACCGAACTTTCGGCCGAATATTCGGCCCATCTCTAAAGATTTGTCTCACCTAAAAACCTCTCCAAATGCTTTAGTGCGGTTTATATCTTGTATGGTATATATGGTAGCTTAATGATTACCAAGTGTTTGATACTGCTTGTTATAAATTATATCAAAATCATACCTAAACAACCATCATCAAAATTAGTATAGTAATGGACAATGCGGATATGCCATACTAAACACGACTAAGCTTAGAACCTGGCCAAGCCCCAATGACGCAGTTTTAAAGGTCGACACGCAACGAAGCCACGTTCTACAAAGTCAATACGAGTTTCCATATAGTTTTTGATACTAAATTATCTGTTACTTTGTGTTTGAACAACTTAACATTTATAATGATATAATCACGATACAGCTATGATATTATTATGGCTACGGCACGGATAATTCGGCTCAACCGTAGAACGACCACACTCTCACATGTGCTAACATTAAATAACAGCTTAAAAGTAAAGAAGCGCAGACCTTTTACTGTTAACAAGCCTTCCGTCTTAGACCTCAGTAACAGCAACGCATCTGCATTTTGATTACTTAATTGATAGTAAATGTATGTATGTCCAGTTTATTGGCCATAGCATCCACTTACTATCTGGTGGACTGTGTGAACGGTTGTCACCCTTACTTCTATAATAGGTAATAATCTTTTAGGCATAGGCAATTTTCTCCTAATCTTAAGGTTGTCTGGAAGAGATCTCTTTTTAGCGATAAGACCACCTTATTGTACCTACCTCTTAAGTTTTACTCCTTGTAATTTGGTTTTTTTTATCGTTTTTGTGGTGTACAATAAAGTATAAAAATAAATAAATAAATAAGCTATCACTATTACGATATAAATTAAAGTTCTTCCTGTACTTTTAGCATATTAGAAAGTTACTCTTTTAAACTTAATACAATTTTAAAATGAATTACGATCGACGGCTTCGTGGCACAGTGGCATAGCATTGGGTACCTAACGGCGCTGACGGCCGCGAGCTCAAAATGTCACAAGGAAAAAGTATTTGTATGGCCTATAAATATTTGTTCCGTGTCTGGATGTTTGTCCTTATGCAATTTATGTATGTAAACTGCGTCCACTGCACAGGAGTTTGGTAACAGAGTGAAGGAAAACAAAGTTAATTTTAAAAATCCATATTTTTAATAAAAGAATAAACTACCTAAGACTATGTCCTGGCGGTTTACCTTTTTACTTATTTAACTGATAGTTTTACTTGACATCTTCAAAATCTGTGATAACTTTCAATATCGTATAAACCATCCATCCATCACCTATCTAGATGTTTTGTTTTATCGTATCGACCGTAACTGGTAACGTACGCGGCTTCAAACAACCTTGAACGCACACTCGTTTTCTCATAACACCGCCCTTAAGTGAACGACTAATGCTGACTAATGGCTACACCCTGTCCTTGTATAACGTAGCCCGCGTGAAAAAAAGTATTTAATGTGCGTTCGTCCTGAACCTTTTAAAATATTTGAGCTATGAATTATTCCTTCCCACTATATTGACAATGACAGCAGGAATTAAATGCATAAGCGTGGCTCTCGTACTTGAGGCAGTCTTTGAGAACGCCTTTGTTCAACTGTGAACTCACAGTAGAACCAAACAAAATCTTTGATATAAAAAGAAAATTAATATTTTGCAAGATCAATTCGTAGGTTAGTAAAATAAATATAAAAAGTCGTGTCCGTATCTCGTACTGCAAAGTTACATAACGACTTTGCGGATAGAAATGCTGCCAATATTTTGATAAGTGCTAACTGTTAGTTTTGTAACAAGATATAGATTAAAAACATTATTTCATATACTTTTAATCATATCATATGACTTTGGTCCCGCGAGGAAATCTGTCGATACAGTCCTTTGTCAATGCCGTCACCTGTCTGTCAAAAAAGGCGCCTACATATGGTAACTAGCAGAAAAAAAATTATTAAGTTTATTTAGATTCATTCATCATTATTTCAGTTAAAATTTCAGACTGCTTTTTCATCATCTTCAGCCACTCATAAATTATGGCTATGACGACTTCAAGACCGAGATCAAATTGTATGCAAAGTTTGTATGATAAGTTGATAGACATTTGAACAATACTATACAGATTTTTAACATCATATTATGACTGGTATAAAGTATATCAAATATTCATAAATTTTTAAATTTGAGTAAAAATAAAATAACAATATTAAGATTTATGAGAAAGATAACATCGCTAAAGAAACCATTAAATCTCAACTTTGACAAAAAGAAAACACATAAAAATTAGAAAATAAATTAACATATATTTATAAAAGTAGGTTAAAACGGTGTGATGTCAATAAATTTATAATTCGAATACATAAAAGTTGCGCAATAATATATTTAAATTAGAGAAGTTTTTACAAACCCAACAACTCATAAGGAAATAGAAGAGTACACCCTAGTCTTTTAAATTAAAATTAGTGGAGGCACGTAAAATAAGTTCTACTTATAGAATTAAATTAAATAATAATTAATAATATTAATAAACAAATATTTATGCCACAAGAGAAGTGTTGTACTGGCTCCTCTACAAAAACAATTTTATTTAATAGGACTTTTTAGGAATGTGACAGTGCTCAAAAAAATGTTCTTCATAAACCTTTTTCTTCGAAGAGAGTAGAATAGAATAGAATAGAATAGAATAGAATAATTTTTATTCAATATAGATTATTAAATAATACTTATTGAAAGTCATTTGTAGAATGACATGTAGAAAATAGCATTGCGTCGGGAACTTATTAAATAATTAATATTCGACGTGTATTGGCGGCTTAAGAGTAACCATGATCCATTTCGTTGCGTTAAGAGTCGTAAGAGGTCATTATGGCAAATTTAAAAAAAAACTAAAGGCTTCCGATAGATGGTGATATACCATTTTGTTTACCCCAGTCGTAAAAGCCCAGACCGGCGCGGCGCGGCGACGGGCAGCAGCCTCAAAGGTGCGAGACACCTGGTACTGGGATCTTCAATCCGCCTGCCAAGCGTGACAATTAAGGCAAATTCTCCCTACCATGGGAGAAGCTCATGTTCATATCATAATTATTTTATTATAATTTGCAACATAAAATGCTGCTGTGTATCGTATGGTGACTGTAGGGAACCGGAGACCCTTACTTTATACCGTTTTACTTGAAACGAGGCATTCCACTAGGACTAAGAAGTCCTCAGGGGTGACAAGAACGCATCTGCATTTTGATTTTTTATCGAGGATAAATGTAGTCTATGGGCCACAGCATCCACTTACCATCGGGTGGACTGTGTACTTGCTTGTCACCCTTATACTATTAAATATATATATATTATACGAGGGCGACACTGAAAGTTTTTAGAACTGGCCACTTGTAAACGATATAATAAAAAAATAAGTTCAAATTTTGAAAATGGAACTTTTTGCCAATATTATTGTGTATTATGTATTTTATTAATTTGTCATTTGTTTACGATTTGGCGGCAAATTGAAAATTGTCTGTGTCACGTCAGCATGAATTTAACGCGAGAAAATTTTCGTACAATGATTTTTTATGACTTTCGATGTCATTTAAGTCAACAAGAAAGTTATGATAGACTTCGATTGGCCTTTCACGATAAAGCCCCATCTCGTGCCACTGTTTACAACTGGTTTAATGAGTTTAAACGTGGTCGCACTAATCTCACCGATGATCTGCGTGAGGGACGGCCTTCTACGGCGACGACTGAAGATAACATCAGTGTTGTGCGGCGTATGATAGAGACTGACAAAACAGTGACTTATCAGCAGATTTGGACAAGCTTAGGCATCGGTATGAGTCAAGTGCACAAAATCCTTCAGGAACATTTAGCGGTCAGGAAGCTTTGTGCCCGGTGGATACCTCATAATTTGACAGAGGCCCAAAAACTCCGTCGTTTTGATTGGTGTCGTGAAATGGTGCAAAGATTTAACGGAGGTGACTCAAATGCTGTGTTTGACATACTTACGGGTGACGAAAGCTGGATTTATTATTATGATCCTGAAATTAAGAGACTGGGTGTTTCCTTCCGAGATGTTGCCAACTAAAGTGAAGAGAGGTCGAAGCGTGGGAAAAAAGATGGTGGCTCGTTCTTCGGAAGTACAGGTCATTACGCAACAATTGTTTTAGAGGATCGAAAAACAGTTACTGCAGAGTGGTACACTAACAATTGTTTGCCACTTGTCTTGGAAAAAGTTCGGGAGAAACGATCTCGCAGTAGGATCCTCCTTCACCACGACAACGCCTCGTCGCACACCGCCAAGCAAACAATCGATTACTGGGTCACCCGCCCTATAGCCCCGACCTCGCACCTTGCGATTTTTATTTATTTCCGAAAATAAAAGAAAAACTTCGAGGAAAACGTTTTATGGACGCCGAGGAAGCAGTGGCTGCGTTTCAAAATGCCGTCGATTTGCCCACTCGTCCTTAGGGACCCCTAAGGACGAGTGGGCAAAGTGCTTTTCTCAGTGGTTCCATCGGATGCAGCGATGTATTGATGTAAATGGACACTATTTTTAAAAGATATAATAAAACTAATAACTTGCTAGTTTGTTCACTTTTTGATTTTCTAAGAACTTTCAGTGTCACCAGATATTTTATTTGAAAAATTTAAGTTCCGAAACCGTAATATGTTTTGACTCCAATAAAACCTTGTAAGCTTGCAACAAGCCTAAATTGACTTAAGAAGTTTTGATTTTGTCATGGATCTCTCCCATTATAGACAGTATATTTGTTATAACCGCTACACCTATAGAAATATTTATAAAGTAATGATAAGGTCTGGTCTTACTTTGAATACTGTACTAGTGTGTAGTTAAGTTGTATAGATTTTGTTACATCAAGGGTCTACTTATATTTGACTTGTTTTATGTCAACGCTTTGATCATATTATGCCAGTGCTCGCATCGCATCACTTCACAACACATGCGCCATATGCCATACGATACGCTCCGTACTTGGAAAATTGCTAACAGGCTAACACCAGCTAATAATGTGCATCAGATTAACTATTATAATAATATACAAACATTTTGATATGTATTTATTGACTATGACATTTATGATAGTGTAGGGCGAATGTTAGGAGAGGAGTTAAACAAACGAATGATGATATAAGACTCTCTTTATTGTATTAATAAATTTGATTATATAGGATTATTATTACACTTGTGTGTGTGTACTTTTATATACTCTTACTACTACTACTACACCTTCCATCCAAAAGAAAAAAATGTGACAATACAAGGATACATTTTTTTTTAAACATCGATACATTAAAAGATTTTATTTTTGTAAATATTAGGAACAGTTACATTATAAAATAATATATAAGGTATTTATTTTAAGAAGATTTTTTTTTTTTGATTATTTAATTTAGAATATTTATAATTACGTAATATTAAGTAATCTACAGAAAGAAATAATAATAATAACAATAAATGTACTTAGACAAAGCATATAAAATATGTTTTATTTATTATTGATATACACAATTTCGTGCGGTTTTTATGTACTAATTCATTTTTACCATTCTTAATTATTTCTACGTTTGGTGCTACATCTTTAACAACTTTATAAGGACCAGAGTATAGATCACTTAGTTTATTACCTGACTCATTTTTTAAGAGTACTAAATCATTTACATTGTATTTTATAGGCTTGGTATATTTATCAAATATAATTTTCCTCTTTTCTTTAGACTTTATCAAATTATTTCTTGCGTCTTTGTGACAATTGTAACCTGTATTTGAGCTCACATGGATAATGATCGTAGTTATAAAGTGGCTCTAAATCTACTGTCAAATTACTAGGAAGTGAACATTTTTTACCAAAGACAAGTTCATAAGGACTGAATTTCGTCTCTGTATGAACTGTCGTATTATAGGCAAACGACCAAAATGGTAACCAGTCGCTCCATGTTTCAGGGTGATTATCAATTTGAATGCGAAGAAAAGCATTTAATTTTATGTGACACTCAACGCACCTAGTGATTGGTGGTGGTAAGCAGTCGAATTTAATTGTTTTATTTGAAGCAATTTACATACCTCTTGGAATAATGATGCGGTGAACTCTTTCCTCTGTCAGTAGTTATTACTTTGGTACTCCATACCTAAGAATAAAGTTAGTAACAAAACTCTTTGCTACTTCGTTGGTTTTTTAGAAATTAAGGATATGCTTGACATACTTAGTGAGTTCGCATTGTAGCGTTAAACCATAAGAGTAATTATTATTATCAACTTCAAATGGACCTACTAGGTCTAAATATATCTTTTCAAACGCTGTGTTAGCTGTCGTTGTTATTTCTAATGGCTCTTACGGGTAACGAAAATTTCTGACGCTGACATTTGTCACAATGCCTAACAAAGTTCTTTACATCCTTATCTAACCCAGGCCAATAATAATACTTTTTATATTGTTGACCATCCTTCTCATACCTGCATGGCCACTGCTAGGTAGGAGATGGAAGTCATTTAATATCACCTTTCTGTCATCCTTACTATATCGTTTTTACATTATTTATTATATGTACACGTGGACCGGTCCTATCATTCATAGATTTAACTTCTTCAACTAGTTTTTAATAAATTCCTTATTACCATCCTTCTTTATTATACATACTTCATTAACATTTATTAACTTACAAAATTATCTAATTCCTCACAAACTCGCGTCGCGTCATTCGTGAGTCGGAACTTAGATATTTAATATAAATTATCTTTTCCTTTTCAACATAACAAAATGTATTATTTTCTTTACTAATAACTCTTAATTTTCTCAATGTTTTCAAATCATCTTTATTAACCATACGCAACTCCACTGATTCTGCTGGTTTGACATGATTACTACGACTTTCGGTTGATCAGGCCTCAAGTCTGTGGGTATCATGTCCAACGAGGAGGATCCTGGTTTATTTATTTTCGCGATTTTGCTCGTGTCATGACATTAACAATGTTCTCATTTAACTCTTTTAACTCTTTCGAACTCAAACAGATTCTAGATAACGCATCTGCAGCTGCATTATCTGAACTTACATACTCTACGTCAAAATTATATTCCTCTAATACCAAACGAAACTTCATAAGCCTGCTCGATGGATCTTTCATGCCAAATAGGTATACTAGAGGTTTATGGTCAGTCCTGATTTTAAAATATTGCCCATACAGATACGGTCTGAAATATTTGACGGCCCATACTATCGCTAACAACTCTTTTCTATAACTGATAGTTTGATTCAGCCTTATTCAGAGATCTGCTAGTAAATGCTATTGGTCTTCCATTTTATTCGACAGAACTGCTCCAATTGCTTTATTAGATGCATCGGTTTGTAAAATGAAATAATTTTCTTTTGAAAAATCAGGGTAATCTAAAACTGGGGGGGACATAATACGTTTTTTGAGTGTTTCAAAAGACTTTTGACATTTTTCAGTCCAAACGAAATTAGTATTTTTTCTACAAAGTTGGTTTAATGGTGTGCAATTTCAGCAAAGTTGGGTATAAACTTTCTATAATAATTTTGAACGCCACAAATCTTTTAACTTCGTCGGCATTTTATGACAAGGATAGTTTTTACTGTATTTATTTTTGATCAGGTAAAATCCCTTCGTTAGATATACAATGTCCCAAATATAAAATCTGTTTTTTAAGAAATGTACATTTTGACGGATTTAATTTTAAATTTACTGAACGAAGTCTTTCAAAAACATCCTGTAAGTTTTTATTGTGGTGGTCTAGTTGTTCACTAAAACAATGACGTCATCTAAATAAATCAAGCATTTTTCATTATTTAGTCCTGACATTGCTAAATCATCATTCGCGAGAAAGAGCTGGGACTTGTTTTTAATCCCATGGGCATTCTCGTCATCTGATATTGACCAGAATCGAAAGCAGTAAATTTTCGACAACTTTATCTAAATTAACATTGTAATACCCTTGATATAAATCTAAATGTAAAATATACACTTCCAGACAAAGATTCTAAGATTTCTGTGATATCAGGGAGGTACTTATCATCCTCTATACAGTTATTTAATTTACGGTAATCCACTACCAATCGCCATTTTTATTACCCGATTTATCTAATTTTTAGGCACCATAATATGGACTAGACCAGTCACTTTTACTAGGTTCTATAATCCCTCTTTAAGCATGTTGCTAATTTGACGATTAATTTCCTTTTTCTGACTAATTGGTAACCTATAGGGTTTTGAAAACACTGGACTAACGTTTGGTTTCAAAAAAATTGACAACAACAGAGTGTAAATATCTGTTGTTATCAATTTATCGCCCTCTAAATAAAAAACATCTGCATATTTTGCACAAATATTTTGAATACTTTGAAATTCTAAGTCATTTAAATCATTTAATTTTAATGAAGAAAATAATCTTTTTACTCGGTCTGAACTGTTCTCGTTTTTCTCAAAACTACAAATATTATAATCGTTAAGATCATGAATTGCAGGATTTATTCCTGACAATTATACTGATTTTCGGTAACATTTAATATTTTTATTGGTATTTTTCCCTTAATTGGTGTCGCTATCGAGCTAGCCAAATAAACGCCATCTTGTAATTCTCGTGAACAAATAATGCAATCGGTTTGAAAATCAGTTTGAATATAATGTATGGATTCACTCTTTGGGGAATTTCCAATACGTTAATAATTATTAGTGAAAGGCAAGAAACAAGTGTGGCCTGACCCTAATTTCAAAGATAAAATATTTTTCTCGAAATCTAAACATGCTCCAAATCTATTCAAAAGTCTCTACCTAGAATTCCATGCGACGAAATTGGTAACGAATTAAAAACAAAGAACTTGTGATTAATAACAGATCCATGAATCATTAATGGAACATAAACATATCCGATTGTTTGCACTCGCCACCCAGACCGTTTATAATTACATTCTCTTTATAATGAAACACTTAATTGATAGCATGTTTATATGTTACGGCGGATAAAGATGCGCCTGTGTCGACTAAGAAAGAATAAGTCTTATTGCATGATGAAACTGGTAAATGAATAAAACAATTGCTATTACTAGCCAAAATTAAATGATTTTGTTTATTCGAAAAACTTATCTAGTCGGGGTTCATTTGAAGTTGATTCCTGGTTTTCATTAATTATATTGACTACATTTCTTTTATCCCTTGATTTCCGCGATAATTACGAAACGTACTGATTATATCGTCTTCGCTGTCCTGGCCACGTGAGTTCGAATGGTTCCATGAACTCGATCGGTGAGTTTCCATGGTAGTGTCCCCGCTGTGAAAACATTTGCCGATTACGCCCGTTGCCACGTGGGTACCTAGAATTATGATGAAAATTCTAGGATAATAAAATTTTACTGGACATACCCATCACCTCCTGCGGCCGATGATGATGAAGCCTTCATCTTGAGCTGCTTGAATGGCATCTTTCAGAGAGCTGTAATTTCTAGCAGAAATTATTGTGCTGATTCGACGATTTCGTAAGCCATCGGAAAATTGCTTGATCGCTTGTTTTCATTAACAGTTTTCAAAATATTGTAATATGCGGTATTACCGTTGGCTTGCGATATCGTAAGGTCCACAAATAACTCTGTTATTTGTTTTCCATAATCAGGAATTGACATATCATTTTGGCGTAATTTTTGCAATTTATTTTGAATTGCTGCTGCTCCTTTCTTGGCAACAACTCTTTCTGCATGTCACTAACCAAGTCTTCAACATTAGAGTAATCGTCTTGAAGACGTAATTTAGCAGATTGAGATAATC
The DNA here is from genome assembly GCA_029286625.1 of Parnassius orleans. Classification (NCBI taxonomy): domain Eukaryota; kingdom Metazoa; phylum Arthropoda; class Insecta; order Lepidoptera; family Papilionidae; genus Parnassius; species Parnassius orleans. Next base: position 1,257,466 of record JAGSMP010000074.1, read on the forward strand.
TACTTTTAATATGAATTTAATTAAATTATTTTGCATTCCTGTTTTGTTAACAAAGAATTATAATACTGAATATTGTCGATTAATTGTTTCACTTGTTTCGTCATCTAACATAACAGGTAATAAAGTCAAAGCCGTTTTCAAATCGAAAGTATCCATATTGCTCGGATTTTCAGATTGTACACACTGGCTTACATTTTATAATATCCTGATATAATGATTCAAAATTCTTACAATAGGTTTGATAAGATGGAATATCAGTAGATTTAATTTACCTTCCTTTACTTTACTATTAAAATTTATTAACAACTTAGAGTATTCACTAAATATTTCATTGGCCTCTTTAAGTTTAGTATCTAAAACTTTTCCTTCACGTCTACTCGGTCCAATTTTAATTAAATATGTTCTCACTTCTTTTAATTGCTCATATAACTGTTCTAAAGAAATATTCATAACTTACTACCAATACGTAGAATAGAGTATACTATAAATAATTTTACGAAATATTTAATATAATAATAATACGGTTACATGACGATTAAAGACAGTACAACGAATACATGATTTAATTTAAAATATAAAGTTCAGTAATATAGACTAGAGTCCCAGATTAATGTAGTTGATTTATAAACACTATACCCCTTTTTTTTTTCACTATTAATAGACACGCACTTTTACTCATTTTATATGCACAAACGCCACTTTACTTCGATCCGCGACGGTCATACTTTATAATACGCCCTTGGTTGACTTGCCTCTTCCACATTTGTGGGGGTTGTGGTTATGAAAATAGACCTTCTTAGGGTATTTCTGTTTAGCTCTGTGTTAATCCACTTTATATGACATCGCCTATGTTCGATAAACAATATAGGGACCCCAGTAGAAGTACCAGCACAATGATAGACAGCAAATATTACTCGTAGTCAGGTGAAACAATTGTTCAATTCCTGCCTTATTGCTTCCTGCGTTTTGCACAATTACGGTTTCTTCTTTAGTCTGTTTACCGCCCATCTTGGATGTTATTTTCGTTAACTTTTGTTAAACACGTATACACAGTCGCGTAACTCCAGATAGAACGCCATAGCTTGATTTAGTTCATCAGTTGCACACAGAAAAATGTTCCACCCAAATATGGCAGAGGGTGTCATATTCGCGTCGCGAATTACTTCGGCAGGGTCGCCATGTAGGCGAATGTTAGGAGAGGAGTTAAACAAACGAATGATGATATAAGACTCGCTTTATTGTATTAATAAATTTGATTATATAGGATTATTATTACACTGTGTGTGTACTTTATATACTCTTACTACTACTACTACTACAATAGCTTTGAGATTGAAGAAACTCGTAATTGTTATTCTACAAAACCAAGGGGTGATTATGGTGCTTCATTTTAGAATAATTTTAAAATATCAGTTATCTAAATATGCAACCATCGTCATAGTAATTATTTTACAAATTATCAATTACCTACAAAACGGCAATTTTTTTTTATAAGAGAGGGGGCAAACGAGCATGCGGCTCACCTGATGGTAAGTGACTACCGCCGCCCATGAACTACTGCAACATCAGGGAACCAGGGTAATTGCAGATGCGTTACCGGCCTTTAAAATCATTTTGCATCACCAACATTACTCACAAATTAATCACAATCGACCTCATTCCATTTTAATTCAAAAGACTAAGCGTTTTAACATGACTTGACATGTAACATGTAATATTAAATTATTATTATTACTATTTTTTAACAAAATTAAATAATATTTCTTTTCATTTCATAGTAAGCCTTTTAAACTGTACATTAATGACTATTTACTCACACTATATTTACTGTTACACAGAATATACGTACCACGTAAACCGTGGGAACTGTGCTAAGTACGTAACGTTTCCTTTAAGAATTGTTAATTTTTATGAGTTCTTTTTTTAATTTTTACTACTTGTATAGTAATCTCTATAATGTGCCAGTGTAAACAAAAACAGTTAAGAGTTCTAAATAATGAATAGGTACATAAATTATCCGATTGTAGCGCTCGCGTCATGTACCATATTTATCTTGACATCTATACATTTGTACACAAATAAATAAAATTGAAGTGTCTATCTGTAATATCGAAAATAACAGGCTTCTATTAAGCTGCAAGGAAATTAGGTGGGCTCGCAAAGGTGCAGCAATATTTCATATAGAGACAATTGCTTAAGAAGTCTATCACGCTAAGAAACTCCGGGCATAAGCCTCCATAGCTCGCTGAGCGTCCTCGAGCTTCCTCATTTAACCAGCAGTGTAAAGGACCACATCTCAGAGCCTTATGTCATCACTGGCAACACGCACGGATTGTGCATTCTTGTTTTCAAGTTTTTATGTTAAGTGACAAGAAAACATGTCGTAATCTCACGAACGCCGTCCCACCGAGTAGAATCTATCGATAAATCTCTGGGTTGTTGTACTTACATACTCATCAACAACTTTGAGCGTAGTGCTCCCAACAACTACCGGCACAAGTGTGACAGTGACGTTACACATGACCTTTAATTCCTAACTGTCGTAAGTTTCATTATTTGTTACTTCTATTTTTCTAAAGACTTCTAACAAACAATTGAAATATTAGGTTACTAGAGACCTGAGCAAAAATTGCTGCTGTTTTACTTACATAACATGGCATGGGTTATTTCCTTTCAGCAAAACATCATCATTATAATCAATCATGAATTCGCTGTATGTTATGTCGAATGCAGAAAACAAACTAGGTTTTTAATACGACATTATCATACTTTAGACGAAAGCATCTGACCACAATATGGTAATGGGTACTTTCAATCAGTCATTGTAAAATACACACTGTTTATAAGAATAACTTGTCTGCGGGGATTCATCGACAAAATTAGAGCATTGCTGGAGGCACAGGGCACATGCGGGCGAAGCGACACGACGACGTGTCCCATATCAACATTACATTGAAACGATATGTAACAAAACTTCTATAGGCTATACCTATTATCTTGATCGTAATTTAATACTTGTATTGTAAACATGGTGGACACATCCTTGCCCTTAAATCCTCTCTGAGATGAGAGGACACCTGTGCCGAGAATGGAACGTACTCGTATACGAGGGTGACACTGAAAGTTCTTAGAAAATCAAAAACTGAACAAACTAGCAAGTTATTAGTTTTATTATATCTTTTCAAAATAGTGTCCATTTACATCAATACATCGCTGCATCCGATGGAACCACTGGGATAAGGACTTTGCCCACTCGTCCTTAGGGGTTTCTTCGACGGCATTTTGAAACGCAGCCACTGCTTCCTCGGCGTCCATAAAACGTTTTCCTCGAAGTTTTTCTTTTATTTTCGGAAATAAATAAAAATCGCAAGGTGCGAGGTCAGGGCTATAGGGCGGGTGACCCAGTAATTCCACGTCTGACGTCGCCAAGTAGTCGATTGTTTGCTTGGCGGTGTGCAACGAGGCGTTGTCGTGGTGAAGGAGGATCCTACTGCGAGGTCGTTTCTCCCGAACTTTTTCCAGACAAGTGGCAAACAATTGTTAGTGTACCACTCTGCAGTAACTATTTTTCGATCCTCTAAAATAATTGTTGCGTAATGACCTGTCCTTCCGAAGAACGAGGCCACCATCTTTTTTCCCGCGCTTCGACCTCTCTTCACTTTAGTTGGCAACTCCTCGGAAGGAAACACCCAGACAACAGACTGTCTCTTAGTTTCAGGATCATACAATAAATCCAGCTTTCGTCACCCGTAAGTATGTTGAACACAGCATTTGAGTCACCTCAGTTAAATCTTTGAACCATTTCACGACACCAATCAACACAACGGAGTTTTCGGGCCTCTGTCAAATTATGAGGTATCCACCAGGCACAAAGCTTCCTGACCGCTAAATGTTCATGAAGGATTTTGTGCACTTGACTCACACCGATGCCTAAGCTTTTCCGAATCTGCTGATAAGTCACTCTTTTGTCAGTCTCTATCATACGCCGCACAACACTGATGTTATCTTCAGTCGTCGCCGTAGAAGGCCGTCCCTCACGCAGATCATCGGTGAGATTAGTGCGACCACGTTTAAACTCATTAAAACAGTTGTAAACAGTGGCACGAGATGGGGCTTCATCGTGAAAGGCCAATCGAAGTCTATCATAACTTTCTTGTTGAGTTAAATGACATCGAAAGTCATAAAAATTGTACGAAAATTTTCTCGCGTTAAATTCATGCTGACGTGACACAGACAATTTTCAATTTGCCGCCACATCGTAAACAAATGACAAATTAATAAAATACATACACAATAATATTGGCAAACAGTTCCATTTTCAAAATTTGAACTTATTTTTTTATTGTATCGTTTACAAGTAGCCAGTTCTAAAAACTTTCGGTGTCGCCCTCGTATCGGCTGTAGCTTTACTTTTAACAGAGTTCCAAAAATAAAAATGTACTGTATTCGACGCGAATGTTTTTTATGTATGTATATTCACCGATTTCTCGGAAACGGTGGATCCGAAATTTTAAATGATCCTTCTTGTAATAAATGAAATAAGGTGGTCCCATATAAATAAAAAAGACCCTATAAAGAATTTGGGTGTACCATTTTTAAACGGATTTACCGCCATTTGTAGCAGTGGGCCATACAAATCGTATAGATACAATATCGATAGAATATCTAATATCTATATATCGTGTGACAGATCAGATATTTAGATACTGCTGCAGTACAGCCTCACTTCACAGGACATCTAACATCGAACTTGAAGAAATAATAATAACGTAAAATATCTATAATATGATGCACTGAATGCGAGATATTATATTTGAAAAAAATATTTACTTCGACAATTCGTTGTAAGATGTACTCGTTTCAGAGTATCATAGATATTAAGCAATACTTAGATATTACAATATATCTATAAATTTAAGCAAAACCAAATCCATCAAAAATCGCGTATCACCGTGTGGTACTAAATACTGAGACTTCCTTCCAGTGTTACAGAATAACGTAGATATCAACCGATACATAGATATTGAAATATACATATAGAGAAAAATATATATCAATATCATATATTTAAATTCAATACATAGTTACGATTTGATATAGGGTAAGAGTAGTATTACTCATGCCTAACCATTTGTCGGTTACAAGTTAAACCTTATCTGACAGTCAACATCTGATACCGCGCATCCAGGTGAGGTTGAACTTTTGGTTGAAAAGGTGACAGATATCTTGTACTAAGTAAATGTATTCTCCCTAGCATATGTCTGTATTAAGTTTGATAAAGTAATGTTTTATTGGTTATTTAATAATAAAATTTATTTGACCAGGTGGAGAATCATCACAAGGATTGGTATGGGCGCGCGGTGAAACCAGAACTGCTGCAGCAAGATGACAGAAGGCGAGAAACAACAGAGCGCTGGCGGCACCAACGCCGCGCCACAGCACAGGAAAGGGCACAGGTGCGTTTATGGCTTTGACATGGGAGTAGTAGTCAGTTAAAAACCCAGCCGGCAATTTGGCAATTGCTTTTTTACTCTAATTGTGCTTATTCCGTTTTTCTGTGTCTCTTACATCAGGCAAAGGTTGGTTAAGATAGTAACCGCTATGTTTACGCAAACACTTATGGTACTATCTAGATACACGTTAGGGTGTCGGCCATGTTCGGAAAAGAATAGGGCGACGCACCGGCATTGTGTATATTTACACGAACCATTTCCCAAGCCACTTTCGTACCCCGCGTAACTCTTAAATTATTAGAGCTACACACTTGTAATTGCATGCATGTATCTATATAATAATATAATAAAGTATATAATAAAGTCACCTTGTACACCTTGAATCCTATATAGGTAATATATAAAAATCAATTGCCGTGCGTTAGTCTCGCAAAAACTCAGAAATGGCTCGATCGCTTTTGATGAATTTTTTGTGTGTTTGAGTGGGTCCCTGGATGGTTTAGATTCACAATTGGACCCGGTAGGTGACGCTGTTGACGAGATCCAGAAATCACCAGTGCGAAGCCGGGGCGGATCGCTAGTATGTAATAAAGACCCTTGAATACCTTGAATCCCAATTTCATGAATAAACCTATTATAGTTCTTGTGTTTTTAAGGTCTCAAAAGTGCCTCTTTTATCATCGAAACCGACAACTGCGAACGTCGTTTGTACCGAACTTGGTCCATTTTAACACAGCTGATATTAACTTGATCATGATGAAAGAAAAAATACTTACATGTATGTTATATTACTCATATGTCATAATTTACTTATACTGTAACTTAAAATTGGAAAACACCATCGCGTATTGGCTGCAGTGCACAAAATATATTATTTAAAAATCGGACAAGTTCGAATAAGACTTGAGCCCTCCTTGAGAATTCCGTAACAACTTAATTATGTATGTATGTAGATAGTTTATCCATCTTGGCAATTACGGGTAAGGTAAACTCCTAATATTGATTTAACGAAAGTGCAAGTATGATTTAACGGACAAACTTTAAATGAAACTGAAAAAGTATGTTCTCCCATAAATCGGTCTATATTACGGACTATGCTTAACTGCAAATGTAAGTTTGTAATCGCAAAAAAAAATTGTTTTTATGTGATATTACTACAAATAACAATTTCCTGATTTTTTTCTTCAGGTCTTGCTTCTTGCCAAATTTAATCATTCTAGGTTAACGGGAGTATCAAAATAAGTGACCGTATCTTTTGATCGAAGTTTGAATTTTTACACCTCCAAAGATCCGTAGGCTTAAGTATTTGATATTAATTTCAACTTGTTACCTCTACCCGTTGCTGGGAAAAAGGTCTTGCCAACGCAGAGACCGGCGGACGAACTACAAAGTGATCATATAAGGGTTCTATTTATATATTTTGGGTTCTGTTAAAATCAGCTCTTCTTTACTTTTCTTATACTCGTAATGAAAACAATGATAACACATTGAAAAAAATCTAACATTAAATTTTTTTCAATGTGTTATCATTGTAATTAATAAAACTTTAAAATATTAAACTAGTAATAGTTAAGATTTTTTCAATGTGTTATCATCACAAATCCACTGCCAAAAACGGGACGTCTGGCAATGCCAACACAAATACTAATTGATTTGGTTTAACCGAACAATTAAGTTTACAACGGTTACAATCAGCATTAGGGTTATCAGCTCCATCACGCGCAAAAAATTTTAGGTGGTTTGCTGAATTCAAAAGGGGTAAAATTAATCTTAAAGATGACCAAAGAACCGGGGCCCCGCAAACAGCAGTAACGGCAGAAAATGTATGGACTACTGAAATGTTGGTGCGAGAAGACCCACGAATCACATATACGGACACTGAAAAAGATTGTAGGCATTAGTTCGGCGAGCATTCATACCATTCTACATCAACATCTTGGAGTGAGGAAGTTTTGTTGTCGATGGATCCCTCGTTTACTCTCCGAAAGCGAAAAACAGACTCGTGTGGATTGGTGCCATGAAATGCGTCTACGTTTTGAAAACGGGGCATCTAGGCGTGTTTCAGAAATCGTTACTGGTGATGAGACATGGATCTATCAATATGATCCGGAAAATAAAAGGCAATCATCGGTATGAGTCTACTCAGAAGGACAGTTGCCGACAAAACTGCAAGACCTCGCAACGTCGGCAAAAAAATGGTGGCTAGTTTTTTTTCGCGGGGCGGACATTTGTCGACGTCAATGCTGAAAAATTGTAGGTCAGTCAACTCTGAATGGTATATATATTACAGTTGCATTACCCAAAGCTTTTCAAGCTGTGCGGGAGAGAAGACCAAAGACCGGGCTTCGGGGAATCATGCTGCATCACGACAACGCCTCTTCACATACCTCCCTTAGAACAAAAGCATTTATTGAGGAATCTGGTGTTGAAACTCTAAGTCACCCACCATTTAAATATTTAAAGTTATAACCAACACCTGAGTTCTTGTCAAATAATTCTTTGTTCGTTGACATGATTCGTATTGAGAACGCCCGCCAAGTGGTAAAGCCCGAATAAAGCTTTGATTTCCGTCACATTTGCATTCTTAGCAAAAGAAGTACGTATATTTGTGGAACTAGATCCATCTGCATGTTCGTCTTCTGTGTTCTGTATAGCTCTGTCCCGCTTGTATTTTTCTCTCTGTCTAAGAATTTCAGTATTTGTATTTCTGACAATTTCTTCTAGCTTTTCATTAGAAAAAAAAAGATCCCATGCTTCTAGCTCTGTTGTGATTTCACGAGCTGCAGCTTTAGGTCCAGGAGAATGATGCAAAATATTTCTCTGTGGAATTCTAGACCTAGCTAGCTTTTCACCTGACCACCTAAAACCGTCCTTACCCTTTAGAGATTTAGGCACAGGCAAAACACGGAGTAAATTACATTCGGAGTTGGTTTAGGCGAATGGAACTTTGTATAGAGCATGATGGAGAATATTTTGAAAAGATGTAAAATAAATATTAATAGTATCTAGAATACATTTTGTATATCTTAAAACTTATTGGGTGTCCTACGTAGGTATGTAATCTAATTCTGTTGGGTAATAATTTAGTATTTGCAATATATATATATATATATATATATATATATATATATATATATATATATATATATATATATATGCTTATCACCACAAATTGTCAATAATGAACTCATTTTTTAAAAAGGAGAACCGAAGATGGACATGGTTATCGCCTGACCAAAAAAACTAAAAATGTAATAGATTTTATAATGATAAACCACCATAAGCTTTGTAACTAATATTGAAGTACTAAGCAAATTCTATTTCTCTTCCGATCACAGATTAGTGAGAGCAACACTACGTTTAAGTCGTCCAATAAAGAGCAGAAAAACCTAAAATCCCCAAGACAGAAGCAGAAATCAGAAATTACATCGAAAATCTACGTGCACACACAGAATATATAGAAACAGAGTGCATCGACACCCAAACATATTACAATATCCTGGAAAGAGGTATAACAGAAAGCTTAAAATGCAAAAACACTACAAAGCCTCATCAACGTAATATTTTCTCTGAAGACACAGTCCAACTCACAAAAAGGCGCACGGAACTACTAAACACAAAGAATAAAACCAAAGAGATGAAAGAAGAACTTAGCAGAGTATACAAAGAGGCTAATAGATCAAGAAACATCGAGAAATTTAGAAGTGCCAAAAAAGCCTATAAAGATTTAACTACATTCAAATCATGGATTCAGAAACTTGAGCACAACTCACAAGAAACAAAATCTAGAAGAGATGTAATAAGCCATGCAACAAGCTTTTACAAAAACTACAATAACACTGAAATGGAAACGCAAGCAACAAAATAACACTGAAATGGAAACGCAAGCAACTCACATAAATACGAGTGACTGCATCAGACCAATTGAAGACTCCGAAGTTTACGAATATGTCAAAAAGCTAAAGGCTGAGAAGAGTCCCGGACCAGATGGAATATGCAATGAAGCCCTTAAAATAGGAGCATCCATCTTAACCCGCCATTTAACGCAACTATTTAATATGATATTAGACGAAGAAAAAGTACCAACACAATGGTGTACATCAGACATAATTTTGCTCTTCAAAAAAGGAAACCCTTGGACATAGGGAATTATAGACCCATAAGTCTGATGGCAAGTATATACAAATTATTCTCATCCGTAATGCTAAAGAAAATATCCGACGACATTAATAAACAGCAAGCAAAGGAACAATCGGGATTCAGATCAGGCTTTAGTACAATGGACCACATACAGACATTAGAACAGTTTATAGAAAAGTACAGAGAATACAATAGACCTCTGTATGTGGCCTTCATTGACTACAGCAAAGCTTTTCACAGTATCAGTCACTGTTCAATCTGGAACGCATTACAACAATCAAACATTAATTCTAAATACATCAATATCTTGAAATATATTTATAAAAAAAGCACGAGCAGAATAAAATTAGAAAATAGAGGAGACGAAATAAACATAGAACGAGGCCTCAGGCAAGGAGATCCTCTATCCCCAAAACTGTTTATAGCAGTACATGAAAATATTTTTCAAAAGCTAGACTGGAAAAATAGAGGAGTGGACATCAACGGACACTATTTAAACCATCTGAGGTTCGCTGATGACATTGTTGTAATAGCTGAAACCGCCAAAGACCTAGAGGAAATGATGACATTACTTGACTGCGAGAGCTCCAAAATCGGCCTGGAAATGAATGCAGGTAAAACTAAGATAATAACCAACAATCGTGAACGCCCGATAGCGATAAAAGGCAACAATATAGAATATGTCAGTGAATACATCTACTTGGGCAAACAAATTTCATTTAAAACGTCAAGCAATGAAGAAGAAGTAACAAGAAGAATTAACGCACCTTGGAAGAAATTTTGGGCATTAAGAGAAATCCTCAAAGGGAACTACAACTTGCACATGAAAAAGACAATATTTGATACATGCCTATTACCTTGCTTGCTGTATGGCTGCCAAACTTGGGTATTCACAAACACAATTAAACAAAACATCAAATGCAGTCAAACAGCAATGGGAAGAAGCATGTTGGGAATTAGAAGAATACATAAAATTAAGAACCAAGTCATTCGTCAAAAAACTAAACTTACAGATCGAACTCTTATTAAAGTGGAGATGGGCCGGGCACATCTCACGATACCCAGATATGACATAATATACGTCTGGATAAGAAGATGAATAAGAAACGACTGGATGAAGTCAGGCAAGGGCAGGGAGTCATGGAAAAGGATGGAGGAGGCCTTTACCCAAACAGGGGTCCATATCTCATAAACAATACTAACATTAATTATAAGTATTTCTTTCTTAATTTTAAGCTATAACCTACTAACAAATACAGAAATGTAAAAAGAAAGTGAAGATATGGAATAAATGGCTTTATTATTATTATATATTGCAATGTAGCATAATCCATCGTTCTCCCGCAACGTGGGTGTCGTAAAATTCGTCCAATAATGCCAAAAAAAGGATTTTTCGACAGATGGGGAACATCTCAAAGATGCCACACCGCTAATAGCTTTAAACCAGATATAGTATTAAAGGACATCTGGGACTGGGAATATAAATCGCCTTCCGTTTGCGGGAGTTGTTTCTTGGGAGTGTTCAAAAATTGAATATATTATTTTTATTATTTAATATTTGTTCTTTTATATTGAAAACGCAATTGTTAAAACTTCTGCATTCAAAATTCTAGTAGTGTATATATGTATTATTATTTAAACTAGGCATTAGTGGTTTGGCCGAGGGGTTGCTTGACGGATTTTAACCCCTGAAAGAAACCAAAAAAATTCGGATTAGCCGCTTATAATCGTATGAAAAGTACGGGTTGTTTACGGTGTTTTCTTTTTGTTTTTTTCAAACCATTTCAAAATGTTGCCAACAAAGTAATTACGGACAGATTGACTGATTGTCTTTGAAGTGTATGAAGTCATGCAAAAAAGCGTTAATTTTTATATTTTGTATTTTAAATGTCTGTTTTATATATAAATGTGTAGTTGAAAGTTTAAAGCAATCTTTCTCAAAGTGGGTGATAACGCCCCCTTGTAGGCGTTGGAGACCTAGAGGGGGGGGGGGGTTATTTAAGGGGCCCAGAAAAAAAAATGAAATTTACTAAAATTAAAACCAACCTACTACTCAATAACGAATAATTAGTTTATATTTCTGCCCTGTATGATGGTATATAAACTAGAAATACTTAACAGAGATTTCGTAGGATAGCCCGTACGCCGTACGCAATCAAGTTGTAACAAGTTTTTGTTAAATATCGCTATTGGTGCAATCCGGTAGCAATCGGCTGGTTCATCGATACTTGTCTTAACTTGCTCAGTACGATTGAGCGTCGAAAGAGATAAACGAGTTTGTGCGTGTTTAAAAGCTCGTAATAATTTTTATATTTTCATTAGTAGTTTCGCGCGCAATCTTTAAACAAGTATTTAAGTTCAACACTTTATTAACATATTTGTAAAAACAAAGCCATGTCGGAAGCAAAAAAGAAGAGACGGCAATATAGTGCAGAATATATTAAATATGGATTCATAGAAAATTCGACAGATCCATCTTTGCCTTTGTGCCTTCTTTGTTCAAAAACATTTTCAAACGAAGCGATAAAGCCGTCAAGACTTCAAGATCATTTGAATAAAATGCATTCAGATAAGAAGGACAAAAATGTAGCCTATTTTCAAGACCTGGAAAAGAAGCATAATGCTCAGCCAAGTGTATCAAAACTTTTTTCGGTGGCTGCTAAACAAGACGATGACGGACTTCGAGCTTCATACAATATCTCTTTGTTAATTGATCAAACAGGTAAACCACACACCATCGGAGAAACGTTAATTTTGCCGGCAATAAAAGAAGTTATAACTACTGTGCTCCATAAACCGGCGGCAGACATAATTCGAAAAATTCCTTTGAGCAATAGTTCTGTGCAAAGACGAATTGATGAAATGGTTGAAAACATTGAAGAGTCATTGTGCAATCATCTGAAGACGAGTCAATTTTCAATTCAGTTGGATGAGTCCACTTTACCAACTAATGAAGCATTGTTGCTGTCTTACGTGAGGTTTATTAAAGATGAAAAAATATGTGAAGAACTATTTGCTAGAAATTCAGAGACAGCCACAAAAGGAGAAACTATATTTAAAACACTGGAAAAGTTTTGTGATGAAAAAGGAATTCCCTTGAAGAATATTATATCAGCTGCTTGGTGGTATTGGTATTGGTGCTTCAGCTATGACGGGGTGTCAAAAAGGCTTCATAGCGTACTTAAAAAACGAAATTCCAGATGTGCTTGCTGTACATTGCGTTATACATCAACAACATTTGGTTGCTAGAAATGTAAGTGAACGACTGTTTCAATCATTGCAACATGTCATCAGAGCAGTTAGTAAAATCCGAAACAACTCTTTTAAATGACAGATTATTTAATCAGCTTTGTGTTACTAATGATGAAGATTTCAACCGATTGATCTTTCACACAGGAGTGCGTTGGCTATCAAAAGGAAATTGTCTGACTCGATTTTACAATCTGTTTGACTCTGCCGTAGAGTTCTTGGAAAACAAAGACACAGAATTGCGCGACAACCTCATCACATCAAAGAATGATATCGCATACCTGACAGACCTTTATAAATTGCTTAATGATATGAATCGCCAACTTCAAGACAATGACTTGAACTTAATAAAAACAAAAAATGTCGTCGCTGCTTTCGTCGCCAAGCTGCTCTTACACAAGAAGAATATCGGCAGACGTGGATAATTTTCCAATTTATCAGTATCGTGCAACAACGACGACTTGCATGTCTACTGTCAACATTTGGAAAATCTCCACAGTGATTTCATTGAAAGATTCCAGGACATTTTGAAATTGGAAATACCAGACTGGGTGTTAGATCCTTTTTCAAATGAATGAAGAACTTATAGAACTGACAACGAACGAGGAAATAAAAATCAAATTCAAAAATGGCTACCAACCTGATATCAACAAACTTGTTTAAAATCATCAAATTCATCCATCTCATTAGATTAGTTTTAAAACTATTACCTATATATATATTGTTTCTTTTAATTTGATTAAAATATATTCTTAATATTATAAAGTTGCGTTTTAATTGCTCTCACTGGTAATAATATCCAGTTTAGAAGGTAAGTTTAAACACCAGAACCGACTAATATAGCACACCATAACTAAATTAATTAAAGTAATGAAATTGTGGTTTTTAAGTTTTAGGAGTGTATAAAAAATTGGGGGTGCTGAAAAATAATTGATTTTCAAAGGGGGCGGTAAAAGAAATAAGTTTGATAATCTCTGGTTTACAGCATAGATAATACAATATATATACTGAGAGTTGAAAGTGAACTACAGCTTGACTTAAAAAATTTATGAATTATGGTCCAATTTCGGCCTCTGGACGACCAACTAGTTATTTGTAGTTTCTTGATTGTGTATCAGAGTTGCAGCACATTCTATACGCATACTAGCTCTTGCTGAATTATGAATCCAAGACCCACGATTATTAGGTCTTTATATAGGTAAAGACCTATTATTAACACAACCTTACAAATAATGAAAATATCTAATGAACCCATTCCGTCCATTACAGCCAGTAGGTACTTCACCGCAATTTCGTCTAGGCCACGCCAATACTCGATTTATTAATATACTTGTTGTGTAATTACTGAATTGTAATTTACTTGCTTGTGGGGACTGGTCTACTCGGGTTTACAACACATTCATTACCTTAAATTTTTTGTATTTTTGTTTTGTTTTTGTTGTGTAATTTTATCATAGAACATGCTTTGATTACCTATGGGTCTATTCCTTTTCAACTGTGATTAACAATATCATATTATCGGCTTTTAAAAAAAATACAAAATAGGAGATACCGCGGAGTTTCTTTCTCCGTTTCTTCCGTAAAAAGTAAAGAGCTTTCATTGAAAGCGCAACCTCTCTCGCTTCGCTTTTTTACACAAATTACATTCTAGTCGTACCCCCACCTCGGATATTGCATTGAGTATGTGCAGATTAATGGTAAATGTATAAATTTTAAGTTAGTTATAATGGGATTATAATGGGTTATAATGGACATGTTCACAAACAAAACCCCCTAAATCAGCGTTTCCCATCCTTTTTTGATCATGCACCACTTTGATATCTTTGTTGTTAGCAGGGACCACAAAGAAGACCACAATAAAAAAAAACTATGTTAATCTAACAATAAATTTTAATCACAACTTTTAACATAATTATACAATAAACTGAAAAGAAACATTCATTCTCAGTATTATTTGTGTATTTATTGTAAAAGAAGTCATACATGTTTGGTAAAAAATTGCGATTTTGATTGCGACGCGACGCGCGGTGTCGGACGTGACGAGAAAATAATAAATGTATTATTTAAAACGATTGGGTAGGTAAAATATTTCAATATTTCGCGAACCATATCTTAAGCTCTTGCGGACCACTGGTTGGGAATCACTGCCCAAAATAAATATAGAAAAAAAAATGTGCCATTGATCACTCAAAAGGGTATAAAAATAAAAATTTAAATAAAAAGTAAAAATCGACTCCAATAAGAATAAAATAATTTTCACTTAATAAATTCTGAATTCGGAGCTTTACTTCTTCTTTAGCCACAAAACACGATTCCGAGCCACCTGCATCCATCGATTATATGCAAGCTGTGTTTCGTATGGTTAGTGGACAGAACCGAAGAACCTTTTTACTGCAAACGAGACATTCCATCTTAGTCCTCAGGGGTAACAACGCATCTGAATTTTGATTCTTAATCGAGGATAAATGTAGATGTCTAGAGGCCACAGCATCCACTTACCATCGGGTGGACTGTGTGCTCGTTTGTCACCCTTATTCTATAAAAAAATATATCTTAATAACTTGTTTTATCATGCTGAGAAACTCTGAGCATATCTCCTCTCTCCTTAGTTCTTTGACCGACCTTGAGCTTCCTATATGGTCAGCAGTGAAGGAATTTTATCAGATCTTATTGTACACTCTTGTTTTCAGTTTTTAAGAAATATGTGACGAGAAGATGTGCCGTAATCTCCCGAATGCTGCTCAGTCGAGTTGTATCCGTAGATTGACCTCTGGGTCGAAGTTGGGCTTACCTTGTCAGACAATTTGTCCTAGTCCTATTTTTTTTAATTTCGAGCAAAGTGTTCCCAACAACTACCGGCCTTTTGACTTAGTTATTAATGAAAGCCTTATACAGCCTCCGCTGAAGATACTTGGCTCCCCTACCCCGCTGTTAAAATTATCACCACCGTAGCCAGGAACAGATGGCCTGGCGGTGACAGGAGGCCGTATTTTGTACCGTTTCTCATACAATATTTTCCATAGGCACTTTCAGGTGGGTTTGGAAGCGCATTTTTTATCATTTAGTTGTTTTCAGGGAGATGATGCTGCCAATATTTAGATAATTTTTTCCAATATCATCCATCAAAATTATACTGATTACTATAACTTGTCAGCTCAGCCTTAAACGTCTTTGTACTTCTTAAAAATAGCTTACTTAAAATCATAACGAAATATGTGTTTTTGTACTTAGACTGATTTGTTATGTTACGTCACCATATAACCAGGTTAGTTAGTTATAATTAAAGAATGTTTTATGCATTATATAAATAAGGAATTCAATCATTACCTGCACTTACCATTTATACAAATAATTAGCCAGTATTATTTTGTAATAGTAAATGGCCTATTTATAGGCAATTAGATTTAAAATGTCTTGATTTTGCGTTTTCGCCGTTTATAACGTAATTACATATGTATCCGCTTATATTAACTTTTTATTATTTCGGTGCTTGGAATCAGTGCGTCTATGTTAACACTAATTTAATCATTTCAATACAAAAAATGGTGAAATATTAAGTTTTTTTTAATACTAGATAAAAACATTGTTTCCAGCGATCAGCAAGTCGCATGTTTAGGGACGATCGAAAATCAAATATTTGTAAGTTTAAAAGTTTTTATACTATAAAAATAACTATTACTATGTATACTCTATTTACTAGGTTATAGAAATCGTTTTCCTTTTAGGAGTCACTGGTGGTAGGTAACTCTCTTCTCTATCTCTGCCGCCAGCAGCAGTGCCTACACTGATGTGTTTCGGTCTGAAGGGTAAGAACCAGTGTAATAACAGGATGTGTGGTAATAGATCTTGATTCTCTTAAAACTTTCACTGTCAGAGTTTCAGACACAATAGTAAGACAATAGCAATGAATTATGTAGTATACGGGACAGCGAAAGGGTTAAGTGACAGCGCATCTGCAACCTTCTTTGTTCGAAGTCGGTTGCAGCTGTCCATGAACTTAAGTAGCAACCTACCAATAGGTGATCTGTTAATCCGTTTGTAACTATTGATGCATTTTTTTCGATTTTTACCAATTTCTCTTTTCTGAAATCAGTAAACATTGAAATTTTATAGTGGTATGGCGATTTAGTAGACAAATAGTATATTAGTTTTATTATGTATACCTATATTTAACGGACAAATTCCCATACGTATAAGTATATGTAAACAATTTTATGTATTATAATATATATTATCAAACTGAATTCACGGTCTTCTAAACAATCAAAGCTATAAAGTCACGCTTTGACGATACAATGTTGTAATAAATGAAACGGAATTTTGCTTTGTTTTACTGATTTTGATTGCAGTATAACATTATTGTTATTCAGTTAACGTTACCTGGCTTTAAACAGGAAGAATATTACTTATTAGACTAATGTGCCATTATACCCCTTTCTGTTACTTATTTTAAATTCTTATAGGAGTAGGACCATAACGGGTTATGCATCTAGAAAAATATAATTTTATGTGGTAGGGACACGCTGCAGAATATAGTTTTAGCACGAATGGTCGGCTCAACTTGAAATAGCAGCATAATGCTACTATATATTGTATGGTGAGGTTTTAGAGAACCGGAGACCGTTTACTGGATATGAGGCATTCCATGTTGGTCTTTAAGATAGGCAACTTATATCAGTATTTTCATTGTCAATCGAGAATAGATGTGTCTATGCAGTGTTGTAGCTAGCATGGGTGATACCTGTTGCGGGTTTCGTGATGTCACCTCAAGAATGGAAACTGTTAAAATTATAGATATCCTTACACAAACAATAGACAAACGAACTTACAGTCCACCTGATCGTAAATAGCTACTACAGCCCGTGGACACTTGCAGTCAACTTCAAGCAAAAAAGGCTACAGATGCGTTGTCATCCCTGATTATTAAGATGGATTACCACACAACCTGTAATTTTACTGCCTCTCTTCAGACTAGAACATAGCAATGGAAGCTCTGTTTTTATCTAATCAACACACATAAGAGTAATTAATAATCAAGCTACTCTATATTATGATAATAATAGAATTGTTTGATTTCACATTCTTTCACATTGTTGTGTGAGAGTAAAATTGAGTATAGCATAAAAAGAATGAGAGTGGTATCAATATACTGTCATATACATATTATGTACAAATACTTGTTAATATCTCTTCTTTCTGACTTTAACATCAGCTAACTCGAAAATCACATCTTAAAAATTTAGATTTCCTTTTTTATATACTTACTTTTTTATTGCGAAGGTCTAGTTAATAAAATGTGTTTGCTAAGGATTCTACCATAGCTAGGAACCATCGTCTGGACAAACAAATATATTGTGCGAATGTGACCTCATTCGCTTAAGTCGTTTAGAAGTAACGCAATCACTACTGTCATTCACGTAGATATTGACAATCACAATTGACCGTTTCGGCGACCCTTAAGTGATGCGTCTATTCAGACAGAAAATCAATTATAGAATTACATAGCATACATAATATTACATAGCACAAATGAAAAATCACAAGAATTCTGTATTCATTATTTGCATCAAGTTTTAATAAACGATATCCAGATTACGAATTACATTAAATGGCACCTGAATTACTATACCTATACAGGAAAATTTAATTATTCAGTCCTAGATGCAAACTATTCCTAGCTTTATTCTAGAACAACACCTGAGCGATTAAATTGACAATGCGACGCGCAAAATAATGGTCGTACATACGAGTACGTGATCTACGTTGTCGTGTTAAATTTGATTTCTGATATTTTTAAAAATTTATTGAAGGTAGTATTAAGTAATAGTTATTTTTTAATTTAAAATTTCAAGTCAAACCGGCAACAAAATGGCACTTTCACAGTTAAAGACCTAATATTAATTTTATTCAATTTCATGTATGTTATATCGATTAAGGTAAAATGTTTTGATGTTAGATAATATTTAATAAACATCAAAAAACAATTTTTGTGTGTAATTCATAATTGTATTATTTGATTATACTGTTATTTGATTTTGATATGATATTTTTTCGGCTAAACGTGATTCGACGGGCACACTGCTCTTTGAATTCTGTCTACCCCCTCGAAGATTACAGGCGTTTCGTATATGTATTTATAAATTTCTTGTTGAAATTTAACTTAACTTTGACATTTACTACGAGGGATTCTGTCGGCGATTTCGAAATTATTTTTAAATGTTTTTATACGCTGACGTCCATATGTTTCAGTAATAACCATACAAATTCCTGTTTCCGGTCTTGCCTCTTCCTTTTTTTAAATTCTATCTAAAAGCAATAAGAGTGCGAGGACACATAAATATTTGTAATTTTATAGCATCGTATCATATTCTTAGTAAATTACAATTTTGCGTAAAGGCAATGCCATAGCCGACAAAGATACTTTTATCTATGTATCTAAACAGATATCATTCTTCCAGTTTTTAATCAGATATTTTACATAAATTACGTTAAATCAGGAGAACATTTGAGGCATATACAACAAAACAAGCATCCGTAGATCCTGTAGCTCGATAACACATGTCGGCGTATCGCTGATAATGTAGCTTGCGACACCTGTTCCACATTCGCATCCATCCGATCTGATAATATTCAACGTAGACAAAGCTTTAAGTTGAGTCATCCTCGTGTGACAATACGTATCACTGTGTTCATTATCTAATTTGAATATCGTCGCACCGTCGTGGACTTAACAGTGTTTCGTGAATATAGTGAAGCTATTTGTTACGTTTATTGCATTTTCAATACAAACTATACTCTATGAAGTTCGTGTGGTAAATATTTGCAATCTGTGACTAAATATGGCTAACGTGAAAGCTGAGCGCGTTACATTGCTTGTTGAGAGGTATCCCTCTATAAAACTTATTATTGTACAAATTATCGTAAACTATGAGAAAGGCTGTGACCATCATAAAAAGTTTTTAATTTTGTAATTATTATTTTCTCATAGTTAACTGCGTTACTCAAGCATAAATCATAAATAAAAACTTCGTTAAATTTTACTTTAGCTAAAATGTATAAAATAAAACGATTAAAATATTATACTTTAAAACCACAAAGAACTAACAAACAAAGACCTCATTTTATGCTTCCGTTTGTTTAATTTACCTTCTTCTTAACTACATTCTTCCTTAATTGTATCCTTCCGCATTATTTTTTATATTATAGTATAGTTGTAGCACGAATGGGTCGGCTCGACCGGGGAAGGACCACGCTCTCACAGAATACCAGCGTAAAATGGCAGCTTGACACTGCTGTGTTTCGTATGGTGAGTGTAGAGAACCGGAGACCCATTTTACTGGAAAAGAGGCATTCCATCTTAGTCCTCACGGGTGACGACGCATCTGCATTTTGATTCTTTATTGAGGATAAATGTAGATGTCTATGGGTCACAGCAACCACTTACCATCAGGTGGACTGTGTGCTCGTTTGTCACCCTATCCTATAAAAAAAAAATTGTATGTCGCAAGAAAACCTGACGGTCTCGCAGACCGTATTTATGACACGAAACGCAATCGACAAGGGTTTCTAAGATTGAAATTAGTTCGTGCTTCAGTATTAAAGTACTAACACAATGCGATCCCTTGTATTTTTTTCAGGTAGGATACTGAAAAGAAAATTATATATCAAGACTTCCTCTATGAGAAAAATTTGATCCCTGAAAATCTATTTACTACTGACTAAATCTACTAATAGGTTCCTTCGGAATTAGTGTAAATAAAATAATAATCGATATGTATGCTTTTTCTTACGTTCTGCTAGGCGGCCTTCTCTGAAGGTATAAGAGCACGACATAGCCCATCGCGCTTGCAGGGCGTGGTTGCTAAACGCTTCATTAAGACCCTTTTAATAAGAATTGTACGACGGTTTTTTTTATAATGATGGATAATATTAGAAACTGTCAGTACTAAAGGTTTCGAAGTAGCTTGTAGATCTTTCTAAGACCACCTAGCTCTGAAAAGATCCAGATTGAATAAATTAAAAAAGATCCTTGTTACTTTGCGAAACTTCTCTGTTTTGTGCTAGACCATTTGATATAAGTATTAAATATTTTTGTTGTTTTTTTTTGTGTCAGGAGGCAAGAGTCAATGTATGCCATGACGGGTCTTTACGCCGAATCGACGTGTGCCGAGGGCAGCGATGTGGCTGGACCCAGCACGCCGCCGCACACCGCGCACCCTCCGCGGGAATTTGTCAAGTGCCACAGCAGGAACCCCTCTGCCGGTATTTGCGACAGGTATTTCTTTTTTTTTGTATTATTTATTATATTAACTTTACATAATCATAATAAGGATAAATTCATAATTCACTACTGAACTTCACTACTACAGAAAAGTCATAGCGTTAATAGCGTAAGTTTGGCAATATACTAGTATTGTTAATGTTATTGTGTCCGTCTTACAGCTTATAAAATTCTACAGCTGGCCATAGGCCTCCCCATAGATTACATCATATGGGGCAATAGTTGCCACGCTTCACAGGCGGGTTGGCATTTGCAGTTTTTTATTATTTTGCGTTGTTATCAGGAAGATGCTGCTGCCCATCTCCTGTTTCAGTTTCGCTCTGTCGCCTCTTACGACACCCACGGGACGATATGGGGTAGTGGATATTCTTATATCGCAATTACATGATTGATATTGATAGTTCTTGTGTCCGTACTAAACTTATGTTCTTAAGAATATTTTAGGTAACAAAAAGTTTCATTTCAAGCTTTAGCACTAACGCGTTCAACATTACCGCTGGAAGAATGTTACCTATCTTTATGCTGGACTTGGGACACCCTGCTCTAGGTATAAGTTATACACACGTAATGTTGATACTTTTATTTACTTAATATTTATCAAAACATAACAAAACATATCGAAGTTAAAATTCTTAAAACGACTACAACTGGAATTTATTTCCAGTTTTTATAATATAAATTGTATTATAATGTATAAAAATAAACAAGGCGGTGATACAAAGTTTTGTTTTATATAGATTTGATTATTATAAGCATTTTAGTGCAAGTTCTAATTGCCCATCACAGACTCATCAACAAATTTTATTTAAAGCGATGTAATACACAAATCTATCTTACAAACGGACCCAGGACCGAACCGATGGTTGGTAAATTCTAGGGATACATTGATCCGCCTTTTTGTCGATACGATACCCGTACTCTTATAAAAATATACCGATACGCTTAGTGAATTTAAATGAAGGTAATATAAAGCACAAGATGGACTAAATATTTATTTTTAATTGAAATAAAAAATTACAGACTAAGAATGAGATTATTAGTTAGTTTAAAATTAATAATTAAGGTTAATAGTGTTGTAATAAAAATTAACATTAATAAGATTTTTGTTGAACAAACAAATATCCTGCGATATTAGGCGAAAAAAGAAATTTCGAAAGTCTCTTTCAATGAGACTTGCGGTGGAAAATAGTCTCTCAGATGCGACAGAACAGTACTCATTTGGAAACTAAACTACTTCTGCGCGATATATTTCAAGTTTTGGTAAAAGACGTCATTGCGCCAGAAAACAAGCGGAACTGCATCTCGACATATTAAGAGACCTTGAATTTGAAAGGCATCGTGGTATCGGCAGTAAAAATGTCTGCGATGCCGATATATCGGAAAACCCAAAGTATCGCCGGTATATCGGTAGGTATCGGTTTCGGTATCGGTTGTATCCATAGTAAATTCATCTTTAGTGTCATCTTTAAAGGCAATCCCTTGATAGTCTATTGTAAATGAATTTTATAATAGTATTCTAAAGACATAATAAAAACCCACTTGATCTAATATTCAGCACGCGAAACATCATTTATTTATAATAATTCCAAGTCTAATAGTTTAAACTATAACAACGAATAAATACCTGTATAGCTCGATAACTGTTTGAGTGTATAAACCATACTTTATTTTTGAAGTATAATTTGTTGAGGCGCGAATAACTCACCTTTTTTCGGACGGAAGTAACGTTTAGTAAAATATATTGTCCGTTTAGTCGTTTTTCGCATTTTTAAAGTCAGTGACTGACTTTCGTATTTCGTGAGTATATATTACACATTGTGTCATACTAATAATAATAATATATTATGTAGTTTAATTAAATTAGTATTATTTTATTGATTAATATGAGATCTGAGATGTTTTCAAATAAATGTTTAAGTATAAATATTTACTAAATGTCAATTACAAAATAAAACTTTAAGACGGTGATTTCTGTACATTGATTTTTTTTATTACAATTGTGGTATAAGAAACTAATGCTAAAACAATATTTTTCGTAAACGTTTGTCCGTATGACCGACTGTGAACGCGCCTCACACAGAATCTGAGAACGGATTGAGATATAACTTTCACTATAGTATTACATAAATAGCGCACCGTTAAAATAAATATATTGTATCATAACGCTATCTATTATAAGAACTGGGCAGTAGGCCTAATTGTCTGGAGAGATTATATAATGATAAAAATTTCTAGACAAATTGAGGTCGAGTTATCAAAACATTGTTACTTAGGTATTAATTCGATACTATCCCTTACTTTTATCTGACTACAGCGAATCTAAAAGGCGTTATTTTCTTTATATGTGCGTTTTCATAATTGCTACTGTTCTTTATGTTACTCGTAGGCGGAATACCTTGGGCTACGAGGTCAAAATGTAAACTATGAATTTCTTTTAAAATATATAAGCCGTTAAGACGTTGTGAATTGTGATGTAGAGCTAGGTTGCGCCTTGAAGATTTGTGTAACACTTACATTTCTTTAATAGCACTTGTATGCTGTATGTTATTTTTTCCACATTTCTCACGATTTTTCTTTCATAAATACCATTAATCCCTTATAATTACCTTTTATACCCGTTTCGCGTCCAGAAGTTCGTGAGTATTTGCTTTGCATTGAAAATAAACTACGCTTAGGGCGTGGACCGTACGGGAAACTACGTCTTACTTTGTAAACAGTCTCCGTGGCGTTGTACCGTGAAGAGGCCCATTTTAACAAACTTGTGTCACTGTTCCATACTTAAAAAGCCTAAACAGAAAGTATATATTAGTATTCGAGTTGGAACAATGGAGTATTTTAGAAAATTAAAGGACCCATAGTAATAATGCTTCAAACCGAGAAAATTACCAAATACGGTTTCAAAATAAACAAAGATGAGATTCTATGCGAACGAAGTAATTTTTAAATATATCCTTTACTATAAATTATTACTTACTTTTTATATTAAAAAAGGCTTATGAATAAAGCATGGTTTTATGTCCCACTCTAATATTATGTGATACATTTTTTTAACATAATAGTTTGGTTAGTTGTGACAACAATGACGTGAAGTGATATAGATAACCATAAACATAAAATTTCAGATTGTAATCGGCCGTTTCCTTTTTCCTGAATAATATATGAATCACCGAGTGTGTTTATTTTGATATTATCCGTACTCTGTTTTAAATATTTTCAGGGTATTTTTATATATTTTACTAAAATATTTTGGATATTTTATCCTAATATGTAGGATTTAATATCCTACATATTTTGTGAAATATCGTATCTTTATATTAATATACATAAAGAGAAAATGTTGTAGACCTTTTTTCGTAAATCAAATAGCCCTTTTGAAGTATCAAATAATTCTCTTAATTTAATACTAGAAAAAGTAATTTTTCTAATATCAAATTAAGAGTATTTTTAACCGACGAGTATGCATGCGTTGATACGAGTATATGAATGTGAAATGGAGGTTCGTAGTCTCTGCCTAACCCTCTGGGTGACGGTTTTTTAATAAATACATAGGCAAGATGATTCCTTTTTCTGAATTTAGTTGTATAATGTTCATTCATTAGTAATTAACTTGTATTATGAATTTTATGAACACCTTTATTTTGTTTTACAAATATAAAATGGCTATCTATCTAGATATCGACTATCAAAAGTAAGGTATACAAAAGGTATCAAATGACGGCCGCTTACCAACGTAATCGCCAATTTCTCTACTGGTGCTAGAGGATTACTTCTTAAGCTGGATCCTTTTAAAGAATCTTTTAATTTGCTGAGTTACTGATCAAACGTCGTTGTAGATAGGCAAAAATGTTTGAATTGTACGTGAAAAGATTTCATAGTAAATCTTTAACCGTAAAACGCTTTTGATTTTGTCGAAACTTTCTAAGTGTCCCACGTACGAGGGGTGATCCAAAAGTAATGATAATCGGTTACTTCAGGTCCGCATAAAAATCCAAAAAAATATTTTTTGCTTGCTTATATACTCACTACGTCAGCCTAAAAAAATCATATAAATAGATCACGATTTCCGGGAGATACATTCATTTGAATACGAACTGTCAAAGAGATAACATCAACATGGAGAAAAACGAAATTAGAGCTGTCATCAAGTACCTCTGTTTGAAAAAAATGTCTTCAAAAGACATACACAGTGACTTAGTGGAAACATTGGGGGGACTCTGCTCCTCCATATTCTACAGTTGCACGCTGGGCCAAGGAGTTTAAACTGGGCAGAACATCCACTGAAGATGAACATCGCGAAGGACGCCCATCCACGTCCCTCACTGAAGACAACGTGAAAAAAGTCGAAGATGTTGTGTTGGCAGATCGAAGAGTGACCATCAGGCATGTAGCTGAGGTCACAGGGATCTCATATGGCAGCGTTCAAAGAATCGAGTTGCATATGAAAAAAGGTCTCTGCGCGTTGGGTACCCAGAATGTTAACCGACGAGCAAAAGAAAAATCGAGTTGACATTTCGAGGGTCAATCTCGAAAAGTTCCAAGCAGATCAAGAAAATTTTTTGTTCCGTTTTGTGACTATGGACGAGACCTGGATCCACCATTTTGATCCTGAAACGAAACAACAATCGATGACTTGGAAGCGAGCGTCCTCACCGGCGCCAAAGAAATTCAAAGTTTCAAGTTCGGCGGGAAAGGTTATGGCATCTGTTTTTTGGGACGCTCAAGGCATAATTATGGTGGAATATTTGGAAAAGGGAGCCACTATTACGGGCTCTTACTACGCAGACCAAATAAGAAGATTACGGGAGGCCATTAAGGAAAAAAGACGCGGCAAACTGCGAGCTGGAGTGCTGTTTCACCAAGACAACGCACCGGCTCACAAAGCCGCAGTTGCGATGGCTGCCATTCAAGAAACGGGATTCGAACTGCTCGAACACCTATTCGCCAGATCTAGCTCCTAGTGATTTCTACCTCTTTCCTCGGCTCAAGGAACTCCTCCGAGGCAAGAAATTCGAAGACGATAGCGAAGTAATGGCCGCTGTTGAAGCGTTTTGGGAGGTCAAGACAAAGAATTTTTTCAAAGGAATCCTGGGTTTAGAAAAAGATGGACTAAATGTATTGATTTGTTAGGAGACTATGTAGAAAAATAAATTATTATTTTAACTTTAATTACCGTGTTTTATTTTCATTATCATTACTTTTGGATCACCCCTCGTATACGTATCAGGACCACAGCTAGCTACATGTAAAGATATTGTTGCAGAGATCGCGATCGGGAGAGGGAGAAAGAGAAGCCACACCAGCTGTTCCCAGAAATATTAGACATTCCTCATGACGCACGTGACTGCGGTATCCTTTCTTGGAGACCGTTATTCATTCAGAGATTTTCTAGTATTAAAGTAAGTACATTAGTATTACTGAAATTATTTAACTGATATTATTTTTTGAAAATATCACAGCGGAAAGTCCTTACAAAAACGCTCAAACCTAATTTCACAGACTGGAAATGGAGAGCAGTGGGCTTGCGAAGTTCCTTGCTCGTTTGCTAAGCGTGCTTTCCCAGTGTTGATGATTATGGGCAAATCGTCCAAGTAATGCTTGCTAACTTGCATAATCTTTAAAAGGCTTAAGTTCATCATTGAGCTTAGAAAGGTTGTTTGATGTGATGTCTATTTTAGTGCCTTATACAACATGACACGTGGTAGAGCCACGCTGAAGCTATATTATCGTTGTAGCACGAATGGGTCGGCTCGTCCGGGGAAAGACCACGCTCTCACAGAATACCAGCGTAAAGTGTAGAGAACCGGAGACCCTTTTTACTAGAAACGATGCATTCCATTTTAGTCATCAGGGGTGACAACGCAACTTTGATTATAATTTGAGGATACTTGATAATTGACGGCTCCGTGGCGCAGTAGCTTAGCTATGAGTTGCTGCGCTAAGGGCCGCGGGTTCGAATCCCGCACGGAACAAGTATTTGTATGGCCTACAAATAATTGTTCCGGGTCTGGATGTTTGTCCTTGTGAAATTTATGTTTGTAAACTGCCCCCACGATACAGGAGAAAATCCTAGTGTGGAGGTAACGTTTTTGTAAGAAAAAAGAAAGGATAGATGTAGATATCTATGGGCCACAGCATCCACTTAACTTCAGGTGGACTGTGTGCTCATTTATCACCCTTATTCTATAAGAAAAAGAACTCTGAAATGGAAAAAGATTATCTAACACAAAGTTAAATGTCCCGCCTTTTCTGTGTATTCTCTTGCGATATTTCGTTGTGTGAAAATGTACGCTTTCGTGCTTTAAAGGCTCCACGGCAATATTCTCATCAAACTTTTATTAATTACGTGGATAGTAATTTGCATGTTCACGCTTTTGTTAGTTAGACGCCACTCGTCTGGGAATAACGTGAACTTATTACTAAAATAACTACTAAGAAATGAATACGATAGATATTTCATGCATGTTAAGAATTTCCGTGTATATATTCCGTGTATAAAATGTACCTATTCAATATTTACAAAAAAGTTGAAAAAAAAGCCACGAGAGTATAACTTCCTTTTGAATAAATTAAGCGATTTTAAAGAGAGAGAATATTAAAAACCTTTACTTCTTTTTAACCGACTACTAAAAAGGAGAAAGTTATCAAGTCGACTATTTTCTTGTTTTAAAGTAGGTATGTAACACGATTTTTTCATATTCCGATTCTTATATTTTAAACAATACGTATATATTTGTTTCGGAACTGGTAAAAAAATTGGTTCAGGACAAGAAATGTAATTTATTTTGACGTTTATAGAAGAATCTTCTGTAATAAATAGTCAGATTTATGATAACTATTGAATATAAACAGAAATATTTTATCATTTTAAGCTATCGTGCCAATACTACAACCAAAAGCGATAAGATTGATAAAAATCGTTATGTGTACAAGTGATGGTTAATCCTTAAAATATGTTTGCTTTGCTTTCAGGTATTTGTATTTTTCCTTTCGTTCCTAGTTACGCTTCAGCAAGCGTTAAGCTCCGGATACATAAACTCTGTGATAACGACAATCGAGAAACGTTTCGAGATCCCGTCGAGCCTTTCGGGGCTCATCGCAAGCAGCTACGAGATCGGCAATGTTATCACCGTGATCTTTGTCTCGTATCTCGGTAGCAGAAGGCACATACCCGTTTGGATAGCAGTCGGTGAGTTACTATTCTTATATTGTATTACTATTTAACTTTGGGCCTTAAAACAGCGAAAAGGATAATTTTCTTTTTATAATTGGCTTTTTAACTTGAACTATTTTTAACCCCCGATGAAAACAGACGGGATGGCATCATAGCTCCTGAACGGATGAACCGATTTTGATTAAGTTTTTTTTTGTTTGTAAGGTGCCTTAATCGAGAGTGTTCTTATCTATGTTTCAAGAAAATCTGTTCAGCTTGAAGTTCAGTTTGAAGATCATCAGCTCTTTTTGTTCCGGGGGTTATGAATTTTTAAATTTTAGTTATAATAAATGTTGCACCAATTTAATGTTACTCTAAGATTTATTGATTCTTTAAATCTTCTTCATTGGACAGCTTTATCAGGTTTTCGTAATATGTTAGAAGATACTTCTACTAATATTTTAGAGAATCCTTCGAATACATTTAATATTATCATAGAAACTCAAATTTTGGAGAAACTTTCCCTGTATCGTTGGGGCCGTATTACATAGATACAAAAATTACACATGGACAAACATCCAAACCCGGGACAGTTATTTATTTGCAGACCATACAAATACTTATTCAATGCAGTATTTGAACCCGCAACCCGCAGCGTTACAAACACCAAAACGCTTACACAACTGCGTCACCGTTAATACAAAATATTGTTGTGATTGTCAAGTCAATTTCGATTTCCAAATAAACCAAATATTTGTTTTAACATATGTTGCATATCACACAAGTGTTGTGTTCCAATCCTATTTTCCCCGAATGTAAAGAAAGTTTAGGAACTCCTATTTAGAGGTAGGTATTATAATATACACCACTAAATATTTTAATAACTGCAAATAAATCAATGGCATTACCGTTTACATATCTCATAATACGTGAAATCAGAAATTTTATTTTATTTTATTTGACTAAGTTATAAAATTCGACTAAAATGGACACCGTACAAAATAACTGTATTATTTTTACTAGATTGTCATTGCACTATAATTTTCTTTATAGAGTATATACTGCCATTTCATGACCGCCTGCGCATGCTATTCAGAAATTTGTGATATTTAACTTTGAAATTTTTGAATATTTTTTTTAATACCTAAATTTTCTATTTCAGTTACTAAATATACATTAAAAATCTGGTGATATATAATGCAAAATAATGAAAATTACAATGTTTTGGTAGACGTCATATGTATAGAAAAAGTTGTACACTTTCAAATAGTATACTTTTGTGAACAAAATAAAATACTACCTAAGTTACAATCAGGGTTTAGGAAGAGTCATGGGACAGCTACCGCCCTTATAAATGTCGTAGATGACGTACTGTTTTTCGGATTCCGGCAAAGGCACGATCCTTACTCTTTAGATTTTCAAAAGCATTCGATTCGATAAATACGGATTTGTTAATAGATAAACTATCATACTACGGTTTTGATAACGGGGCATTGGTGTGGTTTAAGAGTTATCTCAATAATCGTCACAACAAGTTATAATTAACAGGAATGATGGTGAAAGTTATGTTTCCCAACTACTTCCTGTCAATAAAGGTGTCCTCAAGGATCTATTTTGGGCCCTTGCTTTTATCATTTATAGTTCCGATATAACAGCATGTCTTGAAAATTGCAGATACCATATTTATGCTGATGACCTACAGGTGTATATTAGTGTAGATAGTAAAATGTAAATACAGCGGTAGAAAAGTTAAATGAGGATCTTCAACGCATTAGTTCTTGGTCACAAAATAACTCCATGCTCCTTAATCCAACAAAATCTAAGTTTATTATTATAGGTACTAAAAGCAGGTAAGGACATAACTTCTACTGATCCGAACGTACGTATTGATGGGAAAACATTGAACGAGTTTTTGAAGTACGAAATCTTGGGGTTCTTATGGACAGTTATTTAAAGTTTGAAAATCATGTAATTAATGTCGTAAAAGTTGTTTTTCCGATTGAAAGTTTTATACTCAATCAGGCAGTTTATCACTGTAGACTTACGTGTTAAATTATGTGAAACCTAGTTCTGTCTAAACTAAATTACTGTATAACTTTGTATGGACCTTGTCTATTTAAAAATCAAAAATTTAATTCAAAGGGTACAAAATGCTTGCGCTCGTTACTGTTTTACATCCCAAGACGAACACATGTTACACCTTACCTTAATGCTTCTAATATGCTTAAAATGCAGGAACGTCTCAAATTATTTTATGCCTCCCTGCTATTTGGAGTGATAAAAACAAAGAAACCAGAATACCTATATGAAAAGCTTCAGTGGAGACAAAATCAACATATGTACGATATCCGAAAGTGTGCAAAAGTACTTTGCATACCTCAACATAGGACATCAGCATTTCGTGGTAGTTACAAATTTATGGCTACAAAATGTTGGAATGATCTTCCACCACCATTACGAGTCATAACAAATAAGAACAGTTTTAAGAGAAAATACAAAGAGTATTTATTAAGTACGCAGAAAATGTCTTAAATATTTATAAAAAAATCGGCAGGGGCTGAATATCACATATTTAGTTATATGCAATTATGTAACTTACATTTACTACAAATATTCTTTTTAAAAAACCATTATGTTGTTCTAGCATAATTATTATAATTAGTCTGAATAAATAAAACACTACTGTAGTTCTTACTTTTAATATTATTATTATTTTTCATGTTTTTGTTTACATTAAGCTTATATTTTGTTTATGTTATGTCTTATCTCTTGTACATGTATATTAATTATCAAATTATTAATAGAAATATTATGATAACTTGTACTGGTTAATTAATTATTTAGTTCTTGTACTGGCTGAATAAATAAATAAATAATTTAACACTAAAATCTATTTGTAATGTAATCAGTGATGTACGCGTACTGTTATAGTTTAGCTCACTAAGTAGGTATATGGGTGCTGACAGAATAACAGCGTTGTAGATTCTCTGCAACACATGCTGAGTCAGAACCCTTTCATTGTCCTTCTAAAAATATTATTTTGTATTAGGTTAACTTTTAAATATTTTATTACTTTTGGTCAATGAATAAATATTTTATTATTATTATTATTATTATAGTCATCATTATATATGTATTATGTACTAAACATACATCTATGATAAACAAAAACATTATTTTAATTAGCAAAACCATAACATAGTAGTTTGGAACAAACTATAAATGAATCACGCTTTGATTTCGTCGGCGAATAGATTTTCCGGCTTGGATACAATCACAATATTTTCCGACAAAATTAATGGTAATAGTACTGAAACGATATGCCTGTAAAGCGTAACAAAATTCTTCGCATAGCACACTACTAACGGTTATAAATATTTTGTACTTTTATCTATATAATTTTATTGTTTCCTTTTGAAAATTCTATAAAACGAAACCGGTTATTAAAGTATTACTGTATGCCGGTTTCCCTTAGATCTAACCAAATCTATTCAAAAAAATAAAATTGAAGTGTCTGTTTGTGATGTCAAAATAACAGCTTTTTACTCAATGCATATGAAACTACATACGGTACTTATTACAAAAACTCAATTTTTAAATTTTTTGTCTGTCTGTCGGTCTGTCTGTCTGTCTGTTTGTTCCGGCTAATCTCCGAAACGACTGGACCGATTTTGACGGGAATTTCACTCGCAGATAGCTGGTGTTATAAGGAGTAACTTAGGCTACTTTTATTTTAGAAAAAGAATTAGGGTTCCGCGTAAAAAATTAAAACCCTAAATTGAACGCGGGCGAAGTCGCGGGGAACAGCTAGTTAATAATAATAAGACGAAGAACCAAATCCCAGACTCTCTGGGCTCTTCACGGCTGGACTGCGTTAGTTAATTATAATAACATCACTATGCCAAACACTTCATATTCCCTCACCACCATTCTCATGTATGTTGCAAAGCACTGGAAACTTCGAGAATTAAACCCATAATAAATTATTTTATACAATATATACTAGTTGCTGGAAGTGCTCGCTGAAAAACAAACCGGGTTCGATCCTCGCCGACACCAATGCAATTGTTAATTGCAATTGTAAGGGCTGATTTACCACGAGCTAGGTAGTGAAGCAAAACACCAAAAGGATACGTGCATGTCTTAGAAATTTCATAAAAAATATTTCGAAGTAATATGAAGTCCGCCAACACACATTGAAGCAGTGCGGTGGCCACTTCCTTGACCTAAAACACTCTCAGAGTTGGGAAGAGTCTTATGGACAAAAGTGAAATGTATAAACGTTTTGACTAGATTTTTTATATTTTTTTGAATTTAAAATTAAAATTTGAATACTAGTCAGTACTGAGAATCTCTAAATAACAAATCAGTAAACAAAGCGGTTGTTTTAGGCGCAGTTATAATGGGTATCGGGTCGTTGGTGTTCGTGGTGCCGCACTTCATAGCGGAGGCGAACAGCGAGATGATGGCGAACAACAAATCGGACGACAACATCTGCCGACTGCCGCGCGCTCTGGAGCAGGACATGGGCGGGTTGGGCCGCCTGTCGCAGGGACTGCCGCCCAGCAACTTGAGGCCCGACAACTGCATCAAGGTAATCTTCTTTGTTAAGTGCTTTTATTGTTACGAGTATATTAGAGTAACCTACCATCTAATTATAAGTGGCTACTGTATCCTATGAACAATTTTTTTTTATATAGAAGTAAGGCAGATTAAGATTGAATACCTTGTTATCAGTATAAAGAGTTTCCGGTAGTCGTCACTCACCACCATACGTAACACAGCAACGTTATGTTGCTATTTCACGCTGATATTCCCCGGCTAAGCCAAAATATGCTGCAGTGAGTGAACTTATAGTCCACCTGAAAGTAAGTCCAAGGACACCTATCACCAACTTCAAACAAAGAAGGCTAGAGATGTATAACCTGTAATTATACTGGCTGTATGTACTCTTCAGACCGGAACACAGTGCAAGCACTGCTATTTAGCGGCAGAAATAGGTAACAGGGTGCTACCTATCCAGGCGGACTTCTAGGCAGAAAAGTAGTCCTACCACGTATTATTATATTAAACATACTTGTATTACACCTACCTGAAAGCCTAAAACTAACATCAAACAAAGAACGCTACAGGTGAGTTTGCACCCCCTGAGAGTGAAGATGGAATGCCTAATAGCGTGTTTTTAGTAGGCTCTGCGTATCCATCGAACCGAACAACGATACACAGCCGTGCTGTGTATGCTCCGTTTTAGGGACAGAAATTACAGACAGACAGAGAATCAGAGGCAGACGGTTGTACCTACCCAGATGGACTCTTGTCCAGCAAGTCTTACAACCTAATATACTCCCGTCAAATCGATCGAACGACTGTGAGGCCTATTGTACAGTGTATCCACTACATTGACCCTAAAATCGAAGCGCAACCGAAGTCAGTATTTGTATACACAAATGATTGGTATTTCTTGGTTGTGTTGTGGTTAGTCTCTAATGACACAGCATCCTAACTAAACTATCGCATAAACGTTTAATTTGGCGCGGGTAGGTGAGTGAGTGTCTCTACGTTAACATGTGGCACTATATCTCCTACGCAGTTGAAAGTTTTCGGCAGTGTTCGAAAGTAGCCGCCGTATTTAAAATCTGTCATGAATCTCTCTCCTTTTAACGTTATGACCAGCTTTTGGCTAAACTTCATTAAACAAAAATGCTATAAAAAAAGTTATTAGAATGTATGAATTATAATAATCCGTGGGAATGTGGTGATCGCTACCAAATTATTTCTAATTTATTTTGTGTAGTTAATTATATAACGTAATATATTATGATAGTAAACTGTTATTTTTTTTTTCAAAAAAAATCTTCCGCTGGGTTTCTTGCTGGTTCTACCCAAGACAGAAGTATTTTCCGAACCAGTGGTAAATTAAACATAAGAATGACTTTCAATACGTATTATTTATAATCTATATTAAATAAAAAATATAATTTCTATTTCTATTGTTATTTCTTTAGAATTAAGATAAAATAATAATTTACTTCTTACATTTGTAATTGTAACTTTGAATATAAAACAAACTTTCGGTATTCTGATTTTTATCTTAATTAAAACGTGAAATAATAAAGAATTTCATTGAGCCGTGTCGTACAACGATATTAAAATTAAATGTGTGCCTAAATCCGCATTGAAGTAGCGCGGGGCCTATTGCAATGCGGTATTCTCCAAAACCTCTCACAGAGAGCAAACGTCATTTGCAAAACTTATGATTATTTATCATAGACTTAAACATTACTGTCGTTTGTTTAGTTTTTAACCGAGTTCACAAAAACGAAAAGGTTCTTTATTCGACGCGTATATTTTTTATGTACGTTGCAGATGTTTCGGAAACGACTCAACCGATTTAAATGTATCTTGTTTCATTAATTAGTTTATACTTTAGGGGAAGTCTCACATAAATTTAAAGAAAACCTTCCATGCCTAAGGATGAGAAAATAGGGATGAAGATTTTAATGTACCTGTTTAAACGACATACTAGATGTCAACTTGAACTTGAGATATGAAGGGTAAATTTAATAAATAAACTTTAGAAAAAAGTAAAACCGACGTCAAAAACTAAAAAATAAATAAAATAATTTCTACACAATGGCTTTGAAGTTGGGACTTATCTCGTTATTATTTGATATACACATCTTAACACTGACTTCAGAAACTGTTGTCTGAAAATTATTTTTTTTACTTTGGAAGTCGGTTCTTTTATTAATAAAACTGAAAAGTTTGATTATGTTTAGATTGTACACGTTCAATAATTGTGAGCAATGTACGAATTATTAAAATTAAAATAGTCAATTAAAATTATATGGCAATGTTCAAAGTTCAAACAGTGTATTGTTCTATAAAATATGATAAAGAAATCTTATGGCTTCTGACAGATGACGGTTTATCCATCTGCGTAATGCCAGGTGCAAAATATTCAGACCGGTGACAGAAAGCAGCTTCAATGATGCGAAACGTCTGGTATTATGATCGTCAATCCGCCTGCAAAGCATAACGATTAAGGCAAACTTTCCTACAGTGGGCTAGGCCTATTTCTAGCAGTGGACTTTTACGGGCCCAAAATGAAAAGAAAAAAAGTTCAATTAATTCCGTTTCTGTATATAAAAGTAAATATAGTTATATACTTCTACACTACGAGTTGAGACTTGATATAATATTTTGTATGCCGACCAATCATATAAGTGATCGTAATTTGTAATAATCTTTTTATTGCTAAGTTTTAGTCATATCATTATTGTCTGCAGAGTTCGCCTAGCACATTCGTGCCAGTGATGGTGTTCGTGGTGGCGCAGTTGTTGTTAGGTTGCGGCGGCTCCCCGCTCTTAACACTCGGCACTACGTACGTCGACGATCACGTTCGCCCTGAATCCTCCAGCATGTATATCGGTAAGTGCTCCAATAACGGTTCCGCATTTACATTTTTACAATTTGCGTTCGCCAACAACTGTACCTGTCCAAGTCGTCAAATATAATAATCGATGCAATTTATTATTTTGTAACTTCCCTTTCAGAAGTTTTTTTGTAATGAGTTCTATATTTAAAAGTCAACATTTCAACAGAATATCTACACGTTTAGATAGGATTTGCTTTTAAAAGGATTTCTGTGAGTGTTTGTACGTTCGTACGTAATAATGAATTTTTCGTCTCTCATGTCTCGAGAAAAAATCATGAAATCGCCTCCAAACAAATTTCACTCTACGGTAAATTGCATATTACACGAACAAAAAATATCAACCTTACAATTTATAATTAATCACCGAATTGAAGGATGGTTAACCAAATCGCGCCTACACAAATTTTTAACCGAGTTCAAGAAAACGAGAAAGTTATATAATAATATATTCGACGCGTATGTTTTTTTTTTGTTTGAATAATTCTAGAATTAAATTAACATTAGCAGCAATAAAAAGCTTCAACCTACTACTTCTTTTAAGAAGTTTCCGTATAAATCAGTCTAATTTCCTAATATGTCCTTAGATTATGTAGAGGTTATTTTCAATTAGCTTTTAGAACTTTTTAGAACTTAAACAAGAATACCTGTAGATCTATAATAATAGTCTTTGAGCAAGTAGATCAATTTAAGAAAATCCATTTTAAACTCAGTTTTTTTGCTACTCTCTCGAAAACTTTATGCGATATATGGAAAAATGTGGTTTGCAAGATGACGTTGTGACCAGGATTAAGAAAGGAATGCTTCGGTGGTTTGGTCATGTAGAAAGAATGAACGAAGAAAGAGTGACAAAGCAAATTTATGCTGCAGAAGTGAACGGCAGAGTCGGAAAGGGACGCCCTAGATGAAGGTTTATCGACCAAATTGGCGATATATTGAAAATGGGCCAGATTAGGAGTACCCTTAACCGACGAGCGTGTATGCGTAGATATATGGATGTAAAGGAGGCGAGAGAGGTGTGCCAGGATCGTGCCAAGTGGAAGTCCGTAGTCTCTGCCTACCCCTCTGGGTGACAGGCGTGACTGTTTATGTTATGTTATGTTAAGTTATATTAAATACAACAAGTAGCATTTTCTTGCCTTTAGGGCCTACACAGAGAAACTTGTTTTACATATTACCACATAAGACGACCTAGTAGATAATACACAGATGACACAGAATTATATGTTTTTCTAAACCTGTTTCATTATAATACAGGGTATTTTTGAAACGCTCCCGAAAACGAAGACAGACGACAGTACTAACTATATATTTGATGATGGGTGAAATATAAAATCGATCCTGATGAAAAAAAAATCATCTTTTCACAACGTTTTATTAGCTTTATTCACGCTCCATCGTGTTAGTATAGTTAAACAAAACGTTAATTTCAGTAAAAAAATCATGAAAATACTTAAACATAAAACTAGCAGTGGAATTACTGAATTACAATCAGCTGGCTAGGGGTCAAAGTACGCGCGAACGCCGAATTTGCGCGGCCCGCAACTAGCGATGGTACCACAATACCTAATAATTTACAACACTTGTCTAAATACCTAACTTATCTACTTAACCTACTATTTGCCACTGTGCTTGTCTCCATGTAGCCACTTTAATTCGAATTCACAGGTTAAGTAAATCAAATAACTGGTTCGATTCCCCGCTAATGAAAAAAATACTTAAATAAAATGTTAACAAGGTTAGAGTCATGCTTTTTTATCCATTGTGTAGGTATGTTTATTATTCTGATGTATTCAGTTATGTACCTATTCAGATCAGTTCAGTACTAAGTTATTTAAAAAAATTAGGTATGAAACAGCTTACCGATCCTCCGTGGCCTTATGAGATTCTCCAAGGCACATTAACATGTTGCCGTATTCACGAACACTATAAACGTACCTACGCGTTAGGCATTATTAAAACAAAACAAAAAACACAAAACGTAAAAACAAGAACAATATCATTTATTAATAAATAACAAGTAATAACGACAATAATTTAATAAACAAAACAATTGAACTATCGCTCGTGATAGTCAAGACGGAACTGTCTCAAAAACTAAAATTATTAATCAATCCCGCCAAAACAAATGTGCATGAAGTAACGTCCTTGAAGCATGTGTAAATTCTACAGCGCGAGGCGACACGAGGCAGTGTGTGTGTGAAAGGGAAGGGTAGAGTGAGTAGTATACCTAATGCATTGTTTCGTACCGATCTAGATAAGAGTTCGGCGCCCGCGAGGATATTGACCGTATTGTCAGCTAATTTCCTTTTTTAAGTTTCACTGCTGGTTTTATGTTTAAGTATTTTCATGATTATTCGGGATCGAATTTCTTTGTGACCCATCATCATAAGTATCCTTAGTACTATCATCTGTCTTCGTTTTCGGGAGCGTTTCACAAACACCCGGTATATGTATCACTAGATATATAATCATTCATCAGATACTTTCATTCAATACTTACTTTACATTCATTGAATACTTACTTTCAGAACGTCGATAAATATGCTATACAATATTTAGATTAGAGATGGGCCGAATATTCGTTTCATATTCGGTATTCGGCATATTCGCCAGCTTTACCGAATATTCGTATTCGGCCGGAATATTCGGCTAAATCACCGAAGATTCGTTAAAGTGGTACTCAAAGTGTCCACTGTATTGAAATGTACGAACATGTTTGTCCACATGTCAGATGTAGCCGATAGGCATTTGGCCTTAGATAGCTCACCTTAAATAATTTTGTTGTGGAATCACTGTTTCACCATATATTTTCGGCTCGGTATTTGGCATTTGGGCTTTACCAACTGCGTGAGCCGATTAAAGCCTTTATCTTCGACTATAGAAATTGGCTGGTTATCTATTGCTATCATTTCAGCAATTGAATTCGTAATTGGAAGTGATCTGGGGTCGTCGATTCGCCATTTGGTAATAAATGAATCTTCTAGTGTAGTTTGAGTGGTTGGACAGGTTTTAGTATTTGTAGATTGAGCACCTCTGGTAGAGGGTTGGGTTACCTGTGCAACTTCAGATTCATGCTGTGTCGTTTCAATATTTTTTTATATTTGAGCCTACCTGATGCACAGGTTTTTCCAGACCAAAAAATTCCGCAGTGTGTTTCAATTTTAAATGATAGCTCAAAGCCGAGGATGAAGCTTTCCTGTCGCTGCCACCCCGCGAAAGTATTTTTTCGCAAATCGTACATGTCACTTTACTTTGGTATTCAGTTTCTCTAAAATAAGTCCAAATAGTAGATCTCCTCCTGCCACTCATTTTTATCATATAATTATAAATTTTCACTAAGAATAACACAAAGAAACACTTTTTTTCTCACAAAAACAGTCAAAACATAGCACGTGCCGGCAATTTGCTCGGCGGTGGAGCGAGGGCCAGGGTCCGGCACTAATCCCGCGCGCTTTACGTAAACAAGTTTCACCATGAACTGGTTAGCTACCGAGGTGATCGTGCCAAATAATGTTCGGCCGAATATTCAGTTCGGTAAAAGTTTTACCGAACTTTCGGCCGAATATTCGTATTCGGTGAAATCCATATTCGGCCCATCTCTAATTTAGATGTGTATTACCACAAAGATACCGGTAGTATTTTATGGCATCGCCTGTATATCAATACATTTTGTTTTTTCATTCGTAATGTGCGTGTATGTTCGTAACGTATGTATGACTTATTACTTTGTTATAATAAATGCAGCAACATGGAACAAAGCCATTTGGTAAATTATTTTATACTTAATGTCATTTTATATACATTATTAGTTTGTTCCTTCTTTACTGCAGCGTGGTGGTAGTGCAGCTTGTTACTAGTGTTTCTCAAATATAGTTCAGACTCTGATAGCAGGATCAATGAAGATGCTTAGAAAAGAGAAAAAGTAAGTCAGTAGCAACGGTATAAAAATACTACTGCTGTCCCTTGGTTATCCATTACTATACATTTTTATTCCGCTATCAAGCGAACCATGAAAGTTTTATTCTAACAATGCAAACAGCAGTCGATTTATAAATCGCCTATGGAATACATCTATATTGTATTGTCATCTGACAGTAACACACAATTTATAGTTAAACAATACGTGTCCGAACAGAACCCTTCTTGAATCGTAAAATGATATATCTTACCATTAGTTCATAGTTCACACACAGAAAATTATCTGGACTTCTAGGTAATTAGTGATTCAGTAGATATACAATTTAAAGATATCTATATTTAATTAATTAAGAGGACTTATAAAATCTTTCAAACGATGCAATTTTGGAAGATCGCATCGCAACTATTCGATATGTTCCTAATATTATATCATTAAATCATAATCCCTATCGATCCTGGAAACCGATGCAAATGAAAGTTCCTACTTCCCTATTTTATGTAGGTACAATATTTAAAAAAAATATGAATTCATATTATTTTTGCTATATACGTAGTCTTAAGACCGCTTGTGCACTACACGATAAAATTACCGTCCGTAATTTTTAATTTTTACCATCCGATCTAGCAGACCACTATTTTGTATGCACGAATGTGTGATCGTGTGGCTCAGGACCGTGTTTTGTGGCATTCCTTGGGGGAGCCCTGTGTTCAGCAGTGGACTTGTGGAGGGCTGTAATGATGATGATGATGATGATGATCGTGAGATTTTACTGAGTTTTTCATTTTTACATTCCGGACTGAGTCAGTGTTTCCACTTACTGCTCAAAAAATCCTTAAACCTGTATTTTGCTATTTTGTCTGATTATGCTTTTGTAACGTCTAAAATAATAAAATAGACTTAATCATAGTATTTTAACATTTTTAATCGACTTCAAGAAAAGAGACTGACTCGACTTCATTTAATTAAATTCAATTTTTTTTTTTTTTATAGGATAGGGTGACAAACGAGCACACAGTCCACCTGATGGTAAGTGGTTGCTGTGACCCATAGACATCTACATCTATCTTCAATAAATAATCAAAATGCAGATGCGTTGTCACCCGTGAGGACTAAGATGGAATGCCTCTTTTCCAGTAAAAAGGGTCTCCGGTTCTCTACACTCACCATACGAAACACAGCAGTGTTAAGCTGCTATTTTACGCTGGTATTCTGTGAGAGCGTGGTCCTTCCCCGGTCGAGCCGACCCATTCGTACTACAACTATACTACTAATATAACTGCAGCATGGCTCTACCACGTTAACTATTTGTTATATTATATATGTTACGCGTTATTATCGCCAATTGTGAACCGATTTTGATGATTTTTTAATTAAAAGTCTATACTCCAATTTATACATATATTAAAATTTAAAAAAATCCACCCTTATGGGTTTCCCACCCAATAGGGGGTGAAATTTTAATGTACTGATTAGACGGTAATCTGGTTGTTATCTTGAGCTTGTGATATTAATTTTTCCATTCAAGAGGGTCAATTTTTTTGTTAAAAGTAAAACCAACTATGTACCACATCAAAATAATTATTGTCACATATTATGTGGAAATTATTAATTATTAGCCTTTTGGTTCTTCGGACTCGATTTTACTTTTTCCAGGTTTAATTATTTAAAGGAGATTTAGCCCAAAAACCTTACACTGAATTTACAACACTAGGCCTCTAACATGACATTACGGAGAGTAAAAAAATTACCGTGAACAACAAGCGTCCTAAGAATTGAAAATGAAAAATGAAAATGAAAAATCTTTATTAGCCAAATAGCCTTAATCCAATGTATGTAACATCTTTTATTAGGGAATTTAAAATAATATGGCAAAACGTCCTTCTGCGACCTTCCCGCCGTCATGTACCGTGCAGTGCGTTGCCGTCGATGCCATAAACCGCGCCACACGACATACAGGTCGACGACCCTATCCAGACATGCCTCCATTTCTTTTTTGCTTTTCTTTTATATGCACTAAACGTATGTTGTTTAAGCATTACTCATTACTTTGGTATTCGAATACTACTTACGGTCATTTTTTTTCTATCAAGAACAATAACTTCTACATTCACTAAAACGAAACAATAAATGACCTTTAGCAGACTTTTTATTACATTACCATAAAGCGTAACGGTCCAAACGGATTCGCAAATAAAGCACGTTTACGTTTTATGTATAATTTATATTGACTCAACTTGTACATATTAAAATTTATGAGAAAGTGCTTAGGAGATTGATACAAATTTGGCCATTGCCTTAAATATTAAGTTTAAATGGTAACATAAGATTTTGCGTATGCAGGTGGTAGAAACCACCCGCAACAGTCAAGGTCGGCAATTTTGATACCATTTTGAAGTAAAGTATTTAATTGAATAAATTAGGTATACAAAAAAGTAATATAATGCTACAAAGAGCTTTTGATTGACACCACACGAAGGTCTTTAAAAAAAAAGTTTTTTTTCATAGTTTCCAATTTTACTCAAAACTAACCCCTTATGTTGAAAACTCAAATTTTTAAGTGTTCTCTTAAGCTGAATTTGGCACAGAATAATATAATGAAACACACACTGTTTATGCTTAACGTAATATGATACATATTAAAAAATTTGACATATTAAATTGATACTAATTAAGATGCCTCAAAGAGCTTTTGATTGACAGTGACACCTCACACGATGTTCTCAATAAAAAAATCTTTTTTCTTCCCATTTTTACCCCCAAAAACTAACTATGTTGCAAATGAGAATTTCCAAGTGAAAATAAAACACATTTTATATACTTTCCATAGACTTCATCGTGATATCGTTATTATTAATAATAGTGTTATATAAATTCCACAATATAAATGACCGAAATTATCATATTCTGTATGTTTTTGAAATTAGAACTTTCTGGAATAATTATTATCCAACCGCTTTTATTAGGCATATTACGGTTAAACCGGTTAGCGCAGTGTTGGCGCACCAGCCTTGGAACATCACCCCGAACGTGTCCTTGACCCGCCCCATTCTACTTGCCACAACTGACATTTTCGATTGAATTTGTTCGGAAGTATTACACTCACAGTGCTTGATTCGTTGTTATTCATTTTTTTTCAAGAACATGAGTTAACTCTTAAAATATTGTATTCTTCTTCATCAACACCGAACATTCCACTATTCTAGGCATAGATCTTTTCTATTGTCTTTGTTATTAGTGCCACGATTGACACGTAAAATGAAGATCCTAGATAATTTTACTGCTAGACATAAGTCTTTTCAAGAATACACCTACTGGCATTCATTGCATTCGTTCTCAATCGCAATGAACAGTCGAGTTTGTATGCAAAAAGCTGATACCCTCGTACTGATTGATACTTCCTGCTGTTTCTTTAATTGATTTAGAAAAATAACATTATCGCTCTGGAAATGCAAGATATAGCTTATTAATATAACTAACCCTAAGAGAAACCCCTTTTCGCCAATCGTGTCACACAATTACATACAATCCTACGTTTTGTTAGCTTAGGGTTGTGTAAATGCTGAAATAACAACATTAATTACTCATCAAAATTACAGGACAAAGACCTCTTTAAATAATGAAACACCGTTGTTAACAGTATTCTAACCCCAATTAATAAATTGTATACATTCATGTGTGGATAATGCATGCAACTTTCATTATGAAAAGGTAACACGGAAACCGCAGCTTTTATAATATAATATTGTAGTTTTTTGTAGTACCAATTTTTTATAGAATATTAGTGATAAATGAACTAAGAATCCTCCTGGTAGTAAGGG
This sequence comes from Parnassius orleans, assembly GCA_029286625.1. Classification (NCBI taxonomy): domain Eukaryota; kingdom Metazoa; phylum Arthropoda; class Insecta; order Lepidoptera; family Papilionidae; genus Parnassius; species Parnassius orleans. The sequence goes on from JAGSMP010000074.1 coordinate 1,300,914, forward strand.
GCTACTACAGATCATGGCCACAGGTCACCTACAACTAACTTCAAGCAAAGCAGGCCACATGTCACCTGAGAATTAATATGAAATGTCACACAAACTGTATTATGTATCACCATAATACTTACCATTCTAACTTGAACGCAACATTAGGTGCATTTTTTTTATTATTTTTTTTAAAAACGTTACCCCCACACTAGGATTTTCTTTTTTCTCCTGTATCGTGGAGGCAGTTTACAAACATAAATTGCATAAGGACAAACACCCAGACCCGGAACAATTATTAGTAGGCCATACAAATATTTGTTCCGTGCGGGATTCGAACCCGCGGCCCCCAACGCTAGAACTCATTGCTAAGCCACTGCGCCACGGAGCCATTGTTGGTTGGCGGTAGAACTACCTAAACTAGAAGATGACGCCACCACAGAGAACTCCTCGAAATGAAACTAAATTTTTTTTGAGTTATCGGAAAATTTTCATACATTGTCCCAGTATTCATGTAAATAAATTTATGAATGTAACCGAGCTGGGTACTTATAAAAACTTGACATGGACAATAAATATACTCTAGGCCTTCCTCAGACAAGAAAATTTTGTCGATGTAACTTTCTTTACCGAAGCAAGTGTTTTTAATAAGACACTGATAGGGCACTCCACAGGTGCGTTTAGAACACAAGAGACTTTAATTCTTGATGAATTCACGAAGCTTTCACTTTACGTCCTATTTCTGACAAAGTGGCCACATTAACATTTCGTGAAGATGAAAAGTAAAAATGAGGACTATAAAACTAACTATAGGACTATAAATATAAAAATAAACTACGAGTATAAAATACCCGTACGAATCCATCCATGGTAAAAGTATTACTATATTATAAGAATTTAGTGACGTTAGATCATCAAAACGAATAAACATTCCACTGCTGCTGCGTCGCTAATAGTCGGGATTAAATAACACAATCCTCTATCTCTGTTTGATGCGTAGCGAAAATATCGTGAGGACACCTGCACATTTGAGAAATTAAAATATTTCTAGAAGTCAACCAACATAATTTGATACAGCTCAGCAGGATATTAAATATTTGAAAGATTAAACAACCAACATACCTAAGTCGCGGCACGTAAGTCTAGCGTTGAACGAAACGTGAAAGGGACGCGCACGAATTGAATTGCACGAATGCGACTGGAGAGCCAATCAGCGCGACTTATGCGCAATAACGGTCACCGCTAGACTTTCGTGCCGCTACTTATACATACATAACCTTACGCCTGTCATCTACAGGTGCCACTTTATTTGGCATGATTATGATACATCTCTATCACTTCTTTCATATCTCTATCACTTCTTTCATATATATCTACGCACAGAGTCTCGTCGATTAAAGGTGGTACTCTTAATTTGGTTTACCTTCAATATATCGCCAATTTGGTCGATAAACTGTGTCATGCTTTCTGGCACGGCCACGGAGTTATATTAGCGAAAGTTTAACACGATAAAATTCCTTCTAGGGCATCTCACACCGACACTACCGCTCACTTCTGCAGCATATTATATTTGCTATGTCACTGTTTCATCATTCTTTCCACGTGTGCAAACCACTAAAGTATTTCTTTCTTAATACTGGTCGAAACTTCCTTTTTTATTTATTCTTAGAAAAAATAGTATACAATTATTTTCTGACATAATGATATCACCCAAAACGAGAACAGTTTGTTGGAGAATTCTCACAATTTATCATACAATTTCTCATTGTATTATTCAGTCACCCCTAACATAGTTCTTAATGACCGCATTTCTACAGCATAAATTTTACTCTCATACTTCTGCTGCCACACCCAATTCACTACCATGCACTAAGGGAGCATGCTTCGTCTTCGGCTGCATCACCACTTACCATCTGGTGGGATAGTACTCAATCACAGCATTGTGAATTGCCATAAGTACCTTTTTTAACATTCTGACTTTCCACAATAGAGTGAAGAATCCCATCCCTCTGTGTCCTGCATTCATTATCGTTATACTCAAAATATTTTATTTTACGTAACTTTGCGGATTTTAGCCATTCTTTATTTATATTATGATTTTTAATTATACATTAAGATAAGATATCGCCTAAACTATTCAACTAAACTAGTTTCTTCATATAAAACGTTACGTAAATCTTTATAAGTTTCTTTTTTTATATAAAAATTCCGAGTGTTCACTTGAAAGTGAACGTAGAATCAAAGTGTAATATATTAGAATTTATCACGCTAACTTGGATGACCTACTTTAGATTCAGTGTTGATGACACTAGGCAGGTTACAATTACCGCATGCAGGTTTTTTCCTCAGTATCTCTAAAATATAATATTTTAATGCTACTGTTAATGAATTATTTAACATTCTTGAATATTTCTTCATTAGGTACATTCACATTCACACACTCGAATAATCAAAATTGTCAAACCAAGCATTAAAAAACTAATTTTGCGCTGTAATGTCCATTGGTTTTCCACTTAGCCTTTACTACACCATACAATCTAGTGATTAGAATACCACTCAACAATTTTACTATTTTTATTTCAAGCCTGTTTTAAGTCAAAAAAACACTATACAGTGATATTTTAAATCTTGAGCTAGGACTTAAAAGGCTTGTCTTGCAAATTTAATGCCAAAACATTCAGGTTACGTATCAAAAATTTATGATTTTTCAGAATTCCACAAAATACCAAAAAAATTCCCTCGTAGTTGCTTATAATTTAATAACGTGATGTAGTTCTATGTCTAAATTATGTACTTACTAGCAAATTAAGTCTTTCCATGTTTTGTAGGATGTATGTACAGCATGGCTGCTTTTGGTCCTGTACTTGGCTTCTTGCTTGGTGCCTACTTACTCTCCTTTCATATGGATTCCTTTTCCGGTGCTATTATATCAATTGGTAAGTAGTTAGATTTTATTTTAAATTAAGAAATACGATTTTAAACGCTTATTGCATAGTAGATAGTAATAGACCTCGCAAATTAGGACAAAAAGAGTTTTCTTCGTCGTTGTTATGTTCTTAGTTTTTGTAAGATATAACTGGTTCACATATACATAAATAAAAATAAATCTAGGTTAAGATATTGATATTCAAAATAAAACTAATATTTATTATTTAAAATTGCAAGACTTTTCATTTTATTAAAACCGATCTGTAAATTTTCCAATTTCATAAGAACAGAAAATTTTACTATAATTAATCTGTATTGTATTATTTATGTTATGGTTTTCTTAATACAGATATCCACAGTAGAACTAGACTAACTGACGTAGCTCATCGGACCAGTAAGCTGAAATAGAAAGGTTCTCGAGTGGCAGCCTCGTACCGGTAAGCGAAGTGTAGGGTGGCCCCACTAGATGGAGCGACGACCTGGTAAGACATGCAGGAAGTCGATGGATGCAAGTTGCTCAGGACCGTGCTTAGTGATATAGCTTGGGGGACGTAAGTTTAGCCGCGGACTTGTGTGTAATGAAGATGATACAATCTGTAACTTCCTGTGTATGCTGTACCCTTAAATATGCCAGGACTATGCCTGTCTTTGCGATAACTCTGCTATTTTGTTACTCACGTGAAAAGTGTTAACATATAGATTTCTAGATAATTTTAAAATAAAATAGAGGGACATTGTTTCTTTTTTCTACAGATCCTGGAGACCATCGTTGGGTGGGCATGTGGTGGGGTGGATTCCTCCTTTGCGGGCTGCTATTAATTTTAGTAGCTATTCCTTTCTTCTCCTTTCCGAAAGTATTGGTGCGAGAAAAGGAAAAAATACGACTTGTAGAAAAAGCCGCAGCTGCCAGTGGTTCCTCAACGAAACCGCCTTCAAAACCCCAGACAGATATAAAAGATACAGGTTACGGGAAAGATATCAAAGGTAAAACAATTTTGAGTATTTTTATTTACCATCGCGCAATAATATTTTTAACGACAGTACCTTCTCTGAATCTACCTATAGATGTTTAAATTTTGTAATTATAAATACTTAAAAACATACCTACCTTACAACGGCTCATGTTATTTTATTGACGGATATGGAATAAGATAACGTATGCAAATGTTATATTTTTCTTTATTTTTTAAATTAACCCCATCGAGGAATTTTTCTTGTATCTTGGAGGCGTTTTTCACACATATAATGCAAATGGACAACCATCCAGAACAAACATTGTAGGCCATACAAAAACTTCTTCTGTGTGGTAATCGAACCCGCGGACCGCAGCGCCGTAACCAAAACTTGTTGTGCTAATGACCCGGTATATAGTAATATAATAAATATAGTAGTATAATTACATTGGGGGATTATATTCTTCGGGTGTATATCCAATATAAGTCGCGCACAGAAATTTTGCCGATGATCATCCCTCCCACTGCCGTTGACCACGTAGCGACACTTCGAATAACGCGTGTCGTAATGATGCTATTATAAAACCTTCGAGCGGTTTGTGTATAATCTTAGAGTATTGAATGGAAAAGGGAACACGACACCTACACGTAGTGCTAAGGTAGTAAGTACCTAATGATCAACGGATTAGACTCTTGCAACCGACTGATGACGTAAAATCAATCCAAAAATGCTAAATCACACACTAGTGATGGCGAGCAACATTACTAGTGCGAAGATGTCGGTTATGCGCTCACCAGCCCTCCGACCCAGAGTGGCAAGTATGAGCAGGCCAAGTATTGCATACCAACTTTTACTTATAACACAATGGGATTTTACTTCAAATTCATTCTCAGAAAAACTCAGAGGTTATTCAATATTGGACGGAATGACACATAAATTGGGTATTTTTAGTATTGTTTTAAAAATATACAAATAAGATGGTTATTTTACTAAAAACCATTACGTTATTTATTTGTATCTTCATATAATTATATTCTTAAAAAAAATCTGTAGAAATGTTTGTTTTGACAACTCTTAAAAAGTGTTTCAATTGACTATAGTGTCAAATGTACATGTATGAATTTATATAATAAATTCCTCAATTTTATAACATACTAATCCCAATTTTCACTCCGAATAATTCACTCCGGTACAATTTACATTTTACAATGATAATATAATGATTATTTAATAACATGACCACAGTGCTTATCGTGTTCAAATGTTTTTTTTTCACTAAGTCAACATATATTGTGTATTTGAGTCCTTTTGGTCCATAAATATAGAATTTGTTTTAACTTAATAGCGACATCTATGGCTACCGAGCTTAGGTCAATCGTTTGAAGTTACGCGATCACATATCAGCACCAACCAACCAACAACCCTTTATATATATATATATATATATATATATATATATATATATATATATATATTTGAATTGCGAAGTTTCTTACGTTACATCCAAAAATTCAATTTTTGAACTGTTTTTCTCAGACATACCGGTATCGATGTGGCGCCTTCTCAAAAATCCTGTGTACGTGGTGACCTGCCTCGGAGCCTGCATGGAGCTGATGATAGTTTCCGGATTTGTTGTGTTCCTTCCTAAATACCTGGAGACACAGTTCAGCCTCGGAAAAAGCCAAGCTAGTGTTTTCACAGGTAAGTTTGTTTGTTTTGTCATTAACTTAAGCTTATGTTATTATTAAAATATATATCTATCCGTGTGTGTTGCCGTATGGTGGCGGTATAAGAGAATCCACCATCCCGTTTCACCACGTGTGTATAGTAAGGGAAGACCGTGGAAAACTCTAGAAAGATCTAGTATGTCCTTCCATAAATGGCGGAATATCATAGTATGTTGCTAATTAAAAGATCCCAAGCCAGTGACAGCGTCGAATGTGCATAACATTAACGCAATCGCCATTCCACCTTCCCAGCGTGACGAATACAAGACCTCTACTGTGGCAATGTCCCATATTCGGACTTAACGGGCTGATAAAGATCTGTTAGTGATTTGTATTTTTCGATTTTTATTTAACCGTTAGAAGTCACACCGGCATAATCAAGCCACACCACAGCAAACAATTACCATCAGGTTCACTATACTAGCATGTTGTTAAATGTATAAAAATCTATTTATCTATCTAACCTTTATTTATTCCAAGGCACATTATCTCTTTATTGCAGTGTAGGTTTTATTTTCATTAGTGGTTTATGTCAAAAGAACATATTGAATAGGTTAAGTGTCCCGTTTAATGTATGAACTGTGAGAGAGGCGTCTTAGAGTCGGGCCTCAACTTTAAGTTCATAGAGAATATAGTGATGATTCTAAAATTCTGATAATTATAATTCTGGACAGAATAATTCCTGATTCCGATTTCATTGAAATAAACCCTTATTTAGTGAAAAAATAATATTTGCAAGAAAGACAAAGGCCACGTGCGGATTAGAATCACCAATCCACACGTGGCGGCCTTCTTGCATACCTACTAGATACCTATTTTCTAAAAAAAAAAGTTGCAGACGCCTGTGCCCAGCAATCGGACAATAATATAATGCATAAATACAATAAAACGTTATAATTTTAAGACTTAAAATTTTTAATTATACTAAACGAAAAACCTATATATATTTGTGAAAAGGAAAAATTGTGAATGAAAAGTTTCTGTCTCAACAGATACATAAAATTTCTCTAAAATATATTTTTATTTTAACTGTAACGTCTGGAAACACAAGATCCACAAAAAAAAATTAAATCAGTTTTTAAATTTATAAGTCCGCACAAAAAAACGTGGTTCCCCTAAGTAATATATTTACTCGTTTAATAATTACAGGTTCCATAGCGATTCCAGGAGCGTGTATCGGTATATTCATGGGAGGATGTTTATTGAAGAGGCTAGAACTGCGACCGAAGGGTGCTGTGCAATTTGTGTTGATTTCTAACACGATCTGCCTCTCGTGCTACGCTCTTCTGTTCTTCCTCGGTTGCGACAACATCAAGATGGCCGGCACTACTATACCGTATACCAATAACAGGTAGGTACTCGGTACTAGGTAAGAACTGTATAATTATTCAATTATTTTAGAGGCGAGTAAATTAATTGAGTTTTTATACAGTGCTTTAATGAAAACACTAACTAAACACAATAGCGACATACTGCCCCATAGTTTATGCCATAGGTTTTTTTCTACAACATAATGGTCTATATATGAATAAAATATGTACTATTATGTTACTGTTACAGGACAGTATCGATGTGGAGAGTATGTAGAATTATTAGGAAATTTATGAATCGATCTTCATATGACGTTCATATAAAAAAAATACAGATGATAATTATTAAAAACAAATACGACTTGAAAATAATAATAATCGATTTATTAGAGGTTGAGATATTAGGAGACTAATGTGAATCATATATTGATTAGAGATAAATTGATTTTTCTTTATTTGTTATTTTAATTTTATTTTTTATTTTCGATTTTATTTATTTAATCGCTATCGTGTATGTATGCTCGGATGGAATTTAGTAATTGATTTCCAACTAACTTTCCGATGATCTAGAGACATGATATTTTGAACATAGCTCAGAATCGGATGACAATTTAAAAATATGAAAATATTCGCGTGGGTAAACTCAATATGATTCACATTAGTCACTTTATATCTCAATCTCTAATATATCGATCATTATTATTTTCATTTCTTGTTCATTATTAATAATACCCGTATGTTAGAAGCGAAGTATAACACGTGCATCGTTGGTCCGTGCAGCAACTTGGAGCCGTTCAAGGTGAACCTGACGGCGGCGTGCAACTTCAACTGCTTGTGCACGGAGACGGACATGGAGCCGGTGTGCGGCAACAACGGCCTCACCTACTTCTCGCCCTGCCACGCCGGCTGCGCCGCCTTCTCCTCGCGCTCCAACTTCACCAACTGCGCATGTCAGTTACACCTATTGCTACTTTTGTAATAAGTGTGATATTTTATTGCTCTTTGTTTTTTAAATAATGTAACGGACAAGCATACAGTCCACTTGATGGTAAGTAGCTACTGCAGTCTTTGGACACCTGCAGCCATCTTTATTCGAAAAGGCTACAAATGCCTTCTTAAGATGGAATGCCTCGCAGGTAGTAATTATACTCCATCTCTATACTCTTCAGACTAGATCATAGCAATTCAAGCACTACTATTGGGCGGCAGATTTTATTTTGTTTGAATACAAATAGCTAGATTTTATAATACATTGATGTATATTGAGTGTATATATATCCAATTATTTTGTTTGAATACAAATAGCTGGATTTTATAACACATTGATGTATATTGAGCTCGATTATAGATACAAGTTATGCGCTACGGCAATGGTTCCCAAATTTTTTCAGTTCGCAGCGCACTTACAGGCTTAGTATTAGGTCCTTACATATGAAATTAGCGTTTTGTCGTACTGACCACTTTGATCTGAAATATCTCCTCTTTGATTAAGAATTCCAAATTCAAATTTATAAATTCATTTAGCTGATACATATGAATTTTGAAAACAGTCATTCATTTGTTTTTTCCTCATTATTTTTTTCTTTGGCGTCGCTTATTACCGCACAATGGAAAACATGAAATATCGGTATATTTACGAGTACGAGTTCTACCGTGGCACCAGTGCTGCAGAAACAGCTCGAAGGATTAATGATGTGTACGGCGCTGGTGTCGCAAAAGAAAGCACGGTACGTTTTTGGTTTCAACGTTTTCGTTCTGGAAATTTCGACCTTCAGAACCAACCCAGTGGACGGCCGGAGACCAAAGTGGAAAATGAAGAATTAAAGACTATTGTGGAAGCGGATCCATCACAAAGCACTTCAGAGATAGCTGCAGGCTTCGGGGTAAGTGATAAAACTGTATTAATCCACTTGAAGCAAATCGGGAAAGTAAAAAACTGGAACGATGGGTACCTCATGAATTTAGTGAATCGAACTTACAAACACGCTTCGACTGCTGTGTTACTTTGCTAAACCGACACAATAATGAAGGGATTTTATATCGAATCATTACTTGTGATGAAAAGTGAATACTGTACGATAATCGGAAGCGCTCGTCGCAATGGGATGAACCCTGGAGACCCAGCCAAATCCTGCCCTAAACGAAAATTGTCTCAGAAAAAGTTACTTGTGAGTGTTTGGTGGACTAACGCCGGTGTCGTTCACTACAGCTTTCTAAAATCTGGCCAAACGATTACGACAGATATCTATTGTCAGCAACTGCAAACCATGAAGGAAGAACTAGCTGCTAAACAACCGAGATTGGTCAATCCGAGAAGCTCTAGGCCACTGCTGCTTCACGACAACGCAAGACCACACACTGCATAACAAACAACCACTAAGTTAGATGAGCTACAATTGGAATGTCTGCGACATCCACCGTACTCCTCGGACCTTGCTCCAACAGATTACCATTTTTTCCGGAATTTGGACAACTTCTTACAAGGAAAAAATTCAACTCCGATGCGGCAGTCCAAACCGCCTTTAAAGAAGCTTATTGATTCTCGCCCCCATAGTTTTTTTAGTAAAGGGATTAATGAACTACCTATGAGATGGCAAAAGTGCATAGATAACAACGGTGCATACTTTGATTAATTAAATATATTTTACAAAAAAAATTTACTTTATATTCCTCCTGTACAAAACGCTAATTTCATATGTAAGGACCTAAAATATTGTCTCGGTGCCTTAGCTAGTTGAAATATAGATCCAGGATAATGATACTAGGTAGATATGCACAAAATTTAAAGATCCACAATATGAAGCTGATAAGATATTACGAAAGGAATTAGAATTGGCGCACCAGGGCGCCGCGGCGCATACTTTGGAAACCCCTGCGCTACGGGTTGTTTTCTGTCTAGAAGTTCCTAAGCAGAAAAGGATTCGTACTTAGTAAAGTAGAGTGTAACGGGACGTGGTTGTCGCAGGCGTGCACGAGAACAGCCGCGGGTCGGGCGCGGGCGCGGCGCGGTGCTGGGCGGCGCGGCGGCGGCGGCGCTGAGCGCGCAGTTCGGCGACGTGACCGTGGTGCCCGTGGCCACGGCCGGCGCCTGCAACCCGCCCTGCACCACCATCTTCCCCTTCCTCGTGCTGCTCTTCTTCATGACCTTCGTCGTCGCCGTCACGCAGATGCCGCTGCTCATGATCGTGCTCAGGTGACCCATACCACTTTTTAATTAATGGAATAAGCGTGACCAACGAGCACACGGTCCACGTAATGATAAGTGGTTGCTGTAACCCAATGACACCTACATCTATTCTCGATTAAGAATCAAAATGTAAGGGCGTTGTCAGCCCTAAGGCTACGTTTTCACCAGAGATTGGCGAGGATGCGTAGCGAGGGATGTGTTTTTTAAGAACCAATAGAATCACTTCATTTACCTAGCCTCGCTCAGCGCAGCTCTGGTGGAAACGACTCAGCGGAGCGAGGTTTTTGTATATACAAAACAAAGGAAAGATGTATGCGAGGAATGTGTTGCGAGGGATGTGTGCTAGGGAAGGACGCAAGAAGTAGCGGGCAGTGGCGCGCGCGCTCCGCTCCCACCACACCTCACCCTGCTCGCATCTGAAACGAGCCCGCTACACATCCTCGCACCGCTCAGCTGTCTAGCACATCTCTGGTGGAAACGCTCACACCGTTACACAGCCTCGCTACACATCCTCGCACCGCCCAACTACCTCACACATCTCTGGTGGAAACGCAGCCTAAAGGCTAAAATAGAATGTCTCTTTACCAGTATCCCGGATCTCCGGCTCTCTATACTAACCATAAGAAAGATAAGATAGCTGCAAACTGGCTCTACCTCGTTAAAATTACTCAAACTGACTCCGCTTTTACATCGCTCGTAAAATTCTTCCAGTAGTATATCTAAAAACCGAACTGAAAATTAGAGATGGGCCGAATATTCGTTTCATATTCTGTATTCGGCATATTCGGCAGCTTTACCGAATATTCGTATTCAGCCTAATATTCGGCTAAATCACCGAACATTCGTTAAAGTGGTACTCAAAGTGTCCACTGTATTGAAATGTAGGAACATGTTTGTCCACATGTCAGATTTAGTCGTTTGGCCTTAGATAGCTCACCTTGAATAGTGCTTTTCAATTTTTCATACAGTTGTGGAATCACTGTTTGACCTATATATTTTCGGCTCGGTATTTGGTATTTGGGCTTTACCAACTGCATGAGCCAATTAAAGCCTTTATCTTCGACTATAGAAATTGGCTGGTTATCTGTTGCTATCATTTCAGCAATTGAATACATAATTGGAAGTGATTTGGGGTCGTCGATTCGCCATTTGGAAATAAATGAATCTTCTAGTGTAGTTTGAGTGGTTGGACAGGTTTTAGTATTTGTAGATTGAGCACCTCTGGTAGAGGGTTGGGTGACCTGTGCAACTTCAGATTCATGCTGTGTCGTTTTTAAATTTTTTATATTTGAGCCTACCTGATGCACAGGTTTTTCCAGACCAGAAAATTCCGCAGTGTGTTTCAATTTTAAATGATTGCTCAAAGCCGAGGATGAAGCTTTCCTGCCGCTGCCACCCTGCGAAAGTATTTTTTCGCAAATCGTACATTTTACTTTACTTTGGTCGTCAGTTTCTCTAAAATAAGTCCAAATAGTTATCAATTTTCACTAAGAATAACACAACGAAACACTTTTTTTCTCACAAAAACAGTCAAAAAAATAAGCACGTGCCGGCAATTTGCTCAGTACTAGACACAGACTACTAAGAGGATACTACGCATGTACTAGATAATGCAATAACATGTCAGGTGTAGCGGGGGAGCGAGGGGCAGGGTCCGGCGCTAATCCCGCGCGCTTTACGTAAACAAGTTTTGACATGAACTGGTTAGGTACCGAGGTGATCCTGCCGAATAATGTTCGGCCGAATATTCGGTTCGGTAAATGTTTTACCGAACTTTCGGCCGAATATTCGTATTCGGTGAAATCCATATTTGGCCCATCTCTACTGAAATTACATAAAATAAATATTTATTTTTATTTAAATTGTTATTAATTATAAGATAAAATTTTGTTTTGTTGATTTCCTTCATATAAATAAAATAAATAGTAATGTGTATGACGCAGAAAGGTTTTTTACTGTGCGACTTTCAGACATCTACATACCCCAAAAACGGTCATGAATATCGTTTCCATAATAATATCGGAGAATCAGACACAATTGCTCTCTGTGACTAACATCGGGAGTTTCGTCAATAATAATTGAAACGAATTTTGACAATTTTACTTCGTACTCGATGCGAGTTTTCATTACATCGGCGACAGAATGAATAATGTTATTTTGGATTGTACTAGATAAATAACTCGGCCGTTTGTCGCTTTGTTGATGCTGCATATGCTTTTCTAACACGAGATCTTACTTCGAAAGAAACGATACAAGTTCTAAAAAATTGCCTCTATTTAATGAAGTTTTCGACTCATCGTGACCTCTAAAAGGAAGTTCTTGTTGTGCTAAATGGCAAACAATATCAACTAATCTTTAAAACACTACGGTTAATAACTGGCGCGACAAAGATGTTTCAATCCGATTTTTTCCAAAATTACTAAACGAAATTACCGCATTCATGTGTTTTTGAGAATTCATATGCCTTTTAATGGCCCAGATAAGTTATTTAAATCAACATATCCAGTAGTATTCCAAGCTGTTTTGTCGTATTGGTATGTGAGCAGCCAACAATCCAATGAGTTTTGTAAACAGATCTATTAAATTGCCGTTTGTGGGTTTTACTCGTCTGAGAAATACACAGATCAGGCGTTGGTTTCGGCGTGGATATGAGCTGTTTTTTCTCAACAAAGTTTAAAGATTTTACCTTTCTCTCGCCGATTAGCACTTTAACACACTTCAATTCATCACAAAGAACACTATTATCCTCCATTTTCACTAATAATCTTTAAAAAAGCATAAATTTTCAACTCGCAATATTCATTCGCTCAAGTAAACACACAGAGTAAACATTGAAATGTGAAGTGAACTTGCAAACGTATCGCCCGCGCGCCCCCGCGCTCGAATAACTTCACACCGAAAGCCCAGCTTATCGCTCCATACTAATTGCTATATAAACAATCGTAGTTATATTTCATTATAGAACATTTTGCTACAGGTTAGAAAGGGAGCGATCGTCTTCTCGAAAGCCCGGTAAAAAGCCCACGCGTGCGAGAGAGACGACTAATCGCTAAACTCAACTCCTTTTTTATGACAGCAGTATCGCGCAGTTTTGCCGCGACCGGGGTCCATCCATATTGCTTTGCTTTCATTAAATTTGACAGTCCATTGCGTGTTTATGACCTGTGTAGAACAAAGGAGCGCGCGGGATATTTGAAATAATTTGAAACAGTTTACGAGTTATTTTATTAGTTGATATTATTGATTGAGCAGTTTGATAGGGCAAGCCCGGCTTCTCGGCTTCTATGGAGGCTTCGCTACCGATTAATTTCCCTACTCATATTTTTCGAACTGCAACCCAACTTAACTAACAGAATGCACTCTCCTCTCAAGACCACCAAGACGTCACACTTCCCATCAATGATCAATACTGTCAACAAATCCAAAATCAATCTTTAGCAATTAGTTTTTCTTTAGCTAACTCTTTGACTCCAATAGTTTCTCTGACTAGAGAGCCAATGTGTACCATGTACCTATAAAAATATCCTAGACCTCCACTAGATTTTTTCTGTAACGTCTGTAAATTTCAGATAGACAAACATCCGACCCGGAACAATTATTTATAGGCTATTCACTTTGTTTTTGCAGCACTGGCGCCGAGCGCTTCTTGTGCTTTTTAGTCACACAAAACGCAACCCTTATACAGCACCTTTTAATAATGCAAGAATGTATTTTTCCATTCTATTCGTATTAATTATAGTATGTTTTCAGGTCCGTTAGCGAAGAGGAGCGTTCGTTCGCTTTGGGAATGCAATTCGTCATATTCAGACTGTTCGGTTACATTCCGGCGCCAATCGTCTTCGGCAACCTAATCGACTCTACGTGCATCTTGTGGAAGCAATCATGCAGCGGCGAGAAGGGCGGCCGCTGCTTGCTATATGATATTGAACAATTTCGTTATAGGTATTTATTGTCTGACTTTTTTATCACATACAATCCAACATAACTACCAATCTAGAATTAGCTAATCTTGTCATATAGTACGAGCAGCTGTTTTTAACACCAGCATGGAAAGTTTTTTAAATGCCTAATGATTACTATAATATATTAGATTGTATTAGATTTCTGTTTCTAATCTTAGGGACTTTCCTTAACATTTAGCTCTAGTCCTAATATTTTTCCACCAATTTTAATCAAAACAATTACGAATAACGAAATACATAACACTGGGTCAAACTTTATTCATGGGATTTGCTCAAAGCGTTCTTCCGATCATTGGTGTTATAAAATTATTTAAAATATACTCAGGCTATTTCTATATCTGACGTGTGTTGGCGGCGTACGAGAATCTATTACCCCATTTCGCCGTGGTTGTCGTAAGAGGTGAACTATTCAAATTTCCAAAGGGGATATCACGATTCCTGATAATGGCGATATAACCATACCAATTACGCCAAATGTAAAACACATTGCGCTAGAGACGCGTAACGGCGTAAAAAGTTGAGAGACGTCTGGCACTGCGATCGTCAATTCACTTTCCAAGCATGACTATCAAGGCAAATCTTTCCTATCACTGTTCATATCCAGCACTGATTTTAACAGACTAATGCAAATAAGAAGACGATAATATTCTCTTTATTATTATATTGTATGTTTGGTGTTTGGGAGAAAAATTCTCGAGTAGCAGTTTCGTAACGATAAGCGAAGTGTGTGGCGGCCCCGCATTAGATGGAGTGACGACCCAGTACGAGATACAGGAATTCGATGAATGCAGGGAACCGTACTTTTGTGACATTCCTTGGGGTAGACCTAATTCCAGCATTGAACTTGTGATGGGCTATACAAACAAGTCTGGCAACTTTACCATCAGGGATGTGGATGTACAGATACAAAATTACGATTAACACGGACGACGTAACGTTTTTCGAGAAATGCCATTTTTTTGGATGAAAATTTAATAACTAATTGACAGCATTGTTTTCGTTATGGCAACATAAGAGTCTATTTTGGCATTTTATTTTAACGGAAAGATGCTGCTTATCATCTCCTGTTTCAGTTTCCCTCTGTCGTCTCTTACGACACCCACGGGACGATATGGAGTAGTGGGTATTCTTAAACCACCACTACACAACACGGCAAGGCACTAATATTATTACTACTCAGTATTTTTCTTATTTTCAACTTAGTGTTGATATTAATTTGCATCCAAAGAACAGTGGCATTTTAAATTTATATAATTATTATATTATGTGGTATACTTACCTTCATCATTGAAGTCAAATCCTATATATTCATTAAAACAATGATGGCATGATTGCCACATAGTAAGGTTAACTTTGCCATTTTCTATTTTTTAGTATTTCTTCTTCTAAATCTATGAAAAATATAATGTCATATTTGCCGTGGCCACAGTGACGAGTGAGCTGTTGGTGTGCTTAGACCATATTTTAGGTGTTGCAAACCATAGGCAAGGATTTAGTATCTTTACTAGACATTTCTATCCTGAGATGGGAGTTGAACGGAGGGTGTGCACGATGTAAATAAAAACAGAGAAATAAATGGTGAATTTTTTACTATGTATGAAGAATTGAGATTGTATCCTAGAAAATTCTTTGAGTACACTCGGATGTCCGTGTCAACATTTGATTACATCATGAGTAAAATATCACCTAAAGTCATTAAAAAAAATTGAAGACGCGCTAACGCTAGCGATAAGACCGAACTGGTTTGATACCCCCGCACCCGCGCATTGGATCGCTTGCTGACTAGGCCTGTAGTGTGGCCAAAACGCGCGGATTAGGAACGTTTGAAAACTACGCGCGCTATCTCGCTCATGCCTGTCGCGCTAGGCGTCCGCCTTAGTCACTACAGTAAGGACACAAGCGGCGGTTTCATATGTTTGATAATTCGCGCCCGTCGTCGCAACCGCGCTAGGCTCGCACTGTGGACGAGGCCTAAGTCCTTTCAAATATTGCAAGGTTGCCAGGTTTTACGGTAATGATGATGATGATGATGATAATAATGATGAGTTTGTTTGATGTATATTATGACTTTATTTATTAATTTTCTTTTTAATTTTCACATATCATGTCAACAATGAGTTTCACAGTACGGCAGCAATTCGGGGTCTCTAAATGATTCTAAAGCTAATCGAAATCGAAGAATTCTAAATGTCTGCAAAATTAAAAAAAAAATATTTCGAAGACATGCCAACACACATCGGAACTTCGCGGCGGTCAATTTTTTGCTCTAAAACCCTACCAGAAATAAAAGGAGGCCTGTTCCCAGTGGGACTTATGTTTAAAAGCTGAACTTCACATAAACTTTTGGGTTAATGTTAATATATTATTTAAGCATTCAGTAATATGTAACTTATCTTTTTACCTATAATTATTATTATATTTCAGGTATGTGGGTTTATGCGGAGGCATAAAAATTGTAGCACTGGGCATATTCCTCGCAGACTGGTGGCTGGTACGGCGGCGCCGACATCTGGAGACCACTGCGCCACTAGACCCACACAAAGATATTGCCGGCTCTATCATCAGCTTGGACAAACGTATGTTAACATTACATTGTCATTACAAGTTTTGTTGCTTTCTCAGCACATTAATTTATATACATAGGTTATTCAAGATTGGCACATAGGCTACGGATCAGTAATCTAAAATGGGCCGGCCATATAGCTCGATCGATCGACAACCGTTGAGGAAGAAAAGTTCGCGATTGGCAGCCGTCACTCCATCTGGAGGAGGCCGCCCATTTTAAATGGGGAAATGCCTACACATATCTAACTCGCAATAGCAAGGACGAACTATATTGGACTTACACCGCCTAAAATCCCATGGTGTTCTACCTTCGCTGCATATGGGCAGGGCCACGGGAACATTTTCGCACCAACACAACTACTGCCAGGCGGGCCAGGAAAAACGAGCACTCGAAAGCACCAGCCTTCCTGACCCCAACGGCGAGTCTGGTTTATGGCTCGCCGCCAACCAAGTTCCGCGGAAAGTGGGAAAGAGCGGCGCAGTACCGACACTCCCCTCCCTCCGCTCAATTTTGAATTTGATATCAGAAATTAAAAACTCAACGATACAATAACGTTCGGAGAACAAAAAACACACACATCGCCTTCTGGTACTCTACCTGTAAAGCATGGCAAATTTAAATCACGGCAAATCCTACCTATTGTGAGAGACTATAGATGATTGTTTATGGCTTAATGAGAAATGACTTTGTTTTTTTGGTAATGGACTTGTATTGTTGTACTTTTGCCAGTGTCAAGTATATTATGAAATTATCCTTTATAATAATTTGTGTCAAAACTTTTTCACAATATGTTGATGCGTCACATTGTGAAGCTTTTGGGTGATTTTGACGGCAGTTTGAGCCAGTAGATAGTCGATGACGATAGTATCTTATGTCACTTAAGCATTATCTTGATGTTCACATCACATCTCATCAAATCTACTTAAAACTGTTATTTAAACAATAATACACGAGTAGCAATCCGCTGCCAAAACTTAAAAGAAAACAATTTATATAAAACTGTTTTCCTAAACCTATGACAAGGTTCCTTGTCAAATAACAATTTACTTGGTGCATGTGGCAGTGTTCGAGGAGCTGCCGTCGGCGGAGAACGCGAGCGGATTCCGGTCGGCGGCGACGTCGGGCCCGAGCTCGGCGAGCACGACGCCGCTGGAGCCGGGCGAGCCGGGCGACGCGGAGCGCAGGCGGCTGCAGCGCACCGACTCGCAGTACTCGCACGAGTCGCACGCGCGCGCCGCCAGCTCGCGCGTGCTCGTCGCCTCGCGCCACCTCCGCAACGACTCCAAGACCATCCAGCTGGAGCCGCGCGCGCGCCATCACTCGCACCAGCACTCGCGCCACCACTCGCTCGACGAGCCGGAGCGCCCCTTTCCACGCTCCGTGTCGCACTCGCACTCGCGCAACGACTCCAAGCCGCACTCGCGCTCCGATTCGCGCGACCTCAGTCTTGAGCAGCTCAAGCAACTCGCCATCAAAAGCATGGAGAGCCTCGACCTCACCGTGCTCCCGCTCACCAAGTGCGTCGACGAGGAAAGCAAACGACTCATAGAAGGAAGCGGCGTACTCCGACATCGCCGCACCGGCTCCAGGGACCTCAAGCCGCCGGATACAAGGCACAAGCGAACCTCGTCACATCACATCACAATGGAGCCCAACGAGCTCAGTCTTCAAATGCACAAGGGCCGCAGCGTCGATCAACTTGCGACCGCTCCGCTCGATCCGCGCGTGTGAAACATCCTTTAGAAAAAATTAAAGAACTATATATGCATTTAGTGCAATATGCAAATTTAACTAAGTGATAATATGTTACGAGAACCCTCAGTGAGATACAGTGTTCTCAGTTAATCTTAATTTATGATTCCTCAGTTTTAGCAAATGTGACAATTTGAAGTGAGACAAAAACTTATTAGTGAAATTAAATTAATTTCAGTTACAGTGCTGCAACTATATTAAGTAAAGAAAAAATATTTTATGCACTATGCAGTGTGGCGAATAGAAGAAATAATTTATATTTACGTTATTATTACAATTACTAATGAAGCCTAACATTTTTTGAAAGCACATAAAAACTGATGAAAAAATCTTGTGTATAAATTAATTCATCTATTATGTTCACACCACCGACTGCATGTGATGTTGAATCATATCTTTAAATTAGGCTACTTATACGCTTATATTAATTGAAAAAGTTGCTTAATGCAGTTCTTAGAGTAGTTGAATATAATTTTAATAACTAAATGTTGAAATGTAGCAAGTTACGTTTGTATAACAGAATTTGTCTAAATAACGGGAGACTGTTAAGTATAAAATACTCACATCACTTATCATCTTCAAAATAGTATTTGTTTCGTAGTATTTTCGCTTCAAAACTTGCTTTATGATTGTAGTAAAATCTAAATTAAAAAAAAAATGTAAAGTATCAAGTCCACAAAATAAGATCTGATTACAAAGTTTACATTTAATGATTGTACTTAAATAACCAGTATAATCCACACATGTCATAAAATGTTTCAAACATTACCCACAATATAAATTATTACCCTAAAACCAGATTTTAGCGCTACATTCACATAAAATTCCTGAAGCATTGGTCACAAACAATAATTACTATTTATTCAATTCCTCCTTCAAAAGACTTTAAAGTGGTTTATATTTCTTCAAAACTACTTTCAAATTTTAGAATTACGTAACATGTGTCTTGTTAAACCTTGAAACCTTAGTTTCATAAATATTAGTTTGTGGGAAAAAATATTTGAATGTCTTGATTACATGTAGAAAGAATTAATAGGTAATAGGTATGTAATATAGAAACATTACTTTTTCTGCTTCCACAACCCTCTTTCCTCTATGATGTACAGATTGAATAATTTCATGTTTGCCTGAGTGCTTAAACTATAAAAAAATGTTAAATTTAGAGAAAGAGATCATAACCACCTCTCCTTTTCATTACAAACATAACAGTACAAATTTTTTTTGATACTTTACTAATTTTATTTGTCTTTATTTATATAAAACCGATTTCCGTTTGTGTAATAATTTCAATCCTTGATACAGACAAAAATAATTTAGATTCAGATTCAGAATTTTGTCCTGATTTTCTCTTAATCTAATTTTACGTTATAATTTTGGCTTTATTTGAGAGCAACAATAAGAGAGGGATTAATGCATATTTTTTCAAGCACAAGTTTAAGTGAATAGAATATTTGCTACTTGCATAAAATGTAAGAAAAGTAAAGTTATGGACCTATATTCGTCGCACTGCTGGGCACAAGTCTCTCCTTTCTGAGAAGGATATAGGGCAATTTAAGTACAACATATTATGTTACTTTTATATTGATGCTAGTAAACTATTTATTTGAATATTAAATTGAAAAGTCAAGATTTCACCTTCAACACATTTTTAAATGTCACCTGTAGCTTCAGATTCACAATCATTTTATAATTGTTAACATGGAATCTATTTCGTTAAGAATGACTTCTATATTGATAATCTGATGCAATGCAGGTAGCAAACTTTTATTTATGATGATCTCAAATGATGTGAATGTATTTGTAACAAACACTGACATCATCCTTCGATCCAGAATCCACTAGGACCATACTCAGAATTAATAAGCCAATATTTGGTGAGGAATTGGTTACAATAATTAGTGACACAGTTGCTTAAGAACTAAAGCACTTTTGAGAGGGTTTTGGGCTGTACAAGTTCAAGCTAGCAGCCTCCACTCGAAAACACCAGTACTGTCTGTTACACAAGTAAGAGATGTGATTCCTATTTAAAGATTTAGTGACTAATTAGTCAGTCAACCGAATTTAAAACATTACTACAACGGAACCGAAGTTATTCATACGCCTTAGGAAGGATTCTGGGTTGGCAGATCATATATCATAGAAAATCCCAGAATACCAAAATGCATCTTTCGCTTTGAAATATGTGCCAACATTAAGTGACTAATTAGTGCCTAATACGTTAAAAAGCATGATGAAAACTTATGTAAAATGCTGTGTATACAAAGTTATAGATGTACTTTTTCTTTCAATTTCGCATGACAAATTTATTACATAATCAACTGTTATTTTGCATCTATTTACTTCTAAAAGTTAATATAGTTGTATACTACCCTTGGATACGAGCAATTAATTAAAAGCTAGTTTTAGCTTCAGATCTGATTATTAATTTGTAATTGTCATTGTGGCTGGTTAGTAGCAGTGGTATTAGTTAGAGCCATTATAAGTCAAACATTTTTTATATGTGGTAGAGCCATGCTGCAGCTATATTAATAGTATAGTTGTAACACGAATGGGTCGGCTCGACCGGGGAAGGACCACGCCCTCACAGAATACCAGCGTAAAATAGCAGCTTAACGCTGCTGTGTTTCGTATGGTGAGTGTAGAGAACCAGAGACCCTTTTTTACTGGAAAAGAGGCATTCTATCTTAGTCCTCACGGCTGACAACGCATCTGCATTTAAATTCGCAAACGAAGATAGATGTAGATGTCTATGGGCCACAGCAACCACTTACCATCAGGTGGACTGTGTGCTCGTTTGTCACACATATTCTATAAAAAAAAAAAAAACAGCTGGACACAGGCCTTTCTCATCTCTGAAGGTGTATGTATGCAACTTCATGTCTTTTATTAATCTGCATGTCTAAAAAATTAAATAATAATATTTAATTTTTTAGACATGCAGATTTCCTCACGAAGTTTTTCTTCTCCAAACATCAATCTAACCACATCTTTAACCCTGACTGGACTGGTGTAGTCAAGAGGCGGGTGCTAACTTACGTGGTAGAGCCATGCTGATCCGGGGTCGGGTCGGCTCGACCGGGGAAGGACCACGCTCTCACAGAATACCAGCTTAAAATAGAGAGAACCGGAGACCCTCTTTACTGGAAACGAGGCATTCAATCTTAGTCCTCACGGGTGACAACGCATCTGCGTTTTGATTCGTAATCGAGGATTAGATGTAGATGTCTATGGGCCACATCAACCACTTACCATCAGGTGGACTGTGTGCTCGTTTGTCACCCTTATCCTATATGAAAAAAAAAACTTGAATTCAGCCCAGAGTCATCCAAAAAGTGCCCTGGCTCCTTGTCTGTCGTCTTACTATTCCTCACTACAACCCACTATAACTCACTTTATCCTAACTATATCTTGACAAATTATAAAATTCGGGACATCGGAATGACTAAAGACACGACTTGTCAAAGTACTAACACTACCTTTGAAAAGTCTTGTAAAAAGTTTGTTTTTAAATTTTAGAAATAATTTTATAACTATGAAAGTCTCACATACATAAAAATCAAGCCAATTTAATTTATTTTAAAAATTAAAGTGCAACATTATTTTTCCTGCATGATTTTGCGCTTCTTTCATATATAGTTGGTATGTTTTTTAGACAGGTTCAGTATACACTTCATATTAATTTCTTTTATTCTTACAAAAAAACATATTTTTGTATAATACTTTATGATGTAATTTTTTTAAATAAAATGTATTTACCTAGAATATATTTAATTAATCTTTAATTTTGTTTCATAACTTGTCTAAATGTCAATTTTCGGGCTGCTGTTTAAAATTAGGAATTCAATTACTATTACAGTAGAAATATTTTTTTAGTACTGAATTACTACATATTCTAAAGCAATATATTTATCACAAATAAATGTTAAAGACAAAATAGCATCAATGTAAATTGTCATATATTTGTTAAGAGAGAAATAGTTTGATATAAAAAGAGTGTTTTATCTAAAAATGCCTTATTACAATAGGTCTTAAGACTTGATACTGACTTAGCTGTATTTGTTGTTGTCAATCACCAACCAATTTATGGTGGAATGATAGCAACCTTCTAAACTAATTTGTTGCATTTAGTGATTAATAAAATTGCATACATATTTTATATCATTTTTTATTTACAAAATTCTTCTTAAGTACTTCACAATAATTATACACTTACTTAGTGCTGAACTTCAACATTTTCATCAATGTCACCTTTAGAAAGTGGAAATTATTAAATATTGTAATTGCATTTAAAACTCAAAAATATTAAATATATAATATTAATATATAGAATAGAATAGAATAGAATAGAATAGAATAATTTTTATTCAATATAGATTACATGTAATTCTTATTGAAAGTCATTTACTTTACCACTGGTTCGAAAAAAAACCTCTGTCCTGGGAAGAACCAGCAGAAACCCAGCGGGACTTTTTTAAAAAGTAAATTTTACATTAATGGTTGTACAAACTATTTATACAAAAATTTATTTTAGAAACTGCTTGGTAGGATCACCTCATTCCCAGGGTTATTATCAATCATATATTCATTTGTACTATAATAACCCTTTTATACAGTTTCAGCTTAATAAAACATTTAAACTTGGTAATAGAGAGAGCTCCAGCACTTTCCGGGACCTTGTTGTAATAAGCGTATACATTGCCCCAAGAATGAATTACTGACTCTGTGGAGTCGAGAAACTGGTATCACTAGCTTGTGTTTGTTCCTATGTTTACAGAATGTATATCACTTTTTTACTAAAACTACCTTTGTTTTGTGAACATACATTAAATTTTTGTAAATATACTGGAGGCCAAAGTTAATATATTTATTTCTTTAAATTTATCTCTAAGAGACTCTCTCGGTTTTAGGTTTATAAATAGCTCAATGGCCCTCTTCTGTAAAACAAAAATAGTTTCTGAATCAGCCGCATTTCCCATAGCAAAATCCATAAGACATTATGCTATGGAAATAACTGAAATAAACTAGTCTAGCTGTCTCGACACTAGTGAGACCTCTAATCTTTTTGTAGCATAGGCTGCAGAACTTAGTCTTGCTAGTTTGGATATGGGGCCCCACTGAAGCTTTGCGTCGAGAGTGATGCCAAGAAAACAGTGGATTCAACAGGGCTCAGTTCTTCCCATTTAAAACACATTGGTACCCAGATTTTTAACATTCGTTGTTGTAAATTTAATACATTTAGTTTTATTTCCGTTTAAATGTAGATTATTAACGTTAACCAATGCACTAATTTTGATATAGCATTATTCACTTCGTCACATTTAAATGATTGACATTTAAGTTTAAAATCAAGGAAGTATCATCAGCAAATAATACTATATCATGATTATCCTACAAGGAAGGTAAGTCATTAATATATACCAAGAAAAGGTAGATGATCGAGCCCTGAGGACACTGATTAGTACAGGTGACCCGGAAGAACTTTCCATTGATAACAATTTTCTGCATTCTATTACTTAAATATGAATAATAAGTTTAAGCGCTGTGTTCTTGACACCATAGTACTGTAGCTTCCTGATTAATGTCTCATGGTGAACACAGTCGAAGGCCTTGGAAAGGTCACAAAATATACCCAAAGCATCCTCCGAATTCTCCCATGCACAAAAAATATGTTTAATAAGCTCAACTTCAGCGTCAGTTGTCGAGCGACCCTTGTAAAACCGAATTGATTTTTATGTAGCAATTTATTAATATTAAAGAAACTTAAGATCTGATCTAAAATTATTTTTTCAAAAATTTTACTAAATGTTGGTAGTACAGAAATCGGTCTAAAATTGGCGGGGTCTAATGTACTACCAGATTTAAATAAAGGTACGACTTTACTATGTTTCATTAAATCAGGAAACACACCAGATTCGACGCTTGTATTAAATATAGTGGCTAGATAAGGTGCTATTATATCTATTATAGATAAAATAACTTTAACGGAAATCCCCCATAAGTCTGCCGTTTTCTTAACATCAATTGTTTTAAAATATTTAACGATATCTTTTGGCAATACTCTATGGAATTTAAAAGTATTTGAACAAGCCTTTACATTTTGTTTAAGCAATGATTCGGCGACAGTAGGAGAAGAATTTAATGATTTGTTGTCAAAAAGGAACATCAGTAAAATGTTTCTCAAAAGCCATAGCAACTTCTTGATCAGATCGAGTTAAACTGTTGTTAATATTCAATTGAAAATCCGAGTTGCGCGGTTTGACCTTGCCCGTTTCACTATTTATTATTCTCCAGGTCATTTTAATTTTGTTGGATGCAGTTTAATTTTGTTACTTAAATGTAAAGCCTTAGCTGTGTAGCACACTTTTAAATATTTTAGAATATGTTTTGACATAATCTCTAAATATAACACTAGTATTATATGATCTTTCATTATAAAGCTCATATAACTTTCGCCTACTTTATAAATTCCTACTGTCGCCCATTCATTAAATGATTTGCGACTGTTAAAAGAAAGTTTTAAGTAAATATTCTACTAAATTCACAAGTTATAATTTTAAATAACATACCATACAAATAATTAGCACTATTTTTAAATGAAAGTGATGGAAGTCTTTTATTATATTACTTCTAAACCTCTCCAAGCGATGGTCATTTATTGGAACAAACACAACTTTCTTATTTTTCTGTTTTTGTGTATGTAAGGTAATGATACCAACTGTCACAGTGATCTGAACTTAAATTTTGAATAATTGATTTATGCAAGGGCTTAATATCTGTAAAAATATTATCTATACAGGTTGCACTAAATGGCAATACGTGTTGGTTCTAAGAATAAATTAACAAGATTATACGATTTAAACAATGATCTAAACTTAATACTAATGGAAGAAGTTTCAAGGAGATTGATGTTAAAGTCTCCACATATTACAACAGACTTGTTCTGTTTACTAAGTTTGAGCAAAACTTCTTCCACAATTCTTTGAAAATAGTCATAAGTAGCACATGGGGTCTGTAAACACTTACAACAATGAGGTGCTCGAGCTCGACACAAGCCATTTCTACAGTTCGCTCAACATATATATAGCTGCTTTAGTTAGATATTGACACAATACAAAGTATGAATGAACTAAATTAACTACAAAAGTTGCATGATTTAAAAATATTGGTGATATGTTGTCACCAATCATCACTAGTGATGGGCCAATATGATTTGAACCGAATCCGAACTTCGACCGAACATTCGGTTCAAACGAAATGTTCGGCCGAACTTCGGTTCATTTTCGCGCTTTCTCGAGCGACGCGTCGTGACTTGTTTACGCATTTGTTCAAATACCCCGCCCGCACACCGCGCTCCTCCGTGTACCCCAGCCGGCTGGTCATTATCAAATACGTCACGACATCAGCGCGTGTCGCGTGCGATTGTAATCAACAAAATAATTGTTTTAAGCAAGGCCCGGAACCGGTTTGAAAAATAACGGTTAATAAAGGTTAATAACGGTTTTGTGTTAACGTTATGTTCAGAACAAAACCGAATTCATTTGTTCTGTAAACAAAATAAACCGGTTTTTGAATCACGATCATCATCATTACAGCCCTTCACAAGTCCACTGCTGAACATAGGCCTCCCCAAGGAATGCCACAAAGCACGGTCCTGAGCCACCTGCATCCATCGACTTCCTGCATGTCTTACCAGGTCGTCACTCCATCTAGTGGGGCCTACACCTCGTCTGCCGTGCAGGGGCCGCACTCGAGAACCTTTTTCCCCATCGATTGTCGGTTCTTGAGCTATATGGCCGGCCCATTGCCACTTCAGCTTACTAATCCGTTGGGCTATCGGTCACTCTGGTTCTACTGCGGATATCCTCATTTCTAATTTTATCATGCAGTGAGACTCCGAGCATAGCCCTCTCCATAGCTTCTGTGAGCGACCTTGAGCTTCTCATCCGGCCAGCAGTGAAGGACCACGTCTCAGTTCCGTAGGTCATCACTGGCAACACGCACTGGTTGTACAGCCTCGTTTTCAAGTTTTGAGGTATACCTGGCGAGAAGATGTGCCGTAATTTCCCGAACGCTGCCCAGTAGATGTAGAAGAAACCAAAGTCCGATTGCGTCAGAGCTAGACAGATATCTCAGTGAAGTTCTGCTACTCAAAGACCTATGTCCATATGGCTGGTGGGCTAAGAATAAAGACAAGTTCCTAATATGAGTTGTTTGGCTCAAATATACTTATTGTGTCCCGGAAGCTCTGTATGTTCTGAGCGACTTTTTTGAGCAGGAAACATATACGAAAAATGTAACAAACTTCTGCCAGATAAGGCAGAGTCTTTGCTGTTTTGCACCATAACCTGCATCTAGTAAATTTTAAATATGAATAGATAGATAAGAAAAGTTGGTTTAATATGATTGTTGAAAAAAATACCTTTAATTGTAATAAAAATACTTTAGGATAATGAATGTTGAATCAAAACGTTATTTTTATTTAATTTATGGACTCCTATCCAGATGTTTACTAGGAGAATACAAAGTTTATTTCATTGTACCTATGCGTGTGTAAAATTGTTAGTATATTGTTTCAATTGTTATGCGTGTTTCATAGTGACAGAAGTTTTTTTTTGAGTGTAGATTTCTCCCTGCCAAAAATGATTGACAGTTCTGTGTTGGGAAACAACACTATGGCTGCTCCCCTCGAGTCCCCCAGTGGCCTGTGTTGCTTTATGCTATTCAGTTATTAAAAATTATTTAAAACATAAGAAATATCAAATATTCTGCACCATGGAATATTAAAAACAAAGAAAAAGTAAGCAAGGTGTGCATACCACAAATAGGCACAGTACTGCCTAATTGACTGTTAGAGCCTTAAGTTGTCGTAAGCTGATGAGTCGCTGCTGAAAACTTTCTATTTATAAAAACTTATGGTTCATTCTCAATCTTCATCATCATTAAAACCCTTCACAAGTCCACTGCTGAACATAGGCCTCCCCCAAGGAATGCCACAAATACCCAATCTTATGGCGAGTAAAATAAAGCCTTTATCATTTCTCAATATGCAATCACTCAAAAAATTAGTGTAATGTTGGTACACTTTTTTTCTTGCTAATGTGTGAGTTTAGCGACAGTGATTCTCATATAAATTATGCACTTTGCCACTTCCTCTTCTCTTTTAATATTCCATATTCTGCACACACACTTTCCAATAATAGGCATAGGTATAATAAATATATACAGACTAAATAAATATAAAAAATTTCATATTACAAAAAGATTTCATATTTTTATAATACTTGTGAAAATGGGAGCGAAAGTGCATAATGCATATACATAAATTAAAATATACATTAATTATTTAAATATAACTTCTATTTTAAACTACTCATATGATACTACATAGTTACTTAGTCTAACTCACCACATTCTGCAATGACAATTTTTTTAGATGGTGTTCCATTTTTGGAACCTAACTTTTCCATTTTCTTAACAACATCCATTCCATCTACTACTGAACCAAAGACAACATGTTTTCTATCCAGCCAAGGTGTAGCAACAGTTGTAATAAAAAACTGAGAGCCATTTGTATTAGGTCCAGCATTAGCCATTGATAGTACACCAGGACCAGTGTGCTTCAGTTTAAAGTTTTCATCCATGAAGGTACGACCATAAATTGACTTTCCTCCAGTTCCATTGTGATTAGTAAAATCACCTCCTTGACACATAAAGTTAGGAATTATTCTATGAAATGAGGAACCTTTGTAGCCAAATCCTTTTTCACCCGTGCATAAAGCCCTAAAATTTTCAGTAGTTTTAGGAACTTCATCAGTATTTAGTTTCATAACTATGCGACCAAGAGGTTCTCCGTCCGCAGTTACATCAAAATAAACTCTTTTTTCTGATTGTGTTGAAGCAAATCGTAATGCAGCAGCTGAATATATTGTCCCATTTATAAGGGTACGACGTAGAATTGTGGGAACAGCCATTAAAGTATTGAAGTTTGAAGCTTTGAAGTAAACTGAAATTATATAATATACATTTAAAACCATCATAGTACATAAAAAGGCGAAATTAAGAAATTGTTACATTGTTAATGAAAGAGAAAATACATATTCATATAACATACCAATCGTATTTGAAGTTACTGTAAATCAACAAACGTAACAATGTTTTAAAAATGTAATGAAGTACCAAGCATACAACTTTTTAATGTTGTACCACCAAGAAAGAGGTTATGCAGCGGACCCATAGATAAATAAATATGTAGAGCGGACCACAGCGGACAGCACCCCCCCTACCCCAGCCTACCAATTTTGAGTATAAATATAAAAAAAAATATTGAGAGACGTATTTAAAATAGCACATCTCAAAAATATTAATTATTTAAACTGCACCCATGTAGTTTAGGAATAAAAAATAGTTAAAGATCGCTCACCTTATAACGTCAATATTACTTCAAATAATTAAAATTGTGTACTTTTTGCAATATAAAAAAACTGCACCTTTCTTGAATATAATTGCACCATCGTTAAAAATGCATAAAATGCAATGATAAGCACATAAAGTTAAAAAACCCGATTTGTTACGTGTCGATTGCACCACCACCCTACCTCGGCCTACGAATTTAGAGTATATATAAAATAAAAAATACTGACAGAAGTATTTTAAAAAGCACATCTCAAAAATAATTATTATTTAAATTGCACCTTTGTAGTTTATAAATAAAAAAATAGGTAAATAACGTTCACCTTATAATTTCGATATGTAATAGATACCTACTATTTACTTTATATTATAAGTCCTGTATACTTTATATTGTTTATTTACTAAATTACTTTCTTAGAAGCCAAACTAATGTTATGTCATAGGATACTATTTACTTTATGTTATAAGACCTGTATACTTTATAAATCATATTGTTTACTTCATTAGAAGCCACACTGTACTTTATATAACATGAAAAATCTGCACCCTGCTTGAATATAACTGCACCATTGTTAAAAACGCATAAAATGCAATATTAAGTGCAAAAGTTAATAAAAAAAAACAAGAGTAAAATAGTACACGCACACATCGCTGCGCTATGGATGGGTAGGTATACATAACGCAGCGATGTGTGCATGAGCTCTAACCGACGGGTTCACCGACAGGTTCACAGACGCTCCGTCTGGGTACAAACCGGTTTGCGCCGCGCCGGCTCAGTCAGTCTGTGCAGGGTATGAACGAAAGGGCTGTTGGTCGGTCGTATTTAAATAAATAGATTAACAATATTTCGTGACTTTATAGATCAATTAATTTATTATTTTTTTACAGTTACAGTTAAGTTTAGAGAGTTTGTGTTATAAAATAAGACAATATAGGTTTATTTAAGTAAATAATTAGTGTTCTGTATAAGCAAGATCTTTACCTATTTCTTAAAGTGAATATTTCTTTAGAATCATTGTGATTTGGAACTCGATAAAAAGAAAAAGCGGCACTAAAACGTGACAAACATATACATCTATATGATTTAGTCTACGAGAGAATGAGATAGAATACAGTGTAGTAAGCGAAAATAACCTAATGGCAGGGTGCGGACTGCGAATTCAAAAGGTTGTGGGTTGTAATCCGCCATTCGACAACTGTGATGAACCGCTCCTAACACAAGCATTTTTACCTTACAGTGGTTAAAGGGAATATAAGTAATGTCAATAGCATTGATAGTATTTAAAAAAAAAGGATTTTTAAAATTCGTCTGTCAGATTTTTATATATATATACTCCAAATTCACTTTAGCTGATATCTATAAACAAAAGGTAAAGGTCTTCACACTTGCTGACCATCTGTGTGGATGTTGAATGTTGTGAAAGAAAGAAATCTTTGTGTCTTTGGCGGCCGACTCCGGTCGCAATATTTGCATGGGATTTCTAGGAATTTGTTACAAATGATTCATTAAAAACAGTCGCTACACCCGAACTCGGTGTTACATCCAAAGTCGCTATAGCCACATGAATTTTGTACTAAAATATGCTTTAAATTCAAGGGAATTAGATTTAACGTCGCTATAGGTAAATAATCGCTACAACCAAGGTCGTAATAAATGAAATCCACTGTACTTCTAAGTAAATGAATCTAACTTTGTATGAAGTAGGTATTTCTCTGTCTACTGTCTCTGTCGGTTGGTCGCTCTCGGTAAGAGAGTAATTCACAGAACATATATAACCCATAAGGGGGAGTAATTGTGTTCTGTGGTTGGATGTTTAAAAATAAAGCGATAAAAAGATGTCGCTGTTTCTTTCCTTTGCGTTGCTTCAGATTGCCATTTTAAAAATTAGAACAAATATACATTGGTGTAAAGTTACATATCTACGGTTTCCAAACCTCGATAGAATTTAAGAAAAATGTATAAAATGTGTTTTAATATTTATACAATTTTATCAAAATATTCTTAGCACCCCCTGCCCCGCCGTTACCATGGTCACCACCGAAGCCAGGAATAGCGGGGCCGCCGGGACTGGGGCCGTTCTTTGTGTCGTCACTCATGGGGTATATTGCCATAGTTGCCACGCTTGGCGAGCGGGTTGGCAACCGCAGTTTTTATTGTTTTTGCTGTTATCAGAAAGATGCTGCTGCCCATCCTCTGCCTCAGTTTCCTCTGTCGCCTCTTACGACACCCACGGGAAGATATGGGGTGAGTGGTATTCTTACCCGCCACTACACGGGGAGGTTCGGTTGCCACCTACGACAACTCGACCTGGCAACTTATAACGCACGTACCCTGAGGACTGACGAGAAGATCCTGGAGCTGGAAGAGAGATAGACAAGTTACGCTGGAATATTATAGGATTATCCGAGGTCCGAAGAGAGGGGAGGACACGG
Source organism: Parnassius orleans (assembly GCA_029286625.1). NCBI lineage: Eukaryota > Metazoa > Arthropoda > Insecta > Lepidoptera > Papilionidae > Parnassius > Parnassius orleans. The sequence continues at coordinate 1,332,122 of JAGSMP010000074.1, forward strand.
TAATCCTCGAATCCGGCAACTTGTTCTATCACCGGGAAGGCGACCATCTGTCCCAAGGAGGTGTCGGATTTATCGTCAACAAGTCTCTCGTTAACAACGTTGTAAAGATTGGGGTGTGTCGACGAGGGTTGCGTACCTTATACTCAGAATCACCAAACGGTATTCGCTGAAGGTCATACAGGTTTACACCAACCTCGGCACACCCGATGAGGAGGTGGAGGAAATGTATGAGATATCTCTAGAGCCATGCATTCCTCCAAAACCCACTATACGGTGTTAATGGGAGACTTCAACGCAAAACTAGGCACAAGAGAGTACGGTGAGCTGAAAGTAGGGAAATTCGGGTAGGGCAACGGAACCCAAGGGCCAGCAGCTGGCCGACTTCATGGAGAGAGGACTTTTATGATGAACTCTTTCTTCCAGAAGCGGCCCCACAGAAGTGGACCTGGTCGAGCCCCGACGGTTCGACAAAAATGAGATTGACATCATTATGACGACCAGGCGACAATTGTTCAGTGCTGTCTCAGTGATCGCGAGGGTGAAAACCGGCAGCGATCACCGAATGGTGAGGGCACACTGAACCTAAACGTAAAGTTGGAGGTCACGTCTAATGAAGTCAACGCTCCGTCCCCCTCGTGCTCTAATCCAAAGTCCCGAAACCTTTCAGCTCGAACTACGAAACCGTTTTCAGTGCCTAGAAGATTGCAATGCAGTGGACGATATGAATGACAAGCTCGTGGAAACTGTCCATGCGGTCGGAGCTAAGTTTTGCAAGACCCGCCGCAGAAGAACACAAAACTCTCCGATCACTCTTAATCTCATGGCTGTTAGACGGGATATGAAGCTGCAGTCTTCAGTAGATATGACAGAATACAGGCAACTGAACAGACAGATCTCCAAATGCATGCGGCGGGACTTGCGCAACTTCAATACAGCTCGTATTGAAGAAGCGATCGAGCGGAACCAGGGCTCCAAAGTCTTTGCTAGAGATCTGTCTGCCAGAAAGACCAACTGTCGAAGCTGAAGACCGAGTGTGGCAGCGTCGTTTCGGGACACCTGAGATTTTGAGTGAGATTGAGAGGTTCTATGGGCAGCTGTACACATCATCGTTGGAGCCACACGCAAGTGTAGTAACGATCCAAGAGCGAGTCTTATCCGACACTATTCCGATGATATCCCGGACGTCAGTCTGAGCGAGATTGAATGGCTCTCCATCACCTTAAAACAGCAAGGCCCCAGGCGAGGATGGAATTACAGCGGAGCTTCTGAAAGCGGGTGGAAAACCGGTACTTGAAGTCCTTCAGAAGCTCTTTAATTCCGTCCATGGTGGCATTACACCGGAGGCGTGGAGCAGAAGTGGGGTGGTCTTGTTCTTCAAGAAAGGCGACAACGCTCTTGAAGAACTACAGACCGATTTCTCTTCTCAGCCGCGTCTACGTGCTGTTTTCGAGTCATTACGAATCGTCTCGCGCAGACTCGACGACTTCCAGCCTCCAAATAAGCCGGTTTTCGAAACGCGCCAGACCACATACATACCTTCGGCAAATTGTACAGAAGTCCGAGGACAATTTGCCACTATGTCTGGCGTATGTGGACTATGAAAGCCTTTGATTCCATTGAAATTTGGGCGGTGCTGCAGTCCTTCAGCGGTGCCAAGTGTTTGTACAGTAGGGCTACGATGGCTATCCGAGTACAGAACAGGAGTACGAAACCTATCCAACTGCAGAGGTGTAAGACAGGGTGACGTTATATCCCCGAAACTCTTCACCGCTGCATTGGAGGACGTTTTCAAGCTTCTGGACTGGAAAGGATACGGTATTAACATCAATGGCGAGTACATCACTCACCTTCGATTTGCCGACGATATAGTCCCCTGTAGCAGAATCGCTGGAGGACTAAGCACTATGCTCAATGACCTCAATAGTGCCTCCCAACGGATAGGTCTTAAGATGAACATGGACAAAACAAAGATCATGTTTAATGTCCATGTCACACCTATGCCGGTAGTTGTTGGGAGCACTAAGCTCGAGTTGTTGACGAGTATGTTTACCTGGGACAAATAGTCCGACTAGGTAAGTCCAACTTCGACCGAGAGGTCAATCGACGGATTCAACTCGGCTGGGCAGCGTTCGGGAAATTACGGCACATCTTCTCGTCAGGTATGCCTCAAAACTTGAAAACGAGGCTGTACAACCAGTGCGTGTTGCCAGTGATGACATACGGAACTGAGACTTGGTCCTTCACTGCTGGCCGGATGAGGAAGCTCAAGGTCGCTCAGCGAGCTATGGAGAGGGCTATGCTCGGGTCTCACTGCGTGATAAACTCGAAATGAGGTTATCCGCAGTAGAACCAACGTGACCGACATAGCCCAACGGATTAGTAAGCTGAAGTGGCAATGGGCCGGCCATATAGCTCGAAGAACCGACAACCGATGGGGAAAAAAGGTTCTCGAGTGGCGGCCTCGTACCGGCGGAAGAGTGTAGGGCGTCCCCACTAGATGGAGTGACGACCTGGTAAGACATGCAGAAGTCGATGGATGCAGGTGGCTCAGGACCGTGCTTTGTGGCATTTTGGGGAGGCCTATGTTCAGCAGTGGACTTGTGAAGGGCTGTAATGATAATGATGATGATCAAAAATATTTGTTTACTTAAAAATAATTTAATAATTTATTAATTTGTATTACATTATAAAGAAAAACTTTATAAAATGTTAAATAGTTTAAAAAAATATAATAGATGTGATAAAATAAAAATATTTAGCATTAATTATACTATTACTTAACCTGTACTTACATGATGTTTGAATAATTATTTAAAAAAAACTATAAACATAAAATTTTCATGATTTTTGAAAATAAAAATGCTTATAATATGTATAGTTTTATTTCATACAATTACAAATTCAATACACTATTTACAATTTTCAGAAAAAGTCTTATATTACAGGAGTCGAAGGAAGGGTAATAACACACTTGATTACTTGTTGTTTGCTTTACTAGTTCACAACATGTATAGTCAGTGAATAATTATTGCAATAGTTTTTATAATATCGCACAATAGTGGTAGCCTATCCCTACTTACCTATCAAAACTGAACTTAGCAACAGTTCGAATGCGTAAGAATTATACAATCCAAATACTTTTATAATATGAAAATAAGTAAAACACTGTTATAAATATTAACTGATGAGTGAATTAATTATAAATGCTTAAAAGATGAAATTACAATAATATTATTTGCAAATATCTCAAAATTTAAATTAGAAATAAACTGAGAAACTTATCTATGATAATTATTATGACAATACAATGACTTAATCTATTTTATATTTGATCATTAAAAAATAATAATATAAAACAAAAACGATAAATTAACAATTATTACTGTGCCGGACGGGCGAAACTCGCTCACGTCCTACACCTATAGGTTCCAGAGGATACTTCTACTGCCGTCTTTGTGGGTGCAGCTGGGGTACTGTGGACTGAGGTTAAATCAAAATGCACGAAATAGAATACAAATAGCAAGGCAGTGGCCAGTGGTTCGACTGCTCAACTGTTCGGCGGAAATCTTCTAACTATTGGTAATTGACCCGCCCATTAAGTAGTAGTAGTAATTGAAGAGAGTCCATGAAAACGTTGACAAAATTTTGTAAGATCCACATTTATTGGGTCACAACTTGAATTTCGAACATTCTTCGAAATTTGTATATTTGCTTCACAATTCTTGTCTTCTGTTTCTTTCATTGGAATATTTATCTGTACTGCTGCAGTGCTTATGCCGTCATGATAGTCAAGATTACAAAAAAATATGTTAAATCGTCGTTCGTTTCGTCTATAACTATCTCTGTTTGACAACTTTTGCTTCGTTGTACAGGTTTAAGAATAACACTTTCAACATCGACATCAATTTGATTCTGTTCCACAGATTTGGCATGTACATCATCACCTTGCTCCATTACTGCATTAATTGTATTGGTGGTGGTTATTAAATTATTACTTTACTTACTCACAAGAGGTTTACTAATACTGGGAACTTTTAACAAAACACGATTTTTGACTTGCTGGAAATGTTCCAAGGATTGTATATATTTTTTTAAATATCTTCGCTTCCAGGAAAAATCGAGTCCAATCTTTCCTTATTGATAAAATGATAACTACAAATTCTCGTATTTTTATTTGGTGCCCAGTCTTTTGGATTTTCTCTGAAACCAAAAAAATTATGGGTTAAGTTTTTATTATTAAATAAATATCATAAATATTGAGAACTTTGTTATCAAAATGATAGTTTTTTACATGCCTCGAGTTTAATCTGATTTATTTATAGGACTTACACATAATTTTTTACTGCTTTTATCCACTGTTTACGTTTTGCTATTTTCCATGCAACTCCAAACATGCTCTCTGGGAATTTATAAAATTTCACTTTCACATCAATTCCACTTTTTGACGTGATGTATTATTACAGCTACGGATACAGCAATTTTTTCTTGAAGTTGACATTATTAAAATAATATCAATATATTTTATTAATAATTATTAAAAAATAAATCACGTGTTACAATGTAATAAACGATCCCAACTGGTTAAGATGTTTGTCACCAGTGGGCGCTAAAGTCTAGACGCACGGTCCCCACTATCTTTTTATTTATCTATGATGTAAGATAGTAACTAGTTTGCTATATGCTTAAAGAACAAGCATCCAAGCCAAAAATCTTAATAACTATCTAGCTATCTGTGTATATCTAGCTTGCTACCCCCGTAGACAGAGAATAGAGATCTATATTTGTCTGTCTACGCTTCCTTATAATATATAATGTACTCGCATGTACTCTGTGCCATAGATAATGCTTGCTACCAAACCAAAGAGTATAGTAACGTATGCTACATATTTATGATAGTCACGGCATTGACAGCTAGAACATTTTTAATAACTTACGAGTTTGACTTTGAGGGCGCTCTTAAATCGACACTTGGTGGCGCCACTGACTTCCTATTTATACAAATGTCATAGTCATGGGTATGCAACTTAGAACATTATTTTTAGAACAAAATGATATATTTTTTGTGCTTCCATCTATATTCCGGGACACTAGGCTAGATTTAATTTTAATCTCACTAGAGGGCACGCTTATACATTAAGTCTATGCATACGCAATAATCCATGCGCACTACGCAGTTAGTGGCGGTTAGTTAGTTACTAGTAGCAACTATTATTTATTTTGTGCTGATAGTTAACCTTAAAATGATATTAATATTTATTGAACATTATTCCGATTTCTCGCACGTTTTATGTGTTATGTGTTTTCTTTCATAATAATTAATATTTTGCGGCCCCGATTTGTTTTTGTTTATTCGATTTGCGCAAAACTGTGAGTGTAACGAAACCAATGTGTTTTAAATGTGATCAATTTGGTAAGTACTTATAAAGTATTCGCATAATTTTACGGTTTTATTCACTTGAAAACAGCCACAATCTAAAAAATCGAAGGTTCAAGGCATGGGCTGTAATAATTAAAAGTCCACTGCTAGATTGTCTTATAGGTTATAAGTACTATTTGGCATAGCTGCCACGATTAGCAAGCGGGTTGTTGCTCATCTCCTGTTTCAGGTTCTCTCCAGTAATTGTTCCAGTTATTATGACACTAGATAGTACTAAACTTATTGCATGATAATTTATATTATATTCTTTTATATTTTATCTTCCCATCAGCCCACATCTCTGTAACCTATTCTTGGTCTGTATATATACTTGGTTGGTGGTTTTAATATAATCTATCAGGAAAGATATTCTTTCTGGCATTTACCATAGTAGTCTGAATTCTGGACTAAGTTTGTCTTCAATTTTATTTAAAAAAAAAACAGCATCACATTTGTTACAACTTTGATAATTAACAAATGTGATAGGCTAAATATAATAACTTTTTTTTGAGTTTATTTTTAAAAACGTTACCCCCACACTAGGATTTTCTCCTGTATAGTGGAGGCAGTTTACAAACATAAATTGCACAAAGACAAACATCCAGACCCAGAACAATTATTTGCAGGCCATACAAATACTTGTTCCGTGTGGGATTCGAACTCAGGCCCCCAGCGCAGCAACTCATTGCTGCCACTGCGCCACAGAGCCGTCATACAATACAATAACACAATACAATAACTAATCATTCAATAATGCAAAGTACAAATTCAACTGAATAGTGATATGGACCAGCATTATCAATTCTAAGGTATGGGTTCTACCTCATAAATCTGTTCCAGTGTGGCACGGAGGCAAACTTTTAATAATATTATGCATGTTAGTTGGTGTATCCTTAGAATAGAATAGAATATTTTTGTTTAATACAAATTATTACGTAATACTTATTAAATTTAAGAAATAATATACAATTATTTATATCAATTATAATAAAACATCATAGTAGGGATCACCTCATTTCCAGAGATTTTTAAATAGAATAAGGGTGACATGCGAGCACACAGCCTACCTAATGGTAAATGAGTACTGTAGCCCATAGGCATCTACATCTATCCTCAATTAAGAATCTAAATGCAGATGCATTGTCTCCTGAGGACTAAGATGGAATACCTTGTATCCAGTAAAAGAGCATTTGGTCTTCTACACTTACTGTATAAAATACAGCAGCATTAAGCTTCTCACTTATCTAAGTGAGAGTGAGGCCCTCCCCGGTCGAGCCGACCCATGACATTCCAATACAATCTGGTCTATGCTGTCATCATTTCATCTGGTCTCTTTATGCATACCTGATTGTCATATTTTTTTCAGGTACAATTATTAAAAGATGAATGTAAAAAAAGAAAAATGTAAAAATAAACAAAATAATGATTTTAAAAATTCCAAAATGAAGGTGAAACATGCAGCTCAAGTTTTTAGTCAACGAGTATAAGGAGCTCTACAATTTGTGCAAGTAGGTATATATACTTTGTTAAACAATATTCAGATGTTTGAATTAAATGAAATAGAAATTCCGAAAGAAGAGGAAAGAGATAGAGAGATAAGTATAGATGAATTAATGGAAGCAGGTAAGGCAGCCGGATATGATAGAGTATCACTCGAAATGCTAAGGGCTGGAGAGGGAATGGTGGCAGACCTGCTGTACACCTTGTTTAATTTGTGTTGGGAACTTAAGCAGGAACTGGGAGACTGGTAAAGCCATGATAATCCCAATATATAAGGAAAAGGATCGCAGCAGGACTGTAAAACTGCCATGGTATCAGCCTTCTTAGCATTGTAGGAAAACTGTATGCTAAGGTACCAATTGAAAGAGTTATGAAAGATACTGATGGAAAAGGTATTTGGGCGTTTGTGGACTTGGAAAAGGTTCATGACAGAGTGGACAGGGATGTGTTATGGCAAACACTGAACTCATTTGGGTTGAGCGCTGGTTGATACAGGCATTGAAGGTATATTTCTATATATATCTGTATAGGGATTCCAGTGCTTGTATCAGTATCAACGGGGCCTACTCGACTGGTTTGGCATCCATAAGGTGTCGGACGGGCCTGTGGCTTCCCGTGGCTGTTCAACCTATTTATGGACAGTTGTTTGCAAAATTGAAAGTTGAAAAATGTGGGTTAAGAATGGGTGAGCTAACCGTCAAATGCCTTTTGTACGCCGATGATCAAGTCATAATTGCGTCGTCGGCCGAGTTGCAATGATGGTTACATTAATGAACAGGTCATTAAAAGAAAGGGGAATGAAAGTTAACGCAAGTAAGACGAAAGTTACTGTTTTGAAGGAGAAGAAAGTAATACGATATGTGAAATAAGAATAGAAGGGGAATTGGTCGAGCAAGTAGATGAGTTTGTGTATTTGGGATGTGGATTTAGCAGGGATGATAGATATGAATAAGGATATAGAACGACGAGTGAACGCAGGAAATAGAGTAAATGGGGCTCTACGCTCTATTGTGGAAAGTCAGAATGTGTCCAAAAAAGCATGTATGGCAATTCACAATGCTGTGTTAGTCCCTACTTTAATGTATGGTACTGAAAGTTGGGTGTGGCAGAAGAAGCACGAGAGTAGAATAAATGCATATAGAAATGCGGTCATTAAGGAGTATGTTAGGCTGAATCTGAATGACACAGAGAGAAATTGTGTAATAAGAGAAGAGTGTGGTTTGCAAGATGATGTTGTGATCAAAATTATATGAAGTTGACGCCTCCTCTGTGTTTGTATATTATGTAGTCATGAATTGACGGACCAAATCACACGAATTGTAACCTTCGGGGGAAAATAAGATTTTACTGGTATCCCAACCTATATCAGCTCCCACTGGCAACACTAACTAATGTCATTGTGAATTTATATTATTGTTTGTTTATTTTATACTATTTCAAATGCGAACGCTAATATTAATCTTACATAATAATGTTCTATTACAAAAATGGCAAAAGTTTTTGAATGTATTAGTTTGTTGACTTTCTAAAATGTTCAATTTTTAGGACGAGAAGGAATGAATGGTGCTATGTATAGTAGAAATTAATGTATTTCTTATTAAAATACTTTACCTATCTAGCTGTCTGACTTATTGCAGGAATATTATACGCTATTTTGCAAATTAACAACTAATTTACTGAATTTCATACAGTTTTAGTGACATACATGTGATATTGTGAGGTAACTGTTAATATATGTACTCATATTTTTTCAATAGAATGGTATAACTAGCAAAGATTGTTTTGTTTTGGTGAAATTCAGCTGTGTAACCAAATTGTATTTCAGTTTTGATTGTATTCTAGTAGATTTTTTCATCCTATAAACACCAGAAAAGAACCCAAATCATAATAGGAAGAACAATAAGTAAATTTCTTACTTTTATGGTAGCACCCACCCCAATTTTTAGACAATAGACATACTAATTGTATATAGTGATAAGGACTTAATGACTATTTTCATGCTTTACATACATAAATACCTTCCTCACAGTACTGCCGCAACAGGTAAGTTTTGATGTAACCTATGGACAGTCCTCAAATGAGATGTTACATAACAGTTGTTTATCAGGGTAAGAATTTTAATAAGTCGGTACTTTTTTTAACAAGGTAGTATCAGGCTTATGAAGATTAGAAGGTCCTTCTTCTTTATTCTGTGTTTTAAGATTGTGGAGAACAATGCATAAAGTTTAGGATGGTCCATGAATTTTATGCATCTATATTTTTCTAATAGCAAATGCTTCATACTTTAGTTTATCTATTAACTTTAGATAACAAACTTAGAGACAATTTTCCTGTAGGTTTAGGAATTTAATTCCCATTTTATTTCCTCATGAATTTTTCTTGATTTTTTGCATACGAGAGAATTACCTTGAGATTTTATTTATAAGGTAAAAAATACATATATTTTACAAGATTAATTTTACAAGCTATGTCACTTGATGTGGTTATTACACGCATATGGTTTATGTATGATATAGCTGTAGTGTTATAACTAATTACAGCTGTGGGGATTTTAGCAAAACATTATAATTCAAAGTAAAGATTAAAGTAGTACCCGCTATCTTGTATTTAATATTTTATTGCTTCTTTATTACTTTAACGGTACTCATAACATTTTATTTCTTTGCAGAAAGAAGTTACTGCCACAAGAATGTGAAGATGCGGCAGATATACTTCTCCTGTTTGATCAATTGTTTGATTATTTTAATGGAGGTTCCTATAACAAAACGTACAAGATCTATAAAAATGTGTAAAACAAATTCAAGATTACGGCACTATGGACTTATAAAAGTAGATAACTAATCGCAAGATATTTTATGATACCTTAATTTTGATGTTATGGAAAAATTTTGCTTTTACAGATAACCATTTCTATTTTGGTATTTTAAAATAATAATTTAGCCTTGATTTCAGGTTATTAAAACATTTTTAAATTATTTCTAAATTATTTTCTTTTAATAGTGCAAATAGTTAGAATACCTCTAATAATTTATCAAGGTACATAATTTGTCATTATTGTGTTTTATTTTATCATTATTGATTCTAATATGTCTGCCTATTAATATTTTATTCATATTATTGCATCAGCTCTTAGGCCATCTTTGAGGGTCTGAACTATGTACAATTATTTTGATCAACAAATTGATGATAAGGGTCCATACTATTTCATGTTTGTCATGTTAAGAATTAAAATTTGATATTTATTAACAATTTAATGATTTGAAATATCCCATTTTGGGGGAATCATTGGTTAAATGTTTTAATTATTTTGTTATATCTTCAATACATTATGTAAAGTTTTTGAAAATCTCAAAAGTGTTTTCTTGAAAAATTACAAAGTTTATGTATTTGCTTGGGGTGAGAGGATTACTCATTGTAATAGATAAAACTCTTCCACGGCATATATGTGTTGAATTATGTTTTAGAAACTTTTATAAAACTTACATTGCAGAAATTAAAGAAAATCAAACCAAATTGACTAACTTCAGTAAGTCAGTAATATCTTCAGTATCTGTGCTCTAGGGGTATTAACAATGTTTTGAAAATAAAATCAAAACAAAGTTGTTATAGACAAGTATTTATTTAACATTAATCATTAATATGTTTCAGTTGTAAAGACTTACTTGCACAAAATCTAAGAACACCTGATACACGTTGGTTAAAATTTGTGCGTAACTCTTTATTTTAGGTATTTTATCATGTAGCACCATAGGTTTCTGTCAGCTTACATATCCATCATTCAGTAGTTCATTTACTCCCGCATCAATATCTAAGAGTAATTATAAATGCTCCCATTTAGCTGTCTACTATGTCATGCTGTGTAAATCTTAATTCTTTTGAAATAAAATTTCCCCTTTCAATAACTAGGATCAAATAAAGAGAATTGCTTATTATTTTAAATTACAAAAGCATTATTGCTGCCTTTGTCTTATTAACTTAATTATTGCTTACTTTGGTGTTAATTGTAAATTGATCATAGACACCATTTAATCATAACAAATTGATAGCTTATTATGAGCTTTCACCTATATCATTAAACCAAAACATGTTCATCGTCATATTTTCACTCTTAACATCCCCAGTCTTAAAATTGTAATGTAGTGAGGGGAGCACTAGCATCTCATCAAACATTAAACACAAGCACTCCGCTATGCTCACGCTTTGTTTTTTCATTTACTTAAATATAATTTGGTTTATATCTGGTTTAATTAGTATTTATTTAAGGATGTCCATCTTGAGGACAAAGTGGACAGTTTCCTTAAGAATCTATATCTTTTAAGGCTTACATATTGAAAATGCCAACAATTTGTCTTTAAAATTGTATGATCTTCCACAACATTTATGTTATACTGTACTTACTAAACCATTAAGTAAGTAATTAACTGCATATTCAGGAATATGTGGGTGTGCATAGTCAAAGGTATCAAAGTTTTATTAAATATTTTTTTCTTGGTATTCTTTTTGATGCTTCATGTAGTCTCTTTCCACAATTTTTAGATTGATAATAATTTCACAAATTGTTTGTAAAGTTGTATTATGTAAGTACGTTATAATATATAAAATGCTTATTTTGTAAAAAAAATATTATACAGATCACACATATAAACAATGATATAGTGGGCATAACAAAGTCACTTTTGTAAATTGTTTGTATTTTTAAAAGTATACTTATTACACACATATTTAAAAAAAATGTTATGTAACTAAAATATGATAACGTTATCAAGTACATATTTTAAAGATTAATAATGCTGCTCAAAATGTATCTTTTATTTTATTTTAATTTAAAGATGCACCACTATAAACCATTATTTGATACTAATTCATGAAATTTTGGAAGAGGAGCAAAACTTTGAGTGGATTCAAATACCAATGTAGAGCACATTGGTATTTGAATAATTATTATATATTAAATAGGAAGGAGTTGAGTCTTGTGGATACCACTGTTTTCCTTGGTATTACTATAATACTATTGGGGTCATGCGACTGACATTGAAGTTGTATTTGTTTTGCGATAGCGAGCCGCACAGGCGATTTATAACTTAAATTGTAAGGAGTACCTTCGAAAAAAATTTAAATAAATATACATATTAACTGTGGCATCACAATATCTTTATAAAAATGTGATGTATGTACATTAAAACATAAAGCTTTATAAGAATAAAGATGTTCATACTTTAAACACTAGAAAAACATAAGCTTGTAATACCAGTTACTAGACTCAACAGAATTGGTAATTAATTTATGGGGCAATGTATACGCTTACAACAAAATCCCAGAAAATGTACAAAATTTGTCAATAAACAAGTTCAAATGTTTGATTAAAGGAAAATGTACAAAAAGTGTTATTATAATGTCAAATAATACATCAATGAAAATAACCCATGGAATGAGGTGATCGCCACCATGCTGGTACTATTAAAATTTATTTAAAGTGTACAAAGAAAATTATTGTAAAGTGAAATGTTTAAAGAAAGTCCGCTGGTTCTTCCCAGGACAAGTATTTTCGAACCAGTGGTAAATAAAAATTACTCCATAAGTATTATGTAATAATCTATGTTGAATAAAATTATTCTATTCTATTCGTTGTAATATAAGATATTTACTAACCAGTAGGGACATTGTATAAAGAAGTTAATTTATATTGTGCAAATATTGTTAAATTTAACACATCTAATGTTAATCAATAACTAAGCAAAGAATTTTAAACAATAAACGTTTAAAAATAACCGGTTTTTATTTTTTGTAATAGGAACTAAGAATTAGGACAAGAAACATAAATAATTGTTAATTACATTGCATCACTTGTGCATAAGTGCTGCAATGTAATTAATGGTTGTATATAAATAAAATTTGTTAGTGCAAATAAAGGGCGAGCTTAAAGCACTTTTAATTTAGCGCCATCTGTTAACCAAGACAGCGCAATAACGAAAATTAAATTTGAGTTGCCCATCTATCTCTAGTATATATACAGTAATCTATGGTCATAGTTAAATGTTGACACTTGAAAGCAAACTTTATAATTTGTGATGATAGTTATAATGGTTATAATTATTAATTATTAAAGTAATTAATTTATTATTGAATTTGAATTGAATTAAACTGAGTACCAACAATGCAGTGTATTAAATCTATACTTTCAAATATGCGGTACATGCATGTTTCTTCAATTATTCAACAACGTGTAAATAAAAAACAGTGCATATTGCCTATAAGATCTTATGTATCTCAAGATGATAACGAATCTGGTGATTACTTTATAGATTATTCCGCTAGTGTAGTATTATCGATCTATAAAACCTTAGCATATTATAACATAGCTGTAAGTCAATAACTTATTACATAAATGTCCACAGAAACTTTAGTCTCGGGTCTACTACAATGGCATTCTATGAACGTATTAGGCACAAAAAAATCACCGCAGTCACCACTACGCCTACTAAAACTTATCAACAATATATCATAACCTCAGTTCAGTGAACATATCATCTCCATTCTATATGTTGTATACAACTATGATGCCCATTGTTTCGATTGTAGCTTATTTTATTCGGCAAGACGTGTCAGAAGCTATAGTGATGTTGCTGTAAACATTATTCATATTTAAATATCTTTATCTATTAGAGCCGTGGTAGCTCAGGAGCTAAGCACTCGCTGTAAATCTTACAGTATGCAAGCAACTCGGGTTTGATTCACAACATGCTCGGCGGTGAAGAAAAACATCGTGAGGAAACCTGCATGTATAAGAAATAAGAGAAAAAAAATGTTTTGAAGTCATGTGAACTTCGCCAACATGCATTGGGGCAGCGAATCGGACATTTCCTTGCCCTAAAACCCTTTCAGAAATGAGAGGAGGCCTGTGCCCAGCAGTGGGATGCATGCAGTCTTAACTTTAACTCTTTTTTACTGTAAATTTTACTGAATGATGAGATTTAGTGATGATTGCTATTATTTTGGACAACGGCATTTGTTAATGTCACATACCGAGCATGAAGTGTACTGATACCTGCCAAATATCCTTGTGAAAGCTCTATCGGCCCGGATATGTTATATTATGATGTTGGTTAATGATGCAATGGGATAGTCGAGTGGGCATTATAAATATTAATTTATTAACTAAGAATATTTTTTTGCATGTGCTATGATGGTTATGATAATAGTATGGAATGTTGTAGTGGGTAGAGACCTTCAAACATATATTGCAATTTGACTACCTTGTTAGCTTACTCTTGTAAACCCTAGATTGTAAGCACAACTGCTTATCATGTGGTCCGAAGTTCGAATCCCAGGTCAGGCCAAAATCAGTTGGGTTTTACTGTCAAGAAAATCTCAGTTGCAGCCCAAAATCAGGAAGTTGGTATTTTTTCACCCCTGTGCTTCGGAAAGCATTGGAATGTTACTGAAAACTGTAAATTATTATAAAATAAATTCTTGCAGAGTTTAATGCTAGTTCTTCGCAGGAGAGAGGTTTTTTCTGAACCAGGGGTAAAAACATAAATTACTATTAATAAGTATTCTTGTAATCTGTATTGAATGGTCAATACAGATTACAAGAATGACTGCCTCAATGGTCTAGTGATTGTAGTAGTGCGACTGCTGATCATGAGGTCCCGGGTTCGAATTCCGGGTCGGACCAAAAAAAAAAGATTTTCCGTCAAAAAATTCTCAGTTGCTGCCCGGAGTCAGGAAATTGGCAGTGTCTCACCCCCGTGCCTTGAAAGCACGTAGCCATTGGTCCTGCACCTGATCTCTCTAGTCGTGTCGGTTTACGTCCCATTAGATTATGAGAGTGAAGGAATACAGGTGCACCTGTGCTTGCGCATACACTTGGGCACTATAATCCTGTCCTGCGCCGATGGCTGGTCTTCGTTGAGGCTGGCCCGTGACCGAAATACAGCAAAATGGATGTCTGTGATCATTTCTTGTCACTCGCAGCAGCACTATACTGGTATTCTGCAAGAGGGTAGTCTTTTACTAGTCTAACCAACCCATTCATGCTGTATTTATTTTTTTATATTGACACCTTTGGAATGAGTTGGATGATGAATGATGGTTTATCATATGCTGCCATCATATAGTAACTTCCATCTAATTCAGTATAAAATAATAGTTGATATATATATACGTTATATATAATGATATATGTTTTCGTTTTCAGGGGTTATTGAGGAATTATGTAAAGGAGATAAAGATTTAGAAAAAAAATTAAAAATACTTATGTTAGAAGTTGAAGTAATGAGACAAGATGGCCGACAGGCCCCAAGTAATTTACAAAAAAGGCATTGGGAACATTTGTTGTCTCTTTCAAGTAGAAACCAAAGATCAAATTATTTACTTTATCTATGGAAAACAGAAAAATCAAAAGAAAATGAAAAAGTAATCTTTTACAATATTAATATCACACAATCAAACTAGCAATAATATCCGACATTATATATACTTACTATCCATAAACGTAAACAGCCTGTCAGCGGGAGGGGTAGGTAGAGACTACGGACTTTCATTTGGCACAATCCTGACACATCTCTCTCACCTCCTATACATCCATATACCTGCTTGGTCCATCCGTTTAATTTGGCCTATCTTCAATATATCGACAATTTGATTGATAAACTTTCGTCTGGTCTTCTTCGTAAATCTTCAACAATTATATTTAAAAAATATAGATATGTAAGAACAAGACATTTCATTTTTTGGTGTCATAAGAGGTGACTATGAGAAAGTTAAAGTTGTTACAACTTGATTTGCTTATATCTGCGTAATGAAATAAAATGATGTGTCTTACCTAGTTTGAAGATCACCTCCCGCTCTCCCTCAATTGCGTGCCCTATCACCCAACACCACTACACTAGGAAAGACATTCCACCCTGGATAATACGACACGTGTTTCGCCTCTACACGAGGCATCCTCAGGTGAAGTAGATTCTGCGGTGGCTGACTGCTGAGTAGCAGATAATATAATGGATTTCTGCAAAGTAACGCCTGATTCTATAAATTATTATGAGAAAGGCCAGAAAGACATGGCTTCAGATAGATTACTGTATAACTATCTTGTACATGCCACACTTGAAAACAAGAGTGTAACTGTACATTGTAACTTCTGGGAGTACTGTTATTGCATATCAGCCTGTGAAAGTGGGTGATTATAGAAAATCCTTCCTATAATTCGCCACAGAGATCATCTTCTCAATGACTAAAAGTCTACCATGCAGGAGTGCGCGAGTTTAAATCCTGCAATGTGGTCAAAACTTTTTGGTTTTTATTTATTTTCTTTAGTATTCTTGTCACACGGCCCCACAACTGAGCAAAAATAAATTATTATAGACTACATAGATGTTTTGTTTACGGAGTTACGTATATTTTTGACGCTATGTGTACTTTTTAACCGTGAAGTCAAAGCTTTGGTTGAAAAACGTTTGATTACAATATTTAAAAAAAAGCATTGTTTTATCGATAATTAAACAAATATGTTTAATACCTTTATGAATAATTAAAACAAAAAGGGAAAATAATTTTCAAGGATATGCCTCGGCGCTATTTCGAGAGGACCGAGACACATCCCAACTCGCTAGTGGTAAACGCAGCCACCTACGCTCCGACTCCGAACGTTGTGCAAACCCGACGACGGAATGTCGCCGGCCAGTCACACACAAACACTACACAATCACCTAGTGCTAAAAAACACTGTTAGGACAACAACGGATGGGACGCAGCGAGTCCGCAGACAGGCGCGTCGCACACCTCTCCACACCGTACACCCGCGTCCTTGGGCGGTTCTCACCGCCCAGAACATCGAACGATACGAGTTAGCCGTCAGAGCCGGGGCCCGTCACCCCCTGTTCGGACGGCCGTTAGATAACTCATCCATGTTATGTTAATGTGATCACAAAACTGAACACAATAAATCCCACTCCCAGATTATCTATTTTAGTGCAACGTAGCACTAAAATAACCCCCTTTTATAGCTCCTGAGTCCGATGAAGCTATAAGAGCCGCATAGGCTAACATCACAAACATCATCAGAAACCAGGGAAAATATTATTTGAAGTTATCTGGTTATCGGCTCTAACGATTAGGATGAATATTCATACTTAAATATGTATCATAATAACTTGTACTACTTGTGTATAATTTGTACTATTTACTTGTAGTAAAATGATACTTAAGTAAGTACGTTAGTTTTACTAGATAGGTGTAATCTGTGAAAAAAAAAATCTATTTTAATTGTGGCAAATCACGTGTCATTATAGCAATTAGCAAAATAATTTGTATTATGAAGGTTATAAAAATATAACATTGACTATGTATATACTTCACCCTCACTGGCCTCACTCGGTAGCTCAGTACTCGTTGACGTAAAACAAAAAGCTTTTGCATCTTTACTTGAGAAAAATAATTGAAAAATAAAAAAGCTGATTTTTTTTCCATATTACACAATACTTTTAGCATATTTAGAGATAATTTAAAGTTTTTACAAGTGGTCTCAATCATATGACTAGCACTTTTTTTTTTACAAATGCTTGCTTAAATATATTTTACATATATAATTTTATTTAAGACATAATCTTAACTTTTTTAAAGGCTAAGAAAGAAGCAAGAAGATTGGAAATGGAAGCCGCAAAAAATGAAGAAATTCCAAAAGAATATCCAGATGATTTATTATACGGAATAAAACACCAGTCTTTATTTTTACGTATCCGTGACCAGTCTATTAACAACTTTGATAATTATAGGTACGGTAGGTTCACACAAATAATCCTTTTTAACTCATATATTTCTTATAGGTACTTTATAACAATGACAAGACAAATTCTATTCAATACTAACTCTTACGCTCAGTAATTAAATAGTACAAAATGTCATTTAATTATTAAAATCATCATCATCATCACAGTATTTGCCAAACATTGTTCCAACTCGCATTGCACTTCTGCTAACTTTGAAATGATATATTATGGGTTAGACATGCTGCAGCTATTTTATGGCTCCAGCACGAATAGGTCGGTTCTACCGAGGTAGGAACACGCTCTCAAAAAATATCCGTTAATGCTCCTGTGGTTTGTAGAGTGAATGTAGAGAGCCGAAAACTGTGACAACGTATCTGCATTTTTCTTTTTAATTGAGGATAGATGTAGATGTCTATGGACTATCAACATACTATCAGGTGAACTGTGTGGTCCCTTGTCATCCTTATTCCATTAAAAATAAAAAACGGGGAAAACAATAACTTTCTTAATAATGCCAAAAGTTTGTCAGCAAAAATGGATAATTTGACCTAACTTTATAATATGAGTTTGTCTAGATAAAATCTTTGCATTCGCTTATGTTATAATGGAGTATACAAATGAGTTCGTATTGGAATTTATCAAAACTATCTAGAAAAAATCATAGAAACATTATGAAATAAAAATTAATAAAGAAACCAAAATCTATTGTGTGCACTTTAAGAACACTGATTCCCTCCTCCTGCTAAGACCTCTTAGCTGTGTTTCAAATAAAAGTAGGGTGGGTGTACCAGTTCCAAATCAGGTACCAGTGGTTGACCACTCATATGTTCAATTGAATAAATTAAGAAATGGCAGGCATTTTTTAAGAATTCAATAGCATATTCCAGCATAACTATGAACTATCGTCTCGTAGTTATATCGTAGTTCAGGAGTTACACGACCACTAACCGAGACACAAAAGTCCTGTTATTTGTTGTAAGATAAGAAACTAAAACTTATTTTTAAGAGAACAAGCAATATTTTTAATAAGTCTCTGCTTGATAGTTTATGCCATATGGCAAAGATACGATATTATATTATTCTAACATAATAATGATCATATTTACGAAGTTTACTTTAAAAAAGGTTTAAGATTTCTTTTTAAAAAAAGGCGCATTCGGTTCACAACAGCGTATAAAAGTGCACTGCTGAATATAGGCCTCCCCCCAGAGATCGCCTCATAGCGGTGATATTTGCCTTAGCTGACTCAGTTTTTGTTTTTATTCTGTATTGCTGGTCTAGTAGTATATTATAGAAGTCAGTTATGCACGGTCATTTTTGGGTCAAATTTATTCGCTCGGCAAGCTGATCGAGCAACATGGTGACGGCGTGTCAGTACAGCGCTTATATCTACTGCGGATATCTGACGATTTTCATAAGTATCTGACCTTTAGATTCCAATCCAGAGGTCGCTGGTTCAAATAAGACTCGAAAGACCATTTTGTTCGACGCTCAGATATTCATAAATAAAGAACTTTTCATAAGGTTTTATGAAGACGTACACGGCATAACAAAATAAAAACGGTAAGCCTTATGTCGCGTGCGTACGGAGGCGACCCGTTACAGCGGTACACCGGTATTTCCCGCAATCTTAAACTGTACGTTACCGCTAGGCGTGAACAACGACCTTGAGCTTTCTCATGCGGCCACTAGTGAAAGACCACGTCTGAGATCCATATGTCATCACTGGCAAGTGGCAACACGCACTGGTTGTACACTCTTTTCTTGTTTAAAAAGTAACTGACATAGCCCAACGGATCAGTAAGCTGAAGTTACTATAGGCCGACCAAACAGCTCGAAGAACCGATAAGGGATAGGGAAGAAAGGTTCCAAAGTGGTAATCTCGTACCAGTAAGCAAAGTGTAGTGCGACTCCCCTCTAGATGAAGTGATGACCTGTTTAGAGATGTCGGACGCCAATGGATGCAAGTGATACAGGATCGTGCTCTATGGTATTCCTTGACAGTAGACTGTGGATGATGTTGATGATAAAAGGCAGTTTGTGTTGTACTCATAGCTTGTTTTTATTTATTTATATCTATTTTCAGAGCACTCAAAGCAATAATGTTTGGACAATCTGTTGTTATAGACTGCTCATATGAACAACACATGGTATGGAGAGAAACTTTAAATGCTGCCAAACAAATGACGTTTGTTTTTGGAGACAATAGAATTCATAAGGACCCATTTAATATTCATATGTGCAATGTTAACCTAGAAGGCGAATTTATGAAACAGCTGCGAAAAAATATTCCATCAGTAGATGAGCCTTGGTTTCCGCTAAATATTCACACCAAAAGTTATTTAGACATATTTCCAAAGGAGAAATTAATATATCTAACGCCTCACTGCCGTGAAGAATTAACAAACTTTGACCATGACGCTATTTATATAATTGGATGTATGGTTGACAAGGTATGACGATTTCTAAGTTATATTTAATGCAATGTAATATGTAAGTATCGAAATATACAAATCAATTTCTTTTATTCTAGATAAACAATGAACCACTTTCACTAGCAAAAGCTAAACGGGATGGAATCAAAATGGCTAAATTACCTTTAGATCGTTATTTGGAGTGGGCACCTGGTTCAAAGAAAAACTTAAATATAAACCATATGGTTCCCATTCTTTTAGACTTAAAATTGACTGGTGATTGGGAATTTGCACTACAGCATATTCCAAGAAGAAAGCTAATGGAAACCAAAATAATGGCTATGCAAAAAAAGCTAAAGAATAGCCCACTAGCCCAAGAACAAGTCTTTAAAAATTTGAAATTCAATAGACAGTCAAATGTACTTTCTTTTAGAGACAAAAGACTCAAAACAAAACAGACATTATATGATGATGAAAATATATAGAAATAAAATACTCAAATAATCTGTGTTTTTAATTCATGTTGTTACATAGTAATATAACATTATTTTGTATATCATGTTTTTCCAAAATTTCATTTCCTAAACAATAAAGTGATTAACCCATTTGTACATTATCGAATTAGTCTCCCATCTTTATAAACAAATTTAGGTACCTATGTACAAGAATAATAATTTTCTTAAAAAACTAAGGATTGACTTTATTATGATTAGCAATCTCTAATTTAAAATTGTCTCATACATGTAAACTTTTCTACAATTGCATACAAAGTCATAACTATGTCAAACATGCTTTGCATTTTTTTAAATTCTTAGTTAAAAACTTATATTTTATAAAAATTATAAAACATTATTGTGTAAAATTAATAGAACATAAAATACGCTCCTATTCTGAAATATTCTTACTCTAATTAACAGAATCCAAAAGTGAACATAAGTATTATTATAATATATATATGCATGTGGTCTGCATTCAGGGAATAAGCAAAATTTCAGATTAATAGAAACAAAACTTCTAGTCTCGAAGAGTTGACTAATCAACTTTTTTTAGTGAAGTTCAGATTATAGTGATAAATGCGAAAAATCGATGGCTAATTCTACAATTCAGAACTGTTAGTAATAACATTAAATGTGTTATAATAGTCTTATATACTGGTACAAGGATTTGCATATTCTTTACGGGATTGCAAGCACAATATAGATAATCCACGTGATAAGGTTAAGACGGTGGGAGTGTGCGCATGTCGACATCAGCAGTTGTTTCAGAACGCTGTTTGATAGTGGCGAGTATCTCTTGCAGGTTTGAGGGTAGCGCGATATCGGCTAGTGGCACCACGCTGGGCGGCGTCATCGGACGTGACGGGGAATACGCTTCGTCCTAAACATTGAAAGGCTGCATTATGAATAGGTCTTTACGAATATTTTTTACTTTTTATTAAAAATAAAGAATGATTTAAATTACAATTGAAGTTAAGTTTCACCGAATTATCAAATATTGCAGAAACATTTCAAAATAAACTTAGAATTCAAAAAAGGATATCGTACATAAATAGTGTAAAAGCCGTTAAATTAAAATAAAAACTATCCTAATTGTTATATAAAAAAAATTGCATGACATTAATTTACACAAAACAATATTTCATTATGATTAGGATTTTTAAAATACTAGGGATCCGCCCCGGCTTTGAATTGGTGATTTCTGGATCTCGACAAAAACGCCACCTACTGGGTCCAAATGTGAATCTAAACCATATATTGACCCATTCAAATACGCACAAAAAATTTCATCAAAATCGGTCAAGCCATTTTTGAGTTAGCGAGATGGAGTTTTTAAGGATTTATAAAGAAAGTACCTCTCCACCTATAGATGAATCTGCCTGTGCCATTTTAAGTATTTGTTGCTTTTGCTCTTCAATTTGTCTGTTGAGCTCTTCCATCTTGCCGCGTAATGTAATAGAGGCGGGCGCGGAACCGCTGCTTGTTGATGAACCCGGGCTATATGCTTCATCCTCTTCGGCAGAAGCTGAAGTTTTAAAATGTATAATGAAAATAAAATATCGAGTCCTTTTCGCTAATTATGGACACAAGAACGTAGTTTGCAAATAATGTTGAATTAGCATGTTTTATTCGCTTCTAAAATTTGTATAAAAATAAACTAGAGATTAAGGCCGATCGATTAGCAATTCGTATCGCCAACTGTATTTAAATTATAATCAGCACGTTAATAAACCACGGTTGGGCATGATCCGCTCCAGCTGAGGCCACAATTTTCTTAAGTCAACTTTTAAAACTTACGGATTTAAATAATGATGAGTCCTCTTATGCAGGCAGTTATTTAAATATTTTTATCCATACCACATTAGAGCATCAGAATATTTATATTTATTAAACTGCATTATTAACCATTGTAGTCTCAGTTGGTGTGTATTAACGTGGTGATTATTAGACTATTGTAATAGAAGTAGAACACAAGCAATATGAGTTGTAATTAAATAAAAATTTATTTGCATATATTAAGTGCTAGGCAAAGACAAATTATTTAAATTGATTAGTGAAGAGACTAAGCTTTTGAACTGTTACGAACCTAAAGAGGCAGCAATTTTGTCCTTAACAGAAGTAGAAAGTGCGGGCGACGTGTAAGTAGGAAGAGGCAAGGGCGCTCGTCGTTTTGGTGATGCAGGTGGCGTATAAGAGCCCATAGTTCCAATCGGCGGCGTAAAGGATCGCTTACGGGATTCGCGTACCACCTGCCAAATTGTATATAACCTTGCTTCATTAGACGCTTACATACCATGTTGTCATTTTAATAATAATCATTTATTAAAGCGTGATTTTTTTTTATTATTAAACGTAACGAAGTACCTATTCAGTCAGTAAATGGCAGTACTTATGTAAAACAAAATCAATAATTATTATGTCTACACTTATTCTAAGGATTTATTTATATATTTTGATTTGATTGTAAAGGCTCGTTTATATTGTGCTTTTTGTAGAGCACTTAGGAAACACAATAATGAATAAATAAATTTACAATGGTTAGGTTTAGGTGCGTTGGAAGATTAAAATTCATTTGGAAGATTAAATTCAATTACTATTATGTAATTGAAGGTTAAATTATTTTCTTTATGCCAATATTTGTGTAGTCGTATGATTGGCGGAAATTACAATAAGAATCAATAATAAATTAAAACTTCAGGACTACAGATGTACAATCATTTTATTAAACGCCTTGTACTTCAAAACATGTTATGATGTTAAGTTTTCTATTCAAACCAAATTTACATTTTAAACTTTTTTCATAGATTGGAAATGAGCCAAGGATATGGGATAAAGGAATTCGGGTTTACTTTAATTTTATGTAAAAAAATAAAAACTCGTGATATGTTTACTTATCTCACTAATCCTAATAATGTTTGGCAAAAATAATACAAAATTTAACTAACTTCATAATAGCAAATTTACAATATATTGCTTTAAAAATATCTACGTAAATTAAACATAAATATAATAAAATACCTTTATTTGCCTACAACTACAATCTGTTTAATAAATACTTAATTGTATTTTTATACACTTGTTTATTGGTATAAAGCTCTTTTTAAAGCTAAATCATGCAACCTTATAAATAAAATGGCAATGGTCCTTAAATTATTGCAAATCAACATAAAATTTGTTTGCACTTTTTTATTTACAGTTTTAATTTTAAAGTCTTTATTCCATTCGACCTCAACTAACCTTTTCAGGAATAATTTCTTTCGGAATATTGGTAGTCAATCTTTTTCTTCTCTGTCGAATAATGATTGCTATAAGTAGATGTGTTTTCACTTCTAAGCCCGGACCTTCAAGAGGGAGCAAGACATGAGGCAAAGAAGTATTAGCTGACAGGGGCACTATGTAGAAATCCTTTACAGTCGCAGTGTTAGATACTTTCACGACACCCAGTCTGTAATGCACAAATAGCCAATTAGACTTGACTCCTCTTATCAAACATGGTTTATTGATAGTCTCGGGTTTAAACTATGGTTAAAGAAGATTTTCTAACTAATGTCTGTCTCTCTCTTTCTCTTAGCTTTTGCGCCATAGTCTCAGCGAATATTGTCAGTGCCTGACAAATTCCATACTTTACATCTTTATTGAAACGGACTAGTTCAAACCCGAGACTAAATGTAAACTACTAGTAAGGTGGAACTTAATAAAATATAACTCAACGTATTACGATTTAACGGTAACAAACCTATGGCGACTACTCAGGTAACTGTACAGTGCAATGTATTGCATTTTTTCTTCATCATTGGCAGCTTGTAACCGTAAAATGACAATGTCTTTATTGCCTGCTCTTTTCATTTTTCCTATATAATCCCAAACTGTATCCGGGTTTATTCTGCCAACTATATCTAATTCTGCAGCAAGGTCCTCTTCTAAGTCTACAGCATTTCCTGAAACCTAAAGACATTTTATTAGTACAAATAAGGTTCATTTCTACGAACTATGATAGTTGATGAAATAAACATAGAAGAATATGAAATACCTCATGGGCTGCAACATAAAACCTGGCAACATCAACCATGTTAATACAACCATTCCATACTATTGGTGCCGAATTTTCCACAGTGCTAGTTGGTTCTTGATCACTCTCTACTTCTGGAAAATAGTTACACAACAAAAATTAAATATAGTTTGTTGTATCATGTTCATAAAAAAGGTGTGTAATAATAATGAGCTGAAATATATCGGACATTGGCCCTCAGCAACCATGTTTGAGGCTGCTCCTTGTTGTTGGATATTTTACCTTTGGCATATTATATATTAGATGGTTACTGTAGGAAGGTACAAAATACATTTACCTGATATTTTATCCTGTTTTTCTAAATATTTTCCTGTTTCTATTACATTGTTGTCGATTGAAAAAGATTTTGGTGGATCATAATTTGCTTCACTATAGTCAGCTATATCATTCTTGTAGCTATCTTCATAAATATCCTCCCTCGATTTTCTCAAATCCTCTTCAGAAAATGCGGAAGTTATCATTGGTTCATGAGGATCATATTCAGGATGTGCTTCTTTTAACAAGGCTGATTTTGGGCGTTCTATTGAATCAGAATCTGTAGAACTGTAAAAAAATAAAACAAATATTTTTCTTGTAGATAAGAAAAGAGTAAAGCCTAATCTATATATGTCTCTCTGTTAGCAAAATCCTTCACACGTTTTACTGGGTTTTAGACTTTTGGAGCAGACAAGTCTGTCACTCAGCCTCAATGCATGTACTCTTATAAAACAAAAAATGTTACTCACTCATTCTTATTCTTACTGGAGTTGTTTTCTTGAGATCTAGAGCGATGTTTCACTTTTTCTTCTGTGCTTAAACTATGCTTCGATCTTGATCTCGGACTATGTTTAGAAGAGTCTTTAGATCTTGAGCGACGTCTAGAGCGGCCCGAAGAGCGAGAATGTTCTCGACCTCGCGATGTGGATCTAGAACTTTCTTTAGAATGCCTCTTAGATTTAACTCTAGATCGTGACCTATGTTTTGATGGCTCATTGGAGTCTGATTTTTCTTTTGAAGATTCTGTTTTAGATTTCTCTTTAGATTGAGATCTCGATCTACTTGTTTTTCTATCATTTCTACGTGAAGATCGTTTTTCTTTATCCTTTTTATCAGATCTCCTTCGAGAAGAACGTGATTTTCTGCTATCAGAGTCTCTTTTTGATTCACGTCTAGTTCTGGAATGATCTGATGATCCATTTTCTTTGTCCTTTTTTTTATTGCTTCCATCCTTCTTATGGCTAGTCGAATCTGATTTCTTTAATCTGAAAAGTGAAGCTTATTTTCAGACCATAGTCAAAATGTCTTGTAAAAATAAAATGTTCAACAAACTTTAATTAATAAATTTGCATACATTATTTTGTAAATTATAAATATAGAAAAATTAAACTTTTAATAAAAAGTAAAAGCCGACTTCAAAGAGCAAAATGACTTCCACGCAACATCAGAATCGGTGCTTAAAAAAAATTAAAGTCCCGACTTCAGAAGCTGTTACATGGAAATTATTTTATTCAGTTTAGTTCTTTAAAGTCGGGTTTTATTTGTATTGAAATTTAAATTTTTTGACCTTTTGAATGGACTAAGGAATATCACAATATCAGCGTAACAACTAGAAATTTGTCTAAATAGTTACATGAAAAACTTCGCCCCTATTTTCTCGTCCTTCAGGAATATTTTCCCCAAATTTATATGGAACCACCCCTGAAGTATAACTTATTTAATAAAAACAAAATCATTAAAATAGGTTCATTATTGGCAAAGACATCTCGTAACATACATACAAAAAAATATAGATGAATTGAGAACCTCTTGATTTTTTGAAGTCGGCTAAAAAGCATTTATAATTTACAGTAATAGTTAACGACTGCTATAATGATTGTTAAAAAACTTACATGTCTTTAGCATCCTCTGTTGGCGGCTCATTTCCCATGGAATCATTGAGGGCTGTAACTAGATCTTCCACTGGCACATTTGGATCTAATTCTGTAGAAACAGATTCTTTTGTTTCCATTACCTAAAAAGTACATGAAATTCACTATTGCATGTTGATTTTTTACACATAAATTATATTATAATTTACCATAAGAATTCGTATTCATATTATGTGTAGTACTCTCATATGTGTAGTGACTTCTATACTAATAAAATGCAGTCTACCTCTTCTCCTTTGTGTGTTTTAAGAACATACGTTTTGCTGGCAGCTAAGAGATCCAATTCAGATTTCTTTATTAACTCAAGCGTATGCTTTGCTTCTTTATCTCTCCATTGTGCTAACTCTTGACTTGCTAATTCTTCTGGGGATAACCTTACCTATAAAGATATTTAAATTAAAATACTAAGCAAACTGTTATCCCGAAAAACCACAGGAATAAAATATACATACCAATTGCTGAGGTGTAATTGTGCGATCACATATTTTTTGCCACAGTGATAGATTTTTTCTATCCTTTATATTAAACATGAGTGATCTGTATTTCGCCTTATATTTCATTCCAACATCGCGGAATAATTCGTGCAATTCAAACTCTGTGTCAATTGCAAATTGTTGTATTTCTTCTTCAGTAAATTTAGGGCCCGACGTTTCCGCCATTCGAATACTCATTTGCTCCTGCAGTGCTTTTTTCACATTGTCCCTTATTGGTTCTGCAGAATTCGTTTTCATTTTGTTTTCAGAGACGTCTTTTCTTCGTGGTGTTGACGGTGGAACTGAAGGCGTCTATAAGGAATTGATTATCGTTAGTACGCCAAACTCGTAATCAAAGTGTAAACATAAACATATCAAGGTTGCTCTATGACATAATATTATATGTGTGCGTGCTAATAATATAAATTCACTGTTCCCGCCTTCTTTGAAAGATTCACGTGAATGGAGGCGAAATATATTACAATTTGTATAATAAGCTAACATTATGTACATTTAGTGTATTTTCATATTTTGTAGAACTTTTAATGTGATGAGTTATATAAATTAATATTATGTACTAATTGCAATATATATGTACTATTTAAAACAAGAAGTATGCAGTCTAGAATATTAAATATTAAGATAATATTATAATAAAAGAAATTTTAATTCTAATAAGTATGCTTTAAATGTTAACTTGCGCAATATAAAAAGTATATTCAAAGCATATAGACTTAAAATGACATCACAAGTTATATGTACTGAAGTTCATTTCAGTATTAGGCCATGAACTTGACAATTACATAATGACTAATCTTCCGTAGTGGAATATTTAGCTTTACGATCTTAATCTTTAATTTAATGCCTACATCAAATGCTGATAGAATATTTGACAACAAATAAAAATTCCTATCTGGTTTTAGCAACAGTTACATCTGTTGTCAAGTGGTACTGTATAATTAATCATTATTCCGCTCCCTCCTTATGATTGGTGATTGCCCCTGAACTGCAGAGTTATATTAAGTTGACTGTGGCAACATAAAAATTAAATTAATTAAGTGATGATGCATGTGCATCATGCACCTGCAATTCAAGATATCGGGCTTGGTAAGTCCTTTTTTAAAGGATGTCATTTTACAGGTTTCTCAGGATGCTGATTACAAAAATTACGAATTAATAGATGATGAATATGTTTTAGTGTCATGTTCGTTATTTCTCGGGGTGCTAAGGACGAGGAAGCTGACCCATTCATGCTGTTGCATGGGTCTAACACATAAAATACTTACATGCCTCATCTCATCTTTAAACTGGGCTAGAGAAACGAGTATAGTATATATAGATGGTGATATAACGTGCGCCGTGTAGTGGCGGTTAAGAATATTCATTACTCCATATCTTCCCCTGAGTGTCGTAAGAGGCGACAGAGGGAAACAGGCAGGAGATGGGCAACAGCATCTTCCTGATAACAGCAATAGTTCAATAAAAAACTGCGGTTGCCAAGCCGCTCGCTAAGCGTGGCAACTATGGCAAACATTCCCCCATGAGCAACGACACAAATAAACGGACCCCAGTCCCCGGCGGCCCCGCTATTCCTGGCTACGGTGGCGAACATCGTAACGGCCCCGCCGGGGTGCTAAGAATCTTCGGTGGAGCTTTGGTTGCCACCTAAAATGACTCGACCTGGCAACATTTGACGCACGCACCCTGAGGACTGACGAGAAGATCCTAGAGCTGGAAGAAGAGATAGACAAGTTGCGCTGGGCTATTATAGGATTATCTGAGGTCCGAAGAGAGGGGGGAGGACGCGGTAATCCTCGAATCCGGCAACTTGTTCTAACACCGGGAGGGCGATCTTCATTTCCAAGGAGGTGTCGGATTTATCGTCCACAAGTCTCTCGTTAACAACGTTGTAAAGATTGTAAGTGTGTCGACCAGGGTTGCGTACCTTATACTCAGAATCACCAAACGGTATTCCTTAAAGGTCATACAGGTTTACACACCAACCTCGGCACATCCCGATGAGGAGGTGGAGGAAATGTATGAGGATATCTCTAAAGCCATGTATTCCTGTAACCCACTATACAGTGTTAATGGGAGACTTCAACGCAAAGCTAGGCACAAGAGAAAACGGTGAGCTGAAGGTAGGGAAATTCGGAATAGGGCAACGAAACCCAAGGGGCCAGGATCTACCGACTTCATGAAGAAAGAGGGACTCTTTATGATGAACTCTTTCTTCCAGAAGCGGCCCCACAGGAAGTGGACCTGGTCGAGCCCCGACGTTTCGACAAAAAACAGATTGACTTCATTATTGACATTACAACACACAACTAGACGGCAACTGTTCAGTGATGTCTCAGTGATCGCGAGGGTGAAAACTGGCAGCGATCATCGAATGGTCTCGTCTAATGAAGTCAACGCTCCGACCCCTCGTGCTCTAATAAAAAAACCCGAAAACTTTCAGCTCGAGTTACAAAATCGTTTTCAGTGCCTAAAAGACTGCAATACAGTGTACAATGTGAATGACAAGCTCGTGGAAACTGTCCATGCGGTCGGAGCTAAGTTCTGTAAGACCCGTTGCAGAAGAATAGAAAAACCCTCCGATCACACTCTTAATCTCATGGCTGTAAGACGGGAAATGAAGCTGCAGTCTTCAAATGCATGCGGCGGGACTTACGCAACTTCTATACAGCTCGTATTGAAGAAGCGATCGAGTGGAACCAGGGCTCTAAAGTGTTTGCCAGAGATTTGTCTGCCAGAAAGAGCCAACTGTCGAAGCTGAAGACCGAGTGTGGCAGCATCGTTTCCGGGACATCTGAAATTTTGAGTGAGATTGAGAGATTCTATGGGCAGCTGTACACGTCATCGTTGGAACTACACGCAAGTGTGAGTAACGATCCAAGAGCAAGTCTTATCCGTCACTATTCCGCTGATATCCCGGACGTCAGTCTGAGCGAGATTAGATTGGCTCTCCAGCACCTTAAAAACGGCAAGGCCCCAGGCGTGTATGTTATTACAGCGGAGCGTCTGAAAGCGGGTGGAAAACCGGTACTTGAAGTTCTTCAGAAGCTCTTTAATTCCGTCCTCCATGCGGTAGCGAAGCCTCCATAGAAGCCGAGAAGCCGGGCTTTCGCTATCAAACTGCTCAATCAATAATATCAACTAATAAAATAACTCGTAAACTGTTTCAAACTATTTCAAATTTCCCGCGCGCTTCTCTGTGCTGTCGCTGACCTGTTCTACTAAGGCCTTATAACGTCAACACGCGGCAAAACTGCGCGATACTGCTGTCATAAAAATTAGTCGTCTCTCTCGCACGCGTGGGCTTTTACCGGGCTTTCGATAAGACGATCGCTCCCTTTCTAACCTGTGGCAAAATGTTCTATAATGAAATATAACTACTTTAGTGAAGTTAGTCGTTAGCCAAGCGCGGGCGATACCTTTGCAAGTTCACTTAACATTTCAATGTTTACTCTGTGTGTTTACTTGAGCGAATAAATATTGCGAGTTGAAAATTGATGCTTTTTATAGATTTTTAGTGAAAATGGAGGATAATAGTGTTCCTTGTGATGAATTGAAGTGTGTTAAAGTGCTAATCGGCGAGGAAAAAGTAAAATCGAAAAAGAGAAAAGGTAAATTTTTATAAAACTGCTAAAAACAACAAAACCATATCTTGGGCTTGCCCTAGTTTGGAGCCCTAGCTTCGCCACTGCCTCCATGGTAGCACTACTCCGGAGACGTGGAGCTGAAGTGCGGTGGCCTTGTTTTTCAAGAAAGGCGACAACGCTCTCTTGAAGAACTACAGACTGATTTCCCTTCTGAGCCGCGTCTACGTGCTGTTTTCGAGTCATTACGAATCGTCTCGCATGCAGACTCGACGAATTCCAGCCTCCCGAACAAGCCGGTTTCCGAAAAGTCTTTAGTACCATAGACCACATATATACCCTTCGGAAAATTGTACAGAAGACCGATGAGTACAATCTGCCACTTTGCCTTGCCTATGTGGACTATGAGAAAGCCTTTGATTCCGTCGAAATTTGACGGTGCTACAGTCCCTTCAGCGGTGCCAAGTTGACTGTCGATATATCGAAGTGCTGAAGTGTTTGTACAGTAGGGCTACGATGGCTATTCGAGTACAGAACCAGAGTACGAAACGTATCCCCACTGCAGAGAGGTGTAAGACAGGGTGACGTTATATCCCCGAAATTCTTCACCGCTGCATTGGAAGTCGTTTTCAAGCTACTGGACTGGAAAAGATACGATATTAATATCAATGGCGAGTACATGAATCATATTCGATTTGCCGACGATATAGTCCTTATGGCAGAATCGCTGGAAGACCTAAGCAGTATGCTCAATGACCTCAATAGTGCCTCCCAACGGATAGGTCTTAAGATGAACATGGACAAAACAAAGATCATGTGTAACGTCAATGTCACCTATGCCGGTAGTTGTTGGGAGCACTTAGCTCGAAGTTGTTGACGAATATGTTTATCTGGGACAAATAGTCCGACTAGGTAAGTCCAACTTCGACCGAGAGGTCAATAGACGGATTCAACTCGGCTGGGCAGCGTTCGGGAAATTACGACACATCTCGTTCAGGTATACCTCAAAACTTGAAAACGAGATTGTACAACCAGTGCATGTGAAACGTGGTTCTTCACTGCTGGCCGTATGGGGACGCCCAAAGTCGCTCAGCGAGCTATGAAGAGGGCTATGCTCGGGGTTTCTGTGCATGATAAACTTAGAAATGAGGATATAAGTAGTAGTAGAACCAGAGTGACTGAAATAGCCCAACGGATTAGTAAGCTGAAGTGGCAATGGGCCGGCCATATAGTTCGAAGAACCGACAATAGATAGGGGTTCTTGAGTGGCTGCCGGTAGGCGAAGTGTAGGGCGACCCCTCACTAGATGGAGTGACGACCTGGTAAGACATGCAGCAAGACGATGGATGCGGGTGGCTCGGGACCGTGGTTTTTGGCATAGCTTGAGGGAGGCCTATGTTCAGCAATGGACTTGTGAAGGGCTGTAATGATGAATGATGATGATGATAACCATGTCACATATTATAATCGTAATTTGATTGTACCAGTGATGGTACCTTCAAGCCAACAAGCCCGGCATGCCCTATTAACCGTGCGTAAATTTATTACGAAATTATACTTATGGTTTTTTTTATAAACAGGGTTATTTTTCAAAAAGTAGTCAAATTTTAAACTTAAGTTCAAATATATAAATAATTAATAATGATATACCGTTATTGCAGTTTTTAAAAATACGAGTAAATAAGGCTTCTACTTTTATTTGAAATTATCCCAAATTGAATGTGATTTATGGGCAACAATTACGCGTACGCACGCTCCTCTGTGTGCGATTCTTTTTACGATGTTACGAATGCGTGCGTGTGTAGTAAAATAATAAGGGTTATATATTTATGAATGACAATTAGTTAAAAAAATGCATTACCATGCATTTTGAATTTAAAAGATAAAAAGGACAGAATGTTTGAGTTTTATTTTTAATTAATTTTCATAGATATTCGGTATTCGACCGAATAGGAAAAAGTTACCGAATAGGCCGAATACGGAATAATAGCCAAATATTCATTGCAAGTCTAGTTAGAATAATTTGTTTAGTCAAATTCAAAACATTCATTTCATTGTGCTGACATAGTAGGTAGTTTGACCAGGCTTTATGTGCTTTCACGGGGGTGAAACACCGCCAAATTCCTGACTCCGGGCTGCTACTGAGAATTTCTTGACATTCACTTTACACTTAGGCACTATAATCCTGTCTTGCGCAGATGATGGCTAGCCTCCTTTGAGACTGGCCGCTGTGACTTAAATTCGGTCTGAAGGACATGTTAGCAATACAGAGTAATTGGGCATAATCTTGAGATATTATAATTTGTAGTCACTAAGTAACCTTGTGTATTAAACTAAGTAACTTTTTGTAATAAACGGTGTATATCGTTAAGACAGCATCATTTTTAATAAAAGACAATCGAAAACGCAGAGTACGAGAATGGAAAATTCTAGAAGGTTCTTATTGCATCCGATAGATGGCGGTGTTATCATCCTATATTTGTGACAGATATAAAATATCCAGGTTAACATCGGCAAATATAAAAATGTTGGGCTCGCTTTATGTTAAGATTCTGGGCACTCAACAGATTAAGGCCTTATCTTACCTTTTCAATTGTTGACTGAGATTTGCTTGTAGTACGTGCAGGCTTGCGCGGTTCACTTGTTTTCGTTACAGATGGAGTATTGTGCGTTTTTGGAGTATCGAAAATTTGTTGCTGCTGTTGAGCTTTAGGAGTAACTGGAGTCTTAGGCTGTATAACGGGTTTCATTTCTTCTTTTGGTGATAGGAGTACCTTCACAACTTTATCTTTATTTTCTTTTGTGACAGGTTTTGGTGAAGTTTGCTCAGTAGCTTTTCTTGGAATCCTTTCAAAGTTTAATGTAGTCTGTATTTTATTTGATTCAGTGGAGGATTTTTTTCGAGAAGGGTTTGGCTTAATGGTGCTAAGTGTTCCAGGGCGAACAACTTCGAAGGTTGGATTTTTTTGCAACCAGGATTTCAGATTTTCTGCAGTTGGTGCATTTGGACCAGCCAATAATCTTCCAGATTTTCTTTCATAAACAATAACCTAACATAGTAAAAATTTTAAAATTATTAATTTCATACATATTTATTAATATATAGATATTAAAATTTTATTATGATTTCTTTGTTGTGAAAAATACACACCCTTGATTCAGATTTAATTTTTTCCTGAACTTTTCCTGTTTCATCTGGCTTTGTTTGCACCTGACTGCTTAAAGAGTCCTGTGCATGTTTTAAAATACAAGTATCACTGCAATAAATGCTACTAGGACGAGCTGATTTCTTACATACAATGCATTGTAATGCATTTGTTTTCGTACCAAATGCAAGTGCAGGTTGTGTTGAAGTTTTTGTTTCTTCATTGTCAATCGTTTTCACAGATGTGGCAACCTAAGGAAGTAAAATTAATAGTAAATAAATATAATATAATACTTAAATAAAGAATACTAGTAGTCTTCCAGTGGTCGAAATTCAACCATAATTCATTCTATTTTTAAGTGTGTATATTAGGCATGCTGTATTTCACTTTCAACTTTCATGCATATATTTATTATCTGTGCTTTTTTTTAATTCTGACAACTTCCACTCTGTGGCGACTGTTTGACCTTAGACTATAATGTGTTTGACATACCGCCAATGAATGTAAACAATGAATGTTTTATTATATTTTATATAAAGTATTTGTATCACATATTATATATAAATTTTCGCTTTCTGCACATCCTTTTCATATTAACTTTAACTATTCTCACACTTCCCCACTGTGCGCGCAATATTCTTAAAAATCGATACAAAATTTTCTTTTTGTTATAATACTTGTAATGTGTAAAATATTTTGCTACAAATAGTAACACAGTACAAATTTCGAAAATTTACCTTGTTATTATTTTTGTTAACTGTTTTTATGCTTTTAATACAGTTAGGACACCGCCACTCTATACCCTGCTCTTCCATTTGTTGTCCCATAGCTTTTGTAATATTAACACATTTACCATGGAACCAATCTTCACAACTATCACAACATATCATGAAACGGTTATTGTGGGGTTGTTTACAAATACACCACAACCTGCAACATAAAATATTACTTTAAGAAATTTCTAGCCATAGCTCCCTCCCACATCTAGAAGAATTTGCAATAACTACAACGTTAGAATGAGGAAGAAAGGTTCTGGACTGGTAGCCTCGTACGAGTAAGCGAAGAGTAGAACAACCCCCCACTAGATGATGTGACAACCTGGTAAGAGATGCAGGAAGTTGATTGATGTAGATGCCTCAGGACTGTGCTTTGTTGCATTCCTTGGTCTAGGCCTATGTTCAGCGGGCGACTTATTAAGGACTGTAATATGATGATGATTGATGTTTGGCGATCAAAGTGCCGCAGTGAGGCATATTTATTAATAATTATTATACTCATGTTCAGCCACAAAGAAAATGAGAACTTAGGCGAATAACGTTTAAGAAAATTAACATAGAGAAAAACCCCAGCCGAAGAGAAATTTTGGAGGGTATTTGATCGCCGTTAGATTGTTGCTCCTGTTTTATCGTCGGTTGATCTCTGCTAATAAAGAAAGAAGAATCAGACTACAAGCAACTTACTTTTGAATTTTATTTTCATAAGCATTATAGTAGATGCCTTCTGTTTTGTTTGCGCAAATATCTGTGACACATTTTTATCCTAACATGTAACCACGAATATGTAAATTTGTTTAGGGTTGGTTTTTATTATTTTGCTTTAAATAGATAAAATATAAACAGTGATTAATTTTAATAGCTTTTCAAACTTTTTGTAATAATGACGTCATTGTGTAGGCTGAAGAATTCACTACTTTCGTCAAACATTGAAAAAGTAATAACCCAAAAACTGACATCTTACATATTATTATTATGACATGTTTACATTAACCAAATACATTGTTTTTGGCGTATTTTGTTATGATTTGATGATTATAATTCAACCAAATATCCTGTGAGTAAAAAAAATACGGTTTACTTAAAATAATAGCTATAAATCTTTGTACACCTACAAACGGTAACATATTAGGTACTCGCGTCGGCAGTACGAAATATCGCGTTATTCTCTTCTTGTTACTGTAGATGAACTCTGTCTTGTGCGTGCGTTGTAAAACCCTTGTGTGAAGCTCCCACAATCTTGTTCTCTTTGGTACCATAGCGAAAATAATTGTTGTTTACTTGTTAAAACTAGCAGAGTAACCTCACGCAAACTGGTTGATATTTTGAAAAAAAAAAAATCTTTAGGAAGACAGCAGCAAAGCAATGTTCATCACAAGGGATATTCATTAAATGAATAAAATTAGAAATCATGCAAAGTTACTAATCTTATTTTAAACAAAACCAAGTCATTTGACAACTTGACAATTTGATTTTTGAATCACACAAGATATTGGCCTTACTTCATTCAATCTACATTATGACGTCATTTGCAGATGAAATAATGTTAAAGTTTATGTTTTTTTGCTATAATAAATATCATCCGTTACTAATAATACCTCTAAATACCAAAATAAGGTTTAGAAA
Organism: Parnassius orleans; assembly: GCA_029286625.1. Classification (NCBI taxonomy): domain Eukaryota; kingdom Metazoa; phylum Arthropoda; class Insecta; order Lepidoptera; family Papilionidae; genus Parnassius; species Parnassius orleans. Next base: position 1,368,311 of record JAGSMP010000074.1, read on the forward strand.
TGAACAATCTCAAAATACTGCACCACTGGGTATTAATTTTCTTTAAATACATACCAAATTGGCTAGAATATTAGATGGTAGAGCCATGCTGCAGCTATATTAGTAGTATAGTTGTAGCATGAATGGGTCGGCTCGACCGGGGAAGGACCACACTCTCACAGAATACCAGCGTAAAATAGCAACTCAACGCTGCTATGTTTCATATGGTGAGTGTAGAGAACTGGAGACCCATTTTACTGGAAACGAGGAATTCCATCTTAGTCTTCACGGGTGACAACGCATCTGCATTTTGATTCGTAATCGAGGATAGATGTAGATGTCTATGGGCCACAGCAACCACTTACCATCAGGTGGCCTGTGTGCTCATTTGTTACTCTTATCCTATAGAAAAAAAAATATTAAGACAATAATTGTATACCTGTGAGGATCATCCTCAGAGTTCCAGCTTTCTTGAGATTCAGCTCTAAGCTCTTGAGATGCTTTTTCTACAATTGGAGCTTGTTCAGCCTGTTCTTGTTTTTTCATTGTTAGTTTTCTATTAACATACTGCTTTGATACATGATGTAGCATTGGTTCTGAAGGTGTCATGACAGGAGAAAGTGGTGGCTGTATTGGTACTGCCACCCCACTGGTTGAAACTGATGAATCGACTTGACTTTTACGTTTGGAAGCCCTAGTAGCTGGTGCTTCAATAGGAGGCAAGGTTATAACACGGCCATCACGGCGGACAATCTCTATTGGATCTTTTCTTGGTGCATTATTCTTTATAGTCTTAGATGGAGTTGGTAAGAAAGAAGGATTTGCAACTTGAGAATGCTGAGGGATTGTAGAAACAAGTGGTTGTGTTTTTGCAGATAATGAATCAACTTTACCAAGAACTTGTTTGTCAATTACTTCCTGCAAGTTTTCAGAACTCTCTACTAACTGAGCCACATGCATCAATAAATCTTCTGTCAAACCCTCTTCTTCAGGTTGTAATCCAGCCAATAAGTCTAGTGTTGGAGATAATGGTCCAGCCAAACTCGGACTATTAATTACATTTGCATTAGAAGATATACTTGGTTGGTTCTTTATTGGAGTAGGTGTGGTTTCTTGAAGTATCTGAGCTAAACTTGCATCATCTAATTGCGGTATGGTATCATAGCTCTTAACAGATTTGTCAGTTACAATAACATTTTTAGTGTTAGGTTTAGAATTAGATTTCTGCATAACTTGAGTTTTATGTTTTTCTGAATTATCAATTGATTTATTACCATCTGCTAATTTAGAATCACTGATCTCAGTAGGTTTGGCAATGATATTGGCTTTTTTATTTGTAGACACAGTTTCTTTGTCAGATTTAAGCAATGCTTTGTTGTCTGTTGATACCCTTCTGATAACATCTGGTGTGGAAAACAATGATGTCATATCCGAAAGCAAGGCAGTGACATGAGCAGGTGTTTTCTTTTCCTTTTTAACTGTTTTTGGTATTTGTTTAGGAACAATCTTTGCCAGATCACTTCCTGCACTAGTGCTAGTTGGTACTTCTAAAGAGAGACTTTCTTTATTTGACAATATACCTAAATCACTTTCTTTCTTTTCAAAGGTAGAATTTTTTTGTTGTAATTTCTTTTCTTTAATATCTCGACGAATGATACTCCTGTTAGATCTATGCTTTGGTGTGGTTCTTCCAGATTTATTGTCTTTAGACTGAGAATTCTTTAAAATTCTGGGTTTGATTTTATTCTTCTTCAATTTAAGCGCAAGAGACCTATCTTTAGTATCTTTATAGTCAGAATCCGAGTCTCTATCAGGTGCACTATCACTAGAGGAGCTTACTGAAGATGAATCAGTGTTATCTTCAAGTTTCTTTTCTTTATTAGTCTTCTTTGCAACATCATTCACATTTTTTGGTTTACTTAATACAGGTAAAGGTTTATTCAAAACATCTTTACCCTTTAATAATACAGAGGTATCTGTAGGATTTATAACTATCTTTTTACCTTTAGGTATAATTTGATGCTCCAATATAGTAATTTTTTTAGTGCTTTGAACAGGCTTTGGAGGTGCAGTATGAGTGATTTCAATAACTGGATCATCAAACCCTGTAAAAGCTTCATTTCCTTGTGGTAATGCTTGGCTTGGTGATTTAAGTGGTGTATAGCAATGATCATTATGAAATCCTATAAGACTGTTTTCCCTAGTCTCTATCCTTAAAGATTGTAACATTTCTGCACCACTATCTGAAATGATTTTTTAGTGATTTAATATTTATTACATCATTATTATATATTTATATGACATAATACCCGACAAAGTTAAACTTCGCTCAGATGACGGAAGTGCGCCAGACTAACTACAAAGATGTAGTGTTTATTGAATACTATTGAGTATTGATTCATTTAATGGGTGGCTGGGTGCTAAATAAAATAGAAAAAAGTATGTAATTTTTTTTACGTTATAAAACTTTTATTTAACATTAAATAAAAATATTATTCAGTAAAGGATAATTCAATAATTGTCACAGTCGGACAGACTGAAAAACCAACAAATAAACAACAATAACGCAATAAAGAATAAATACTAAACAAATCAATACTAAACATATAAGATCAAGTTTACTAAACTTAAAATTTAACTTTGGCGGGTTGTAGCTATATTAAAAAAAATTGACAATCTACCATATTTAATAATGCTGTTTGGTTCATCATAATAGCTATCCACAGATAGTGTTACATGAGGTATCTTATCATCTTCATTCTCAGAATCGGTTGCATCATCTGGTCTTCCTTCATGCCCAACACGAACCACACTTATACCAGCTGCTTGTGATCCATCAGTACCTGTACAATTACGTCTAAAATTAAATGTTGCAGATACAAGTGCAAAAGATAAATTGTTCACAAGATTTATCACCATGGTAAGTAAACAAAGTAAAATGAAATATGCAGTATCATAAAAATATGTTATAATAACTTTTGTTTGAAATAATAAAAATACTAAATTTGTTTTAAATATTATTATATAGAAATTGTCACTAGGGCACATATTATTATATTGGCTCTACCACCTATACGTTTAGCACAAGATTATGATTTTACGAATTTATAAGGACTGTTGCTTGCCATAAAAGTATACATAATTGTTTTTAGTTACAACTAGATTCTAATTTATGGCACATTTATTTTACTTCATTATCATCATCAATACAGCCCTTTACAAGTCCTCTGCTGAACATAGGCCTCCCCCAAGGAATGCCACAAAGCATGGTCCTGAGCCACCTGCATCCATCGACTTCCTGCATGTCTTACCAGGTCGTCACTCCATCTAGTGGGAGGACGCCTTACACTTCGCCTGCCGGCAAGAGACTGCCACTCAAGAACCTTTCTTCCCCATTGGTTGTCGGTTCTTGCCCATTGCCACTTCAGCTTATTAATCTGTTGGGCTATGTCGGTTACTCTGGTCGGTCTTATTTTATATGTCCATGTAAAATTAAAAATAATTGTTTTGTACACTATTTATATTTGTATACAATAAAATAAGAAATGACAAATATATAAAGCAATTTCATTTTATGAGACATGGAGTGCAACCAGGCTGTGTTGCCATAATTGGTAGCCATTGATACTGCCACCTATTGTTAAAATTTGCACCTGACATAAAATATGAATTAAGGCTGTAACTAGTTTTGAGTAGAACACATTTTAGAAATGATTTGTAAAAAAAAGGAAAAAAGGCAAGGCATCTCGAAGTTCAGCAGTACATTTGAAGTAACAAGTATGTCATTTAGTATTGCTATGTTTGTATTGTTCTACCTTACAAAGAGTGATAGACATAAGAAATGTTCCACAATAATAAGAAGCTACTGGTATTGGTCAAATGATGATTTTATTGACATTTTAACTTATCTCCATTGTAATATTTTTGTGAATGCAACTTGTTTATAAAAACATTGTTATATTAAGTAAATATGACATAAAACATAAATATATCTTAAAGTATGTATGTGTATTTTACAAAAAAAAATGTTATCTCTCTTGGTCATGTAAATGTCCATTGAATAAAAAGACATGCTATTAAAAAGCATGTGCCTTGTTCTCTCTTACTCTCACCCCATAGTTCACATTTGACAAGTAAAGATTAAAGCAACATAAAATTTGAAATAGTACATGTCAAAATGTTGACATCCTCCTTCCATTTCCTTGTGCGAATCTTAATCTGATAAGATTGGTTAACTTTTTGATATATATCCACTTACTTAAACTTATGTTTTCGGTTAAAGTATACAAAATTATTTTATTTTTTATAATTATTTAAATTATAAAAATGAAATCTAGTTTAATAATATCATAGACATAATACAAAGTTTTACATATTTTGGAATATTATATTTTTTTCGTGGTAGAGCCACTCTGCATCTATGTTATGGTTGTAGCACAAATGTGTCGGCTTGATCCAGGTAGGACCACACTCACAGTATACCAGTGTATAAAAGCAGCTTAATGCTGCTGTGTTTCATATGATGAGTGTAGAGATTTGGAGACCCTTTTTACAGGAAAACGAGACATTCCATCTTAGTCCTCAGGGGAGACAATGCATCTACATTTATATTATATATGTAGATGTCTATGGGCCACAGCATCCACTTACCATCAGGTCGACTGTGTGCTCGTTTGTCACCCTTATTCTATGAAAATGTAAAAATGTATTGGTTTATTTTTGGCATATTTGGTAAGGTAAACAGGAAATCGATGGATACAGGTGGCTCAAGACCGTGTTTGTGACATCCGTAGGGTAAGGCTTATGTTCAGTCAGCAACAAACTTGCGAAGTGCTGTTATGATGATGATAATAATGATATTTTGCGCAAAATTGTTTACAAACACAAATTGTATGAACATTTGTAAATAACTCAGTTGTAAATTTGCTATAGTGTTAAAATTAAAGAATTTAATTCATATTTAATACATAAATCAAACAGAATTGTACTAACCCATTAGAGTGCCCAATAATTTTTGGTCGACAGACAGAGACCCATCTTTGTTGACAATAACAACAACTGAACTATCGGTTTTTGTTGAAGGACCATTGAGATCCGTATAATTAGTTATAACAGTATTAGCCATTTTTGTAACAATTCATACCACTGAATTTTCTCACAACTTCTCTATTTTTAGCCACTTATAATACAAGTCTGTAACGCATCTAACTATTATAAACACGCTGGACGCCATTTTGAAATCCGCCAATGTAAATGTACTCTGTGTCTCCCAAGCAGCAAAACAAAAGGCGCCGAGCGCCTAGTTTAGAATATTATACCTTTGTACTCGTAAGAATAATGTATTTCAGTGTACATTTATTAACAACGTGTTGCAAATTCAATATTGGTAAAATCGCAGTTAAGTACTTCAAGTAAATTTAAAATGTTTTATATATATTATATGTACTATCAGCTATCACAGACAACTAGTAGATTCTATGTACTATGCACTATGGTATTTTTTTTAAACTGGCTTTACGGCTCTGGGTTCTAGCCCTTCTGAGCCTGAAGTTACATTGCACTATGGTATGTTGTATCAGAACTATAGATTAAATCACGAACTAGGAGTGAGGCGTATTTATCGTAACAGATAAAAAAAACAGGTATCCTAAAATAGCAGACTGTAACTGTGACAAACAAACTGAAAGAACAGCTCCTGTTCCACAAGATAAAAAATCCACTAAAAGACAGTCAAGTTTTTTTGTTATACATGACAGCCTTTGTAAGAATAAGATAAAAAATGTTACTGTGACACCCTGTTACTCGTCACAAGCTCTTTCCTTTTTTCGCATGGGTTCAACAAAGGAGTGGTTGTTTCAAAACGTAACCAGTTCTTGAAACTATCTATTCATACAATAGCGGGTAACGGTTTTGCAGTCCAACGAAACAATCTATTACAGTAGACGTTTTACTCGGTGACATAATAATGTAAAAATCGTTTATTCTATTTTCGCGACGCATTGGCAACGGCTTCGGCTGTTGAAGTATACCGGCCATCGAATGTCGAGTGAGCGCGGGTGACACGTTTTGTTTCTTTAACACCTATACATACATTGCTTTAGCATTTGACGTATAACACTATTACCTTCGGATAAATGTGATATTAGAAATGAGAAAGTAAGTGTGCATGCTTTTAAATAATAAATATTTTCGAATTGCGTGGCCTTGACCCACTCTAAATTCGTCTCGTGTTTGACGACACGGTTCGTTTTTAGGCGAATTATGTGGGCTCTAGCCAGAGGTTGCAAAAAAAGTGTTTTTTATTTAATGTATATTTAATTTAGAATAATTATTACAATTAATTGTTACAACTAAATGAGGTGATTAATTCGATGTTTGAATCTCGAATGAAATCACACGGTAAAATAATAGAACCAGGTAATATAAGGCAGTAGACACGTTATGCTGACGCGGTGCCTCGTGATTGTCGTAAGCCGATGCAACGCAGCAGATTGCCTAGATTAGGGCTGCGTAACACCTCCCCCCGAAAAACAGCGACTATGGAAGCCCTTGGTCGTGAATTGAGCTGGAAGTTGATCAGGATTAGCCTTCTCAGTGTCTGGAACAGCGTATACCCTTAATAATTTAGGGTGGTCTTCTTCTGTATTCCTTTGCGTACTTCCAATTGGCTTCAACTTGTATTTTCTATATAGTATGCATAGAATCAGTGCACCTGCACTTACTATTGATGCGTAGAATGGTATTGTAGTATGGTATAGACTGTAGTCATCGTTCCTCCTTAGATTTACTAGCGATTTCTGGGATATTTTGGTGTTTATTGAATTTAGTTTATATGCTGAAGCAGGAGGTGGGATGCTGGTGTTTTACTCAGGTATGTCCATTATCTTTAAGGCTTTTCCCTTCAATCGATCTTTAGTGTTTGAGATCGAGAATAGTGGCGTTTCTATGTAGCATTTCAGAGGGACAATAACGAGATAACTATCTTGAAGTATTTTGTAGAGATCTTGTCCACAAGATAGATGTACTTTCGTTGGTGCAGGGAACGTGATGGTGTAATGCTTGTTGTCCAGTTCTTCGTAAGCTGGTTAATCTAGGGTGACTGTTAACGGGTTACATACTGCATTCGTCTGTTGTTTTGTGATGAGGTGATGGAGGCAGTCAGGGGATGTTTGATGTTTTCTTCGGGCATTCTGCCTCTATGTACTGAAAATCTTTCTGATAAATGGCTAGGAATGGAAAGGGTGGTGTAAGGATTTCGTGTTTCTTGTTAGAAACAATAGATAACTTATACATATCATATAAGTGGGGCAATAGAATTGGGAACTTAAATACTATTACTATTTCATTTCTACTAGAGAGAATACTATGATATTATTAGATTTATTATGAACCTAATCTAATAATATCATAGTATTCTCTAATATCTAAATCTCCTACCTTTTTACTTCCATAAAGTTTGGTTGCCCTGTTAATAATTATTCGGATAGATTCTAAACTAACTATAGAGAGGTGCATAGTTTTAGCTCTTATAAATACTAAGTTATTCTGTAACTTAATTAATTCCTGTGAGATGGAATCAACGTTATCACTAAGGATCATTAGTACTTGTCTAAAATGGGCATATTTAACTAAGGCATAGTCTCTGGTAGCCTCGGATTGATTTATTTTACCTATTAATATTTCCAATTTATTTTGGTTATCCACAATGCTATCTATTATTTTGGAGTATTGATTCGTTAAATCTTTAGTTAGGCTTACATGGTTATTAAATTCCGTTACTATTTTATTTTCGTCTTCGCGGATGGATTTTATAGCACGATTAAAATGATCTGCATCTGTATAATCAAGGTTGCCATTTATACTTTTTATGATGGAACCGAGACCATCTACAAGTCCTCTTTTCTCACGGTTCGTTTTAAAGCGTCTCAACTGTATGGTGACGCTTTCAAGCTTATTTTTAAGATAATCAATATGAGGCTGAAATTAGGAATTAGTTATGTTGTTAAGGTTAGGTCTTATACTGATTAACTATATTTTAACAGAATTTATTGTATCTCCTAATTCTTGAAGATCTACATATTGCAGAAATGCATGGTAGTGGGATAGGATTCGAGTGAGGCCTAATTTGAAAGGTAATATACCAGGTCCATCACTAAGACTTTCAAATCTTATCTCCTGCATTAGACCTGGTCCCAGAAGGAGATAAAGTACCAGGAGAGTCCTGTAACAATTGATTCGTTTTAGGTATTCTCTTCAATCGAGTTTTTGCTATGGGGCCTCGTTTTTTCTTTGTATAAATGTGAATTGGGTGATTTGCCATTACTGTGTCGTGTATGTATCGAGGAGCTAATATCTGACGGGATGCGAATGGGTTTTTTATAAAGATTTGTTGTTCCGGGGAATATTCAGCTTCCGGTTCTCAGTTTTTATTGTGGATATCAGTCAAGTCTTTACGCATGTCGTTACATAGGTCGTGAATAGTTTTGTAGGTCTCAATCATTCTGTCTTTGTGGTTTACGACATACTGTTGAAGTAAGTGGGCGGACAGATCTATGTCAAAAGGATTGCGAGGGTCAAAATGTCATGTAATTACTTCTATTGGTTTGCATTTTGTGAAACTGTGTATACTATGATTGTAAGCTAATAGGGCATAGGGCATAAGGTTAATAGCGGATGCATTCTTTTGATTTATCTTTAAAATACGGAAATGTTCTAATATGGTGGCGTGAAATCGTTCAACAATACCACATCCCCACATTTTCATTACGTGCATGTGGGGATACTCTATGAAGTCTAAATAATTCTGCAATAAGTTGGTTGGTAAAGTCAGGGCCGTTATCGGAAACTATGGTAATCGGAATTCCATGATGTGTGCAGAAAGTCAGTAAAGCTTGTACTACACTGACAGCAGTGCCGTCTCGCAAATAGTAAGCTTGAGCATATTTAGAAAAAGAATCTACTATTGTCAAATACTTTTTCCCTTGAATTGTTAGTAGGCCTACGTGAACTAATTCAAAAGGCTTAGAAGCTGGTGGTACAATTTTGAATTTCTGTTTAACAGGATTGCGGTCGTACTTAGCCTGTCCGCATACTGTACAGTCATTAATAAATATAGTAATATGCTCTCTCATTTTCGGCCAGTAATATTTGCGGGACAAAGCCGAGAAGCCATCTGGTAAGACGCGAATTGGGCTCTTTTAAGTTCATAATCCATTGTAAGGGTTTATGGTATAATTTTGAATTTACGGCCGAATAAATAGGGACGGAAATACTTATTCGCCCATACGATAGCTAAAAGTTCCTTTTCTATCGTGCTATAGTTACTTTCGCTGGAGTTAAGTGTATGAGAAGCATATGCAATAGGTTTGTCTGAACCGACTGTCCCCTGTCATAAAACTTCACCTATCGCCACGTTTGAGAAAGAAGTCTGGATACTGTAGAATTGGGTAATTTGTTAAGAGAGTTTTACAGTGCTCAAAACAGTTAATATAATTTTGATCTAATGTTATCTTTGATCCCTTTTTAAGACATTGAGTGAGTGGTTTTGTGAGACGTGCAAAGTCTGGTATGAATTTTCTATAGTATCCTAGAAGTCCTAGAAAACGTTTAACTTCGGTTGTAGTTTTTGGCAGTGGGTATTTTTCGATGGCTTTAATTTTGTCTGGGTTGGGTTTAACCCCGTCTTTACAAATAACATGACCTAGAAACTCGGTTTCCAGCTTCAAAAACTCTGATTTATCCATCTGAATTTTGAAGTTGGATTCCCGCAATCTTTTGAATACTTTTTCCAGATTAGTCATATGTTCTTGTAAGGATGTACTGAAGACAATTATGTCATCGAGATACACTAAACAAATTTCATTATGTAGGTTCTTTAATACGTTGTCCATCACCCTCTGGAAGGTTGATGAACTATTTTTCAGGCCCATTGGCATCCTGAGAAATTCATAATGCCCATTCTCTACATTAAAAGCAGTTTTGTGAATATCCGCGGAATCCATCTCCACTTGATAAAACCCACTGGTTAAATCGAGCGTGGTAAAATACTGACATTTGCCCAATTTATCTAGTACATCGGTTATATTAGAAATAGGATATTTGTCATCGACCGTCTTTTCGTTCACCTTCCTGAAGTCCACAACAAGATGCCATTTTATTTTGCCGGAAGCGTCCGCCTTTTTGGGTACAATCCAAATAGGAGAGCTCCAGGCAGAATCAGAAGGTCTAATTATATTTTGCTCGAGCATCTTATTGATTTGGTCCCGGACTTTTTGTCGGTGGACATACGGGTATCTGTAACTCTTGGTATGTACGGGAATTTCGTCATGTGTTTTAATCTTATGTTTGATCTTGTTGGTGAATGTTAAGGGTTCACCATCAAGGTAAAACACGTCGGCATATGAGGCGCATAGCCGTTGTAAGTTTGCTAGCTCTTCGGGATTAAGATGATCGGTGCGAAGACGGGATAAAACATTTTTAGCGCGATCCGATAACGTTTCAGTAAACTGGCACTCGACATTAAATATTTCGGCTTCTACCGGACGGTCCATTGAAAAAATTACATCATTTGAGCTGTTATTAGTAATTTCGACCCAACCACGATTATTAATTACTTTCGTTAAACAATCAGAAATTATGCAGTTGCAAATTATTTGATTTTCAACTACTACGTCACCGTCCTTTGAGTTTATAGGCAACCTAACTAACGTTAATGACTGCGCGGGTATAATTTCCTCATATAAATTTGCGTTACGTGAGTCACATTTCGATGGAATTTTTGCGTTACGAGTATAAGTACTTTATATCTAAGATCGATATTAGAACCCCATATGTCAAGTAAATCAAAACCTATCAGTCCGTCGAAGTAATTATGAAATCTATAAATGAACAAGGTTATATTATCTCGTTCATTAAACTCTAAAGGGCATGGGAGAGTTATGGAATAATCATTCTTACTTGTCGCGTGAACATTGGTGACCGAATGAGTCATAATTCAGTAATATGGCTAAAATATTTTCTTACAGCTTCTGGACTAATAAACGATTGATTAGCGCCGGTTCTATTAAAATTTCAATGGGGATTACTTGTCTGAATAAACTGAATTGCTTTTGTATATGGAAATTTACTTCTATTTTGGTTTTTCTGATTTGGGACACTTTTGAAAATCCTCATCATTACTCGAGTGAAACTAGAATCTACTTCTTACGACAGGAGCTTCCGCGTGGTTATACGATTGCTCGTAGCTATAATTAGGATATTGTTCGTAAGTGTAGTACTCTTGATTATAATCATAGTCAGGATAGTCATATTCATAGTATGCGTCGGTGCTATAGTCGTAGTCAAAACCAGTCTCGTTAAAGTTTACCTCACGTGTTTTAAAGTAATTGCTCGGCGGTGGGTTGCCAAATCGTCTCTAGTGATGTCCAGTCGGTGGTAAAAGTTTCGAAACAAATGGGGTGACACCGCTCATAGGAGAAGGACGCGAGTTATTGTTTAAATTGAAACCCTGTGATTGTTGAGGTCTGTTACGAAGCTTAAACACATTACTGTGTGGGTTATAATTTGGTGGTGGAGCACGCATCATCTGTTGCGTACAAGTGGGACCATGTGGTGGATGTATCTGGGGTGGTAGATTGGGTCTCCAACCCTGTGCAGCGTGTGGTTGCATAGGTGGCTGTCTAAACAAGTTCAGTGTGTTATTACCTTGTGGTCTAGGTAGTGACAGCATGTTAAACGCGGTAGGTTTTGGAAGGAAATTATTTAATGGTAGATTAGAGCTAGGGGTAGATTGAGATGACTCGGATTGAATATTCTTTTGACTAAATAATATTTTTAATATACAATGTGATAAATACTTTTTGTTGTTGTACCGTGTTTCAAGCTGAGACCAACATTTGTCATAATTGCATTCCGATATAGGAATATGCCTCAGCAATTGCTCAGCTTCTCCGGTAAGATAGCTTTTTAAATAATGAAGTTTCTGTACTTTAGCAAGCGAACTATTTTTGTCAATTAAAGAAATAAATACATCTCTAAATGTCGGCCATTCAGTGTACTTTCCCCAATAAGTAGGTACAACGACCTTAGGTAATTTAACACCCATATTGCAAATCCCTAACTCACTTGAAATTGACTTGTCAAATTGTTGATGGATATCGCCTTCTAAACTAGATAAAACAGTCTTTAGTTCGCTTTGGGCGATTTCTTAAAGTTACTTTTCGCCTTAGACAATCTATTATAAATATCCTCTTGAATCTTAATAAGTGTTTGTAACGACGACATATTTGATAAAAGCAAGCAACAACAATTTAGTAAATGACACAAGTTTAGTTCAGAAAATTTAGTAAATATACCCTATATTGGAATAACTTTCTCACAATTGTATTAACTGTTTTTACAGTCCAAATGAAATAAATTACAAGTCCAAAATAATTCTGAAATTTTTACAAGTGTTTTAACAACTTAAATCTGAGAAAAAAATCGGGCATAGATTCCCCGTCTTAACCAAAATTCACTTAAAATTAACTAAGTCTACAATTTACATTCGAATTATTTTTCTAAGTTCTAAAGTCTTTATAATCACTGGTACTTTTCCTATGTTTAATTTTTCTTATAAATAAAGTTCAGATTTGGACATAATAAATGAAATACTTTAAAAGTTGAAATTTAATCTTGCTTGGTATATAAGGCTCACTTTTCCACAATAATGAATTTTAAAATGTACTCACAGTTTTTTGATGATTACCACTCACTTATGCACCGCACTTTCCCTACGGCAATAGGGTCGAAATTGCAGTCTGTATAAACTGCTACACTTCTTGTATGGGCTGCTTCAGTTTGCTAATGTGGTTCACATCTCCTTTCCTCCCGCCGTACTCTCGCGTCCGATTACTGCCTCACAGTGTAACTAGACTGTGCCAGGTATTACTTCACCGGAATACGAGGGTGATAACTTTAAGGTCTAATTTCGTTCCTAAAAGCACCTGTTCAGATATGAACCACGTCCGGCTCGAATGACCATGAACAATAGGGGGTATGGAATGTATGTTTAAAAAAACCAGAGGTGCTCACCAAGCATTATACTTGATCTGGTTTATTAGCAAACAATAAAAAAATACTGTTCAAACTTATCGCAAATGAAATGACATCTTTATACCACAATCTATATATCGCTCAACACCATCTACACTACAAAAATCGTACTAATTTAAACAAGTTAACACTTACCATAGTACTTTCTATTTCAATTTCCATAGCAACTTCTTCTGACGGTAAAGATAGGTTAGTAGGACCATGAATATCTATCATGGATGAATCGTCAAGCTGAAAAATATGATTATTATTTTAAATTTGTAACATTTATCACCCAAATAAATAAGTACATATTATAATATAAAATACTGAATATAAAATAATAGGTACCAAGTAATTCTTTGCTTCCATATCAACCCCCAAAGGTTCACAGTTAGAGGAACACGGTTGATCTAAAGCCGGTCTGGTCTGAAATTAAAAACAAAAAGGACATGAGCTTGCGATTAACTGCTAATATGATCAATCATTAATAATTTTGTGAATGAATTAGTAAGAGCCTGTGCGGAAAGAGAACCGTCGTAGAATTGAGGGCGTAGCGGTGCTTAGTTACCTTTTGATAGGTTAGCAAAGCTAATAGCGTGCGAGTTCAATGTATTTAATTTCAACATTTATATCAATTTATTATTCAAAATACAAACCATGAGAAGCGTAGTTATATTTATGGTTCTATTGATAATAAGCTAGTATATTGTTATTTCACTTGTTATCTGCAATGTTTATATATAAATTTTTGGTGTTTGGGGACTTATAATTGGTTCAAAATATTCCACTCACTTACACTTAAGCACACATTAAAAATTCATCAAAAATAATGTTGATAATAACAATATTATCAACGTTGACAATTAGTTGTGACGATTAAAATTATTTGTGACTTGGTTATTTTGTAACAGTAATTTTCACGTCTCAAAATTAATTGAACGTGTAGAACAAATTAAGTAATATATTTACTTTACCTGGATGAAAAGTGTGGGTATGGCACGTGAATTTAAGTGGGTACGATTTAATGTCTGTCGAAAGCAACTTTTTTCAAAATGTCGTGAGCAAATACGGGAGTGACCACTTGGATGCCAATTAACTCGGCCCGTAGAGTGAATCCACTTATTTCTTGAAAATGAATCATTCGGAAAACTAAAAAATAAAAGAAAATGAAATAATTTTATGGGTAAATATAATCAAGTGCTGGTATCCCCGTCACGCTATTATCCGACTATTGACAAATGACATGAAGTGAAATAGATATGAACCTGACATAAAGTGCTTCAAACATTGGCCGGTTAATAAAAAAGCAAGTCATGATTTTATCGTCTTTTTACATAAAATTTTCAACAAATTTTGCTTGTTTTTGACATAAAATAGTCTTGAGTACAATAATCCTTTGATTTACTTGCTATAATAGATAAAAAATGCTACTTACCGATGAAAGGTTATGTTTGGTTGATTTCGTTCACTACGGCTTTTACAGCCGTATATACAGCAATTCACCATCACTACACACTTAATATTACACTCTGGGATATCACGAAAGTCGAAAATAATACAAAATAAGCGTTTCAGTTTTTATCAATGAAAATATTCTGACACCACAACTTATCTGCCATCAAAGACTGTGGTGGCAAACAACAAAAAACCGATACGCCAATAGAGATAGGAAAAGTATGCTACGTCCTGCTCACACATACACATTTTCCATATATGTCGTCTTACTTTCGCAATAATTATTATTTTAAGAGCATGTCTATCTCTATTCTCTGTCTACTGTATCTTACAGTTTCATAGAACTCAGTCTTCATTTCATTCGGGATCTTCGTTTTTATAGATTTTCAGTATCAAGTGCTAATAATTCTTTATAGTACATCGTAGTTGTTGTGAGATTTTGACGGTAACTTGAGCCAGCAGACAGTTGGCGATAGTATCTCAAGGCGCCTGTAATAGATTTCCTATACATCAGAGTTTAAGAGATAAATGGACGTACTTCTGTAATAACAAGCTTACCTGGCTTCCCACAAGAAACAGTATCATTTGCTCAGATAATTTCCAAACCTCTGACTTTCAAGTGTATGCGAACAGTAGAAGGCGATTGGTCAGCGACAATAATAACGATTTATAGTAACGGTCGAGTTGTTTCCTCATACAATATGCGGTTCAGTCGAGCAACTGATCCGAGCGTGTATTCGAGTTGTCGCTAAAAAAAGTACTCTGTGGTTGTCCCTGTCACCGAGCGATAGTTTTGATCTTAGAGTAATTACATACATACGTATGCATAGAGAGAACCTACAACTCTACATAAATTGAGTCAATATACTTGTCTTGCTTTTTTTAATTTAATGTTCAAATAAGGCAAAAAAGACAAATCTATTGATAGATGTTGCGTGTAATTCATGCGTGGAAATAGAAATGTCAAGTGGTCATCTTTGGCCTCATTATATTATGCCAAATATGATGGTAAGTACACTCGTATCTTCTGATTTACTATAAAAATGACATCTCTATTGTAGTAGTATTATATGTGACGTTATTTTACAAGACATGACCATATGTAATAAATACTAATAGTGAGTCAACTCGGCGACTAGACATAGCAACGATGGGGCGCGGTATGAAGGAGAGAGGAGTCCTCCCCTGCCCGCGACGATTGCGGTAGTACCGGTCGGCTTCGCTTGCGTACCGGTACGCCCGTTAAGGAGTGTCACGTACATGGAATGAGTTGCACGCCTTTGGTGTTCACCCAGCAATATGATATTACTCGATATTATTTTGAAATATTGTATGACGCTTTGAGTAAAATTGAATTCTAATAACCATGTGATTGCTTTCCATCACGATTTTTAATTGAATTATATGTAAGGACTAGGTTTTTTCGCGGAACCCTCATTATTTTTCTAAAATTAAAGTAGCCTAAGTTACTCCCTACAACATCAGCTATCTGTCAGTGAAAGTCCCATTAAAATTGGTCCAGCCATTTCGGAGATTAACCGGAACAAACAGACAGACAGATAGACAAAAATTTTAAAAATTGTGTTTTGTTATATGTACCGTATATACTTTCATATGTATTTAGTAAAAAGCTGTTATTTTGACATTACAAACAGACACCTCAATTTTATTTATTTGTATAGATGAGAATTCATTATATCATTAAATTCAACAAAAGACAATTAAAATAAACCAATAATAAATGTCGTAAATATTTGTCGGTTGCACATCTGTAACGAGGCGGTTGAATAAACAAAACCAACCTATAATTTTAAACTATTTTATTTATTCTATTCAACTCCCTATCAAATATTTTAAGCAGAATACCTGAGATACTGCTATATAGGTAATATATAGTAAAATTAAATAGGTACCTACCAGCACAAGCCTTTGTTTCTATCACGACTAATCAGGTGATGCTGCGGAATGTAACTAGTCGCAAAAAAAAAACCTAAATTACACGTGGGTGAAATCGCGTGGAACAGCTAGTCCTTACATATAATTCAATTAAAAATCAAAATAATAATTAGGATTTACAAAAACTATTTAAATCTGAGCAGTCTGGAATCGCCAAGGATATAGCCGAAGCTTTACCCAACAACGGTACCAGTTGGCATTTTATTCCACTTCATACACTACAAACTTTGGGGGACTTTGGGAAGCCGGCATTAAGTCGTAAGCATCATTAAAAGAGTTATGGGACAGTCAACTTTAAATTTTGAAGAAATGTCAACGCTACTGAGTCAAATTGAAGCTTGTCTTAACTCACGACTGATTTCAAAATATAATGATGACGATGAAACAGTAGAAGCATTAACACCAGGTCATTTTCTAATTGGTGAGCCAATTTTAACAATCCCTGATTACAATTTTGATTCATCTAGCATTACGTATTTGAAAAGATGGCAACAGGTTTAAAAATGACTCAGGACTTTGGAAACGCTGGTCCCAGGAATACTTATCTATTGCCTGAAACGATATAAATGGACAAACCAAACCGCTGAACCAAATATTATGATATTGTTATTAAAGGAGGACGATCTCTCCTGTCGTTGGCTTCTTGGTGATTCAAAACATCCTGGCCCAGACAATCTTACACTACGCACAAAGGCCCTAGTGAAAAAGACCTACGTCTAAGTTGTGTATATTTTACCTTTAATGTAAAATGAAATTTGTATGTTACTGTAATAGTTATAAGTTGTATCTATATCTTTAATGTGGGTTTTTAGGTTAGTAGATTTTAAATGATGTTAGTTACAAAATAAGATACTATTAATAAGTGATTGTTTTGTCATGGTAGGCAGTAAAATAAAGGACATTTGGTCAATATGTCCTTGGGGGGCGGTATGTTAACTTGTTTAAATTACTACGATTTTTGTAGTGTAGATGGCGTTGAGCGATATATAGATTGCGGTATAAAGATGTCATTTCATTTATCTATAATAGATAAGTGTGAACTATAATTTTTTATTGTTTGCTAATAAACCAGATCAAGTATAATGCTTGTGAGCACCTCTGGTTTTTTTTTTGACATACAGTCCATACCCTTATTGTTCAGTAAGTTTATTCTTGATCAGTCTATTTTATGGAAATTGGTTCTTGTAGATGATGTGTGTGTGTAATGTTTATATATAATTAAACATTTTATCTTTAGTATAGATATTTTTTATATGTATTTATTATTTACGGTAAGTGTTTACTACTTACCGTAAATAATAAAAATAAAAAATATCTTTATACATATAATACAAATATTTATACTATACTAATATTATAAAGCTGAAGAGTTTGTTTGTTTGTTTCATTTTCAATTATTGTAAAATATTTATAATATTTTCAAAGATTTATACATTTGTACGCCACAAAGGCCAAACATGATTGATCCTTTTAATGTATCTGAACAACCTGCATGCTTTGTATGTATACTCATGTTTACACAAATAAATATCTTGTATCTCTGAAACTACTTATCCCAATTCAATCAATAATTCTTTCACTAATAGGAAGCTACAATATGCCTGAGTGCTATAGGCTTTGTATCCAAAATAAAAAAACGAATGAAGCCGTAGGCAACAGCTAGTTTGTAATAAATACAGTAATAATCTTTATTATATTTCAGACACAAGATATACCTATGGCAGCGCCAGAAGTTGAGATAACTCCACGTAAAAAGAAATTAATAAAGAAATTGGAAAAGAAGAGGTTATTAAGCGATAATAGGAGGTAGAAACTAGCTGCTTTAAGATCAAAGACCTGGCGTTTGCAAAAAAAAAGTTGCTGAATAATCTAGTGTAATTGAGGAATTAAAAACTCGATATTTAATCAACCAAGAAACGGCTGACTTGCTGTCATCGATCGATACAACCAATCGAGATTTCCTAAAAAAGTTTCTATGTAAAATGAACGTTGAACGGAAGTACTCGCCTGAACTGCGGAAATTTGCTTTAAGTCTCCACTATATCAGTTCCAAAGCTTACACTTTTGTTAGAAAACAATTTAACACTTGTTTACCTCATCCGCGTACGCTGTGGCGATGGAATCAATGCATTGATGGAAATCCTGGTTTTTCCACAGAATCTGTAAAAGCTGTGAAATTTTTACATGAAATGAATAAAAAAAACGCGTTACGTAAGACAATCTGCGCCCTAAGTTTTGATGAAATGGCAATTAGAAAAGGTGTGGATTTTGATGGCAAAGATTGCATAGGATTAGTTAATTTCGGCAATAATGTTCAAAACGACCAATTAACAAAAGATGCGTTAATTTTTATGCTGACATGCGCAAACGGATCCTGGAAAATGCCATTAGGTTATTTTTAATCGACGGGATAAGCGCTGATCAGAAGGCCAGTTTAGTAAGAAATTGCATAGAAATATTAACCCAGTGTGGTGTTGACATTATTTCGTTAACTTTCGATGGATGTCCGACAAATTTTTCTATGGCGAAAGTTTTAGGCTGTAAATTAGATGGTGATGATATTAATCCTACTTTCATCGTCGGAAATAATAATATAGTAATATTTCCAGAGCCTTCACATATGCTGAAGTTAATTAGGAATACCTTAGGAGAAAAGGGGCATATAACAGATCCACAAGGCCGTGTTGTGTCATGGGAATACGATACTGGTAGAGCTCCAAGACAACGAAGGATTGCATTTAGGTAACAAATTAAATAAATCACACATCAATTTTTACAAACAAATCATGAAGGTCAAGTTGGCAGCTCAAGTAATGAGTGAATCTGTTGCAAACTCTGTTGAATTTTGTAATAAAGAACTCAATCTGGACGATTTTAAGAACTCTGCTGGTACTGTTGATTTTATTCAAAAAAATTAATAATCTATTTGATGTAACGAATTCTAGGAATGTAAAAGCATATACGTACAAAAAAACCACTATCTGTCAGAAATTTCTCATACATAAAACCATTTTTAGATGAAATGATTTTATACTTAAACAAATTAAAATTAAACTGGATTTTTGAGCTTCCTAATTTTTATTAAAAGTATAATTTATTTGTACGAAACTCAAGTGATAAATAATAACCTTCAGTTTTTAAGCACTTACAAACTAAGTCAAGATCACTTGGAGTATTTTTTAGTGCCATTAGAGCCAGAGGAGGAGAATGTTAGTTCATGGTATGAAACACATAACTTCAGGAAATTGTATACCGTTAGAACATATAAATATTTTAACAGTGACCAAACCAGAAATAGCAATTAAGAAAACATCAGAAAAAAATAGACTGATTGATGATGTCACCGAAAGTTGTAATTCAGAATATTTTAATGAAATTTTAATGAAGGATCACGATTACTTAACTGATCCAACTATGTTAACCGAATTTTCTAAACATATAATAGTATACATTGCTGGATTTGTTGTAAGTAAACTGAAAAAAGAGCTGCAGTGCGAGGAATATGTGTCTTCTATTATATCTGATATTCTTTTCATTATATTAAACGCCAGTCTACAGTTACAAAAAGATAAAGGTGGTTTATGATACTCTTCAAAAGATGTTATAAAAATTTGTGAAATTTGTGAGACAATTTTTCGTAAAAATCGAGGTCTTAATAAAAATAATATTCTTGTGGTATTCATGCGGGAAAGTCTTAAACGATGTTTGGGTTTAACATTATTTTTTAACGTATCACATTTTACAGCCAAACGTTCCTCGACTGTCATTATTCGCTCCTAATTAAGGCTATAAGTTTGAAATATCTCAACATTCGAATACACTATGCTACTAAAAAGTTCTCCGAAAAAACCGATAAGGTCAGAATTTTTATAATAAATTAGTTTTATTTAAAGGTCAATAGTAGCCAATTTACCAGTTACCAGAACAAATAATGAAACTCGTTTGTTTTTAAACCCCGACAAAAAAGAGTTTGTTAGTTAAAAATAATATTTTGATCCAAGAGTCGGCGCGTCGGGAAACCACTAGGTACTAAAATAATATAAAATACAACTAACGAAAATGTGTAATCCTCTCGTCTGTGAGGCGACCGGGTCCCGGTTGCTGACAGAATATGCGCGTCTGTGAAGCGACCGGGAGCCAGATCCAATAAGTGGTCCGTTGTCTTGCTTATATTAAGGGTTATCCCATATATATTTCTCTATTTAACTCATTACGAAAGCATAATGCTTAAACATGTTAGCTATTGGACCGCGATTTTGCCGGATTACGTCATGTAAAAGTCAAATATTATGAGAAAAAGTTCGCCGGTCACGTACGTCTAACCACCTTGTTTAATTGTGTTAAAAATGGTAAACAGCTGTTAAATAGGTTGATAAGTGTTAGTAGTGTAGTTTTGTACGAGGTAGAGCCATGCTGCAGCTATATTAATTGTATAGTTGTAGCACGAATGGGTCGGCTCGACCGGGGAAGGACCACGCTCTCACAGAATACCAGCGTAAAATAGCAGCTTAATGCTGCTGTGTTTTGTATGGTGAGTGTAGAGAACCGGAGACCCTTTTTACTGGAAACAACAACTGGTGACAACGCATTTGCATTTTGAATCGTAATCGAGGATAGATGTAGATGTCTA
The DNA here is from genome assembly GCA_029286625.1 of Parnassius orleans. Taxonomy (NCBI): domain Eukaryota; kingdom Metazoa; phylum Arthropoda; class Insecta; order Lepidoptera; family Papilionidae; genus Parnassius; species Parnassius orleans. The sequence continues at coordinate 1,389,405 of JAGSMP010000074.1, forward strand.
TGGGCCACAGCAACCACTTACCATCAGGTGGACTCTGTGCTCGTTTGTCACCCTTATCCTATAAAAAAAAGTGATGTACGACCGTTTTTTATTTCCATGAATTTTTTAAATTTCTGTATCGATTTTTAATGCTATTTCCGTTTAGTGTTTTTATTCGATTTTTTCTGTTTTGAGTGCTTATTGATGTATGTACAATAACAAGAGGCGGACGAAGAAGAGGCGCCGGTGGACGCGGGGCACGCAGGGACTCTGGTCCACGTACACGTGGTGAGCGGCCTGGTGGAGGTGGTGGCGGCTTACAAAAGCCGTCTACTGACTCGTAATAGCGGCTTTTTATTAACACAAAATAATTATTATACAATTTTATTATATATATATTACCTTATATTTATTACTGAATATTTATATTTATTACATTATATACCTACATATATATAATGTTCAAAATTATATTTTAGGATATTCAGTGGCACCCTCAATGATATCTCAGAGACCCAGGCTCTGGAGAGAGCCATAACCTCTAAACGACCATGAATTCTTCCTGAACCAAGAGCATCGACATCGAAAACGTAAATATTTTTACGAATTATGTCCGTTTTATTAATGTATGTAGAAAATAATGCGTCGACTTGTGATAATATTTTGGTTTTTAGAACACAACGTTTGTGGTCGTCCCTGGAGGTAATGACATGCGGCTCAGCTTCAGAACCGATCACTCTGCCCCTACGCCAGCCACACTGTGTGTGTGCTATGCCCCCCCCCCCTTCACCTGCTCTATAATTATTGACTTTTTTATGTATTTATTTTACGCAACAATTTTCTGTTAAACTAAATTAAACATAAAAACAATTGCAGGTACATTGAATGTGGCGGTAGCGTGGCCTCTACGCCACATTTAACCGTAATCGGTGCAGCAAAACGACCCAGGTTAGTTTTGGTATTGTAAGGTTAGAAGTAGTATTAGTAAAAAATAAACTAAAATTTATATAAAATAAGAATATGGCTACTTAAACGTATCAACATTATCTTTATTGACTTTACTATTTATAAATTCAGAGATACTGAGGGCTCCCCTGCCGAATCACAAAGGTGACGGTGTTTGTGAGTACATGCATAAGTAAATACGTATTAAGATCAAATTGATCTCAATTTTAAGATTTGATCTAAGATATATTTTTACAGAATTTCATCTACATCATCCCATCGCCCAGGACAGCCTCTTAGGAATGATGATATAAGGTCAATACTAAACTATGTTACGTGAATGTTTTTTATTACATCTTGTGACGGAATTCTATCAATAATTTTAATGATATAGTAATTAAGATGTTTTTGTTCAGGCAGTGAAGAGGACATCGAGCATGAGGAGGAGAACGATGACCTTACCACCATGCCAATGGTACCGAAAGCTGCACTATTTTATTTTCAAGACGAGGACGACGATGTGGTAGAAACTGATGCGATATTGTCGTTTCAATGGTCACATCAGTCGCAGCAGCCGCAGTAATTATCCCTCCTTAGTGATTAGGCTTTTAAATGGCCTTGAACACAAAGGCCATACTATCTGGATGAATAATTTTTACAATTCCCCAGTTTTTGCGCGAGAATTGAAAGTTCGGGACTTTGAATGCGTGGGAGCGCTTCGAACAAATCGCCAGTTTGTTCCCACAGAAAATACTAACTTAAAAAAAAGTGACATGTCGATTGGTCAATTGTGTGGCTGCACCTCGCAGGATGTAGATATCGTGGTATGGAAAGATAAGAACCGCGTAGCTCTTATTTCGACATACCCTGGCTTAGCATCTGTTAGGTGTGATGATACTCGAAAGCCCTCGATCATATCGGATTACCGGTACGGTTGACCGAAAAGATCAAATAATCGCTATGTTCCCGATTGAACGAAAGCGCACTCGAGTGTGGTGCAAAAAATTTTTCAGACGCCTATTGAATGTGAGTGTTCTAAATTACCTACCGAAATTTTCGTAAAATTTTGGTGAGTCAATTAATAACACATCACACGACTGCAAAAATAGTTGTGGCTCCTTCGGTTTTAGCGGGGCATTTTCCAGCACAATACGAGTTTGTTACTGGCAAACAGCATGAGCGGTTGCGACGTTTGTGCGCCGTGTGCAAAAAACGAACAACCGCTTATTGCAAAGCGTGCAATGTCCCCCTATGTGTATTCTCACATTAACTACACCAGTAACAGAGTAAGAAAATTAACATGGATATTTAAAAAACTTAGACATGTAACAACTTATTACGACAAATTGGTATTTTTCAATTAAAATCGTGCGTATTAAAGAAACTGTAAGTAAATGGCTTTTAGAAATGACGAACCATGATATAGAATTAATGCTTCAAGAAATAAACTAATTAAACACACATACACACTCACACACTCACACACACACACACACACACACACACACACACCTGCATTGCTTGCACACACATTAATATTATTAAGATTGTTATTTTTCTTTTCTATTTATTTTTTCAAATTTTACAACGATCAAACTTAGGTATGGAAGAGCGGGGCCTCCTGGTACAAGTATACATAATAGTTAAAAGGTTTGGCCCCAACCATTGATTGTAATAAAACAACTGTCATTTTGATTTTTGATTTTGATGTGTATTTACCCGCTTTGAGCCACACCACACACCACAGTAAAACTATACAGAAACACTATCCTAAAACGCAGAAAAGTTAGTTCAAAATATTCCATACAACAAAAAATAAAGAGTCGTATCCATATTTTTCTAACCTCATTGTGACTAAAGTGGTTGTTTCTTCACAATTTTTATCAACATTGTTCTTAAAATATTTCTAAGAAGCAAACTTATTTTCTGTTTGAATTTGATACCTTGTTCTATGTAAATCTTGGTAAATATAACACTCTTTGGTAGTATCTACCTAAACCAAAGAAAAGTTTTAAATGAGCACTGTGTTTTGTGCCCATTTTAAGTACCATATTTGTGTAACTCTTACTCAAGTAATATTTATCTTAGAACTATGTTGCTATTTTAACTTGTAGCTGATATGTTCAACTTACTGTAAACATAAAATTTTTGACCCTAATACAAAGAGTCTTTTTAACCCATTGAGAAATATGAAGGCCACTTGAGATACCAAACAGAGTGATTGATGTTAGTGCCTTTTATAAAAACAAGTGGTGTGTAAAACAAATGTATGATGAGATGTGATGTTTGTATTATTTTTTTGTTTTAAATATCTTATTCTGTTAATAAAATAACATATAAAAGCTATTAATTTTTTTATTTTTACAATAAATAATAAAAACAATCAAATTTAGAGAAACCTACATTATGGGCTATATTTAACCGTGCAATTTAATACTAATGATAAAGAAATGGAATAAAATTTGTAGGACCGTTATCTTAGACTCATACTTTACTAATAAATATCCATAATTTTAATTAGTATTAGAGATATTCCAGTTGGAATGAAATAATTGCCCTACACAAGCCTTGACTGCACACCGGTTGCACACACCTGACAAATGCGGCCTTTGACTGTACACAGTTGTAAAGATAACTGATAGCGGCTGTTAAAACTTTCTATTTCATAAGCGGTCCTCCGGCGCGTCGACCGACGCGTGGATCAAAATATTATTTTTTACTTTTTAAAGATGTCTTTTTCTCTGACAATTTTACTATGTATACTTTTGAGATTCAAGGATTTAATTAAACTATACTTAATCAATATGGTTGTTTTATTGTACCTATAAAATCATACATGCGCGAATTGAATGCATTCGGGGCTATGAGTTGATTATGATTTATTTAATTATACTATTTACGTGTTGAGCTATAAATATAGAATAAACACTCGGAAGCCCACGAGCTTACTAAACCCGGTCCTAAATGATGTAAATTGGCCGCGGCTTCTGAGAGGATATCTTAGATAAATGATCACTACAACTCATTTCTCTTCGCGCTTTACGTTCAACCCGGAGCCATTCAGTTCGCGCACAATCAAATAGTCATAAATACGTCCCCCTAGAAAAGAAAATTAATTAAATTAGTCGTTGACGTAGTACAACCAAAATAAAAAGAACTAGATTACCCACACAATGGTGGTAAAAGTCTAAGTATGGCAATTTAAATTGCATGTAATTGTAGTAATGTACTTATGGCGACTCTTACTGACATACGCTGAGGTCTTGTCTATCTATATTTCTCTGTCTACGTAAGAGACGCATAGGCTAACGGCACAGACTAATATGATGCTTTTACATGCTAACAGCCATAGACTTAGAATATAAGCATACGCGCCAGTAGCATTTAGCGCCAAGGCCATACAGACATATAAATGAAACGGGAGAATATTCTTTTATTCTACTGTTAAGAAAACTTGAAGTTCATCATCATCATGATGATCTTTACAAACCTTTTGAAATCCACTGTTGAAAATAGGCCACCCTTAATGAATGCTACAAAGGATAGTCCTGAGCCACCTGCATCTATTGACTTCCTGCATGTGGGGATGTGTCTGTGTTGTGACGATGTGTGTGATGGGTTGTTGTCTAGTGGGAAGCTGCCCTACACTTTGTCTACTGGCACATGGCTACCACTCGAGAACTTTTCTTCCCCATCAGTTGTTGGGTTTTCGAGCTATATGGCCGGTCCATTACCACTTCAGATTACTAATCTGCTATGTCTCTTACTCTGGTTCTACTGTAGGTACCCTCATTTCTAAGGTTATCATGTAGAAAAACCCTGAGCACAGCTCGTTGACCTTGACCTTGAGCTTCCTTATATGACCAGCAGTAAAGGACCACATCTCAGATCCATATGTCATCATTGGCAACACACTGGTTGTATAGCTTGTAGTTGCAATCAGTAAATTTTAACCTTACATAACCCACTATTGTTATGTGCTACTTAACTATACTCCTGACAATTGTCTTCCAAATGTATGACCATTTAAGGCGCATATAATGCATATACAAAGTGAGATATTTTAGTCAGAATAGTATATTACCGCTTATCAAATTCATGCACATCTGATGGTAATTGAAAAAAGAGTATTTATATTTAATCTATTTTCAGCATTCCTGATAATAATATATATTTTTATACATGCAGAAATGCCCATGCCATCTACTTCTGGAACTGTTTAAAATAAGGAGGTCGACACAGAATGTACATCAATATAGGGAATTATGCATTTAAATTATACTTCTCTCACATCTTATTCTTATTATACATACAAGCAAGCCATACTATTAAAAGTGGTCATTAATATACAGAGTTATGTTACCCTATCTATATTATCCTGTGTTGTAATAGTATATTAAAGATATATTACCAAGGAAATCTTATTGATGTTCGGCTTGATGAGATTGTAGAATATCTGTAAATATAGCCATATTTCTAAACTGGCGATGAAAACATAGAATGTGAATGCCATCCTGCCAAGTTTATCAGTAGATTGTTTACAAGCTAATGTTATGTTAAACTATTGGCCAATTTTTTAGTATGGGAGACTGTCGTCTGTGCGCTAGCCTTGTATCACTGACCTCTATATATACAATGGGTGTTAGTGAAACGCTACCGAAAACGAAGACAGACGATAGTACTAACGATACCTTTGATGATGGGTCAGAAAGAAAATCGATCCCAAGGAAAAAAAATCATCTTTTCACAACGTTTTATTAGCTTTATTCATGCTCCATCGTGTTAGTGCAGCTAAATGAAACGATAATTTCATAAAAAAAATCATGAAAATACTTAAATATAAAACCAGCAGTGAAACTTAAAATAAAATCAGCTGACAATAGGGTCAATATTCTTGCGGATGCCAAACTCTTATCTAGCTCGGTACGAAACAATGCATTAGGTACTCACTCTACCCATCCTTTTCACACACGCGCTTTCGCCGCCCGGCCACAGAATAAATAATAGGCCCGGCTGACTCGTATCGCCTCGCGCTGTGGAATTTACACATGTAAGCGTTGCCAACATGTGGGGAATTCCCCAAATTGCGGGGAATTTAAAGTTGATTGGGGATTTTAAGGGGATTGGTATTATGCGGGGAAAATGCGGGGATTTTGAAAATCGATAGCCAGGGCCAAGTCAGAACCTTTTTTCAAGAAATCTAAATACTTATCTTAACATTTTGTTAGGTTATTTATGAATATCATTGCACTACATTTAATTTTCGGATTTATTTCGGCAACTTTTGTGTATCATTTCATGCTTTTCATTTCTTTATTTTTTAATTTTAAAGAAAAAAAATGTTAGTTAAAAAGTAAATAAGCTATGCAGATGACATGGTGCTGCTGAGTCTCACGATAGGTGCAGTCAGAAGGCTGCCGGGAATCTGTGACTCCTACGCAAAGACCCATGGGCTCAAATATAATGTAACAAAGAGCGAGCTTATGGTTTTTAATTCAGGCACTAAAAGGCAGCTCACCATGCCTACTGTTAAAGCTTTGTGATAGTCCTTTAAAGAGAGTTGTCAAATTTAAGTACCTAAGCCACTGGGTAACAGAGGACTTAAACGATGACTTAGATATAGAAAGGGAACGCAGGGCGTTGGCTGTTCGCTGTAATATGCTGGCCGGCAGGTTTGCACGATGTACTAAAGAAGTAAAAGTAACGCTTTTTAAAGCGTATTCTCGGTGCTTTTACACATGCAATTTGTGGGTTAGATATGCGCAGCGGGCATACAACGTCCTGCGTGTCCAATACAATAATGCGTTCAGGGTGCTGTTGGGATTGCCGCGTTATTGTTGTGCCTCTGCCATGTTCGCTGAGGCACACACGGATATTCATGCCGTTATACGTAAAGGTCTGCTTCGTTACTGAGTCATCTGCGTAACTCTACCAATAGCATCCTAACCACACTTGCTGATAGGTGGGACTGTGCCATTATGAGGTACTGGTTAAGTCTACATGTAAAATTAAATAATTAAGATATATGTAATGTACTCGGGATGTTTAATTTTTTAATATAAAATATATAAAAAAAAGAAGTTAAATACTAACACTAGATTTAAGTTTTATTATTGTTGTACTGACATCTCTATGGACTGAGTCTGAATAAAAATATTATTATTATTATAAAATTTGTTGAAAATAGTTTCATTTCTTAAAATAAAATTGAGGGGAATTTGACAAATTGGTGTTGGCAACGCTGCCATGTTTCACCGAAATTTACCTACTAAGATTTGTTTGCCGACGACATAAAAATTAGAGTATACTAAAAAATTACACTATAAAACTTGCAAGTAATTTTTAATAGTTTAGACGTACCTCTTTTTAAATTCAAAGTATTGGTCGGATTAAATACGGTAAGTCAATTAAAATAAAGTAAAAGAATTATTTTTTAGATTAATTCTGATAGATTAATTAACTGTCGATCATAATTGCAATTGATTTTAACTATTAAATTATTCAGTACCATTTCATTTCTATTTTCTTGTACAAAATCAAAGATAACTATGAAATAGTGTTTATAATTGTGTAAGTGGTACGTTTATTAATTTCAATATCATTATTGTAGACAATTGATTGTGTAATTTTATTAAAAAATGACAACCATAACTTCTAAATTCCATATGAAGAATAGTCGTAGGGATAACTAAGCTTATAAATAAAATAAATGTTGGCAATGTCGTAACGGCTTAACGATCTGTGGGAATGATCAAACAGCTTACCGCAAGGACGTTACGACGCACGAGCCATTTGTTTTGGCGGGATTGATTATTAATTTTAGTTTTTGAGATAATTCCCTCTTGACTATCACGTGCGCTAAGCGACAGTTCATTTATTAAATTCTTGTTGTTATACTTGTTGTTATTATTCTTGTTCTTACGTTTTGTGTTTCTTGTTTTGTTTTAATAATGCCTAACGGTAGGTACGTTTATAGTGTTCGTGAATACGGCAACATGGTAATGTGCCTTGGAGAATCTCATAAGGACACGGTGGTTTTAGATCGGTAAGCTGTTTCCTACCAATTTTTTTAAATAACTTAGTACTGAACTGATCTGAATAGGTACATAACTGAATACATCAGAATAATAAACATACCTACACGATGGATAAAAAAGCATGACTCTATCCTTGTTAACAATTCATTTAAGTAATTTTTTCATTAGCGGGGAATTGAACCAGGTTTGGTTTATTTAACCTATGAATTCGAATTAAAGTGGCTAGGTGGAGACAAGCACAGTGGCAAAATCGTAGGTTAAGTAGATCAGTTAGGTATTTACACAAGTGTTGTAAATTATTAGGTATTGTGGTACGATCGCTAGCTGCGGGCCGCGCGAAATCGGCGTCCGCGCGTATATTGACCCCTAGTCAGCTGATTGTAATTCCACTGCTGGTTTTATGTTTAAGTATTTTCATGATTTTTTTTATGAAACTATCGTTTCTACTATGATGTGAATAGAAGCTCATGACTCAATCATGATGTCTCTGTCACAGAGGTTATAGCAGTGCCAGTACTTAGTAGTTTGTGACTAGAAATGATGACATGGCTTAAAGAACAAGTATCCAAGCCAAAACTCCTAATTAAAAAATATAATTATTTATCTATAGTTCTGTCATTTCGTCGAACGCGAGCAGGACACGAGTGTATTGGTTATCACAAAAGTGCTAAATATTGTTAAAAATGAGCTATTCAAAATTTGATTTAACTTTTAAAATTGGTCAATACTTAGATCGACATCTCGTATTTCCACTATTAGAATTCTTAGCAGCCAAAGAGGTATTTCATTTTACTTTTAATCAAGTAGATGCTCAGTCACAAATATTTAAAACAGACTATGTACATATGTCTGTAAGTTCTACTTCTATGCTTTTATTCCCTTGTTATGTTTTGTTAAGCTTAATTTCTATTTACGAATTTCAGACTTATGATCAGTCAGAATTACTGCAAGCTAAATTGGAGATTCTAAGTAAAACTAACATGATTGACTATGTTATAGACATTAGAAGAATGTTGTATCCAAACGAAGATACTCCAGAGGTAAATAAAATCAGAAGGAATAACATTTGTATGCTATTAAATATTTTAATTTAAGACAGTCTAACCCTGCATTTACAAATCAATGCAAAGTAAATTCTATTTTTCATTTCAATTCATAATTAAGATTAACTATATTAAGGTATTAAAGGGTTAATTGTGCCCTGAGAGCTTCCAATATTATCCTCATCTGCATTACAGCCCATCGTAAGTCTATTGCTGAATATAAGCCTCTCCCAAAGCAAGATCCTGGGCCATCTGCATTTGATTTATTGCTTCTCTTACTTGGTTGTCACACCATCCAGTGGGGGCCACCACACACTTTGCTTGCTATTATGAGGCTGCCAAATACGAACCTTTCTAACCTATCTGTTGTCAGTTCTTTAAGCTATTTTGACTATTTTGGTAACTTGTTTTCTAATGCCAAAATCCTCATTACAAAGATTACAAGACACAGAAACTCCATGCATATCAATATAAATAACATAACCTTAAAAATATGTTTTCCCTTTAAAATAAATATTGAAGTTTGATTTGCCAGCATATTAATTTTACAGGAAATCAAAGCTCGCAGAGGAGTAGTTCTGTCTCAGCTGCAAGAACTACAAGATGCAGTAGAGCCAGTTCTGAGACTTATGCAAAGGGATGATGTTATGAAGACAGTTGAAACTATGAGAGACCCTAAAACTCTCATTAATTACTTAACAACCAACAGAGAATTTGAGGTATAATTCTACTTTTTAAAAGTTTTTTGTTTTCTACTAAAGAAACATCTTACATACCTATGTATCATTTCTGGCCATGAAGTGAAATAAGAGGTCCCCTCTCATTTCTGAGATTATGTGGCACGAAAGAACTGTCATGTTGCTTCAGTGCAAAAACATCACAAGTACTCAAAATATTTTTATTTTCTCAGACATGCCATTTTGCTTGTTTGTTTCTGTCACTGTTGAATATGTGATAAATTTGGAATTTCAAATTACTACTTATTTTAATATTTATAAAGTTCTTTTCATATGGTAATATGTTGTTATTTGTTTTAGTTTAAAATTGAAATGATAGACAGTATGTACCAATTAGCCAAATATCGGTATGAGTGTGGTAACTATGTGGAGTCTGCATCATACCTTTACTTCTGTCAACTGGTCATGTCTCCTACTGATAAGGTAAGGTTTAGTTTAGTTTACATTCTGATGTCTTTTTTACTGCATTGTTTTTATAGGTTCTTGTTTTTATCTATACACTTTTATAAAGTTTTTGGTATAATTATTGTGTAATAAATAGTAATTATGTAATTATTATTATCAAGTCCATATACATACATATAAAGAAAATTGAAGTTATAGACATATGTAATATTGAAATAACTACAGACAAGCATTTAAAAAAAAATGTGCATATGTCCGTCCGGACTAATATTCATAATGGCTGAACTAATCACGATGAAACATTACAATCAGATCGACAGCAATGCCAGGATGGATCTGGGCTATATTTTATCCTAAAAACGTGCAAGATATTTTTGTTGAAAAAATGAAAAATTGATGAAATAAATCATCTTTATTTTTAAATCTAAATAATGCCACATTAATAGATCCTAGGTGAAGCCAGGGCGGGTCCTTAATTATAATAAATTCAAACAACTTTGCACTTCAAAACCATATCTTATTTTATTTTGGAAATATTTTTAACCTATCTATAGAAAAAAGCATGTTTTTGCTTTTGAAAATATTAAGTATAGACATTATTGGGATCAAATTGTACAATATTTTTGGTAATTATATAGTTAGGGTTAAAGAAAGAAAACATACTTAAAAAATGGCCACAATGTATTGTGGTCTCTTTAAAATTCAAACATTAATTTCATGTTGTGTTATTTGTAGAAATATACCCTGCATTATGACAATCTGAAAACAACCATAAGACTTCATTTTGAATAGAGCTTTGCAAGGTAGTAAAGCAGTGTGCAAGAAAAAATCTACCACTAGGATTACTTCATTTTCTTAGCCTTGGTCAGCGCAACTCTGATGGAAAAGCGAAACTTTGGTTAGCTGTGTGAGGTCTTTGTACATACAGAACAAAAGAGTGTTGTGTGCAAAGAAAGCCTGCGAAGGATATATGCGAGGGACGTATCCAAGTCGGTGTAGTTAATCAAGCTACTAGACTATCAGTCAAAAGACTTCCTTGACCAGAAATAGTATGAAATCTGCTACAAATACTCGCTCTGCTCGTACAGTGTCGGTGGGAAGAGTGACATCATTTCATAGATCTGCTACGCCTCCTTGCACCGCTTTTCTTCTTCGCATATCTCTGGTGCAAATGGAGTTTTAAGCGAACTCGTGACTTGTGATTTGTTACACACAGTTGATTAAAAAAAGCAATAAAACGACTACTGATGAACCCCCATGATGCAAACAAACAAGTTTGTATTCAATCTTTACTGTCATGTAGTAGTTCAAACATTTGTGCTCTAAAACTGAACCATGGCTTAAGCCTTTTTTTAACCATATTTCTAAGAGACTAACTAGTAGACCCCAAACATTAAAATTATAAACTATTGTGTTTAAGGTATTATTACACTTTATTGTTATTGCATACTACAGCTAACATTATGGATTCTTAATCACATCAATGTGTAGTGGCCAATTAAAATGCAAACCATGATGAATTTCGCTTAGTTAGTTAGTTTTTTTGAGTTGATGAAGTGCCAGAAAAAGAACATCACATTTTCAATATATAAAAGTTTGTGTCTGTTTTTAGTTCTATGATTGTTTTCGTTCCTTGAGCTTAACTTATTAATTACCAGCATTATTCATCACCCTAGAATCATTATGTGGGTGATAGTGATTTCTATGTGCTAGCAAGCCTGGTATTGCATGAAACCATTCTCCACAAATCTCGCATTGGTAAACTAGAAATGAAGATTTTGGATTGTCATCAGTAATAACTTTTGTCATAAAGTGTCCAACTTTGTACCTTTAAAAATAAAATAAAATAGAATGATAAATAGTGAAACTTTTAAACAAATTACGTATTTATACATGGAAAATTCAACCTTATAGGATAATCAACATCATCCAGTATCAACCTATAGGTCCGTATGAAGTGACATTGGGAAAGGCCTACAAGATCTTGTGGCTTTCGGTATAACAATGTCCACTGCTTAACATAGAACTCGTCCATAGATTGGCACATAGGGAGATGTTCACCATCATTGCCACACTTGGCAGGCAGGTTGGCAACTGCAGTTTTCAAAGGATGATATGGGGTAGTAGCTCTTCTTACGCCGCTTTTACTCGGTATTTATACCAAAAAGGATGAAGCATCAAAGGTGCTAGATACTGCAATAACTAAGCATGAGGATTAAGGCCAATTCTCCCTTTTATGGGAGAGGCCCTTACTGAGCATTGAACTGTTGAAAGGCTGATTATGAGACTAAAAAGGAGATAATATGGGAAATTACCTGTGATTATACAGTTGTTCATAGTTCCTAAATTTTCTGTCGCAAGCATTACATAGTAGTAGTTTTGGTAATGAAAATTTATAACACAAATGTAACCAAGGACAGAACAGCCAATGTTGATCAGCATTTTTATATGATTGAAAACTCATGGCACATGGATTACATTCATAATTACTGACTACAGTATGGATTTTTGTGTGACTTAATAATCTGGGTATACTTGTAAAAACTTTTTCACAAAATTCACATTGCAAAAGTGATGAAGTTTTTATTTCATGTATGTTATCTGTACTGTTCCTCTTACAACATTGACCTGAATGATTTAAAGCCAAATCTTGGCTAGGCCAGACTTGAAAACACTCTGTGCAAGTCCATACAACTTGCCATTGTTGCGACTCAGGTAAGACATGCCTTATTGCAATGTGTCTTTTTAAGCCTGTTACATAAACAAAATGTTTTCCACAAATATTACAAGGATATGTTGTCATAGAACTTGGACCAGGCCAAATAACATCGAGAATTTCTTTCTTTTTTGTGTAATTTAATGTTCTGTTAAGCATGTGAATATTTTCCATAATTCTTGCATTATTTTCTTTTACCTTTTCTAAACTGTGTTCCAGAGGGCTAGTGGCATTAAACATTATCTCTTGTTCATTATTTGATTTTTCTTTACTTAAAAAATTGTTTTGACTAGTGCAATCAATTTCTTTACCTCTTAACCCATTGTAGTCAAAACAATATGTATTATCGGATTTGTTTTCAGATGGATTTTTCTGGTCATCATTTATTTCGTGAGAATAGGATAGTTTATTTTTATCACACCTTTTCCAGTTGCTTATATAATTTGAATACACATTCAAATTTGATATCTCCTTGAAACAAGAATCTAAATCAATGCACCCTAAATCACTTCCTGAAACTAACTTGACAACTAATCGCGAGCTCTCAGATTTTTTCTTTTTTTGTTCTTGTTTGCCATCTTTCCAATCACTAAAAGTAGTTTCAGATAAAGTATTTCCAATTGTAATATATAAATATTTGTAATCAAATCCCTCTTCAAATTTGTGTACAACTAACTTTGCTGACATTTTTGCGAATGCCTCACGCCTCTGACATTTCTGTACTTTTTTATTTACTTCTTTATTTTATATGTGTAAAAGTTTCGTTTGACATATTTTCGCTGAAAGTCATTTTCGCATTTTGGTTAAAAATTTGATTACAAAGTTACAGTTATAAACTTTATGATATCTTTTGTAAGAATATATAAAATAGTTAGGAAAATCAAAATTAATTGTATTTCTGACTTTTAAAATATATTATTTACGTGTTTTAAATTTAGCGCTCTATTATTTTAACAGGTAGTTTCACCTACAGGGAAGAACATAATAATGTTTACCAAAATAAATCGATTACACAAAGTATAAAATCGATATAGGCTGTATGGTACATTTGCCCGTTGTCTATCAAGGGCTAAAAAAATATGAAAGCGCGCCTTTAAATTTTCAATAGCAATAAAACTTATAAAAGTTGAATATTATTTCATTAACAAACTACGCGTACTAGGCTATTGATATGAAATAGGGAACCAGTTTATGTAATTCTGAAGCTAATAAAATGATTTTTTACAAAATATAAGATGGATTAATTAGTGTTTTCTTGATATACGGCTACTCATATTATCGTATAAGTGCAATATGGTTATGATAGAGGCATTTTAAGAATACAAAATTGCTTGACCTTGACGTGTCGAGAGTAAAGCACTAACTAATAACGCTTTCGTTATGAGGCGTGCAATTGCATTAATTTGTATGTCGAAAAAAAATCGAGTTTAAACTTAAACTTCACAGTGAAAACTTGACGCCTTTATATGTAGGGTTGCCATTACATTCTGTTATTAGAACTGTCGCCGTATTTAACCATCACGTCCCGTATTGCTACATGTCCCGTGTTTGTCCCGTTTTTCGACAAAATACGGAAATGGCCCGAGCTGAGCGGCGCGGCGCGGGTGGCCAGAGAGGAGATGCGGAGGCGCGCGCTTGTGAGAGGCGGTACAGGCCGTTCGCCGCTCACACACGTCTCGCTCCTCAGTGACTTGTCTTGCTAATCTGAACAATTCCTGCCCACAACGCAAATATTGAAAGAATATTTTTGTTGATGACGGCTCAATAGGCGGACGAACGAAACAGGTTGTCGGCAGAGACTATTGAATCCATATTGATTTGTCATTATAATTTTAAACTAACATGCGCCAAGTTCTATGATATGTTTAAAAAGAAAACGAGATCATTACAAAACTAAAATCAATCTAAAGTATGATTGGGCAAAAAAATAATCTAATGTTCATTTAAATTAAAAAATTGTTACTTTACGACTACTTCGAATAAAAAATTTTATTTCGATTTTTTTTATTAGATTTTTTTTATACTTCTGATTCACACTACGGTTAAGATCATAGAGTAGGTGTAAACAAAATGCGTGGTTCGTCTTCACTAGTGTACATGCATGCTTTGGTTTAGTTGAAACGCTGCGTTTCGGCGTGTGTTTTGAGCATCTAAAGTGTTACACGTCCCGTATTAGTTCCTGGAAATTATGGAAACCTATTTATATGTTACAAAAAGGGTTTAGTCGATTATATAGCGATCAAGTGGCTCTTAGCAGCCAAGACTTAGCTTGTAGCCATTACTAAAGGAAATAGCAACTATATTTTATGACCCAACATCGACTCCGGATGTTATAGCAGAAGCCGGAGAAAAAATGTTTCTCAAAGTATACCGAGCGCCCTGTACTCAGTCTGAGATTAACAGATATCGATACACAGTTTTTCTGAAATCTTGTACCAAGCCCAAACCGGATCTTTCTTCCCTCCCCCCTACCAAAGGGTCAGCGAAATATCACGCTTACAGAGTATTCCATCAAGTATAGGAGTGGCTTGGGAACCAACTGCCTCCTGAAATATGGGGTTGGAAGCGAGGAGTTGATGGAAACTTAGAACCAATCACGACCTAGGATCCTCCTGCTGCTGACGCGTTGTTATATTCAATTTTTTGCCGATGTAAAAGTGGTTGTTCTGGAAAATCTTATCTGTAACGGCTGTCTAAGAGCTTGTACTAATGGAGCCCCATCGATGTTGATGATAAAGATGACGAAGATGAAACACAATTTGATTGATAAGTCGGCATACTCGTCAAAAAAATTGTATAATTTTTCAGAATTAAAAATTTGTATAACAATTTTGTTATAAAGTGTTGATCGTACAGTATCGTGCGTGGCCTGTCATTATTTCTATAATAATAACCTATTTTCAACCGACTTCAAAAAAAGGAAGAGATTCTATTCCACTGTTTTTTTTATGTGTGATACCTCAGATGTTTTTTCAAGGTGAACCGATTTTGATGATTATTTTTTATTTGAAAGCTGGTCTTTCTCATGTGGTCCCATAGAAATTTGATCAAGATCTGACCAGTAGTTTTTGAAAAAAAAAAAACTAAATCGGTTCATCCGTTTGGGAGCTACTGTGCCACAGACAGACCCACAGATACACACGTTAAACATAATATAACACCCCTCTTTTTCGTCGGGGTTTAAAAAGCGCGATAACCTATCTAGACGAACTGATAGGTAGAAGAGGAGTCCTACCACCGAGTACTACTGCAAGACTGCTTCATCCAATCGCTATTTTTTTAGGGGTCTTGCTAGATTTATCACTTCCTTATTTTCGACTAGCGATCCGCCCCGGCTTCGCACGGTTGATTTCTGAATCTCGACAACAACGCCACCTACCGGACCCAATTGTGAATGTAAACCATTCTTTAATCAACTCGGTCCAGTCGCTTAGGAGTTCAGTCACGTACACACGGACAGAAGAATTACATAATATATAATATGCATGTAATATACATATAAACCTCCTCTTCCTCTTGAATCATTCTGTCTATTGATGAAAACCGCATCAAAATCCGTTGCGTAGTTTAAAATATCTAAGCGTACAGACAGACTTTGTTTTATACTATATAGAGATAGACGCTGTATATATTTTATCATGTAATGTTTCATATTTGTTTTCAGAATTATCTCTCGGTTCTATGGGGAAAATTAGCTAGTGAGATATTAGTCCAAAATTGGGATGGTGCTCTCGACGATTTAACCAAGTTGCGGGAGTTTATAGATAACGGTGGTGCTGGCGCTACTGCTAGTAATATGCAAGCTCTTCAACAACGCACTTGGCTGGTTCACTGGTCACTTTTTGTCTTCTTTAACCATGTGAAAGGCCGTGACCTCATCATCGAAATGTTCCTTTACAAGCCATTGTGAGTTTTCAGATCAGTGTATTCTTTTTCTTTTATATATAATTTCATTTTTCATAAGATGCCAAGAACAATGTGAATTTGCTACAAAATGTATGAATTCCCGTCGGATCCATGTTAATACTTTTTGTCTATATTTCACTCATTCTGTTCTACCATTGGATTTAAAAAAAAATATTACAGTAAATTACAATTAGGTTGTTGACACCATCATTAATAAATTGCTAAATATAATTATTACTTTACGTCATTTAGTTGTCTTAAAACTTGGTCGATTTTCTATTTAAAATAAAATTAGGTTTTGAGTATTTAAAAGTAAACAATAGATTATTTGATTTCAAAACCTATGACGTCATAACATTATATTCTCATACAATTTTATATCAATTAAAAATGTTTATTACTAGCACGGCTAGCATAGGCTGAGGCAAAAAATTTATCCCCCGATTATATCCACTGACAGTGATAAAATTATCTTGTCCCTATGCCAAAGCACGGCAACAGGGGAAAGGAGGAAGTATATTCCCGTTTGACATAACGAGTAGACATAATAATATATCCCCCGTCCGTAGCTTGGGGCCAAATGAAAGAGAAAAAATCATGCTTTTTTGACATTTGAAAGGGATAATTTTGTCCTAGTTCATTGGACGTGGGTTTAAAGTTAATATTCATACAAATTCTCCCATTTTATCTACTGTGGATATTATATCCACCGGTGTGCCCATGCTCGAAGTGTGGATAAAACTAAGCGAGGGGATAAACATTTTCTCCTTTCCCCGGAGATAAAATTGTCTCCTGCCCCTGCAGCTCGTAAGAATATTTCAGTCGACTAGACCCAGAGTGCCAAATACCAATGGAATCTAAAAATATTTTTAATTAATAATATAATATTTATAATTTGACTTTGTTGCAGGTATCTAAACGCCATTCAAACCATGTGTCCACATATTTTACGTTACTTGGCTACTGCTGTAATTATAAACAGATCCCGCAGGAATGCTTTGAAAGATCTGGTAAAAGTTATACAACAAGAAGCTTATACCTACAGGTAAATAAACGGCTGCTGGTCTACGTCATCGGTGACTACCCATCTGCGCATTACAGTATTTCATTGCACGAGTGTGTGTGTAAGAATATAATATGTAGTGTAAGAATATCCACTACACCATATCACCCTGTGGGTGTCGTAAGAGGCGACAAAGGGAAACAAATCAGGAAATGGGCAGCAGTGTCTTTCTAATAACGACTAAAAATAAAATACTGCAGTTGCCAACCCGCTTGCTAAGCGTGGCATCTATGGAAAATATCCCCCATATGAGGCAATCCATGAGGTAGGCCTTTGTTCAGCAGTGGACTTTAATAGGCTGTAACGGTAATGGTGTGTGCGCAAACAGGTGCACTCTCTATTCCCTAATTATCATAGATCGGTGGGACAGTAATCCGACACGACAGGAGAGAGATCGAGAGTAGGACCAACGGCTTTACTTGCGTGCTTTGGCACGAGAGTAAAACACCGCCAACTTCCTGATTTCGGGTTGCTACAAGTTCTTTTTGACAGAAAAAAACCCAATAGCCGCGTCCACACAGGGCGCACGGGCTCTATGATGAATAAAATGAATGATGAAAATCATGGGTATGGCGATGCAGATATGTTTAAATGTATCTTGCTCTGACTTTCAATTAATTCGCTGAGAAAATATGTGTACTACCGCCAAAAGTAAACTAGTAATAAGAATTGTACTAAAACTGTCAATATAATTTTTAGTGAAATAAGCATGACGCAATATTACGTGGGTGGCGCGTGGTGTATTATTCTTTACCCGTATTACGGTGATAGCGGTTAAAGTAAGTCTTTAACCGCCATCACCATAATAATACGAGATTTCCACATGTGATTTTGCAGGGATCCTATTACAGAATTTATTGAACATCTGTATGTGAACTTCGATTTTGAAGCAGCACGCAGAAAATTAAACCAGTGTCAAGCAGTTCTTCTTACAGACTTCTTTTTGATTGCTTGCTTAGACGAATTTGTGGAGAATGCTCGTTTGATGATATTTGAAACATTCTGCAGAATTCATCAGGTTATCAGTATTGGGTTTGTACTTTCTACTTAGTCATTTTAAGTCAAATAATATTTGCTACCTACTTATATAATTAATTATATTTTAAAACTATTACAGTATGTTAGCTGAAAATTTGAATATGCAACCAGATGAGGCTGAATGTTGGATTGTCAACCTGATTCGGAATGCACGTCTTGATGCCAAGATAGATTCTAAGCTAGGCCATGTTGTGATGGGTGCGCAGCCTCTTTCACCTTATCAGCAATTAGTAGAGAGAATTGATTCACTGGCTGTCAGGTCAGAAGCTCTGACGTCTTTAGTAGAAAGAAAACACAAGGCCCGTAATCAAGATGTAAGTAAAAAGCTAATTCTTCTATCTCCTTAATAGTTAGACAAGCCATTTAATTATCAACTTGTCTTCTTTCAGATTCGTTGGGGAACGCAAGAATTTTAATAAGGTTTCAAATTTTAATTTTCTTCTATTATATACATATTATAAGAAAATTATTGCTGTAAATTAACTTCTTTGTATTAAAACATCTGGAACAAAATGGTAGTTTAACTCAATGAAAAATACAAGCCTTTTAGTTATTCATATTTATTAAAACTACACTTACTCTACAGGTTTGATTGTAATAAATCTCGACAAAATAAAAGCAACCAATATTGTTGATAGAACAAAAATTACAACAAACATGTAAAATGTATCTTCTGAAAATACATCAGTAAAGGCGGGTATCTGATTGTATATCTCCTCTACAACATGCAGATTCCCTTTGTTCGAACGAGCCATATTGCAATTTACTTTTTTTTGCCCTTCTTTTTCTCTAACTTAGTTTGAACAGTTGTTGTAACTTGTTCAGCAGGTGCTAATGAAGATATATGCTTATTAAAAGTTGAAGAATTTCTAAACATGTGAGATTTCCACTTTTTAATATGACGTTTTTTAATTTCGTAGTTTCTGGAATAAAAAATTCAATATAATTTTTGGACATACAGTGGTGGACATACAAATAGAAACAAGTATAACTTATAAAAAAAATATTGGGCATTATTACTTCTTTATCAGTCTGTAAAATGCCCCTCGTGGATATGCTACACACCTGTTGTAGGGAGGATTTGGTATTAATTGTTACTCTTGGCTGGCGGATTGACGATCGCAGTACAAGATGTTACACACTTTTGACATAGTTTCCTGTTATGCAAGGCGTAAAAGAAATTTTGCCGCCATCTATGAGAGTTCATAACCACAGTTGATTATTTTGAGTTATCAGGAAGATGCTGCTGCCTACTCCTGTTTAATTTCCATCTCACCACTTACTACACCCATAGGATGATTTGGGGTAGTGAATCCTTTACATTTTATAAGCCAGTGCATGTCTGCATCACACCTGATGGTAAGTGTTGGTCTATCTTTAGGTGGTAATTGGCAGTATATAAAATAAAAGCCTATTCACTTGCCTTTTGACAACACATGTTTGGAAGGAAATACAAATGCTGACAAACTATTCTTATATTTTTACCTATAAAGCACCAATAAGCACTAATGAAATTTTTAATTTCAATTTTAAGTACTGATGTACCACATATTCTCATCTTTAGAAATGAAAACTCCGAATATTCGATTCATATTTTATGGTAGAAAGTAAATATAGAATATTCCTTTTTAAATTAAAAATATGATATTCTATGGCACTGGTTTATAAAATGGATCCACTACCCAAATCATCCTGTGGGTGTATTAAGAGCTGAAATGAAAATAAAACGGGAGATGGCAGCAGCATCTTCCTGATAACTCAAAATAATGAACTGTGGCTATCAACCGTAGCGTACCAAAAGTAGCATTCTATGCGGGAGGCCTTAGTTCAATAGTGGACTTATTATAGACCTTAGTGACTATGATGATGATGAATTATTGTAAATTTTTGCTGTAATTCAATAACTTTTTTTCAATAAATTAGAACTAAGGACTTTGTAGTAAAATTACTTCATAGTAGTGGTGGGTAGTAGCGGCTTTTTTGAGTAACGAAACAAAACTATCTATTGAGTATCAATAGCGGCTTTTGAAACACTATATTAATAGCGGCTTTTGAAACACTCTATTATTACATTATAACATGTTTAAAAACGTGGCGAATGAAACAATAACCGTTTCACGAGAGAGCTTGATTAGCTTGTTTGGTGTTCCCGTTTCGTTAAGATTACTTTTATCGAGATTTTAGTTTTAAGAAAATTTATATTGCAATGAAATTTCCTTCATGCTTTATCCAGGCTTAGGACTGGCTGACTACTACTAGACTAATTTAGACTGGGTCAAGGCCACACAAATTCAAGCAATTCGAAAATATTTTTATTTAACAATAACATGCACACTGTCATTTCTAATATCACATTTATCCGAAGATAGGTCAAATGCAAAAGCAATGTATGTGTAGGTGGGTGTGAAAGAGACAAAACGTATCACCAAGGCCATCATTCAATGGCCGTGGCACGGTGGTACTTCAACAAGGTTGCCATATGCCGCGAAAATAGCCAAATAAACGATTTGTTACATTTCGTTCTGATCGCTCCTTCGTGAAACGTGTTACTGATTAAAACGTCTACTGTAATAGATAGTTTTGCTGGACTGGAATAACCCGCTACCCGTTTTTGTACGAATAGATAGTTTCAATAACTGGTTACGTTTTGTAACGTTTTGAATCTTCATAGGGTTTTTGTTAAAAAACAAACATTGATTATTTCACACATTTTAGCCTTACCTGCTACTGAAGGAGCAATCAATACATCAATTGTTGGCTCACTGCGATCACACACTACCACTGTTTTAAGTGAACAATTGGGATTTGTGAAATTAATCTTTTGCGAACTTATATAATGGAGAAAATTCCTGTAAAACATAGCAGTAATATGAAGTTTGATTAAAACAATTTAGTTGTCGACTTAATATTGAATATAAAAAAATATCATGCACACAACATTGTTTTAATCAAATATTGCTTCAATTTTCTGTTTTAAAATAGTACCTTTGCAATGAACGCCGGAATCCAGAAATATATTTTGTTTCCATAATTTGTAGTGTTATTCATAATAATAGAAATGATTATGTATATTATTAATATAAAGGATCATTATCAAGTTAGAGAATTAATTAAATTATCAAAGAAATTTCTCGATGCATAATCTATTACGGGATTATTTTGAGGGTCCTATAGGATAATGGAGCTAGGTTACCTGGTATGTTTAACATTATCACTGAATGGGTCGAACTTGACGGTTATTCTTTTAGCGGCTTTGAGATTTACAGCTCTTAGCTGTTTTCCAATCGCAGAAACTACACCCCCTGATCTTCGAATAGTACCACTGTAAGGGATAGACATATTATTGCCTCCCGACTCCGAAGTTGCGCAGGGGTGCGAAAATAGCTACTGTCAGTCTGTCTGTGTTGCCAACTGTAAAACGTCGTCAATGTCAACGTCGGTTTCAGATTAATATGATTTTTTGGTACTAATTTGATTTACAACGCTTAAAGGAGTTTCAAATTCGTTGCAGCATTTTCCTGCCAACCTCATAAAGCAGCTACGTAGTACTATTATGTTTTCTGTGCCGCAGCGTATTGAAAATATTGCAGTTAAAGGGGATGAGTCGCTCGCGTCCGTAGGCTTCGACCACCTAACCTAGGGCCCACCCACACGTGTCTCCCCTGGTGGTGCAAGCGACAAAGCCGGGATAGACACGGCTCCTCGCCGTATGGTAGCGGCGTAAAATCTACCATTCTTTAGATCGCACCAGCCAACACATTAAAGGAATGGCCCTGAGTTCCGGCGCCCTTTAATGGGGCAGGGTGCGAAGAATTTCGAGTAAAACCGGCGACGAGGTTCGCCACCTGTCACGTTCTTTCCGGAGGCAAAGTGGATTGCGGAGGCCCGTCTGGCTACCTGAATGTATGAGCAATGAATGATAAGATGGATGAAATATGCGAAATGATGAATGATAGAGGAATAGATGTTATGTGTAAATGAGACGAATGAAAGGGAAGGATGCCACTGCACATGGCATGTATACCGCTTACTGGTCTGGTGTAGATGAGACCGAGCGGGCATGCTAGGAAGTGGTGTCATCCTTTCAGAAAGAATGGGTCAATGTGAAAGAATATGAATGTGCCCAAGGTGCTTATGGATACGAATGAAAGTGGCTTAAAGAAGTTGTTTGTGCTAGGTGTACGCCCCAGACATGTCAAGCCCACTTATATCCGAGAGCAGTTTTGGGACATGGTAAGGATGGTGTTGATGAAATTTAATGTAAGGGAAATGAAAATATCATTATGTTAGAGATTTTAATGGAAGGGTTGGGGTGAAGAGGTCTGGTTATGAAAGGATATTAGAATGTTTCAGGATGAAAGTGTAAATGAGAATGGTGAAGACCTCCTCGCCGTATGTGAGGAAAGAATCTTTTGTGACGAATACTTTTCGCCATAAGAGGATTCATATGTATACATGGGAAAGAGGGGTGATGATAGAAGCATGAGATTTATAATTGTGGATGAAAGAATGCGGAGCGCAGTGGTAGATACAAGAGTTACTGGGGTCCAACGTAGGACGGATCATTACTTGGTCTTATGCCGAATTAATGGTCTATTCAGGCGTTGGCGGCATCGGACATCTGTGTCTACCATGCGTTACAGCGTATAAGAACAGAGAGGTTACAAGATGAAGGTGAAAGAGAAGCATAAATGTAGACTGAGGGAGAATATAAATGGTTTGAATGAAATATGTATGAATGATTTAGACCTGAAGACTGTATGGAATAATGTTAAGAAAGTTTGGTGGATGCAGCCACCGAAGTATGTGGTGAAGTAGAGAACGAATGAAAGGAAAAAATACACGTTGTGGGATGATGAGATTCGGATGGAAGTTGAAGCAAAGAAGAGAGCATGGCTAGATTTACTGGCAACCAAAGCTGGTAATTCTGGCGGTATGAATGATGAGATTAAAAAAGGCAGACTTTAGACTTATAAATAAGAGAGTAAAAGAAGTTAAAAGAAAAAGCAAGAAAGAACGGATAAGAATGATAGAAGGATATCTGATAACTTCCAGGCAAATATTAAATGTTCTGGAAACTCGTAAGAACTGTTAGGGAAATTCAAAACAGCCTAGAATAAATGCTATACGAGACGAGAATGGCTGTATGCTGAATGATGAAGTTTCGAATTTAAAGAGATGGAAGGAATACTTTGAAAGCGTGTTTATGAGTGAAGGGTCGTCTGAATTATGGAAAAGAAATCGAAAGAAGTGGATATAGTAAAGTAAGTAAGTAGGGAGTAGTAAAGGGAGATAAGTGTAGATGAAATAATGAAAGCAATGAAAAGCATGAAATAGGTAAGCAGCTATGATAGAGTATCACTTGAAATGCTAAGGGCTGGAGAGGGAGTGGCAGGCCTGCTGTACACCTTGTTTAATTATATGGGAACTGAAGTACGGAAGACTGGTAAAGCCGTTATAGTCCCAATATATAAAGGAAAAGGTCACAGCAGGACTGTAAAACTACCGTAGATCAGCTTGCTTAGCATGTGTAGACTGTATGCTAAGGTGTTAATTGAAAGAGTTATGGAAGAAACTGATGGAAAAATTTGGGATGCAACCTGGATTTAGAAAGGAATGGGTGTACGGATCAAGTATTTTCCATGCGCATGATTGCGGAGAAAGCCAAAACCAGAAAGTTTTTGTGCTTTCATGGACTTGAAAAGGCTTATGACAGAGTGGACAGGAATGTTTATGGCAAACACTTAACTCATTTGGTTTGACACGTATGGCAATTCACAAAACTGTGTTAGTCCCTACTTTAATGTATGGTAGTGAAAGTTGGTGTGAAGAAGCTAACGAGAGTAGAATAAATGTAGAAATGCGGTCATAATATGAGTATGTTAGGGCTGAATCTAAATGACAAATTGAGAAACTGTGTGATAAGAGAAGAGGGTGGTTTGCAAGATGATGTTGTGACCAGGATTAAGGAATGCTTCTGGTGGTTTGGTCATGTAGAAAAATGAATGAATAAAGAGTGACAAAGCAAATTTATGTGGCAGAGGTGAACGGCAGAGTCTGGAAGGGACGCCCAGATTGACCAAAGACTTAGACCAAATTGGCGATATATTGAAAATGGGCCAGATTAGGAGTACCTTAACCGACGAGCGTATGCAGATATATGGATGTAAAGGAGGCGAGAGAGTGTGCCAGGATCGCAAGTGGAAGTCCGTAGTCTCTGCCACCCTCTGGGTGACAGGCGTGAGTGTTTATGTATGTATGTATGTATGCAGTTAAAGGATTTAACTTCATTCTATTGCTCTGCTTGTTTTTATAGTAACCACAAAAGTCGCTAATTGCTCTAATTTTTATTCGACCGGGATGAATCGTCTGACGCACGTTGTCTGATGAATTATTTTTGCTTACACAGCAAAAGTAAATTCTCCTGAAATGACGTAGGTATATACTTCGAAACGTGTGAGTGGCTTAACAGTTGAGTGATCATCTTTCCACTAATTGAAAGTTAATTCTACTGACCAACTAGAAAAAACCACGAGCCTAAAAGCAATATTTCTCCATTAGAATGAGTGTCAAAACCATCAGTTTTATTGGAAAATCCACTAAGCTGGCAACACTAGCTACTGCTTGTAGGATTGTAGAAAAATATCGATGTATATTTTTTGTTTGATATATCGATATTTTTGGCGATACCTTTTATATAAAATATCAAGTATCGAAAGTGTATCAGATACGATAAATTTCCAGTAGCAACAAAGTTGTTGCCACTAACTAAAACAGATAATCCATTAAAATTTTGGACTAACAGCCACCGTTTCACCAGAGTATTTTCAGAAATAGCGTTAAAGTATTTGGTACCTACTGCATCGTCAGTTTCATCAGAGAGAGTGGCATCAGTTGTAAATCTTAGCAGAAGCCGTTGTCTTTCAGTATAGTACATCAAACGTTGAGTTTTTCTTTTGTTTCTTTCGGTTAAGTATTAGTTTGCATTTTGCAATTATTGTATAATATTCAAATCCGTTCGATTGAAAATCAATATATTTTTATCCATCTTTTATTAATTTATGATATTAGATTACTGTCACTTGATTATCAGAAATGATGCTTCTAGTTTGGTATTTACATGAATAGTTATACTGACAGATGTATTAAACTAGAATAGTAAAACAAACACAGTAGAAATTCATAGACTACAAATATTTAAAAAAAATCACCGATATACCCATTTTTTTCTTCGATATATTGAAATCAATATCAATATTTTCTTAAAATTACGATACGATGTATATTGATACTTTTTGGCAATTCCTCATAGACTTAGAATATACTGACGTATAGACGACCTGACAGCCCGAAAACGCGTGACTAATTTTGATTTGTCATTGTGTGCGTTAGCTAGTGATGTACATTTTACTTACAAGGACTATCGAAAAATGATTGTAAAGGAAGCGGTAAAAAGATTTAAAAAAATAGTTCAGTGCACGAAATTGAATAACTTCAAAAATTACTGAATTTTTACCATGATAGTTCTAAAATAAGGAAAATATATTCATATAATAGCCCTTTGTTGGATTTTAATTCAAATGTAAAAATCGCAGGTGACTCTACCGATAAACTTAAAATAAAACTCCCCAGGAATCATGTCGGAAAGTTGTATTTTCGAGTTATGATATTTGGAGAAAAATATTTACTGCAATGGACAGTTTTCCAAGAATTTCTTTTATTTATATTAACAATTTAACAATATGTTAAATTGTTAATATAAATAGGTAGACACTTAACTAATTTAACTACCCTATTTACTACACTACACTAAACCTATTTATATTTTATAAAATGTTTTGATGGGTAAATATAAAACGGGGACACGGAGTACACAATGGCTGCTTTATTTTTCATAACATATTACAAACATTTAATAATTACTAATTAAATACATTATAGAAGTTTATTTTAACATTCGACGTAAATATGAATGTAAACTTAATAATTTAAGTAAGGAAACTTGTAGGAATCAGTTAAATAAGATTGATCTCTTTAAAGGCCAATATGTTTATGAGGCTTCATCATGCTTCATGTTTATATTCTTTCATCGGTCCCTGAAAAGTATGAAGTAATAATAAGCTTATTATCATTTTAGCTGCATGAATTTTAAAAACATAATGATCTTAACAGAGTAAAGTGCACCAAGTGTCTGAGGATACAGATGCACTCTCTATTCTCTCAATCTCGGTATATTAAGAAAATGGTCACTCATTCATGGACCTCAGCAAGTGCAATTTAATTTCGCAGATCTATTGATCCGCGCAGCTATTTCTCTACGACTAACGCTGTAGGCGATGAACCATGCTATTTAAGCCCTCGGCACAATGTCGTCGGCCATCAAGCATAAATCGGGCATCGAGCGTTGTGAGTATCAAATACTATGGAATTTATACTATCCTGGCACATTGAACCGCGCGTCTCATGCGCGGGTGTCTAGTGGCGCTTCAAGAGCATTACTAAATATATTATATCTAACTACGCTAAAAGTTTTATCATTGTGACTTGGGAATATAATCCGAAGCTCCGCGCAACCGCTTGGGGAAAATAGCGTGATGCTATGAATATTGCACGAGTGTGGTTATACATTTTATTGGTTGATAAATAGATACTTAGTTGGGTTCATAATGGCTTAAATAGGATAATCTCAAGATTTTTTATCTTTAATGTATTACATTTTTATGATGTATAAAATCTGTCTCTATTTGTATCTAAAGTGTGAAAGTGAATTTTTGAAGTCTTATTATAACAATATTATACTTACTGGTACAAATAATGTAGAAATGGCTCCTTTTAATAAAATTGTTTTTATTCTACTTTTTCTTTTATACTTCTCAAGTAAATGTTTGCTGCAACAAATGTTTGGTTTGGTTTGGATTCCAACCAACCCGTCCAATTAACCTCAACTTTTTCTAATTATAGAACCGAGGAATCTGTTTGACAAACGGCAAAATAAAATTACATTTATAGAACGCAAACCGAGGATTTACTTTTTTGTTGTGTAGGCATATATAGTCTATCGATTCAATATAAACATTCAAGATAAATATCGACATTAATTTTGATATAGTTGAGTCAATTCCTAGCGTACATGTAAAATATTTGGTATAAAAATGTATTTACCAAATTCATGCAAATTATCAACGACATGACTTTTTTCTTTACAAAATATCAAAATTAACAAAATAATTGAAAAAATTCTAAGTATATTTTAAACATAAACAACATGTAGGTAACATAAATTATAACCAAAAATAAACGCGTCATAACATTGATGAGTGATGACGTCTTGAGAATTTACCTGTGACATGTGGAATTATAAGGATTATTTCTATTATTAACACCACAGTCACTCACAGAACAAATAACCATTCTGGAAAAAGTTACTTACTAAAAATAACCACTATTACACACTAAAAAAATTACAAAATATCTAGGAGCTTATTTCTTGCGTGCCGATTTGTGCCGACCTGTCATTCAAAATCGGTTACAGAGTCATGAGATTTGGTATCCTTTTCTATCTTGCATTTTTGCCATAAGGAATTTTCTTCTCCCTTGCACACTATGTCGGCCTATACGCCAGTATTTTCTAAGTCTATGCAATTCCTGCATCCCTAACTACTAAGCTCGTAAAATCGATATATAAAAATATATAAAATCGATATATCCAAATATGTATATTTTTTTAACAATGTAATCGATATTCATCGTTGATATTTTCCATCTCAATATATCTAAAATCGATAATTTTTTCCACGGAATATAAAAAACAAGAGTAAGTAGCAAAACACATCATTTGTAGCGGAAACACGGTCGCCAAACTCACACATACACAGGAAGGAAATGTGTACCGACAATTATGTACCATTTCATTAATTTTCACGGGATTGGCTATTAAAAAATAAAAGAGTAAGGCATTATGTTACTCACCATTCACTTGAGTACGAACCATAAGTCCTTAAAAATAGAGATCATATTACTTTTCATCAACGAAGTTTCTAGAATGAATGAGCAAATTTATTATAAAACCGCGATTATTTGAAAACGCACCACAAATTCTTACTAATAAATATCATTATGTCTTAACCCAAAAAGCTTCTAAGATTGACGAAAAAAATTTGCTACGTGACGCAAGATATCGCAATAATAAATTCACACTATTATAGACACAATTCTAATAGATATAACGTTGACATTGCTCTACCTAACCTGTACTGCCACGTGAATTTTGTTAGTGAGGTAGTTACTCTCCCTGAACGTGATCTGGCTTATATCGATATTCAGTATATTATGATTATTATCATGTATATGAATTGAATTGACTGACAAAACTGAATTAAAAAAAAAAAAGATAAAATGAGTATAATAGCAAAATTATGGAAATTGCCTTGATGTACTACGTATATCCCCGTAATTCATATAGCCGGCATAAAATTAATTGTCTTTAATATAAATTTATTGACAGTTAGCTAAATTATCATTTATGAAATGGAAACAAGGAAAATAACAAAAAACAATAATTTTGTAATTGTTTATTGTCATGAAAAAACACTACTAAACTACTTACTTACTTCTCTGGCTTAGCAACCCTAACAAATGTTCATTCATAGGGTATCACCCTATTATTTCGTATATTTCCATAGACATCCAGTATTTGCAAATTTTCATTAATATATTAGGAATGAACAGGACTGTGATAAAATTTTATCGAAAATTTTAATATCGGCGTAGTCACAACACTATCGCAGCTATTTTTATTCAAAATGTATTTACAGATGAACCTTAGTTTAACGAAATACATATATACATACATAAGCACTCACGCCTGTCACCCAGAGGGGTAGGCAGAGGCTATGGACTTCCATTTGGCACGATCCTGACACACCTCTCTCGCCTCCTCCACATCCATATACCTACGCATACACACTCGTCGGTTAAGGGTACTCTTAATTTGGCCCATTTTCAATATATCGCCAATTTGGTCTAAGTATTTGGTCAATCTAGGGCGTCCCTTCCAGACTCTGCCGTTCACCTCTGCCACATAAATTTGCTTTGTCACTCTTTATTCATTCATTTTTTCTACATGACCAAACCACCGAAGCATTCCTTTCTTAATCCTGGTCACAACATCATCTTGCAATCCACACTCTTCTCTTATCACACAGTTTCTCAATTTGTCATTTAGATTCAGCCCTAACATACTCCTTAATGACCGCATTTCTACAGCATTTATTCTACTCTTGTGCTTCTTCTGCCACACTCAACTTTCACTACCATACATTAAAGTAGGGACTAACACAGCTTTGTGAATTGCCGCCATACGTGCCTTTTTGGACACATTCCTACTTTCCACAATAGAGTGTAGAGCCCTATTTACTCTATTTCCTGCGTTCGCTCGTCGTTCTATATCCTTTTCATATCTACCATCTCTGCTAAATACAAAAGGCATTTGACGGTTAACTCACCCATTCTTAACCCGCATTCTTCAACTTTCAAATTTTCCAAACAACTGTCCATAAATAGGTTGAACAGCCACGGATAAGCCACACAGCCCTGTCTGACACCTTTATGGATGCCAAACCAGTCCGAGTAGGCCTTGTTGATCCTGACACAAGCACTGGAGTCCCTATACAGAGACTTATATGCCTGTATCAATCCAGCGCTCAACCCAAATGAGTTCAGTGTTTGCCACAACACTTCCCTGTCCACTCTGTCATAAGCCTTTTCCAAGTCTACGAACGCACAAAAAACCTTTTGGTTTTTGGCCAAAAACTTCTCCGCGATCATGCGCATGGAAAAGACCTGATCCGTACACCCCATTCCCTTTATAAATCCCGCTTGCACATCCCAAATTTTTCCATCAGTATTTTTCATAACTCTTTCAATTAGCACCTTAGCATACAGTTTTCCCACAATTTTACAGTCCTGCTGCGATCCTTTTCCATTATATATTGGGACTATCACGGCTTTGCACCAGTCTTCCGGTACCCGCTTAAGTTCCCAACACAAATTAAACAAGGTGTACAGCAGGTTTGCCACCACTCCCTCTCCAGCCCTTAGCATTTAGAGTGATACTCTATCATATCCGGCTGCCTTACCTGCTTCATACTTTTCATTGCCTTCATTATTTCATCTATGCCTATCTCTCTATCTCTTCTTTTCGGAATTTCTATTTCATTTAATTCAAACGTCATCACTCATAAACACGCTTTCAAAGTATTCCTTCCATCTCCTTAAACTCGAAACTTCGTCATTCAGAATACAGCCATTCTGGTCTCGTATAGCATTCATTTTAGGCTGTTTTGAAAGTCCCCTGGCAGTTCTTACGAGTTTCCAGAACATTTTAATATTTGCCTGGAAGTTATCCGATATTCTTCTATCATTCTTATCAATTTTTCTTGCTTTTCCTTTCAACTACTTCTTTTACTCTCTTATTTAGATGTCTAAAGACTGCCTTTTTTCTTTCAATATCATCATTCATACCGCTAGAATGACTAGCCTTGGTTGCTAGTGAATCTAGCCATGCTCTCTTCTTTACTTGAACTTCCATCCGTACCTCATCATCCCACCATAAAGTGTTATTTTTCCTTTCATTCGTTCTCTTAGTTACATCACATACTTCGGTAGCTGCATCCACCAAACCTTTCTTGACATTATACCACACATTCTCCAAGTCTAAATCATTCATAAACAATTCATCCATACCGCTTACATTTTCTCTCAGTCTACATTTGAACTTCTCTTTCACACCTTCATCTTATAACCTCTCTGTTCTTATACGCTGTAACGCAGTGGTTGGTAGACACAGATGTCCGATGCCGCCAACGTCTGAATAGACAATTAATTCGGCATAAGACCAAGTAATGATCCGTCCCTATGTTGGACCCCCGGTAAACCCTTGTATCTACTACTGCGCTCCTCACTCTTTCATCCACAGTTATGAAATCTATCATGCTTCTATCACCACCTCTTTCATATGTATACATGTGAATCTTCTTATGACGAAAGAAAGTGTTCGTCACAAAAGTATTCTTTTCCACACATACGGTGAGGAGGCTTTCACCATTCTCATTTATGCTTTCATCACCGAACATTCCCAATATCCTTTCATAACTAAGCCTCTTCACACCAACCCTTCCATTAAAATCTCCTAATATAACAATATTTTCATTACCCTTGCATTTCATTAGCACCATCCTTACCATCTCCCAAAACTGCTCTCGGATATAAGTGGTTTAGACATGTCTAGGCGTAGACCCCAGAACAAACAACTCTTAAGCTCACTTTTATTCGTATCCATAGCAGTCTCGAGCTTACACATTCATACTCTTTCACACAATGACCCATTCTTTCTGAAAGGATGATACCGACTCCCTGGCATGCCCGCTCTGTCTCGTCTACACCAGACCAGTACGTGGTATACATGCCATGTGAAGTGGCATCCTTTCCCTTCCGTTTCGTCTCATTTACACATAACACATCTATTCCTCTATCATACATCATATCGCATACTTAATCCATCTTATCATTCATTGCTCCACATACATTCAGTGTAGCCAGACGGGCTTCCGCAATCCACTTTTCGCCTCCGAGACAGAACGTGACGGGTGGCAAACTCGTCGCCGGTTTTCCTCCTGTTGATTCTTCGCACCCTGCCCCATTAAAGGGCGCGGGAACTCGGGGCAATTTCTTTTCTTTTGTGCTTCATGGTGCGAAAGTAGTTGGTGGTATTTTTTCGCCGCAACCACACGGCGAGGAGCCAAGTCTGTTCTTTCGGCTTTGTCGCTTGTTTAGCACCACCCGGGGGGCTCATCCCCCAGAAACGAAATAAGGTTGAATATGAATTTTTAACGAAATAAGGTTGAATATTACTTGTAATAAAGGCAATTTGATATTTTGTCTATGTTTAGTCATCTTTCTATCCAAAAAAGGAAAAAAATTACACGTGCCTTTGGTACGAAACACCTTCATTCAAAATATTTTTCTTTTTACACTCCAATATTGAACAAAACGGCATATTTTCGCATATATCACCTAAGCAGCGATCCGTCAGCTCGCAACAATTTGAGCCTGCGACTGACAGTCAATTACGCTCTACTGTCACTAATTTACCCACCCCTTAAAATACCCACTTTGGGCTTCCTCTTGTTTTTTATATTCCGTGATTTTTTTTGAGTATCAATTTAAGTATTCGATATTTTGTGTTTGATCGCAGCTTAGTATCCAACTTCGTGTATTGATGTAGCCCGCATAGCTCTTCGATCTATTATTACTCGGACTGGTAGGTCCACTCGTGTGCCGAGTCGATACATTGATGCCCCGTAAAATCGATTAACATCGTCATATAAAATACGCGCTATAGTTCTTTAAATATAGCTTGATTAGAATGACAGCTGTCATTCTGATGTGACTAGTGCTGGGAACATTAAACCGATATATCGATAAAGTATTCATAAATATTAATAAGAAATATGCACCCAATACTTATTTTAACCAAGTATTTAAACATTGAGACTCATTTTGGGCTAATAAAATAATAGCAATAATAAATTTACTGACACAAGGTGTACATCCTAAGTCACAATCATCATCATCAGAATCAGAGTCACTGGAACAATCTTCGAGATTAATTATTAATTCCTGATCACACAAATAATCAAAGCGGACATCACGTTGCCAATCTTCTGTGATAATTCTTCGCGTTTTATCGACCACCTTCTTCCAATCATTTGGTGTTACATGTTCACATGCATTGTTCAGCAAATTTAACATTTTATTTTCAGTGGGCTGGTGTTGTGTCTTGCTGCATGACCTAAAACGAAAACAATAAGTTAAATTTATTTTTTATTTGTGATGCACTAATTAATCAACTTCATTTAAATATTAAATACATTTAACTTGCGCTCAAATCAAGTCTATTGCATTATACTGGCAATGATGGCAGGCGGGTACCGGTATGTCCCTTTTCTTTTGCCATCTCATCCAAAACATATATTGGCGTTTGGGGCTTGTGTATTCCCACTAAACGCAAAAGTTCTTTTTTCAACATAGTGCCGTCGGCTTGTACTCCATTGGTTTGCAACCACAAAATTATTTCATTCGTCCGGTTATTCACTGTCGGAGGCTTATTTTTGAACTGAATGATAGGGTGCATTGTCGATTAGTATCACATGGGGTTCATCTAAACTATTTAGAAGTTTTATAAACCATTCTTCGAATTTTTCAAAATTCATCTCTTCGTGGTATTCCGTCGTCTTGACAGACTTGAATGCCAGTAAACAATTTGGTACAAATCCAGACCAGGTACCAGCATAGTAAATTATTAACCTTTAACCTTTGCCCTCGGGTACCTTGGTAGACGATTCGGGTTTATCATCAGTCCAAGTTTTAGAAACCGTGTGGTTTGCATTCAACCATGTTTCATCCAGGAACACCACCTTACCCCATTATCAATATCTATCACTTTTCGTAAAAAATCAATGCGTGCAAGAGCAATATCGTTACGTTCCATAGTAATTTTTATTTTTTTTACTCTTTTTATAATAAAATCCAATTTTTTTAATATTGTTGTTATAGATGTAGGCTCCCACTGAACAAATTTGCATCTTTCAGAGAAACTGCTAATTTTGTTAATGTTGGCAACTCGGTACGTGTGTAGTATGCGTAGATGTGATTATGAATTGCTGCGGCGTCGAAATCGTCTATGTCAGTTACAGGGCAACGTTTCTTTCTCTTTTTATTTGGAGTAGATAACTTATTGTCCTCCGTTGATGTATCTCCAAATTTTTCTTTGCTGATTCTAGTCACAGTAGCTCTTCCAATTCTAAGAGCCTCAGCATCTCTGTCACACACTTGTGACACTGGCAACAGCGGTCCGCCATTTTGGTAATCACGTTCTAAATAGTCACGCAAACGAATCACAAACTCGCGAGATTCGCTATCTAAAACAGTTTTTCTGGATCAGTTTAGCATTGTAACAACAAAAAGGTAATAAAAAAAAAACAAAAAACAATAACAAAAAAGAAACAACAAATTCTCAAAACAACGAAATAAACGAAAACTGGTGCTCCCCAGTTTTAAAAAGCGTATACAAGGCGTCTGGCATCGGCACTCGTACTGACTGACCAAAGAGTATAATAAGTATACCGGGTGTTTGTAAAACGCTCCCGAAAACAAAGACAGATGATAGTACTAAGGATACCTATGATGATGGGTCACAAAGAAATTCGATCCCGACGGAAAAAAATTATCTTTTCACAGCGTTTTATTAACTTTATTCACGCTCCATCATGTTAGTACAGTTAAATGAAACGATATTTCATTTAAAAAAATCATGAAAATATTGACAATAGGGTCAATATCCTCGCGGGCGCCGAACTCTTATCTAGATCGGTACGAAACAATGCATTAGGTATACTACTCACTCTACCCTTCCCTTTCACACACACGCTGCCTCGTGTCGCCTCGCGCTGTGGAATTTACACATGCTTCAAGGACGTTACCTCGTGCGCATTTGTTTTGGCGGGATTGATTAATAATTTTAGTTTTTGAGACAGTTCCGTGTTGACTATCACGAGCGACAGTTAAATTGTTTTGTTTGCAATTATTGTCGTTATTACTTGTTATTTATTAATTAATGATATTGTTCTTGTTGTTACGTTTTGTGTTTTTTGTTTTGTTTTAATAATGCCTAACGCGTAGGTACGTTTATAGTGCTCGTGAATACGGCAACATGTTCTTGAATCTCATAAGGCCACGGAGGATCGGTAAGCTGTTTCATACCTAATTTTTTTTAAATACCTTAGTACTGAACTGATCTGCATAGGTACATAACTGAATACATCAGAATAATAAACATACCTACACAATGGATAAAAAAGCATGACTCTAACCTTGTCAACATTTTATTTAAGTATTTTTTTCATTAGCGGGGAATCGAACCAGTTATTTGGTTTATTTAACCTGACAATTTGAATTAAAGTGGCTACGTGGAAACAAGCACAGTGGAAAAATAGTAGGTTAAGTAGGTAAGTTAGGTATTTAGACAAGTGTTGTAAATTATTAGGTATTATGGTGCCATCGCTAGTTGCGAGCCGCGCGAATTCAGCGTTCGCGCGTACATTGACCCCTAGTCAGCTGATTGTAATTCAGTAATTCCACTGCTGGTTTTATGTTTCAGTATTTTCATGATTTTTTAATGAAATATCGTTTCAATTAACTGTACTGACATGATGGAGCGTGAATAAAGTTAATAAAACGTTGTGAAAAGATGATTTTTTTTTCCTCTGGATCGAGTTTCTTTGTGACCCATCATCATAGGTATCCTTAGTACTATCATCTGTCTTCGTTTTCGGGAGCGTTTCAAAAATACCCTGTATACAGGAATGACTGACGCATCCAACAAACAAAATGGCGGCTCAATGTGCTCAGTGTTACCAATATTATAAAAAGAACGCATGGTTATTATTTTTTTGAAAGGAAACATTTTTTCTGAAACAATAATTAATATAAATTTATTTTAATTTAATAAATTCACATTTGTCGATTTGTTCCATCTCTAACATTTTTGCAAATTGTAAGGTTAGTAAATTATTAGGCTTTTTTTTTGTGATGATGTATTAATACTAACTGGTTTAATTTTAAAGCCGAATTTATGTGTTATGCACGTTTTTAAGTAAAGAACTGTCATCAAAAATATTGTTCACACGCCAGAAATTAATGGTTTTTCGTTTTCCGATATTAATCAAATCACTCGTTACGTTGGACGCTACCAAAAATATGCCGTCACTTTTGATGACAGCTGTCATTCTAATCAAGCTATATTTAAAGAACTATAGATGGCGCTGTAGGTGGAGACAGCAATTCGCGGGAACCTGAATGTAGCCCCATTTGGATTTTTGATTTTTTTTAATTAATTGTTCGTGGTTTGTTCGTTATTGTTCGAACATAAAAATGGTTTGTTCGTCTTTTAATTATTTATAATTAATTAAACATATTTCATCCTTAGGTTGGCCCCTCTTATTGTAAATTTTAACTTTTATCCCTTAAATTAATTAATTTTTATTAAATATCGTTTGTTCGTAATTAAAATATTAATAAAAATTAAAATACTTGTACAATAACTAATCTTCGTCCGAGTCCGAGTCACTGTCGCTATCGTATCTACACGAATGACAAGGCGCTCATATAAATGTGGTTTCTGCAAATCTTCTTCTTGAATCTTTGGATCTTCTTTAACTTCCGTTCATAACGTTAGCACATTGTTAATAACAATGCGTGCTTGAGTTTGAATATTTGTTACAACACGTTTAATATTGCTTTTCAAAAGAGCGTTCGTTTTAACTTATGTTAAAATCAATAATCAGCAACGTTCAAATTTTAAATTACTATAGAAGTATTTTGAACAGTTATTGTTACCCTCCAGACGAAATTTACAATTACACTTGCAGATTAATTATTAAATTACCTGCACTTATTAATAAACTAACGCGCGCCAGCATACACTATTCTTCATTCTTCTAGGAATCAATAAGCGGTGATCGATAAGTAACGCACCCACGCGTCTGTCCCTAGCGCACTGATTATATATTGGCACCCGGGAAGCGAGTGTTTTAACATTACTATAATAATTTAAGTGTGCAGACACTTAATACACAAAATTACACCACTTTTTCGTATCAAAATCTACTTAAACTACAAAAAACGACCAGCAATCCACCGGTGGTCAGATCCCCGCGAAAAATGCCTTGTATATGTGTATGATATCGACGGCATAGGGAAGATTTTAGAGAATTACTGGTTTTGGAGAAAAAAACTGATTGAAAAATCGATATATCGATCAATGGTTATACTGTTTTTAAACATCGATACGATATTTGTCGATTTTTTTTATATGCCCATACCTAGGTATTGCGACCCAGTGCTACCAGGTTCCATTTCCCAAAAACATGACTTGAAGCAGAATAGTGTTGAGTAAGACATTATTTAGACCATAGACTTAGGATATACTAGCGTATAGACCAACATAATGTAAGGGAGAAGAAAATTCCTTATGGCAAAAATGCAAGATAGAAAAGGATACCAAATCTCATGACTCTGTAACCGATTTTGAATGACAGGTCGGCACAATTCGGCACGCAAGAAAAATAGCCTGAGATATTTTGTAATTTTTAAAGTATAATAGTGGTTATTTTAGTAAGTAACTTTTTCCAAAATGGTTAATTGTTCCGTGAGTGACTGTGCTGTTAATAATAGAAATAATCCTGATAATTTCACATATCATCATTCAAATTCTCAACACGTCGTCAATGTTATGACGCGTTTATTTTTGGTTAAAATTTATGTTACATACTGTTTAAAATATAGAATATATTCAATTATTTTGTTAATTTTGATATTTTGCAAAGAAAAAAGTCACGTTGTTGATAATTTGCATGAATTTGGTGAATACATTTTTATACAAAATATTTTACATGTACGCTAGGGATTGACTCAACTATATCAAAATTAATGTCGATATTTATCTTGAATGTTTATAATGAATCGATAGACTTGCTCTACAACAAGAAAATAAATCCTCGGTTTGCGTTCTAAAATGTAATTTTATTTTGCTGTTTTTCAAACAGATTCCTCCGGATTCTATAATTAGAAAAAGTGGTTAAGGTCATTGGACGGTTGGTTGGAATGCAAAGAAGAACTCAACAATTTGCAGCAAACATTTTCTTGAGAAGTATAAAAGAAAAGTAGAATAAAAACAATTTTATTAAAGGAGTCATTTCTACATTATTTGTACCAGTAAGTAAAATATTGTTATAATAAGACTTCAAAATATAACTTTCAAAACTTTAGATAAATATAGAGACAGATTTTCATACATTATAAAACTGTAGTACATTAAAGACAAAAAATCTTGAGATTATCCTCTTTAAGCCATTGTGAACCCAACTAAGTATCTATTTATCAACCAAAATAAATGTATAACCTAGCTTAACCAACTGCACAGCCTCACGGTCACACTAGTACAATATTCATAGCATCATGCTATTTCCCCAAGGTTGAGCGGAGCTTCGAACTTCGGATTATATTCCCAAATCATAACGATAAAACTTTAGCGTAGTTAGGTATAGATATTTAGTAATGCTCTCAAGCGCTACTAGACGACCGCGCATGAGACGTGATAGTATAAATTCCAGTATTTGATACTCACAACGGTCAATGCCCGATTCCTGCTTGATGGCCGACGACATTGTCGCGAGGGCTTAAATAGCGTGGTTTATCCCTTCAGCGTTATTCGAGAAGAGGAACTCGTGGTTACAATAGCTGCGCAGATCAATAGATCTGCGAAATTGTTGCACTTGCCGCGGTCAGTCCATGAATGAGTGACCATTTTCTTAATATACCGAGTTTGAGAGAATAGAGAGTGCATCTGTATCCTCAGACACTTAGTGCACTTTACTGTGTTAAGATCATTATGTTTTTAAAATTCATGCAGCTAAAATGATAATAAGTTTATTACTTTATACTTTTCAGGGACAGATAAAAGAATATAAACATGAAGCATGATGAAGCCTCATAAACATATTGGCCTTTAAACAGAGCAATCTTATTTAGCTGATTCCTACAAGTTTCCTTCCTTAAATTATTAAGTTTACATTCATACTTAAGTCGAATGTTAAAATAAACTTCACTTTAAACTTCTATTTAATTATTAATTATTAAATGTTTGTAATTATCACAAGTAAGTCCATTATTCGCTCCAGTTATTTTGTAGACGGAGAAAATTAACAGAATCCAAGTAGTCCGTGACCTTGGCGTAATGATCGATAAAAATTAAATTTCAACATTCATATCGATAATATTGCATCCAAAGCATGGAAGATGGCAGGATTCGTAAAACGAATATGTAAGGATTTGCGGAACCCTATATCTATTCTCACTATACAAAGCTCTTATTTGTAGTACACTAGAATATGCATCACCTGTTTGGAACCCATCATACCAAATTCACAGTGATCGAATAGAGCGTATCCAGCGCAATTTTACCTGCTACTTAACCCTAAAGATCAAACTTGTCCTTACCGTGCTGACTATAATACTAGGCTATCCCACTCAAATTAGAGTCTCTCGAAAAAGACGTCGACTTTGCGATCTTAAAACACTTTATAAGCTAATTCACGGCCTCCTACTATCACCGGCACTGTTAAATCAAATAAGTATCAGAGTTCCATGATATATACCAAGACATCCGATTACCAAAATCTTCTGTTTACCTAACCATAGAACAAATTTAGGTAAACGAGCCCCAATAAATAGGTTAATGCAAACGTATAACGACATAACTACCAACGGCGACGTCGACATTTTCCATACGGATAACGTATCAGAATTGCTAGATTATGTAATAAGTATTTATAACTCTTTCTCTCTTCTTCAAGTTTAGCATTAGTTTTGTTGTAAGCAAATTACTTGTAAATTTATTAATGATATTGTTCTAGTTAAGTAAGTTAACAACTGTCTTATTGTAGCTGCACTATTTTTGTGAATGTTGTATATACCTTTAAAGGCGAATCATTTTGAACAAAACCAATTGTGTTATATTTAACAATGTCTAGTGATAAGCCAATGGTGTATCTGTTAAAATAAATAAATAAAATAAAAAAGTAATACTTATATGAAAAATAAAGCAGCCATTATGTACTCCGTGTCCCCGTTTCTTATTTCCCCATTAAAACATTTTATAAAATATAAATAGGTATATACTTAGTTAAGTATCTACCTATTTATATTAACAATATGTTAAAAAGAGATTCCGGGGAAACTGTCCATGGCAGTAAATATTTTTCTCCATAGATCATAACTCGAAAATACTTTTTCCGATCTGATTCTTGGGGAGTTTTTTTTAAAATATATCCAACAAAAGGCAGGTAGGTTCAGCTTATTCCCAGGAAAATGTTATATGAATATTTTTTAACTATTTTAGGACTATCATGGTAAAAATTCAGTTTATTTTTGAAGTTATTCAATTTCGTGCACTAAACTAGTTTTTTAAATCTTTTTACCGCTTCCTTAACAATCATTTTTCGATAGTCCTTGTAAGTAAAATGTACATCACTAGCTAACGCACACAATGACAAATCAAAAGTAGTCACGCGTTTTCGGGCTGTCAGGTGGTCTATACGCTAGTATATTCTAAGTCTATGATTTAGACATAACTTTGTAAGGCTTCGTTCAAACTGAGGCGAATCTCGCGCGGGACGCGGGACGCGATTCGCTCGCGCCGATTGCGTCAGCTGACTTTTATGAAGGTGTTCACATTGGCGCGAATAGTGCCTGATTTTTCGAAATTCCGTTGAACCTTGAATTATTTATATAAAAAGTAAAAGAAAACAAGATTCTATACGAATTCAGCCACGAAGACTATAAAAATAATAGAAAGAATATATTTTGTTCGATTCTTGATAAAACTTCGTTATAGCATTCTTCTCGCATACGAAAATATATATAAAATCTTTTCTTATAATATAATAATAATGATAATAATGACGTTTATTTTCTTACCACAAACAAAGTTACATTTAGAATTAAGGGTAACAGCTAATATAACATAACATAATATAACAACTTTGGTTGTGGATTGCTGGTGCCTAGTAGGTATAATACCTGAATAACAACAGAAAACTTGAATAAAAGTGTGTGTGTGTGTGTGTGTGTGTGTTTTATTATATAATTATATTAATATTATGTAATTTACGCGACAACCTCCAAAAGACTTTCTGTTTTTGCATAGGTTTGCTTTAGAAGCCAGTTTAGAACAATGTTTTTGCATTCATATTTGTTTCGAGAAAAGAGGGATAAAGTTTTATGCAATCTATTATATAAATAAGGGCCAAGGAATATGAAGAACCTGTGACTAAATGCAGTTTTGACATGGGTAGACGTTGCAACTAGTTGGTTACGTCTTGTCCATTCAGAGATATATTGGGTCGAGATTGTTGTTTAATAGTAGTGGTTAAAATGAATAATTGTCTAACTTTTAATACTTGGCAATAGTCATAAAGTTGGACTGTAGGAAACATACGAGGTTTAAAACAACATACTTTTAGAACAGCTCTCTGTGCACGTTCAAGTTGTATAAAAGTACTTTTAGCCGCACCACCCCATGTGGATATACAATAAAATAAAATTGATTGACACAGTGCCACATAAACCATCTTCATTATTTCTGAATTTGCGGATTGGCGTAATTGTTTAAAAATGTAGATAAGTTTGCGGACTCTGTTTGACAGATGTTCAATGTAACCTTTAAATTAGAGATTATTATCAATTATGATTCCAAGATATTTTTTTATCTTTCCGTAATGTGGGTATCAAAGCGTGAAACTCTCCAAATTCTATGCGTTGAGTACTCAGCTCATGAACCATTTTCTTCTTTTCTTCCTCACATCTCGTACATCACATCGTTGTACGTGGTAGTGCCACGCTGCAGCTATATTAGTGGTGTAGTTGTAGCACGAATGACCGGGGAAGGACCACGCTCTCACATAATACCAGCGTAAAATAGCAGCTTAACGCTGCTGTGTGTCGTATGGTGAGTGTAGAGAACCGGAGACCATTTTACTGGAAACGTGGCATTCCATCTTAGTCCTCAAGGGTGACAACGCATCTCCATTTTGATTCTTAATTGAGAATAGATGTAGATGCCTGTGGGCCACAGCAACCACTTACCATCATGTGGACTGTGTGCTCGTTTGTCCCTTATTCTATAAAAAAATACATCCTGAGATTCTTCTTTAGTTAATGCTAATAACAACAAAACCTCAGTTTCAATAACAAAAGACATGTTTTCCTATTGAGAAACCAA
Source organism: Parnassius orleans (assembly GCA_029286625.1). NCBI lineage: Eukaryota > Metazoa > Arthropoda > Insecta > Lepidoptera > Papilionidae > Parnassius > Parnassius orleans. The sequence continues at coordinate 1,432,173 of JAGSMP010000074.1, forward strand.
AAATAATGACGTGCGGGATTCGCCTCAGTTTGGGAGGCTAAACGAGCGAGCGAATCGGGTAGATTCGCATCCCGCGTCCCGCATGGGTTTCGCCTCAGGTTGGACGATGCCTAAGAGTAGCCTCTTTTTTGTACTGAGGCAGTACAATGTCCCACTTCGAATGAGCGACTATCATTTAGTGTTACTGTGTTTGTAATGCTCTACCTTACAAAGTGTGATGTCGAAAAGTAATAAGAAGCTAATAACAATTTGTTTGTAAATCAATATTTAGATAAAAATAAAAACATGTGTGAGTGTCGTGGAATACTCGGTTGGAACGAAGTTCCTTTTGTAGTATATTATTATTGATAAACGTATTATATTATTGATTAAAAAATACAAATAAATTATTTACTAGCGTCTATTAAAATAAAATAATATTTCTTTCATGGCAAGATAAGTAAAAGTGCGAGGGAGATGGATATTATTCCATCTCGCTTCCTTATAGCCACCAAGGCATAAGACACTACCTCAGAAGGGGTGGTGACGGAAAAATCTTACACTTTTTGTCACCTAGCCTCCATCCGCCAAATCCGTACCTTCCGATAAAGAACTTCGTTTCAATAATATCGCGTCACAGCCACCAGTCTCAACGGAGAATAACCATCTGCGCAGGACAGAATTATAGTGTCCAAGTATATTTGCAAGGGCAATTGCACTCTCTATTCCCTCACTCTCATAGTCCGATGAAACGGTAATTCTACACGACCGGAGAGAGATTAGGCGCAGGATTACAATTGCTTTACGTCCTTTCCGAGTCACGGATGTGAAACAGCGTCAACTTCCTAACTCCGAGTTGCTACTGAGAATTTCTTGACAGAAAAACCCAATAACTGATTTTGGCCTGACCCGGGAATCGAACCCCGGACCTCATGATCAACAATCGTGTTTATGACCACTAGATCATCGGGCAGTCAAAATTATTTAGGTAAATAGATACGTAATAAAACATTTATAAATTATAAAGTCTAATATGTTACCTGATCCACCTCACCATCATCATCATCATCGTCATTACAGCCCTTCACAAGTCCTCTGCTAAACATAGGCTTCCCCCAAAGCTTAGGGCCAGTGCGACTCAGTCGACAGGGTCAACGCGCAGGAGAGATTGAGTATTTGCTTGTCATAATACTTGACATAATGCCTAGTTGCGTAGTAAAAGGCTGCAAAAATTACGATACAATGGTTAAAAAGGAACATGGTTATAACGTATCATCGGTAAGTAATCTTACATTAATTTTGTTGCAATTATATTATAATAAAAACACATTTTTAAAGTTTTATTTTACTACCGAAGTCCGCAATAGCCGTCATTGTGTGGCCGGTTACGTTACCAGGTTAAATCCAGGGTTGGATTCTAACCACAGATATTCAGAACCTAAAAAAATATCGTTCATGGAAAATAAAATTCTACTTTTTGTCCAATAATATACCACGATTGACGTTTCATGATTTTTTTTTTCATAACTCTGGGCCTCTTTGACGTAAACACGACTCTTTATTTCACCTCACAGATATCAGATTAAAGCCCGTATCGATTATGTGCTCCAAGAGGTCGAACATTGGCGCACGCTCCAGCCGCGCGAAATGAGTCCGACGAGTTTGCAGGCCATAGTATAAAGTATCTATACGTATGCGTAATCCACCTATCTTCAAATTCACTATTTAAATTATCGCTCATTGCACTTGAATAGTTTTATTAGCCGTCGATTGTTCTTCGATTGGTAAATATGTAATATAAAATTGGTTCGATTCAATTTTATCCAACCTTTTACATGACCTTCGGCGTACGAACCGCTCCACCAATCAATCAAATGTCGCATACGACTGAAGTTCGTGAGATGGTTCGTCGTATCGCACTACTGTCGCTGCATGAATGTCCTTCTTTATTTATTACAGCGTACGATACATAGACTTAGAATATACTGGCGTATAGACCAACATAGTGTGCACGGGAGAAGAAAATTCCTTATGGCAAAAATGCAAGATAGAAAAGGATACCAAATCTCATGACTCTGTAACCGATTTTGAATGACAGGCCGGCACAAGTGGGCACGCAAGAAATAGCTCCTAGATATTTTGTAATTTTTAAGAGTGTAATAGTGGTTATTTTTACTAAGTAACTTTTTCCAAAATGGTTACTTGTTCTGTGAGTGAATGTGCTGTTAATAATAGAAATAATCTTGATAATTACACATTTCACGGGTAAATTCTCAAGACGTCGTCAATGTTATGACGCGTTTATTTTTGGTTAAAATTCATCTTATATACTGTTTAAAATATAGAATGTTTTCAATTATTTTGTTAATTTTGATATTGTGCAAAGAAAAAAGTCACGTTATTGATAATTTGCATGAATTTGGTAAATACATTTTTATACAAAATATTTTACATGTACGCTAGTGATTGACTCAACTATATCAAAATGAATGTCGATATTTCTCTTGAATGTTTATAATGAATCGATAGACTTACCCAAACAACAAGAAAATAAATCCTCGGTTTGTGTTCTAAAATGTAATTTTATTTTGCCCTTTGTCAAACAGATTCCCTTCGGATTCTATAATTAGAAAAAATGGTTAAGGTTAATTGGACGGGTTGGTTGGAATCCAAAGCCAAACTCAACAATTTGCAGAGAAGTATATAAGAAAGAGTAGAATAAAAATTACATTATTTGTACCAGTAAGTATATGTTACAATAAGACTTTAGATAATAATTGAGACAGATTTTTATGCATTATAAAACAGTAGTACATTAAAGATAAAAAAATCTTCAGATAATCCTCTTTGAGCCATTATGAACCCAATTATAGTCTTTGCGTTATAGCATGGTGCGGGTGATAGCTCACGCCTATGAAGTTTCGTATTTTTTTAGATAAACTGTCATACAGATATTGTTGTACTTCATGGATGGGTACCGCCCACTTACGACAGTGATGGGCCACGCTAAACTATGCAATGACCTAACGAACAACCACAGACTATCAAAAATCGGTTTTGAAATAAATCGAATATATAAAAATCACGTAAATATGTATTGGAATTGGAACTAATCGTTCAACAAATTCTGATTTACGGAAACAAAACTCACACAGACGAATATGCAGTGTTTCCGAAGTATGGAAGATAAATTATACGTTAGTCAGCTTAGGCAAAAAAATATTTATAAAGCAAATTACGTATTGTGCCAAAAATATTTTATCATAACTCATGGCGGCCAAAATGGCTACAAAAAACCTATTTTTTATTTTTATTTAATTAGATTTATAAACCAAATTCTCGATAATTTTTAACTTCCGTCCCGATATTTGGCCCATTGGAGCTGACAAAACTAATACACATATTGAAAAGCTTCCGGTGCAGTCTACGCCGTACTGAAAATTACAGATGCTGGTAGCCATTTTATTTGTTTAAATGTCAATATGGATATTGTACTATGCAGTCATGCAGTATGATTGGTGGTTACACGTGTTTTGTATTGAAATAAGCTTTTAATTCTTTTCCGATTCAAATTTGCGTAAACCTTCTCAATTTTCTGTGTTGTCTGTGTGTGTCCTGTTTGTTAGTTGGTGAGTAGTATTATTTGTTTAGATAGTTGATGTAGATCTTTGTGACGACGATGGATGTTGACGGGGAGACGCTGAACCACCGGATTTATGCGGTGATACCAGCTCTGTCAAACGTAAACTTACGGATCCTTCACCCAGCTTCCTAAAAGAAAAATAGGCACGAAGATCACCCTTCGGCCTCATCAAAACCATTCGTCCACCCAGACTTCCAAGAAAAAAAAGTATGTAGATAGTGATAAAGGGCCTTCGTTATTCATTTAAGTCGCTCAGAACCTGATCCATCAGCAGGTTATACAATTAGACCTGTGAAATTGGTCATATCCTCTCACAAAATAAAGTAGCCAATATTGAAAAACAGGGCATTAATATCTTAGGGCGTAACAGAGTTTCAATTGCTTTTAAAACTGCTGTTGATGCTAATAATTTTATTGACTCTCAGTTTCTTTCGCAATATAAACTTTCTGCTGTCATTCCAACTTTTAATGTTACTCGTATGGGTGTGATTAGGGGTATCCCAACTGACATCTCTATGGAGGAATTAGTTTGCGAATCTGAACTCCCACCTGGCAGAGGGGAAATCATTAAAGCCAGAAGACTCAATAGAAAGGTCAAGAAGGGCGATGAAGTAGGTGGGTCCCTACTCAAACTGTTGTCCTCACCTTCTCAGGACAAGTGCTCCCCTCCCACATATACTGTTTTTATGCCTCAATACCTGTTGAAACTTACCTTCTCCCTACCATCCAATGTCTAAAATGCTGCCGTTTCGGTCATGTCAAAGCTCAATGTCGGTCTAAACCACGTTGCTTTAAATGCAGCAAAGAGCATACTGGTGAAAATTGTCCCACAGATTCCCCAACCTGTCTTTTCTGCTCTGCGAATCATTCGGCCATTGAAAAAAGTTGTCCAGAGCACTCAAGGCAAAAAGCTATCAAGATAGTAATGTCGCAAGAGAATGTGTCATACCTTGAGGCTTCTGCTCGTTTTCCAGCTGTCAGAAGACCTTATTCTGATGTTGCATCTTCACAAGTTTCTGCAAGCCATTTCCCCTCTACTCAGGCACCTATAAACCTTCCTACTTTCCCATCTCCTTCACAATCCTATAGGAAAACCATCTATAAAGCAAATCTATCCCAGTGCAATCTTCCGTTGGTTATGATAAAGTTTCGCATTATAATATTACAAGTACTCCTTCCTCCTCTCTCCCCAGGACATGCTTTACAAAACAATATAATATCCTCTAATGATAATCTTCTAGAAAATCTTGTCGCCTCCTTACAGATATTGTTGGCAAGTTCGATGATTCCATTTACCGTTCAACGTGAAAAACAAACTAGATGTCCTCTTCTCCAGAATATATAAAGTTCGAGTCCTAACCCTCCTCCAGTGGAATTGTGGAGCATCAGGAATAAGAAACCGAAATAATTCACTTAATCAATACTTATAATCCTTCAATACTTGCAATATCAGAGACCTGGCTTAAGCCAGGGTCCACATTAGAATCCCAGGCTTCTCCTGTTATCAGTGATAGGAGTGACGGTTATGGCGGTGCTCTGATCCTACTAAACAGGACCATTCCTTTATCACCCATCCAGCTTCCGCCCATACTAGGCAATATAAATGCAGTAGCTGTTAAGGCTTTGGACATCACAATTCTATCCATTTACATTCCAGCTCCCATTCCTCTTGTATTCCAGAACTCAATTTAATTCTATCAAGCATCTCCCCACCTTACATTGTTCTAGGAGACTTCAACAGCCATCATGTTATGTGGGTTCCCATAAATCTGACCCTTTTCTTTTTGCTACTTGATGTTTTCAATGAATTTAATCTTTGTATTCTAAATGATGGTTCTCCCACCAGAATGTCCTACCCCCACAGAATACTAGATCCGCAGTAGACTTGTCATTGTGCTCTCAACCCTAGCTGCTAGCATATCATGGAAAACTCTTCCTTCTTCTTTGGTAGTGATCACTTCCTATCCTCTTAAACCTAAGTAATAGATGTGTTCCTACTGAAGTGTATCCCCTTTTCAAATTCAATCTGTCTGAAGCTGATTGGGATGTTTTCCTCAGAATCAGAACTACATATCAATAACCTTCCCCAGTATCTTTAGATAACCTTCAGAATGTCTACTCCAATTTATAACGCTTGAATAATATAGCCTGCAAAATTTTCCCTGAAGAATTCCTCTACAACAAAATTTCTTCACCTCCATGGTGGGATGCAGACTGCTCTTCAATTATTAGAAAACGAAAGGCTGCAGAACGGCTATATTCTTCTAATATGACCATGGAAAATTTTCAAAATTATCAAAAATAGCTGCTCAGTCCAAAAACTTCTTTCTGAAAAGAAAAAAAGGATGGCTTTCATTCTGTGAGGCTATCTCCCCGATCTCCTTCTTCTCTTGTCTGGAAAAGTATCAGGCGTTTTCGTGGTGCCTTAAATTATAGTAATACCTTGTGCAGACCCATCCCATTGGCTAGACGACTTCGGTAACAGACTGGCTCCCCTGGTTCCATTGGAAGAAGAGATATTTCCCTCTAAATCATTCCCTCTCACTCATCTAACTCTTTAAATAACCTTAATGAACCATTTTCAATAGCTGAACTGCAGTTAGTGCTTAGGCACCTAAATGATTCCACTCCTGGCATTGATGGTATCCTACTCATTTCTTGTTAATATGGGTACTAAGTGTAAGCAGTTCTTTTTAAATAATTAACTTTGCTTTACAACCGGTTCTATCCCAGATGATTGGAAAACTCATATTATTATACCATTCTAAAATCTGGTAAAGACCCTTCTTCAGCATTAAGTTATCGCCCTATTGCTATTTCATCAACCTTGTCTAAAATCATGGAGCACCTGGTAAAACCGACTTGAGTGGATTCTTGAAAATAGAGGCATTACCAAAGAGCCAATTTGGTTTTAGAAAAGGTTTTAGCACAATGGATAGTCTTAGCATCTTAGTATCCGATATAAGACTTGCCTTCTCCAATAACAAATTTCTGGTGGGTCTTCATTGATGTTTGCGGCATATGATAATGTTGTTCTCCACTGCTCAGGCAAAATGCATCAGCTGAACATTCCTGAGAGAATAACAAATTTCATATCAAACCTACTACATAGGCGCATATTAGTTCGTTCTGAAGGAAGATTTCTACCAGCTAGATTTACCTGGAGGACTACCACAAGGCTCAGTCTTGAGCCCTTTGTTATACAGCCTCTACACTCATGACCTAGACAGATCTGTGAATTACCTAGGTAATGTCCTGCAATATGCAGATGACCTAGCCTTATTTGTAACCGATGCCTCTATTGCCAGCTTCCTCCCGTTTATCCCAAGCTGTCAACTTTCTTAATAACTGGCTGTTTGAGCATGGCTTATCAATATCTCCTTTGAAATGTAGTACTGTGGTTTCTCTAGGCGAAGGAATATAACAGAAGTGTCCATACATATTGAAAATACCTAATCCCCACTGAAAATCAGGTGAAATTTTTAGGAGTTATTCTGGATAACAAAATGACAGGAATTCCTCATCTATCATATATTGCTTCCAAATGTGAAAAAAACCTCAATGTACTCCGATCCCTATCAGGTGCTTGGTGGGGTTCCACCACCCTAAAAGCTTTTATACAATGCTCTAATTAGAAGTCATTTTGACTATGGTTGCTTTTTACTAGAGCCATGTAGCAAAATGGCCCTTAATACCTTGGACAAAATTCAGTCAAAATGTTTACGTATAATAACAGGTGGCATGAAATCTACTCCATTTCCGCTCTTCAAGTTGAGTGTGTTGAGCCCCCTCTATTTCTACGCAGACAATATCTCTCAGATAGGTTTTTGTTCAAAGCTGCCTGTTATTTACACCATCCTCTCCTCTCCAAACTTCGTTCCTTGTATCAGTCGGTCAGGGACTCCATATTGGTCCCAAAAGGATTTGCCATGTATTATAAAAGTTATATTAAATTTGTCAATGTTCACCCTCCAGTTTATCAATCCCGTAGTAACTTACTTTTCAATATCCCATACGAGGCTCTAATTTTAATCCAGACATTATTCAAAATTTCGGAATAGATAAGAATACTATTGAAGCAAATAACAAATTAAATATGCTCCTCCTTCAAAATTGGCGTGGTTAATTATACACTGATGCTTCAAAGCTAAGTGACGAGGATTAGTTGGGTCCGCAGTGTGGATCCCTAAATACAAGATTATTTTAAATTTTAACTCTCCGTCTGACTCATCTGTATTCACAGGTGAGTCTTTAGCTATCTTAGAGGCAGTCATATGCGGAATCACACAGTCTGAAAAGGACTCTCATTTTCTCAGACTCCTTAGCTGTCTTCAAAGCATAGCATCCAGTCCTTTTCTCTAAGATAAGATACCCTAATTTTAAATATTAGAAATTCTACAGCTGCCATAAAAAGGGCTGAAAATTGTCTTGGCTTGGATCTAGCCACTGTGGGATCAAAGGTAATGAAATTGCAGATCATCTAGCTAAAGAAGCCACCAAATCTGGCTCCCTCCTAAACAATGCCTCTATGCATATGACCTCCTCTACCAAAGGCTGGTTCCAGCCTTCTGTCTTCATGGCAAAGTAACTGGCATCAAACTAAACTTTTAAAATGCAAACACTATTCCAAAGTCCAAATTAATATCCCATCAAAACCCTGGTTCTTTCAATATCGCCACTTTAGTAAAACAATCACCTCCTATTTGTCGCCTTCGGTTTGGACATGCTTGTACTCCGGTACACTTGGCTAAATTAAGGATTAGATAGCTCAATCTGTGAATGTGGGCTGGACGAAGGATCCGTAAATCATCTGTTCTTTGAGTGTCCCAATTTTTCTCACTCTCTATGATATCCTGCCCAATTATGTCCCGCGTCCTGTAAATTTCCAGTATTTGTTGTCCCTAGTGTATACTCCTTTTGTAAATATTTTGTGTGATTATATTCGTACTAATAATATTAAACTGTAAAATTACTAATCAATTTTGGTGATGGTATTTAAAAATGTGACGTCTTTTGTTGTAGATTGTGAACCCACTCGTAAAATTGAGAACTCTTGTAATATGTAATAAATACTTACTTGTCACTCCATGACTGACTTGATACTGGCAGAATTCTATCAAGAAGCCATAATTTAAAAGAAGAAGAAGAAGAAATGTCAATATGAATGTTGCAATCAACATGAGATAGAAGATGATTTTTATTTTAAAATTAATTCATAGTATACATTGAAGTGTCTGTTTGTAATATCAAAATGACAGCCTTTTACTAAATACATATGAAATTATATACGGTATTTATAACAAAAAGACAAAAACAATTTTTAAGATGTTTGTCTTTCTGTCTGTTTGTTCCGGCTTATAGCTGGCACTGACAGATAGCTGATGTTGTAAGAGTAACACAGGCTAATTTTATTTTAGAAAAGAATTAGGATTCCGCGCAAAAAAATTAAAACCCATGAAATCCAATCGTAATAAATACCAAGCGGGCGAGGTCCGGGAACAGCTATTATGTAACTATTATGTCATAATTTGTATTAAACTTTAACTTAATTTTACATGCAATGTAGTTTATAAAGAAATATATGTTTCGGTTTTAATTTTTATATCGATAGCTAATCGATAATTTTTGCTGTGCTTTGTGTATCGTAAATCGCCTTTTTTAAATCGATTTAACTATGTTCCATCTCTAGACACGCCAAAATTATAAGCTGTCACCCGCACCATGCTATAACGAAAAGACTATAAGTATCTATTTATCAACCAAAATAAATGTATAACCTTATTTAACCAACCGCACAGCCTCACCGTGTCCCCGTTTTTTATTTCCCCATCAAAAATATATAAAATATAAATAGGTATATACTTAGTTAAGTATCTACCTATTTATATTAACAATATGTTAAAAATGAAATTCCGGGGAAACTTTTCATGGCAGTAAATATTTTTCTCCAAAGATCATAGCTCGAAAATACAACTTTCCGATCTGATTCTTGGGGAGTTTTTTAAGTTTATCGGTAGAGGCACCTGGGATTTCATACATTTGAATTAAAATTCAACAAAAGGCAGGTAGGTTCAGCTTATTCCCAGGAACATGTTACATGAATATTTTTTAATTATTTTAGAACTATCATGGTAAAAATTCAGTAAATTTTTGAAGTTATTCAATTTCATGCACTAAACAATTTTTTTAAATCTTTTTACCGCTTCCTTAACAATCATTTTTCGATAGTCCTTGTAAATAAAATGTACATCACTAGCTAACGCACACAATGACAAATCAAAATTAGTCACGCGTTTTCGGGCTGTCAAGTCGTCTATACGCCAATATATTCTAAGTCTATGGTACGATATACGGATGTAGCCTTTTGGCAAATGGCCTTATAGCCAATACAAACATAAAATAATGAAACTGAATTATTACCTTTGCTAATGTCAAAAAGCAACAACAAACGTCAAAGGTGCAGCATAAAATTGCAGTTATAGCCACATCTATTTGAGCACATTGCTACAATTTCAACACGAAAAGCTGTATATTGCTAAAATTTTAATTTCCTGTATATATATAAGTATCTATAAAAATGTACCCCGTTGGCCAACGTAAGTACCAAGTTCAAATTTGTCATATGTAAGAATTGTAAAGGCATAATATTCCTTTGTTTGACATAAATACTAGAAAGCACACCAATTATGAAATATCATAAACTGTGTATTATACATTAAATAACAAATGAAGTAAGGTGTAAATTATTTGTCTAATCATGAAGCTCCAACGGGGGAGACGAGTGCTGGTGCAGTAGGCGTGACTGGCGCTGTGACAGCGCCAGCGAGTGCTACAGCGGCAGCTCCTGGTGCTCCGACTAGCTCTCCCGCTACTGGAGCTCCGCCTGCAGTCGCAGGTGGTGCAGGTCCTATGGCACTCGTACCTCCAGCCGCAGCACCTCCTCCTGATTTGCCAGTTTTAACATGTCCTCGCCGCCCCAACCTCGGTCATGAAGGCCGACCGATAATGCTTAGAGCAAATCATTTTCAAATATCAATGCCTAGAGGCTTTGTGCACCATTATGATGTCAATATACAGCCTGATAAGTGTCCTAGAAAGGTATGTATGGCAAGAATCTTCTACTTTAATAGGTTAAATTGTTTTTTTAAATTTGCATTATTTTTGTTTATTGTTATAAAATTATGTGACTATTTTTCAGGTTAATAGAGAAATTGTTGAAACTATGGTCCATTGTTACAATAAAATATTTGGTACACTGAAACCAGTATTTGATGGCAGAAATAATTTATATACAAGGGATCCACTACCAATTGGCAATGACAGGGTAGAGTTAGAAGTTATATTACCAGGTGAAGGAAAAGACAGAGTATTCCGTGTCACCATTAAATGGGTTGCTCAGGTATTTTAAGTTTTAAGTTGTTTGATATTTCAGTTATTTAAAGATATATTTATAATAAATTTATTTACATAACACAATATACAATATTTTATTATATACAATATTAAATTTAGCCATTCAGCGGGGAAACGCCCAGCGTTCTTAACACGATACCGTGTGGAGTAGGACTGTTTGATAATTAAATTACTAGTTTTAGTTTTTTTTTAATTATAGTTTTTAAAGATTATATATTATATATATTTCAAATCATATCAGTGTTTTTTATGGAACTGAAGTGACAAATGAACACTTGATGGTAAGTGGCTACTGCAGTGCCACCCATTGTCACCCATGAAGACTAAGATTGACTGTCTCACAGCCTGTAATTAAACTGGCTCTCTTAAGTCTTCAGACAGGAATACAATAGTGCAAATATTGCTATTTGTTGTCAGAAATAGGTAAGGTGTTACATAACCTAAAAAAGGAGTTCTACCACCTAGTAGTTTAAAAGGATATTTGTTACAACATATGGAATTAAAAGCACATTATGGAGAGAAAGATAATAAGAAAATGTGATTAAGGAATATCAAGTAATAGTTAGTTGAAAAAATATAGACAGAGGTTCATAGCTCTTTAATCGTTAATTAACGAAGTTAACATTTCGACTAAAGGATTAGCTTTTAAGTTAACTTTAAAAAATGTTAACGGACTTGTTAACTTCTCTTAAATTTCCTCAAGTCCATTAATCCAGTACATACTATTTACCAAGCACCGCGCCGCGCCACGCCGCCGTCTCCGTGAAAAACATGTTCTGACAAGTAAGTTCAGTGCCGCGAGTGAAACGAAACTAGATAGGTACGTAGGTAAGTATTGCGGTGTATGTGAGTGAGATAAAAAACTGCGAAGAAATTTGATTCATATTATTATGTATGATTTGTTTGATTGATTGTTTCCATTACTTAGCGCCGGTGCTTAAAATCTGTTGTTGGTTTTTTGTTAAGTATACAAATACTACATACTTTTTGGATTTTGTGTACTGTCCATGATAGTTTACGTCTGTGCAGTGTGTGTGTGAAAACAGTGTAGGTACTATGCAAGTTAAAACCATATCATGGAATCAGATTCTGGTTCCACAACGGACGAAAACATATTTATGTTCATGAAGGGTAATATCCACATTATGCCAGATGATTAAATTACACACTCCAATTATACAAGTCTTTTTTTGTACTTAACCTGTTAACTTCCAGAACCCAAACTAACAGTTTTTATAAGTAGATCATTAGCGCAACGATATAATAAATACAATTTTAATCACGTGTTAATGGATTAACGATTAACGTTAACTTGCGTTAAATCTTCCGAAATGTAACACTTTAATGTTTAACGACGTTAACTGTTTTAGTAATGGATTAGCGATTAACGAAGTTAATTATTTGTTTAACGGTGCCCAGCTAAGTTCATATTGTTGTATTAAGAGTTAAAAGAGATGGCTGTGGTGATAATGGGTTGGAGAGTGTGGCAATTAGAATAATATCATATACATCAGAAATTATCAAACTTATTTCTTTTACCGCCCCCTTTGAAAATCAATTATTTTTCAGCGCCCCCAATTTTTTATACACTCCTAAAACTTAAAACCACAATATCATTACTTTAATTAATTTAGTTAAGGTGTGCTATATTAGTCGGTTCTGGTGTTTAAACTTACATACTAAACTAGACATTATTACCAGTGACAGCAATTAAAATGTAACTTTATAATATTAAGAATATATTTTAATCAAATTAAAAGAAACAATATAGATAGATATTCAATATATTTTAGTTTTAAAACTAATCTAATGAGATGGATGAATTTGATGATTTTTAGCAAGTTTGTTGATATCAGGTTCGATTTTACTCAAAATCAGTCATAAGTCGCTGCATTCGGTAACATGCAAACAATTTCTGTTTTTAGTAAGCAGCATTGTCACAGCGCTAAATCCACGTTCACACAAATATGAAGATGGGAATGCTATCAAAAATCGTTGAACGATCAACCACAATCCAGGGTACAATTGTGGGATTGACTTTTGTAGCCAAAATTCTTGGTAGCCATTTTTGAATATGATTTTTATTTCCTCGTTCGTTGTCAGTTCTATAAGTTCTTCTTCCAGTTGGGGTGATACTGCTATGTTGACATTTGAAAAAGGATCTAACACCCAGTCTGGTATTTCCAATTTCAAAATGTCCTGGAATCTATATCATCAAACAGATTGTAAAATCGAGTCAGACAATTTCCTTTTGATAGCCAATGCACTTTTGTGTGAAAGATCAATCGGTTCAAATCTTCATCATAAGTAACACAAAGCTGATTAAATAATAAAGGTCTTATCACTCTGAAAGTGATCTCTTCCAGACAACCTTTGATAAAATTTTACATATTTGTAACACATATTATACATCATTTTGCACTCTCTCTCCATACATACTTTAACTATGTCTAATCTCACACTCTTTTGTGTGCGCAATATGCTTAAAAAGACAAAGACAAAGTTTTCTCTTCACATATTAATACATATATATAGATTATAAATTATTTCCTGGACTCAGGTCTGGAAAAGATTTTGTTAGACCATTACCTATATTCTCCGAGCCATTGTAGTTCAGGGGCTGAGTGCTTGCTGTAAATTTTACTGTACGCAACCAGGGTTTGGACCTGCCAGCACCAATGAAATTGTTAATTACAATTTTAAATACCGATTTACTATGTCCTCGGTGGTGAAGGAAAACATTCTGAGGACACCAGCATTTCTGAAAACAAAATTTCGAAGACATGTAAAGTCCGCCACACGCATTTTGATGCGCGGTGGACATTTACTAGCCTTATCTTATATGGGAGAAAGCCAGCAATGGGTTGTACATGTAGGCAATAACTAGACCATTACCTAAAATTCTTGAACCCTCATTGCATTTTTGAAATAACTAATAGAATCAGGCTCTACTTAGCTTGCCATCTACAAACCGTGTAGTGGCGGTGTAAGAATATCCACTACTCCATATCGTCCCGTGGGTGTCGTAAGAGGCGACAGAGAGAACTAAAACAAAAACAGAAGATGAGCAGCAGCATCTTCCTGATAACAATTCAAAATAATTAAAAACTGCTGCAGTTGTCCACCAGCCTGCCAAGCGTGGCAACTATGGCATAATCCTCCTCTGTTCAGCAGTGGACTTTTATAGGCTGTAATGGATTGCCATTTTCAGTTCTAGAAGCCTATTGTACAAAGGCAAATCTTCATTTTGATGACAAAACAACCTACTAAATGTGTGTCAATTGGGGTTTCAGGACTAAGTACCATCACTATATTGATTGAGTAACTGATGATATGGACCTGGCTGTGTCCATTTATGGACTTTTGTTTCGCTTTTATTACATGGCAACACTAGCCTTATCCCTTTCCTTGCCTATCTTAAAAACTCAGTTCCAGCCTTGGACTGGATTTTCATCTTTCTTTGTGACTGCTAGCAGTCGGTCCGTTTAGGAGAACAGCCCCTTGCTTGAGCTGCCATTGTGTTGCTAGTTGGTTTACATTCTTCTATAATATCTATTTATAAATTCTATTACATCAGGCCTTAACAGTACATTTCAGTAAAACAGAGCAATTTATTATACAGATACAAGGACGATGACTAATATTAATTGATGGAAATCTCTCTCCTGTAACATAAGACAAAATTTTGATTGCTTTTTGTTCCTCTGTTCAAATCTTGACACAAGCCAAAATCGACCTATTTAAAATACATATATTCAGCTATAGACCATAAATTAAGTTGTGGAATCCAATTTGCAGAAATTAGTTCTAGAATAACAACCGCCTCGAGATTCCATTATTATCTTCGAAATTTCTTTTTCATTACAAAGTTATGCATTTACGAGCCCATTATCAATTATGGGGACAGGTGGAACTCGGATCTACCCCAAAATCTTTTAGATAAGTTGGAGCGTCATCTCAATAATTACATAAGAATTATTTATGGCTTAATTAAGTATGACCAAATTTCTTTATTATTAAGTAATTACCATTTTAAGCTTTAATGGCTTTCTATTTTTCCAAGGTATAGCTCCAGTATCTTACTAATGTGGTTATCAATTTTGAGTGATTCAAACTCCTTTCTTGCTTTATGAATAACTTTGTTTAAACATTGTACAATGTTCTCATTTTAAAGTTAGCAAATTACTTCAATCACTCAAGGCTGATTGGTACAGGATGCCATAAGGAAAGGAACAGAGAGCCTACAACACAATCACAGTGCAATATAACAATGCACTCAGAATATTTTTGGAACTGCCAAAATTATGAAGTGCACCAACCATGCTTGCAGGGGCTGGAGAGAACGAATTTCCGGTTATTATGCTTAAAGCAGGTGGCATCCTGTGTGGAAGAACAGATTAAATTCACCGTTTGTTACAGCGAGCCTGGACTAGACTTGTTTGTTTTAGGCAATTAGGTTGTATTTTATTAAATATTAGGTACTAAGTTAACTAAGGCAACTAAGGTTTTTCTAATAATTTATGGACGATGTTTGAAATAAGGAATATATTATTATATACAACAGACTCCTTCGCAGCGATCATCTGGCCAACATAATGGATTAGCTATTAATTTATTATTGACGAGCATATATTAATACTAATAAGTTAAAATAATGAATTAATCTTTTAAATTCAGTCATAATAATACCAACACCGAATTTACTTTAATTGCGAACATGATCATACATAATTTAGAACGCATAATAACTGTCCCGTAATATGGGAATGAATAGATACTATAAAGACAGGTGCTTGACAAAAATAGGTTACTTTGAAATTATATTTTAAATCGAGTGTACTTTCACGGCGAGTCTAGTCCGTATTACGTGGCGGCGCTCATTTATTTGTAAAACAAGCTCGCGAACGAGACCACACGCCGGATAGGCGCGTATAGCGGGCAGCCTGCACAACTTAGTGGCGCTCTTGAATTTTGAAGAAACAGGCAAGCGTTTGTGCCCACGCGTGTTAGAAATTACTCTCGTACCGCATTTAGGCATGCGCTCATGATACGCCTCACCATTCGACGAATTGTTTGGCGAGATATTCGTGAGACTTTAGGCTACACGAGTGACCGTTTACATATTATCGTCTATTCATTTCTACTTCAGCTTGACGAAATGGACGCCGTACGGCAAGTAGCCATCAAATAATTTTTCTTCAATTTTAGATCGTTCACTGGTACTCCCATTACTTCCGATGTAATAGTGAACGGAGTATCAGTGAACGATTTAATGTAGTCCAAGCATTGTATACTTTCTGCTTACATTCAAGAAACATAGTTAAGTAAATACAAGATAACACCAAAATAGATCAAACATTCAAACCAACGGCAACATCAACTAGATATAAGATGATTACTTCTTACTAAGTCAAAGTAGACTGACGCTCCCGGTTGGTTACCATTTTTTATAGGACAATGGTTGCCAACCGAGAGTCATTTGGTAGGTAGTGAATACAACGACTTTTAGAAAGTAAAAATTAAGATTTCATACTTGTTTATGCAATACGCTACCTTTTAAAAATGTAATACCCTCATTTATACCTGTTATATATATACCTATTCTATCACCCCCATTCTGAAAGGTCCACATTCTCGAAGTACTTTTGTTTCAACTCTTGGTCTAGAGCCTTTTTCTAAACCGATACTATTTTTTTCCAGTTATAAATTTAACAAGTTAGTTATAATCACGAATCCTTATTTACGCTATATATGTACCCTGCTTAACGCAGTGGATTAAGGGACATCCAGACAATAATGATAAATAAATAACTTTGTAAAAGTTTTTTTAAACAATATTTTTGAATTTATTTAATTTGGCGATACATTGTTGTGTTATTTATGACTGCATTTTATTTATTCCAGGTGTCACTTTTTGCCTTGGAAGAAGCTTTAGAAGGTCGTACAAGGCAAATTCCATATGATGCTATATTAGCATTGGATGTAGTTATGAGACACTTACCATCTATGATGTATACACCTGTTGGGCGATCATTCTTTTCTTCTCCAGAAGGATATTATCATCCACTTGGTGGTGGCAGAGAGGTTTGGTTTGGTTTCCATCAGTCTGTGAGACCAAGTCAATGGAAAATGATGCTTAATATTGATGGTAATTACTAATTATATAAAATCCTTTTTTACATTGTTACATTATTAAATGATGTATTGAAAATGTAATAATAAATGCCTTAATTACAGTGTCTGCAACTGCTTTTTACAAAGCTCAACCTGTAATAGAATTCATGTGTGAAGTATTAGATATAAGGGACATAAATGACCAAAGAAAGCCTCTGACAGATTCACAGCGGGTTAAGTTTACTAAAGAAATCAAAGGACTCAAGATTGAAATCACACACTGTGGAACAATGAAGCGTAAATATAGAGTGTGCAATGTTACACGCAGACCTGCTCAAATGCAGTCGTAAGTAGCATCATGACAATATTTTTATATAATACTAGCGATCCGCCCCGGCTTCGCACGGGTGATTTTTGGACCGGGTCCAATTGTGAATCGTTTAGATCATCCAGGGATCCATTCAATCACACAAAAAAAATCATTAAAATCAGTCCAGCCATTTTAGAGTTTTTGCGAGACTAACGGACAGCAATTGATTATTATATATAGAGATAGTGACAAACAAACTTAAAGCCTATTAAATGGTATGGTGCTATTACAGCGCACGAATGACTGTAAAAACCATCAAATAAAGAAGACTAACCTGAAATTAAGTTGAACTACACCACAGCCTGTTATTATACATGGTGTCTTAAACTTTAACCTGGAATATATTGGTTTGTATTCTTGATAGGTGGCAGAAATCAGTAAGAGGGCCGGCCTACCTAGAAGGAACGCTAGGCATAAAAGAAATCCTATCACCTTGTATATATGCTAGTTCTTGATTGCAATAGTAGATAAACAATTTATTTTAGTATAATGTGTAATTGCTTATTACAGGTTTCCACTACAATTAGATAATGGACAGACTGTAGAGTGTACAGTAGCCAAATATTTCTTGGATAAGTATAAGATGAAACTCAGATATCCTCACTTGCCCTGTCTTCAAGTGGGTCAAGAGCACAAGCACACATATTTGCCTTTAGAAGTCTGTAATATTGTGCCTGGACAGAGATGTATTAAAAAATTAACAGACATGCAAACTTCGACTATGATTAAAGCCACTGCCCGATCTGCCCCTGACAGGTGGGTTGTTTTCTATAAACAAGTTTTAATTAAAATAAGCCAATCATTACCATCATCATCATTACAGCTCTTTAAAAGTCCAATACTGAACATAGGCCTCCCCCTTGGAATATCACAAAGCACAAATCTCTTACCAGGTCGTCACTTCATCTAGTGGGCACATGTCCGACACCACTGCTTTCCAGTAAGAGTCTGCCATGCGAAAACCTTTCTTCCCAATTGGTTATTGGATCTTTGGGCTATACGGCCTGCCCTTTGCCACTTCAGCTTACTGATCTGTTGGGTTATGCCAATTGTTATTTTTATTGCACTCCATCTTGAGGGGGGCCTATAACTAACCTATAATTAGCAGCTTAGGAATTTTTATATAAAACACTGAACGTTTCACGTTATATTTAATCATTTCATAATTAAAGTATGTGACTTTTATTATAGGTAATGTTAATGTAGTATATAATATAATAAATAAAGGACACTAAAATTTTTCATTTCAGGGAGCGTGAAATCAACAACTTGGTACGTCGAGCAAACTTCAATACAGATCTCTATGTTAAAGAGTTTGGATTAACAATATCCAACAACATGATGGAGGTGCGTGGACGTGTACTTCCACCACCAAAACTTCAGTATGGCGGGCGTGTTTCTTCTCTTGGCGGACAAGTTAGTACAAACATCTAAATTTTTTGCATTTTCATTGCTTTGTCTTATTGTATATTTACTTACTTGACAATGTTAAAAGTTATTTGTCTCCCTGTTGTATTAAAAAATTGCTACGTAACAACATAATGTGTGTAAATTTTATGTATGATTATTGTAATCCTAAGAGGATATCTGGGCTGCAAGAAATATGAAGAATAGATTTTTAAAAGTCTATAGCTGTCGAGAGAACTACAGCTCGGACTTTCCGTATTCCACTGTTTCCTTCTCCGAAACCGGACCAAATTTCATTGTTTTTCAAGAATGACACAAAAATAAAGGCTTTACGGCCCCGTGGCGCAGTGGCTTAGCAATGAGTTGCAGCGCTGAGGGCTGTGGGTTCGAATCCCGCACGGAACAAGTATTTGTATGGCCTACAAATAATTGTTCCGGTTCTGGATGTTTGTCCTTGTGCGATTTATGTAAACTGCCTCCACGATACAGGAGAAAAACCTAGTTTGGGAGTAACGTTTTTTAAAGAAAAAAAGAAGGATGAAAAACATACAGACTAAACTCCAACTTAGTCTGTATGTTTTTCATTTAATTTTATGTTTGTTAAAATAGTTTTTTGGATGTCTCATAACGGTGGTATAACTGGAAAAATTTAATAATTTATAAGGTTCCTAGTTTTTAAAGTAATTAATTAATAGGAAAAAACGAAACAGGAAGATATAGAGTGCATCATAGAAAATAGTAGTATAGATGGTAGATATAGGTTGCATCGTAGAAAATAGTAGTGGGTAGAGTTCCGTTCTAGGGACACCCCCGATTGGGATGGAACATCGGGTATTTGTTAGTCTTGGTGCAACATAAAAAATCCCTAAAGGA
The DNA here is from genome assembly GCA_029286625.1 of Parnassius orleans. Taxonomy (NCBI): domain Eukaryota; kingdom Metazoa; phylum Arthropoda; class Insecta; order Lepidoptera; family Papilionidae; genus Parnassius; species Parnassius orleans. The sequence goes on from JAGSMP010000074.1 coordinate 1,451,972, forward strand.
TTTTTGGCGTAAATACACCATAACATTTTTATGGGGGACGCCCCCCCTCTCTTAAAGCGATTTTTCTCAAAAATCATTCAATAAAAATTTTAATCTTCATCATTTAATATAAAAAAAATAGGCACGTCCGGCAGAAGAAAAAAGTGGGGGGCAAATCTACCCCTCCCCCACCCCTTACCCACCGCCCCACACCCCTATTAGGCGATTTTGTCATTTTAGTCGATTTAACATGAAAAACTGCCTAAAAATCTAAAACTTCAAACCCTCGTAAAAAAATTCAGGGGCATTTGCGCCAAAAATATCTTTGGGGTTTTTCATCATTTATGTTGGTAAACATGTAAAAAAAAATTGGTCCAAATCGGAGGTGTCCCTAGAACGGAACTATATCCATAGTAGCTATTATGTTATCATTATCCAGGGAAAAAACAGAGGAATATGTTTGTATGGACTAAACACTGCCCGGATATCCTCTTATGATCAATTTAGACTTTACTATACTATTTAATCCCTCAATTTTCTCTATTGATTTAAGTTTTATGTATCTGCAAAAAAATACATACAGCTCAGTTTTAGGGTAGAACTGTTGTTGTGACTACTGTGGCAAATATCCGCCCTATGAGGCATTCTATGGGGGAGCCTATGTTCTGCAGTGTCATTTTGATAGGCTTGTGAATGGATGAAATGTATACAAATGTTTGTTCGTTCCTTTATGACATCAGGTTGAGTTGTCGTCAGATTTATTTAATCTTCAGAGTATCACAAGCTTTATAGTAATATCATACTTCTAAAAAACATAGTTCTTGCTTGAAATATGTTCTTATGGTCGAATTTGTTCTATTGAAAAACATTTAAGTTAGTTAAATAATACTTTACAGCAGTTGGTTTCTTTGTTTTTAATATTTTCATTTTGAATATTTTTTTCCCATAGCAAGCTTTGCCAAACCAAGGAGTTTGGGACATGCGGGGAAAACAGTTCTTTATGGGAGTTGAGATTCGTGTCTGGGCCATTGCGTGTTTTGCTCCTCAAAGAACTGTTAGAGAAGATGCTCTCAAGTAAGTAAAATATACTTAAGTAAATAAAAAATACATGTAGCCATGAGTTTCAAGCTAATAGCACCTTGACTTCTTGTTAGTTTCATATTCAAGATATTTTTCTTGCTCTCACTGCAAAAGATTAAAAACTCGAGACAATACGGTACGCGTCGTTGACTTTGGTGAATTCTCAGCACCCACCTTAAGCACACCTTTGACATTTGACATGCCAAGACAGTTAATCAGAATATTTAAAATTTTCATATTCGATACTCCAACCATTTTTGCAAGCTGTTTCTTTTTAAAATTAACTAGTTCGATAGTTGCCTCGACAGAAGTCCCACCATGGGATCTTCTACCACATGTGAATCATCTCATGAATTTTCTTCACTTTTTGAATTGTCTTCTTAATTTAAATGTTTTAAAATTTGACATTTATTAATATTATTACATACATACCGTGGATATTTTTTCTCATCTCTGGACTGTAATTATTTTTGAACTATCATATAGTCCAGTCAAGTTAACTCAAAATATAGGGGTAAGGTTACAATAATTCGCAATGAGCGCTAAAAATAGGTACAAATGTTAGGAACACCATTACAAATGAAATGTGAATTCTCCGTCGTACCCACATCTGCAAAAAAAAAAATTCAATGCAAAGTTCACAAATATGGCTTTTTTTGCATTTTTCAACGGTAAGTTTTATCATAAAAATAGGTCACACAAAAATTGTTGATCATGCAATTATCAATAAAAAAATTTTTCTTGGTTATATGAGTCATATACAAAAAATATGTACGTCAAGAAATAGTTAGGAAATGGTTTTGTCACGAAATGTCATTAAATGGTAAATGTAAGGCTGTATACTCAATAGTCAAACTTTTCTAAATCATCACTAATTGAGTACATAATTTTATTGAAACGTACAAAATAAATAAGACAGAACTTAATCCAATGGCTTTATTCAAGAGAGAGAGATTTTCAAGAGATTTAAAAAAAAAAAAAAACGTTACCCCCACACTTTTTTAGATTTTCTCCTGTATCGTGGAGGCAGTTTACAAACATAAATTGCACGAGGACAAACATCCAGACCCGGAACAATTATTTGTAGGCCATACAAATACTTGTTCCGTGCGGGATTCGAACCCGCGGCCCCCAGCGCAACAACTCATTGCTAAGCCACTGCGCCACGGAGCCGTCAAATAAGTCATAAAATATTCAGTTAGGAAAGCATAATAAAACATGAACAAAAATAGAAAATCTTAAAAATTCGCTTAATTCAGAAACTTAATGCAAGTGTTCTTAAGAAAACAAAATAATAACTTCTAAATTTGTGCACAGCGAATTCTTAAAGCATAATACTGTTATTTTAACAAAAAAATAAAATTACTCACACATCAACAACAAACATCAGAGAAAGTAAATAGTAAAGTAAATAAAAAGTGTTATGTATAACAATATATGCTAAGCTTCGCTTATATCAATCTCTTCGGCAAAAATTAAATTATTATTTTCCGTAAGAGGTTTAGGTAGGTACATAATAATATCCTCAATTTCTATAATTGATATATCATTATCTATTAAACGAAAAATATTTTTGGATTTTAAACCCTGAACTCTTACTATTTTATTATTTTCATACACTTCAGTTATAAGCCACACATAACGATAGATTTTTGTTGTATGTTTTGTATAAAACTTAGAAAGAATGAATTTTCCCACTTCAGGGGTTTGTCTTAAGAAAAATTTGCCTGTTTTTTCATTCAGGATTATCAAATTGTCCTGAATTTCACTCAATATTTTAATCTGAGGTTTTGGTAAGTATTGACTTGATTTATCATAGACTTTTTCTATGATAAACCCCGACCGCCATATGGTGTTAACGATACTGTCCATCTTGTTGAAATTACTTTTAAATTAAATTAAAATTTGTGTTAATAAATAACTTAAGAAATAGGAGTGCATAAATCAGTGAAGGTACTAAACTATTGAGAAGAAAAATTAGCAACCTCTTCGTTTATACTGCTGCCCTGGTACTTTCATGAATCACCCACTTACGAGGTACTGTGAATTCTTTTTCTCACTTTGGCAATCAGTGCACGCGCAGAATACGCCATTTTTAGCATCTGAGGACAAAGGGCCGTCATTGGCGACAGCATAGTGGGCAAGGCCTACCTATAAAATATAACAGTATTACGCAATAGTGCTGTTTGTACCTGCAAAAGCGTTATTATCTCCTAGTACTTAATATGGATAAGTATGACCGATCAACTTCTGAATCTAATATTGATCGATTGGAGCGCACCACCAAATTTTGTTACTCAGCGCCATAAACGGGGCAGAGAAATGACTGGGAGCAGATTGTCACATTCAGAAATGATATAAAGTCAATGATTTCCCAAATGTTGACTGAACATAAAGCTGAAATAAATAAATATAACTTACTCTGATGGAAATTAAAAGCACAAATAATAACATAGCTTCTATAGCATTTCTCACTTCACAGAATGAGGAATTAAAACATAAAATTGAACAAATGGAACTTCAAATCAAAAAGATAAAGATTATATAACTATATTGGAGGATAAAATCGAGGATCTGCAACGAGAACCGTAAGACAGCCATAGAACTGAAAATGTTCCGAAAATCACTAAAGAGTCTAAAGAAGACTTAATGAAGATGGTCTTAACTTTATCTAAAAATATTGGTTATAACCTTGAGAAAAACGACATTAAAGACATCTATAGAGTCCGTAATAAACGAGACATTAATAAAAGTCCAATCATTGCTGAATTGACGTCAACACTACAAAAGACGGAGTTTTTAAATGATTAAGTATTTCAGAATAAAGCAAAAGGAGAAATTGTGTGTCAAGCATCTAGGCTTTACCACAGACGAATATTCCCTGTATACATAAGTGAATATCACAGAAAAGCACGACTGCATTTTCTTGCCGCGACCTTAAGTAAGACAAAAGAGTATAAGTTCTGCTGGTCTGCATATGGAAGAATTTATGTTAGAAAAATGAGAGCTTCCCATAATTTTAATTAAAATGATTCACAAATTCAAAGTCTTATGCAAAAGCATGACTATTAGTACTAAATATTTATTTTGTATTGATACACTTTTATTTGTATGTTTATTGTTCTTTGTACAGTTCCTAAAATATTTAACCTATATAAATGTAAAATTATTATTCTACCATAATGTCAAACACACACACACATAAAAATAACACACATCACACATATCCATCCACCTCATAAATATATTAAACCCATCTTTAGACTCATTCTCATTTTAAAACACATATTTACAAATTATTTACACTTTACTTTACACATATCATAAAAGTACTCCTTTACAATCAATACATAAACACTTAGAATTAAGAAAAGTAATGCAAATTATAGATAAAAATCTGAATTTAATACTGGTTATGGATAGTTTCTAAATACTTACATGAATTAGACAATATAAGCATTGCACAATCCAGTGAATGTCGAGTCCAAGACTTTAGAACACAACAAATAATACATAAATCCGATATAACTATTATTTCACAAAATATTCGGAGTATTTACAGAAATTTTGATGACTTATATTTAAATCTTACTCAACTTCGAATAACGCCTGATTTTATTATCCTTAGCGAGTGTTGGTTAGACAAGAACAAACCTGTCCTATATTAAATAATTACACGTCCTATAATACAACACAGCACATAAATCATTGTGATGGTGTTACTGCTATATTAGTAATAAGCATTCAGTGAGTGTCAATGAAATTTCACTATCAGAAGGTCTTGTCTGCAAATTCAATTTAATGACTACATTATTATTGGTATTTATCGCTCGCCATCAAACATACATGCTGAAAGCTTTATCAACTCTCTTAGTCTCTACTTAGAGTCCCTAAAATGTGCAAACATATTGTCTTGACGGAGTGATATTAACATTAATATAATACACAAATATAATGAAAGTACATGAAAGAATAAATAGACTAAACTATTTAAATATGTTATGTACACATGGCACTTCCAGGACACTCGATACCTACGAGAGGTAGCAACTGTCTCGATCACTGTATGTTGAAAATAGATACAAATAAATCAAATGCAACAATCGTAGTGATAAACACAACTATCACAGATCATTACATGATTTTCCTTAAGTTAAATAATCGTTATTATAAAACCATTTAGTAATAAATTCAAAGGTCAATTTATGAAAATGCTATTAATAGCCTTAAAAACACAAACTTACAAGAACTGCTTCTGTAATGACTCTAACATTTTAACCAATTATTGATATATAAAATCCAGAGACATATTCAAGAAAATACCTCTATGAAATTGGTCCCCAAAACAAGTCGCACAGTAAAACCCTGGATGACTCAAGTTGTCCGATGCATTAGAAACCGTAATAATATGCAACTAAAATTAAAATCTGATCCAGAAAATGAAGTGTTGAGAATCACGTATAAGCCTACAGAAATCACTGCAATAATTTAATTAAAACTTAAGCGCAAATTTGAGCGACAACAGATAATTAATGCCACCGAAACCCTAAGATGCTCTGGAAAGCAATAAATGATATCACACATCGCAAGCAGTCACTAAACACAAATATAGGTTGTTGAAAATAGAATCAGAACCCCTTGAATCTGTTAACTTGGTTAATAGTTACTTTGCCAATGTTGAAATCCTTGGCAGAGGATATTCTATCAAAACCTAACTCTATTAATTTTTCACTACGGATAAAACAGTAAGCTCCCATGCTTCATCTTTTGTTTTGCTGGAGACTGATAATTGGAGGTTAGAAATATCTAATGAATCTTAAAACAGAGTGCCCTGGATATGATAATATCACCACCAATTTTCTAAAACATGCGAATGTAATATTAGTACCCATAATAACACACCTGGTTAATCTGCTTTAGGGATGGCGTTTTCCTACTGCTCTGAAGTTGGCATTAGTTACTCCTGTATACAAGGGTGGAGACAGAAGCGATCCAAGCAACTACAGACCTATATCTGTTCTTCCCGCAATATCCAAAATTTTAGAAAAATTGTTGAATAATCGTTTGACTAATTATTTAAATAAATACAAAATACTCTCAATATCACAATTTGGCTTTAGGCGGGTCTTTGCAGAGACGCTATTTCAGGTCTAACCACTCATTGTTGACCAAGTCGACAAAGAAATAAATGTTTAACAGTTTTTCTCGACATAAAAAGCCTTTGATAGCGTCTCTGTCCCCACTCTTAAGAAACTTGAACAAATAGGTATTAGAGGTAAACCCTAGATTTATTTAAAGATTACTTAACAAACCGTGACAACAGTCAAAATAGGAGCATTGTAGTCATGATTCTACCATTACCTACGGCGTTACAGGGAGTGCTGAGTGCGACTCTATTTTTGGTTTACGTAAACTCCCTATAAATATATCGCTACAAAATGGGTACGTTCTCGTATGCAGATGACACTGCTCTGGCATTCTATGGTCGAACCTGGGAAGATGTCCGACATAGCGCTGAAGTGGGGTTAACCAGGGTTGCAGAGTGGTTGAGACTACATCTATTGACTATCAATACATCTAAGACTAACTATATATGTTTTACTAACTACAATAGGACTCAACCTAATTTTAATATTAAAATTCATTCTTGTGTTGACCTTAATAACTCTAACTGCCATGCCTCACATAAACAAAGTATCAAGTACAAAATATCTTGGAATACTATTGGATCAGCGATTATCTTGGCATCTACATATTGAACTGTTAATGACTAGGATTAGAAAATTCATATGGTTTTCAAAATTCTGAGACATCTCATAACACCACCTATACTAAAACAAGTATATATTTCTTTAGTTCAATCAGTTCTGGTATTTGTATTAGTATAGGAGGTGCTACAAAAACAAAGTTTTAGATTTAGAAAGAGCTCAGAGATCATTACTGAGGTTGAATTTAAACCTACAAATTCCCAACACAAGATTTATACACACATGACCTTCTTACAGTTCGTAAGTTATACATACTAAATATAGTTCTTAAGATACAAGTCCCTTGCATATAACCCTGAAATGAAAATAAAGGAGGAAAACTAACGTAGCTCCAAGTGATCCGGTTAAAACAGCATTTGCTAGACGGCAACAGGCAAAAAGTCCTCTTATTTATATAACTATTCAAATAAAATTGAATATTTATTCTAAAACCAGTAAAGAATGTAAGTAATTCTCATTGAATGGCTCAAACGGAAAGACTATCACGAAATAGAAAATTTGTTAAAATAACGACTTACACACACACACACACACACACACACACACACACACACACATATACACGCATTACACACACACACACACACACACACACACACACACATACACACACATCTTCAATTTTTGCATAATAAATTATTTTAGGAAAGGAATATTATCCTATTCTTGTAACTAAAGTATTGTATGTTAATTAAGGAAGAGCGAGTTTTCCTGTCACAAGTATTTAAAAATACTTAAGGAGAACTCTAATATACTACTATGATTGTTAATTTTTGTTACAGAATAAACATTTTTGAATTTTTTTTTTTTTTTGTCCTTCCTTTTGGTTCTCTTTCTCTTCTATCTCTTGTTCTTCTGTCGTGTTGTGTTCTTTTATTATCTCCTTTCCTACTTCCAGTTTGTTTTCTTTTTCTCTTTTCTTTTGATTCTCTTTCTCTTCTATCCATTTTTCTTCTGTCTTTTCTGTATCTTCTCCATCTTCCTTAACTTTTTCGTGTTCTTTTTTTATATAATTTTCTACTTTTCTTTCACTATGCTTTGCTTCATTTTCTTTTTTATATTCTTCATTCTTTTTGTTAATTTTTAATATTTTTTTTATTTGCTCTTGATCTTCATTAAGGTGAGGGTTGCTAATCAAGTGATCCCTATTTAATACCAACTCAGGAATGTCACCTTCTTCATTTTCACTTTCACTTGTCTCAGCGTAAGTTACGTCACTGTCTATTTCGGTATCTGTTGAGCTTGATTTTCTCCTTCGTTTAACGCAGTTCTTTTGTTTTGGTTTTTTATGTTGAATAAGCCTATGTTCTTTAATGTCAAATCATTGACATAGTCCTCTGTTATCAGTGCCACAAAAGCAGCCTAAATCCCTGTAAAACAGGGATTCAGAATTATTACTTATAATTTGATGGACCTGTATTGTCCCAGGAAGTGCAATTAAGCCTTCAGGAATTGTGCCTTGCATTCGAGTAATGCTTTCTTCAGGAATATAGAAGATGTGACGTCTGACTCTTGGGTTTTTAACAAATCGTACGCCTTTTCAGCTGATGGTATATCATGTCCATAGGCAACAAGCCTGTCTAATTTTCGTTTAATACCACCTCCCACACCGTCTGCAGGACCTTTTCCGTGGGATTCTTCGAAGTAAGACCACGTAGCGTAATCAAAAATATCCTCGCATATAATTTTGTTAAACAAATAAAAGTTTTTTTTCTGCCGATATTGTGTAGTCGGACCATCCGAAAACATATGAAGAACTCTAGCTATTGGACATATTGTCTTTGCGAACTCTATTACTGGCTTTAAATGAGCCCATATTGCACCTGGATCGGGGCAGTTCGAAGCGGATATTGTGCAAAAAGAGGTTGGTTTATATGTTTTTGTGTTTACATCAGTTTGTAATGTAAATTGATTTTTACTAGCTCCAAAATGTGCGGCTTGGATTTTCTCTGACATCTTGCATGTATAATAATTCTCTGAAAAATCACAAATAATTACTATTTCGTCTTCTTTAACCATTTCCCTGCACATTTTGAAAGCTGATTCTTGGATGCCCACATTATAATAATGTCTTTTAAAAGTATGGAGTTCTTTTATAAATTCTTTTTGTAGTGTTTCTATTGATCCCGAGATCAGATCTTTTGCGTATTTTTTTGTGATTACCTTTTGGGTACTTATTGAGGATCCTGGCTGGCGTTTGCTATATTCATGTGATTTTAAAACCCATTTGTACCAAGAAGTAACTTCTTTATTATTAATATCAGTGTCCATTAGGGCATTTAAACTTACAAGATTCACACTCTGAATACATACAAATTTTAGAATTTCTGTCACAAGTAACTTCATCAATTAGCTCTGTATAGCTGGTTGTTTTAATTATACCTAATATTTTTTAATTTTTCCGCTTTCATTTTTAAGTTAGTATGTTTAATGCAGAGGCAGGTATTTCTATCTTTTGCTTTTGGTGTTAAAACATAAAATGGCTTATGTCGGCCAAATGTCGTTCGGGATGCCTTGCCTCCTTCAGTTTTTTGTGTACAGATTGTCTAAAGTACCATTTAAATATCGTTTCTGCATTTTTAGTTTTTAAATGTTTTTGTCTCTTTTTTCACCAGCAGTGGAGCGGCTTATATCTTCAATAATAATCTTCAATAATTTTATTCTGTATATTTTTTGGTGGTGATTGACTGACTGTTTAAGTATTCTGACCCTACCCTTCAGACCTAACATTTGGGACAGATTTGTTTTAATTTTATATTTTTCTTTAATTTCATTATCTACAATACCCTTAAATTTTCTTTTAATTTCATAATTTTTGGTTTTGCTGTATTCCGATTTCAGAGAATCTGATAAAACATTGACTTCAAATATTTTTCTTTTTATCTTGTTCCTGTGTCATCATTTGGTATTTATTGTGGCTTCAATCCGGCGACGAAGGACCAAGAATTATTGTGTATAGCTTAGGGAGCCGATGTGTGGAGATAACAGAATTTTAAAGGAGAAATATTGGGTGTATGTGTACTGAATAACTGACTTTACTTCGATAACTTATTACTGAACTAAGAGGACTGTATAAAGAAAAGTGGGACAATTTACAACTTTATATTTAACTATTTACAATAGCGGCAATTAATGTATGTACAAGGGAATATCTTCTGGGAGTCTTTCTTGAGAGTCTTCTTTCTTGAGTGCCGCTGTCGAATCGTTTTATTATGAATGCGGAGCCCAAAAGCCCCTTATTATATTTCCGCGGCGGTCGATGATAGTGTTCTCACGCGGTGTGCTGTGCGCTCATTGGTTGTCCACCTCACGTGATGTCCGGGCGATGCGCGGGGTGCGCGGGGCGTAACGGGGTATGAGGGGGCGACGGGGCGGCTGCTCTCCTCGCCGTCCGTAACAGTATTGTAGGATTTAAAGAATTAACTAAATAATTTGTTTTACTGATTGGAGTTCATTTGTTCATTAAAGCACAAAGGAGAATTTTTACTATTTAGCTGGTCTTCCAGATGTTGATTTTTTTTGGACTGGTAAAGTTTTTTTAAGACAGACTATTCTTCTGGTGAGATTATTTACTTTTGTTGTCAGTTGTATGTTCTCATTTTTAAGCATATTGTTTTGTAAGGCGAGCCGATACTCTCTTCTTTGTTTTAATTTTTCTTGTTTCTCTTTCTGTGTTTTTTCAACTTTTTTAAGCTTCTTTTTTTATTTTCTTCGCGCCATTTTAATCTTTTTATATGTTTCTCTTCTTCAGACAAATTCGCTATTTTTTGACTTTGTTTCACATGTGCTTTTCTCTTTTCTTCATACTTCAAAGGGTTTTCTTGTTTTAAGCGTTCCATATAGCGTTTTTGACGCTCAGCTCCTGATAACGGCATCTATACAAATAAATAAAGTTGAAGTATCTGTTTATGATGTCAAAATAACAGCTTTTTACTAAATGCATATGAACGTACATACGGTAGGAACTTATAAAAAAAAACAATTTCTAAAAGTTTTGTCTGTCTGTCTGTCTATCTGTTTGTTCCGGTTTATCTCTGAAACGGCTAAGAATTTTATCCCGGGAAAGCAAACTGTTCCCCCTGGATTTATTAAAAATCAAAATAAACGCGAACAAAGTCGCGGGCAATAGCTAATCTTAAATTCAACATGACATTGGCTCTATATGTATAATCTAATAATTTGACATAGCAATAAAAAACATTAATAGTACCCATCATAATTAATTATTAATCCCAGTATATTTTATTTATAGTACTAAGACTTTAACTTTTAGAACACAGCTTTATGAGTTAACCATTTACTGACGTCAAGAAAGTTAGGAAATGGTTGTCAAGAAATTGGTGTAACATAACCTAAAAATTCACACGATTCCTTTCATTGTAAATTTACCCACTATTGCAGTATTCTGTTATAAAACCTATTCATTTTCAAATACAAAGCAATGTGAAACGATTATTATACTCACATTTTAGTCCTTAAAACTGTGTCAGTAAATAGTAAATTTTTTCGACCATCACGAACTGGCGTCACGGCACAAGAACATTTTGTCAAGGAAACAAAATGGCAGCAACCTAAAGGTTTGTCTATGTCATACTATAGTGTTGCCAGTAGACATTACAATATCTACTAATATTGTAATATAGTTGCTACTATGAAAAACTCGCGTCAGTAAGTAATGTCAGTAAATGGTGTAAATTATTAGGACAATAGTTTTTGTTTTCATTTTTTGCATCAAAATCGTATTTGGAATTGAGAAAGTCATCTATTAAAACATTGTATGAACACTGCTTACTTGCGTGATTTCTATAAAAGTCACAAAAAAAAAAAAAAAAAATAATTAAAAAGTACTTTAAAAAATCGCGCATAGAGAAGGACATACCTAAAATGTATGAAATTCGGTAAAGTATTAAAAGTCATGTATTAAAAGAATCATGATTTTGCCTAATTTTATTAGTAAATAACGATACTGACGAGTTTATTAACCGAGTCCATACTATGGTAATTTATGAATTTTAATGAAACCGCAAAATGCATATTATAAAACAAAGGAAGAGGGGTTTATTTCCATTAGACATCACGAAAACACATTAAGTACAAGTTTTCTGAATATGACTCATATCTCAGAAATGACGATTCTTAGGGAAAAAAGGGTAAGGGATGTGGGATCGATGGGGACTTTTCACATTTAATTTATAATGGTGTTCCCAACGTTCATAACAATTTTCAGCTCTATGCGAATTATTGTAATCTTGAATGTCTACTTTGACCGGACTAATTAACTTTGTATTACTGATGAACAAAATATATTATGTTCCTCAGTAATACAAAATTTAACATCCATTCATTTCCATTTCCGTATCACTTATGAAAATCAATGCGATGTGCCGTGTTTATATGTCGCATACGATCCAAACTAGTTAAACTTGAAACTTTGTTGCTGTATTTATTAGCAAGGTGTGGTCCGGATTTTCAATTTTCAAACTTGAAATGTGTTTTCAAAGTGGACGCGCATTTAACGACTGTCTGTTAGCTAAAAATGCAGTCAAAATTTAGATTTTTTTTAAATTAATCCCGTTAATCTTTCTCTCCCTTTTATTTAATCCTTTTTTGGGTTACTGCTGTTACAGCATTAATACCTAGTTTTGGTTTTCTTCAATATTTGTATAATTAGTTATGTTAATCTTTCCTTGGTGTACAATAATTTAAAATGAAAGAATTACCTTAAACGTAGTGATTATCTACTCTCTGGAATTGCTGAAGATATCGTCGTCAGCAATGTATTGACCGACGTATCAGCAACGGTAGTGTTTATTCATTCATTAATACATTTTCTGTGGTATTCTAAAATAAAAACATCATTTATTCTATGCAACTCAGGAACTTTACACAGCAACTGCAAAAGATTTCAAATGATGCTGGTATGCCCATAATTGGGCAACCTTGCTTTTGCAAATATGCTACTGGACCGGATCAGGTGGAACCTATGTTTAAGTATCTGAAATCCACATTTGTGCAGCTGCAGTTGGTTGTTGTAGTATTGCCAGGGAAAACTCCTGTTTATGGTAAGTCTTAGTCTATTAGTTTGTTTTATAAGCACATGAACATTCTCATAATATTGTCTCCTTACTGCTTAAACTGACTAACTGCATGAAATGATATTTTGTGAAATGTTAATTTTAAGGCTTGCATGCTTGAAACTGTTACTTAATGTTTGGGGTTTTATTTAGGTACCTTTTTATTTGATAGAAAAAAATCTATATAATATATTTTTTGGATTAAATTATTATTTTTTCTGTGATGGGTACTACACTTCAGTAGTTTTGCCTGAAGTAAGATTATTTTCTTTTGAACATTAGTTCATTTCATTAGGCTCAGGCCGGTGCGCTTACATTTTATTAACGTCTCTCTTTTTTAGATTTATAATTATGGATGGAATAAAAACTCTCATTAGTTTTAGATTTTTCAATATTTTGAAATAACTACAAACCTCCAGTCACTTAGCGGTTTTGCTTATAGTAAAAGAATAAAACCAGTATTTAATGCACTTAACATTACTTTTACTTTTTTAAGGCTTGTATCGAGACTTCTTTTATTCAATGCTCATCCATCCATCACATCCTATAAAAGTCTACTTATCAACATAGGCCTCCTATTAGATGCCTTATCAGGGCCCGTTTGAAATGCCACGCTAGGCAGCCAGTTTTATTACTTTCTTGTTGTTATTGGGAAGATGCTGCTGACCATCTTCTTGTTTGTTTTCCTCTGTCTCCTTTTACGAGATCCATGAGACGAAATGGGTAGTAGATAATATGCTTACGCCACCACTACTCGGTTCACTGATTATTCAATCGAGTGTCTTCGAGTCGATTTTAACTTAATCAGTAACGATGCCACGAAAATAATTACTATCAAAACTGACTACTGGTTTTGTTTTGTCAGTTTAATTTTTTTGGTAGGTAGCTAGCTAGGTAAAACCATTTTACCTAAACTTAAAATACGATCATGCGTTATGGTCGGTAATACAAAAACCATGTAAATTCATATAGTTTCTTTTAGCAGAAACTATATTGTCATTTCTATCCAAATATCAAGACACAAGAAAAAGGTGATTGAATGTATTACTTGCAGAGTAACATACAAACAATTGTGTTTTCATCATATATATAAAAGCTTTTGTCTGTTAATGTTGCTATAAAGGTACTAAATCAGTAACAAAGTATTGTATAAAAACTACTTTTGACAGTATGTTTAACTTTTTGTAAGGTTTATTGACAAAATATACACTTAGTCTGCTTAGACAATAAGAGTACGATATGTTTTTATTTTAAACCATTTAACCCACTCTCATTTCATTTCATTTATCGTGGAGGCGTTTTACATACATAAATTGCACATGTACAAACATCCTGAACAATTACTACTAGGATTGCTGCAAGCAAACGCTTAGCCACTGCGTCATTGACCTGTTTATACTATATAATCTCACATATTATTTAAATGTAATATTTTTTCTTATTTATGCTACCCTTTATATTTTTATGGTGAAATATTGCCATATTTTTGTATCACAGTTCACAGCCCATCACAAGTAGACTGCTGAACTTTACTGATCCCTTCTTTGTTCGTAACATTAGCTTACCATTACCAATATATGCTACTAAAGTTCACTGCTGAACATAGGCCTCCCCCATAGATTGCCTCATAGGGGATGTTTGCCATAGTTGCCACGCTTGGCAAGCGGGTCGGCAACCGCAGTATTTTTATTTTTAGTCGTTATTAGGAAGACGCTGCTGCCCATCTCCTGATTTGTTTCCCTCTGTCGCCTCTTACGACACCCACGGGATGATATGGGGTAGTGGATATTCTTACACCGCCACTACACGGTACATTAGCTTAGCGGCAAATATTCTCCTTACCGATTGTATTACGTAGAGAAAACCTCTAGCATAGTTCTGTCTATAGCTGCTCTTGGGCACAGCTTGCTTGATATTCTTTTATTAAAGAGTTTTGGTGCATGAAACATTAACCCATTCTGTTTTATACAGCTGAAGTGAAACGCGTCGGTGACACCGTTCTCGGGATGGCGACGCAATGTGTGCAAGCCAAGAATGTAAACAAAACTTCGCCACAAACTCTCAGCAACTTGTGCTTAAAAATTAACGTAAAACTGGGAGGAATAAACTCAATTTTAGTTCCATCGCTACGTCCAAAGGTATTTATTATAATTTATATTTTATTATTTTTGACAGGATCTTTTAGCTTTTTCCGTAACTTTTGACTTTGCTATTATTTAGCAGATTTTATTAAACTTGTGAACACGAAATGTAGCTTTAAGATCTTAGTAATGTCACCAACAAGCGGGCTAAATATTATTGCTGTTAAAGCAAAATAATTCTGTTCAATCTGGCCTGCATGCCCTTTTCTTATTTTTTATAAATTATTCCAATTTACCAACCTGATTTTCGATAAGCGTGGTAGGTATTAGGATTCTTATAGAAAATTAATTAAAATAAACAAAGATAAAACTGCACTTTAATCAGATAATTTGAGACCTATAATATTATCAGTAGTTTCAAATTAACTGTGTTCATGTCAGTTATTATTTCTTCATAGCAAGTCCAGTCTGAGCACCACCAAGACGCGAGCCCTATTTTAGAACAAAACAGTACACTTTCCACGGACCGTTTAAATGTAAGCGGAAAATAAAATTTTGCAACTATTTTTCTTTATTATTAGTCTTTCTGTATTTATCTTTATGCCTGCAGGTGTAAGTGCCATAAACAATACTGCCATCCAGAGGAAAAGTATTGTATGTACTACTTTAGAATTTCGCTGTAACTGTATTTATTTATAAAATAATCTTTAAAATATAATACAGGCTGGGCCAGAAAGTCTGGTGGATTTTAAAAATCATCAAAAATATAAACAAATTCAATTTCAAATTAAAAAAGATATATCTATGGGAAAATTATTTTTTAAATAACATCATCCAGATGTGATCCATCTCGTTGCAAACACTCTTCGAAGCTTGTCTTTATTATTAGAAAAGCTTGCAACGCCTTCAGGCATCTCACATCAAAATTTATCAAATTTAAATTGACAAAAACTCGCTGGCAACGTGCGCGTGGAATAGAAGCCATTTCTTTCCGGATATTGGCTTTTAACTATACTAACAAACGTTTATTGCAGTAAACCAGACTTTTCAGGTGGGGATACACAAACAAATGTAATGGGGTCAGGTCTGGACTTCTGGGAGGCCATGAAATATCCCCTCTGCGCGATATCACTTCTCCGGCAAAAATCTCGTTGATGACAGCCAATGAGACAAGTATGACATGTGGCGCCATCTTGTTGAAACCACGTGGCACGGTTATAGACTTGCAGTTTTTACAGATTCGGAAAGAAAAAAATCACATAACATACTTGTGTACTGGTCGGAATTTACGGTTATCGCTTGCTTTCGCTGATCCTCAAAAAAATAAGGTCCGATGATCCCTTGTGTTGCTGACATAGCCGCACAAATTGTTACTTTTGGTGAATGCAAGGGTTTCTGATGTTTCAGTTTTGGATTGACTGCGGCCCAATAACGAAAATTCTGTTTATTAACATGCCCATTTATGTGAAAATGAGCTTCGTAGGAAAAGAGAATATACAATAACTCTGGAAGCGTTCCAACATTGTTTCAACAAAAATATGACGTAAATTGTGGTTGTTTGGTTTAATTTCCTGCACTAACTGTATTTTGTTGTAGGGTGCAATTTAAGATCTTTCGTAAATATGCGAGGCAAAGATGTCCGCGATAGAGAGTGCTCAGCTGATCGCTTATGAGTTGATAGTCCGGTATTGCGTTGTATGGAAATGTTAACTTCATCAATTGCTTCTTGTTTTCTTATTGATCTTCAGCTTCCCGCAGGTTTTTGATTTAGCGTGGAACCTGTGGATTCAAACATCCTGACCCACGATCTAATGACACTCCCACTAGGACATTGAAATCGTGTAAGCTGAACTCTTTGCGAAATATACGCCGAACTACAGTGCAGGAATCACCATTTTTGTCATTGAAGTAATATTATGTACTTACGTACTAGCTATACATGCGCTACTCTGTCTTCGCGCATGTGCGGGGATAGTGGTATCGCGCAATCGCGCATGCGCGGTAAGTTTTTATCATCATAGATTATACATAGGTGGAATGATAAGTATGTAATAATTGTTTATTTATATTATGTTGTTAATTATATCGAGTACATTTTTTTTATTTGTCATTTATTTTGCATATGTACTAATTTAATAAACATAATATTAGATATTTTTATTTTAATATTATAAAAGTCAAATACGTAACTTAAAAAAAAGCAAATTTTTTGAAAATCATGAATATTACATTTTATTAACAAATATATATTTATTTAGATTAAAACAGGGTTTCCCAACCTTTTTTTGACCAGGGACCACTTTGATTTTTTGTAGTTAGCAGGGACCACAAGGTAAAAGAAAAAACGTGTTAACCTAACAATAAATTATAATCACAACTTTTAACATAATTATATAATAAACTGAAAAGAAGCATTCATTAACAGTATTATTTGTGTATTTATTGTAAAAGCTAGTAGGTACTTACTAACGAGACGTGCGGTGTTGCACTGCCCGCGTGACAAGAAAATTATACATGTGTTATTTAAAACGATTAGGTGGGTAAAATATTGAAATATTTTGCGGACCATATATAAGCTCTTGTGGACCACTGGTGGTCCGCGGACCACTGGTTGGGAATCACTGGATTAGAATAACAGTTGTTAAACAAAGCGGGGCGCGCCGTAGTCAAAAATGCGACATAGCTACACAAAGGTGACACTTTGTTTATATTGTGTATGAATTATTGTAAGGAAATACATAGTAAAATTTATATTATTATTTAAACAGGTTTTTAAAGATAGTATGTATTAATTTTACTTTTAGCTGTGTATAGGGAAAAATAAAATACTAATACATTGCAATACAATATTTTAAGCTTGAACTATGGAGGGTAGAGGTAAAGAGGACTATCTCTGTGTATGAAAAAGTGTCCATTGAAATGCGTTAAATTAGGGTGGGGCTACAATAGCAGGAGGGTATATTTTAAAATCACAGAAAAATTAATTTGGCCTATTTAAAAAAAAATTATAACAGTTCACATTAAAAAATTACTAAACGTATTTGAAGTTCACAAAAGTAAAATCACTTCACGTTTTCTCATAGCAGTTTTTTTTAGGTTATATTTAAAAAAATACTTTTGGACTACGTGAATAGTTGAAGTTTTGTATACTGGTACTGTAACTAAACTCTAGTCACCAAAAATATTTTTTTTAACTCTGCACACTCCAATCCATCTACAACTATTATATATGTATATTCATACCATACGCTGTATCTACGCTAGCGCCATTCTGGAGGATTTTTGAACTGTTATTTACTGCTTACAGCTGGACACTTTTTCATCTTGTCCCCCATATGAGTAGTCCTCCTTAACTTACCTTATTAGTTTGCATTCTAATGGTACAAAATATTTTGCTATTATATTTGTAATGTTATTGGTCTGATATTTATTTTCAGTATAATATAACAACTTTTACTAAAACGTATTAAACATATTATTTTTGATAACAACGTCAATAGTATCACATCTGAGCAGATATTAATCTATAATTTACCGAAATATGGCCGCGAGCGCGGTGAAGTGTCGTCACGAGTGACAATTGTTAAATATAATTTTGATAATAAAAATTTCGTGTGTTTTATCGATAAAACAGGGAGCTTTTCTCGAGTGGGTTAAGCGGCACCTCAGTGCGCATGAAGGCGTTTTTACTAAGCTTATGTTTGTTGCTTATGCTTATGCTTATGTTGAGCCCGTGGACTCTAACACGCGTTGCAAACAAACAAGTCTTGGTGTCTGTTCTAGTACGTAGTACATATTACTTCGATGCAGTGGCGAAGCTAGGGCTCCAAATTAGGGCAAGCCCAAGATATGGTTTTGTTGTTTTTAGCAGTTTTATAAAAATTTACCTTTTCTCTTTTTCGATTTTACCTTTTCCTCACCGATTAGCACTTTAACACACTTCAATTTATCACAAGGAACACTATCCTCCATTTTCTCTAAAAATCTATAAATAAGCATAAATTTTCAACTCGCAATATTTATTCGCTAAAGTAAACACAGAGTAAACATTGAAATGTGAAGTGAACTTGCAAAGGTATCGCCCGCGCTTGACTAATGAGTAACTTCACACTAAAAACCTGGCTTTTCGCTACGTACAAATTGCTTTATAAATAATCGCAGTTATATTTCATTATAGAACATTTTACCACTGGTTAGAAAGGGAGCGATCGTCTTCTCGAAAGCCCGGTAAAAGCCCTCGCGTGCGAGAGAGACGACTAATGACAGTGTTGACGTTATAAGGTCTGTGTATATACAGTAATCTATGGCCTGTGTAGAACAGGTCAGTGACAGCGACAGAGAAGCGCGCGGGAAAAATGAAATAGTTTGAAACAGTTTACGAGTTATTTTATTAGTTGATATTATTGATTGAGCAGTTTGATAGGGCAAGCCCGGCTTCTCGGCTTCTATGGAGGCTTCGCTACCGCTTCGATGATTTTGAAATAATTTTAACGCAGAACGAGCGTTGCGCGCCCGTGAAACACTCCATTGCGAATACCGACAATTTTTCCGTGAACCGAGCTACATAACCCCACCTCCCGCATGCCCCTCCCGCTTACTATTCCGAAGTAATTCCATTTTCAAAATCGTACATCTTTCTGGCCCACCCTGTACTTGAAATAAATTCGTTATGTGCTAAAAAAGCAAATAGTTACATAAAAGCACAAACTAGACGTTTTTAATATGTCAAATTAATATCACCAATAGTAAAAATTTATATGGTGTAGTTTAATATTTTTAATTATTATGTTCTGTCACCTGGTTTATAGTTGAGATCTAAGTATTTCAAATTTGAATATATTTTTTTATCATAACAATATGTAATAATATGTTATACGTGTAAATTTCTACGTATAGCTCAGTGGCAAGATTGAGGTGAATAATTATTGTTTAAGAGGATTGTGAAGTGCCTATACGCGGAGCGAGTAGGTATTTTCAAAGATGCTATCTGTTTCATACCGCTCGCTCCATATCGCCGTATCGTGCGATAAAAAGAGTTGCAAGTCTTGGAGGCAATTGCCTACATATCCTTTTTGAAATATTATTTCGGGCGATAACATTTTCACCCCCCTAAACCTTTACGAAATGAAAATTAATCTAGGTCTATACGTTTCTTTTTCCTTTTTAGTAATTCAGTTTAGTTTAATTTAAAAATAAAAACGCTCGAGGAAGTTTTTAAGTCAAAAATATAGATATTTAGATGCTAATAACTTATATCGTACGCAATATTTCTTTAAAATAAAAACGTAGAGACCTTGTTTTTCATTATATTTACATTTCAGAAAATTATGAAAATTACTCTATGTTTACGGAGGGAAAACATTATCGCTTTTTGTATGAAAATTTACAGCTTTACATTCACATGCCTCTTAATTTGATATTAAAATGTGTTACTGCAAAATCTTTATGACATGTACAACATGTTAGCTTACTCAGCCGCCAAATTGTTATGTCATAACATGGCAAATGCAAAAGTCCATTACAAATAGAAGCGCCTGTTTCGTAAGAAATCGGTTAAGTAATCAACACAAACATAAAAAAGCTTAAATCAAATAAAAAGCGGCTTTTGATTTTGAAATACTACTAACATAAAACTATTAACAAAAAGCGTCCTTTTCGCGACAGTTTTTAACATTCAATTAAAACCGTTGGATAGGTACTTAATTACGCGAGCGTTGCAAAAATGCAATGCAATGTAATGTAAAAACTTTCAAGTCACTGGCAAAAAATTGTCTAAAATGTACAGTAGGGAATTTAAGTACAAGTCACGCGTGCAACAGAAGGCGCGGCTCTCTTTTGTCGAATTTCGACAGCGCCGCGTTTCTTTCTAATGCGTGCAAATCGAAAATTCTTTCTCGCTTTAATTTAATTAATAAGTCTTATTTTCCATGACTTTGTCAATTGAGTACAACTCAATATTTATTATTAGAGTTGTCTATTTTTCTACTATACTGCCAATTTTTGTGTTCTTAAATTCATCACGGAGCCCCAAATTAATTTAAAATTTAGCCGGCCGCAGCGAATCACCACATTAACACTCCATATGGTAATATAGTATATAAGTAAAAATAATAATGTCCTCCAGACTGAATTTCCTACGCGACCGAAGAGAGATCAGACAACGGCTTCACGTTCTTACCAAAACACGGGGGTGAAATACCACCAACTTCTTGACTCCGGGTTGCTACTATGAATTTCTTGACAGAAAAACTTAGCAACTGATTTTTAGCAGGCCCATGTGATCAGCAGCCGCGTAGTGGCGGCTTAAGAGAATTCACTACATCATATCATCCCGTGGGTGTCGAAACCGAGGCGGCAAAGAGGAACTAAAACAGGAGATAGCCAGCAGCATCTTCATGTGAAAAGCTCAAAAAACTATAGTCGTAGATTAAAAAATTTGGTTGCCAACCCGGAACTCTGCAATGAGTCAATCTATGGGGGAAGCCTATGTTCATAAGTGGTCTTTTGATAAACTGTAATGAGTGAATAAATTAATAAAATATAATACCATGAACAATGAAAACGGTGGTTGTATAGGTACTTGGTTTTATTTTGCTCATAGTTTATCAAACACATAACAAGATTAGATATAAATTGACGAAGAACGTCTCCAAATATAGCGAGTAGAATTTTCTTTCAATGTTTTTATGGTTTACTAGCTGTTCCCCGCGACATCATCCGCGTGGAATTTATAACGATTGGATTTCATGAGTTTTAATTTTTCTTGCGCGGAATCGTTATTACTTTTCTCAAAATAGTGGTAACATCAGCTATCTGCCAGTGAAAGTCACGTCAAAATCGGTCAAGCCATTTAGGACATTAGCCGGAACAAACATAACAAAAAAAACTATTTTTAAAATGTTTGTCTAAGTACTGTATATACTTTCATAAACATTTAGTAATAAACTGTTATTTTGACATTACAAACAGACACTTTAATTTTATTTATTTCTGTAGATTTAAACTTCCAAGAAAAAATTCCGCGAGCGTGATGTGGCTGCCTTTTCTCTAATAGTTTTGAGCATAGACTTAATCAGTCAATTAAAATTATATATGTATTATATTTTACCGGGCCATAGTCAAAGCTTTTTTGTCGATAAAGTTATTCTTTACACTAAGCTCACATGAGGTCATTAAAATATCTATAGTACTCATGAAAGGCGGCAACAACACTATCAAAGAGGAAAAGTGTCGACTATATACCTATCATGGGACCATCGGACGCTCGGCTGATGTCCACCCCATCGTCGACATACTACGCATTCGAACTAAACGGTTTACTTCGTCGTTCATAATGCGTACAGCTAAGGAGCTACCATCATTTGTCTTTCCATCCGATTACAATATGGGTGTCTTCAAGGCAATAATGAATAGGCTTGTGTTACCATCAGTTGGGGTAGTAGTCAAGCGCTGGCTCATTATAGATAAAAAAAATTCTGTAAAGTTTGTAATGTTTTAAGCATAAAGAGTGCTGTTTTTTGCCAGTTTGTGACTTCTCCTATGCCTGTCTTTACTCTGAGAATAAAACCTTTGTTGAATTGACATCGATTGCAATATCGTTTTAAGTTTTAAGTTGTTGTCATAAAAAATATATTCATACTTTAATTATTGGTGATATTACGGAAATCGATTTATTTATTTTTATAAAAATCAGTCCAACTTATAGTTGCATAATATATGAGCTTCGACTTTTTAAAGGATGTTTGAGGAGTTGGCATATCACAATTATTTACGTGTTGTCGGAGGGCGTGTTGATGTGGTGTATGGGCTTGCAGGTGTTCAATGAGCCGGTGATCTTCCTGGCGTGGACGTGACGCACCCGCCGGCGGGCGACAACAAGAAGCCGTCGATCGCGGCCGTGGTGGGCTCCATGGACGCGCACCCTTCGCGCTACGCCGCCACCGTACGCGTGCAGCAGCACAGGTATCTAACTCACCTCGCTTTTACTCCACAGCTCGACAACTTTGGCCACAAGTTAAATAATTCATTTATATCTGCAAGTGAAGTGATTGAAATTGCATAATGTGAATTTTCTAGGCCATAAAATAGTAAGTTTTTTCTTCTTCTAGTAGTCGCTTTTATTTTACTAAAAACTTTTATATGATAAAATTTTCATATTATAACTTGAATATTTCTAATGTAGCACTGGCATTCAATAGTAATATATATATGTACCTACGTGGTAGAGACGGACTACTGTTGTATTATGGTTTCAGCATAAATATATCGTAGAAGGACCGTGCTCTCAGAAATACCCACGTAAATTGATAGCATAATGCTGCTGTGTTTCTTATGTTCGAGAACGAGCCTTACAACGGGTCATTCCATCTTAATATTCAGGTGTGACATATCTACATTTTGAGTCTCATCAAGGGTATATAACGTCTATGGGCCACAGTATTTACTTATCTTTAGACGAACTATGGGCTGGTTAGTTATCCTTACTTGTATAAAAAATAAAAATCTGCTAATCATATGTGTTTACGGCCAAAGAAATTCTATTCTAGTCAAGAAAGTTGCGATTCTGTCAGGCAAAAGAAATATTAAGTGGCTTTGAAATATGGGTGATAGACAAGCAAGCAGCCTATTTGAAGGTTGATCATACTAACTGCTATCATCCACGGTGAAGAATTGTAGTTATAAGTTAATGAATTCTACCTAAGTACTCAAGTGAAACGCCTCTCGCCAGTAATCGAATCTCTAGTATTCATCATCATTACAGCCATTCACATGTCCACTGCTAAACCTGCCATCTGCATCCATTGAATTCCTGCATGTCTTACCAGGTCGTCACTCCATCTAGTGGGGGACACCCTACACTTCACCTATAGAAGGACCACGTCTCAGATCTATAAGTCATTACTGGCAACTCGCACTAGTTGTACAATCTTGTTTTCAGGTTTTGAGGTATACCTGACGATAAGATGTGTCGTAATCTCCCAAATCTAGTATTCATTACTTACCATAAAATACGTTAAACCAAGCATTACACACACTGGTAGTATTGAGAGCCTGCCCAATCACATCATCGAGTAATTATTGAGTATAACCACATGCTTCCTCCACGTAACTGTGTAGTCACTTGATTGAGCTACAAAGTCGCTACACCAATATATTTGTACAAAGCGAAGATGCATGTTACGTTTTAAAATTATTAAGGTCTCTAGAAGCTTGGAAATTTTGTCGAAATTCGATTTTATATAATAAATTTGAAATTTGTTCCATATAATTAAAATTTGTTTTTCCTCTTCTTGCATAGGTAATATTATAAAACCAGCAAAATTTACTCGACTCTCTTGAAATTAAATGATTTTATTTCTTCGACGCTTGAAATCTAAATTTCTTTGTTAACCATCATTTTTACTCTATAGTACCGTTTCAAAATAAGGTTCCTCTGACCTGAGAAGAAACGACGAATTAAAACTCCGCAGGTATCTTCTTTTTTTTTCATTTACTAAAGTTCAAATACTGTAATAGATGTTTTATATAAGAAATAATAAAAATTACGAATCCACTGGTAGCTGATATATTCTACTCTTACCTTTAAGTCATTTCAGTATAGGCAATTTGTAGAAGTTGATGTTGGACTACATACACTCTCTATTCTTTCTTACGCTTGTGGAATGGATGACGTGATTCTTAAAATGATTATTGTCATCGTAAAACCTATTATTACTTCCATCCTTAGTTAATTAATTTATACATCTCCTTTTTCTTCCTAATGAAAAGACGCCCAAGTATCATGTACCGTATACATATTTCGATATTTCCTTTCCATGTGAAAGTCTTAGAACGACGACAAATAAATTAATTTCTTTTTGCCCATGAAGCTACAATCTCCATCACCTCCAATCCGACTTTAGATCAGATCATAGAAGCCTACAGCGTTATTTAAAACCATGGGCAACATTCGTTTCGGACATGAAGTCACAGTATTGGTGCACAGCGTGACGATATGTGACTAGACAGCAGGAACCCCTCCGGGTCTAAGGAAAAGTGATAAGATGTGATGTTCACAGTTCATTATTTTATTATAATTGTAATATTTGTTATTAAAAATTATGTAATAAATGTAATCCACATATTAAAATTAACAGCAAAAGTCTGTGCGTTTAATAAAAAAAATAGAATTTAATTCCTGTCAAAAACACTAAATTATTTAAAAAATTGTTATTTTAAATGTTTCAAGTGTCCATAATTAATAACATCGGTAAAATGATGAGGCATCATTCATAGTTAAAAAGTACAGTGGCTGTTACCATTTGTGCTTGTTGAGTGAGTAATTTTTATGATAATGTCCCTTTACAACTGCTGCATTGACAGACAGGAGATAGTGCATGAGATGAGCAGCATGGTGCAGGAATTGCTCATCATGTTCTACAAGAGCACGGGCGGGTTCAAGCCGCACCGCATCATTATGTACCGCGACGGTATCTCCGAAGGACAGTTCATTCACGTGCTGCAGCACGAGCTCACCGCGGTACGAGAGGCCTGCATTAAGGTTAGTTCATGTCCAACCTCCAGGTTATACAGTCATAAACTGTTGAAAACATAATACAAATAACAAATACATAATTAATAATTACATAATATATATATATATATATATATAATTTATTTATGTTAAATGTATATAATTTATATAATATAATACTATGCATATATTAAATAATTTTTGATATACAATTCTATCTTAGTCCTCACGGCTGACAACGCATCTGCATTTTGATTCGCAAACGAGGATAGATGTAGATGTATATGGGTCACAGCAACCACTTACCATCAGGTGGACTGTGTGCTCGCTTGTCACCCTTATCCTGTAAAAAAAAATACAAGTTTATGTATGGGTATATATGTATTATTTTTTTATATTCATATACTTTAATTTACTTTTCTATCTTTTAATGGCGTCAACGTTCAAGAGACACTCTTCTTTTATGTTTTTCTTAGTATCATATGCAGCTGCGCTCACTGCTTCCTAGTCGAGCCCGTCGAGCACCGGTGTACTTGGGCTGCTATTAAGGGCGATTTAGACCAAACTAGCTACTGCTAATGTTTGTCCTTGTGCAATTTATGTTTGTAAACTGCCTCCACGATACAGGAGAAAATCCTAGTGTGGGGGTAACGTTTTTTAAAAAAAATAGGGATAGACCATTCTTTCGTTGTTCTGTCCACATTTGGGGAGATTCTATGGAATGTTCTTAGAGAATGCCCGCTTGCTTGATGTCAACGGCTCACGAGCGTGTGAACTGTTGCCTAGAGCGTTCAACCATGTTCAGACTCGTCGCGTTATCTTCAAAGCGTTCTTGCGTTCCACAATATGATTGTAGTTAATATATGATATGTAGCATACAGCTGTATATTATATTCCTATTTTAAAAAAAAAGTCTCATCTCCTCACGGTGCTAAGCTAATTCGTAGATTAAGTAAAACAATGTCCTCAACATTTACAATTCATCCAGAAAACAAAGTTTTTTTACAGGATAGGGGTGACAAACGAGCACACAGTCCACCTGATGGTAAGTGGTTGCTGTGGCCCATAGACATCTACATCTATCCTCGATTACGAATCAAAATGCAGATGCGTTGTCACCCGTGAGGACTAAGGCCCGTATTAATAAACGTTACTCAGCTCAAGTACACGCACTTGAGTACAATCTTGATGTTATGATACAATTTGTGGCAAAAGCAGTACTATAGTTCTTTAAATATAGCTTGATTAGAATGACAGCTGTCATTCTGATGTGACTAGTGCTGGGAACATTAAATCGCTATATCGATAAAGTATTCATAAATTTTAATAAAAAATATGCACCCAATACTTATTTTAACCAAGTATAAGCATTGGGACTCATTTTGGTACATCAGTCACAAACATCATCATCAGAATTAGAGTCGCTGGAACAATCTTCGAGATTAATTATTAATTCCTGATCACACAAATAATCAAAGCAGACATCACGTTGCCAATCTTCTGTGATAATTCTTCGCGTTTTATCGACCACTTTCTTCCAATCATTTGGTGTTACATGTTCACATGCATTCTTCAGCAAATTTAACATTTTATATGCTGTGAACGGTGGGGTGGTGTTGTGTCTTGCTGCATGACCTAAAACGAAAACAATGAGTTAATTTTTAAATTAGTGATGTACTAATTCGTCGCTAACGCCGCAAAGGCACAGAAATGGCATCAGAAAATTAATCTTATTTGTAGTTTTCCATTAAGTCTAATATATTTAATTTTCTGATGAAAAAAGCTAGTAATCGGGGAATAATAAATGTTTTCTTACTCTTCTGTAATTTTTTGAAAAATTGAGGCTCGTCCCTTTACAGCGTCAACGACGAATTAATTAACTTCATTTAAATATTAAATACCTTTAACTTGCGCCCAAATCCATTCTATTGCGTTATACTGGCAATGATACGGTGGCAGGTCACGGTATGTCCCTTTTCTTTTGCCATCTCATCCACAACATATATTGGCATTTGGGGCTTGTGTATTCCCACTAAACGCAAAAGTTCTTTTTTCAACATAGTGCCGTCGGCTTGTACTTCATTGGTTTGCAACCACGAAATTATTTCATTCGTCCGGTTATTCGCTGTCGGAGCCTCACACCACATTCGTCCCTTCCACCATTTCTAAGGTGTCGAAGGCTTTTTTTAAATCATAAAAAACTAACACTACAAATTATTTATCTTCTAAATATGAATTAATCTCATCTGTAAATTTTGATAACAGTGTGTTTGTACTTTTACCCTTTTGGAAGCCGTATTGGCATTCATTTTTTTTCATTCGTTTACTAAACATTTTTCAATAATTTTGTCAATACTAGATAAAATAGCTATAGGTCTATAATTAGAAAAAGCTTTACGGTCACCTTATTTTTATGGACGGGACGAATGATCGTTTCTTTTAATTTTGATAGAAATGTATGCAGGTTAACAGATAAATTAACTACCTTAGCTAATATGGGATTGACTTTATCCATAACTAATTTCAAGTCTGACATCCGCACAAGATCGCTACCAGGTGGTTTGTTTTTGTCGATCTTATCGATTACCTGTTTCATATCTTTACTACTAACTGACTGCCATCTCATCGCTGATTCTAGTCACAGTAGCTCTTCCAATTCCAAGAGCTTCAGCAACTCTGTCACACACTTGTGACACTGGCAACAGTGGTCTGCCATTTTGGTATTCACGTTTAAAATAGTCACGCAAACGAATCACAAACTCGCGAGATTAGCTATTTAAAACAGTTTTTCTGGTTCTTTTTGGCATTGTAACAACAAAAAGGCATAACAAAATAAAAAACAATAACAAAATAGGAACAACAAATACTCAAAACAACGAAATAAACGAAAACTGGGGAACACAAAGCGTATACAAGGCGTCTGGTGTCGGCACTCGTACTGACTGACGCTCAAACAAACAAATTAGCGGCTCAATGTGCTCAGTGTTACCAATATTAAAAAAACGAACGCATGATTATTTTTTTTTTTTTGAAAGGAAACATTTTTCTCAAACAATAATTAAAATAAATTTATTTTAATTTAATAAATTCACATTTGTCGAATTGTCCCATCTGTAACATTTTTGCAACTTGGGGTAACCTTGTAAGGTGGTAGTAAATTATTAGGCTTATTTTTGTGATAATGAATTAATACTAACTGGTTAATTTTAACGCCGAATTTATGTGTTATGCACGTTTTTAAGTGAAGAACTGTCATCAAAAATATTGTTCACTCGCCAGAAATTAATGATTTTTCGTTTACCAATATTAATCAAATCACTCGTTACATTGGACGCTACTACAAAGTTATGCCGCCACTTTAGTAACTATAGTTTAATATTCTTTGTGTGTTGGACGCTGCTGCTCGTTGTTGATCTGGTCGTAGAAATTAGAATTAAAGGAGGAAACAATGTTTAGTTCAAAGTAATGTAAGACGATCTTTGTTAGGAGTGTAGTGTTTGCGAAGTAGTAGCAGCAGATGATGTATATGCGAAGCCGAAGATTGAACTAAGTCGCGCTTTTTATAGAGCTATATCCACTATCTTAGCAGAGGACTGCTGCTGAAGATGTGATGACAAAATATACATTTAGTAGGTAACCTCTGAATGTAGCTCCGAGGTCACAAACTTTTATTAGCATTACCAAATCAAATGTCATATTTAATCTGTTATTTTTAATATTTTTTAGTTGGAAGCAGAGTACAAGCCAGGTATAACGTTCATCGTGGTTCAGAAGCGTCACCATACGCGCCTGTTTTGCGCGGATAAGAAAGAGCAGTCGGGCAAGTCGGGCAACATCCCAGCCGGCACTACTGTGGACCTCGGCATCACGCACCCCACAGAATTCGACTTCTATCTTTGCAGCCACCAGGGTATACAGGTATGGTTAGACACACCGAACCTATCATCGTCAACCTTATTTTACTCTGCTGAATATAGAGTTTTTTAAGAAAGTGCTATCAAGCGAACATTAATTGAAAGAAATACCCAGTCACCACATTGTGCCTAACGCTGCGTCCTTCACCAGTCTGTGACATTTGTGTTAGGCATATTTGGATGTAGATTTTTCATCACCCATATGTAGTCAAAGCCTCGTTCGTTAGTTAATAAGATACACCGAATGCTGGTATGGTGCTGACCCTGCCAATTATCTGCCAATCTCAATTACCTCCATACTCTGCAAGATTATGGAGTGTATATTGAACGCCCGCTTAATGGCATACCTAGAACAGAATGACCTCCTTAGTGACCGGCAATACAGGTTTCGCCGAAATCGGTCAGCTGGGGACCTTCTAGTGTATGCCACACACGTATGGGGAGAGGCACTCGAGAACAGTGGGGAATCACTTTCCTTTGATGTCTCGAAGGCCTTTGGCACGCTAGCCTTTTGGGTAAGCTTCCAGCGTACGGCTTATCCCCTGGTTTGATTGACTGGGTAAAGGACTTTCTGAGTGAACGGTCTCTCCGGGTCGTCGTCGATGGCTGCTCATCCGATCCTGACCGATGATGACTGACGTCCGGGATATCATCGGAATAGTGTCGGATAAGACTTGCTATTGGATCTATACTCACACTTGCGTGTGGCTTCAACGATGACGTGTACAGGTGCCCATCGAACCTCTCAATCTTACTAAAAATCTCAGGTGTCCCAGAAACGTTCGGTCATCACATTCGGTCTTCAGCTTCGACAGTTGGCACTTTCTGGCAGACAGATCTCTGGCAAAGATTTAGGCGCCCTAGTTGGTTCCGCTTGATCGCTTCTTCAATACGAGCTATATTGAAGTTGCGTTAGTTAGTTGCCTGTAATCTGCTGAAGACTGCAGCTTCATTTCTCGTCTAACAGCCATGAGATCAAGAGTGTGATCGGAGAGTTTTTGTGTTCTACTGCGACGGGTCTTGCCGAATTTAGCTCCGACCGGCATGGACAGTTTCCACGAGCTTGTCATTCATATCGTCCACTGCGGCCCCGCTGTTGCCATGGTCGCCACTGTAGCCAGGAATAGCGGGGCCGCCGGAGACTGAGGCCGATTATATGGGTCGTTGTTCATGGGCGCTCATGTTTGCCATTACGCTTGGCATGCGGATTGGCAACCGCAGTTTCTTATTGTAATTTTGCTGTTACCTGAAAGATGCTGTAGCCTATCTCCTGCCTTACTTTACCTCTGTTGATTCTTACGACATCCACGGGAAGATATGGGTAGTGGATATTTTACTACACCACCACACGGCATCTTTCGTATAGGCGATGTAAAATTAAAAAAATAATTATTGCAAACGAAGATTGTGTAACAAACATCGAAATAGTCGATTTATGCGAATTGACGAATCAAGTCAAATTCTTGATAGGCTATTTATGTAGCACATATTTTTTTTTAAGAATTAGGGTGACTAACGAGCACACAGTATAGCTGATGATAAGTGGATGATGTGATGTGTGTCTCCTGTTCTCTACACGAAACACAGCAGCGTTAATAAGCTGCTATTTTACGCTGGTATTTAACTACAACAACAATAAAAAAATCTGCGTGGTACATATGTGAACCTACAATCGCTTCTGCTGATTTTTTTAACATCAACTGCGGAGAAACAATTTTGTATAAATAGCGGCGCGAGACGTGAGCACTAAGTGACATCATTTCCGCTTGTACATTTTCCAATATACTGCAACCAATGAATGACGAAGATTAATAAATGAACGGATCAGTGATTTGAAATTATGTTCACCGTATCACTCTCTTGTACTTCAACAAAGAGACCTTATAAATTGAGTATTGCGCACGTCGGAGCTGCGCTCACGACTCGTGCCGCTACGTATACAGTATACGCGAGGTGCACGAGCGCGGGCACTGATCGGTTCGCGCGCAGGGCACGTCGCGGCCGTCGCACTACCACGTGCTGTGGGACGACAACCACTTCGGGTCGGACGAGCTGCAGTGCCTCACGTACCAGCTGTGCCACACGTACGTGCGCTGCACGCGCTCCGTGTCCATCCCGGCGCCGGCGTACTACGCGCACCTGGTGGCCTTCCGCGCGCGCTACCACCTGGTGGAGAAGGAGCACGACTCGGGCGAGGGCAGCCACCAGTCCGCCTGCAGCGAGGACCGCACGCCCGGCGCCATGGCGCGCGCCATCACCGTGCACGCCGTCACCAAGAAGGTCATGTACTTCGCCTAGTGCGCGCCCTCGACCTCACCCACCAGTCCCTGACGGCACGCCCCCACCTTCTCCTCTCCCGCTATCCGCCACCACCCTCGACGGAATTAAACCATCTCCAAAAGTGTGCTTTGTCCCCCTCGTCCTCAACTAACGAGAAGCATGCGGCATCACTAAATGTTCGTAACGTATCAATAACAGGCGTTACTTAGTGCCAACTTGGATCTCTTATTATTGAATTATTTTACGATCTCACTCATACCAACAAAGAAGAAGACAGAATAATACGTACATTTCAAGGGATACTCAAACCATGCTTAAGTTCTTAATACGCACTCACGCACACATATACACCTAAAACCATGTTATTGATTGTAAACTTATTTACTTAGATTTTAAATAATACACCATGCTAAACTTCTTGAC
Source organism: Parnassius orleans (assembly GCA_029286625.1). Lineage (NCBI taxonomy): Eukaryota > Metazoa > Arthropoda > Insecta > Lepidoptera > Papilionidae > Parnassius > Parnassius orleans. Next base: position 1,484,084 of record JAGSMP010000074.1, read on the forward strand.
ACGCACTCATGCACACATATGCACTTAAAACCATGTTATTGGTTGCAAATGATTTCAGATGCATATAGTGTGCATAAGTACATGTTCATATAATAAGTAGAGCGTGGTTCCGAATTGGTCTCGACGTCACTTAAATTAACGTTGTATTCAGTCTATCTTCTTCGATGGTCTGAGCGAGAAAAATGTTATATAAACATAGATGACATGCTACAATACCACTGCCTTAATATGTGTATTCTATTTTTTTTCGTACTAAGTGTAAGTAACAATTAGAGGAAGCGTTAAATCACACGAATATCTTTATGGCGCCTTGGTTATTGTCACCATAAAGGTTATGTACTTAGCATAGCTTTCGTCCCTCATTAATTCTCTTGTTTGCTAAGTCTTTGCATAATACTTTCTTTTGTTTCATGATAAATTCGTAACTAACCAAATAAATTGTTAATATATAAAAAATAAGGGACGAGGAAATTACATATTCGCGGCAACATTCATTTTAATACCAAAGTTGTAATTACAAATTTTTAGCCTAGTAGCGTAGGTTTTTGCGGAGCGCTAGAGCAAAAAATACCCCTCCAAATAAATTTAAAATAAATCCCCCCCCCCCCACCCGCTTCGCCACTGTTACAGCTCTGTCAAATATAGTATTTAACTTGCATAATGAATTTATGCCTTAATTGTGACTAATATAAAACTAGGATAAATAATTCAGTTCTTTTGACAATTCGCAAAAATACTTACAAATTTATATTTTTGGGAATTTATTATCACGTTCACATACATCAGGTCATAAATATTTTATATTAAATTAGTCAATATGCATGTTTGTTTTAATTTGACGAGGTACTGTTTATTTGAACAGTACAACACATTATAATATTAATAGCATATTAATATACCTACATAGTACTCAACGTGCATCTTGTTTTACGCACACGTAGTTGAAATGCAATATTTTGTTATTCGTTAAGAATAAGATCATGCGATCGACCATATACACTATTATAGATTTTAACAAACTCTAAAACTCAATTGTTTAAGAACTTATGTGCATAGAAATCGGAATATCATGTGAGGAATTATTGTCAGTGAGATATACTTTTCATTTTATTTTGCCGCTGCTGTTTTTTAAATATCCTATGGTGATACATAACTACAGATTTTATGTTTAAGCTTGATTCTAATAAACATAACTATAAAAGACTACATTCTAAATCGTTAAAGTTTTATATAGTAGTAGAAGCAGCTTTTTATTACCATGACGGAAATATTTCTCTGTGATTATATTACCTACGAATGAATAACCTGGTTGGGTTATTCTTAAACTTCGGCAGTTACTTTCGATAGGCAATGGCGGACTTGAATATTTTTTGTTATAATTATTTACTTTGACAGCATTGAATAGTGTTGCTTATTTTTATTAGTTTTCATATCCCTGTTAAATATGTTATACTGATAAATACTTACAGTAGTTCTGAAAAACTAAATGAAAAATTTAATAGTGTAACCAGCCCTAGCTTTGCTATAGTAGATACTTAGTTATAGTATTGCTAAGCACTTTAAAAACATATAATTAAATGTTATATTCAGTGACAATCACCCAATCCAAATATTATAATGTGTACAGGAATTTAGCATTGTTTAATTAATTTTTAAAATCATGCGATTTTTTTCTTGTTTTCCTTTTTTAAGATGTTCTTATCTTAAAACTATATAATTTACAATAACAAACTAGTACACAATATACATAATGAAACTTTAACACTGGTAAAAAAACAAAATAAAATTTAATTAAGTCAATATAATCAAATGTGTACAAGCTGATGCATATCATCTGTAAATAAAATATGATTCTACCAAATTTTATTAAAAACTAAACACGGATTGAGACTTAAACTTGGCTCCTTCCGCATAATCACATAAAATAGTCTCCTCATAAACAGAGATATAAACCGATATAACCGAACATGTGGTAAAATTGCAATTACAGTTTCATAGGCACTAGCAGGTTAAACTCGAGTTTTTCGTATCACATAATATTTTAAGCGATTAAATTTATACTACTTGGGCAGCTTAAGTCCAGGCCCTTGTGTCAAAAGCGTTAAGAAATTGACCATACATATCAATGGTACAAAAATGCAACGTTTAATGAAGAGTAAGTGACTTTTTTTATGCAGAGATTAGAGATTACAAACCTTTTGAACTATTTGTTGTTTTATAAAAAAATCATCTATATAAGTAGGTACAGCTAAATCACCCTGAAAAACCTTGGTTTTTATTAAATTAAATTTTCACCTAATAATAAAGTTTGTAAATATCAAACAATCAAGAATCTTAATTTGGATAAAATAAGGTTATGATTCATTGATATTTACAAATGTTATATATTATTTAATGTTATAGAAATGTAAAAGTAAAGTCGATCTAAAAACGTCTAATTAGTAAGAATAGCAAAACAAAAGTGTTTTCAAAAGGAAAAAATAGCCAGATGCACCTACTCTATTTATTCGCGAACTTTTTTTATGCATGGCCGCGTTCGAACTGTTTCAAGCAAAAATAAACCTTCTACCATATCACAAGAGCACCTGGTACTTCGTAGGTCCATTCGGCCACATAATAGTAATAAGACGGCAGTTCAACCATTTTAAGCAAAATTAAACAATAAGACACCCATTGTTTTTTTTAAACAGGAGACTTGTTTTCCAGAAACTTGTGAGCGATCGCAATGAGTGCTATTATTTGTTACTTATTAGAGTATTTTTCCACATGATTTAAAAAACCCACACAGTAAAAAGAGTACCATGTACAAGTTAAAAAAGGTTGTCAACCCTTAAAAATTAGAAATTCTCAAAATATCCAGAAACGAAGCTGTAGGCATGAACTACTTGCAAAATAATGAATATTTTATTCTGGATAAATCTTCCAAAAACGCAATTTGAGCGAGTTATAACAATTTTTTAAATGACTCGACTCGCGTGTCATACGCCACAGAAAAATACTAGATGGCACGCCTGGCGTGCCATCCGCACTGAACCGGTTAAGTGACGTAGTAACCTCGCACAAACTGTTTGTTATTTAAAATAAATCGAAACAAGGTCGACAGTCCCTCGTAGCATAGCAATGGTCACCGCATAGGTTATTGTGAATCAATCAATTAGAAATCAAGCAAAGTAAGAAAACAAAAAATATAATCGTATTATTTTATAAACTAAACCGAAAAATTGACTTTTGACAACTTCTCAATTATGAGAATATCGTTTTTAAATATAGTCCGTTCATCGTAACTTGACGCGTAATCCGAATGGCAGCACTGTAATTTGCAGTGTTGCATGTTTCAATACGAATAGCCTTTTCGAAATGTAGGGACAGGAATTATGGAACGGGAAAAGCATGTATACATGCATCTCAAGCACGCGATTGCAGGTTCAAACTTGGCATGTACAGTCGAACACACTTAGCGCTAACAGTTAAACCTTGAAAACGTTTACCTTGAAATCTTTATTTTGTAGGAGTAAGGGCATTAATTTCGTAATTCAACTATTACTACTGACGTGCTGATGACAATACTTATGTGACTTTTTAAATGTCATAGTGTACTCTCTCTAAAATTATTCATACGCCATTAGAAACATTCAGGATAAATTAATTAAGACAGGGTAAAAATGAATCACTTTATATGATTATGATCAATAAGGTGTAAAGGAATCATATCTTCTTCAATGTTACTATCACTTTCGTCACTGTTACCACACCCACAATTAAAAGCGATCACTTCCTTCATCTATTATTTTATCTTTCACTATGTACTCACATCTTCAATTTTCATAACATGTGAGCACTCTTTACCATTTGAGCACTGTTTACCCAAAGCTCAAAGCTTTTTGAGCCAAACGCTTCTTGTATAAGTGATTTCACTTGATCATCTCTCTGGCTCACATTTTTCTCTGCGAACCGTCTCTTCATTACACTCCATATTAACTCAATTTTATTTAAATCCGTATGATATGGTGGTAGTCGCAACATATTATGACCATGTGATTTTATTGATTCCTCAACTTTATATATAGGCTTTTTTCTCATCAATTCTTATAAAACATTATTTGTCAAATTTGAAAACAACCCTTTGTTTTGTACCGTCTCTAGTTTGAGGCTCGCCATATTCGCTTTTATTTGTTTGTACAGTATGATATAATGCATTGTCCATCACAATCACACAACTAGGTGGCAGGTTTGGTAAAACTTGTTTTTCCAGACATTTTATTAATTTATCGCTATTCATGTCTTCATGGTAGTCGGATAATTCTGTTTGTGACTTGAATAGCAGTAACGCATTATTAATGAAGCCGTCGGTAGTTCCAGCGTGTGCAATTATCTATCGCCTATCCGTACCAGAATCTCTGAATACACCTTCTTCAGACTCTGACTGCCAACATTTTTACACCCCAATTTCTCTTCGTGTATCCTAAAATGACATAATTTTTTGTCGAATTGCACAAGCGTCGAAGTCATTGATCTTGATCTTCTTATCGCGATTTGGTCGTTTTTTTCCAGGTGTCGTTACTTTTGACGGACCACCCAAATTTGAAACTGAACTGGTCTCTCTTTCTTGTCTTAAAATTCGGGTACCTGTAGATTCGGGTACATCTGTTATCATTAAACAAATGCAGTTTTATTTTACTAAGTAGTTTATAAAATTAGAATATTTTAGTAACGTAAGTGACGTTACTAAAATATACATAATATACTTACTTACATACAAATATATTAGTATCATCTAGTGAAATAAACAAATTTATAATATGACCCGCCTCCATGCGTTACTGTAAAGGTTCGTCTAAATATTTGTAACTGGTCACCCTATAAACATACAATTTCTGCAATTCGGGCACGAACTTGTTGCAATGGAACAATCAGCTTGTTTTCAGTCTGTTCTGACTTGAACTTGAAGAATAGTTTGTCTTTTAGCACTTTTTACCACCTTCGGCATTTTTAATACTAAGATTAAATTATTAAAAAGCAAAAGAGCACACAGATAGCAACCGATCAAATTAAAAGAAAGATGGCGACTGAGGAAACAGTGCTACCAATCACTCACGCGGCAAGTTAAGATGAACCAACTTTAACTAGATATTGGCCACACTTTATTCCGTTTATTTTATGACGTAATTTGGTGGTGAAATGGAAGTCAATGCCATCCCTTATTTTTGAGACATTTAAATAGCAAAATCGGGTTAATAAATAATTAACCTTGAAACGATTTCAAAACTCGCATGGCTTATTTAATAGGACAAGGGTGACAAGAGAACACACAGTCCACCTGATGGTAAGTGGTTGCTGTGGCCCATAGACATCTACATCTATCCTCGATTACGAATCAAAATGCAGATGCGTTGTCACCCGTGAGGGCTAAGATGGAATGCCTCGTTTCCACTAAAAATGGTCTCCGGTTCTCTACACTCACCATACGAAACACAGCAGCGTTAAGCTGCTATTTTACGCTGGTATTCTATGAGAGCGTGGTCCTTCCCCGGTCGAGCCGACCCATTCGTGCTACAACTATACAATTAATATAGCTGCAGCATGGCTCTACCACGTTTTAATTTTTATATATATATATAAAAATGCACACATAAGTTTCATTTTGAAATTGAAGTTAGCAAGCATCAGTGAAATTAAACGAAATTCAAATAAATTAAATTTAAATATAAAGCTAAACTAAGCTTTGTAGTTAACTTCTAAAAAGAGAGATACAATTTTAAAGAAGTTTATGGTTTTTTGTATATTTTCCGGTATTTTGATTCTTTCCAATAAGTATTGTATATCAATACACATACTCAATTTAATTTTTGGTGCGACTATTAGTGATCCTGTAATTTCTGATCGACTTGGCCGATTGAGATCATATTCACACAATATTCGGAGTGAATTTAGAGTGAAACTCCTTGAGTCACCTACGGGAAAGCGTTAAACAATGTCTGCTGAGTAGGAATCTAGTTTACCAAAGAAATGCAATAAAATTAACATGGAATAATAGTTTTATAAATAGCATAAATATTAAGACCAATAATATGATACCGTTATCTATCTCTATGATTTGTTTCAAGCAACACTATACAATGCTTTTAAAATTATCATTCAATAATGGTGCTTAATGCACGATTTTTAAGAAATCATTAAAATCAATAATAAATTGATAGATATTCAACACTTTTTGCCAAGTTTATGTACCTCTAAAATGTTATACATATGTACCTTTCAAGTGACGCCGAAACCATGATCAACTTCTTGACACGCACTCGCCTTTCTTCTTTCTTTATTTTATAGCCTGTCAAAGTCCACAGCTGGACACTATGCACCTGAAACCATGTTGTTGATTTCAAATAATTTACATTCATATGTGCGTGTGTGCGTGTTTTACATTAGACTGAGCATGGTTTTGGCGTCAGTTGAAATGTGCGCATCGACCCGTCTTTCTTTCTTAATTGGTCTGAGTTATAAATGTACAAATACTGTCATAGCAGTCTTAGCATTGAAGCTTCCCAGTAAAAAAAAATGTTTGTTATAAAGCTTTATAATTACTAAAATACCTAAGACACCAAACTAAACAGAGTTATGATCAAATTATAACATAGGCTTTATGAAAGTGCAAATGACTTAACATATTATTATTAAGTAATGGAATCGCATATTCGATAGAAATAATATTAAGTCTGTTATCGCCAATTAAAGATCAAAATAAGAGTTGATAAATGGGTGGGGCTCACAAAATTTGTACCATAACGCTCTAGAAAGAGTAACACAAAATCGTAAGCAACACACTGAAAATAATGTAACACGCTAGAACTCTATAAAGGCAGGACTATATTGTACTAGAACTTATTAAAAAAAATTTACGAGTACAAATAATATTATTATAAATATTGGCAATAATTCTTAGTTGTTTTTGTTCTGATTCATACCCAAATGGAAATAAACATCGCTCAAATTGTAACGTTTTATTAAACCTAAAGAGGAACTTTGTTTCCATATTAATGTTAGAAATTTTAAAGTTATATCAAAATAGGGAATATGACGTATTTCTCCATTAAGACTAAGGTTTTTTTTGGTGACATCACTAGAAACTATATTCTTGAGCACTTTTTTTTTCAATATTTTTATTAGAGTTTTCAAAGGTTCTTCAAGGAAAATGTTTAGCAAATTTTCTTCTCTTAAGTTTCTTCTATAAACATGTTAGCTCTAGTGCATGGAGCACGTTTTTCTTGCTCATTATTATAAATTGGTTTCAGTGGTAACTTTTCTATAAAATTATTTTATGTCATATTAAATCAAGTAATTGTTTGTTTCTCTTTATAGATCTTTGTAGAGTTTTTTAGAGTATGTTAAGATTTATTTGGGGTGCTTCTATGGCAACAGAAGAGAAGACACGATTATAATTACATAATATACACGTTTATTCACATTCAAACAAAAATTTGATACGCGCTTTTGCGCTCTACCGCAGTCGGTTAAAGGCAATGTGAACTAAGCTTAATGCTATCCAGTGTGTTATGTAACACACCATGTAACACAACAGAACACACCAGACCGAACACGTGAGAATATTCTTGTGTTCATATGATTAAAGTAGTCGCAAATTCAAAGAAATTTTAGAATGAAATCCATAAAATACGACTTCAACATATATTTATTTAGTATCTATGCTTCATATAATGAAAGATAAACACATAACTTGAAAATTCTGTATTTAATATCCAATATTTTCGATGAACAAAAGGGACACTGCAAATACCCTCACTTTTGTAGCTAGACTAAAATGGCTGATATTAAATTGACACTCGACAGATGTTGTCAAAAGGTGTTGCCACCCTATAAAACAAGTTCTAAACTACGAAAGTTACTGTGTAAAACATTACTCGTAACGCACTAGAAAATTATGAGGGACACTTGTTTAAATTTGTGGTTCCGCAAGAAATTGTAAGATTTTGAGAGAATTTCAGACAAAATGCTATAAATTAATTATTATTCTAACAATGAAGGTTAAAAGAAATAACAATAAAGGCGTAATTAAAAAAATAAAATTAAAACATTGTCGGCGGACAGCCCTGTGACATTAAAGTTTTGTATGGAGTAAAAAAAAATTATTGAAAGTTTTATAAACTAAAATATTGCGTAAATTTAAGGTTTGTGAATTCCATTTGCAACTATCTTTTTTCGATGTCTTCATTTTAATGCAATAAATAAAATTCTATAAAAAAACTTATAAAAAATTTCTAAAATTTAGAGGTAAACAGATGGCCGCGATTTTTTTTCAAAAGGTACATTTTTTTTGAGCCCCACCCAAATATGTAGTAATTATAAAAGTGCAGTGTAGACTAAGTTTAATAAATAGATTATTTATTTGCTTGTATATCAATGAAATCTGTGGGTTTAATATAGACTTGCAACAAATAGTATATTCGTCCACACGCCGAATACCGAATATGCTGCGGACTTCCTGACCGAATAGCCGAATATTAGGCAAAAGTATTCGGCCGGGAAGGAAGTAGTGTTTATTCTTCAGAGCGTCTATTCTCTGAAGCTGGGATTGTCTACGAGAAGAAAATGAGTAAACTACTGCCTGAAAATGAAGAAAAATTCGTCTTTCTGCACCATTATCTTCCACTTTAATTACGATAATTCGAGTGCTTAAAAAAATTAAAAAAGAACTATCAGACAAATGTCTATTTGTCTGATAGTTCTTTTTTAATTTTTATAATATGGAAGTTGATTATGTAAGGTACCTGAGGGTATTAAGGCCTAGCTAAGGGAAATTTGTAATAAAATGAAAAATATCCAACATAATCAACAAGTTTTATTATTAATCAGTCATGTACTTAAATTATTACAGAGTTTAAACAAAAAAGCTTAAAACCAAAACAATATCTAACTTTTTTTAAAACGCAGTCTGTAGGCCTTATTATACTAGGGTAGGGTAAAAAGGCCTACACTTTAAACTATCCAAAAATCAACTTATACTACGTAAATTGGTATTCTTGAGATCAATAATCATTAACATAAAGCAATAGGAAGCATAATGGTCTTAGAAAATTAAATAAATTGCCTTTATTCGCCTCCATCAGGACATTGAAAGTCATCAGTATCTTCTGCAGTCAAACCGACACACTCTTCGTGCTACCACTTGGAGCATCGCGAGCATTGCCTCATTGCATCGTCCATTCTATCTTCTTCATTATATCTTCTTTTATCACCTTTAACTTCTTTACTATTTATTTTCTCTTGATTATATTTATCAAATAGATCTTTTGTGACTGGAGTACCTCGATAATTAATGGCTTTTCGTCTAACAGTCGGTGTGCATGTTTGAACTTTAACAGGCGTAGGCAGATCATAAAAATAATTTCTTTTCAACCGACTGTGTGGTAAATCATCAGATTCATCTGAACTAGAGCTTGTTCCATAAACTGTGCGATAATTTGATGCTATAGCTGGTGATTGCTTAGTTTGTTCTGAAGTCGCTGGTCGAAGACAATCAACAGGTGAAATATTTCCAAGCGAGATATCGGGTATTGGAATCGGTGTCAAAATTGATGGTGAACTAGTAGCAGATTCTGAACTCTTCTGTTGATCACTATTAATAGGTGGTATATTTTCTTGATCACGATCAGGCGTTGAGCCTTCCGATAAAATAGACGGTGTTGTATCTCCGGATTTTATGAATCGGATATATCGACTATGGAAAGATCTAAATGACATGCTGCTCCGTCAAATATCAAAAGGCACGGTCCCTAGATGGGTTCATGAATTGCGCTTTTCTTACGGATATTTCATGGTGTCTTTTCATGAACGCTTTGAACCAGTCTTTGCCTGCGCGTTTGCCCTCATCATTAAAATTGTGTTTTATATTATTTGTCTCACAATATTTATACACCAATCGACGCAATATTCTTGGTCTCACAGGCAAGCCCATTTCAGAATACCGGATTATCCTTCATATCTTTTTTAAACATGACTACGTGAATGGCACATTCGATCTATTAAAACTTTTAATTTTGTACTTTAAACCCTTTGGCGCAGAACAGTTTTGATTTTTAATTGAAACAGATTAATAAGAGCTATAGAATAATGGAAAAATAATTAAAAATCATATGTTTGAGAAATATTTAGACAAAAAACAACGTGATGCAGATGTGCATCATGGTGTGATAATAAATGAAAACGTTTGCTGGGAACGGAATCCGCCTTTCATAATTTACGAATTGTGGAAGGAACGGAAACAGTTGTTATTTCTGTTGAAGCATAGGCTACGCCACACTTTTCACATTCGGTTTGGGCTGTTCCAGTACAGCCTGGAAATTTCTCCAAGTCTTTCCGTCAAACTGCCAGTGCCCTGATTGGTCTAGCCGAACGTCTTTCGGCGGGATATGCTGACAAGGTCCTTTTTTTTTTGTCCTGGATGAGTGCTTCCACGTCACTGGTGCGCTTCAGGCGGTTCGTCTTTTATATTTTACTAATGTTTCAGCAATTTCAAGTCGAAAATCTGCAGAATTTAGTAATTTTCAGTATTTTTAGTGTCAGCATGAATCTTCTATACAATAACCAGGAATTGGTCATGGTCATGTCCAGAAAATGGTAAAAGAGTCTTATAAACCAACGTTTGCTACGAAGTTTTATTTTATAGTGACCCATTACAGTCCATAAGGTCTACACCTCCCATGTGACGATTATACTCTGCCACAATAAAAGGCCGTTCCACATTGATGTGTTTTCTTTTTGCCTCGAATCTACTTACGACAGATGTGGGATTTTGCCAGCAAAGTTGGATACTAGGTTCACAATTTTATATCTCTCAGGCCACCAGTGATATGTCGATACCGTTATAGCGCAACCTGTTCGACTGACTTGCCTCTAGGTCCTTTTTTTCAGTTGTTTCTCATCTGGGAGTTTACAGTTAGGGATGCGGTTTCTCCTAACGGTGCCCAAAGCTAATATACCACGGTGTGATAAGAACTCCATCAAGGGTAGGGATGTAGTAGTTGTCAAAAACAGTCTATAGTTTTGGTTGACAGGAATCTCTCTGGCAAATCGGACCACTACATTGGATGAGGCACCTAATTGAGGTTCGCCATCTTCGCATATATTCTCCTGGCCACTGTAAACTTCAAACTTGCGCCGTATCCTTACACCACAAATCACGAAGAGTTTGAAGCCCCTATCAGGGTTTGTCAACAAATATTGCTTTAGAGCGCTCCGTGCTTTGGTTGAACACATTTGTTCATCAACAGACAAATGTTGTTCTAGTGGCACTTTTCAAAATTACAGTTCAGTTTTCTATTATGGGTCTAATTTTATACAATCTATCAGAGTTTGGATGACATATGGTAGCATTTTAGAATTATCATTGAAGTGTAGTACTTGCCTCAGAAACTCGAACCGTTTTGCGGCATCTCGCGTGTAGGCGCCATATTTCTCTGACCAGTACATTCGCACATTAGGCAGATGAACTATGGACATGAAGTAAGTAATTCAACAAACTGCCTTATTTCCTGGTTTGTGACGTTTATAGGTTACTTGCATCTTTTTGCACACTGCTACAGTTTTGTCAAATCTCTAATAGATCCACAATGTCGTCAGTGAATAAATAAGAAAATACCTGATAAAGTCTTCAATTCTAGTGTTTCATTTGGTAACTTGGAACATCCGAAACCTCATCTGGTCTTCATTCAGCTCTAAGTTTTAGTTTTCCATATGATACTTGTTTTAGGAACATGTGTGCTTCGTGATGTGGTTCCAATTTCGGAGCTGGTACTGGGTAGAGTGGAACGGCAGCCGGTGTTTCACATGGTTGAGCTAAACGCTGGTATTAGTCTCAAAGTTCGTTATAAAGATATTATCGTTCTGATCTTCTGAGCAGGAACTTGGGCTCCTCATGAGTCTTGGCGTAAATTCTGTTCATTCACCCCAATACGTACGATGGATCAGCTACATCATCGTCGTCTGAGAAATCTAAGCCATCCTCACTATCTTGCCATTGTTCTAAAATCATTTCCAAGTCGTGGGACGACAAATTCGGAAGTCTAGAACCAGAAGGTGGAATCCTCACTCTAGGCCAAATAAGAAAATATTATATGAGATAAAAAATAAATTATAAACGTTTAGCGCAATGATGCATTACTGCATCAAAACAAAAATCAAAAGTATCTCTGTAAACAATATAAATCGTTTGAATTGTATGTTATGTTAAAAACAATAACACCGTTACTCCGTAACAATTTCACTAATATTTTCAATATAACTATTCAAAACAACAACGAAAGTCACACGCTAACTACACACCGGTTCGTAGACTGATCACTTCAATGGTCAAAAGTTACAAATAGTGCCATCTATCACAAATTTTGGTACTTTTAATTAAGTTAGATTCTACCATAATTTCTTCAGCATACGCAGTAAAGTAATCATTTTCTTACATATTTTAAGTTAGTATGCTTAAAATAATAAGAACCCTTCTAAATATATAGTGTTACAATAATAAGCAAATATTTTAATATCGTGACTATGATATAGCTTAAAATACATTTATGTTGTAGCATTTAAGATTTATGATGCCGTTATTATGATAATATTATGGCTGCGATTCAGATAAATGTAGGAACTTATTAAGTATAAAAAAAAACAAGCTATTTTCATTGTATTTAAATTTAAATGCATGGGGTTAAGGATAGATAGTACATAGGAGCTAAATAGAGTAATTAGTTTACTTGTCTGTTAAATCATATGTTGTTTTAGTATTTTTTTCTTTTTACCTGCTAAATTCTAGTGTAAATTATGTAAGACTATATTGTATCGTAAAGAACAAAAATTATTATGTTTCATATCTTTTTTAAACATGACTACGTGAATGGCACATTCGATCTATTAAAACTTTTAATTTTTGTACTTTAAGAACGATATTTAAAAAAAATGAGAAATAGGTATATCTGTTAACATATTAATCAATATTCGGAATGACTAAAAAGTTAACGTCGATTACTTTTTCAACCGGGTTGTTCTGTACATTTGTGTGTAGTATATTAAACCAACAGGCCAATGAATCAATCTTTTCACATTTTCTATTCTGTGGTATCAAATGATGACCAATTGATAAAGATTATTTGAAGAATATTACTTGTGAAAACTTTCCACTTTGACTACTTGCTTAATTTCCTTGGTTACCTTTGGCGTATCTAAAGGGTAACCAGCTCTTAAACCACTTGGTCTCATAACATATTATGGATATTCAAATTATACATAATATAATTCAAACCTAAAGTAAAACTAAGTGTACTTTTTTATAAGTTATTTTTAATGTAATTAAGAACATAAACAAGGGAAACGCATATATTAGATTAAGGCGTATTTTCAAATATATTCTGCAGAATGTTCTGAATATTGGTCACAGATTTAACTTATATAATTTTACTTGTATAATTATCTAATTAGTAAAGGTAATATCGAGCAACATATAGAATGAAATAAGTTAAGTGTACGATTCTCAACATAGAAAGTTGGAAAGCACATTAATAGAAATATAATTCGTCCACTGCCGGTTTAAGTTAGACATATTTATTATTATCCTTAGAGATTGTTTTCATAATTTTGCGCCAAATATTTCCTCTATTCTGTATTCATTAGACGCGACAATATGGTTGTATGTACTTTGATTGACTAGACAAATGAATAAAGCATACCCTTAATAAAAGTTAACATAAAGTGAAATATTTTTCATGTATTGCCTGTCTGCGCCGAGCAAGATAATTCAAATGGTAGTCACGATTAAGTCGATATAATCAACACCATAAACAATGTGTTTACGAATATTCTCAAGAAAAAATGAAAAATAATGTATAGTTTAGTAAATATAATTACATAAAACATAAAGTTCGACAAAAACTTAAAAATTGCATTCAATTGGGTTCAGTGGAATTTTGATAATAAACTCTTTAACAAACTTTAAATATATATATATATATTTTAAACATCCTAAATCCGCCATACGAAATTTTTATGGAGTGTGGACGTACGAAGTTAAATTTATACGCCAGGGTAGGATTTCGTATTTGTACGATTATTTGTCTTTCAGTACAGTATACTATACTAATTTAAGAATTTTTATAAAGACAGAACCTCATGCGTTATTTAAACGGAAAATTATATTTATAATGAAGAAATATTATTGCCGCGCTTACAACAGACCGGTGACTGTGTTTTTGTAAATACTGATTGGACTTTCAAACAAAGCGAGTATCGTTTAATTCAATCAACAAGAGAGATATGTCTAAGTCCAATTAAATTCAACGCTATCGATTGTTACAATAAAAGTTTATTTTTTTATTTTCAAACATGCAGGTTTCCTCACGAACTCACGATAGCCTTTACCGCCGAGCACCCGGTACAGAACTTAAAATTAACAATTTCATCGATACCAGCGGTGATCGAACTGAGCTCTATCTAATAAACGTTACAATCCATCAGGTATGTGTACACTAGCAATTCTCTTTTAACAAGTAATAATTACCGCCATTTCATATAATATCAAAATTATATCACAATTCTACAATAATGGAAACTTATAACTACAATTCTGCGTTTAATAAACCGCCAGTTATTCTGACAAATTGAGGTGTGTAGTCCAAATATTTATTGAACAGGAGTATATAAAATTGTGACTACAATTGTACAATTTTGTATTTTTTTATTATATATTTATTTTAATTTTTATTGAACAGAAATAATATATAGAAATGTAAATCGTCAACACAAATTGTAACTTTTATAAGATACGGCCCAAAGGTTGCTCGCGTACTATGAAATTTACAGCGGGCGCTACGATCTGCTTAACCCTAAAGGAAAAACATCAGTTGAGTATACACATTCGTCAGTAAAATCTTTGCTTTGGATTTTCAAATCCACAAATGTTTTAGATTGAATAGGCATATACAACATATTAAGTCGAATACTTCCCCGCCTTTTAGTGATAACCTAACCAGTATTGTTACAAATAATTTTTATAGTTTTAATATCAGGTGACCAAGTAAGACCATATTAATCCTAAAAGATGTAATATCAATGAATTATTATGTTATTAATATATTAAAAATTTTCGTAACCACATTTATAGGTACTAATAGTTTTGATTACACTATGTTGCACTAAACTAGAGATTGAAATGATTATTGACTATACAATAAAATTATTATTAATAAAAAGCTGAGCTATTCTTACTTATCAACACGTCAATAACAACTATTACAAGACATTATGTGCGTGATACCATGTTGTCGTTGTTTCATTTGTTTACTGTAAAATTATTATTATTATAGCAAATTGACCATTGTGTCTAGGTTCGAATGAATAGATTGTATGTAGTAGTTACGTAGTTCGCCATATAGCACATAACTGCTTTATATTGTGTGAACTCCATCGATTAAGATTTTAATGTAGATTGTAAAATAGATTCAAAATTTCTTCGTGCAGGGTAATTCATTGAACTTTTTGAGGGCTACTATATTTGTTATGTGGACGTAGCATTTTCTGGGTAATGTATTTACTATTAAGCGAATAAATAAACTTTTATTTCTTCAGTTTTAATATGTATTCGTTCATAACATGTCCATTGTATCTTGTTTTCAAAACGATTTACTGTTATTATATTCGACGGATAAAGGCTGAAAATTCTGTAATATCGACAAGTTATATCTCATTTTTGACCTAATCGCCGATCTGAAATGTGGCTGTCTTATGAAATGGTATGTAAAGCATATTTTAAAGTTATTATTTTGATTTGCTTTTCATCATATAAGAGCATAAATTACATAAAATTTGACAAAATTGTAAGTTTTTAACCAATGTATTACAAAAATTGTTTATAATTTTTACTTAACATTAGAAAATTCTTGTGTTTGTTATTAATTGTCGTCATAAGCTTACAATCCTTTTAATAATTTAAGCTACATAAGCAAGAGTAGGCTTTTCGGGAGTCAATGAGATTTGGTTAACTAAGAGTAAAACATTGAGACATTATGTACGGTGCTCTATATGGCGTACAAAACGCCTTTAGAATGAAATTGCCGAAATGTTTGTAACATTGAGTAAATTATGTATAATGATAAATTATTTAAATAGTATGAATATATATATGTGTGTAAAAAAATCTCATGGGCTTCTGAAACAAAACAAGAAAAAACATTTTATTCCGCCTGTATTTTAAATCATATGAAATATTACTTTATGTTCAATAGATCTTTATTTTTGAACAGTGCACGGTGTACATATGGGTAAATACACCATTTACTTAACTCTTTGTACGTGCATTTACTGTGTTTCAATAAAAATACCTTTAAAAAAAGCATTTTTGATGAATAGTATTTGCTGCTTAAATTTTGGATAACCCATTTTAACGACTTTGACAAATAACGAATAATCAATTACAACTTCAAGGAATGTATAAACCCAGTGTATTGCAAATTTATGAAAGCTGGTGCCTGAACGGAAATTGATAAAATTTGTGAAAGAACAAAGAGGGACTTCATATCTCCTTTTATCTATTGATTTATTTCCAAGAGCAGTTCAATTTTATTCTTAATTTAACACGTCATTGTTGTTTTAAATCAGACTATAATATTATGTTCGATAAATAAATTTATATTATTAAATAACCTACAATGTTCTCATTTGCAAGTTGGTATCGAAAATAAAGTGAAATATTATTATTTCACTTTGTGTGATTATTATTAATTTTCTCAGTTATATTTTATTAACTCTTGCTATTTTAAGTGCCACACAAAAATTACAAAGCTGGATACCTACTATACAAGTCATTGTAAATGTTGAAAATGAAATGTGCACTAAGAACTAAGCACGATACCAACGCACTATGATATTTCCTTTTCTTGGGAATGCGCGCCTTAGTGATTTGCATAATCACACGACTACTAATGCACCATGAACCTCAATTACTATGCAAAAACTAATTGTTGGTTTTGTTGTGTTGTCTTCATGTCTTAACAGACTTGCCTACATTATTAAATTGCATTAGTGAGTGGTTCGTCAGTCAAGGATGGGTGAGAAGTGTGTAAGCGCTTGTTTGGGGTACGATGATATCCCTTTCGTAGTTGATAGCTTTCAACATTATTTTTAAGTAATCAGCCTGAAAAACATTTTTATAACAATAAATGGTACTAACAGTACTTGATGGTAAGTGGCTTGTGCAGACTCTTGCACACTTGTATATCAACTTCAAAGAGGACTAAGATGAAATGTCTAACAATCTGTTATTATACTGGCTCTGTCATTACTCATAACTTTCACTCCAAAACTCCACTGTTCAACATAGGCCACCATCCCTCACAATTTGCCTTATAGGGAGGACATTTGCCATAGATGCCTTGCTTGGCAGGCCTGTGCGCAACCGCAATTGAATCAAGAAGATGCTGCTACACAAATCCTGTTTCATTTTCCCTCTGTCGCCTCTTATGACACCCACCACCACCTATGACATGGGTTTGTGAATTCTCTTCGGTAGCAGAAATGTGTGCAGGAGTGTTGAAGAACTTCTTTGCAGAAGAATTTGTTTTTTTAACCTAATATAAGCCAGCGTTTGGCCGCTTCCTCACCCGAAGGTAAGTGGATGATGAAGTTAAACAAGGTATTAACGAGAAAAACAACAAAGAGACCCGCCAAACATTTATTGCCTAATGGTGAAAAAAATCAGATTCTTACGCACACCAAAATATATATATATATGCCGGTATGCTGGCTGCTTTGCACCTGTGCGAGAATACACCTGATTTCTAGACATTGGTGCCTCCAATGACATTTTAAAAGAGTTTTATTGGTGACGGGTTAGCTCGAACGAATATTTCCATGTTAGTACGTTCACGGCTTTCGACAGTATTTGGGAATGTTGCCAGTGTAGCCTGAATAGGCAAAAATGCGACATCTCCGCCGCTAAGCAAAAAAAAACCGCAGTGGTATCAGGGCTCCGTCCATGGAGGTTAGAGAGAAGGAGAACGATCGCTACGTACTAAAGCATAGCCCGCCTGTCCCTGAAAATTTGTAGCATTTATAGCGGCGCTGCCGTCGGTAAGTAGTGTATTTTGAGTACATTAAATTGATTATTTATCTTACCAAAAAGAAAATCAATAATAATTAATAATTTATATTTGTAATAATTTATAATAATTGAAATTATAAAAAACATTATTTATTTATTAATAAATAATATTTTTTTTTCTTAGAATGATATTATATACACGTATATTAAACGTTGATAGATCATTTCAAACTAGCGCACAACAGCCCGCTTTTATTGAGACAACTTAGCGATCGCAGCGCCTCACTTATTTTGTCCATATTTCTGGGACACTATTTTCTACAGCGATCGTTCTCCTTCTCTCTAACCTCCATGGCTCCGTCACGCGTTATATACCTACCGGCTAGCATACTCCCGTGAGTACAAGTATCGGGTGCCGCACGCTTTAAAGATATAATTTAAATTTTATAATTTAATTTTTAACTATTAAAATAAATTACAGATTTATCAAAAAATAAAATTAACCATAATGAATAAAATTATCATAATATCTGATCCATTCATTAATTCATGACTTACCGATTTTTATTAAATTATTGGCGTTTAGGCCATCTAGCGTCTATTTTACGTAATACTGTCGCCTTGAGAGTCAAGTGTCAACCAATTTGTTCGATAAAATAACCTATAGAATGAAGTAGATGACGCATTAAAATGGAATAAGTACATTTATATTAGGCTCTACTCAACTAAGCATAAGGACTGCATTTATTTGCTATAAAATTTAACAATAGGCTATTTGACAACATTGAAAATATAATACAAATTGTGGTCATCCTAACAGGTAATAGCGTAAAAAAATATTTCACTTTATTTTAAACTAAAGTATGTATATTTTATGCAAAATAAACGAAAATAAAACAATAATATTTTAAATTTTATCTTTGACGGGATCCGGGGACGGGACCCTGTGATTGGTTGCAACTCTGGTGACGTCACACACCAGTAAACATAGGTGCCTTGACTGATTGTAGTTCGCGTTCTGTTTTGGGTGCTATATTCGATCTTTGAGCTATTTCTGAAACAGGTTTTTGATAAATCTTATAACTAGCGGCATAAATATTCGTTTTCAATCTCAAAATGGAGTCAAATTTTGTGCGAGCCGATAACTGCAACCTACCTAAGACAGACGGATTTATTTTTTGCAGTTACAAATTTCTTTAAGAATAACGCTGATAACTGTGCTGCGGAACATAAGAATGTGAAAACAGCAGTGTAAGTACCACGTAGGAATTATTTATTTACAAACCTTTATGTATGATCATCAGGGCCGGATTAACCATTAGGCAGAGTAGGCAACTCCCTAGGGGCCCCGCATCGGCTAGGGGCTCCGCGCGCGCACAAAAGTAATGGGAAATGTTTCATACAGTGAAAATTCAATTGGAAAACTTGTATCCTCAATGACAATAGTCCATACTTACAGAACAGAATTATCTAGTATCGAGGAGTAGAACTAATAATATGAATGTGTTACGTTAAAAAGTTTTACTCTCCTCTGTTTTAAAATTTATGAATTTGAATATGCTATATATTTTTATACTCAAACTATAAGCATTAATTCGGAACGCAGCCAGTGAGCGGTCGGCCGAGTGAGTACTAGACTTCATTCATATTGGGGAATCACCGATTCGTTGGATGCATTACTGTATTACATTAGTGATTTGTGAGTGACCGTGAATTTAGTTTAAAAAGTTTTACTGTGCTCTGTGTTTAAAAACTTACGAATTGGGATAAGACTAGATTTTTTTTATAAAAACTGCCAGTGCCTTCATAAAATCGGCGAGACGACGAACAAGTAATAGATACTAAAACTGAAGTAACCACTGTTACCAAGTTAGTTTGATAATTGATTGCGAGATTTTATTGTACATACTACGAGTATTTATTTCATCTCATATTAGGTATAAATTCGACGAGTGTGAAGTGCCAAAGTTTTTCTTGTGTAGATAGGTATTATAGAAATTATTACTATTTCTCTCGCATCGTTTTTCATTGTTTACCTTTTCTTTAAGGAACAAAATGTCGGAGGAACCCGTAAAGCAAAAATACCTAAGTGGTTCAGAAAACGTAAAAAGCGGCTTGAACAGCAATACAACCGTGATGAACTATTAAAGAAGATACAAAACCTTTTCCAACTCGGATTTAGTCGCCAACCAACGGAAAATCAACCTTCTCCAAGTACGTCAGCTAGCCAAACTATGGCTTTGGAGCAATTTCATTCTTTGGATTTGTACAGGCACTCTACAACTTTTTCTCGGCGTCAACTCATCGCTGGGCAATTATGCAGAAATATTTCGAAAAAGGTTTAGTGCTGAAAAAAGTGTCCGACATAAAGTGGTGTGCAAGAGCCGATGCGACTAAGGCTTTGTCAGAAGGTTACAAGAGTTTCCAGAAAGCTTTGCAGTCTATTGCTGACGATGAGACTCAGACATCGCAAGCGATTCACGAGACTCGATGTCTATTAAAGGACTCGAAAAAGAACATGCCGTAATGGCAATATTTTGGCTACCATACTGAATCGAATCAATGGTGTCAGTATATCTTTACAAAAACCAGCTATTGAACTTCGAACTGCAGTTGATTTTTTAAAGGCTTTTAATTTTTTTACTATCACAGCGAGAATTATTTGACGATTACTAGATGAAGGCAAATGAGAAAACTGATACCG
The DNA here is from genome assembly GCA_029286625.1 of Parnassius orleans. NCBI lineage: Eukaryota > Metazoa > Arthropoda > Insecta > Lepidoptera > Papilionidae > Parnassius > Parnassius orleans. The sequence goes on from JAGSMP010000074.1 coordinate 1,504,879, forward strand.
AATACAGTGATGAAAATCAGCGTGTGCGAAGAAGAAAAAGGCATCACGATGACGGATCTGCAGATGAAGTTGTAATAAGAGGAAAAGATAAGTTAAAGATTGAAACATATTTGCCTGTACTAGACTCTTCCCGAGTCTGATATGTGGAGGCCATAATGCCAAGAAAAAACGAGCACTCGGAAGCACCAAGGGGTATAGTCCCGCCAAAGTCGCGGAGGATAGTCGAGTGGCGCATTACCATACCAACAATCCTTTTCTCTTGCGACTCCACATCGGCTGCAGCGATATAGAGAGAGGAATCTCCTCTAGCCGCAGCTCACTAACACACATCCAAGGGCTCGACAAGCCCACTCAGAGCCCACTCGACAATACCATGGGTTACCAAGCCACGGCTACTAAACCCCTCCCCCTCCCCCGCCACGACAAGGGAACCCGTTCAGGGAGGAGTTATTTCTCACCTAAACTCACGGAAACTCACTGAGGACATTAATAATTTGACAGTTCAAATATAAATTTATTCCCTTGATACAATAAATTGGTCATAATAATTATACAGCTTTAACTACTTTATTTACTAAACTTACGTCTTGTAAACACAAAGTCATCATCAGGCGACCTTTCTACACTTGGCTATGGCCCTTAAGTCTGGGGGAAAATAAGGAGAGAAGAAATAAAAAAACATTCGAAATAATAATCTAATACTTTTATACTTGCTGGTACTGGTACTACCAGAAAATATTGTAGGTATACTGCACTTTTTCAAACTGGTGCGTTTCTCATGTCGAATAAAATAGTCGTCTGTGAAGTGTTTAGAACAAAGATAATCATTTTGAATCGGACGCCAATTCACAATTTTTATGCTTTTTAGCCATAATTTTAGTCTAGGTTCATTTGGAAACCTGTCAATTAATAAACATTTGATAATTATCTGTTGTCGGCGACATTGGTTGTGAACAGATATAGATAGAAAAGAACATCGATAAGTATTATAGACAAGGAACTCGACAACCCTATTGAATTTTATTGTTTATCAAAACTCAGTAATATAAAGCCAAACATGTTGGTAATTACGATATTAAGATTAGTAACAAATTTTTAAGTACCTATATTATCAAATAGTTTTAATTTGCTTAATATTAGCAGCAAATTCACTTACTTGTGGAATGTTATCCCACTTTCCTTTTGGTAACGAGTTTTACATATTACGCACACTCTCATTATTACTAAAAATAATTCTTATTATGTAACTAACATCAAACATAATCAAACCACATAAAATACTTTCATTTTTAGTTTAAAATTCAAAATACAGAGATACGATTTAAATAATACTTTGATATATTAAGTCAATTTTAGTTCCCGGTACGGACAATGAGGACGCTTCAAATCGGCATAAGCATTTCGTATGGCATAGCCAGTCCAGCGTACTTGTATATATAGAGGTCAGTGGTTCTATAGGATATATTTCGGATTTGTGTCATTTAGTCTTAGTGACATCGTCAAAAGCTCAAAACGTATTCCTTTCCTAAATTAAAAAAAAATATTTTTAAAGAAAATATGCCCGATAGTGCATTAAGTTATTGTAAGTCCCGATATGTAGCAAAAACTGAATGTGATTTCGGTTTATTATCGCAAGTGTAATGTATATTTACCCCATAATTTTTAAACTTTATTTTATTCTGGTAGATTGTTCTAGAACATTTATCATCATTGTAATAAGCGCCCTCTGTTATCTAGTAACGTCACCAAATGGTTAGTGATAGACAACGTTTATCTATTGTTGTTATCGATAAAAAATATTATACAGGATGCAGATTTAATCATAGACTTAGAATATACTAGCGTATAGACCAACATAGTGTGCAAGGGAGAAGAAAATTCCTTATGGCAAAAATGCAAGATAGAAAAGGATACCAAATCTCATGACTCTGTAACCGATTTTGAATGACAGGTCGGCACAATTCGGCACGCAAGAAATAGCTCCGAGATATTTTGTAATTTTTTTAAAGTATAATAGTGGTTATATTTAGTAAGTAACTTTTTTCCAAAATTGTTAATTGTTCCGTGAGTGACTGTGCTGTTAATAATAGAAATAATCCTGATAATTTCACATATCATTGAGAAGTATAAAAGAAAAAGTAGAATAAAAACAATTTTATTAAAAAGAGTAATTTCTACATTATTTGCACCAGTAAGTATAATATTGTTATAATAAGACTTCAAAAATTTAACTTTAAAACTTTAGATATAAATAGAGACAGATTTTTACACATTTGTGGCGGCGCTATCGTCGCGCCACAAGCGAAACACATCGAAGCCGAAATTGCGCTATCAAAGTTCCGAAGTAAAAACAGTATATATATATAATAGCTCCGAACTACCACTCGGAGCGTTGGTCGCTATAATAAAATAAATATTGAGACAGATTTTCATACATTATAAAACTGTAGTACATTAAAGACAAAAAAAAATCTTGAGATTATCCTCTTTAAGCCATTATGAACCCAACTAAGTATCTATTTATCAACCAAAATAAATGTATAACCTTGCTTAACCAACCGCACAGCCTCACGGTCACACTAGTACAATATTCATAGCATCATGCTATTTTCCCCAAGGGATTGAGCGGAGCTTCGGAACTTCGGATTGTATTCCCAAATCATAACGATAAAACTTTTAGCCTAGTTAGGTATAGATATTTAGTAATGCTCCTCAAGCGCTACTAGACGACCGCGCATGAGACGTGATAGTATAAATTCCATAGTATTTGATACTCACAACGGTCAATGCCCGATTCATGCTTGATGGCCGACGACATTGTCGCGAGGGCTTAAATAGCGTGGTTCATCCCCTACAGCGTTAGTCGTAGAGAAGAGGAACTCGTGGTTAAGTAATAGCTGCGCAGATCACGAAATTAAGTTGCACTTGCTGCGGTCAGTCCATGAATGAGTGACCATTTTCCTAACATACCGAGATTGAGAGAATAGAGAGTGCATCTGTATGCTCAGACACTTAGTGCACTTTACTGTGTTAAGATCATTATGTTTTTAAAATTCATGCAGCTAAAATGATAATAAGTTTATCTTCATGTTTATATTATGAAAGAATATAAACATGAAGCATGATGAAGCCTCATAAACATATTGGCCTTTAAACAGAGCAATCTTATTTAACTGATTCCTACAAGTTTCCTTCCTTAAATTATTAAGTTTACATTCATACTTAAGTCGAATGTTAAAATAAACTTCTATAGTCTTTTTAATTATTAATTATTAAATGTTTGTAATTATCACAAGTAATACTTATATGAAAAATAAAGCAGCCATTATGTACTCCGTGTCCCCGTTTTTTATCCCCATCAAAACATTTTATAAAATATAAATAGGTATATACTTATTTAAGTATCTACTATTTATATTAACAATATGTTAAAAATAAATTCCGGGGAAACTGCCCATGGCAATAAATATTTTTCTTCAAAGATCATAGCTCGAAAATACAACATTCTGATCTGATTATTTGGGAGTTTTTTTAAGTTTTTCGGTAAAGTCACCTGGGATTTTATACATTTGAATTAAAATCCAACAAAAGGCAGGTAGGTTCTGCTTATTCCCAGGAACATGTTATATGAATATTTTTTTAATTATTTTAGAACTATCTTGGTAAAATTCTGTTAATTTTTGAAGTTATTCAACTTCATGCACTAAACAATTTTTTATAATCTTTTTACCGCTTCCTTAACAATCATTTTCGATAGCCCTTTTAAGTAAAATATACAGGTGGTCTATACGGCAGTATATTCTAAGTCTATGGATTTAATCATCTACAATATTTAAGGAGGTGAAACAGTAAACGATACTGTATCATTACCAATCATCGATATATATGTACTACGCACTAGATTTGGCATTCCGAACATTCACTATGTTCAAATGAACTGTACTGCAATCTGTATACCTTTAGTGTCATTTAGTGTGGCCACAGACTAATATGATGCTTACGCATAGTGTGGCTTCAATATTCATAGAGTGTGGAGCTGCGCTAATAATACGAGATTTCAAATTAAAGTTTAATTAAACCTTGACGTAAATAATAATTCAGTAGTCAAATGAATAAATAGGTAATAATATTAAAATAGAAAAAATAAATTTCTTCATTTAATCTGTCAACATTTTGAAATACACATGAGGGAGTCCAAAGTCACCTTTGTAGAAAGCTCCAAAGAGTCGAGGTCCCGCTTTTATCTACGCGTCGCGTTTACTTCACATAGTTTAGTCTATTTCCTTCGTCGCGTGAGTGTAAGAGGCAAATATAAATTTAAAAAAAATTAAGTGGGTACAAAAGAAAGTTTGTTGTTAGTTTTTTATATAAAAGTTAGTATTTTTAATTACACTGTTTTTAAAAGTTATTTGCTTATATTTTTCTTCGTAACAATTTTATAAACTATAAAATTTACATTTAAAATACTGTGTCGTATCACTTTATATTTAATAGTCAGAATTAACTGAAAATTAAATATAAAGTGTGAGTTATCACTATAAATCATGTAAAAACACAAATTTTCATATTCCACAAAGTCCAATATTTTGCGAAAATTACGTTTTATGTTATAATTTCGATATATAGTAAACATTATGGCAAAGTTGTTTTCAACAATAATTAAAATTAAAATTTTGTACAACCGACTTCAATATAAATTATTAAGAATAACTCAAAAGCTATTAGTCAGACCTTGATCAAATTTATATGGGATCACATGTAAAGCACCAGTTTTCAAATAAAAAAAGAATCATCGAAATCGGTTCACCCAGAAAGAAGTTAGGAGGTAACACACATAAAAAAAACATACAGTCGAATTGAGTACCTGGTCCTGTTTGAAGTTGGTAGAAAAATGGCGTTGGTCAAAGATAGCGTAATAAAGTATATTATGCCTATGATTTAATTTATTTTTTATTTTTTAGAGGCTCCTACTGAGTATATCGATATAATTATATTATATATTTCTTTTCTTTATGAAAATCGAGTGTTTCTATGTCCTTTTTTCTTTCTTCATAGTTATTTGATTTTAACATATAGATATTGAATTTTACATATGGGGATTCGTCAGATTTGCCTTATTTGTATTATTTGCCTTATATAATATTTGAATTTTTTTCTTTTCAGTAAACTTGTTTGGTTTTGTTATTTATAACTGTTTTAACCATTGAACTTGTTTACGCAACTTTTGTTTAATAACAAAAATATTTTTTCAAATAATAAAACTACCACTTCCCTCTCCTTACAGTTTCCTTCCACTGCTGGCCATAGCCATGGAAATAAAATTTTACTGCCACAACTATAGCCCACCTCGGCAACACTGCCCTAAACATCGCACGGAGCATCCGCGTTCCATTTTTTTTCCTTTTCCATTTAATTTCCCTCTGTCGCCTCTAAACATGAGTGATAAATAACATCACGGTGAAAAAGTTAAAAAATAACGTTGTTCCTTCGCGCCGCCACCATACTATTTTCTCCATTACTCATGTTACTGATTTAACCAAACAAAATGAACTACGCCTCTACACGGTAATTGATGATTTTTGAAAATATTTCATTTATCGACAAATCGTCTTGCAATCGTCGTTACTCTAGCGCTCTCTTGTCCTTCATACAAATAATTCGATATTTTAATTGTTGATAATTTTTTTATTTTCGGATAAGAACATAGTAATGACTCTAAGTTATATTTACCATCATTTAAAAAAATTGTCTTTGGGCTGACCTACTATACTCTTTGGCTTGACCATAGTTCTGACTAAGTTTGTCCAATAAAATGTCAAGGTCTGAGAGGTTAAATACCTACCTAATCTATTATGACAAAAACTGACCGCGCAGGCGCAACGCCCTTATATCAACTGCGCATGCGCGACTCTACTATCTCCCGCGTATGCGCGAAAACAGACTAGTGCACATTTTTTGTTTGGAATAGCTTCTCTAGTACGTAGTACATATAGCTCAATGATACCAATAAAGAAATCGGGTGGGCCTATGTCGAGGCACACGGCCGTTGGTTTTAACGTGAAACGTCTATGTCAGCCAGTACAACCAGTACAACCAGTCAACAAGATAGCCTTCTTTTTAAAATGTTAATATAATTCTAAAACACTCGGAGAATTGCAGATGCGTTGCCGGCCTTTTGAAAAGGAGTAAGCTCGTTTCTTGAAGGTCCTTAAGTCGTATCGGTCCATAAAAATCGCCGATGGTAAATGATTCCTAAGAAAACTTCTATTAAATCTCACGATAGTGGACCGCCAAGCATCCAAAAGATGTGGATGGTAACGTAAGTTTTGTCGCGATGTGTATTGGTGAAATTTGGTGGCTGGAATTGATCCAAACAATTCCTCAGAGCATTTCCCGAGGTAAATACGATGGAAAATGCAAAGGAATGCAACATCTCTACGCAGCGCCAGTGAATCGAGCCAATCAAAGACAACTCGGTTGTCGACGTCAAGCCGCTCTGCTCTCTATGCGGTCAAGTGGAAGCAGCTCGCCCTGGGGAGCCCCGGTCCAGAGATGAAAACAATATTCCATGTGAGGCCGAACCTGCGCTTGTAAAGTTGCACACGGTGTGCAAGCATGAAATACTGTCCCGCTCTACTGAGTACACCAAGCTTTTTGGAAGCCAATTTAGCTTTCTCTTCCAAGTGACCATGCTACTGCAGATCATTCGATATGTCGACGCCGAAGATTACGCTTTTGGCTGCGGCAACAAAGGAAGTGCTCTGAAATCGAGGAGATACGACTAGGGTTGCCATCTCCTAAAATAAAAAAGCCGGACTCGGCGCTTCAAAAAGCCGGACTTTTGGCCGTAAAAGCCGGACAGTAATTTTTAGAAAGCCAAACATACCTTTCTGAGGCCATGCAGCCAAAAAACTCTCCAACTCCAACCCCACGAGAAAAAAAACTAAAATACTCCGTTACATACGTTAATTGTTTAGTAATCAATCACAGCACAATTTCAAGTGTATACGTTACTTATTCATTAATCAATCACAGCACAGATTCAAATAAATTTAAACCACTTATTACTTACAATAACAATCAACAAAACCAGTCTTCTGTTTGTAGACTTTATAAAAAAAAAATTACAATTCTAAACAAAGTACTTAAACATTTTCACAAAACAAATTATAAAAAACTACTCATATTTCAAGATAAAAAATTTAAAACTACAATAAAGTAAGTTTTATTATTTCAAATATTATGTACAATTAAAACTTTAAAATAATAATCTATATTTTGGTGTATTTGGCTTTTTCGCCTACTCGGTCTAACAATTCTTTTTCCTTTGAAATCATTTCGTAAAATTCTTTACATGTTAATTTTAAATCGCACAATGTGAACATCATCTTAGCAATTGTTTCTGTTTGCAATTTATTTTGTCATCTAAGTGTATTTTTTTTAGAGAAAATGTCTATAGTTTCTACTACATCTTTCCAGCTCGGTACATCAGCTAAAGTCATCCACTGAAAATGTTTCAATTCGGCAGTGAATTCACTTGTCAAAGAGTTTAAGTAGTCTTTAGCAATTTTATACACATTATTCACATTTTCTTTGAATTCTTCCACCCGCTTATGTTCGCTCTATTGTATACCTAATTTATAAAATAAAATATATACTAGGATAATGAACCTAAAACTAAAAATCTTAAAAAAATATATTGTAATAACTAAAATATATTATTAAAAATAGTCCCTTTAGGCAAGGTTCCGAAGATACTGGCAGCGTTCCCCCTTTGAATAGCTAGATTAATTCTTTGTCAGAGATAGCTGCCAGCTCTTCGGTCTCCTGTGACGTCGACTAACCTTTTTTCTATTTCCTTAAAAAGCCTTATAGCGCTAGGACCCCACGGACCAAGGGTCTCGACACCGAACGGGACAAAACATATTCGGAGCCTAGACCCCTGTATTTGCATGCTTTAGCTTTTCAGCCGCTTCACAAGCCGCACCAGCTCTGTTGTTGGTTCCATGTAGATGGAAGGCAAGTGTGTCTGAACAGGTTGCATCCCATACCAGCACCCGGCCCATCTTCCATGGAATCAAACTCATACCGTCCGGTCTTGCCATCGTCTCTGCAATACCAGACGGCCTGGCAGACTGGCACGTTGACGGTGGCAAGAGACCGGCGTATGATATCGTTAAGTGCTGCATGTCTCGAGAAGCGGCCTGCACTTTTTTGGCATGACAGTCCGTGATGTCCTAGCTTGTCGACGTCACTGCCACACTGACATTTATGAGGAACGCAGACCGGAACCCCAAGCCGTAGACAGGTTGCGATTCGGAGCGTGTCAGGCTCAAGAAATGTTCCTGTATTTGACGAAGGGTACGCGTGAATCCAGTAGCCGGCCTCATGCGTACCCACGGCCAAAAGCCTAGCACGCGCCGAAGCTGTACTACAGCTCAAAATATTGTCATAAGTCAATTTGCAGTTTATGTCGTCCCAGTTCCTCTGTGAATTTGGAGAAACAGGAAAATTTTGACCTGGGCATGCAATTAAGAAAGCGTTTCTAGCTTCTTCCAGGCCAGCAATCTCAAAGTTTGAAGGGGATGCCCTTAAAATTTTACTTATGAGATTTGCTGAACTATGGACAGAAGATAGGAAGGCTGGTAAAGAGACACTGGAAATTTTGCGAATCCCTAAACCACCATAACGGATGGGTAGGAATGCTTGGGTCCAAGATTGATCGTTCAGGTGCATATTAAGAATCGATTCTAAACCAATTTTGATTAAGTTGTCTACTTGTGTCAAGAGATCTGAGTGATTCCAAAAGGAGCAGCAACGGAGCACATACGTAAGTTTTGGGATGAAAAGACAGAATTTTAAGATGCAAAGTGCATAATGTGGACTAATTTCAAGGAGACGGTCAGCGGAATTTTGAAATTTAGTAATTGAATTATTAATATATTCAGAAATAGATTCATTAAAATTGAGAACCTAAAAGGTAAAGGAATTACTGTTAACTATTTTAATATTTGGAGCCAAAATATTAAATTTTGTTTTACGTCATTTAAATTTAAGTTGCAGTTATTTATAAAAAGTTCGCATTTGCTAAAATTAAGCTCCAAACCAATGGCTTCAAATTTATTTTTGATTAAAAAAAGGTCCGAAAACACAGTATCCATATCACCTCCTAGAGTTCCGTCGTCCAAATACCAAACGTTGAATTTAGAATTTAAATTTTTATCGCCAAACTAAAAATTGCTGGCCCAAGGGGATCACCTTGTTGACAACCTACTTCCGAGGGCAGTTCATTAGAACGATATAACAATTTTGTTGGGTCAGCGTAACTGAGAAAAAGATAATTGTATATTTCCGGTATATGTTGTTTTATTTCCGTCAGCAGGGTATCCCTATTTACCGAATTGAAAGCATTTTTGACATAAATTTTGAGCAACACGTCAGGATTTCCGTAAGTTAGGAAAGAGCGTAAAATGGACGGCTGCCTCACACCCTCCTTTTACACCGAAGCCTAACTGTACGGGTTCAAATTCCGAATTTAATTTTGGTAAAATATGTCGAACAGCAATTTTGGAGGCCAGGCGTCGTAGTGTTGATCCAACAGCAATTGGTCTCACCCCTCCGTCCTTTTTGGTGAGGGCAATGAGGTTCGCGCCGAAAAGAATGGGAACAATTTCTGGATTGACATTACCGGAATACATAAAGTTGATTAATTTAGTGATTGAATTTACAAGTTGCTCGCCTGGATCACCCACAAAGTGCGATGTTAAGTCTTTCAGATGTTGGGGTGAGATTCCATCCAAACCTGCAGCCGAACCTGGTTTAAAAGATAAAATGGCACCTGTAACATCTTTGTTATGAATTTCAAGGCATGCTTGCCCTGCTGTTGGTCGGTCGAAAAAATATGGGTTTACTGGAGCTGGAGGATGTTTTGTCCGTAAGGCCTGAAGGGTGTCAGGGGTATCTGGTGATAGCACGTCGTTGGAGAACAAAAGGCGAGCGGCACCTTTGAGATCTCCGTCACAGATTTTGTTTTCGATGAGTTTGTTGCGATTACGAGGGGCATCATATTTGATTAGAGGTGCGGGAGAAGGTGAGGAGCTTACAGCACAGTTATTTTTAATCTTTTGATTCAAGGATAAATTTAGTTCATCAGTTTTTATTATATGTAGTGTGCTGTATGAAAATAAAAATAGGTTCTGCCAGTCTTGAGTACAATTGCTTATGTAACATTTCTGGATTAATTGTGACAAATGTGTAGCAACGGTTATTCGAGCTCCTCGAGGGATTCTTTTAACTATCGGTATACTATTTTTCAAATGGCTAAGATATGTGTGGAAAGGAGTTGGATCGTTGGCTACATAAGTAGGCCCACTCGAAATAATGGGATGGACGTCTAAAGGTGAACTATTTTGGCTAATACATTTCCTGTGAGTTTTTGTAGTGTATATGTTGAGGCCTTTCAAAGATTTGAATGACTTGTTGCACTGTGTACATGTATGGGTCGCGTTCGACGTGCCATCACAAGATTGGGTCACAGACTGCATTCACAACAGTTAAATACAATCACAAAAAAGAATAACTTTAAACAAATTTAAAAACACAATAAAGTAACTTAAAAAGTACACTGAAAATATAAAAAAGTCAAAGTCCAAATATCGTTAAGTAGGTGCGTCACAGGATGGTCTTGCAATTCGACGCTGCAGTGGAAGAGATCTAGCGACGCATGTCGTCGCTAGGACAACCGATGGCGGCTTTAGCAACCGTGTCTTGAGATTATCACACGCGGATTAGATGTTTTTAAAGACTGAACAGGCACTGAGCCTGCTTGTCACTTTTGTGTCCAAACAGCAATATATAGTTCAGAAATCCTTTGTTGCGAATTGTTTCGTTACATTTGTCATAAGTCACCATCTTGAAATATTTTTATATCTCGTAGTTGATTTGAGATTATAATATCTAAATTCAGATTATAAACCACTGTTATATTATTTATATTTATGTCAATAATAAACGTTTTCCTTGTACACTAAAATTGTACAATTAAAATATATAGTTATTTTTATTAAAATATTTAGACAAAATAAATACAGTTGTCAAATATATTTAAATATACCTATATATTTAAATCTCTTTGAGTTGAATATTTCATCATTTAAAATGTATGTAATTTTCGACTCCATATGGAGGCGTGGACTTATGACTGAAGTCAATTTGCGACTCCAAATGAAGTCGTGGACAGTGAACGTGTTAATGCAATAAAAAAATGCAAACTAACTTGTAATCACTTCGTGAATAAAATGCTTAAAATTTTTAACCTTCACCCTCTCAGTTGTTGTGGTTAAACGTAGTGATTATATTCTCTTTGGTTGTGGTTGTTGTTTTTATTATTCGCTCGAGAGAGCAGGCAAAGGAACTAAGCCATACAGCCTTGTCTTTTTTATTTTGAATATATAGAATTTTAAGGTGTAAAGGCCGGAACCAAGTCTTATTTTTCTTCTTTCCGTCTCTTCAAAATCCATAAAGGCCGAAGCCAAGTCTTATTTTCTTTAATTCTTCATATTTTCAAAAACCGTAAAGGCTAAAGCCAAGTCTTCTTCATATTGAGTTGAGTGATCGGTGACAGGCTGACAGGTAAAGGCAGTTTTTTATAACTGGCTTTACGGCTTTGGGTTCTGAGCCTGAAGTTCAATGTATAGTTATCCTTCATAGTACACTGCTTCACAATATGTTGATGCGTCACATTGTGCAGCCCTTTGGAGATTTTGACGGCAACTTGAGCCAACAGACAGCTGACAGTTGGCGATGGTATCTCAAGGCGCCTAAGCAGACAGACACATTATCTTGAGAATCACATCACCATCAGAGCACTTGTTTCACCGTTTCCACTAATAGTTCACATGCGCAGACATTTAATACACAAAATCGCACCACTTTTACATATCAAAATCCACTTCAAACCATTATTTAAACAATAATACAGGAGCAGCAAACTGCCGCCGGTCAAGTTCCCGCCAAAACCCCCTCTCACCCTCTCAGGCCCTGACATTTTATTGGACAAACTTAGTCAGAACCATAGACTTAGAATATACTAGCGTATAGACCAACATAGTGTGCAAGGGAGAAGAAAACTCCTTATGGCAAAAATGCAAGATAGAAAAGGATACCAAATCTCATGACTCTGTAACCGATTTTGAATGACAGGTAGGCACAATTCGGCACGCACAAAATAGCTCCAAGATATTTTGTAATTTTTTAAAGTATAATAGTGGTTATTTTTAGTAAGTAACTTTTTTCCAAAATGGTTAATTGTTCCGTGAGTGACTGTGCTGTTAATAATAGAAATAATCCTGGTAATTTCACATATCACAGGTAAATTCTCAAGACATCGTCAATGTTATGACGCGTTTATTTTTGGTTAAAATTTATGTTACATACTGTTTAAAATATAGAATATGTTCAATTATTTTGTTAATTTTGATATTTTTCAAAGAAAAAAGTCACGTTGTTGATAATTTGCATGAATTTGGTAAATACATTTTTATACAAAATATTTTACATGTACGCTAGGGATTGACTCAACTATATCAAAATTAATGTCGATATTTATCTTGAATGTTTATAATGAATCGATAGACTTGCCTACACAACAAGAAAATAAATCCTCGATTTGCGTTCTAAAATGTAATTTTATTTTGCCGTTTTTCAAACAGATTCCCTCCGTATTCTATAATTAGAAAAAGTGGTTAAGGTTCATTGGACGGGTTGGTTGGAATGCAAAGAAGAACTCAACAATTTGCAGCAAATATTTTCTTGAGAAGTATAAAAGAAAAAGTAGAATAAAAACAATTTTATTAAAAGGAGTCATTTCTACATTTGTACCAGTAAATAAAATATTGTTATAATGAGACTTCAAAAATATAACTTTCAAAACTTTAGATAAATATAGAGACAGATTTTCATACATTATAAAACTGTAGTACATTAAAGACAAAAAAATCTTGAGATTATCCTCTTTATGCCATTATGAACCCAACTAAGTATCTATTTATCAACCAAAATAAATGTATAACCTTGCTTAACCAACCGCACAGCCTCACGGTCACACTAGTACAATATTCATAGCATCATGCTATTTTCCCCAAGGGGTTGAGCGGAGCTTCGGAACTTCGGATTATATTCCCAAATCATAACGATAAAACTTTTAGCGTAGTTAGGTATAGATATTTAGTAATGCTCCTCAAGCGCTACTAGATGACCGCGCATGAAACGTGATAGTATACATTCCATAGTGTTTGATACTCACAACGGTCAATGCCCGATTCATGCTTGATGGCCGACGACATTGTCGCGAGGGCTTAAATAGCGTGGTTCATCCCCTACAGCGTTAGTCGTAGAGAAGAGGAACTCGTGGTTAAGTAATAGCTGCGCAGATCAATAGATCTGCGAAATTAAGTTGCACTTGCCGCGGTCAGTCCATGAATGAGTGACCATTTTCTTAACATACCGAGATTGAGAGAATAGAGAGTGCATCTGTATCCTCAGACACTTAGTGCACTTTACTGTGTTAAGATCATTATGTTTTTAAAATTCATGCAGCTAAAATGATAATAAGTTTATTATTACTTTATACTTTTCAGGGACAGATGAAAGAATATAAACATGAAGCACGATGAAGCCTCATACACATATTGGCCTTTAAACAGAACAATCTTATTTTACTGATTCCTAAAAGTTTCCTTCCTTAAATTATTAAGTTTACATTCATACTTAAGTCGAATGTTAAAATAAACTTCTATAATCTATTTAATTATTAATTGTTTGTAATTATCACAAGTAATACTTATATGAAAAATAAAGCAGCCATTATGTACTCCGTGTCCCCGTTTTTGTTTCCCCATCAAAACATTTTATAAAATATATAAAATATAAATAGGTATATACATAGTTAAGTATCTACCTACTTATATTAACAATATGTTAAAAAATAAATTCCGACGAATCTGCCCACGGCAGTAAATATTTTTCTCCAAAGATCATAAATACAACATTCTGATCTGATTATTGGGGAGTTTTTTTTAAGTTTTTCGGTAAAGTCACCTGGGATTTTATACATTTGAATTAAAATCTAACAAAAGGCAGGTAGGTTCAGCTTATTCCCATGAACATGTTATATGAATATTCAGTTATTTTTTGAAGTTATTCAACTTCATGCACTAAACAATTTTTTATAATCTTTTTACCGCTTCCTTAACAATCATTTTCGATAGTCCTTTTAAGTAAAATATACATCACTAGCTAACGCACGCAATGACAAATCAAAATTGGTCACGCGTTTTCGGGCTGTCAGGTGATCTATACGCTAGTATATTCTAAGTCTATGGTTAGAACTATGGTCAAACCAAAGAGTATAGTAGGTCAGGCAAAAGACAATTTTTTTTAAATGTTAAATATAACTGTCATTCACGGGATATAAAAAAAAGAGGAAGCCCAAAGTTGGCGGCGCAAGCGAGTCGAAATTAGTGACAGTAGAGCGTAATTGACTGTCAGTCGCAGGCTCAAATTGTTGCGAGCTGATGGATCGCTGCTAAGTAATATATGCGAAAATATGCCGTTTTGGGCAATATTGGAGTGTACAAACGAAAGTAAAAAGAAAAATATTTTGAATGGATGTGGTTCGTACCAAAGACACGTTTAATTTTTTCCTTTTTTGGATAGAAACTTGACTAAACATGGACAAAATATCAAATTGCCTTTATTACAAGTAATATTCAACCTTATTTCATTATACTAACGTTTATCTGTAAATACATTTTGAATAAAAATAGCTGCGATAGTGTTGTGACTACGCCGATATTAAAGTTTTCGATAAAATTTTATCACAGTCCTGTTCATTCACTAACATGTTAATGAAAATTTTCTATGAAAATATACGAAATTATAGAGTAATACCCTATGAATGAACATTTTCGTTAGGGTTGCTAAGCCAGAGAAGTAAGTTTGTTGTAAGTTGTCGGTACACATTTATTTCTTGCGTATGTGTGAGTTTGGCGACAGTGGTTCTGCTACAAATTATGCGTTTTGCTGCTTTCTCTTGTTTTTTTATATTCCGTGGTGTCATTACTATGTTTTTATTCAAAATAAAAAAAAAATTACCAATAATTATATCATCTTATTATTTGTATGAAGGTCAAGTGAGCGCTAGAGTAACGACGATTGCAAGACGATTTGTCGATAAATGAAATGTTTTGAAGAATCATCAATTACCGTGTAGAGGCGGTGTATGAATATTCATATCATTCCGAGGGTTTCGTAAGAGGCGACTGATCCACTGTTCCACGGTACACGTACCTTGTTACACAGTAACAAGGTACAACAACAACAACAAGGTACGCGTAGTTCATATTGTTTCATTAAATCAGTGACAGGAGTAACGGAGAAAATAGTATGGTGGCGGCGCGAAGGAACAACATTATTTTGGAACTTTTTCGCCGTGATGTTATTTATCACTCAAGTCTAGAGGCGACAGAGGGAAATAAATCAGGAGATGGGCAGCAGCGTCGTCCTAATAACGACTAAAAATAAAAAAAACTGTGGTTGCCAACCCTTAGGGCTGCGGTACAAAGGTGGGTGATATTTGTGGCAGTAAAATTTTGTGCTCCCCTTTATTTCCATGGCCCATGGCCAGGAGTGGAAGGAAACTTTAAGGAGAGGGAGGGGGTAGTTTTATTATTTGAAAAAATATTTTTATGTGTAAAAAAAGTCATCAAACATTAACATCAAACAATTTATTAAACCAAAGGTGCGTAAACAAGTTCAATGGTTAAAACAGTAATAAATAACAAAACCAAACAAGTTTAATGAAAAGAAGAAAATTCAAATATTAATATGTCACTTCTACAACTAAGGCAAATCTGACGAATCCCCATATGTTAAAATTCAATATCCATATGTTAAAATCAAATAACTACTATGAAGAAAGAAATAAGGACATAGAAACACTCGATTTTCATAAAGAAAAGAAATATATAATATAATTATATCGATATACTCTATCTTTGACCAACGTCATTTTTCTACCGACTTCAAACAGGAGGAGGTACTCAATACGACTGTATGTTTTTTTTATGTGTGTTACCTCATAACTTCTTTCTGGGTGAATCGATTTCGATGATTCTTTTTTTATTTGAAAGCTGGTGCTTTACATGTGGTCCCATATAAATTTGATCAAGGTCTGACCAATAGTTTTTGAGTTATTCTTAATAATTTATATTGAAGTCGGTTGTACAAGATTTTTAATTTTAAATTATTGTTGAAAACAACTTCGCCATAATGTTCACTATATATCGAAATTATAACATAAAACGTAATTTTCGCACATTGGACTTTGTGGAATAAGAAGAAAATTTGTGTTTTTACATAATTGTAGTGATAACTCACACTTTATATTTAATTTTCAGTTAATTCTGACTATTAAATATAAAGTGATACGTGAATGACACAGTATTTGAAATGGAAATTTTATAGTGTATAAAATTGTTACGAAGCAAAATATAAGCAAATAACTTTTAAAAACAGTGTAATTAAAAATACTTAACTTTTATATAAAAAAAACTAACAATAAACTTTCTTTTGTACCCACTTATTTTTTTTTAAATTTATAGTTGCCTCTTACACTCACGCGGCGAAGGAAATTGACTAAAGTATGTGAAGTAAACGCGACGCGTAGGTAAAAGCGGAACCTCGTCAATTGAAGTATATTCTCTTAATTTAAAGAAGCGTAATTTAGTAACGAAACTAATTGTAATAAAATTTTAGTTGTATAATTGTTATAAATAACATTTAAAAAGAATTGTTCTGAGCACTCTTAACTATGGTTCTGACTAAACGTAGTGATTATATACTCTTTGGTTCTGAGGGTCCTTTCTAAATATTAACATACTCTTTAGAGCTTTCTACAAAGGCGTAGACAGAGAAATATAAAGGTAACCTTGGATTGTCTCATGTTTAAGCCCAAGACTTGACAGATTAAGCAATTAACCACGCACGACCTTGAATCACTCGTGAGTACAAGTATAAGTGGGGTTAAGTTTAATAACAGAGAATTCAGAGAAGGGAATAAAGCTATTCATCATTTTATAAAACTCAAACATATTTGATTATCGAACAAATAAAATAATTATTTCATTATTTCTAGTCTTTTATTTATTGTATCATCTTTGTACAACCCTTGCGCGTTCGCTCGATCACGAAGCCACACGAAGGTCGCGCGGTAGGCTTGGGCAAAAAATATCGATATATCGAAATTTTCTTATAGAAATATCGATATATATCGTCGATATATTAATCGCGATATATCGATATTTATTTTTGAGTATCGAAATCGTATCAATTTCGATATTTTTAAAATATTGTATAACATGAAACACCAAAAGGACCTACAAATGTGTGGTTGTCGTTTTTTATCCGTCATCCAACCGTCAGTAATGTTAAATTTTGGGCTTTATTTTTACATCATGCAAATGATGCCGATTATTCGATATTTATCACGCGATATATATCGATACTGTTTAAAAATATCGTTTCGATATATATCGATATATTTTTTTTCCCTTGCCCATCCCTATCGCGCGGTGGACAAAGCGTCCTAAACTCCCGGTATGCGTGCAGAAGGTATATTTCAGCTTGCAGTTAACGTCTGGGATTATTATTAAAATTTTGTAGGTTATTATACCGTAGGTACTTTGTATGGGAGTGATATATCTGTTACAACATTATTTAATCTGTGGTGGTGTTCCTATTAATGACTATGAGGGATGCTATTTTTGACGTTCACGAATCCTTAGGCTGGCTTTTCACTATGGGTTATAATATATATTATATCCCGAAATATAAATTATATCCCGCGATTGGCTTTCACACTGTGTGATATATCTTTTAACCAGTGTGTGTTCGTCATTGGATTACCCCGTGTACCCCGCACACGGTTCTACGGCGGTGTGGAACGGGTACAGGGGGCGAAATATAATATGAAAATATCGCTCGGTCGAACGAAAAAATATTTATAGTTTGAGATGTAATATATATTATGGCTCAGTGTAAACGGTTCCATTTAAAAGTATGGTGAGCGATATTAATTTATATCTCGAGATGTAATATATATTAAATTATATCCCATAGTGAAAAGCGGGCTTTATGCTTCTTAGTTCACTTGCATGTTTTGTCACCGCCAGTTGACATAAAAGATGTCTCTATTACGTTTCATGGAAACAAATGTAATGCGTTTTTAACAAATACTGAACATAGTTATTGATCTGCTTCCCTCTTTATTGTCTTTGTCATGTAACTTCCCCAATGAACGCCACAAAATACGATCCTGAGCCACCTGCATCTATCGACTTTCTGAATGTCTTACCTGATCGTCACTTCATAAAGTGGGTGAGGGGGAGGGGGGGCTTACACTTCGCTTACCAGTATGATGCTGAAACCTTGAGAACCTTTCTTTCAACGCCAAACGTTTATTGCCAGATGGTGAAAAAGCCCATTTTTACGTGTAGAGGCGTCCTCTCATTTCTGAGAGGGTTTAGGGGAGAGATGCCTTGATAATTTTGCTCCTCATCCCTTTTTGCTTTATTTCTTTTGAAATTCCTATTGAAATCAATTTAAAAATATCTGCCTTGCTTCATTACATAGTTACTGCTAAAGTTGTTGTGTAATATCAGAAATAAAACAGCCAAAAGCCTTTAATACATAAATTTAATTTATCATTGTCAAAAGGTATGTAGTCATTTAATGTAAATAGTGGAATATTTCTAAGTAAAGGAAAGCTAAGCATCTTATAAAAATATTTTATACTTTGAAAACACGACATAACAGATATTGGGCAAGTTATTGTGTATTAAAATTCACACACAGCGTATATTTGAATTTACAATTTTGCTATTCAGTTCAACAAGTATAATATACATAGTATACAAGTGATTTATTATCATATTCGTTGCGATAAACAACTTCATAATATTATATAGATAGACACTGTAACTACTTAATATGGTTTGGAATGCTGTTAAGACACAAAAGTTGAAATATTCCGTGCTTTTGCATTTGTGAAAATTAAATTACACAGCAGTCTCTTATATTTATATAATCAAAGGTTAAGATAAGACGGATTAAGCATTTTACACACTTATATTATGCAAAATGCCGTACACATAAAGAGAATAAATGTTTTAATCTCCCACTACATAATGTTCTACAAGTTTTCAAAAAATAAATAAATTCTAGGGTATTTTTTCTTTTAAAACTGCATAACAGTTATTTTGAGATTAATGATTATATAAAAAATTACATTAGAAACAAGTACACAAAATAATGTTTTAATGCGAACCGGTAACTATTTAGCACAAGATGCGATATTAACTGAATAATGGACTCGCAATACGATACTGAAGCAATGCTTAAGTACTTAAAGAAAAAAGCAGTCACACTAACCAAATAAGACCCAAAACACAATAATCTAAAATGATTTCTAACAATTATTGTGGGGTTTACAAATGCTGGTCCACCGTTTAATAAATGATCCCTCAATACTGAAGGGATGAAATCCATTTCAAGGGTGGTACAGTTGCGTTTCATAGCAAGGAATCTATAGACAGTAGGGTGACAAGATATTTGACTGTTTACAAGAATTATTACAAAATTTATTTCTTACCCGTTCATATCAATGGTATCCGTTTAACTCTCATTAAATAAGTGAGTGTCAAATAAAAATTAAAAAAAAAATAAATTTCAAGACAAATTTCAAAATTGTTCCATGATTTAAACCGTAACAGTCAGATACCTTATCTCGGGGACTGTTGGCGAAGGTTCTGCTGCGAAGCTGGAGTTGAAGCTGGTGTGGAGTGGCGTGCGCGTGGTCACTAGGGCAGCGGCTTGTGCTCGGGGATGGTGGGCGAGGCGGCGCCGCTGGGCGCGCGGCTCGCGTCGCGCAGCGCCTCGTCGAAGCTCTGCGTCGAGTTCGAGCGCGACGCCACTTTACCCTTAACGTACAAAATGTAATGCACATTCATTTTGGATTCAATTCCAATGTGATAATAAAGATTTCCTGTCTGCGTAGGATCCACCCACTATAGCACCTAGTACACGATCAAACTTATAGATCGGTTGTATGAGTTAGCAAATTAATGATACCACCGTATACCCTGTGAGCAGTTGTTTATTATCATATTGAATATTACTGAAAAATAAACGTTGAAAAAAAATCGGGGTGTGGCGGTGTTGTAGACGCCGTGTGTTTTACGTTAATACGTGTACGTAACGAAACGACTTGGTCAACCTACCAATAATATTTGCCAATGTCAAAACTCGTTTGACCCCTATGCTATAACAAAAACTACACCATGGTGTCATGTAAATGTTGCCCAAACATTTGCGCAAAAAAACTTACTCTGTTCTGTTTCTTTGTTGTTTTATGGTGTAACTTACTTTAACGCTACAAACCACAATACTAAGACACCTGATCAATCAACTTCCTGCATGTCTTACCAGATTGTCACTCCATCTACTTGGGGGCCATCCAACACTTCGCTTACCGGTACGAGACTAAAACCTTAATGTGTGTAGTCCTACTGGTCCACATCGTTCTCGCACATGCCATATTATAAGAATTATATTATTTATAAGAATTATACAACAATTATATCCTAAATTTTTTATTAGAATTAGTCTCGTTACTAAATTACGCTTCCATAAATTAAGAGAATTTACTTCAAATTACACATAGGTTCCATACATTAGTTGACAGGGCCTTGTTTTGAGAATCAAAATAATATATTATTGACCTTGGACTGACCACGGGTCTGACGGAGTTGGTCCGATACAATGTCAGGATCTGAGAGGTTAAGTACCTTTCTTTCACATCGGTTGTTGGTTTTTTGAGCTATATGGCGGCATATAGCCACTTCAGCTTCCTTTTTTTGTTAATCTGGTTCTACAGCGGATGTCCTCATTACGAATTTTACCAGGCAGAGAAACGCCGAGCATAGCCCTTTCCGTAGCTCGCTGCACCTTAAGCTTCCTCATACGGCCAGGATCTTCGATCTATATTTCATCACTGGCAACACTGATTGTACTACCTACACTCTTGTTTTCAAGATTTGAGGAATTCGTGACGAAACGTAATTTATTTTGTTACGCATTAAATCTGTTAATTACATAAAATTAAATTAGAATCATAAGTAAATTAGAAGAAAAAAAAATGACTTGAGGGATTGATTTTTCATTGAAAGAATTAAGTTTTTATTAGTGAAAGCCCTTACGTATATATCGATGGTTTAGAAGACAAACGTGCTAAATGCAAAATTTTGTAATTTACACTTTTTAATGCCAAACATTCTAAATTAATAGGCCGCATCTTCTGCACTTATCGGAAAGCCATAATTCCATCTCTTGCGGTCTAAACCGAACCTGTACAGTCGTTTATCTACCCATGATAGAAATAAAAAAATGTATTAAGTAGCTTTAAGCCATTTTATCTATGAGTTTTATAATGATAGGCAATTGACACCTAAAACCTAAAATTAGTACCTAATTTACATGACAATTTAGGTGGAATGTTATAATAATAAATATATTTATTTAATAAATTTAATTTTAATTTTTAATAATTATATAATAATTGAAAATCATAAGTGCACTACTGAATAACAAAATAATGATCAAAAGTATTTAATACTGAGTATTTTCCAGTATTTTTTATAGTTGAGAACAATTCTTTTAAATTAAATGTATATCAGATAAATACCCTAACTAATAACAGAAGTATAAGATACGTTACACTGCTCAGCTTTACATACTAACGGGTCAAACCTTAAAATTTATTTAAACTCTTAGAATTTATATATATTCTAAGTTTAAACTGCTCTCCTGAAAAATTACAATCTCTGTAATTAATACGTTTGTCTTCTAGACCATCAATATAACGAATCATAGAAGGTAAACAAAAATTTACATCCTAACATTTTAAAGCATCTATCATAATATTTACCTTAACGTTCTCGTAAGCAGTGCCGACGCGCTCTTCAATAGAGCGAAATGAATCAGAGTTGCGCATCTGGCCAAGCCGGTTGGACACGCCCGCCGTGATGCCCCCCAGGATCGAGGTCGTCTTCTCCGCAGTCGATTTTATCACAGATTCAGTTTTTTGGTATCTGTAGGAGCATAAAAGTAAATCCAAAAACTGATTATTATACATGAATATTACTTTAACGTAAGTGTAATACGTAATTTCCCAAAAAAACACTTCAGGTGTTTATTCAAAACTTCAATGTAATTAAGGTTTGAATAAACACCTAAAGCTGAGGTGTTTTTGATGTCAAATTATATCAAAATTGGGACATTGGAAAATCGGACCATGTACGACCATGTGTGACATATGTACCCTTAAAACTTTCCACTGAGAAGTTTTAAGGGTACATATGGCGAACTTAATGCCCTATCAGTCAACTCTGAAGATAAATGGCAAGTACAAAACATTCAAAAGCTAATAAGTAATGATTTAGTGATATCATGTTATTTTTACTAAGAGAATAACAAATATGAAGGAATAATATGACAGTACATAGTAGTGCCTTCAAGCATGGATATTAAAAAGTGGTAAAAACCTTTTTATACAAGGTACAAGGACATTCCAAAGAAGTACAACCCGTACTATGAGTTAATAAATATAATGGTGGTTTTCGATTATTTACCCAGTTTGATTATTGTGGAACACGATCTTAAATGGAATGGATATGAAGATAACAAGGCACTTTCCGTATGGTAGCGTAAAAGAACCTATCACCCTATATCATCCCGTGGGTGTCGTAAGAGGCGACTGTGGAATAAGCCAGAAGGATCTTCAGATAGAAGGGTCTCAGACGGGTGATGGGAAGCAGCGTCAATTGCCAGGAATTTAGTACTGCGATCGTTAATCCGCCTCACAAACACGACGATTAAGGCAAATCAGCTCTGTATACCAAAAGAGGCCGGTCCTGACTTACAGGCCGGTGAAGAAGCATTACGATGGCGCTTCAATTTCTTTTAAATGATTTGTGAATCTTAGTATTGAAAGTTGGAAAATTTTATAGGCAATAAAGAGAACCCAATGTGGCTACAACTTTACTTGTACAGAAGGATTAGCCCTTTGTTTAAAACATGGTATACATTTAGTGAGGACAGTTTTAACAATACTTTTGACTCTAATTATCCAAAATTTTTGTCTTACAAAGTTCAAAGTAAGTTGATGCCCTCCATGCAGAGTTTTCAAATGAGCGTTTAAAACAATAAGTTTAGAAAGACCACAATCGCTACTCAAAATAACAGGATTTTTCATAGTATCTCAAATCTCTGCATTGGCAAGTCGACCACCCACATGAATAATGTCTTTATCATCTAGATATGGGTTAAGAACATATAGTTTGCTCGATTGGCGAACTCGTTCACCATGTCACAATCGAGAAATTTCATCACTGAACGAAACTGATTAAGACATCTTAATGCATCTATTTAGAGCGTCGTCAAGCTCATCTCGACTCAGATAAACGGGTTCATCAAACGATCTTCTATCTGTTTTAAGTTTACACAGTTTAATAAAACGTAAACAATAAGCAGTTACACGTATGAGTTTCGAAAGTGTCGAGTATCGTTTTAGGTAAGAAATAACAGCATCATTTTCAAAAACATTAATGTTTGTCTGTACTTTAGTTTTAACCTTCATTTCCAAATCTGTTGCAGGTACAACGTTATCTAAATTAACAACAAAATCGAGGTCTTGTAAAAATTGTGGGCCATTCCACCATAGTTCAGACTGCTGCAAATCGGATGGGTATATTCCACGGGAAGCTAAATCGGCTGGATTATTCGCCGAACTAACATGATGCCATTGGTTACTATATGTGAATGTTAAAATCTCTGAAGTGCGATTACCAACAAATGTGGTCTATGTATTAGGTGTCTTACGCAGCCAAGACAAAACTATGGTCGAATCCGTCCATGCAAATACATTTTCATCAAAGATATTTAGTATAGTTTTAACATGCTGTGTCATTTTCGCCAAGAGAACTGCACCACAGAGCTCGAGACGGGGAAGTGAAATTTGTTTGACGGGAGCAACTTTAGATGTAGCCGTAACCAGATATACTTTAACAACATAATTTTCCCATACTCTGAGATACACTACTTGGTCCGAGAGCTCATGACGCATTTTTCATGAAGTTTTTGATGCATCATGAAACTTTGTTGAAAAGTATCAGTCCACTCAATAAGCAGGTATTTGACTGTTTGCCTGGTCTACCTGGGTACACCTGGTACTGCGCATACAGGTAAGTCGCAAAAAAATGGTTAAAATAATTTTTCTGAAATAAAAGTTGCCTAAGTTACTCCTTATCACATCAGTTATCTGCCAGTGAAAGTCCCATCAAAATCAGTCCAGCCATTTCAGAGATTTGCCGGAACAAAGTTGGAAAAATTTACTTTGCCAATATCCGCTCAATAAAATAAAATGATGTGTCTTACCTAGTTTGAAGAGCACCTCCCGCCCTCCCTCAATTGCGTGCACTATCCCCGTCACCACTTATTCCAGCACCACTACTCCCACCACCACTACACTAGGAAAGACACACCACCGACGACAATACGACACGTGTTTCGCCTCTACACGAGGCATCTTCAGTATCTAAGTTAACTCATTCGTTCTCTTAGATACTGACGAAAAAGAAGTAGAAAACACTAGTGACTAGAAAACACATTCCATTAATCAATCTTCAATTTTTTTAGAGATGTGAGACATAGGCTAGTAGTGTCTAGTAAATCTTTGATACCTTTTGCTGATTCAGTTGTTAGTTTTTTCTGAGTTAAAAATAGACTTAAATATTATTCACAATCACTCGCTTATTCTCATATCTTTCATTTAGTTTTTTCCATGCATCATCATAGTTCGCTTCAGTTAAAGAATAATTCTTGAGTAACTTCGGCTTCTTCGGCTTCTCCGGTCAGACTAGATTTTAAATAATGATGTTTTTCGATTTTAGACAAGCGGTCATCACAATGTATCAAGGAAAGAAATAGATCTTTGAAGCTCATCCACTGATTATAATCACCAGAAAATTGTGGTATAGCTATTGGTGGTAGCTTTGGTCTAAGTTTAGGAAGTTCTGAAGTTGTGTCAGATTTTGAAGATTCACTCATTGGTGTAATATCATAAAACTATCCTTTAGCCAAGTCTTTAAATCCAAATAATATTCCTCTGTTTGTTCAAAATTATCATCAATATCGAAATAATATTCTATTTTCAATGTCTCACTGTCCAACGATACAGTAAGCAAAACATAACTTCTCGTCTTTTTATCACACAAATTCATTTTTTTTCACTCAAATTTTTCTAAGTGTTTTTATTGCGCAAAATCAGCTCTCTTTTTTATTTTTACACTTTGAAATAATACAAGTCTTTGACGCACTGTTATTGCACTATGTTCGACACTTGCACTTTACTTACAGTTTATCCGGAGAGCAGAAGGACCATTTGGTTAATGAAACACTCACACTTTATCACTAGGTTTTACTCACATACCAATACACTGTGTTATAGGAAAACTCAAGGAGGCAAAGATTTTTTAACTATACATCATATTCACTTGGCGACAGCGCCATCTAGGGAGAACAGAAAGAACTAAATTTACTTAGAATGTTTGGATTTAAGTTTGTTAGCTAAACAAAATGATTGTCTTTTTTTTTAAATGTTCTTCCAAACTGTATTCAATCAAATACATATCTACTGTGGTACCAAAAGTATTCTATCACTCTATAAAAGTAAAAATAAATATTAGTATTTAATAATATTAAAGTGACAAACGCCTTAACAATCCACCTGGTGGTGGGTGGATACTGCAGCGTATGACAGCTGCAACTAACTTTCCAATGTAAACTATGGGAGCGTGGTTACTTCTGGAGACTAAAATGGAATGCCCCGTAGGTCACAGCTTGTAATTTAAGTCAAACTTTTTTTAAAACAACAATGCTTAATTTAGAATGCATTAGAAATCATATCGTATAATAAAAATTCAAATATCTAATATATTATAAGTTTAGTCTCTTAGCAATAAAACATTAGTCGCTTCAATAGGTGAAAGAAAATGTGGTATCATTGATATTATATAAGACAGATTGGGCCACTTGGGCAACTTATCTGTTTTTGTGTAATAGAAATAAATTCTACGATATAACTTATCATAAACAGCGATATGAGCTGAATTTATCTAATGATTCACATTTTTTACTTCTAATTTTAATACAATGTCTTAAAATGATTAGGCATTTATAATTATGTGATCAACTAACTTTTCAAGTGCACGTAAAATTGCTTTGCTCTGACTCGAAATCAATCTGGAATTACTCAACTTAAGAACTATTGGCGCCCAAAGTAATGTTTCTCCCGAAATTATACATAAGACAGAGCCCCCATAATTTTATAATTCTCTAACGTAACACGACACTGCCAATGGTATAGTTAGCTTTATATTTTATTTTAATGGGGGACATCGATTCCGAATTATGGATTAATTTAGTGCATCTCCCTCAGTTGGTGTGGGATAAGATAGTTGAATCTTATAAAGAGAAAAGAAAAAAATGTTAAAGCATAGCATGGAAATATGTGTTATTTTACATAGCTAATTTGAAACAATGTACTTAATGTACTTTAATAGATAAATTACAGTGCATAATATTTTTCTTAGTAATTTTTCTGCTCATAAAAAATAACCAAAAGCCCTTTGAGTATTGTTTATGAAATAAATGACTTGCCAACGCACTGAGAAACATCTTACTTATCATTGCATTGCTCCTATACTTATGAAAGTAAGGTGAAATATTTGACACATATCATAGCGGGGAAGTTAAATGGTTAGAAAAGTGTATTTCTTTCTAAAATATTAGTTATATTATGTAATGGATAAATCAAACTACGGATACTAAACGAGGAAGAATTAAAAAAAGTTAAAAATGTGTAAAATATTGTTGCGCGCCACTATTAATGGTTTATACATGGCAACACTAGTTACCACTAGCGCCCTCTAGTATCGAGTAGCAGAACCAGGAGAGTCAAGATCCTTCTAGAATTTCGGGACCGATATGTACTCGAACATTCTAGATGTTTCTACAGTAGAAGGTTCTGGAAACTATCTGAGGCCTATATAAGGCCGCTATAGACCGCGACCGGTCAGTATTGAATTGGCGATACAAGCGAATACTTCGAAGCGATACAACTGCGAATTAAAGTGATCTGTAGTACAATTGTATTTTGTTATTAGTGTGGTTTTAGTTGTAATTAGTGTTCTGTAATTAAAGTGTCAATTTTGGTAATTCACTCGGCAGTTTTAATTGTCTCGAACCCCAAGCTCGTAACAATTGGTGTCAGAGTGGGATCAGATCATGCCGATTTTACCAAAGGACGACACGGAGGGTATCCATGCCGAAGTCAACGCCAGCAAGAGACGGACCAGAGACGAGTTGGTAATGCAACGCCGCAAACGTCAGGGGCCAGCTGCCGACCACGGAGGCCGGCCCGTCAGCAGCTCCTGCATCTGCAGCACCTGACTTAGGTGCTCTGATGATGATGCTGCAGGAACAGGCCCGCCGACAGGAGGAACAGGCCCGCCGACAGGAGGAACAGGCCGCCGACGGGAGGAACAGGCCCGCCGACAGGAGGAACAGGCCCGCCGACAGGAGAACAGGCCCGTCGGTTGGAAGAGCAGCTGCAGCGTGGACAGGAGGAACAGGCCGCCAACAGGAAGAGCAGATGCTCCTCGCGAAGGACCTTCACGCTACCTTCGGGAAGAGATAAGGAGGTGAAGGATAGGGTTGCTCAACATGACAACCGCCTGTCGGGCTGAAACCCGAATCGACCAAGTGAACAATCGGGTTGACAACGTGATTGCTGACGTGAAGAAAACGCTGGACGACCTCAAACTTGGGGATGGAGTTACAGCCCCCGTGGTAGCTACAATACCTTCGCTACGTGGATTCAAAGTGCCGCCGTTCGACGGGACTTCTTCCTGGTCGGCGTACAGAATCCAGTTCGAGGCTGTCATGAAGGCGAACGGCTGGAATAAAAGTCAGGCCATGACTGCTCTCACCCTAGGCTTGCGCGACCAGGCCTTAACTGTTCTGGAAGCTCTCGGTAAGGAAGTGACTTACGAGCAGCTCCTTGAGGCATTGGGCGAGATATGGCGACGCTCACCTGGAACACGTCTTTCGAGTGCAGCTCAAAGATCGCGTGCAACACAGCAACGAAAACCTGCAGCAGTGGGCCTTGAGGTGGAGAAGCTGGTTCGAAAAGCATACCAGTCTGTACCTGCGCTCATTGTAGGAACCTGGTGCAGACATTCATCGACGGCATCCGCGATCTTGAAGTCAGAGCTTCTGTGAGGCTCGGGCACCACGAGACGCTTAAGGACGCGTTGGACCATGCACTGGAGGTGGAAGCCGTGCGACAGGATCATCGTTCCCATCGCGTCAGGAGGTTGCAGCAGCTACAGTTCGCGACCGCAATAAGGATACAGCCCTAGGTGCTACGGCTGTGGGGAAGGGCCATCTTCGATCCAGCTGCCCTAAGCGAACTGTAGAAAGGAAAGGTGAACTATCTCGAGGGGCAGTGCGGCTATCAGCACCGCCCAGCACAGCGAAATCTCATGGCAACGCAGATGCATTGTCAAGAAGACCTTGTCCTGAAGATTGCAAGCATTGTACTAGGCAAGAGGGTGAAGTGGTGTTTGTGAGGATGCTCAGGACAGACCAGCTCAGCAATGAGTGGAAGGACAGCCACAACATGCACAGCAGGAAGATCCGGACATCAAGCCGATTCTGGAATGGATGAAGGCCAGTGCTCCTAAGCCCAAGTGGAGTGACGTCTCAGCGATGAGTTCGACCACAGCTATTGGGCCCAATGGGACAGCTTGCTGATTCAGGATGGAGTCCTGTGCCGAAAATGGGAAAATGTTCAGGAGACAGTTGTCATTTGCAAATGGTTGTCCCCAAAGCTAAAGTACCGGATGTTCTACAGCTGTACCATAATGGTTGTTCAGGAGGCCATCTGGGAGTTAAACGAACTCTACTGAAGATCCGAGAACGGTTTTACTGGGTCCACTGTCGTGACGATGTCGAGGACTGGTGTCGCAAATGTACAAGTTGTGCGGCTGTAAAGGACCACAAACTCGTAGTAGAGGTGCATTGAAATTGTACAATGTTGGTGCACCATGGGAGAGGATAGCCGTTGACGTTGCGGGGCCGTTTCCGGAAAGTGAAAGTGGTAACAAGTATTTCATGGTTGTGATGGATTACTTCACTAAGGGCCAGAAGTCTTCGCCATTCCAAATCAAGAAGCTTCAACAGTTGCAGATAAACTAGTTCATAGTCTTCTGTCGTTTTGAGTACCTTTAGAGATTCACAGCGATCAAGGAAGGAATTTTGAGTCTCAAATATTCCAGGAAACTTGCCGAGTTATGGGTACTCATAAAACAAGAACAACTTCTTACCACCCACAATCTGATGGAATGGTAGAACGATTTAATCAGACATTGGAAGGTACTAGCAAAAGTTGTGGAAAAACGGCAACGAGACTGGGACAGGCACATACAACCGTTTTTGTTGTCATATCGAAGCGCTGTTCACGAAAGTACATCAGTGACACCAGCTTTAGCAAATTTTGGGAGAAATTACGGCTGCCTGCAGACCTGATCACCGGAATACCACCTGATGCCCCACGCAGTATAACCGATTATGCAAATGACTTGCGGAACAAAATGAATGACATTTATAGCACGTCAGACAATCAGGACAGCAAACGTCTGAAAAGATGAAAACACGGTATGACCGCAAAATGAACAACAAAGGTTTGACGAGGTTCACTAGTGTGGTTACACATCCAGTTCGCAGCAAAGGAAATCTCCAAGCTTCAAGCTAAATGGGACGGACCGTACCGGATTGTGACAAGGATCAATGACGTAACCTACCGGATACAGAAAGGTGCAGAGGTACTCCTAAGATCGTCCATGTGGATCGACTGGCGCGTTATTATAATAATAATGCTCGGGACGAGCATGTCTTAGGAGGGCAGTGTTGCGCCACTATTAATGGTTTATACAGGCAACACTAGTTACCACTAGCGCCCTCTAGTATCGAGTAGCAGAACCAGGAGAGTCAAGATCCTTCTAGAAATTTCCGGGACCGATATGTACTCGAACATTCTAGATGTTTCTACAGATAGAAGGTTCTGGAAACTATCTGAGGCCCTATAAAGGCCGCTATAGACCGCGACCGGGTCAGTATTGAATTGGCGATACAAGCGAATACTGAAGCGATACAACTGCGAATTAAAGTGATCTGTAGTACAATTGTATTTTGTTATTAGTGTGGTTTTTAGTTGTAATTAGTGTTCTGTAATTAAAGTGTCAATTTTGGTAATTCACTCGGCAGTTTTAATTGTCTCAACCCCAAGCTCGTAACAATATTAACGCACCATTTTTTTTTATAGAATAAGGGTGACAAACGAGCACACAGTCCACCTGATGGTAAGTGGTTGCTGTGGCCCATAGCCCATATAATTTTTGTATTAATACTAGAAACTATAAAGATTTTTTAAAACGCAATTTTTCAATGATGACGACACTGTGTAACCATCTGCGTGATAAACAAGTTCACCTCAGTAATATTAACAAAACCTCATAATTCAGTTATATGATGACCGAAAAAACGTTATTCATTTCTTTATTTAATACATGACGCCACATCAACTTTTACACGAAATTTAGGTGTTAGTTAAATGAATTACATGGAACATTTTCTTTTGGGTTAGAACAGTTTTAGAAAAGCAACTATGTTTCTATTTACACTACTCTTCTGTCTAAAATATGCAAGGTTTGAAAGACAAACGATTTAAGCCATTACATTATCTGTACGAGGGCGACACTGAAAGTTTTTAGAAGTGGCCACTTGTAAACGATATAATAAAAAAATAAGTTCAAATTTTGAAAATGGAACTCTTTGCCAATATTATTGTGTATGTATTTTATTAATTTGTCATTTGTTTACGATTTGGCAGTAAATTGAAAGTTGTCTGTGTCACGTCAGTATGAATTTAACGCGAGAAAATTTTCGTACAATGATTTTTTATGACTTTCGTCAACACTTACAATTTAAGTCAACAAGAAAGTTATGATAGACTTCGATTGGCCTTTCATGATGAATCCCCATCTCGTGCCACTGTTTACAACTGGTTTAATGAGTTTAAACGTGGTTGCACTAATCTCACCGATGATCTGCGTGAGGGACGGCCTTCTACGGCGACGACTGAAGATAACATCAGTGTTGTGCGGCGTATGATAGAGACTGACAAAAGAGTGACTTATAAGCAGATTTGGACAAGCTTAGGCATTTAGTGGTCAGGAAGCTTTGTGCCCGGTGGATACCTCATAATTTGACAGAGGCCCAAAAACTCCGTCGTGTTGATTGGTGTCGTGAAATAGTTCAAAGATTTAACGGAGGTGACTCAAATGCTGTGTTCGACATACTTACGGGTGACGAAAGCTGGATTTATTGTTATGATCCTGAAACTAAGAGACAGTCTGCTGTCTGGGTGTTTCCTTCCGAGGAGTTGCCAACTAAAGTGAAGAGAGGTCGAAGCGTGGGAAAAAAAGATGGTGGCCTCGTTCTTCGGAAGGACAGGTCATTACGCAACAATTGTTTTAGAGGATCGAAAAACAGTTACTGCAGAGTGGTACACTAACAATTGTTTGCCACTTGTCTTGGAAAAAGTTCGGGAGAAACGACTTCGCAGTAGGATCCTCCTTCACCACGACAACGCCTCGTCGCACACCGCCAAGCAAACAATCCACTACTTGGCGACGTCAGAAGTGGAATTACTGGATCACCCGCCCTATAGCACCGACCACGCACCTTGCGATTTTTATTTATTTCCGAAAATAAAAGAAAATCTTCGAGGAAAACGTTTTATGGACGCCGAGGAAGTAGTGGCTGCGTTTCAAAATGCCGTCGAAGATACCCCTAAGGTCGAGTGGGCATTGTGCTTTTCTCAGTGGTTCCATCGGATGCAGCGATGTATTGATGTAAATGGACACTATTTTGAAAAGATATAATAAAACTAATAACTTGCTAGTTTGTTCAGTTTTTGATTTTCTAAGAACTTTCAGTGTCACCCTCGTATTCTGCAGTGAAACATAAGAGCAGACATAGTGCAAGCGTACTTACATGGGTGCTTCTGTCACAGCCTGTGTAAGCGCAGCGATGCGTGATTCTATCGTTTGATAGCTGTTGTGTAACAAATCAAATGAGAAATCAAAAGTAAGGAACTGAACTTAACGCTACCTTTCACAACTGAAAAGCTTAAGCAAATTATAGAGCAAGCGTAAAAACTTCGTTATAAATTTAAGAGACTAAGGGATGTTCTAACCCGCGAGAAACAATCAATCACCTAATAAACATTTGATGCATATAATGTTTACAAGTTAATGCAAAAATTGAAGTTTAGTAACTTACACTTGGCTCTCCTTAACGTTTTTCAAACCCTGATTAACGTCCTCGGTGATCTCCTTCCAAACTGTTATGCCAAGCTTCCTTTTTAGGTCGGAGCTCTGACGAATCTGTAATATAAATAGTATATTTTTGCTCAATAAAAATCACGTGGTACCTAACGTGTTAATTGCCTAGTAAATGTACAGAAATTGGATAAAATTTTCCCCCAGATTCCAGACGTAATGATGCTGTTTATAAGTAAATTTGTTTCAAATTCATTGATCTAAAAAAAAACTGAATTGTGCACTGTTTGAAGAATATATGTATAACTACTCGATATCAAAATGAAAAAATAAGAATATGAAAATATTTTAATTCTATGGAATATCGTAAATATTACAATATTAAAAAGTTATTTTGGCTTCTTTTGATCAACGGAATAAAAAAATATACCTAGGTATCCAAAAAATTACATCATCATCATTACTGCCCTTCACAAGTCCACTGCTGAACATAGGCCTACTCAAAGAAATTACATGTACTAATAAATATCAAATTTTAAAAACGGGAATTTATGAATAAATGAAAGTAATATCAATTCATAAATCATCAAACATGACTGTATCATTTATAAAGCTCTGTTAAGACTTCTTAGTTTAGAACCATGACAATGCGGGCGTACCTTGCTTTGCAAGACAGTGCGCAAAGTGGCGATCTCGTCCTCGACGCGCGCCAGCTCGCGGCTCCACTCGGCACGCAGTTGCTCGGCCTGCTCGGGTGTCAACCCCGCCAGCTCATCGGGCGTGTGAGTATCGCCACCGCCCGCGTTCGCCATCGCTTCTTCCGCTAAAATATTTGCTATTTAAAAAATATTCTCCTCTTTTTTACGTAACAACCCTTCGTAATTCAAAAGGCCTTTTAAAAATGTGTTACCGGAATAAATAATTTAAAATATTTGACCTTATCTACCATGGCGGGTCAGTTGGTAAGCGCATCATCGACAGCCTCGCACTTGTGATGCCAATCCTAACCATCAATTGTGGGATTTAGGTTCGACGTTTTCGAATGGATACATCGCTATTTGACTAATCATGTTAATTGTCGCAATACAAGTTGACTAGAAAATACTAGTCAAGTCCCATGATTGTCAACATGACCATTCCAAATGCGTCTGATCAATGATAAGAAGCAGGTTCTACGGTAATATTAAAAATCGCCTAATCGACTGTCATAGGTTATCAGGCATACTATTGGGAGCATATCGATCGAGTTGTAATAATGATAGTGACACTTAATTATGGTCTAATGGCCGTCTGCTACGGCTAAAGGCCTTCGCCCAAGTATAGACTATTTAACCACGCTTGGCAGGGGCATTGATGATCACAGAACTAAACATTTCGAAAAGTTAATACCTACTGCTTTCCCTCGTTAGTCTAAATATTTAATGTTTAGCTCGACTGAAATAGTTTTCTTGTTCTAATTGGGGCTTCCAAGGTTTTCGTATATCTTCGTAGCTTTAAATTAAAAATATAAAATAGTGAAGCGAGAACGCAAGAAAAAAGTCATGTATTTATTTAGATTAATAAAAGGATAAAACCTTTTATAAAATTAATGATTAATTCACCAAAAACATAAATGTGAAAAGGGAGCCAATATTTATTTACAGTTTAAATGTGCACTTGTGGCTTACCACCAGGGTTCCAGCGTCATGCTGCTGTTGGTTCAATCACTTCATGCGATTCAAGAGCATGATAAAACAGCACAATGGATGCATTGAAATAGCAAATATTATTTACTTATATTATCGTTTAAAAAGTATTATTGTATACAACCTTTAGTAAAAGTTAAAAAAAAACCGATAAATTATTATCTATTAGCGAAATATGCATCCACATCAAGCAGAATGGCGGTTTGTGGCGCCCTAAACCGCCGCGTTGTATGTTACTATTATTTATTCTGTGGTTAAACTTGAATGTTTCGCACGAATATATGTATAGCTCGATGAAATGAAGACCTATCCCCGATTAGTACCGTTTTAATTTAATAATGTAGTTAATTTACTTGCCGTGTTGTGGGCGGAGTGAGAGGATTTCGTAATAGTCGACTGTGGAAAATGCCAGAACAACCTCGAATACAGAAGATGGCGGTATACCATGTTGTGTATGTCAAGTGTAAAATACAGAACGGCGATGGGGAGCTGTGTCACTATGAGACACTGTGAATTCATCACAGGCATGGCATACGCTTCCTACGATGGGAGAGGCCTATATCCAGCAGTGGACTGTTACAGGCTGATGAAGAAGAAAAAATATACGGTTTGCAGCAATCGACGGCGTTTTTAGAGTTTAAGAGCTGATTAGATTTTGGAATTGATCGTTACATCTGTTTAAAAGTTATTTCATACAAACATATTATTGAAAATTTTATTTTTGAGATTTCTCAAAATCTACCAGTCCGAATCGGTTCAAATGGTATAGAGAAAATTTAAGTTTGGTGAAGCCCTTTTGAACGCCGCCAAGTTCGTTCAAATCGGTCAAGCCACTCAAAATTTATGAGAGGGTTACATACATCCATATACACACACAAACGCGCGCACACACACACACACACACACACACACACACACACACACACACACACACACACACACACACACACAACTTCCCGATTTTTTTGAAAATCATTGATTTTCATAGCGGGAAGTTCAAAATTTTATTAGTACTCGGTAATAAGAAAAAATATAAAATTAAATATAAGTAGTATACATCAGTCATAACAGCCTATCAGAATCAAAAGTCTACTGCTGGCCACAGGCCTCCCCTTTAAATTGCCTCATAAGGGGATTTTTCCATAATTACCACGCTATACAAGTGATACGGCACCCACGGGATGATAAGATGGTGCATTGTCTTACACCGCCACTACACGGTGTACACATTTTTATCATTTAAACATTTTAGCTCGATCAAATGAATTCAAATAACATTAAGAGTATAACAAAACTTAAACAATACACATTGATCATGAGCTGTGATGATCCTAGCCAGAATACATCAATGACTATGACTCTGTGTATACATCAGTGTACACATCAGTGAATACATCAGTGACTATGAGTCATAGTCATTGTCATCGATTTTTAATTCGTCTGCAAAATTTGAGATAAATCAGATGTCTTGAAGTGGGTGAAAACTGAATTACAAAATTCCATTACATACCTACATAGATACATAATGTAAAGCGTGTACAATATAATATTTTATTAAAGATTGTAAAATAGTTATCAACTTCGGTCTAGTTTAATTGAAATTTTCTTTCATTGGTGAAACTATTAATGTAATAAAATGACGATAAAAACTACGTTGCATGTTAGGTAGCCGTAAAATTGTAAGTAATTAAAACTGGCTGAAACATATTTTAATATAATATATTGAAATTTAAAATTGACTTTATATACAGTATAACGTAGGTACTAGGGGTGGGCGCTGCGACGACGAACCGTTTACAAAGACCGTTTTGTGTTCTGCGACGATGAAACCGTTTTACGTCCTGGGTTCAAACAGTCTTCGTTGTACAAACCAGTCTTCGAATTACTTGGTGCGATTTTTTATTTTACGCCTATGAAAATACAGTCGAGAACGCAATGATTCAACTATCTACCTCACTCGTCGCGTCGTCGTCCTTAACGTTCGTCTTTGGTTCCGCATTCGTTTACAAACGTAGACAGAGACAAAACAGCCCTTACCTAGTTGTAAGAAATGCAACCATTTCACTCGACGGAAACGCAATTATATTCCATATTTAATAAGTTTCATCCTTTATGCCATCTTCAAACCGGTTGCAACTACGACCGTTTTCTGCAACCGTTTTCCCGACGAAGAAATGTTGCGTTTCGTCCGTCAAAAATTCGACAACGACCCACCACTAGTAGGTACTGAGTGCAAAATATGAACAGTTGAACCCAAAAATAAAATTTCCTACGTTTTGAAGTTAAGTAGGTAGTACGCGTACGGTGGACCATCTTGAGTAAGTGATATCTCTATAAGGCTGATTGACTGGCGGGGTTTATTGTTATGATCCTGAAACTAAGATACAGTCTGCTGTCTGGGTGTTTCCTTCCGAGGAGTTACCAACTGAAGAGAAGAGAGGTCGAAGCGTGGGAAAAAAGATGGTGGCCTCGTTCTTCGGAAGGACAGGTCATTACGCAACAATTGTTTTAGAGGATCGAAAAACAGTTACTGCAGAGTGGTACACTAACAATTGTTTGCCACTTGTCTTGGAAAAAGTTCGGGAGAAACGACTTCGCAGTAGGTTTTATGGACTCCGAGGAAGAAGTGGCTGCGTTTTAAAATGCCGTCGAAGATACCCCTAAGGACGAGGGGGCAAAGTGCTTTTCTCAGTGGTTCCATCGGATGTATTGATGTAAATGGACACTATTTTGAAAAGATATAATAAAACTAAAAACTTGCTAGTTTGTTCAGTTTTTGATTTTCTAAGAACTTTCATTGTCACCCTCGTAAATATTATTGAAGTAACATGTTATGCTTCGTTATATTCTTTGCTTGTTCTTATGCATATACAAAAATTAAACTTTTAATAAAAATTAAAAAGCTGACTTCAAAAACAGAAACGAATAAAATAATTTCCACATAACAACACAAACGTTTAGCAGAGAATAATAAACGCCGTAACAGAGGCAGACGTTTAATAAACGTTGCTTTCCGTCCCCAGTCTGCATATTTAGGATTTGGCAAATTACTCCGCCGGTTTTTTCTTTCGTTTGTTTTCTTTTTGGGTTGACGTTCGTGGTTGTGTATAATAGATTGGAAATGGAGTTTGAATTCCCTTATGGTGCCACCACATAGCAATTACCTACTGTAGAAAAGCGAATAGGGGGTGAATAACTTTATAGCACAAAATTTACCTTCATCTGGTCATTAAAACGAAGCACTGTTTTTTAAAATGTTAACCTTGTTATTTCCAGAGCCAGAACACGTGTAGTGTGTTCTGGTTCTGGAAATAACCAGAACACACTACACGTGTTGTGGTTCTGGTCACGTAGTTAAAGCTTCCAATATGATATCGTCTCTATACAAACACTAAGCAAATAGCTTTGATTACAATCAAAGCTATTTGCTTAGTGTTTGTCAAGGGGCATGATTTTAGCTTTGACATAAATAGTTTTTACATAAAAAATCAATAGAGTTTTAAGCTTGTTGTTTTTATGGAGGAAAAACAAAGTTCATGTCAAACTCTAAAAGTATTGAATAACATATTTAATATTTAACTTAATTTATATTGGAATGTAAAGAAGTTTAGACTTGTGGAACTGCGGAAAAGTAATACGCTCAATTGAAAATAAAGCAGGTACGTTGTGACTTGATAAACAATATCACTCTTAAAAATAATTTCCAAATCAAGAGGGCTAATTTCTTTGTGAAGGTTTATTTTTTAATTTGTAATTATGTTTCAAACGTATTAAGAGTAGAAGGGTTAAGAGTAGGAAGGTAATAAGTATAAAAGGGGAGTTGGTTGAGCAAGTGGATGAGTTTGTGTATTTGGGAGGTGTGTTTAGCAGGGATGGATAATATGATAAGGATATAGAGCAACGAGTAAACGCAGGGCACAGAGTAAATGGGGCTCTTCTCTCTATTGTGGGAAGTCAGAATGTCAGGAGTATATTAGGGCTGAATGACAGAGTGATTAATTATGTGATAAGATAAAAGTGTACTTTGCAAGATGATTTTGTGACCAGGATTAAGTAAGGAATGTTTCAGTGGTTGGTCATGTAGAAAGAATGAGGGAAGAATGGCAAAGCAAATGTATGTTGCAGAAGTGAACAGCAGAGTCGGGAAGGGATGCCCTAGACGAAAGTTTATTGACCAAATTGGCGATATAATGAAGATGGGCCAGATTAAGAGTACCCTTAACCGATGAGCATGTATGCATGTAAAGGATGTAAAGGAGGCGAGAGAGATGTGTCAGGATAGTGCCAAATGAAAGTCTGTAGTGTCAGCCTACCCCTCTGGGTGACAGGCGTGAGTGTTTATGAAACATATTGCATTAACACCTCCAAGACGTTTAAGTCAACCTATAGTGCGATTGTGAAACGTCGACTCTCGATAATTTGAAACTCAAGGGACCAGAAAAATAATTCAAATTACCAAGAGTTCAAAAAACAGGATTTTAGATAACCAACAGGGAGGGAGGAAAAAATGAAGTAAACAAGAGTTTGATCAAAATTCTTGATTTATTATTTTAAACATTTGTATAATTATTCACAAATGTTCATTTTGAAAAGAAGTCTCTCTCATTTATATAAACAATCGACAGGTCTGTACATGTATGTAAACAAACGACAAGTCTGTGCATGATAAACGCTTCAAATTATCGAGAGTAGGGAAGCCCAGACTTCAAATTATTGCATGTTGGCGGGCAAGATACAATTCCTTCAAATTTCAAATTACCGA
Organism: Parnassius orleans; assembly: GCA_029286625.1. Classification (NCBI taxonomy): domain Eukaryota; kingdom Metazoa; phylum Arthropoda; class Insecta; order Lepidoptera; family Papilionidae; genus Parnassius; species Parnassius orleans. The sequence goes on from JAGSMP010000074.1 coordinate 1,543,905, forward strand.
GAGGACCGTTTTTCAAGGGACCGGAAAAAATTCAAATTATTGAGAGATTCAAATTAACAAGTGTCAAATTATCGTGAGTAGACTGTGGTAGAAATCGTTTGCTGGCAACAGAAATCACTAGTATTCACTAGTCAGGATAAGACATTTTTATATTTTTTTAAAGAAGTGAGGATGTTTTTATCCTAAATATAAATATAAGCACAACATTTTATGTATGTATTTTATTAGATGTTGGGTTTTTGCTGTGGCCTACATACTTCTATCCTCGATTAATAATAAAAATGCAGATGCTTTGTCAGTGGTCACCCCTGAGAATAAATAGTGTTGGCAACTTAACGGATCAGGATCAGACAATAACGGGAGAAATTTTATTTTAACGGCTATCGTATTAATTAAGTTCAACGAAAAAACAAAAATAAATTACTTTCATTTTATCGTGCTATGTTCAATAAAAAAAATATCCAGATTTTTTATAATGATAGCAATGTAGTGTAGGGAATTTCCCGGTGTTTTTTTATATACGTTAACGTTACATTTATTTATATTCTTCGTGTAAAGCCACTTAATTACATTGCAGTGAACTGATTGATTGCGACTCGAATCACTCATTGTAAAACAGGCATATTTTTATTTATATAATAAGAAATATCAGTTAGTTCAAATAGCAGATGTTTTTTTTTTAAAGAAGAAAGGGTGACAAGCCAGCACACAACACCATGGTAAGTGAATGCTGAGGCCCATAGATACTTACATTTATCCTCGATAAGGAATGAAAATGCAGTCAGTAACAAGTGGTAAAATAAAATAAAAATTGTACAACCGACTTCAATATAAATTATTAAGGATAACTCAAAAAGTACTGGTCAGACCTTGATGAAATGAGAAACTCCTCCTTTTTGAAGTCGGTAGAAAAGGGTCACCGGTACCATACGAAACACAGCAGCATTTGCTGATATTTTAAGCTGGTATTCTGTGCGAGCGTGGTTCTTACCCGGACGAGCCAAACTATTCGTGCTGCAACCACAATACACCACACCGTGGCTCTAATCTATATCTAAACAATTAAATAAAATTGAAGTGTCTGTTAGTAACGTCAAAATAACAGCTTTTTACTAAATGCATATAAAAGTATATACGGTACTTATAACAAAAACACAATTTTTTAAATTTTTGTCTGTCTGTTTGTTCCGGCTAATCTCCGAAACGGCTGGACCGATTTCGACGGGACTTTCACTGGCAGATAGCTGATGTTACAAGGAGTAACATAGGCTACTTATATTTTAGAAAAAGAATTAGGGTTCCGCGCAACATAATTAAAACCCTAAATTACACGCGGGCGAAGCCGCGGGGAACAGCTACTACGTACTAAAAGTTTTATTCCTGTTTGAAGGTAGTCGTATTTTATTTATTTGCATTTTTCAATTTACAGTAGCCCTATTAAAATGCTGAAGTGGAATGGGTTTTCAGTGTTATGAATGGAGTAAAATCCAAACAGAAAACACATAAAATGTCAGAAAATATGGTAAATGTAATTTATGTATATTTATTAAATGTCTAGTAGAAACAGGCCTTCTCCCATATTTTAGAGGGTGTTCGCGACGGCGAAGTGTTTAAAAACATAGTGATTAAAAAACAATATTAAAAGTGCAATAGTGTAATTTTACAACATGTTTATAACGTTTGGTAATAGTTAAGAAAATAACTCTTATTTGTACAAACAAAAAGTCGACCAATCAGAGCGCGACACGTTATAGAACATTCTAGGCATTATTAATTAACTGCGTAATATTTAATCCCGAAAATGATGGAAATAATTTTTATGCTCTAGAAGAATTGTAAACATGGTATTTAATTAGATTAAGGTTTATAGATTAAGGAAATAAAAGAATATTTAGCGTGATGAAACTTATTTCCTACTTATAGTAAAATTAAAGAATTAATGTACCCAAATATTGTGAAAATTTGGGATATTTTGGTTACTAACTTTTTACATTATTAATATATTAAGAAACCTTTACGGTGTGCTAATAGACAACAGAATTACCGATTTAACAATGTATAGTACATTAAGCGTAAGAAGTAATCGTGTATAGAAAAAATTGTAATTTAAGACAATTGTATAGTGAAAATGTTATACAATAAAGAGGCAAAACGGACAATGGCAAGCGGCTCACTTTAAAGTAATGCTCGAGTCTACCTTAGGGCCTCGGGGCCCAGTAACATGGTAGTAGCTGAAGTAACTAGTAGCAGAACCAAGAAGTAGCTGAATATAGAACATAGTGAATAGTAGCTGATAATAGCAGCTACACAAGTGATAATAATAGCTAGTTGTACAACATAGTAGCTGATAATAGCAGCTAGTAACAAGTGATAGTAGTAGCATAGTACAACGTAGTAGCTGATAATAGTAGCTAGTAAACAGTGATAATAAAAGCAGACAGTACTAGTAGTAGTAAGTTACTACCGAACAACTTAAAGAAATAGTCAAACGGAAGAAATCATCTGGAGAATATAGTGACCAACCGATAGTGAACAACCGTAGTTGACCAACCGTATTCAACAACCGTGGTCAATAACCAATAGTCAGAAGATTTCCACCGAACAGTTGAGCAGTCGAACCGCTGGCCACTACCTTGCCATTTGTATTCTACAGTTCGTGCATTTTGATTGGACGTCAATCCACAGTACCCCAGCTGCACCCACAAAGACGGCAGTAGAAGTATCTACCGGAACCTATATGATAGTACGTGAGCGACTCGTGGAGTATCTTCGTCAACATTTACTTGAGCAGCGCGGCGACGGAGTCTGCCGCGCTGCTCAAGTGAAAAGTACTTTGCATATCCTTAAAAAGTTTTTTTTTTAATTCGCAGACATGTCGGCTTCACCGACGAGCACGTGATAAATCAGCATTTAAAAATGCGGCTAACAATTTCAGTGACGCCTGTGATGCTTGATTTCAGACTATTTCCGATTTATAGCGAACGAACAAACGAGGACACATTCCATCTGAGTGTAAGTGCATGCTGTGGCCCATAGATCAACATCATCTAACCTCGATTAAGAATCAAAATGCAGATTCATTGTCACATACCCTGATGACTAAGATGGAATGTCTCGTTTTCATTAAAAAGGGTCTCTGTTTCTCTACATTCACCATACGAAACACAGCAGCAATAAGCTGCTATTCCGTGAGAGCGTGGGCCTTCTTCGGTCGAGCCGACCCGTTCGTGCTGCAACCATAATATAGTTGCAGCGTGGCTCTACCACGTAAAAACAACATTGGTTTTGCGAACTGAAAGTATTGTAAATGTCTCTATGTCTCCGACAATGTATATAATTCCAATGTGACTAAGTGATACATTAAACCAACGTAAGATAAAGACAAATCAATGATACAATGATATACACAGGGACCCTAAATCTTTAACTGTTAACGTTTTCAGAATTCGAGATGTGCCGATGTGGATAGAACATTTCTTGTGTTACACCCTGCACCGTTATTTTCATTGCAGCCCATTGTAATCAACTGATATACACAGCCGCCAGTTTTTACTTAACTCAACTAACGTTATTGCAACAAAAAGCTATTTAATTCTTTTTAACATTAGAAAAAGTAAGATAAATGTAACAGTTGGTCTGAGGTAACATGCGTTTTTTTTAATTTTATATAGTGTTGCTTTAGCACAGCAATCATTTTAATAAGTAGTTAACCGTTTCTTGTTTATTTTGTTAACTATTCATCATCGTCACCATCATTATCACAGCCTATCAAAGTCCACGCCTGGACATAGGCCTCCCACATAGATTGCCTCATAGGGGGATATTAGTTACGTAGCCAAGCTTAGCAAGATGTTGCTGCCAATCTACTGTTTCAGTTTTCTTCTGTCATCTCTTACGACACCCACGAAATGATATGGGGTAGTGGATTCTCTTACGCAGCCACTACGCGCCACGTCACAATAATATAAACGGCTTCTTATAGCCTGTGCATTACAATGTTACGCGATTCTTGTAACTCAGGATTTCTTAAAATGTTTTGTTGATAGCACATTTCGTTGCCGCTTTTGCTGAATATTGGAACAAATACAAGCCCTCTAAGTCCATAATAGCCTGCTTTTGTATTATCTTATTATTTTAATACATATGACAATGACTACTGACCGAATATCGTAATTGGGCAACCCCCATTAGATGAAGTGACAACCTGTTGAAACACGCAATGGGTGGTGGGGTATCAGAACCGTACTTTGTGGCGATCTATGAGGGATGCCTATGTTCAGCTGTTGACTTGTGATACTTTCATAAGCATAGCTTTGCAGAACGGTAACATTTATATTAAACGATCAATATGATTGTACGAAGGTGGCAATGTATAATAATTCAACATTAGAACCTATAATTATGTTGAAAGAATTCAATAGAATATCCAGCTTGTTTTTATTTGAACTGTGTAAGGCTCTATGCACTGAAGCTTATTTTTTAGCTCTACGCTAAACTGAACTACATTATGACTCCATTGTTTTTGCAGTTCTGAAACGAAATTAAATAGACTTACGCTTTTTAATGTTCATGTTAATTAGATAATTAAAAAATAAATATTTTTTGATTTTATTTTTCTCTCATCGGACTATACAATAATTATCGTTCGGTATCGTACCCGCAAAACCATCTATCGTTACCTCCATAAAATAAACACGTAATACAAACAACGTGTGTAACAAATAACTAAAAAACTAAATTCAACGTGTGTGGCAACATAGAACAATCATCACCCCTTAGTGTACCTCCATATATACATAATAGTGTTATTTTTCACATTTTACCACAAACCACAGCCGTAAGAATTTCCTATTCATTTGTCATGCTAATTAACGTAAAACTTGTATATAATGATGATTATGTATATTACAACCACTATAGTAGTTGGAGTTGTTTGAGTGGATCGGAGTTTAGGCCTGAATACACGCGTTCATTTTAGTTTACAATAAAATTGCCATAGCCTTCATACTAATGAACAGTGAATAGCGGTCAGTATGTTTGATCTATTTATTCATAATATGTATCTATATAGGTAAAATATAACAAAAGGAAAAACTATGCTAAACCAATCATTTAAATTTTTTATATGACATGAGTCTTGTTATTACATAATTTAAATACGATATGAATTGTGAATGGAGATATTACCTATATATGTGAATTCTTCAATAAAAACTAAGCGCAATGATTACACTTGTTCATAAAAGCTACAATGTTACAGAAATTAAAAAAATTGGTATGAATTACACTAGATGTTCACACTAACCTCCAGGCGTAATGCCTAGGAACCTTTTGTAGTTCGTATGACTGGAAACTTTGGCGAGATACGGTTTGGAGAGATCTTGAAAAGTGACACGCACTTCACGTATTTTTTTCCTAAATATTCGAAGTCTACGACGACGATTGTCCATATAGAATTCGGTCTCGATGCACAGAGCGGAGTCTGCAAGGTCAGGCAGTGCACGCCAGTCGGCCTCGGCCTCGGAGTCGCGCGACCAGCTGGTCAGCTCCTCTAACTCGTCGAGTTCATCTACGGCCACATCGAAACTTGGGGTCGAATCGTCATCCGGTGGCACAAAATAGGGATCCTCCATATACTCCAAGCTCGCCGGCTCGGCACTTCCCCCCCTGGTGCTCGCCATACCTCAATCTATCTTCCTCTTCTACTACGAATATCCATCATTCTTTCAATAGCAAAAACAAAATGAATCAACGTGTTTACCCACAAAGTTTTTTTGATACACATTGGCAATAATATTGAGATATTCATTAGGAAGCTGTTAATAAAATGTAACGTAACATTGAGTGTGAATATTCACAGGGGACATGGTTAAAAAATTACAGAAAACAATACTTGATAAAAAGAAAAACGTTTGGCAGCACTGACAACAGGAAAAGTCCGTTTTCGTACTCTTCCGCCACGTCGGACCTAGCTAACACGACCGCGCGGGCCCGTCTCGCGCCGTTGCCTGAGTGCTTGTATTTGCCACTTTCACCGACAACTGCACGAGTTACGATCTGGCGATATTATATTAAATTATGATCGTGACCTCTTAATACATTTTTCGGTAATGCTAATAATCTAAATCCAACTTATTAAATGATAATCTAAATGCAATGTAGTAAACGTGTCCGTATGCGGGAGAGATAATACTATATACAGGTATCTGAACGCGCGACGTCAACCAACAAAAAAAAACAAAAAGCGAGCTCACCTTGTTTTGCCAAAGTTTATTGACAGTGCCGTAGGCAAGTGAGCGGTGGTAGCGCGAGAGCTGGTCCAACGTACCACAGACTTACGTCATCTCTTTCTTGTCGACCAAATAAACAAAAAACATTTATTATCAAAGCCACTATGACTCACTATTCAGTAGTTCTACTTGCGTAACCCAAAATTTAGACATTCTATAAAAGCGGTTGCTTAAATTATTTCATAATAAGTCTGATGATTTATGTACATATTCTAAGACATATAAGGTAATAAAATATTTGTACATAAAGAAAAATAAAAGAGAAGTGTCAATTGCGAGCTAGAATTCTTCTTTTGGTTCTCAAACCTTTATACAAAGTAATAACTTAAAATGGTTTTTTATGTAAATGAAATTTGAAGTAAAAGTAAAAAAAATAGTTTTCATTAAATAGTTATTGTGTTAGTGCGTGTAATAAAAAATAAATATATATTTTACGAATCATCATCAATATCAATGTAAGAAATTCAGCCCAATAGTACAAATGAAAAAGTTTCAGATTTAATCAATATATTTATTATTTTAAAAAGGTTATATTAACAAGGGTGATTTTAAAATATGTTAGAAAGAAAAAGTAGAACGAAATAAAAATGAAAGAAGATGCTCTTATTACATTTATTATACTATATTTCTTGTATTATTATATACAAGAAAAATAGTATAACAGTCACTTTAGTGGATCTGAATCCTAATTAGAATTTTATGTGGTAATTTCAGAGATTGAAAAGGTTCCAAAATACCAGTAACAAATGGGTATTCAGCTGTTCTGTTATTAGAATATTAGAACCAAAATCTAATTGAGTATACCGGTGCTGGCACTTTTATTTTACCACTAAACGAGCGAAACAAGTACTTGCTTGCTTGTTTTCATTAAGTGACAGTCATAAAATGATGTTGGTAAAAGACATCCTGCAGTAATAAATTTTGTCTTATGTTCAAAGTTATAATATAAAAACAAAGCTAATCTACTACATCACAAGGGCTTCCTCTTTCAACATGGAACCTGAAAATTCCGGTATTTTAAACCAGTATCTTAGTACGGATACCTTTACCGAAACCAAAAACCGCAAACGTAATGAAAAGTGGAAACTATACTATAGAACCTAAATGAAACCAGCCAGTCGTAAACAACCTATGGGGAAGAAAGCTAAGCAAAGTGTAGCACCCCCATAGATGAAAGACAACCTAGTAAGACATGTAGGAAGTTGATGGATGCAGGTGGCTCAAAACCGTGGGATGGAGGAAGCCACCAGTGAAGGGGACCACCACCGGGAGGGCGACCATCTGTCCCAAGGAGGTGTCGGATTTATCGTCCACAAGTCTCGTTAACAACGTTGTAAAGATTGAGTGTGTCGACGAGGGTTGCGTACCTTATACTCAGAATCACCAAACGGTATTCGCTGAAGGTCATACAGGTTTACGCACCAACCTCGGCACATCCCGATGAGGAGGTGGAGGAAATGTATGAGGATATATCTAGAGCCATGCATTCCTCCAAAACCCACTATACGGTGTTAATGGGAGACTTCAACGCAAAACTAGGCACAAGAGAGAACGGTGAGCTGAAGGTAGGGAAATTTGGAATAGGGCAACGGAACCCAAGGGGCCAGCAGCTGGCCGACTTCATGGAGAAAGAGGGACTCTTTATGATGAACTCTTTCTTCCAGAAGCGGCCCCACAGGAAGTGGACCTGGTCGAGCCCCGACGGTTCGACAAAAAATGAGATTGACTTCATTATGACGACCAGACGACAACTGTTCAGTGATGTCTCAGTGATCGCGAGGGTGAAAACCGGCAGCGATCACCGAATGGTGAGAGGCACACTGAACCTAAACGTTAAGTTGGAGAGGTCACGTCTAATGAAGTCAACGCTCCGTCCCCCTCGTGCTCTAATCCAAAGTCCCGAAACCTTTCAGCTCGAACTACAAAACCGTTTTCAGTGCCTAGAAGATTGCAATGCAGTGGACGATATGAATGACAAGCTCGTGAAAACTGTCCATGCGGTCGGAGCTAAGTTTTGCAAGACCCGCCGCAGAAGAACACAAAAGCTCTCCGATCACACTCTTAATCTCATGGCTGTTAGACGGGAAATGAAGCTGCAGTCTTCAGTAGATTTGACAGCATACAGGCAACTGAACAGACAGATCTCCAAATGCATGCGGCGGGAATTACGCAACTTTAATACTGCCCGTATTGAAGAAGCGATTGAACGGAACCAGGGCTCCAAACTCTTTGCTAGAGATCTGTCTGCCAGAAAGAGCCAACTGCCGAAGCTGAAGACCGAGTGTGGCAGCGTCATTTCCGGGACACCTGACATTTTGAGTGAGATTGTGAGGTTTTAGGGCAGCTGTACACACCATCGTTGGAGCCACACGCAAGTGTGAGTAACGATTCAAGAGCAAGTCTTATCCGACACTATTCCGATGATATTCCGGACGTCAGTCTGAGCGAGATTAGAATGGCTCTCCAGCACCTTGAAAACGGCAAGGCTCCAGGCGAGGATGGAATTACAGCGAAGCTTCTGAAAGCGGGTGGAAAACCGGCACTTGAAGTCCTTCAGAAGCTCTTTAATTCCGTCCTCCATAGTGGCACTACACCGGAGGCGTGGAGCAGAAGTGCGGTGGTCTTGTTCTTCAAGAAAGGCGACAACGCTCTCTTGAAGAACTACAGACCGAGTTCCTTCTGAGCCGCGTCTATGTGCTGTTTTCGAGAGTCATTACGAATCGTCTCGCATGCAGACTCGACGACTTCCAGCCTCCCGAACAAGCCGGTTTCCGAAAAGGCTTTAGTACCATAGACCACATACATACCCTTCGGCAAATTGTACAGAAGACCGAAGAGTACAATCTGCCACTATGTCTTGCGTATGTGGACTATGAGAAAGCCTTTGATTCCGTCGAAATTTGGGCGGTGCTGCAGTCCCTTCAGCGGTGACAAGTTGATGTCGGTATATCGAAGTGCTGAAGTGTTTGTACAGTAGGGTTACGATGGCTATCCGAGTACAGAACCAGAGTACGAAACCTATCCAACTGCAGAGAGGGGTAAGACAGGGTGATGTTATATCCCCGAAACTCTTCAGTGCTGCATTGGAAGACGTTTTCAAGCTACTGAACTGGAAAGGATACGGTATTAACATCAACGGCGAGTACATCGCTCACCCTCAATTTGCCGACGATATAGTCCTTATGGCAGAATCGCTAGAGGACCTAAGCACTATGCTCAATGACCTCAATAGTGCCTCCCAACGGATAGGTCTTAAGAAGAACATGGACAAAACAAAAATCATGTTTAATGTCCATGTCACACCAATGCCGGTAGTTGTTGGGAGCATTAAGCTCGAAGTTGTTGACGAGTATGTTTACCTGGGACAAATAGTCTGACTAGGCCAACTTCGACCTTGAGGTCAATCGACGGATTCAACTCGGCTTGGCAGCGTTCGGGAAATTGCGGCACATCTTCTCGTCAGGTATACCTCAAAACTTGAAAACGAGACTACAACCAGTGCGTGTTGCCAGTGATGACCTATGGAACTGAGACGTGGTCCTTCACTGCTGGCCGGATGAGGAAGCTCAAGGTCACTCAGCGGGCTATGGAGAGGGCTATATGCTCGGAGTTTCTCTGCGTGATAAACTTAGAAATGAGGATATCTGCAGTAGAGCTAGAGTGACCGACATAGCCCAACGGATTAGTAAGCTGAAGTGGCAATGGACCGGCCATATAGCTCGAAGAACCGACAACCGATGGGGAAAAAAGGTACTCGAGTGGCGGCCTCGTACCGGCGGACGAAATGTAGGTCCCCCTTCTAGATGGAGTGACGACCTGGTAAGACATGCAGGAAGTCGATGGATGTAGGTGGCGGCTCAGGACCGTGCTTTGTGACATTCCTTGGGGGAGGCCTATGTTCAGCAGTGGACTTGTGAAGGGCTGTAATGATGATGACGATGATGACACAATGGTAAGCATTTCCCAGTATTACGCTATGTGACAGGGTAAGGAAAAAATGGGGAGAGAGTGGAGGCCAACCCACTATGATGGGAAAAAGCTTTGGGATAACCCATTGGCCACTCCAGCCACATCTCAACCTACTTGTACTTTCATATTATAGACGAAGTAAATAGAAGTTATACTTATTTTATTTATTATTTATTTTTTACTACGTATGATGTTTAATGGATAAAAAATATTATTCATCATGTTGCCAGACCATTAGAAATTTTGTTACAGTTCCAACAATATATTGGATATTAAAAAGATAAATATCAATTACTTAAGATAATTACAATATTATCAATTTGCCTTACAACATATTTAATGAATCTTTTTTGACAGATTTTTTTGAAAGAATGATACAATCTCAATCATATTAAAGATTATTGATATTTGGCTAGCCTTTAAATTCTAATCAATATTAAACATTGGTTGTATCAATTAGACAAAATGCTGTGGTTTAGATCTTTCAGCAGCTAGTCATATTTCTCTGTGGTTGTATTTTTGTTTTGTTTCATTGATATTGATATATTTGTTAACAAAAAACTAATTATAATTTAAATATTATAAGTACTAAGTAACAAAACATTTGTAGATCACATATACATGGGTGAGTTTATGTTAAAACAACACAAATCTAATACCTTTAAAGGAACAATTCTTGTATATATATATAATCGGAATGTCGGAAACGGCTCCAACGATTTTCATGAAATTTAGTATGCAGGGGGTTTCGGGGGCGATAAATTGATCTAGCTAGAATTCATTTTTAGAAAATGTCATTTTATCTGTGTTTTCAGGCAATGAAAAACTGCTACAAATAATTAGAATATGAAGGTCAATTTCGCCAGCATCTACAAGTTTATAATAGCTCAGTTGGGAAATCGGGCAGTCCCGAAACCAGATGACCCCGGTTTGAGTCCAAATGTCTCCAGTCCGATTATTTTTTTCCCTCTTTTTTTAAGTTCCTTCTTTTGTGAGAAAAACTATTATTGGGAGCCCTTTGTCAACGCATCTAATTTGTATCTAAGTATATTTTTTTTAAAAACATCAAATAAATGACCGAGCTTTAAAAAAAAGAATATGGTAGGTAACATTGAAAAATATTATTCATATTTCATCAGTATGTAATTCGTATCTAAATATAGTTTACAAAAAACACGATTTACAAAAAAAAATACCAAGTTAAGCTTGGTCATCCAGGTACTGTGTTTTAAATCTATACATTTGTAAGTTTCACTAAAATAAAAAAATAATTACAAAAATGAGTATTTCCATAATTATGTGTTTCTGCAATGATATAACAATAAATAATATCTATCTATCATTAAAATTTGAACCTTCAAATTGATTATAAGTTGACCCATAACATATAATAGAATTTTTCTTCTCAAAGAGTACATTATTTCATATAACTACACTGCATGCCATGCAAGCACTCAGAAAGAATTTTTTTCTTTTTAATTTTATCAATATACATCATAACATTAGCCAATTTTTATCAAAACATTCATAAGTTATAAATACCACCCACATAAATCACAATCAGAAGTAGGGTGTATATTAGGTACTTTTGAATATTTGCTGTTATTTTGTTATGTCGTGTTATCCTTCCAGATCAGTACAAGACTGAGACAAGATAATAGAATCTAGTTGAAGCGTTTACATTATCATAAATAATAGCTTCATTTAGGAATCTTAGGCTCTCACACCTTCACACTTAAATTGTACATAGCAGAAAATATGTAAATAACATCTCCAAAAATTTAAGCAAGGTAGTGGAAACAATCACATTAAAAATCTAATAAAATACTAAATATATACTTTGCCATTTTATTTAAATGTAACTGATCGCTAAAATGGTTAAGCAATATACTTCATACCCTTAAAACTTATCAAAACAAATACAGTTTTTTTTTCTTCGAAAATGGTGACTAATTATGTTCATGATAATAACGAAAATGCCAGGAGCATTCAAGATTCTTATTGGATAAATTGATATATACATTAATGCAAGTAGTTTTAAACGCAATTGATATAATAATACATTTTTTGATAAAAATTAAGCTTACCAAAAATATAGAAAAATAAGATATTATTACTGACCTGTTTGTACACCGCTCATTCCGGTTAAAAAAGTTTAAATGTATCAGTCTTAAAAAGTTGAAAAATATTACAATGTGTATAAATTTTAGCAATCTTTACTATCTCAGGAGAACACAAGTTGACGAGCAGCGAGCACAGACCACAGACTACTATTGACGAAGATCGAGCAGTGCTGCCAGAACAAAAAACTCATTTAGCGCTAGGACGACACAAAAAGCGCTAGAATTCATGAAAACGGCACTTTAAAAAAGCGCTAGATTTCGCGCTAAATTAACTACATTTTTTTAATTATAATTATAATAAAAAACACAAACAAAGTTCAACCAAATCGTTCAATTTCGTTATCATCATAATAAAGAAAACAACCTTAAGTTTTTATCTGGCTATATTTTTCCGATGTCCCAATACCTACTTCGCAGGACATCGACTGGAAGCTTATAATTATAGCAATTGCTGTCAACAGCAGTTAGTCCTGTACGAACAATTACAATGACATTAATTGTTTTAAAGTGCAATGTATTTCGCAACTACATTCATAAAACTGAACAGACGTTCGATGTCAGCATTTGAATACGGTAACGGTATGCAATATACACACTTTCTTTGTATTGTAACTTCTAAGTAACTTTTAACTTAGCTGTGCTCTAAACAACTGACTAAAATTGAATAAAAGAAACCAAATGCGTTGCCAAAACCATGAACGAAAACTTTAATAAAGGGGATTTCTCCGCTTATAGTCTGTCGGTAATGTAGACTAATACTGCTGTTATGACATAAAGTATAAAAGAGTTAGATAACCAAAAAAGCGCTAGATTAAGTGCTAGGTGCTAGAATTTTGAAATGCGCGCTAAACACTCCAAAAAAGCGCTAGATCTAACGCCCAAAGCGCTAAAATGGCAGCACTGGGATCGAGGACTCTTTATCATAGATAAATAAATATGTAGCAAGCTACAGTTCTTTGTTAAATTCTTTGCTCTCAAAATGTCTCAAAATGTCTATTTCAATTCCACAGATTAATAAATAGTACCACTGTACCACATGAGTAAAGAAACCGTACAAAGGCAAAGCTTTTATGGAGCAGCCAAAATTACCTATTTTAGTAGGGTTGGTCCAGGAAGATAAAATTAAATAAACAAAACGTTTATTTATATTTAAGATAAAATATTTTTTATAAACTACTTATTCTGATTATTTATTTTATAATTTTTGTTCTTCAAAAATTTGTTGTGCCTTTTAATTAAATGGTAAATTATGAATCTAATGTAAAGTTTTTAGAACGAAGTTCCTTATCGCTCTGTACGAATTTGGCGGATGGGGCTAAGCGAGAAAAAGTGTAAGATTTTTTTCGTCACGACCCTTTCTATAGTGCGAGCGAGATGGAATAATATCAATCTCCCTCGTACTCTTTCTTATCTTGCCATGAAAGAAATGTTATTTTAAATGGCGCTTCATTTTAATACACGCTAGTCATTTATTTGTATTTGTTCATCAATAATATACGTTTATCAATAATAACATACTACGAAAGGAACTTTGTTCCAACTGAGTGTTCCACGACACGTCACGATGACGTCTATTGGAAAGCACTCACATGGCATAACTAATATACAATTTTGTACACGTTTAAATATCGCATTACCAATATTTACAATGTTTCTTTCGAAATCAAAATTTCGCAATTTTACGAAAACTTAATACAGGGTGTTTCGAAGTGATCCTCACAGAGTCTATACTGTTGCCTTTTCTACCGACTTCTAACAGGGAGGTATTTTTTTATGTGTGTTACCTCATAACTTTTTTTCTGGGAGAACCGATTACGATGATTCTTTTTTTATTTGAAAGCTGGTGCTTCACATGTGGTCTCATACCATACAATTTGATCAAGGTCTGACCAATCGTTTTTGATTTATTCTTAATAACTTATATTGAAGTCGGTTGTACAAAATTTTTAATTTTAAATTATTTATAATCAAACAGTTTTGAAAGGAGATCTCGTACGACAGCTTTTAACCACTCTAGCTGTTAGAAATAATAATAGTAAACAAAAAACATGAACCTACGTATTTAATTTATAAACGTAATTATTCAATTATAAACATTATAAAAATAACTATTCAATCACTTATAGGTTGGTAGGTTACTTATAGATGAGTTATCTATCTACCAAATTAAAATAATAAATTAAGTCAAGTTACTACTTACCTAGTGGAGTCTTAAGGATAATTAAAAAAAGATAAATATTTTTATTTGTTAATGCTACAGTAAACCATATTTACACTTTTTTATATTTCACTTACTGCTACCCAGCGCGCTACTGCCGCAGAAGAAATAAATACGGAAATATCGTATTAATATTATTTTATTGGGCATTATAATACATTCATTGAAGTTGTACGATATATTATAACGTTAAAATAAATTTATCTGTCCGACACGCGCGCCACCTACTGTAAGTTAATAGTACTATGCCTATAACCTTCACACAAATGCAAGCAGTAAGTTGACAAAGTTTTAAAGTAATCTGATGAATGGTATGGAAATGCATAAAATACGAAGAAACAAAAATAAATTTTTTATATTAGATTTGATACGAATAATTCTTTAAAAAATGAAATTTGACACTTATTATTTTTTACATCACCCTGAGCTTGAGCACTGGCTGAGCCGGTTTGAAGCAGTTTCTTTTTGTACTCAACATAGACATAGAATATACTGGCGTATAGTCGACCTGACAGCCCGAAAATGTGTAACCAATTTTGATTTGTCATTGTGTGCGTTATTTAGTGATGTATATTCTACTTACAAGGACTATCGAAAAATTATTGTTAATGTAGCGATATAAAGATTTTAAAAAAATGGTTTAGTGCACGAAACTGAATAACTTCAAATTTTACTGAATTTTTAACATGATTGTCCTAAAATAATTAAAAAAATATTCCTGCCTTTTGTTGGATTTTAATTCAAAATGTACATAGTCCCAATAATCTCTGAAGAGGTGAGTCTACCGATAAACTTAAATATTTACCCAAGAATCAGATCGGAAAGTTGTATTTTCGGGCTTTGACCTTTGGAGAAAACTTTACTGCCATGGACAGTTTCCCAGGAATTTATTTTTTAACATAACGTTAATCAACTATAAATTGGTAGATACTTAATCAAGTATGTACCTATTTATGCTTTATATATTTTATAAAATGTTTTGCTGTTGAATTAAAAAACGGGGACACGAAGTACATAATGACTCCTTTATTTTTCATAATAGAATTAAATACATTATAGAAGTTTATTTTAACATTCGACTTAAATATGAATTTAAACTTAATAATTTAATTAAGAAAACTTGTAGGAATCAGTTAAATAAGATTAATCTGTTTAATGGTCAATATGTTTATGAGGCTACTCTCTCCTTCATCTGTCTCTGAAAAATAATACACTTATTATCATTTTAGATGCATGAATTTAAAAACATAATGATCTTACACATACTAGCCAAATACGCAGGAGCTATTAAAGTGTACCAGGTTCCTGAGGCTTCAGATACACTGTCTATTCTCTAAATCTCAGTATGTTAAGAAAATGGTCACCCATCCATGGACTGACTGCGACAAGTTCTGCTAAATCTTGCAGATCTATTGATCCCCGTAGCTGTTAATTAACCACGAGTTCATCTTCTCTACGACTAACGCCGCAGGCGGTGAACCACGCTATCATGCCTTCGGCACACAGTCGTCGGGCATCAAGCATAAATCAGGTATCGGGCGTTGTGAGTATCAAATACTATGGAATGTATACTATCATGGCACACTAAACTGCGCGTCTCATGCGCGGACATCTATACCTTTTTGCTAAATATCTATACCTCACTACACTAAAAGTTTTATCAGTTTGACTTGGGAATATAATCCGAAGCTCCGCTCAACCCCTTGGAGAAAATAGCGTGATGCTATAAATATTGTACTAGTGTGACCGTGAGGTGCTGGTGGTTAAATAAGGTTTTATTTTTTTTGGTTGATAAATCTCAACATTTTTTATTTTTAATATACTACAGTTTTATAATGTATTAAAATCTATCTCTATTTTTAACTAAAGTTTTTGAAGTAAAATTTTTGAAGTCTTACTGTAACAATGTAATACTTACTGATACAAATAATGTAGGAATGGCTCCTTTTAATTAAATTGTTTTTATTCTGCTTTTTCTTTTATATTTCTCAAGAAAATTTTTGCTGCAAATTGTTGAGTTCTTCTTTGGATTCCAACCAACCCGCCCAATTAACCTTATCCATTTTTTATTCTATTCATCTGTTTGACAAACGGCAAAATAAAATTACATTTCAGAACGCAAACCGAGGATTTATTTTCTTGTTGTGTGGGCTAGTCCATCGATTTATTATAAACATTCAAGATAAATATCGACATTAATTTTTGTATAGTTGAGTCAATCCCTAGCGTACATGTAAAATATTTTGTTACATTATATAACATAAATTTTAATCAAAAATAAAGCGTCATAACATTGACGACGTCTTGAGAATTTACCAGTGAAATGTGCAATTATCAGGATTATTTCTATTATTTACATCACAGCCTCTCACAGAACAAGTAACCATTTTGGAAAAAAGTTATTAACTAAAAATAACCACTATTACACTCTAAAAAATTACAAAATAGCTAGGAGGTATTTCTTGCGTGCCGACTTGTGCCGAACTGTCATTCAAAATCGGTTACAGAGTCATGAGAATTGGTATCCTTTTCTATCCTGCATTTTTGCCATAAGGAATTTTCTTCTCCCTTGCACTTGCCTTGCACACTATGTCGGTCTATACGCCAGTATATTGTAAGTCTATGGTACTAAACGTAGTAATACTATTCTCTTTGCTCTGTACGTGACAAGCCGCCAGTGCTCACGCACACACGCGCCTCAAGCTTGTAGTAGTGTAATTATCATAGCGCGGTTGTATGAAGCTTTGCTTCTGTACGGTACGGTTTTTATACTCCTGAACCAACTTGGTTGATTGGTCAACTCAACTGAACCAACTTACTGAATCGTCGAGTTAAACTCGAAATAGCTCGAATTACGCTCAGTACGAGTTAACTCGAGTTCGGGCTGACGGTATTTGTATGAAACAAAAGAGCAAGCAAAAGAGCGAGAGCGGGATTCATTCGTCGTGCGCTTAGAGTAATTCTCAGAGTAATTACTAGCCATTTCATTTTTATTTAGTTATTTATTTTTATTATTTTATTATATGTTTAAAAATATAAAGAAAATAGGACTAGACTTATTATTATTCGAACGATCATGTAAATCGTTTTTTTTTAAATCAAGTGGTGATTATTCTATTACATTGCAAATATTAGTTTCGCATACTTTAAAACTAAAAAAGGGAGATATGAATACTAAACTCTTGACAAACACACAGTACGTAAGCGAGTTGAATCCCATTTGTAATCCCAATTTTATATGCTTACTAATGATCCGCCCCGGCCTCACACAACTGTTTTCTAAATCTCGACAAGAGCGCTACTTACCGGGTCTAACTGTGAGTGTGAGTGTTCATCAAAATCGGTCCAACCGTTCTCAAGTGATGATCTTTCATACAGGCGGCAATTAATTTTAATTTATATAGATTTACCACTTACTTAGCAGAAAACCATCGTTTATATTCAACAAAGTTTTTCTGCTTCAATGAAAATATGTATTTCGAAATCATGAAATTAAGGCAGGATCTTGATAATGCCGTCTGGCGGCAGCGTAAAATAATCCACTTGTAGTATCCTACCAAATATTATATATTATTACTTAGAAGACCGGGGAAGATCCACGTTCTCACAGAATGCCAGAGTTAAAATAGCAGCTTAAGGATGTGTTTCGTATGGTGAGTGTAGAGAACATTCCATCTTAGTCCTCACGAATGACAACGCATCTGCATTTTGATTTGTAGTTGAGGATATATGTAGATGTCTATGAGTCTTAGACAGAGTGGACTGTGTGCCCGTTTGTCACCCTTATCCTAAATATATAAAAACACAGCCCTACGTAAGTCCACTGTTGAACATAGGCCTCCCCCAAGGAATGCCACAAAGCACGGTCCTGAGCCACCTGCATCCATCGACTTCCTGCATGTCTTACCAGGTCGTCACTCCATCTAGTGGGGGACGCCTTATACTTCGTCCGCCGGTACGAGGCCGCCACTCGAGAACCTTTTTTTCCTATCGTTTGTTGGTTCTTCAGCTTAGTAATCCGTTGGGCTATGTCGGTCACTCTGGTTCTACTGCGGATATCCTCATTTCTAAGTTTATCACGCAGAGAAACTCCGAGCATAGCCTTGTCCATAGCTCGCTGAGCGTCCTCATCCGGTCAGCAGTGAAGGACCACGTCCCAGCTCCATAGGTCATCACTGGCAACACGCACTAGTTGTACAGTCTCGTTTTCAAGTTTTGAGGTATACCTGACGAGAAGATGTGCCGTAATTTCCGAACGCTGCCCAGCCGAGTTGAATCCGTCGATTGACCTCTCGGTCGAAGTTGGACATACCTAGTCGGACTATTTGTCCCAGGTGAGCATACTCGTCAACAACTTCGAGCTTAGTGCTCCCAACAACTACCGGCATAGGTGTAACATGGACATTAATTATGATTTTTGTTTTGTCCATGTTCATCTTAAGACCTATCCACTGGAGACACTATTGAGGTCATTGAGCATAGTGCTTAGGTCCTCCAGCGATTCTGCCATAAGGACTATATCGTCGGCAAATCGCAGGTGAGTGATGTACTCGCCATTGATGTTAATACCGTATCCTTTCCAGTCCAGTAGCTTGAAAACGTCCTCCAATGCAGCGGTGAAGAGTTTCGGGGATATAACGTCACCCTGTCTTACACCTCTCTGCAGTTGGATAGGTTTCGTACTCTGATTCAATTATACAACGATAGTACGAAATTCCGCATTATTCGACTACATTTTTGTTGTAAGATGTCAGATGAAGCTTCCATAAACTTTCATTGATATAAATAAGTATTACGAACCGGATTAATAAAAATCCCTACTTTTACTAAGTCATAGACTAAATGAATTTATCGACAACGTTTTTTGTTGCGCTAATGGCACATCAATAGAGGTGTCTATGGAATGGAAATACCCATAGATATAGAACACACTGGCGTATACATAGACTTACTGCCGCACTCAGAGCCTCATTAAATTCACCCTAACGAATGATTAACAAATTATCATTATCTTCGTTAATGAGTGATTCGTCCCAGAGACTAAACTTAATGAATCATTAGCTAATTAGTAACTTAAGGACACATGTGGCCGCGCTAAGCAATATCGATAGATGTCGATAAATCGTAAGGGTTGCTATGTAAATAAATTGGTTTACAGAAATAATAGTTTTTCGTTTTTATTCAGTACAAACATATTAATACATGTTAGTAAACACTTCAGTGTGATTTTTTCCAACACATAACATATAAAAAGTATTTTTAAACCGTACACAGCACCGTAATAACTGAAATTACAAATTTATTTTTTATTGTGGCAAGCGAAACCAGATGTCAGGAGTGAATGTCATTGTCAAACTAACTATAACTCAAAGAGTATAGTAACTGTCCTATACAGGAATGCTATAACTTCTCAGAGCTTTGTGTTAATTGTTTTGTATCGTAGACAGAGAAATATAGATAGACATGCTATGCAATAATAATAATAGCAAAAGTAAGACGACATAGGATAAATAACAAGTGACAAGTAAAATATGGTAAGTAGTTTCACTAGGTACTAAATTGCGCTTTTTATACCAGTCAAGATTAAGCAATAAAATTAATGTGCGTTTTCATTTTTGGAGGGACTGCCGAAAATAACACGCTCAAGAGTGCTTAATTTCACCAGCGATGAAAAGGCCCTATTAGTAACCGTAATAAAGAGTAAACCAATTGTAGAGTCGAAAGCAACTGACGGCAAGTCAGTCGAAAAAAGAAAGCTGCATGGGAATCCATAACTCAAGACTTTAATTGCCAAGCTTATGTTCATAAGGAGCATAAACTTACACTTTCTTTTATCATTTTATAAGCTATTGGGATCATTGGTTCCTATAAATTACTAAGATGTGTTGTTTGTTACTTGTTATGCTCTTGTACCTTGGTAAAAGAAAACAATATTTACTTCTAGCGTAATCTATTTAGATTACGCTAGAAGTAAATATTGTTTTCAATATATAAGATTATTCATCCAAATCCAAAGGATTTAGCCTATTCATATATTTAGCCCTGCTATAAGCACGCTCACTCACGGTCAGTTTGGCGTGATATAAGCACGCTCACTCACGGTCAGTTTGGCGTGATGAAAATGAACCGAAGCCAGCAGATTACGGTGCGTCCAGAAAAATCCGTGGGCATGAGCACATTCTGTAGATTTTATGATGACCAGATAATGCTTATCGGTTTTCAATAACGGAAATAGTTAGGATGGCCTAGCTTTCTATGTTTATCTAATTGACCACGCTACGTTTTACATTCTAAAATAAAGTTGAAGCACCCAAACGTCACGAATTAAAATAACGAAACAAAATAAAATCCGAAAATTTTGTTTTAATAAATGTGTAGTATTGGTGTAATAAATCATTGAGTACAACATTGTTTCATTTACTAAATCTAAAAATCTTACTTCCAGTAAAAAATCATTGAATTCTAAATACTGGGTACAGGTAACTTGGTAATTTATAAGAATCTGTGTTAATGGTGCTTGTAGGTTTTCTTGAAGTACGCAGATATTTTCGTCTTCTGGTTGTAGTTGGTTATGCTTTGTCCGTTCTGCCTTGTTTTTTATTGCCTGTAAAATATATCGCCGATTTCTAATGTTGTACCTAATTGGGAGTCTTGCTGGTTCTTAGTTGCCTGAAAACATAATAAAATGAGTAATAATACTGTTTTTACTATTACACAGTCTGGTAATAAGCCACAAACCACAATAAATCTGAAAGGGTATTTCAACTAGTTACTTCTTGAGCCCTTTTAAATGTGCCCAAACACGATGGTGTTTCGTAGTGGCATGACTGAGATCTTTTACCCCACCTTCTAAGTCCACCATCATGAAGGTAATATCATCACATTGACCTAGGTCTTTATGAACCCTTTCAAATGAGTTCAAACACGATTTTTCTATCTAGTGCCGCCACTGAGATCCTATACCGATCTTCGGATTGCACCATCAGAAAGGTAAAATCATCACAGTGACCTAGGTCTTAATGAGCCTATTCAAATGAGTCCAAACACGATCGTTCTATCTAGTGCCATCACTGAAATCCTATACCCATCTTCGGATTGCACCATCAGAAAGGTAAGATCATCACAGTGACCTAGGTCTTTATGAGCTCTTTCAAATAAGTTCAAACACGATCGTTTTATCTAGTGCCGCCACTGAGATCCTATACCCACCTTCGGATTGCACCATCAGAAAGGTGAGGTCATAACAGTCACCTAGGTCTTTATGAGCCCTTGCAAATGAGTTCAAACACGATCGTTCTATCTAGTGCCGTCACTGAGATCCTATACCCACCTTCGGATTGTACCGTCAGAAAGGTGATATCATCACAGTCATCTAGGTCTCCATTAACCTTTTAGAAAATGAGTCCAAACACGATGGTTCTACGTAGTAGCACCACTGAGATCCTTTACCCACCTTCTGAGTCCATCATAAGGAAGGTGACATCATCATAGTCACCTTGGTCTCCATCCTCCGTCAAACGAACTTCTCTAAATATATAAAATAATATAAAATGTAAACAGCATAGAAATAATGTAAGCTAGTAAGTTCTTACCAATAATTGAAACGAACTGAAGCCAGCGGATTACGGTGCACCCGGAAAAACCCGTGGATTGCCGTCAGTTAAAAAAAATTCAACTTAAGATTTTACACTCACGATCAGTTTTTGGATGTATGTCAGTTCAACTGAGCAGTTTAACTGACAGCACGCCCGAAAAAATCCGTGTGTTGCCGTCAGGTAAAAATTTCAACTAAAGATTTCACATTCACGGTCAGTTTTTGGATGCACGTCAGTTAAACTGATCAGTTTAACTGACCGTGTGTGGCCACCATAACCAATTTTGATTTGTCAATGTGTGCGTTAGCCAGTGATGTACATTTTATTTACAATGACTATCGAAAAATTATTGTTAAGGAAGCGGTAAAAATTAAAAAAAAATGGTTTAGTGCACGAAACTGAATAACTTCAAAAATTTACTGAATTTTTATCCTGATAACATGTTCCCCGGAATAAGCTGCACCTGCCTGCCTTTTGTTGGATTTTAATTCAAAATGTACAAAGTAACAATAATCTCTGAAGAGGTGAGTCTACCGATAAACTTAAACAATTTCCCCCAAGAATCACATCGGAAAGTTGTATTTTCGAACTATAACCTTTGTAGAAAACTTTACTGCCATGGATAGTTTCCCCGGAAATTCTTTTTTAACATAACGTTAATAAACTATAAATAAGTAGATATTTATTGAAGTATATACTTATTTATAATTTATATATTTTATAAAATGTTTTGCTGTTGAAATAAAAAAAACGGGGACAATGGACAATGATAGACAATGATAATGGCTGCTTTATTTTTCATTTAGCTATTACTTTTAATAATTACAAACATTTAATAATTAAATAAATTATAGAAATTAATTTTAACATTCAACTTGAATATGAATTTGAACTTAATAATTTAAGTAAGGAAACTTGTAGGAATCAGTTAAATAAGATTGTTCTGTTTAAAGGCATATATGTTTATGAGGCTACTCTCACTTCCATCTGTCCCTGAAAAATAATAAACTTATTATCATTTTAGCTGCATGAATTTAAAACATATTGATCTTACACCGACTATCCAAATACGCAAGAAATATTAAAGTTTACCAGGTGTCTGAGGATACAGATGCACTATCTATTCTCTCAATCTCGGTATGTTAAGAAAACGGTCACTCATCCGTGGACTGACTGCGACAAGTGCAGCTTAATATCGCAAATCTATTGATCCGCGCAGCTGTTAATTAACCACGAGTTCCTCTTCTTTACGACTTACGCTGGCGATGGCTAGGCGATGAACTATGCTATCAAGCCCTCGGCACACTATCGTTGGGCATCAAGCATAAATCGGGCATCGGGCGTTGTGAGTATCAAATACTATGGAATTTATACTATCCTGGCACACTGATCCACGCGTCTCAGCGCGGGCATCTAGCGGCGCTTCAGGAGCATTACTAAATATCTATACCTAACTACGTTAAAAGTTTCATCATTGTGAATTGGGAATATAATCCGAAGCTCCGCTCAACCCCTTTGGGAAAAAAGCGTGATGCTATAAATATTATACTAATGTGACCGTGAGGTGTTTAAGTAAGGTTATACATTATTATTATTTTTTGATAAATAGATACTCAGTTGGGTTAATAATTGCTTAAATAGGATAAACTCAAGATTTTTTATTTTTAATATACTACAGTTTTATAATATATAAAAATGTATCTCTATTTTTACGTATCTAAAGTTTTTGAAGTCTTACGGTAAAAATATTATACTTACTGGTACAAATTAGGAATGGCTCCTTTTAATAAAATTGTTTTTATTCTGTTTTTTCTTTTATATTTCTCAAGAAAATGTTTGCTGTAAATTGTAGAGTTTATATTTGGATTCCAACCAACCCGCCCAATTAACCTTATCCATTTTAGCGTTCCGTAGTTACACAACAAGGAACCCTTATAGTTTCGTTTTTAAACAGTTAAAGTTAAAAGTTAAAGTTATAGCCTATATACGTCCCACTGCTGGGCACGGGCCTCCTCTCATTTCTGAGAGGGTTTTTAGGGCAAGGAAGTGTCTGCCGCGCTGCCCCAATGCGTTTTGGCGAACTTCACATGTCTTCGAAATATATATTTTTTTCTTATTTCTCAGATATGCAGGTTTCCTCACGATGTTTTCCTTCACCGCCGAGCACGTGGTAAATCACTGGTGCCGGCGCTGGCTCTTAATGGCAAAAAGGATAGAACTAGGAGTGGGCTTTGCGACGACGAACCGTTTACAAAAACCGTTTTGTGTTCTGCGACGATTAAACCGTTTTACGTCCTGGGTTCAAACATGGTACATGGTACAACTTCGTTGCACAAACCAGTCTTCGAATTACTTGGTGCCATTTTTTATTTTACGCCAGTAAAAATACAGTCGAGAACGCAATAATTCAACTATTTCCGTGTTATATTGTAGTCTTTGGTTCCGCGTTCGTTTACAAACGCAGGCAGAGACATTATGTTTCAAATCGTTGATAGTTGTTGTGTAAGAAACTGCAACCATTTCACTCGACGAAAACGCAATTCTATTCCATGTTGGATAAGTTTCGTCCTTTAAGCCGCCTTCAACCGCTTTCGTCGTCGGGAAAACTGTTGCGTTTCGTCCGTCAAAAATTCGACCACCACTAGATAAAAATTGAAAATTTTACTTCCCGGCTATCTGCCCATGAGAAAGCTTTGTTTGTCAGAGTAGATGGCGAAAATTGTGCTGAGGCCGCTATACGCAAAACGAGAAAGGAAAATCAGTGGAAAAGATAAGAATTGGACAATTTTTTTCAAAGGTAATTACTATGGTGAACAAGAACATGGAGTAAGGAAATGCAAAAAGTGGATCAGTGAAAGAAGACTACCTAAACAAATAAGCGTGAATGTAAATCAAACTAATCAAACGGTTTTATTGATGGACAATCTAGTCGATACGACTAATTGGTATGCGGATAATGATGCTACCAGTCACATAATCAATAGAGGATTTTGTGAACATTTTGTATATTTTAATAGTTCACACACAGTCACAGGGACTAATGAACAAAGTATCGAGGCTGTTGGAATTGGTACTGTCCGTGCTGAAGCTTATGTTGAAGGTGGTGAAAATATTTTACTTAAGGATGTTTGGTACGTAACTTCGATTACATGAAATGTATTTTCTATGCTTGCTGCACAAGAGCGCTCACCAAATTATATTTTCGAATCAACTGTTGAGACCTGTTCATTGAGAGTAAATGAAAAAGTTGTGTTAACTGGAAATAGGCGAAGGCATGGAGGGTTATTTAAACTGAATTTGAAGAGTGTGCCACCCATGCTACATATTAATCAGATAACAACTTCCAATTTACTACAAGTATATCATGAGAGAATGGCGCATCAAAATAAACAACATGTAAGACAGTTGATAGATAAATAACTCGGCATTAAGGTGGCTCTGGACAAAGAACTTTGCGAAGGATGCATAAATGGTAAAGCCCACCGGAAAAGTTTTGGGACAAGACCAAAAGCATCAAAGGCAGGTGAAATTTTTCATACCCATGATTGCGGGCCTTTCCCGTATTTATTTAAGAAATACAGATATTTTGTTTTGTTTCAAAAGAAAAAGGCGACTATACCAGTTATCGCTTTATCTATTTTCTGAAAGAGAAGTCAGAAGTAGTCTCAATGCTTAATAATATGGTAGGTGAAATAATTGCGTCTGGGCATAAAATAAGAGAAATTATTTCTGATAATAGGGGAGAATTTCACAATCAGAAGGTCCGTGACATTTTACGCATTAATGGCATTACTCAAAGATTGACTATGCCATATACTCCCGAATAAAATGGGGCGTGCGAAAGGGATAATAGGACAAGTGTAGAGGCTGCACGTTCGATGATGTATGCTCATAAAAAAATACCAAAAAGACCATGGGCTGAAATCTTAAATACCACTGTTTCATTTTAAAATCGGAATGGGCCAACGAAGATTGTAGGAAAGTCTCCTCATGAATTGTGGCATGGCAAAAAACCGGCTATTAAACATCTGAGAATTATATAGATGTTAGTGCTATGTTCCTATTCCTAAACAAAATAGAAGAAAACTTTACAAGAAAGTTCAAAAAGCAATCCTATTAGGTTATGAAGGAGACAATGGTTGTCGAAATTTTAATAAAATAGATCAAAAACATATTCGCTCAAGGGACGATACTTTCCGAGAAGTACCTTTGATAGATAAATCACATAACCTTGTAACTGATGACATAGAAACTATATCAAAATGTAATTAGTTTGAATTACCGGATTTTTATGCCTTATCTACTGTCCCAAATGATAATTAAATACTCCAAGAAC
Organism: Parnassius orleans; assembly: GCA_029286625.1. NCBI lineage: Eukaryota > Metazoa > Arthropoda > Insecta > Lepidoptera > Papilionidae > Parnassius > Parnassius orleans. The sequence goes on from JAGSMP010000074.1 coordinate 1,570,436, forward strand.
TTATGTCAAATGATGAGATTGAGGAATCTCATGAAAGAATTACTGCATTAGAAGAAACAGGTGATATGAATGAACAGGAACCTTGCGTACAAGAAAGAAAATGAGGATAACAAATATCAAGTGTTAAAACATGAAATTCAAAATGAATCTCAAATGATACGTTTAAACCGAGCAAATCTTAAACGTCCTATTTGTTTTCAGGACTATGCCTATACGTCTTTGAATGATGAAATGATGGAACCAAAATCGTATAAAGCAACTTCATGCTCTTATAGAGACAAGTGGCATGGGCCTATGGATAGCGAAATTAATTCCCTTATGGAAAACGAAACCCGGGAATTGGTAACATTACCTGAAGTAAATGAATATATAGGTTGAAAACCAATTCTGAAGGTAAAATAGATCGCTACAAAGCCAGGTTAGTCGTCAAAGGTTACTCACAAAGAGCAGGCGTTGAATTCTACGAAACGTTTAGCCTCGTTGCTAAAGGAAGTACTATTAGAGCTGTACTAAGCGTCGCTGCAAAAATAAAACTTGGAGATTGCGCAATTTGATGTTTCAACCGCATTTCTTTACGGAATACTTAAGAAAGATATTTATATGAAACCTCCCGAAGGTTATACCAGTAAGTCCAATATGGTCTGTAAATTGAAAAAGAGTCTTTATGGCTTAAAGCATGCGCTACGCTGTTGGAATCATTGTATTACACAATATATATTACAAATTGGTTTTAAACAAAGTGAATCTGACCCTTGTTTTTTTATAAGAAAGCGTGGATGTATTAAAGTTGTCATAGCTCTCTATGTTAATAAAAGCAGCAACAAACTTAAATGAAATAGACAGTTTTATGGATGGGATGCGGAAAACGTTCGAAATCACGTTCATAACTGCATCGTATTTTCTCGGAATTTAGATCGGTAGAAAAATAGATGGATCTATAAAACTTGATCAAAAGGAATTTACGAAAAGAGTACACAGTGGCGAAGCTAGGGCTCCAAACTACGACAAGCCCAAGATATGGTTTTGTTGTTTTTAGCAGTTTTATAAAAATACACCAATCTTGATCTGTCTCCACTCTTCAGTTTCATAATTAGTGCTGTCGAGGACGTGTTTAACAAAGCACACAGAAGGCATACTACTGCTAGATAGATTGTATGACATATCAGCAATTGCATACCTTCGGTGGCTTTGAAAAGAGCCGTTTGGGTTTGCTTGAGCGAAAGAAAAAGATATTTAAATACAATACAATACATGAACAAAAGAAAAGCATGAACAAAGTACAAACAAACTATGTACAAAATTAAAGAAAAACAAATTATGTATATTCTAAATCGAATCGTCTCTCTTTCTTAAGGAAAGATTTGATTACGTCCGCGTAAAATGTTGGTGAACGTTTTAATTGTACCAATAACTGCTTTTCAATTTCGATAATTGATAAGTCTGAAAGACGCTCTTGAGCTTGTGTATTTCTCAAATAAGTATGGATGCGCTTTAGATATGAGAAAGCACGTTCCGCGGAGAAACTTGTGACTGGAATAGTTACGACAAGATAAGCTAACTTTAAAAGCTGGCGAATGGCCTCTTCAAGACTATTTTCGTTTATAAAGTCAATGAGTTCGAAAACATTGCGGTCTTTTAATTCAGGGGAGGAATACAATGAAATCAATTGGTTTTTCAATGTTTGTTTATCAAAATGGTTTGCGTAATTTTCAAATAATGAATCTAATGCCTCTAAAGCAAAATCTGAACGATATTTTTCGAATAGTTTGTTGTTGAACAATTTGAAAATTTCAAAATATCGGCCATTAATTTCTGAAGATATGTTATCAATTATTTCAACAAAAAGTCGTTTGTATTCTGTCTGAGCACAGCGCACATTGCGTCTCAAACGAGGAGCAGAGTTATTTTGCAATGTGTTTTCATAAATGTGATCAAAATCTGACTGAAATTCAGTACGTAACCATGTCTGAAAGTCCTTTATTTTATTACTGCGATAACCGACATCAACTTGTGATTTTTGTAAAATATTGTAAAAGCAGTTGGTTTTTTCAAATACCCGGTGGAAAATTGAAAGAAAAAAATTGAAATTAAATGAACGCAATGTGTTTTCAAAAGATCGTATCGCGGCGCCGTCCCAGTTCTGCGGATTGTCGCACATATACGAAAACAAATTAATCAGATTATCTTTTTGTTCGAATACTGTATTCACAATTCGTGACGTATACGTCCAACGAGTTGCGGGGGCATTAGGCAATTTTTTGCTGCAATGTGCCTCATAAAAAAACGACCGTTTTGTGCTGTTATTAAAAAAATTAAATAAAGCCTGAAGGGCTGAAAACAAAGTGCTGACTTCCCCAATCCTGTTACAAGATTTAGATAAAACTAATGCCAAAATGTGTGCATTACACCAAATATACAAGGACAAACATCTTTAACTTTATGTTGCACTCCATTTCTGACACCGGACACGACACTTGTACCGTCATAGCTTTGCGCAACTAGTTTTGTGGTGCAGTCATGTTTGTTTAGTAATTCCAATATGATATTACAAAGTGTGTCTGCTGTGCGACTTTCAAACACATCTACATACTCCAAAAAACGGACATATCGTTTCCATAATAATATCGGAGAATGAGACACAATTGCTCTCTGTGACTATCATCGGGAGTTTCGTCAATAATAATTGAAACTAATTTTGACAATTTTACTTCGTACTCAATGCGAGTTTTCATTACATCAGCGACAGAATGAATAATGTCATTTTGGATTGTACTAGATAAATAAATCGGCGGTTTGTCGTTTTGTTGATGCTGCATATGCTTTTCTATCGTGCTTTCACTCTCTCTCACTCTCACTCTCTCGTCTGTTTTCACGACATCGTACTTCGAAAGAAGCGATACAAGTCCTAAAAAATTGCCTCTATTTAATGAAGTTTTCGACTCATCGTGACCTTTGAAAGAAAGTTCTTGTTGTGCTAAATGGCAAACAATATCGACTAATCTTTGAAAAACACTACGGTTGTGATCAACACGCATGTTGTGTTTTGTAATTTCCTCGGAAAACTAGCGCGACAAAGATGTTTCAATCCGATTTTTTCCAAAATTACTAAACGAAATTACCGCATTCATGTGTTTTTGAGAATTCATATGCCTTTTAATGGCTCTAGATAAGTTATTTAAATCATCATATCCAGTAGTATCCCAAGCTGTTTTGTCGTTGGAAAATAATATGCAGCATCAGCAGTACAACTTATTGGTATGTGAGCAGCAACAACCCAATGAGTTTTGTAAACAGATCTATTAAATTGCCGTTTGTGGGTTTTATTTACCTCCATTTACACTAAAAACCTTTAAAAAAGCATAAATTTTCAACTCGCAATATTCATTCGCTCAAGTAAACACACAGAGTAAACATTGAAATGTGAAGTTAACTTGCAAACACCGAAAGCTCATTTTATCGCTCCATACTAATTGCTATTAAACAATCGTAGTTATATTTCATTATAGAACATTTTGCCACAGGTTAGAAAGGGAGCGATCGTCTTCTCGAAAGCCCGGTAAAAAGCCCACGCGTGCGAGAGAGACGACTAATCGCTCAACTCAACTCCTTTTTTATGACAGCATTGTCCATATTGCTTTGATTTTGGCAGTCCATTGCGTGTTCGCTTTGAGACAGAGAGAACACGAATCAGTGTATTTCGAATTGAAATCAATCTGCCAAGTGTTGACGTTACATAATAAGGCTACGAGGTCATGACCTGTGTAGAACAGTTTACGAGTTTAGTTTTTATTAGTTGATATTATTGATTGAGCAGTTTGATAGGGCAAGCCTGGCTTCTCGACTTCTATGGAGGCCTCGCTACCGAGAGTACATGAATGGTTTGGTATGCAGAACTGTAAACCAGCTGCTACACCGATAACTCCTTGGTATAAAGTGTATTATCTATGCCGATAACGAAGGATATTGACAATGACAAAACTTTCAACAATGAAATAAATCCAAAGATAAAACTAGAAAAATTAAAAAAAGTTCAAAAAGCAAACCACAGATGCATTGTTTTGTGTATTAATATAATACTCTAGAAACTGATAAACTTTTATTAAAAACTAACTTCTCAATTAAATGACATTGTGTAACAAAAAACTTTACCTCGGTGTCAACTAGCGACATCTGGTGAGCAGAAAATTGTTAGCCTTCATTGTGTTCTGTGTACTGGCGTATCACTGACCTCTATTGCAAGTACGACTCATTTTTCATGAAGTGTTTGATGCATCATGAAACTTTGTTGAAAAGTATCAATCAACTCAATAAGCAGGTATTTGACTGTTTACCTGGCCTACCTGGGTACACCTGGTACTGCGCATACAGGTAAGTCACAAAAAAATGGTTAAAATAAAATTTCTGAAATAAAACCAACATGTTTGGCTTTATATTGTTGAGTTTTGATAAACAATATAATTCAATAGGGTTGTCAAGTTTCTTGTCTATAATACTTATCGATGTTCTTTTCTACCCATATCTGTTAACAACCAAAGTCGTCGACAACAGATAATTATCAAATGTTTATTAATTAACAAGTTTCAACTGAACCTAGACTAAAGTTGTGGCAAAAAAGCACAAAATTGTGAATTGGCGTCCGAAACAAAATGATTATCTTTGTTCTAAACACTTCATAGACGACTGTTTTATTGGACATGAGAAACACACCACTTTGAAAAAGTGCAGTATACCCACAATATTTTCTGGTAGTACCAGTACCAGTAAGTATAGAAGTATTAGATGATTATTTCGAATGTATTTTATTTCCTCTCTCCTTATTTTCCCCCAGACTCAAGGGCCATAGACAAGTGTAGAAAAGTCGCCTGATGATGACTTTGTGTTTACAAGACGTAAACTTGTTAAGTCTGTTTAAATATGACCAATGTATTATATCAAGGGAATAAATTTATATTGGGACTGCAAAATTATTAATGTTTAGGTGAGAAATAGCTCCTCCCTGAACGGGTTCTCGCTTTATTGTGGCGTGGGAGGGGGTGGGTGGTTAGTAGCCGTGGCTTGGTAACCCATGTTAAACGTAGGGCGACTCACATGGCTGGCCCGAAGTGAAGGGTTGGCCCAAAGTAGCTACTCTGAGTGGGTTTGTCGAGCTCTTGGATGTGTATTAGTGGGCTGCAGCTAGAGGAGACTCCTCTCTCTATATCGCTACAGCCAATGTGGAGTCGCAAGGGAAAAGGATTGTTGGTATGGCGATAGGCCACTCGACTATCCTCCGCGGCTTTGGCGGGGATGTACCACTTGGTGCTTCCGAGTGCTCCTGTTTTCCTGGCTCCATGGCCTCCACATATCGGGCTCGGGGAGTCCGTTGTGCAGGTGGGGTAAGAGGCCGCGAAGGGCAGTGCGCCTTGTGTACCTGGTGCGCCTTATCTGAGAAGGAAAAGGGGAGGAGAAGTCCTCAACTAAGGAGGGGTCCTCGATGGTGAGGCCGCGGATGTGTTTGAAAGCGTTTCCGTGGCCCTGGCAATGTGTATGTAGCAAAGGTTGAACACCCTGGTGTTTTAGTAGGTGCGAGTCCGACATAATCTGCTTGCCCCCGCGAAGCGGGTATGCGTAGGCATTTCCTCATTTGATACCCGGAACAAAATCCGTTCTGTAATTACGAATAAAATCGTAGATAGATCAACGCAGCGTCGATCTTGGTTTTATATGAGGTATAAAGCTTGCGTGCAATAAATGTATCAATTAATACCTAAGCCTTACCTAGGTATTAATATTATACATAAGTAGAATGGACGTTACGGGTAGGCCTGGGTACAGAATTTTTATCGATATATTTTGTCACACTGTCTTATCTCTATTATTAGTTCCATGGACGTTCACTTCTGCTGTCGGCGCCAAAATGGCAAAAATCGAATCGCCTCATTATGTCACGGTGTAAAACCAGTCCATATATAGCCTCCTAAGGCCCAATGTTCTCATACAAGAACTTTATAAAGAACTGGTTACGGCCCAGCCTCAATTGGCGTAATGAAGTCCTGGTGAAACAATGTTCTCATACGAGGACATAACAATTGTTGTAAGATATTTCGAAAATTCACGCCAACATGCAAATTTGCTTTGTGTTATTAGATTGGATAATATTTAAGTGACATGTTTTTAGCTTCATTGTCCGTGATAATCAGAGACAATCTGCCATTTTGTAGTCGAAACCTAAAACATGGGGCGCACGCGCAGTGGTATATCGCAGTCATATCGCTATTTATTTGTTTAACCATGTGATTTATTAGTCTTAAAATGTGTAAAAGTTAAAGACAGAACACCAAAGAGTAGTTGTATTCTGTTAATTAAGTTAATATTTATTTCATAAATGATTTTTTTACCAGTCATTTAATATGTTCATTTGTGAGAAAATCTGGTCGATGTTCCATTAGTTGCCTGTTATAATTTGTTCTCATGAAAGAACAATTAGCGTTAATGACTACTTATCTTTTTTAACATTACGGAGTGAAGAAATTCTAGAATTGTTAAATGATTCGGATTTGGAAGATTTTTCACCTTTGGACGAAGACACATATAACAGGAATAGGTATTAAGAAAATAGGATGTCGAGCTCCAGCGAAACGGATTCAGACGAAGATGCACAAGTCAGATCAGTAAACCGTGGAAGCCGACCACCACGAGCTCTTCCTATTCTGTTCAGGAAGATCTTCCTATTCGGGAAAACCTTGTGGTGTTTGAAGCGTCAGTCAAAGAAACTAAACATTCCTATGAAAAAGATCCTTCAATTGCGGGCATTCAAAAATGATCTGGGTGAACTCCTAATTGAGACCTATTCAAAGCCGGAGGCTATATAAATTTATAATTTGAACTCTGACCAAAATGAGCCTGTGCAACGCAAGAGAGGAAAATCCACTGCTCCATTTCCGTCCAAAAAACGACGTACGCAAGGTGTCAATCACATGCCTGTTTTTTCTGACAATCTAGATGCCAACCATGCCTCTATAATTTTTTTGCATCTCTTATAGATCATTAATGTCAAATTTTAATGTTGAGAATGTCATTTTAACTAAGTTTTTTATCACTGATTATAAAGTTTTGATCTCTCATTTTTTAAGTCGCCATTATTTACCTTAGTTTGTATGAAGAAGTTATTTTTGTTGATTTACGCCCTTGAAGAAGTTTTAAGATTTATTTACATTTTTTTAGTTGTGAAAAATAATTTCAATAGTGTTAAGGTTGTTAAGTAAAAAATGTTAATTTGATGTCGAAACTGTAGCCAAAGTGATAAAAAACAATTTATGTTAAAAAGTAAAAACAGCTTTTTTATTGCTTAACAGCCCAATGACATCCACATACACAGAGAACTTAAAACATTTACCTAATTATTACGTAACGGCCCATTGTTCTTAGACATGAACAAAATATTTTGAATGTTTGTCAGCCTAAATTTATTCATTCTTATATAATTAAAGCTAGGAAAAAACGGCATCAAAAAAAATACTGTAACAAAGTTATTTTTAAATTTTCGGTCTGGGTGGCAACCACATTGGCACAATATGTTCACGTAGAAGGACATTGGGTGATAATCTAAACCGAGGCAAATTTCGCTTGGGCCTTAGGAGGATAGAGGTCAGTGTGGCGTATAGACGACCTGACAACCCGAAAACGCGTGACCAATTTTGATTTGTCATTGTGTGCGTTAGCTAGTGACGTACATTTTACTTACAAGGACTATCGAAAAATTTGTTAAGGATGCGGTAAAAAGAATAAAAAAAATTGTTTAGTGCACGAAATTGAATAACTTGAAAAATTAACTGAAATTTACCATAATAGTTCTTAAATAATTAAAAAATATTTATATAACATGTTCCTGGGAATAAGTTGAACTTACCTGCCTTTTGTTGGATTTTAATTCAAATGTATAAAGTCCCAGGTGACTTTACCGATAAACTTAAAAAACTCTTAGAAAGTTGTATTTTCGAGCTATGATCTTTGGAGAAAAATATTTACTGGCGTGGGCAGTTTCCCCGGAAATTCTTTTTTAACATATTGTTAATATAAATAGGTAGATACTTAACTAAGTAAATACCTATTTATATTTATATATTTTATAAAATGTTTTGATGGGGAAATAAAAAACGGGGACACGGAGTACTTTATATAAGTATTAATTTTGATAATTACAAACATTTAATAAATATTAATTAAATACATTATAGAAGTTTATTTTAACATTCGACGTAAATATGAATGTAAACTTAATAATTTAAGTAAGGATACTTGTAGGAATCGCAATAGCATAATATTGTGAAGTGTTTTGTAAATAAATACAAATCAGGATTTATGGTATAAGACCTTTGCCTGCCTTAATTTGCCATTAGTAACAACTATTAACCACAGAGCACTTTTTATATAGGGAACTTTCAACTAAAGTCGAAAACTTCCTTATATATTACTATACTCTTTGCTCTTCTCTTGCTACATATTTATTTGTCTATGATCTATGTGCTCTTCTCTTTGTCTCTTTGATTTGCTGATTTGCAATTTTGTAATCTGAGTTCTGAGATTATTTTATATACTTTTTGAATCTGAGGTTAGGAAGAGCAAGAGCAAGTTAGCAAGAAACTAAGCAAACCAAGGAACCAAGGTTTATCAAGCTATTTCTTGATTGATTAATTTCTACCTCTCGTTGCGTCTAATTGATTTTTTGATTTCGGTTATCGTTCTGTTTTTATTCTCTAATAGTTCTTATCAAATTAAATCAACAGAATACTCTACTCTTTGGGTTTTGGTACGTTTCGCTTTGGTGAGACGAAAAGAAAATTAAGCACTAGAGTACATTTAACAGAGGACTGAGTTGACTTGAGCATGTAATCAATTTAATGATCCTTTTATAGAATTAAAGCAGATTTTGCAGCAATTTCATTCATAATAATATGTAATAAAGGGAAGTGACTTTGTGGTGACACATAAATTATATGCTGATATTGTAATTAATTGTTGCAGCTTTTAATATCCACTTTTCAACATGTCTGCTACTGCTTTATTTGGTAATACATCTGCGTTGGGAGGTAGCTCTGGAGGTAACAAGCATTTAGTGGAATTTAGAGCTGGAAGGATGACTTTAAAAGGACGCATGGTTCACCCGGATAAAAGGAAGGGCCTTTTATATGTTTACCAAGGAGAAGATTCTTTAATGCACTTTTGTTGGAAAGATCGCACTACAGGAGAGGTGGAAGATGATCTCTTGATTTTCCCTGATGACTGTGAATTTGTCCGTGTTAATGAATGTACCACAGGTCGTGTGTATGTTCTCAAGTTTAAGTCTTTCTCAAAGAAGTATTTCTTTTGGATGCAGGTATGAGTCTTTTGTTAATCTATAATAAGAAAAAATAAACCGTAACAAGCTGTTAACTAAAGGGTTGGAGATACCCTGTTAAGGAAAGTTGATATTGAGAAAAGGTCCTAAAATATTTTTATTAACTGTTAGAAATTATTTGTATTTAATTGCAAACTATGTTTTTTGAGATTTAAATCCTACTTGTGATGTTTTAATATGCATTTTTACTATCTATAGTTGTTTTATGTAATAATGTTTATTTATTTCCACTTTTAATATTAATGTCAAGATTATTTTTTCTTTTAACAAATATGTTAACATTAAAACAAAAAAATTATGTGACAGTTATTTGTCTGATATATACACCAAGTGTTCAATATTGATTATAGCTTGAAAACTAGCTAAATATTGATTATCCATGTGTAGACTGTCATTTAGAAAATCAATGTCTAAAAAGCTTTTTTTATTAGTTTTTCAGTCCAATATATAAAAGTATTTTAGGTTTTTCAGTCCAACATATAAAAGTATTTTAGTTTAATATTTAATCCACTCTATTAAGTGTAAATAAATAGGAGCATTTATTATTATACTAGCTGATACCTGCGACTTTGTCTACGTTGCTTGAACAACGTTTTCGTATGTGCAAAGGAAAAAACATCAAAAAGATTGTAAGCAAAAATATACTATGCTAACAAAATTTCTTTGTAAACAATGTTATTTGTCGCTCCATTTGTAGCTAAAATATATAAATTATCTGGGTTAGTAAAGCGAGAGCAAGCGACATACATTTGACCGTGTGAAAACAGCTAAACACACATCACTGAACACATCGAAAAAATCGTTGTTTCTTAAAGCTTTTATACCTAACTTTATATTAAATGCGAAATCGCAATTTTTTTAGATAAGGCCAAGTGTCTAAGAAATAAAACTTAGAAAACCTAATTAATTGAAATCCAGTAGTTTTTCCGTGATGTGCTCACAACTGCAAACCTTTATCATTTTATTTATATGGATTTAATACCTATATTGATAATATTGTAATATCATATTATTTGATCAATATCTTGATGATTTCCAATATATAATTGACAACATAATATCGTCTTATATATGTCGCAGTCAACTAACTTAATTAGCCTTTCAGTTAACAGTCTACCTTTTTACTAAACGGCGCCATTCAACTGTAGTGGTGGTGTAAGAATATCCACTACCCCCATATCACCCGGTGGGTGTCGTAAGAAGTGACAGAGGGAAACAAATCAGGAGATGGGCAGCAGCATCTTCCTAATAACAACTAAAAATTAAAAACTGCGGTTGCTAACCCACTTACTAAGCATGGCAACTAAAGCAAATATGAGACAATCTAGGGGGGGAGGCATGTGTTCAGCAGGGACTTTAATAATCTGTAACGGTAACAGTGGCTACAAGTAGGTGCAGCCAATTGTGCTTGGTTAGGCTTAGATGTAATCAATATATTCATAGTTAAATATAGGTGTAGCTGGTTGCTTCTGACTTCTGATTTCTTATATTTATGTGAAATACGCGAATACTACACATGGAATAAAACTAATTTTACGGATTTTATTGACGTTTCCCGACGTTTCGGGCACTTTCCAGCACCCATGGTCATGGGGGGACTGAGGTGTTTGACGTCCCGATGTCATAGCTAATGAAGGCTACCTTCAACTTTTAATTATTAATTTTGGTCCGATCTATGCAGAACAAGCTTACAGTATCTTGAAGTCTTGCAGTAGTATGCTTGGGTTTTGATTTTTATGGATCTTTAACTAAACCCATGTGAAAAAAGCTTCGGGAAGTCTGCAGTATCTCAACATTTTCAGGATCATCCCAATCATTATATCAGATTTGATAAATCCCTGATAAGACATCTTAAAACTTGATAGACCTCAAATATCAGTGCTTGGAATTGCAATTCCCTAGGTGAAAATTGCTGAGGCTTATTCATTCTATAATTAATCATTATCTCTAGAAACAATTTTTTTTTAAATTACATTAATTGCTTCCTTTAGTCTTGCTAAAACTCAAAAACGGCTCGACCGATTAGGATGTAGTTTTTTGTGCATGTTTGAGTAGGTCCCTGGATGATCTAAACAATTCAAAATTAGACTCGATAGGGGGCGCTGTTGTCGAGATCCAGAAATCACCCTTGCAAAGCCAGGGTAATGATTTGTTATTAGCTCTGAATACTTCCTAAACTAAAATTATGTACACTATTGTTCTTTCTTCTTCATCAGTCTGTGGTAGTCCACTGCTGAACATAGACCTCTCCTTTTGAAGGTAGAATACAATTTTATTATTATTTCTTCTGAAATGTAAGATAAACAAAGTAAATAAGAATGAAAATTCCAGGAACCAAAAACTGATAAAGATGATGATTACTGTCGTCGTATAAATGAAGCTTTGAATAACCCCCCAACATCTGGTGGACGCGGGGGAGGTGGGGGTGGAGCACAAGATGGAGAACTGCAAAATCTTCTCAATAATATGTCACAACAACAACTTATGCAACTATTTGGAGGTGTAGGTCAAATTGGCGGCTTATCATCACTACTTGGGACTATGGGGTAATGATACTCATAATAATGTATACAAAGCTTGTTATTGTATATGAATGTATATACAGTGGAACCTCGATAACTCAAATTTCAGAAATGTTAAAAAATTCGTGTTAATGAGTTTTCGACGTAACAAGATTTTCGGTATTTTCAGTTTAATCTTATTGCTAACAATGTATATGTAATGTATAACTATAAAAAGTTCATTCATGAAATTTGGGGTTCTAGGTATTCAAGAATTATAGACGTAAAAATTACAAGTATAATAAAGTTACAAGTATTAAGTAGATCTAATAGTTTTTGAGTTATGAGAGAGGAGCCTACAGTAGCTTGAAATGGTTTTGTGTGTGTGCTCTCAAAACTCACTTTAAAAGCTAGAAGTCAGTCAGAGTGTAGTGGGAAGAACTATACTTGAAGATGTACAAGTAAAGTTTAAAAGGTTAAATAGAGATGCACTAAACATGTATGTGAGGATTCATGATTATTGAATCCTCACATACATGTTGTGTATGTGTATGTGAGGATTCAATCATCATTATCATCATTATTACAGCCCTTCAAAAGTCCACTGCTGAACATATGTCTCCCCCAAGGAATACCACAAACTACGGTCAAACATCCCCCCAGCAGCACACCCAAGGAACAAAAAAATAACAGGACCATTCATAATATGAGCTCATGAAATAAGAAAACTAGCATGAAAAATATATACAACAAGAACGAAAGCCAGACTACAACAGTAAGAGATGACATTGAATAGAAAAAATTATTCAAAAGTGAAAAAAAAACGATTTGTGCAAGCTGTAAAAGGGAGAATTTCCCATTTTTCCTATGAGAGTTAGGCTCGCTAAAATTTGTGTAGTGCATTGATGGTTCTTTTTCTTGGTATTACTATTGACGCGAAGCTTCAATGGGGCCCCCATATATCTAAATTAGCAGTCAGACTTAGATTATACTAGCGTGACTTAGATTATACTGGCGTAATTCCATTGTACTTTTGACATTATTATTTATTGTCCATGCTTATTGAAATATTTCATTGTATGACATTATGATTTATTATCCGTGTTTGTTGATTTGATTTAATGAATAATGAGATAATGTTTTAAATTCCATTTTTTTTAATAATATTGCAAGTCTTAATCTAGGCAGGTTGTGGTGATACTAATTACTTGTATTATGTTAAATCTCTAAAACCTACAACTAGCACAATAAATGATTTAATCTATTATATTCTGCAGCATATGCCATAAGAAAGATTAGAAGTCTCACCAATGTTGAGACAGCTAGATTAGTTTATTTTAGTTACTTTCATAGCGTGATGTCTTATGGAATTTTGCTATGGGGTAATGCGACTGACATCGAAGCCATATTTGTTTTGCAAAAGAGAGCCATACGGGCGATTTATAACTTAAATTGTAATGAGTCCCTTAGAGAAATAAACATATAAACTTTGTCATCGCAATATATTAGGTCCTTACATATGAAATTGGCGTTTTGTACGGGAGGAATATAAAGTCAATTTTTTTTTTGTAAAATATATTTAATTAATCAAAGTATGCATCATTGTAATCTATGCACTTTTGCCATCTCATAGGTAGTTTATTGATCCCTTTACTAAAAAAACCATGGGGGCGAGTATCAATAAACTCTTTGAAGGCGGTTTGGACTGCCGCATCGGAGTTAAATTTTTTTCCTTGTAAGAAGTTGTCGAAATTCCGGAAAAAATGGTAATCTGTTGGAGCAAGGTCCGGGGAGTACGGTGGATGTCGCAGACATTCCAATTGTAGCTCATCTAACTTAGTGGTTGTTTGTTGTGCAGTGTGTGGTCTTGCGTTGTCGTGAAGCAGCAGTGGCCTAGAGCGATTGACCAATTTCGGTTGTTTAGCAGCTAGTTCTTCCTTCATGGTTTGCAGTTGCTGACAATAGATATCTGCCGTAATCGTTTGGCCAGATTTTAGAAAGCTGTAGTGAACGACACCGGCGCTAGTCCACCAAACACTCACAAGTAACTTTTTTGAGTCAATTTTCGTTTAGGGCAGTATTTGGCTGGGTCTCCAGGGTTCAGCCATTGCGACGAGCGCTTCCGATTATCGTACAGTATCCCCACTCTTCATCACAAGTAATGATTCGATTTAAAATCCCTTTTTCCTCCCTTTTTTACTTTCCCGATTTGCTTCAAGTGAATTTATTGTTTTATCACTTACCCCGAAGCCTGCAGCTATCTCTGAAGTGCTTTGTGATGGATCCGCTTCCACAATAGCCTTTAATTCTTCATTTTCCACTTTGGTCTCCGGCCGTCCACGGGATTGGTTCTGAAGGTCGAAATTTCCAGAACGAAAACGTTGAAACCAAAAACGTACCGTGCTTTCTTTTGCGACACCACCGCCGTACACATCATTAATCCTTCGAGCTGTTTCTGCAGCACTGGTGCCACGGTAGAACTCGTACTCGTAAATACGAGTATACCGATATTTCATGTTTTCCATTGTGCGATAATAAGCTACGCCAAAGAATAAAATAATGAGGAAAAACAAATGAATGACTGTTTTCAAAACTCAAATGTACCAGCTAAATGAATTTATAAATTTGAATTTGGAATTCTTAACCAAAGAGGAGATATTTCAGATCAAAGTGGTCAGTACGACAAAACGCTAATTTCATTTGTAAGGACCTAATATTTATGAAAATGTAATGCATGTACATAAAAACATAAATAGCTTTGATAAGAATAAAGATGTTCATACTTGTAATACTTGTAATACCAGTCCACAGAATTAGTAATTCATTTATGGGGCAATGTATACGCTTTTACAACAAAATCCCAGAAAATGTACAAAATTAGTCAATAAACAAGTTTAAATGTTTTATTAAAGAAAAATTGTACAAAAAGTGTTATTATAATATCAAAGAATACATAAGTGAAAAAAAAATCCTGGGAATGAGGTGTTCGCCACCATGCTGGTTCTATTAAAACTCATTTAAAATTTGTACAGACAAAATGATTGTAAAGTGAAATATGTTTAAAAAAAAGTCCCGCTGGGAGGTTTCTTGCTGGTTCTTCCCAGAACAGAAGTATTTTCCGAACCAGTGGTAAATAAAAAAATGACTTTCAATAAGTATTATGTAGTAATCTATATTGAATAAAAATTATTCTATTCTATTTATAAAGAATAAAACTATTTTATAATAAGCAAAAATACATTTGTTTTATAATAAATTTAATTTTTTGTAGGAATTGGAGCTTATAAAATAATTTGAAAACATCACAAAACTTTTGCGCTAGCTAACTAGTACTCCTAGTTTTGATCTTGCAGTAATTGCATTCTTATTGTTACTAGCAACAACAGCAGTAGCGGCACAGGTTCAGGTAGCGGGAGTGGTAGCGCACGTGCTTCAGGTGGTAGCGGTGGCAGCTCTCGTGGAGGAAGCGCGCCACGAACAAGCGAGTCGACACCTGCACCTGCCGCTGCTGCCGCCCCCGCCACCCCTGCCACCCCTGCCACCCCTGCTACCCCAGCTACCCCTGCAGCCCCCGCACGTACCACGACTCGACGTGAAGTGCCTCCTGCTGCAACGCCACCCAACACCGCTAGTGCCACACAACCGCGCAGTAAGTTTAATTAACTTCTATCTTTTCCTCTTCCTTTCTCTTCATACTGTAATCAGTCCACTTCTGCATATGAGTCTTCTATAAGGAAGCAGGAAGGCTTTGTTATAATCGCGACGAAAATTTTCTCAAGAGATTTATCAAATTATAAACATCTCAATACTTTATCTGTAATATCTATACTTTACTACTTTATCACTTGTTTTAGACCAACCAATTCGTTGTTTAAAAAACAATCGCACTTTTTAGAAAATGTAGTGAATAACAAAATTATTGTTGCAGAGACGAAACGCCACATTTGGTTACGGCTATTACTTTGTTGTTATTAAATATATTTCTCTAGTCTGGTAAAGTCAACCTGTACGTCCTAACGTCGACTATTAATGTGTTAAGTCTGAGTTAAATATATTTCTCTAGTCTGGTAAAGTCAACCTGTACGTCCTAACGTCGATTATTAATGTGTTAAGTCTGAGATGTTTGTATTAGTTAATTTAAATATTTTAATTTTAGTTTTTAAATATTAAAATATATTTTTATATTAGCCCTCCTTCATATGCTCCCTATTGCATATTGTCGAATTATTTAATTATAAAGGATGTGCAAAAGTTCTCGGCGTTGTAGTTTGTTCTATCTAAAATGTTTCTTATTGTATTTGTTTTATAAGTATTTGTTTAAAAAATAGAAATCCATAAATTGCTTATTCGGTATGCTGTTTCAATTTAACCTCCGTAAGATGGTACTGAAAGCACACAGAAAAATATTCTGCATATTATGGATATCGAGAGTGGTTCGTAAAATTTAAAAGTGTTAATTTCAATTTGTCTGATGAACCACGTTCCTTAAGACACAAGAAGCCGTATATCGGCCATTTGTAAGCACTACTGTCTGAGATCTCTTCTGGACTCAATTGAACATCCAAGTTTCAAAACAGTTATAAGTTAATCATACATTTGTTCTACAACGGTTACATGCTATGGGAAAAAAATCTAGAGAGAAACGTGGATTCTCAGTGAACTCTCTGAAGGGAATGTAACAGTTACACACATGCGTTGCTCTTCTGGCAGGACAAATATGGAAAAGTTTCTATGCTAAATTGATCATTGCTACTGCAGCTTACTCATCTAATGGGCTATGTCTGTTACTCTGACTCTACTGCGAATATTATCGTTACAGATTCCATGAAACGACTGTAAGCACTCTCATATGAGCAGCTGTGAAAGTCCACATCTCAGATCCATTTGTTATTACTGGAAATTCACTGGTTGTACACTCTTTTTTTTAAATTTTGAGGAATAGTGACGTGAAAAATTCTTATAATTTCCCAAACTCTGCCCAGCGGAGCCTAAGTTACTACTGCACACTATCACAGCTTCAACAGCGGTAGCCCACTTAGGGTCCTTCGAGTTGAGGAAGTGAAGCAAACACTGTGGATGCGTCTAGATCTAAATTATGAGGGGATGGAAAGGGCTTGATATGCTCTCCCGGCGCCCGGTTCCTTGCGTGCGTATTAGGATATCTGTCATCCTTTTCCTCTTCCCCTCTGAAGACTCTTGCTTTATCACCTACTCACATAAGGTACCGCGTGGAGCGTCTCCACCTCTTAATCTAATTATTTCTTTTAATCAAGGTTGAGAGGTGGAGGTGACGGCGAACTCAGCCCAAGCTGAGCAACCCTCAAGGGTAACTTCACCATATCCTCATCGCAACCACAGTGGTGACACTCGGTGGTCGGCTCTCCTATAGAACTGAAACTATGAAAAATTTGATCAAAGTATTATTATGCGTAAGCATACTAATATATACCTTTAGGAGTAGTAATATAATACAGGTCTATGCCTAGGAAAGTGTTAAGCTATGAAATCTTACATAATTACTATTTAAATTGACGTTACAATTAGAAAATTTTTCGTTACATTTGTTTTTGTTACCTGTAACTGGTTTCTATAACTTTTTCTAAGAATTTTCGTTTTTTGCTTTCACCACAGTCAATTTTACAAGCCGTACCTATACTCATTCTGATTTAATTAGAATTTTATGAATATATTATTTATTAGAATAGAAGTTAATGATTAAATAAATGATATATTTGTAATAATATAGCAGAACTTAACCATTTCTCCTTTGAGGAATCTTTTAGTCATCACAGATTTTTGGATTTGACTAACTTAAGACCTTATAATACATTACAGCCTATAAGTCTACTGCTGAACATATGCTTCACCCATAAATTGACTCATAGTGGGGATTTTGCCGTAGTTGCCATGCGTAGCAGGCGGTTTGGGAACCGCAGTTTTTTTAATTATTTTGAGCTGTTATTAGGAAGATGCTACTGACCATCTCCTGTTTTATTTACCCTCTGTCGCCTCTTACGACTTCCACGGGACGATATTGGGTATTCTTACACCGCCACTATAAGGTTCCTAACTAAGTAAGATCTTGTATAGTAATAGTTATTTCAATAGCTATTTATAATTTACGACCTTCACTAAATGTAACACGAGAGATGTTTTATAGAATCCGGCTGCAAAATTTCTTATATTTACACGAAAATTAGACGTTAGGCACTGTAAAGCTCCAGAAACACCGATAATTAAAAATAAGTAAAATAAATTAACCGCGACAAAATTCGTTATTTAATATAAAATAATTGAATGGTTTTGTGTCAGGCGGGCAGATCTTCTTGTCGGACCTGCAGCGCTACTTCTCGGGGCTGGGCAACGCGCCGGAGGGTGCGGAGGGTGGGGAAGGGCCGCGTCGCGTGGAGCTGGGCGCGGCGCTGGCGGCGCCCGACGTGGTGGCGGCGGCCAGCGAGCCGCGCAACGCGCAGCGCCTCGCGCCCCACCTGCCCGACGCCGCGCCCGCCGCGCCCGCCGCGCCCACCGCGCCCGCCACCCAGCCCCACGACGATGTAAGGACCACACTGCTCTCACCGCAGTTCGCGCAGGTGAACCCCCTGATATCGAAGCGACGCGAAGCGCCTCGCCCACGTGTCTTGCACACGTGCAGCTGTTGCCGACAGATATACGATGCCCTATTACGCTTATTCAATTAAGATCACCGCCTAAACGATTCGGAAGTACGAATTAAGAGTGCGGGGGACATTTAATTACGCTTATGTCGTGTTACTAACATTGTCTTGTCGTTAGAGTTTGGCTATAAGATTTTGATGCAATAAAATAAAATTTAGATTTAAAATCTATCTATATTTACAAAAAATAGTACATTTTTTATAGAAGAGGAGGCAAAGGAGCATATGACTTACCTGATGGTAAGTGATCACCGTCGCCCATGAACATCTGCTTCACCAGTGCAATTGTAGGTGCATTGCCGACCTTTTAGAACTAGGCTCTTTTTCTTGAAGGTGCATAAGTCGTATCGGCCCGACAATAAATTCTACAGTATGATCGTGCGAAGCAGAAAATTCCGCGTAATTGCGATTTACAAAGACTGTTCTCATTTCTTAAATATTGCTGTCTACTTGATAGTGGATAAAACAGCCCTTGGACATCTGCAAACAATTTGTAACATAATATATGGCTACAGAATTAATGTATCTCTTGAAGACTAAGATGCAAATACATCACAGCCTGTTAATATACCTGTTTTCATGCCCACTATTGTCTTCTAGTTTGAGGGTGATACTAATCTAGAAAAACAACACATGAACCCACAAAAAGACTATTACACCTGGTTTTACAGTCCAAAAGTGACAGCTGTTTTTCATGTTCAATTTTCACATATTTTTGAAGTACTGTTTCAATTTTAGATGGTGATCTTTTGAAATACACTACAACTTTGCAGATTTTATCACCTTTAAACTAGAAACTCAAAGGGACTCCTCGATAGGAAAAGAATCCAAAGTAAAATATCAATTCGTGAAATAATTTTCATTACAAAGTCATGAACACCAGAAAAAATGTAGGGCCGCAGCCAAACGCTAAGTTACTGGACTATCAATCTCAATTCAAGTTTTTATTTTGAAGATAAAGCTATTTGCAGTTCTATTGAGGTACATTCAATTCTTTCATTTCTTTTTACAAACAAATCATTTTATAATTGTTCCAATACATATCAATCACTCTATAAAGTATGCTTAATATAATAAATTTTTGCTGAAAGCAATAGCTGCACGTCTGTTAAAATTGATGGCAAGATACGTTATAAGCCTCAAAGTTTAGCGTGTGTGATCTAGGCCCTTTTTTGGATCTTCGTGACAGCCTGATGGGCTTTTTCTTGTCTTTTACTACTAACCACTTCTGCTTAATAATAGCTCAGGCCTTCGTATCTTCATACCCATATTGGGTGTATTCATTTCATAAAATCATCAATTATTTTTTATTTATAAGCATACTACTTAGTATGCTTATAAATAAAAAAAATAGTTATTATAATTAACAAATATAAAATAAGATATTATATTAATGTGGCGTTATTAAGATTCAAGATAATTAAAGACCATTAATTTTTCAATTATTTGTTTTTTGAAGTTAAATCTACTTTAAAATCGTTGTGATTTGAAACGCGGTGAAACGAAAAAGCTGCACTAGAAAGAGACAAACATATACATCTATAGGATTTAACCTGCGAGAGAATGAGATAGAATACAGTATACAGTGTTCTCTTTGTGCGGTGCTTTAAAGATAGTTAATATAAATTTTATCTGTTAAAATAAAGAGTAAAAAAAAAAAATATATTAAATTAAATAAAATTAATCATATTGAATAAAATTATGATATCCAATCCATTCATCAATCAATTTATATAAAATTAGTCGTGTTTAGGCCATCTAGCGTCTATTTTACGTACCACCTTGAGAGACAATCAATTTTTGTTCGATAAATTTACTTATATTATGAAGTAGATGGCGCTTTAACAAAGCAATGTTATTAATGTAATATAACATGTAGAATAAAATGTAAAATATTTTTTTTAACTTGGTAACAATATTATAATAAATAAACCCTACAATTATCCTACTCCTGATACTCTGCATTCGTCTCATTCTCTCGAAGTTTCGTTTTATGAAGGTTTCACTTCTACCGCGCATGTTTTTTTTTCAAAGAATCTTCAAGGTTTTTGGACAAAATATAGACTAGGTCATTCTCAGCTATTCGAACGGTTCAGCTATTTCGAAGATTAGCCCAAATAGACATACAAAAATTTATTCATGTCTTAATGGCTTGCAAATTACCCAAGCCACGCTCAATTTAAGGCAGTTATTTCGAAATTACTGACAGACACTTCAATTTTATTTATATTTATAGAATAAAACTTTAAAAAATACACTGGCCTCCAAAAAAATCGACCCACCCGTTAATTTTAAGTAACAAATTGTTATCTTAAGTATGCGTTGACATATTTGTATGTTTTTGCTTATGCGTTATAAATTAACACGTGCTATTGTGGGTATTTGTAACATTTTAAGCGCACTGTCGACAAAAATTGTCGACTTGTGCATATAGTGCAAGGTTAGTTTATTTCGGACTTTTGACGCGTAATATTCTTGGTTCTGTGCATCGTAGTGACTTAATCTTTTAATTATTTGTTGGAGCAGACATATCGTTACTTTTAACCATAAAATATGGATACCACTGAAGCAGAAGCCGCTCAAGTGGTGGTAGCTCTCGTTCGTGAAGGGCTAAGTCAGCGAAATGTGGCAAGGAGATTAAATTTGAGTCGATCAGCAGTGCGTAGAGTTTATAAACGTTACTTAGAGACGGGAGAGTACCGCCGGAGACCAGGGTCTGGAAGAGGACGTCTCACAAACCCGACGGATGACCGTTTTATTGCCTTGACTTCTTGCCTCGGCATCTTTCTGCTGTTGATGTTCAGGGTAGGCTGAGGAAAACTCGTGGAGTGTCTGTAAGTGAGAATACGGTGAGAAGAAGACTTTGGGAGCAAAACCTGACACCACACACAAGCCAGCGACGGGACCAAAACTCACTGCATCTCATCGGCAAGTAAGGTTAAAATTTGCTAGGCAACACATGCAATGGAATTTTGGTCAATGGGAGAGTTCTCTTCAGCGATGAAAGCCGAATGACCCTTTTAGGCTCTGATGGACGTCATGCGAAGACCAGGAGAACGTTATGCTCAGTGTTGCATAAGAGAAACAGTCCGGTTTGGTGGAGGCTCTACGATGTTTTGGAGTGGCATATCTTTAACCGGATGTACTGAGTTGGTTTTCTTTCACAAGAGTGCGGTTAATGCTGAAAGTTACATTACGGACATTTTGCAACCTTATGTGATGCCTTACGCTGATAACTTCAGGAGGTCGGAATTCCAGTTATGCAGTGGCCAGCTAATAGTCCGGACTTAAATCCCATCGAGCATCTCTGGGATCAGATAAAAAGAAAGGTTAGAGCCCGAAATCCAGTTCCCGAGACGTTGGATCAACTGGTAGCCGCCTTAACAGAAGAATGAGAACAGACACCCTAAGAAGACATAAAAAGCTGATCCGTTCCCTTAATAGGCGTATGCAGGCGGTGATAAAAGCAAGAGGAGGAAACACCCCATATTAGAGTAAGGTTTACATTTTTTTAAATGTCAAAAAATGTAAATATCGATCTTCACAGTAAAATCGTAAATTTTGTAAAATGTTATGGCTTCAATGTCTCATCACATTTGTATGTATAATATCCCGTTTTACGCGCCGTTTTTTAGTTTTTTGACAACCCTATAATTGCATTATTACATTATCAAGATAAAAAATATCTATCGATTGTGGCAAAAACCCATAGGACACTTTTTTGCGAAAAAACGTAGGTGGGTCGATTTTTTTGGAGGCCAGTGTAGTATTACCAGTGCGTCTTGCCAGTGATGACATACAGAATTGAAATGTCGTCCTTCACTGTTGGCTGTATAAAGAAGCTTAAGTTTTAAATTACTAGTTTTAGTTTTTTTTATTATAGTTTTTAATATTGTATATAATAAAATATTGTATATAACTTAATTGTTAACTTGTTAATTGTTAATTTTTTGAATTGCATATAGTCATCTGTACTGCTTCGCTATACGACATTATAATTTATAATATTATAACAACAATATATATAAATACATCCTTTTTATACTAAATTATTTATGGCCTTCTTGGAGCTAAAATTAAACTACTGACAATGGGATGAGAGAAGATTACGAAGAGAACAATATTTTACTATTTGCCACCGGATATTTTTACTCATTAACTTGCTACTTCAACCTGTATCGTAATCTCTCTCATCCCAATGCCCTTAAAATTAAGATAGTAGATTTATTGGGAGTTTTACCCAGTCACATTTATGCTAAATTCTTGTCAAACCTTTCCCGAAATAAACGCAATAAAGTTGTATAGATACCAATAATAACTAACATTTAATAACTTGTCTTAATGCGAAATGTATACTGCACTACACAGCCTAAACCATACGTTATTAATCCTTTACCTTACACTAGGAATTTCTCCTGTACAAATCTTTAACAATAATAACATGTTTCTCAGGGGTACACTATTTTTAACCCCCGACCAAAACTGTGGGGTGTTCTAAGTTTATAGTGTGTATCTGTGTGTCTGTCTGTGGCATCATAGCTCCTGAACGGATGAAGTCTTAATCGAGAGTGTTCTTAGCTATGTTCCAAGAAAATCTGTTCCGCCGTTTGAAGATCATCATCTCTTTCTTTTCGGAAGTTTTTAAAAAAGTTTAATTGAAGTTATTTAAAAACAGTTCTAGGGAATCATTTATATATCTTGCATTTTGAAATTGGCTATAAATAAACTAAATAAAACAAATAAATAATTAAACACGTATTTCACGTAATAACGACTTTGTGTGGTAATAGATGAATAAAAATCAAACAGTAGGTACAGCACAGGTACTATAGAAACTTAAATTTTTATCATACTCGAGTTTCCCTCTCAGATTTGATAAAGTTGTACATTATCGTAATGCTACTTATTTGCTATCGTTAAATTGTTAAAGATAATAATATTAGCAATTTTTTGTGAAATCCCTTAAGTAAGTGCGCATGATAGTGCAATACCACCTACACGCCTGTGTCATCGATACCAAATAATGTTGTAATCTTTATACAGTAGCTAGCCTAGTGACAGTCGCTTGTGACATTTTTGTTTATATTTGTTTTAGTCTCGCTGGCCTCACAATATATTGCAAATAATTGGTTTTGGAACGAAGTTCCTTATCGGACGGTACGAAATTGGCAGATGGGGGCCATGCGAGAAAAAGTGTAAGATTTTTCCGTCACGACCCCTTCTGATGTAGTGTAGACGGTCTTGGCGGCTATAAGGAAGCGAGATGGAATAATATCCATCTCCCTCGCACTTTTTCTTATCTTGCCATAAAAGAAATATTATTTTATTTTAAATGACGCTTCATTTTAATAGACGCTAGTAATTCATTTATTTGTATTTGTTAATCAATAATATAATACGTTTATCAATAATAATATACTACGAAAGGAACTTCATTCCAACCGAGTGTTCCACGACACTCACGCATGTTTTTTAGATTATAATGGACTATGCTATCAAGATCTTGTACAGATAACACATTGCTAAGAACAAAATAACGGTAATATTCAAGAAGCTACTCTAAATACAATTAAAATATGAATATTATTTTATAACTTTATTTTACGACATAGAAAATTGTTAGGAGCTTTGACTCACACATCATCTTAATGTTTAACCGAACGCATTTCTTACGCTCTAATACGGGGTTATCACCTTTCATATTCAGTGCGTTGCTTTGAGTTAACTGTAACTTGTGGCACTAAATATTGTATCACAGTTGACATCTACATATTTGAATCATAGTAATCAAAAACTACTCCTTATACAATGGAAATGCCAAGAGCAGAAGAAATGCGGTTAAAAACAAAGAGGTTTTATTTTAATTACTGGAATTTTTAGTTCATAAAATTTACTCTGCAAAGTTTTATGTATCATCATCATCATTACAGCTCTTCACACGTTTACAGCTGAATATAGGCCTCCCCAAGGAATGCCATAAAACACGGCCATGAGTCCACTAGTAGCCACCGACTTTCTGCATATCTTACAGATCGTTATTCTATCATCTATTGAGCTCCATCCCACCCTTCGCTTACCATAATATAAGACAGCCATTTGAGACCTTTCTTCCCTATCGGTTGTCTGTTCTTCGAGCTATATGGCCGGCCCATTACCATTTCAGCTTAATGATCCGTTTCAATGTATAGTTTAAATCAACCTAGGTACTAGCTGAAGTAAGTAGCGGTCTGTGCCCTGCCCGATATGATGCCATTTTGCATTTGTATATACATATTTAACGTCATAGAAATATTAAAAATAAACATGTATAATTAAACTAAATTCATACCTATCATTATATAGAAAAATTATTGAGTAATAAGGTTAACGCTTAACTGCATTAAGTTCTTAATTACATTCAAATTACAACCTGTTTGTGGTGTTCTAAAAATTTATTTTCAAAAATCATTAACTAATGGGATAATTCATATGAAACTTTTAGGCTTTTTATTTATAAGCAAAAAAAACGCTTAAGGAATTAGATTATAAAATATTTTTATTAGAAAATGGCAAATATTACTTAAACATTTGCTTCCAATATAATTCTATTAAGATTTTTCTTTACAAAAGTTAATTTTGTGGTATATTACAGGCAGTCAATCAATTTTCTTCTGCACTGACATCTGGACAGATGGGACCAGTTATGACTCAGTTTGGTCTTCCCCCGGAAGTAGCGGCGGCAGCAAATACAGGTGATATGCAAGCATTCTTCAAAGCCCTGGAGAGCACCTCCAATGCTTCAGACTCGTCTAAGAGTCAAGAAGAGGATAAAAAAAAGGAAAAGGCTAAAGAAGACAAGGATGGTAAAAAGGATGGTGGTGCTGGGATGTCACTGGATTAGTTAATAAAAAAATCTGTATTTAGGGCAAGTACCTGAATCAAAAGTTTTTAATATTACCGCTTTTTAGTAGTGTAGTTGGTTTTATTTCCTAATATAAATTGTATTTACATATTATTACACTTAATGCGTAACTATGCAATGATCATTTGACTTTAATTTGTAAGCTAAATTTAACAAATGTAACAATAGATTTTAAAGTAAAATATTATATTACTTTTATGTACTACAACATTAAAATATTTGTTTATTTACCCACACCAGTTTTAATAGTACGCTTTATAGTAAAAATTAACATAATAACGTGTTGTTTTTTTTTCTTAGTTTTCTTGCATACTTCTTTCTTAATGTATGTTCGATTATGAAGTAATAATAAATACGCATTATGTTCTCACATAATATCAACCTTAAATAATACATTTTTAAAAGAATGAAGTTAATGGCAGAAAAAATGCCCAACGTAAAAACGTGCTAGGCCCTGCTAAACTATGTCAATTCCGCATATTGGTCGTTGGTTGCTGCGTTGATATTTTGTGCGAGCATCAGGGGCGTAGCTACCGCCGTATCAGCCGTATTAATGATACGGGGCCCCCGGGCCACAGGGGCCCCGAAGATGTGTGAACAAAAACTCTAAGGACTTCTACGGGCAGAGGCGGATTAAATGTCGACAGCGCCCTAGGCTAGCACCACTTCGGCGCCCCTCTGGCGGCTATATATTATAAATTATAGTTACGTATTTTGTAAATAAACTATGTTATAATTTATAATATAGTTCAGTTGAAAAAACACGAAAGCGGTGTTAAATAAAAATCTACCCCAGGAGGGTACCAGCATCGATAATTCTGAGAATCGCTCACTGAGCATCCACGCTCAAACTATCTTCCTCTTGGGCGTGGATGCTCAGGCTGCCCCGCGTATTCTGCAGGGGTGGGGGGAGCACAACTCCGCTCTGTACACATTCTACACGAAGCAAACGGAGAAATCACTACGGTAAACCATCCCACGCTCGCTGTGGATTTCTGCAACCTAAGGGGACTTCATGCAAACCTTAACGCCGTCCACCAACATCTCAAAACGGCTAAGTCGGCCTTGCTCTTTTTCACCGAGACGCAGTTCTCTCTGGCTGATACATCTTATTTATCTTACCCATATTACAAACTGGAACACTTCTTTCCGCCTCGGGCCGGAGTTTGTGTGTATGTCAGACAGGATATCTGTTCTCGACGCCTCGGTAGTTTTGAAGGCAAGGACCTGTCCATCCTGTGGCTACGCATAGACGGCGACAACCATACCCGCGCCTGTGGGTGCTTTATAGGTCCCACAGCGTTAACAGACCGACTCATCGACCACGTCCAGATGGCTACAGATACCGTGTTACAACTGATCCCATCCGCAGAGATCGTACTCCTTGGCGATTTCAATGCCCACAACCTTAAATGGATCGGTTTTCGTACTACCGATTATGCAGGTAGACCTGTTTACGACTTTTTCTTGGCATATGGTCTGACACAACTGGTCGCTTCGCCCACGCAGATTCCAGATGTGGAGGATCATGCACCTTCCCTGTTCGCCGTTCTGCTGATTTCTCATCCAGGCAGATATCAGGTCTCCGTCTATGCCCCTCTTTGCTCTTTGGATCACTGTTTGATCTATAGGCTGCCGCTGTGTGTGGCACTATCGAGCAGTGAATTGGGATGGAATTCTGTATTTTTATGCATCCTACACGGGCGGATTTGCTTCCCGCTGGATAATCCCAACATTGTTGCTGCGTTTGTCATCGATGTGGTGCTTCAGGGGATGGAAAGTTTCATCCCGTCATCTTTAGTGCTTATCGGCGGCAGATCCCAGGCTTGGTTTGATCGCTCCTGCAATATTGCGTCGCAGCAAAAGCAGGAGTGTTACAAGAAGTACAACTCTGCCTCCAGGTCCTTCAAAAGAGTTATCGCTAGGGCAAAGTCGGAGCACATTGACTGAATTGGAGAGAAATTAATTCGCATTCTTTCAGAAACTTCTGTTCTCTCGCCAAGGCTGCCCAAAGTAATTTCTGTAAGCCATTATTACCATTTCTGCGCGGGAAGGATGACTCGCTGACCCACGCCACAAAGGAGAAGGCCGAAACTCGACGACAGAGGGAATCTACCGTAGACCATCCCAGAGCATTTTGTTCAGTTCACACAATGCGCAGTGCTGCAGTAAAGTGGAGGGGGCCTGATGGAATTCTCCAATTGTGCTGAAGACGTGTGCTCCAGAGTTAAGACAAAGACAGCCTTAGTGCACCCGACCCCTAAAAACGATGACCGCTCGGATCCGTCTAACTACAGGCCTATCGCCATCAACTCCTTGTTCTCTAAAATATTGAAATCCATTATTAACTGTCAGATCATGAGGTACTGCCGAGGTCGTTCAGGTGGTGATCTTCTTGTCTACCTGAATCACTGATGGGCAGAGGCAGTCGAGACCAAGTGGAAGGCCTTGGCGATTAATTTGGACATGGCGAAGGCCTTCGATTGGATTTGGCACAAAGCGCTTCTTTCAAAGCTTCCCGAGAAATTATAAAATTAGGTCACCAGTTTTATTACAGATCGGAGTAAGTCGACGGTGCATGCGATTACAAGCCTGTGAATGCTGGTGTTCCACAAGGCTGTGTGCTATCGCAATGCAACATATCATTGATATTGAACAGCTACCCTGTTCCTTCTGCATATCAATGATATGTTGCATACTAGTAACATTCATTGTTATGCAGACGTCAGAACTGACGATGCTTTATACACCGGCCGCGTTAATATTTCTCGAGAACAAGTCGTCGAGTGCCGGAACAAACTTTTATTTGAAGTCTCGGATTATTGACGACTAAATCTAGTACAGTTTAACCCCCAATAGAATATTTTTTATATCCCCTTTGTCTTATCTCCTCAATTTCAGGGCACTCCCCTCGTTGCTTTGGCCAACATAGGAATCTTTGGCGTCGACATTACGAGAGATCTACAGTTCCGCAGTTACTTGTAAGGGCAGGCTAAAATGGATCAAAAATTAGCTTTACAAAGCGTAGGTTCGGCCTCATGTGATATACTGTTCTCATCTCTGGGCCGGGGCACCCCAGTATCAGCTCCTTCTAATTGACCGTATTCAACGGAGGGCGGCATGAATCGTGGACGTCCAAGTTCTTTCCGATTGGCTTGACCTATTGGCCTCGCAAAGAGACGTTGCATCTCTCTTATCTTCTACCGCATATACCACGGGGAGTGCTCAGAGGAATTGGTCGGAATAATTTCAGCTGCTGTATCCCACAATCTTACACTGCAACAGAACTCGAAATTCCATCCTCACATTAGTAGATCGCTGGAGATCTAATACTGTGGCATTTACGCTTAATTTTCTGCCTCGCACGACCATACTGTGGAATTAACTACCCCGCGTGCCCCTTTGTAACCATGCGCCCTAGACACAGGAAAGTCTATCACTATTGTCTATAGAAGCAAAAAATTTAGAAACACTGAAATCGTCTTCAGCTATGAATGATTTAAAAAATAAGTTCGTCGAACAAAAGGCAAGAAAAGTGTATATTTGATTTCAATTGTTTGGCTAGCTTAGTTCCCAGGAGTATTAATTGTAAGTAATAACTTATAATCAATATATAATTATTTTAATTCAATGCGAGCGTTTTTGTTCCTTTTGTGAAAAATCTTTACCCTTCATTTGGGCCCCCCAACAACTTTTGATACAGGGCCCGTATAAGGCACGCTACGCCACTGGCGAGCATGGTTATTCCCCGGTCGAGTTGAGCCCTTTATGCTAGAGTCAATAATTTAGCGTGACTCTACCACGTAAAAGACATCTTTTAAGAAATACGTCATTAAGCGTATTCTTGAGAAGTCAACAAATAGTGGATGCAAAGCGCTGATGAAGTAATTCCTCCATCTGTCGATCTATCGATAAATTACTTCGGCACTTCCTGACTGACTCGATGAATCAATTCTCTGGTGTCGCCACCACAAGGAATTTAAGATATTTGTGGGTGTTATTATTAGCTCACCTGTGAAGAAAAACTACGTACTTAGGTACTCTTTTCTTTCCCTTAAAAAAAAATCTCTAAAGAATCTCTTCGTTATCTGTCTGTTTGTCAAAGATGTTTTTTCTGATGGCCTATTATCATCTAGTCTATACCAGATGTAAAATATCCAGGCTGCGGTGGTAGGAAGCAGCATCGAAGGTGCGAGAAAACAAGGAATGCGGTCGACGATCCGTCTGCCAAGCGTATCGATTAAGACAAATCTTCCTTATACAATGGGGGAGACGCATGTTCAGTTGTGGACTTTTACAGGATGGTGATGCTAAAGCTGCTATAAATTTCTCTCTCCCTCTTACTCTTTCATGAAACGAGCATCTTTAACGTTCATTTAATTTATGATTTGTGCACTGCAGCATAGCTACACACCACCAAGAGAGAGGCTTTGAAAAATTTGCAAAAATCTTCAAGTGCAAAAAAAAAAAATCTTCAACAGCTTAGTGTTTGTACTGCAAATTTTTGTCTCTTGTAGGAGCTCCACCAGGTGCTTGGTAAGTGTGTAATGCTGTATGAATCTTGAATCATGACTTGAAAACACTTGATTAATAATATTGGGAAAGTACGAGAGATCAAATATCGGTACCTCGAGAGTTATATTCCGCGCGTTCTATCTTGGCCGGGCTGAAGTTGGCTTTCCGAGACATTCGCGCATGTACAGACGCTAGTCGATAGAGATGTGCCACTTCATATTCGCTCCTAAGATTGCTTAGGGAAACAGTTTGTTTTGTCTATATCGATTATAGAATAAATTGAAAATTATTATTATAATGAAAATATCTTTATGTATATCAATAAAACAATTATCTAATAGAGAACTACGATAAACAATTTGATTTAGTAAATACACGATATTAGCGGGGTCAACAAATTCTTTCAGTAACCCCAAAATAATACACATAAAACATACATACATAAACACCCACGCCTGTCACCCAGTAGGCAGAGACTACGGACTCCCATTTGTCACGAACCTGACCTCTCTCGTCTCCTTTGCATCCATATACCTACGCATACATGCTCGTCGGTTAAGGGTACTCCTAATCTAGTCCATCTTCAATATAACGCCAATTTGGTCGATAATCTTTCGTCTAGGGCGTCCCTTCCCGACTCTGTCGTTTACTTCTGCGACATAGATTTGCTTTGTTTGTCACTCTTTCTTCGTTCATTCTTTTTACATGACCAAACCACCGAAGCATTCCTTTCTTAATCCTGGTCACAACAGCATCTTTCAAACCACACTTTTCTCTTATCACACAATGCTCACTCTGTCATTCAGATTC
The DNA here is from genome assembly GCA_029286625.1 of Parnassius orleans. NCBI lineage: Eukaryota > Metazoa > Arthropoda > Insecta > Lepidoptera > Papilionidae > Parnassius > Parnassius orleans. Next base: position 1,601,213 of record JAGSMP010000074.1, read on the forward strand.
AGCCTTAACATATTCCTTAGTGACCGCATTTCTACAGTATTTATTCTACTCTCGTGCTTCTTCTGCCTCACCCAACTTTCACTACCATACATTAAGGTACCACCGAAGCATTCCTTTCTTAATCCTGGTAACAACATCATCTTGCAAACGACACTTTTCTCTTATCACACAATTGCTCACTCTGTCATTTAGATTCAGCCCTAACATACTCCTTAGTGACCATGGCTCCTTATAGACATTTTCATATTTGCCTGGAAGTTATCAGATAATCTTTTCTTCCATGCTTTTTCCTTACAACTACTTCATTTACTCTCTTATCTCTAAAAATGCCTTTCTTTCAATCTCATCATTCATACCGCCAGAATTACCAGCTTTGGCTGCTAGTCAATCTAGCCATGCTCTCTTCTTTCATCTTCATCCGTACCTCATTATCCCACCATAACGTATTATTTCATTAGTTCTATTACTTATACCACATACTTTGGTTGCTGCATTCACCAAACCTTTCCTAACATTATCCCACACAGTCTCCAAGTCTAAATGATTCATACACAATTCATCTTAACCATTAATATTTTCCCTCAGTCTACATTTATACTCCTCTCTCACACCATCTTGTAACCTTTCTATTCTTATACGCTGTAATGCAGTGGTAGGCACAGATGTCCGATGCTGCCAACGTCTGAATAGACCATTGATCCGTTCCTATGTTGGACCCCCGGTAAACCCTTGTATCGATCACTGCGCTCCTCGTTCTTTCATCCACAATTATGAAATCTATCATGCTTCTATCATCACCTCTTTCCCATGTATACATGTGAATCTTCTTATGACGAAAGAAAGTGTTCGTCTCAAAAATATTATTATCCACACATACGCTGAGGAGGCTTTCACCATTCTCATTTATACTTTTATCACCAAACGTCCCCAATATATTTTCATAATCAGATCTCTTCACCCCAACCCTTCCATTAAAATCTCCTAACATAACGATATTAGGAGATTTTAATGGAAGGGTTGATTAACACCATCCTTAGTCCTTACCATCTCCCAAAAGTGCTCTCAGATATAAGTGGGCTTAAACATGTCTGGGGCGTACACCCCTAGAACAAACAACTTCTTTAAGTTCACTTTCATTCGAATCCATTGTAGCCTCGGGCTTACAAATTCATACTCTTTCACACGTTGACCCATTCTTTCTGAAAGGATGATACCGACTCCCTGGCAAGTCCGTTCGGTCTTGTCTACACCAGACCAGTAAGCGGTATATATGCCATATGCAGTAATATCTTTTCCCTTCCGTTTCGTCTCATTTACACATAACACATCTATTCCTCTGTCATACATAATTTCGCATACTTTATCCATCTTATCATTCATTGCTCCACATACATTCAGCTTCGGAAACAAAGAAGTGAAAGCAAGTTCTAAAAACTTGCTTTTACTTCTTTGTTTTATAGGATAGATTTTTCCCCGCTGCTACCTTGCTCGGTCAGTTACCTTACACAGTTTTATTCCGGGTGTTTTAAAGCATACTTGTACATTATGGCAGTAAATTAGTAATTGAAACAAAATAAAAGACAACTTAATATTGAAGGAAATGTTTCTAATTAGTATAGACCTTTTTATATGATTAAATTTTGTGACAAACGAACATAAGAATCCACCTGATGGTAAGTGGACCTGCAAGCAATTTTAAACAAAGCAGAGGCTACAGATGCGTTGTCACTTTCTTGTATTATTTGTACTACTTCAGACTTAAATCTCCATTTGTTTAATTTTCTCATGAAGTTATATTTTTTTTGAACAATTATAACTTTACTCACACATACTAAAACATATCGATGGTAATGGTATAATCTAAAAGACAAACCAAACGTGTTAATTATAGCATAAGTAATTTTTCAGAAGACTAGTTGCCATGACGCTTTGTGGATTGTTATTGGTTATATAACTTCACTACTAGTTTGATTATTTATCTATGTAATACTTAGTATTAAAGAAACATACCCATCTACAAAAATATACAAAATAAATTAATCTGACACATGAAAACATAAAGTACTTTTGATTATTAAATTGGTGTTTAACTGTTCACTTAACGTTACTGTGTAGTAGCAGCGCTTTATGAGCTTACCCACGTAGTACCTAATTTCGGAGATATATCAGGATTAAAAATATCATATTAATTAATCCAGACTGTACCCTATCTATATGTTAAATATCATCCGAATCACAGTATTTGCGTGCTTGAGTAATCTTTTAACTTCATTACAGCTCTTCCTAAACATAGGCCTCCCCAAGGAATGCCACAAAACATGGTCCTAAGCCATCAGCATCCATCGAATTCCTACATGCCTTACCAGGTCATGACTCCATCTAGTGGGAGGCCGCTAGATTTACACTTCGCCTACCGATACACGAGTAGTACGAAGAGGCGGCCCCGCTATTCCTGGCTACGGTGGCGACCATGGTAACTGCGGGGCAGGGGGTGCTAAGAATCTCCGGTGGAGGTTCGGTTGCCACCTAAGACGACTCGACCTGGCATCATATAACGCACGCACCCTGAGGACTGATGAAAAAATCCTGGAGCTGGAAGAAGAGAGACAAGTTGCGCTGGAATATTTTAGGATTATCTGAGGTGCAAAGAGAGGGGGAGGACACGGTTAATCCTCGAATCCCGCAACTTGTTCTATCACCGGGAGGGCGACCATCTGTCCCAAGGAGGTGTTGGATTTATCGTCCATAAGTCTCTCGTTAACAACGTTGTAAAGATTGAGTGTGTCGACGAGGGTTGCGTACCTTATACTCAGAATCACCAAACGGTATTCGCTGAAGGTCATACAGGTTTACGCACCAACCTCGGCACATCCCGATGAGGAGGTGGAGGAAATGTATGAGGATATATCTAGAGCCATGCATTCCTCCAAAACCTACTATACGGTGTTAATGGGAGACTTCAACGCAAAACTAGGCACAAGAGAGAACGGTGAGCTGAAGGTAGGGAAATTTGGAATAGGGCAACGGAACCCAAGGGGCCAGCAGCTGGCCGACTTCATGGAGAAGATGGGACTCTTTATGATGAATTCTTTCTTCCAGAAGCGGCCCCACAGGAAGTGGACCTGGTCGAACCCCGACGGTTCGACATAAAATGAGTTTGACTTCATTTTGACGACTAGACGGCAACTGTTCAGTGATTTCTCAGTGATCGCGAGGAGGAAAACCGGCAGCGATCACCGAATGGTGAGAGGCACACTGAACCTGAACGTTAAGTTGGAGAGGTTTCTTCTAATGAAGGCAACGCTCCGTCCCCCTCCTGCTCTAATCCAAAGTCCCGAAACCTTTCAGCTCGAGCTACAAAACCGATTTCAGTGCCTAGAAGATTGCAATGCAGTGGACGATATGAATGACAAGCTCGTGGAAACTGTCCATGCGGTCGGAGCTAAGTTCTGCAAGATCCGCCGCAGAAGTACACAAAAACTCTCCGATCACACTCTTAATCTCATGGCTGTTAGACGGGAAATGAAGCTGCAGTCTTCAGCAGATTTGACAGCGTACAGGCAACTGAACAGACAGATCTCCAAATGCATGCGGCGGGACTTACGCAACTTCAATACAGCTCGTATTGAAGAAGCGATCGAGCGGAAACAGGCCTCCAAAGTCTTTGCTAGAGATCTGTCTGCCAGAAAGAGCCAACAGTCGAAGCTGAAGCCCGAGTGTGGCAGCGCCGTTTTCGGGATACCTGAGATTTTGAGTGAGATTGAGAGGTTCTATGGGCAGCTGTATACATTGTTGTATTCATTGTTGGAACCACACGCAAGTGTGAGTAACGATCCAAGAGCAAGTCTTATCCGACACTATTCCGATGATATTCCGGACGTCAGTCTGAGCGAGATTAGAATGGCTCTCCATCACCTTAAAAACGGCAAGGCCCCAGGCGAGGATGGAATTACAGCGGAGCTTCTGAAAGCGGGTGGAAAACCGGTACTTGAAGTCCTTCAGAAGCTCTTTAATTCCGTCCTCCATGGTGTGCCACCACACCGGAGGCGTGGAGCAGAAGTGCGGTAGTCTTGTTCTTCAAGAAAGGCGACAATGCTCTCTTGAAGAACTACACACCGATTTCCCTTCTGAGCCGCGTCTACGTGCTGTTTTCGAGAGTCATTACGAATCGTCTCGCATGCAGACTCGACGACTTCCACCCTCCCGAACAATCCGGTTTCCGAAAAGGCTTTAGCACCATAGACCTCATACATACCCTTCGGCAAATTGTACAGAAGTCCGAGGAGTACAATTTGCCTCTATGTCTGGCGTATGTGGACTATGAGAAAGCCTTTGATTCCGTCGAAATGTGGGCGGTGCTACAGTTCCTTCAGCGGTGCCAAGTTGATTGTCGGTATATCGAAGTGCTGAAGTGTTTGTACAGTAGGGCTACGATGACTATCCGAGTACAGAACCAGAGTACAAAACCTGTCCAACTGCAGAGAGGTGCAAGACAGGGTGACGTTATATCCCCGAAACTCTACCGCTGCATTGGAAGACGTTTTTCTAGCTTCAGGACTGGAAAGGGTATTAACATCGACGATATAGTCCTTATGGCAGAATCGCTGGAGGACCTAACCACTATGCTCAATGACCTCAATAGTGTCTCCCAACGGATAGGTCTTAAGATGAACATGGACAAAACAAAGATCATGTTTAATGTCCATGTCACACCTATGCCGGTAATTGTTGGGACCACTAAGCTCGAAGTTGTTGACGAGTATGCTTACCTCGGACAAATAGTCCGGTTAGGTAAGTCCAACTTCGACCGAGAGGTCAATCGACGGATCCTACTCGGCTGGGCAGCGTTCGGGAAATTACGGCACATCTTCTCGTGAGGTATACCTCAAAACTTGAAAACGAGACTGTACAACCAGTGCGTGTTGCCATTGATGACCTATGAAACTGAGACGTGGTCCTTCACTGCTGGCCGCAGGAGGAAGCTCAAGGTCGCTCAGCGAGCTATGGAGAGGGCTAGGCTCGGAGCTTCACTGCGTGATAAACTTAGAAATGAGGATATCCGCAGTAGAACCAGAGTGACAGACATAGCCCAACGGATTAGTAAGCTGAAGTGGCAATGGGCCGGCCATATAGCTCGAAGAACCGACAATCGATGGGGAAAAAGGTTCTCGAGTAGAGCATGCAATACCGTCATATCGTTACCGGAATTTCGCGAATTTCGCGCTGTATTTCAATACCGCAAAAGCGAGATTACAGATGCGAATTTCGCGGTATTAAAAACGAACCCGGTATAAAACCGTAGGAACAATAGGTACATATCTGGAGACTGTGTATAACTATCTGCTAAGCATTCCACCAACAAGCGTAGAAGCTGAGAGCATTTTCGGATGCTGGATACATATTATGTAATAAAATTAGAAGTTTTTTAAATGATGAGACAGTGGATATGCTTTGCTTTTTACATAAACATTGCCAGGGTAAAAATTAAGATTAGTGATTAATTGTAGTCATAGATAAATAGATATGTAGCAAGATTGTAGTCATAGATAAATAGATATGTAGCAAGATTGTAGTTATCTCATGTTAGTGTTTTAATTTAACCCCCATTAAATATTTTTTATTCATATTATTGTTTTAGTTAAACCGCCATTAAAGGATTTTTTAATTTCGCAATATCGCAAATTTTGCGATATTACAAGTACCGATATCACAATATTCTCGAGTGGCGGCCTCGTACCGGCGGACGAAGTGTACGGCGTCCCTCCACTAGATGGAGTGACGACCGGGTAAGACATGCAGGAAGTCGATGGATGCAGGTGGCTCAGGACCGTGCTTTGTGGCATTCCATGGGGGAGGCCTATGTTCAGCAGTGGACTTGTGAACGGCTGTAATGATTACCGATACACGGCTCCCACTTGAAAAGCCTAGGTTATCGCTTCTTCGAGCTATATTGCCGGCCAATTGCTACTTCAGTTTACTGATTAGTTGGGCTATGTTGCTTACTCTGATCTTACTGCGGAAATCTCTATTTCATAATATTATATCATGCAGAGAAAATTTGAGCATATAAACCACTGTGCAAGCTTTCCAAGCTTTTTGCAAGCAAGTTGATCTTTCTCCTACGGAAAGCAGTAAAAGACCACAACTACATCCACGTGTCATAACTGGCAACACGCACTGTTTGTATAACCTTAATTTCATGTTCTGAGGAACATGTAACGACAAGATGTGACTCAATGTCCTTAACTTTAGATCTAGCCGGTGGAAGATACTACTGAGGTCATTGAGCTGATACCGTATTCTTCTCAGTCCAGTAGCTTGAAAACTTCCTCTAATACTGCTACATAAAGAACTTCGGCGAAATAAAGCCACCTTGTCCTTACACCTCTGCAATTGGACAAGTTTTATAATCTAGTATTGTAATCGTACATTAATATATATAATATATTTAACTTGGCATCGTTGAAGAGTGTAGCACTGCCCAAATTTTGACGGAATTAAAGGTTTTCTCATATCCCACATTCGTAGTAGTAGATTGTACTCCTGTACAATTTGCAGAAGAGTATGGATGTGATCTATGATACTAAAGCCTTTTCGGAAACCGGCTGGTTCTTGTGGTGTCTGCGTGCGAGACGATTTGTAATGACGCCCGAAAACAGCACGTAGGGGAGATTGGGGTACCTAATTAAGAAACGCTTAAGGGAACACCTAGATGCGGTTCAGAAGAGAAAACGGTCTGTAGTTCTTCAATAGAGCGAGAGCTGAAATAAAAATCAGTTTATATATGAATCCAGATTTAGCATTCATTGGACTACCAGTCTTGTCTTTATAAAATCTATCTATTTAGTCAATTGTGATAAAATCACTTAATTACACTTCTCCATTGATATTTAATGACATTAAAATCACTTAATATCATCGAGTTAGAAACTTTTGAATAGTAGTTTCGATTCGAAACTACTGATAAATTTTAAAAATTATTAAATGATTGAGAATTTTGTTCATCGTTTTAATAGAAAAGAAATGGTTTAATAAGCAAGACTATTTCCAACATTTTGTAAAATATATCATTGTTATAGGTACTTAAATGACCAGCGTATTTGTCTGCCTTCGAGTCACTTATTTTAAATACCTAGCTTCGATCTGGGGTAAAAGAGATAAAAATAGCGTTTTGGTGTGTGCAAATGATAGGTACAGGCTCATTTAATACATAAACATAAAAATATAAACATCACGCCTGTTACCCAGCGGGGTAGTCAGAGACTACGGACTTCCATTTGGCACGATCCTGATACACCTCTCTCGCCTTCTTTACATCCACATACCTACGCATACATGCTCGTCTATTAAGGTCTCCTTAATCTGGTCCATCTTCAATATATCGCCAATTTGGTCGATATACTTTCGCCTAGTGCGTCCCTTCCCGATTCTGCCTTTCACTTCTGCAACATAATACAATACCTATTATTTAATACATTTGGCAATAAAATGTCCAAAACTTAAAACATTGCACTTAGCACGTTTGTCTTCTACTAAAAATTTCATAGTAAAATTTATATGTAAGCCACTTTTATTGTTTCTTACCCATACGAGGTTATGATATTTTAGGCTGGTGTCGCCTCATTATAGATGTTCGCTTTGTGCGAAGGCGGTTTCATTACATAAAAAAAATATATTTAGATAAACTAAAAACGAACAACTTTCATCTTAAAACACGGATGGAGCAAGCACTTTTAGATTAGTTATTCGCGGGAACGAATACACGGGCACGGCTGCGCGTGACCTCGGTGCGGCGCGGATGGGGGGGGAGGAGGGCGCTGGGGAATCCTTCTGGCGCCAGACCGGCATCGACGTCTGCCCGCACCCCGCTGCCCGCCGCACCGGCCCACTCGAAATAGATGCACGGTGATTTACGCCTCGGGCGTATGAGTAAATATGTTGCTTGCCTGCCTGCCTTGGCACGTCCGCCCGCCCCCGCTCGCCCCCGCTCGCCGCGTGCCGACTGCCGACCGTTCTCGCAACGCTAGTGCGCGTTCGATGAACGAAACCCGTGCGAACAATCGCGACCTACCACGTCTTGAATGATGCACGCGTGGTGTACCATGACGTCGTGTTTTTATGTGAATACAGGTAACATCGGACGCTTTCAATATGATGCGCCTATGATGACAGCACAGCCGCAAAACATAGAAGTTAGTGATTACTTATGCATACGCTGTGGTGAACAGAACTAAAAGTAAAAAAAGATGAGCTGTGGAAATATTTTCTGTTACTGACGTAGTTGTGTTACGTAGGTGAATGACTAATACATTACTAAGGTATTGTATGTCAATGAGATTATATAATATTAGATATAGGAAGCAGAAACACAACCTTTTAAGAGTTACTCGATTCAAATGATTACACCTACCACGTTAGATACCTACGATAAAGATAATATATCCTTATATCTTATATATCTTTAAGGATATACGAATATCGTCTAATGATGTAAAATTCAAAAAATTGTAATTTAAAAAAATGGTTGTAAGAAATAGAGATGCATAAGCTCACCTAACTTTAATCTAGGCGACAATTTCCAAATATATCGGTTGCTATAAAAACTACCATTTCTATACTATATACCATTAATATACAACTATTGTATTACAACTGCCACATAATAGGGGATACGTATGTGATTTGCAATGCGATAACATTGTAGGCTTGGAGGAAATTTCGGATATCTACAGATACAGTCACTGTGACAACAACTATCCATCCTGAAACGAAAAACAACTACATATTTGTGCCTTGTAAATTTAAATTCTAATCTAGGACTAGGACGCCACGTCAGGTTTCTGGGTAAAAATGTTCTCCGATCACTGGACTTTGTCGTGATTATACATACAAATGATTATAAACATGAATATATCAAATGATATTTCAAACATTTAATGGTATTTACAGCATGTTCCAGCTATTACTTACAAACAATTTTCTTGTAACAAGCATGAGTGGAGAAAATTGCCCATAAGATTATACTAATTATCATCTAATTAGGTACAAGATAACTGGCATACATATACGAATAATAACAAAGTAGGGCGAAAAATAATTTATTGAAATGTGATAACATTGTTTATTATATTATAAAATAGGAAACCCTATTTAACATTGATTTATCTGTTATTTAAATTGATAATTAATAAATTTGACATTAAGCTTGAATTAAGCTAATGAAGGCACCAAATATTGTATATTTCCATAGTGAACTATTTACACATAAGATCTACTAGCCGATTTTACCTTCGCCTCATCATCAACTTTAGAAGTATTTTCGGAAGTTCTTAACTGCGCAGGAAAAAATTGTGTTGCATAGTGCACAGTGCTGTAATGCAAAAATAGAGCATTATTCATTCGTCCTTACCTGCCCTGCCCGTATGATATGTAAAGCATATCCATCATTATGAAATCGTAAAAACGGGCAGAACGTGGCGAGCTAATTACAGTCAAACTAGAAGGTGCTTTTAACAGTGATTAGTCAATTAATTTTACTTATAAATAAAGTAATTTATGTAGACAAAATCGCACCCGTTTGTAATGGTCAATTCAAATATTGGTTGAGATTGAGACCCTCATTAGTTCTCGCAACAGCTTGCCGGCAAAGCGACCGGGAACAAAAAGCATAGCAACCGGTCCCACAGGTTCTTGTCTTTAACCGATGCCACTTACAGGCTGTTCCATTCATCATGTTACCTTACAATTATTTGATCCGTAGAATTTTTATTGATTGAGACGAAAGCTTGTAAGTAGCTTTCCCATTCCTAAAATTTACATTAATGCGTAGTCTTACGGTCATAGGTAGTCATCAATCATCTCCGTGTACAGAGACCCTGGTTTTGGAACATTGTGCAAAAACATAAATTGTTGGCACTAGTGTCGTTTGGGCGAATTACTATATAATAAACTTAACTTTAGGCTAGGATGTTTTCTCAACCAAAGCGTGGCAGGTTCTTCTACAATTTTGTTTTCTAGCAATTAAGATATTTTTATCCTACAAATATTTACTAATGATCGAAACACTTAGCAGATTAAGTGGCATTGCAAAGCAAACCCCGTTCATCAGTATTATCTGGTCATCACTCTAAGTACTAATTTTGGTCTGAATTTATATTTTATAACAGGGTCAAGAGTTTCAAATGTCACTGTAATGCGATCATGATTTTATTCATTTATTATAATTCATAATTATTATTACTATTTGCCATTTAGCTTACCTATTACTTTATTTCAAGAGGGTTTCTAGCGCCTTTATTAACAGTTCCATGCTTTGCAATTTTGATATTATAGTATTGTAACTGTAGGTATTTGCACGTCTGGCAGATATGTACAAGGACAGCTCCCACCTACATGAAAGTAAGCGATTAGCCAAAGGCAAAACGACAACCGACAGGTGCATTTTCAACCCAAGAACCTGCCTGCTGCCTGCTTGTTTATAACTTCTTCGAACCTAAAGTCAATGCGCTATAAAATGCGGTTACCTGTTGACTTTACTTTTTTTGTAAAATGATGTATTTATCACATTGAAATAAAACAGCATAAAACTGCGATAAATAAATTCAAAAATAATACCTACATATTCATACAAAACTAAAACAGTCACTCAATGAGCTCGTGAAATCAAGTATTTTTTAATACGGATAAAGAGCAATTAATTATGTAAGTATCGCGAAGGTTACTGGTAAAGAAGTGACCCTTATTGAATTTTATTCAGTAGACCTCCGTCTACTAAATACGTTTTATTTAAACACCATGCGGTGACAACCGCCTCATACAACCGGTCATAGATTATTATTTACACTTATTATTTATTATATATTATAATATACTGAGACACTTTAGCAATAATGTACTAGCGTCTAGCGGCCTGCTAAATCGCATTTTGAGAAATATTTGAATATGTTTTGGTTCAAATCGAATCTCATTTGAAGCTAATAAATAATTATGCAACCTAAAAATGTTTAGGTTTTTTGAGAACTTAATGTCACTTGTCACCTGCTCTCTACTTCCTCGATATTCTTCAGTACCTGTAGATATCAAATAGAAGAATGCAAACATAAGTGTAATGCTTTGCATTCATACATTAAATTTTATTAGTCATATTGCAACGCTTCCTCCTTCTGCTACTATAAAATGGTTTATTAAATTTATAAAATATTAAATATTAAAATTTACGTGACCAGATAAATAAATATTGATCTTTCCCAAGGATATGTCTAAAGCTTTCTAATATTTACGCGAACACTACACATTGAATAAAACTACTTTTATAGATTTTATCGCGTTTAATTGTTCTTATTTTTAATTCCCAACGTTTCGCGTGCTTTCCAGCACCCATGGTCACGGGGGACTGAGGTGATTGACATCCCGATATCAGAGTTAAGCCGGAGTACCTTCAGCTTTTGTAACTATTAGTTTTGGTCCGATCTACGCAGAATGAACTTATTGTCTTGAAGTCTTGCAGTGGTATGGTTGGGTTTAGTTCTAATTTTATTATTACAGGATCCCAAGCAGGTGGTAGTACCCAGCCTCCCTCTCTATTGAAATTAGAATGTTTTTTAATTTCAATAGCCTCACGTATCACCCTTGGCAGGAATCAATGTTCTTCCGCGAGAATTTGTGGCCTATCAAATCTAATATAATAGCGGGGGCCGTCTAGGATATGATCACAAACTGCAGACTTCCCGGAGCGTTAGTGTTTCACGTCAGCTATATGTCCTTTTACGCGGGTTTTTATAGATAGTTTTGTTTGCCCTATATATGAGAGACCACATTCACATTCAAGCTTTTAGGTACACTCCTGCATCTTGTAGAGGGATATTACACTTGACGGATGATGAGAACTGACTAATCTTCTTCGACGGCTTGAAGAATGTTCTAATAGAAGCTCGCTTCAAGATGTAGCCAATCTTGTCTGTGACTTATGGTAGTACAGCAGGCACACGCTCGACTGTAGCCGGCTTCACTCGGTCACTGTGACGTAGGCGCGGGACCCGAAGCTTGTTTTCGTGCAGAACCTGCTTGACGTGCTGAAGCTCGGCGGCCAGGTGTTTGCTGTCACAGATCCCTCGTAACTCTGTAACAAAGATTTGCCCACGGTAGCTAACTGTGAAGGATGATGGTGATATTCACCGTTTAAATATCGGTTCGTATGGGTCTTTTTTCTATACACAGTGTGACCTATGGTGTTGTTAGGATTTCGGATGGCTAACACATCTAGGAAACCTAAAGAATTATTTGCCTCTAACTCCATAGTAAATTGAATTTTAGAGTTTATGGAATTAAGATGTTCTAAAAATGCAGTTACTTTGTCTGATGGTAAAATTGTGAAAGTATCGTCTACGTACCGCTTGTAGAACCTTGGAGTTACAGGTGCAGTAAGGGGCTTTCTCCTCAAAGTCCTTCATGAATATATCGGCTACAACGGGAGATACAGGTGAGCCCATCGCAACACCATCTACTTGCTTATAAAACTATTCCTTCCACAATAGATAGCCAGATGTAAGGCAATGTCTGAGTAATACTGCATATTCTGCTGGCATGTTGTTTTCTTCTAGTTTCCTAGTTACAATTGAGATGCAGTCTTTAACAGGTATGTAAAAAAACACTGTAAAAAAACTATAACTTTTTTTTACATACCCACGTTTTTAAAATATTTTAATAATTTTGCCTTCGATTTCAAAAAAAGATCTTAATTAAACTGTATGTTCTTTTGTCTTCTAGTTATTACCTTGAACTTGTGATATTCCTTAGTGCACTTAAAGGGTTCAAAATCAAACATTTAATGGAAACCAAAAACCGATCACAAACAACTAAAAAGAATAAAATAATTTTCACACCACAACTTCAGAAGTGCTAAGAAAATTACTATAATAGTATATTTTTGTCAGACTTATTTCTCTTTAAAATAAAATTAATTATATCATACCGATTTATAACAATGGTATACATATATGTAGGTAGACTGCCCAAAACATTAAAACATTTCAAAAGCCAGTCTCTGGAAACTTTAAATCAAGTATAACTAAAACTATTAATAACACGTACTAGTTCATCGTAAATACAACCCGTTGAACACTAAACAATTTCTGCACTGCATTACGGCATTTAAAATCAAAGAATGGCATTCAATAGCGAAATAACTTTTTAATTATTTAATTTAAATCACATGTGAGCAGCGTGCGAGCGATAACAGGGAGTTTATCCCACGTCTGATGTTAGAAGTTAGCCTCAAAGTTATTTAAATAAATAAGTAACGTATTTCTCAGTTATAAAACATTAATGGAACACAGTAAAAAAAAGTAAATACAACATAACACCAAAATGGATGAAGTATGCAAATTAACAGCAGGAGCAGACTTGGGCAGACTCTCGGCAACATAATTTATTTGTACTCAAAAAAATACCACAACGGACAAAATCACGATATCAATTAAGAATTGTAGAATGACATCGAAGTACTTGTAGAATGCCCAAGTGAGTATATTTTATAAGTGATGTTCTTCCTCACTTCTTTATGCCTCTTGATTTTTACCCTCATTCATAACTATGTAACAGCTTTAAGGTGTTACATTTTAGTTTAAAAAATAGCCTATTGCTGCTAGAAAACAGATCTTGAGCTACAATCAATTATTTGATTCATCATCTTTTATCATCAAATATTTTGATGTGAGATTGTCAGTAGCACCCCGGAGTTAGGAAGTTGGTGGAGTAGTGTTTCATCCCCGTGCCTCGGAAAGCACGTAAAGACTGCTATCCTTGCGGCTCATCTTTGTCCGGTCGTTTCGGATTGCCGTCCAGTCGAACTATGAGATTGATGTAAAAGGGAGTCTACCTGTGCTTGCGCAAACACTCGTGTACTATGGTCCTGTCATGCAAAATGGATAATCTCCGTTAAGACCTCCCATCGCAGATATATAATAATATTAATTGCAGATATATCTGCAAAATTTACATGCGTATAAGTCTGGATTTCGCCCTTGTCACAGCACTACCACTGATTAAATCAAATCGTGGACATTGTTAGAAAAGGTACTGACTTGTTGACTTTTCTAATGCTTTCAACACAGTAACCATATCATTCTTTCTATTCTATCCCATATTAACTTGGCACCATCTGTCTTAAATTGATTTGTAACTAAACCTCTGGCTTGGGCTGACGTGGAAGCTGGCGTGCTCTAGGGCGGTATACACTCTCTATTATCTTCTCAGTTTTTATTAACTTGATCATCCATAAAATGAACTGCTTGTACCATCTGTATGCCGATCTGCAGCTATACGTAGATACAATGTCACATTTAAGATCTACAAAAAAAATCCATAAATTACATTAGATTTTAAATTATATTAAAACTTGGTACTCTCGTTCAGTGTATGTGTCAATCTATTTGGATTGGACTGGATCTGTTCTACCTATTATCGATTATGCAGATGTGTGTTACCCAGACTTGCCCCAAGATCATCTTAACAAGCTGAAGGACCTATTTAAAAACTGTATAATATTTATTTTCCGTTTTCGAAAATATGACCATGATTCTCAATTCAAATCAATATAGATCTCAGCTTAATTTGCTCCCTTTAAAGCAAAGGCGCAACTCCAGAATATTGTTTGTGTTTTGATATATTTTAAACGGCCCATATTCGCCTTACTACCTTAAGGGACGATTTCAGTATCTGTCCTCTTGTCAGTATCTTCCTCCAACAAAAGGATTTATGTCCTATTCATTTCACCGGGCTCTATGGTAACTCATTGACTGCCTTGATTGAATTTAAGCATTAAGCTGCTATTTTACGCTGGTATTCTGTGAGAGCGTGGTCCTAACCCGGTCGAGTCGACCCATTCGTGCTACAACCATAATATAGCTGCAGCGTGGCTCTACTACGTATTTATTGTACTTTCTAATATTTTTAAGTTTTTTTTAATTGTTACAGATACGTCCAATTCGTACCATTCCATGGTATGACTGATAGAAAAACCTATAGCCATTAAGTCCGCCCTTTGTATCTCTTCTTTTATGAAATGCAATAATAATTAAAACAAAAAATGCTTTATAGAACGGAGAATAGTAATTAGGGAGATATTTAGGTTTCTAATGTGTCTTTGTGCAAGTAGTTCAACTATCGAAAAACTACTTTTAACTTAGTTTCTCAGAATCATCTCGATATATGGGTGATATGGGAAAAATGTATTATCACCTTATCCTGAATTACTTATTTATCTCAATTTTATTTCAAAACTTTAAGAGATAGAAGATGCAGTGTGTAAGTACTTTTTATGTGTAAATTGCGAACTAAAAAGTTTTGTTCGAAACTTTTTCGTAAATCTCATAATCGTATGGTAGCCACACACGGTCAGTTAAACTGATCAGTTTAACTGACGTACATCCAAAAACTGACCGTGAGTGTGAAATCTTAAGTTGAAATTTTTAACTGACGACAACCCACGGATTTTTTCGAGCGTACTGTCAGTTAAACTGCTCAGTTGAACTGACGTACATCCAAAAACTGATCGTGAGTGTGAAATCTTAAGTTGAAATTTTTAACTGACGGTAACCCACGGATTTTTCCGGGCGCACCGTAATCCGCTGGCTTCAGTTCGTTTCAATTATTGGTAAGTACTTACTTTCTTAGTAGCTACTTACATTATTTCTATGCTGTTTAGATTTAATATTATTTTATATATTTAGAGAAGTTCGTTTGACTTCTTTTAACTATTATTTATTCTGTGGTTTGACGGAGGATGGAGACCAAGGGGACTGTGATGATGTCACCTTCCTTATGGTGGACTCAGACGGTGGGTAAAGGATCTCAGTGATGCTACTACGTAGAACCATCGTGTTTGGACTCATTTTCAAAAAGGTTAATGGAGACCTAGATGACTGTGATGATATCACCTTTCTGATGGTGCAATCCGAAGGTGGGTATAGGATCTCTGTCTAAACTTGCGGATGTTGAAATTAAAAACTCCAGATGTCACCAGTAGTAAAACAATTTATTTGCATAATAATTCTCAGACCCTATACGGTTTGCCGTGAACGAAAAGATAACGAGTTATAATTCGACGCTAGCGACATCTCTTGACATTTTTCAGTACTAAATACTAAGGTTAGAGTAGAACTATTAGAACTGAAATTAAATGTTTTTAAACATCCCGCCCACCAAAGGACTCCGTCCTTTCACAAAATAAATTTATACAAACCAAAAATAAGGTCTATAAAGGAACACAACATTATAGAAACACTTAATAGAAACTATAGAAAATAATTAGGCTCTGGGCTTACATACACCGCCCACCATGAGATCACACTCAAAGTAAAGGAATAAATTAAAATACTTAAAAAATACACATAAATTTGTACACAACTTTAAGAGAAAAACCCAAAACTAACATCAAACTAACCCTGTAGTTACAACTTAAACAAAATTTTAAACTTAGTCTCAGATTCTTGACAGCCTTGACTCTCATACATTTTGTTGTCCCTTAGCCATGTGGGTCCGTGCCACCACAACTCGTGATCAACCAACTCTTCACTGCTTATGCCTCGGCATGCACAATCCGCCGGATTATGCTTTGTGTTTACATGTCTCCATTGACTTCTATCCAGTATCGTAAGTATCTCTGATACTCTGTTGCTCTAAAAGTCACCCAACGATGAGGTTCTCCTGCAATCCATGCCAGCACCACGGTGCTATCCGACCAGGCGCATAATTTTTCCTTTGGTATTTTCATAACTTGGGAAACTTCATGTATCAACTTTGCGGCAAGAAGTGCAGCACACAACTCTAAGCGTGGTATGGATATCTCTTTTTGAACTGGCGCCACCTTAGTTTTGGATGTAACCAGATTAACAGCAACTTTACCGTCCTTGTCTTCAGTTTTCAGGTAAACAACTGCAGCATATCCAGCTTGGGAAGCATCTGCAAAGGTGTGTAGCTCAACATGATCCTCTCTTTTTGTTTGCAGCCATCTTGGAACAATAAGCCTAGGAACATTTACCAGATCGTCTCTAAATTTACACCATTCGCGAAGGAGTTCCGACGGCAAGTTTTCATCCCAATCAAGACCCGACTTCCAAAGTTTTGGATGAAGACTTTTCCACAAATATCACAGGCGCGATCCACCCGATTGGATCGTAAAGTCTTGCAATTTCAGATAACACAGATCTCTTAGTCACTGTCTCATTCTTCATAGGAAGTTGTAAATTGTATTCGAAGTTGTCAGTGCTTTTGTTCCAAGATATACCCAATACTTTGACCACGTGATTAAATTTGAAACCAATAGTTCTATCTGTACGCAAATTCTCAGTCTTAAAGTGCTCAAGTAACTGATCATTGTTGCTACACCACTTTTGCAGTTCGAAACCTCCGGCTCTCATCAGGTTCGTCATCTGCTCATAAATCTCTATGGATTCCTCATAAGTCTCGCATCCCGATAGCAAATCGTCCATGTAATAGTCCTCAAGTGTGATCTGAGATGCTACAGGATACTTTGCAAACTCATCCATTGCCAGCGTTTGCAAAGACTTAACCGCTAAATAGGGCGCTGACGCCGTACCGAACGCCAGTCGCTTCATTCGAAAATGCTGTATTGGCTCTTTGGGATCTGATCTCCATAAAATGCGCTGTAAGTCAGTATCTGGCTCCTGGACTATTACCTGGCGATACATCTGCTTAATATCCGCCACAATGCAGATCGGATGTCGTCTCCATCTCATTAAGATATGGCGTAATTCCTGCTGTATCTTGGGACCGACGAGCAGTTCTTCATTTAAGGAAACATTGTTCTTCCCTTTGCATGAAAAATCAAAGACCAATCTCGTTTTGGTCGTCTCTTTATCTTCTCGCACAACTGCGTGGTGAGGAGCATACACTACTGTCGGATCTTTCACTTGCTCTTCCTCAACGATAGGAGCCATATGGTCCTGAATCAAATAGTCATCGATAGCTTTTGTATACTCTTCACGTAAAGATGGATTTCTTAAAAGCTTCTTCTCTAAGTATGTAAACCTCTTCAGCGCTATCTCTCTCGTATTGCCATGTAAACACTCTGGGTTTGCACTTTTGAAGGGTAGTCTCACCATGTAACGTCCGTTCATATCTCTCATTGTGGTCCTTTTATAAATTTCTTCGCACCTCATTTCTTCTCCTGTCATCTTTTTCTTGATTTTGTATGGCTCTCTCTCTATCTCCCAGAACTTTTTCAGAAGCTCATCTTCATTAACTCGGATATGAAGACTGATGGGAAAAGAACATGCTACAGGGAACTCGTTGTCGACTTTACCGGACAAAATCCAACCAAGTTCAGTATTTTGAGCAAGTGGACCACCTGGCTCTGCAGAAGGATGTTTAATAAGACCCTCTTTAATTATCCCCACTATGAACATCGACTCCTAAAATGACATCTATTTTACCAGGAGATCTATATTGTGGATCAGCTAGTGAAAGATTATCAAGCTCAGGCCAATATAGATTTGCAGGTTTGCGCGAAGGCAGTAATGAAGTCAAACTCTTCAACACATAGGCGTCTCTAACTGGAAATGAAAACTCAGGATTAAGCAAAGACTCAATATTAAAAGATACCATGCTCCTGGTTCTTGTTTCACCTTCACCTATACCGAAACTATACCATTAACAGGAGTTCGATCAAGACCTAATGACTGAACGGTTGCCTCAGTGATCAAAGACACCTCAGAACCCTGATCAATTAACGCTCAGGCTAATTGGGAGTAGCCATTTGACGAAACAATTTTACCAGGCGGTTGCTAACAATTTACTCTGATTGCCCTGATAGCCTCTTTAGCAAAATGAGCTACTACTCTCGACTTGGTATACAAAATACAAAATACAAAATATTTATTCATAACACAAGTCTCATTTACAGTGTTAGATATGGATCTCACCCTTTTAAGTTTGAAAACCTGTATTAGGATGAGTCCGCTCTTCCTTTAATCAGTAAGTCATGATAGATATGACTTGTATTACATAAAGATAAATCAACAGACAAAAGTAACAAGAATTATAATATCTGTGAGTGTGTGTGTGTGTGTGTGTGTGTGTGTGTGTGTGTGTGTGTGTGTGTGTGTGTGTGTGTATATATATATATATATATATATATATATATATGTGTGTGTGTGTGTGTGTGTGTGTGTGTGTGTGTGTGTGTGTGTGTGTGTGTGTGTGTGTGTGTGTGTGTGTGTGTGTGTGTGTGTGTGTGTTTTTCAATTTATACATAAAACAAAATAATAAATGTAATATAATAAGATTCATACGAACTAACGTATGTTACGTGTTGTGTGAAAGTAATGATTCAGTACTGTCATAGTTATGCTGTTTCAACCAAGTACCAATTTTTACACTCAAAGTAATGTTTGCTGTAAAACTTGAGTTTCCCATTTAATTTATTATACACTAAGTGAGATTGCGAATTAAAATTTGTACGAGCAAATTTTGTTTTAACAGTGGGGTAGAAAACGACAGAATAGGGATTACGCTTACTAAGATTTTTGGATCTAGGATAATAGTTTTGTGAATTTTAAGAATACATTTAATATGTAAAGTTGCCTAACAGTTAAAACATTGCAGTCCCGATATAGTTCAGAAGTCCCCGATGTAATTTTCCTGAATGTCATAACTTTAAGGAGTGAGCGTTGAGCCCTCTCAATTTTAATCATTTTGGTTTTGTGGGTACCACCCCATATTGGCAAGCAATATAGTATGATGGATTGTACCAGAGCAGTATAAATGTAAGTAATAAGTTGTTTGTCGGCGACATGTCTTATGTATTTGAACAGCCACAATAGCTTTCTGACTCTGTGGTGCAAGTGTCAATTTGTTTATGCCAATTTAGTTGCTGATCGAGATATATCCCTAAGTATTTAGTGAAACTAACCTTTGCAGGGTCAAGGTTACATTTAGGCACTCTGTAAGGGTTTCACAGGAATGGGCGATTAGATGAAGATTATTATTGGGTTGCGTAGAATTTTGATTGCAAATGTTATATAGTTTGTTTTACTAATATTTAAGGTAAGGAGATTGCTATGTAACCATTTGATAACAGTGTGTAGGCCCTTGGAGGCTGACTCATGGACTTCATCCCAGTTTTTACCATAAAAAAGAAGCGCTGTGTCGTCGGCGTAAGAGAAGATTTGACCGTTTGGTAATTTAGTTTCAGAAAGGTCATTAATATATATTAGGAACAGGGTAGGTCCAAGAACACTACCCTGTGGAACGCCATATTGTGTGCAGAGCTCATTAGAACTATATGAGTTATCGTCTATTTTGACTTGTTGAGTTCTTCTTAAAAGATAGTCGGATATGAGGAGAAGAAATTGACCACGAACACCAATTCTGTCAAGTTTCTTGATAAGAGTGGGGATGGAGACGGTGTCAAACGCCTTTTAGGTCTAGAATATACACAGAGCCTTCTCACTTCTATCAAGTATATTAATAATATTGCCGGTCAATGCTAAAATAGCATCTTCTGTGCTCCTTTTCCTCTAAAGCCAAATTGAGCGTCCGAATATAACATTTTAATGTTATATTTGTTTATAAAATTTAAAAGCCGTTTATTAATAATTTTTCTATAATTTTGAAATCACTGTTAGAACAGAAATAGGTCTGTAGTTATTAACGTCGTCTCTAGCCCCACTCTTATATATAGGATGAATAATTGCCCTTTTTAATGACTGAGGAAACACGCCTTTATTAAAACATAGCACGCAGAGATGATTAATAATAGGGCTAAGTTCTGTTTGTAAGTTAATAAATTTTGTGGGTATATTGTCCCAGCCAGGGGCAGAATCAGATTTAAGGTTTGTGATAATTGATTCAATTTCATTTGTATCCGGTTCAATAAATCCGATGGAATTGGGTTGAGAAGAAGGAAGTAACTCGAAGTTACTCTGAGGTAGGTGATGTGTAATAATGTCTTCTGCGAGCGTTTTCCCAACATTCAAGAAATGGTTATTAATTAAATTTGCAGAGTTGTTTGGTGTATCAGCCAACTGTCTAAGTTCTTGATTATTAGACTTTTTATTGTTGAGGTGCGTAATATTCTTTAACGTATTCCAAAGTAATTTATTATTATTTTTAGCTTTAAGGAGTAGGTCTTGTTCATATTTTCGTTTAAGTTTTTTTAACAGATTGTTACAAAAATTACGATATCGTTTGTATATTAAAGATAATGTTTCGTTTTCTTTATTTTGTTGTGATTGTTTTTGAAGCCTATTTCTGTTTTTTATGCATTTCAACAAACCCGGAGTTATCCAGGGTTTAATAATACGTTTATTACTTGTGATTTTTATTACTTTTGTATTAGTTTCTATTGATTTGTTAATTATTTCAATTAATTTTTCAGATAAAGTATTTGGGTCTTCTATTTTAATAAGTTCAGCCAGATTGTTATCATTTAGGCTATTTACTGCACTTTTATAGTCAATCAATACTTTTGTTGATTTTCTGTGAGTAATATCGCTCAGTAGATATAGGTAAGAACCATGGAATGGTCGGTAGTAGTGGCTTCTAGGACCGCTATCGTAGCAGAGTACTTATTGGGATCAAGATTAGCGAAAACATGATCTATACAGCTGTTGATTCTAGTGTTTAATCTATGTCCCGGCAGTAATCCGTGTTGCGCCATTGTTTCAAGATATTTGTGACTACGTGCATCTAGGTGGCCCTCTAATAGATTAATGTTGATGTCACCTGTTATGATTATTTTACTTAAATTGTTAGATTGAAGATATTGATCTAAAGAATTTACAAAACTTTCTATGTTAATGTAAATGTAAAGGTTAATATAAATGTAAAGGTATGATTATTGGGTTGTTGACTCAAAGTTTGTGGATTCTTCTTCTCAGACAGTTGCTGATTCTCTGACAGAACCGTAGGCGAAGTGAAGCTAGCGGTAGGATCGGAACCACAGCAGCCACTTGTTGATCTCTCTCGTAATGTAGTGTAGGTGATGACGTCGTCCACAACGACGACAACTCATAGACTGATGACATCCTCTCACAGAATGACTCGATGATAAGCAGTTGAAGCACAAGCGGTTGGCTTGCACATACTCAGTCTTCTCTGGGGACAGCCTTTCATATTGCTTACATTGGTATAGTGAGTGTCCTCCTGAACACATCACAAGTATTGATTGACACTCTTTCTCGTTGTTGTTAACAGTGGAGTGAAATGACTTGTGTTTAATTATTTGTTTCGAAGTATTGTTCTGTGTAGCCTTTGGTGTATTTTTTTGGCATTCTAGCATCTCTAATGTTCGAAATCTAGTCTCCAAAAAACTCGCAAGTTGATTCCAAGATGGTAAGGTGTTAGGCTGAACATTCTGACTCACATACATTTCCCACTGCTTGCGTGATTCGGTATCAAGCTTAGATACTACCAGATAGTTCATGATAGGATCCCAAGTGTCAGTGTTGATATCAAGATTCTGTAGTGACTTGAGACACGCAGATGTATTATCTAGAAGTTGCTTCGTAGAGGCCGCTGACTCAGCAGCAATAGCCTTTTGGGAAAACAGACGCTTCATTACCTCGTTGCAATTGTATCTCTTGTTTGTGTAACGTTGGGTCAGTTTTGTCCAAGCATCTTGATAATTTGCATCAGTCACTGCTAGGTTTCTCAAAAGCAGCTCAGGTTCTCCAGACAGGCTACTTTTCAGGTAGTGGAGCTTTTGAACATCTTTTAAACTGGAATTGTTGTGGACGATCGAAGTGAACATATCGTAGAAGCTCTGCCATCGTCGTAGTTCCCGTAAACTTTGGCAACTCTATTCTCGGTAACTTAACGTCAGGTTGCGGCTTTCCAGTGTATCCTGAACTTGTCTCCAAATTATTACCAGAGTGGCTCGATTTAGTAGCTGGGCTGGTTGGAACAAGCTTCTCTAACTGCTCTAGCAGCATAGTCTTGAATGTCAAATATGTATCTTCACTACAGTCATACGCATCCTCGAGGAAGTACGCCAACAGCTTCTGATCGTCTGGTGAGGTGGCAGCAACAATCTCATAATGGTTGGTGTTGAATAGGTCCCAATTTCTTTAAGGTCTCTTTCTAATTCGGATGTAGGGCACCGTAATTCTATCCTTCGGGGATTTTTAAAGTTTTAAATGCCTTTGAAATACGCTGACTAATCTCAGTTTGTTTTAGAATCATTGAGTTATCTCTCCATGTTGACGCAAAAAAAATGTCCAAATAACTTTAAAATTCACTGATAAATATTCTACTAATGTTCACCAAACGCTCCAGCGACTATGTCCAAAACACTTAAAAAAAAATTCGCAAATTTCTAGAGACTATGTCCAAACACTTGTAAAATACTAAAGAAAGTTCCACTGATCGAAAAGTCCTATAATCAGTAAAAAGTTAAAGTCCCATAATCAGTAAATTTTCTAAGTTCCAACTCGAGTTAAATTTTTCTAAGTCTTTGGGACTCAGACAATTTTTCACTGCACACGAAATATTCTAAGTTCTAAACACTTTGCCAATTTTACAGTTCACTCACAATTATTCTAAGTCTTTAACACTTGTAATTTTTTCGTCACTTTACTCACTGTTACACTTATGTCCTTCTCTTCCCGGGTTTCGGCACCATTTTATGTCTAAACTTGCGGATGTTGAAATTAAAAACTCCAGATGTCACCAGTAGTAAAACAATTTATTTGCATAATAATTCTCAGACCCTATACGGTTTGCCGTGAACGAAAAGATAACGAGTTATAATTCGACGCTAGCGACATCTCTTGACATTTTTCAGTACTAAATACTAAGGTTAGAGTAGAACTATTAGAACTGAAATTAAATGTTTTTAAACAATCTCAGTGACGGCACTAGATAGAAATATCGTGTTTGAACTCATTTGAAAGGGCTCATAAATACCTAGGTGACTGTTATGACCTCACCTTTTTGATGGTGCAATCCGAAGGTGGGTATAGGATCTCAGTGACGGCACTAGATAGAACGATCCTGTTTGAACTCATTTGAAGGGACTCATAAAGGCCTAGGTGACTGTTATGACCTCACCTTTCTGATGGTGCAATCCGAAGGTGGGTATAGGATCTCAGTGACGGCACTAGATAGAACGATCGTGTTTGAACTCATTTGAAAGGGCTCATAAAGACCTAGGTGGCTGTCATGACTTGACTTTTCTGATGGTGCAATCCGAAGGTGGGTATAGGATCTCAGTGACGGCACTAGATAGAACGATCGTGTTTGAACTCATTTGAAAGAGCTCATAAAGACCTAGGTGGCTGTCATGACTTGACTTTTCTGATGGTGCAATCCGAAGGTGGGTATAGAATCTCAGTGACGGCACTAGATAGAACGATCGTGTTTGAACTCATTTGAAAGAGCTCATAAAGACCTAGGTGACTGTTATGACCTAACTTTTTTGATGGTGCAATCCGAAGGTGGGTATAGGATCTCAGAAACAGAAACAGAAACTTTTTTTATTCAATATAGATTACAAATAATACTTATTGAAAGTCACTCTTTTGTTTAATTACCACTGGTTCGAAAAAAAACTTCTGTCCTGGGAAGAACCAGCAAGAAACCCAGCGGGACCTTTTTTTTAAAATAACAGCTTACCATCATGTATGTTACACAATTAACAACACAAAACAAATTAGAAATAGCTTGGTAGCGATCACCTCATTCCCAGGGGTTATTATCATCCATAAATTCCTTAATATTATTATAACTCTTTTTATACAAACTTTGTTTAATAAAGTTTTTGAACTTTGAGCAGGTCAAATTTTGCATATTTTCTGGGATTTTGTTGTAAAAGAGTATACATCGCCCCAAGAATGAATTAGTGACTCGATGGAGTCGAGTAACTGGTACTACTAGCTTGT
Source organism: Parnassius orleans (assembly GCA_029286625.1). Taxonomy (NCBI): domain Eukaryota; kingdom Metazoa; phylum Arthropoda; class Insecta; order Lepidoptera; family Papilionidae; genus Parnassius; species Parnassius orleans. The sequence continues at coordinate 1,626,112 of JAGSMP010000074.1, forward strand.
GTCTTGTGTATTGAGAGGCCAAAGTTAATATATTAATTTCCTTAAATTTTTGTAGCAGCGACTCTTTAGGCTTTAAATCATAAATTGCTCTTATGGCCCTCTTCTGTAAAACAAATATAATTTCAGTGTCAGCTGCATGTCCCCATAGCAAAATACCATACGACATTATGCTATGGAAATAGCTAAAGTAAACTAGTCTAGCTGTTTCAACACTGGTAAGATTTCTAATCTTTTTTACAGCATATGCTGCAGAACTAAGTCTGCTTGCTAGTTTTGATATATGGGGGCTCCATTGAAGCTTCGCGTCTAGTGTGATTCCAAGAAAAATGACAAGACTCAGTTCCTCCCCATTTAAAATCACATTAGTATTTAATTCTTTGATATTTGGAGTCATGAATTTTATACATTTCGTTTTAGTGCCATTTAAATGCAAATTATTAACATTGAACCAATTTACTAATTTAGATATAGCATTATTTACTTCGTCATATTTTATTAATTGTCGTCTTAATTTGAAAATTAAAGAAGTGTCATCAGCAAATAATACTATATCATGGTTATCCCCTACTATGTAAGGTAAGTCATGAATGTATACAAGAAACAGAAAGGGGCCGAGAATTGAGCCTTGGGGCACGCCCATTTGTACCATCGATCCGAAGAGCTCATACTGTTAATGACAACTTTTTGCGTTCTGTTACTTAAATATGAAATAATTAATTTAAGAGCATCACTTCTTACACCGTAGTGTTGAAGTTTCCTGATTAATGTTTCATGGTGAACACAATCGAAGGCCTTGGATAGGTCACAGAATATACCCAAAGCATCCTGTGAATTGTCCCATGCATTAAAGATATATTTAATCAGCTCAACACCGGCATCAGTTGTCGAGCGACCCCTTGTGAAACCAAATTGATTTTTATGAAGTAAATTATTTATATTAAAGAAATTTAACATTTGATCAAGAATAATTTTTTCAAAAATCTTACTAAGTGTTGGTAGTACAGAAATAGGTCTAAAATTGGCGGGGTGTAATGTACTACCAGATTTAAATAAAGGTATTACTTTACTATGCTTCATTAAATCAGGAAACACACCAGATTCGATACTAGTATTAAAAATAATAGCTAGATGAGGCGCGATTGTATCTATTATAGACGCAATAAATTTAACGGAAATCCCCCACAGATCCGCAGTTTTCTTAATATCAATAGTTTTAAAATATTTTATATCTCTTGATGATACTTTATGAAATTTAAAATTCTTTGTACACGCATTTACATTTTGTTTAAGTAATGATTCGGCAACGGCAGGAGAAGAATTCAGTGACTTAATGGTTAAGATCGGAATATCAGTAAAATATTTCTCAAAAACTATTGCAACGTCCTGATCTGATTCAGTTAATTTGTTGTTAACACTTAACTGGTAGTTTGAATTGCGAAAGTTTCGCTATTAATTATACTCCATGTCATTTTAATTTTATTAGAAGCCGTCTTAATTTTGTTGCTCAAATGCAAAGACTTGGCTGTGGAGCACACTCTTTTAAATATTTTTTTACATATTCCCTAAATTCGACGCTAGGATTATATGACCTTTCATGGTAAAGATCATATAACCTTCGTCTGCTCTTATGGACTCCTACTGTCGCCCATTCATTGAATGACTTCCGACTGTTCAAGGAGAATGTTTTAGAAGTAAAAGTATTGTTAAATCCATTGCAAATAAGCTTAAACAAAAAAATTAGGATCATTTTGGTATGAAAGTGATGGAAGTTTTTTCACTATGTTACTTCTAAACTTCTCCAAGCGTCGTGCATTTACTGGAACAAACACAACTTTCTCATCTACTTGCTTTTTGTGAACATAAGGTAACGAAACTAATTGTCCACAGTGATCAGAACTTAATTTTTGAATTATACATTTATGCAACGGCTTAACATTTGTAAAAATGTTATCTATACATGTTGCACTAGATTGAGCAATACGCGTTGGCTCTAAAAATAAATTAAAAAGACCATATGATTTAAACAATGATCTAAATTTAATATTGGTGGAGGAAGCTTCTAGGAGATTGATATTAAAGTCTCCACATATTACAACAGATTTATTCTGTTTATTAAGCTTAACAAAAACTTCCTCCATAATTTTTTCAAAAGTATCGTATATAGAACATGGGGGTCTGTAGACGCTCACAACAATGAGGTGCTCAAACTCAACACATGCCATTTCTACAGTTCGCTCAACAGAGAGGCTCACAATATCTTTACGTTCTTTGCATGATAATAATTTACTAGCTGATATTAAGGAGCCACCTCTTAAAACCGTTTCTCTATTGAACGAACAAAAGTCATGAAAATGAGTTCAAACACGATCGTTCTATCAGTGGCGGCACTAGATAGAACGTTCGTGTTTGAACTCATTTGAAAGGGCTTATAAAGACCTAGGTCAATGTGATGATATTACCTTCATGATGGTGGACTTAGAAGGTGGGGTAAAAGATCTCAATTACGCAGGGGCGTAGCTACCGCCGTATCAGCCGTATCAATAATACGGGGCCCCCGGGCTACAGGGGCCCCGAACGTGTATTAAGCAAAACTTCAAAGGACTTCTATGGAACAGAAAAGGCTATCAGACTTGTCACTATTGTCTATAGAGGCAGAAATTTAACAAAAAACTGAAATCGTCTATAAATAAGTTCGCTGAACAAAAGGCAAGAAAAGTGTATATTTGATTTGAATTGTTTGGCTAGTTTAGTTCCTAGGAATATTAATTGTAAGTAATAGCTTATAGTGCCGTGTAGTGGTGGTTAAGAATATCCACTACCTCATATCTTCCCGTGGGTGTCGTAAGAGGCGACAGTGGGAAACAGGCAGAAGATGGGCAGCAGCATCTTCCTGATAACAGCAATAATACAATAAAAAAACTGCGGTTGCCAACCCGCTCGCCAAGCGCCATGATAAAAGTTACGAAGAAACGGCCCCCAGTCGCAGGCGGCTCTGCTATTCCTGGCTACGGTGGCGACCATTGTAACGGCGGGGCAGGGGTGCTAAGAATCTCCGGTGGAGGTTCGGTTGCCACCTAAGACGACTCGACCTGGCAACATACAACGCACATACCCTGACGAGAAGATCCTGGAGCTGGAAGAAGAGATAGAAAATTTGCGCTGGGATATTACAGAATTGTCTGAGGTCCGAAAAGAGGGGGAGGACACGGTAATCCTCGAATCCGGTAACTTGTTCTATCACCGGGAGGTACATCTGTCCCAAGGAGGTGTCGGATTTATCGTCCACAAGTCTCTCGTTAACAACGTAGTAAAGATTGTGAGTCTGTCGACCGACGAGGGTTGCGTACCTTATACTCAGAATCACCAAACGGTATTCGTTGAAGGGCATACAGGTTTACGCACCAACCTCGGCACATCCCGATGACGAGGTGGAGGAAATGTATGAGGATATCTCTAAAGGCATGCATTCCTCCAAAACCCACTATACGGTATTAATGAGAGACATCAACGCAAAACTAGGCACAAGAGAGAACGGTGAGCTGAAGGTAGGAAAATAGGAAAATTCGGAATAGGGCAACGGAACCCAAGGGGCCAGCAGCTGGCTGATTTCATGGAGAAAGAGGGACTCTTTATGATGAACTCTTTCTTCCAGAAGCGGCCCCACAAGAAGTGGACCTGGTCGAGCCCCGACGGTTCGACATAAAATAAGTTTGACTTCATTAAGACGACTAGAGGCAACTGTTCAGTGATGTCTCAGTGATCGCGAGGGTGAAAACTGGTAGCGATCACCGAATGGTTTGAGGCACACTGAACCTAAACGTTAAGTTGGAGAGGTCTCGTCTAATGAAGACAACACTCCGTCCCCTTCGTGCTCTAATCCAAACTGCCGAAACCTTTCAGCTCGAGTTACAAAACCGTTTTCAGTGCCTAGAAGACTGCAATGCAGTGGACGATATGAATAACAAGCTCGTGGAAACTGCCCATGCGGTCGGAGCTAAGTTCTGCAAAACCCGCCGCAGAAGAACACAAAAACTCTCCGATCACACTCTTAATCTCATGGCTGTTAGACGTGAAATGAAGCTGCAGTCTTCAACAGATTTGACAGCATACAGGCAACTGAACAGATAGATCTCCAAATGCAACTTCAATACAGCTTGTATTGAAGAAGCGATCGAGCGGAATCAAGGCTCCAAAATCTTTGCCAGAAAGAGCCAACTGTCAAAGCTGAAGACAGAGTGTGGCAGCATCGTTTCCGGGATACCTGAGATTTTGAGTGAGATTGAGCCACACGCAAGTGTGAGTAAAGATCCAAGAGCAAGTCTTATCCGTCAGTCTGAGCGAGATTAGAATGGCTCTCCAGCACCTTATAAACGGCAAGGCCTCAGACGAGGATGGAATTACAGCGGAGTTTCTGAAAGCGGGTGGAAAACCGGTACTTGAAATCCTTCAGAAGCTCTTTAATTCCGTCCTCCATGGTGGCACCACTCCGGAGGCGTCGAGCAGAAGTGCGGTGCTCTTGTTCTTCAAGAAAGACCACAACGCTATCTTACAGAACTACAGACCGATTTACCTTCTGAGCCGCGTCTACGTGCTGTTTTCGAGAGTCATTGAGAATCGTCTCGCACGGAATCTCGACGACTTTCAGCCTCCCCAACAAGCCGGTTTCCGAAAAGGCTTTAGTACCATAGACCACATACATACCCTTCGGCAAATTGTACAGAAGATCGAAGAGTACAATCTGCCACTATGTCTTGCGTATGTGGACTATGAGAAAGCCTTTGATTCCGTCGAAATTTGGGCGGTGCTACAGTTCCTTCAGCGGTGCCAAGTTGACGACGGTATATCGAAGTGCTGAAGTGTTTGTGCTGCGATGGCTATCCGAGTTCAGAACCAGAGTACGAAACCTATCCAGCTGCAGAGAGGTGTAAGACAGGGTGACGTTATATCCCCGAAACTCTTCACCGCTACATTAGAAGACGTTTTCAAGCTACTGAACTGGAAAGAATACGGTATTAACATCAATGGCGAGTACATCATTCACCTTCGATTTGCCGACGATATATTACATATGGCAGAATCGCTGGAGGACCTAAGCATTATACTCAATGACCTCAATGGTGTCTTCCAACGGATAGGTCTTAAGATGAACATGGACAAAACAAAGATCATGTGTTATGTTCATGTCACACCTATGCCGGTAACCTAACCTAAACCTACAATTCCTATAAATGACCAAGATACCTGTACTTGGTATTTAGAACTCAATGATTTTTGACCGGAAGTAAGATTTTTAGATTTAGTAAATGAAACAATCTTGTACTCAATGATTTATTACACGAATACTACACATTTAATAAAACAAATTTTCGGATTTTATTTTGTTTAATTTAACTTATTTTTACTTATTTTAATTCGTGACGTTTGGGTGCTTTGACTTTATTTTAGAATGTAACATGTAGCGTGCTCAATTAGATAAACATAGAAAGCTAGGCCATCCTAACTATTTCCGTTACTGAAACGTCATCATAAGACCTTCAGAATGTGCCCATGCCCACGGACAGATAGGTAATTTAATTTTCAATCATTAAAATAAACAGTTAAAAATACTATACACATTTATTAAATAAATAGATTTTACCATAGTGAATAAAAATATCTTTTGAAGTGTTAATATAATTATAGGAAACGATATTAATATATAATATATATACGGAACGGATTTCATTTCTTGATCGACGCAGCCGCAACCGTGCGCGTTTGGTTGGTGTGACTCGTATAAATTAAAAATATAATTTGCTATCTATTTATATATATATATTAGGTCCTTACATATGAAATTAGCGTTTTGTCGTACTGACCAATTTGATCTGAAATATCTCCTCTTTGGTTAAGAATTTCAAATTCAAATTTATAAATTCATTTAGCTGGTACATTTGAGTTTTGAAAACAGTCATTCATTTGTTTTTTCCTCATTATTTTATTCTTTGGCGTCGCTTATTACCGCACATTGGAAAACATGAAATATCGGTATATTTAAGAGTACGAGTTCTACCGTGGCACCAGTGCTGCAGAAACAGCTCGAAGGATTAATGATGTGTACAGCGCTAGTGTCGTAAAAGATAGCACGGTACGTTTTTGGTTTCAATATTTTTCTGGAAATTTCGACCTTCAGAACCAACCCCGTCGACGGCCGGAGACCAAAGTGGAAAATGAAGAATTTTATTTTTTTAGGCTATTAGCCTTTAGGCTATTGTGGAAGCGGATCCATCACAAAGCACTTCAGAGATAGCTGCAGGCTTCGGGGTAAGTGATAAAACTGTATTAATCCACTTGAAGCAAATCGGGAAAGTAAAAAAACTTGAACAATGGGTACCTCACGAATTGAGTGAATCGAACTTGCAAACACTCGTTGACTGCTGTGTTACTTTGCTCAACCGACACAATAATGAAGGGATTTTAAATCGAATCATTACTTGTGATGAAAAGTGGATACTGTACGATAATTGGAAGCGCTCGTCACAATGGTTGAACCCTGGAGACCCAGCCAAATCCTGCCCTAAACGAAAATTGACTCAGAAAAAGTTACTTGTGAGTGTTTGGTGGACTAGCGCTGGTGTCATTCACTACAGCTTTCTAAAATCTGGCCAAACGATTACGGCAGATATCTATTGTAAGCAACTGCAAACCATGAAGGAAGAACTAGCTGCTAAACAACCGTGATTGGTCAATCGATCTAGGCCACTGCTGCTTTACGACAACGCAAGACCACACACTGCACAACAAACAACTACTAAGTTAGATGAGCTACAATTGGAACGTCTGCGACCTCCACCGTACTCCCCAGACCTAGCTCCAACAGATTACCATTTTTTCCGGAATTTGGACAACTTCTTACAAGAAAAAAAATTCAACTCCGATGCGGCAGTCCAAACCGCCTTCAAAGAGTTTATTGATTCTCGCCCCCATGGTTTTTTTAGTAAAGAGATGGCAAAAGTGCATAGATAACAACGGTGCATACTTTGATTAATTAAATATATTTTACAAAAAAAAATTGACTTTATATTCCTCCCGTACAAAACGCCAATTTCATATGTAAGGATCTATTAAAATATATATATTTTATGTTATAGGAGTCACGCCAACCAAACACGCACGGCTGCGGTTCCGTCGATCGAATAATGAAATCCGTTCCGTTTGATCTAGGACTGTTGATAAAATATCGATATATCGAAAAATCGCTATTATTATTTAGAAATATCGATATTTATTTCTAATATTTTTGAATTACATATATATAGTTTGATATTGAAATATAGATATTTGATCTAATTATTGTTTTAATTTTTATTTTTTCATTTAATCTACAACACCATCGTAAACTTAAATCCTAATCCTTGATGGACCCAATCTACTGTAGGTACTTTATTTACACTATATTATGCTTTTCATTTTTCACCAGTTTATTTATTTGCTTATTATCTTAAAAAGAAATATAATTTTGTATAGTATATCTCTGTGGTATTAAAATTACTATAATCTATGAAACTTAGTACTATTTTAATTTAATTTATTTATTATTTAATTTGTTTAATAAATATACTAAATTATAAACTTTGTCTATCATTTTTGAACTGACATACGATTGTTTTCTTTTAAATAAAGCCGATATATTGATATATCGCTATGTTTTCGATATATAAAACTCCGATATTGATATATATTTATAATTATCGATATATTAAAAATCCGATATTTTAGAAAAATATCAACAGTCCTACTTTAAACTGATCAGTTGGACTGATCAGTTGAACTGATCGCGTGTGTCGACCTTTTTTTGATTATATCTGTTTGAACTGATCAGTTGAACTGATGTCAGTTCAACTGACCTTGTGTGTCGGCCATTATAGTTTATGAAACAATCACCTTTTAGGCAACCACAGTACGAAACCTATCCAATGTCTTTCGAAAGAAGAATCACTACCTACTGTATTGGAAAGCATACTCCGCATACGGTAAGAACATCAATTTCGTGTAATTGTCAGTATAGTAGGCGGTATCGCCTGAGGACCTTAGTGCCCAATGACTTTAGTAGTGTTTACCAACGAATAGGTCTTAAGACGAACATGGACACATGAGACAAAGATGAAGTGTAACGTCTATGTCACACCTATGCTGGTAATCGTTGAACTCAGATTTCCTTACGATGCTTTGATGAAACGTGGTAAATCAGCACTTATAACTACATTTTCAGTGAAGCTGGCGGAGATCCAACTCGAGTTGCATGCGTCCTCTGCAACTTAAGGCCAGCGTCGAACAGCTCATTCTTATCATGGGCATAATTAAAACTAGTTCATTTTTGAGGAAAAGGTAGTTTTAATTAAACCACACGACGTAGTCGTCAAGACTTCGCCGCTTAGAAGTCACACTATAACTGATCGGACTCGGTGATCAGGTAGTGTGATCACTAAACGACGAAGTGTCGTTTAGCATTTTTTTAGGTTTAGGATTAAGACTCTTTAAATTAACTGTAAATTTAATTAACTTTTTCTGTACCGTAGATTTCACACTTAAAGAACTTATGATAGGTGATATATCCTCCGTCTAGATTACTGTTTCAGTAATAATGTCCTCCAGACTGAATTTCGGTCACGAAACTGGCCATCTGCGCAGGAGAAGATTCTAGTTCCCGAGAGTATGCGCTAGCACAGGTGCAAGCTCTATAGTCCAATGGGACTACGATTCGTGATTCTTCTAGACCAACGAGGCAATCAAAACACACACAAAATAGAGTACCTCCTTACTTAATTACCGTTTTCGAGTGGCAGTGGCAACCCTATTCTTCACCTACAAAAAGAGAGAATAGTTCTTTGTTTTTTTTTAATATATTCCAAAGCGGCAAGATTGAGAAGCGGGGAAGATTCTTGGAAATATTGGAATGGTAAATGTGAAAAAGTTTGTAAGATGACGCTACGGGTGGCGACTGGCGACGAGTCGGCGACTCACGGCGCGTGCTAGGGGTATTCCGAGAATCGTCGGATTGCCCGACCATAATAAAAAACCTTTAACTTTAACAGCTGTGTCATGGTTTACTTTTAGTCAATTTTGCAATAAAAACAATGTTCTGTAAATATTAGCTAGCAGAATCTTTAAGTTAATTAGGTAGGAACTATAAATGAATATTTTTTTTACGGGAATTTATAACTAATAAAGTTTACGTGTTGCTTTTATATTAATTATCATTATATTTTTCATCATTAGGCCCAATTTACCCTGCCGCGGAACGGAATGGAAGCGAATTTTTGTAACGAAATTGTACATAGTAAAATGAGTTTTATGTTAATTGTGTAAAGTTCAAACTAGATATGAGTAAAAAAGTCGCGCGACTTTTTTATCATATCTAGTTTGCACGTTACGCAATTAACATAAAATTAATTTTACTATGTACAATTTCTTTAAAAAAAATTCGATTCCATTCCATTCCGCCGCAATGTAAATCATAGATAAATAGATATTTAGCAAGCTAATGTAAATTGAGCCTTAGCATGTTGGCGTAATAAGTCGTTGTTGTTTTTCAATACAGATTAAAGTAAATATAATTTCATAGATATAGGTAAATTATATCGTTTTTTATGGCGAATCGAAACAACAGGATTCTTAGGTAGGAATCTTGGTTGTGATTTGTGGTAAATAAGTCGACTAAAATTTTATTTACGAAAAGCTTCTCAACACATTGCCACTTTGAGCCAATTTATAAATATGTATAACCATAGTTTAGGTAGGTATGTAGGTATTATATACATAATAATAGTAGAGTTAGGGCCTCTAGCCTCTACCCTTCCCACTGAGTTCCTCTCATTTCTGAGGGGTTTTACTGAGTGGGTACATAAACTTTATCATCGTATATGTACCCATGTATATCAATTTTACAATGGAAAACGTAATGTACAAATAATAATAATAATATAATGTAACGGCTGGATCATTTCATGCCTGTCCTCGTGTACCTATTGGCATACTTAGGTGGATTTAAACTGAACTTAACGCCGTGGATACAAAAGTCCGCACTACTATGACGTCCCATAGGGTGCATCACCCGATATCGTCATTAGCGAGGCTGTATTTGCGGTGAAAGCATGGTGGGCGTGGTTTTTTGACCGCTCTAACCATGGATATCGCGAGGTGTGCAGTCTCCATAATTACTTCCGGACCCTTTTAAACGGACGTCATTTCGTGTGATAAAGGGTTTAACCCTCTATCCTTAGTCAACGAGCAATGGCAGGACCTAGCAGTACAGAGCTCCATGGGAGGTTCTGCAAGGCTCTACATGAGCCTTTCGTGGACACAGTTGCCTCCCTTCACTGGCTGTATTTTGGTGACCTCTTTGGGGAAACCGAGGGTTTTTTCTGTGCAATATAAGATCAGGTTATTAAGATCGGAGATTCATCCTAAAGGATGGCACCGTCGACATCTGTCCAGATGTCGCCGTCCCGGTGAGTCACTTAGGCATGTCATCTCCGGTTGTTCGGCGCTTTTAATTCTGAGTATTTGCACAGACACTACCTAGTAGCCAGCATTTTACACCAGGAGGAAAATGACCGCGTCAGGCTCTACTGGGACCAGGCCATCATCACAGACAGGACTATTCTTGCGAATAAGCTTGATATTTTAAACGTGGTAGAGCCATGCTGCAGCTATATTAATTGTATAGTTGTAGCATGAATGGGTCGGCTCGACCGGGGAAGGACCACGGTCTCATAGAATACCAGCGTAAAATAGCAGCTTAATGCTGCTGTGTTTCGTATGGTGAGTGTAGAGAATCGGAGACCCTTTTTACTGAAAAAGAGGCATTCCGTCTTAGACCTCACGGGTCACGGCTGACAAAGCATCTGCATTTTGATTCGCAAACGAGGATAGATGTAGATTTCTATGGGCCACAGCAACCACTTACCATCAGGTAGACTGTGTGCTCGCTTGTCACCCTTTTCCATAAAAAAATAAAATATATTGTGCTGATGGATCGGGCACAGTCAAGAATATTTTTGGTCGACATTATCATTCCGTATGACGAGAACCTCGTGAAAGCCGAAACAGATAAGCTACCAAAAAATCTGGACCAGGCTCACAAGGTGATCGACATGTGGGGTGGTCTGCCGACCGAAATAATTCCTAGAGTCATTTCTGCGAACGGGTTTATCCCGGTCAGCCTCTCGGGTTATCTGAGGAGACTGGGGCTCCGTGACGGACCGCTCCGGCCTCAAATGCAGAAGGCGGTGCTCATCGATACCTACCGCATCGTCCGCCGGTTTCTTTCCCTTTCCCCCTAACCCTTGGCCGCTTGGTCTCACCTGCCGATTGCTTCCATCTGGTTGGGTTTTTATTTATTTATTTATTTTACAATATTCACTCTCTAGTCCCTCACTTTCATTGTCCGATGGAACTGCAATCCGTTACGAGAGATCGCGGGCGCAACAACGGCTTTACGTGCTTGCTTTTCGAGGTAAAGAAAGATAGAAAGCAAGAAAATTTTATTTGACATCACAAAGAAAAATAAAATAACACGAGATATAAAAAACAAGGATTTGTGTAAAGTCAAATTAGGTCCCTATTTCAGCTAACAGCTGCTGAACTAAATGACAGCAGCGCTGATTTTCAAATAGAGCCTAATATTGGCTTCACGGACGGTCATACATTACCTAAAGCTAAAACTTTAAAAAAACATTCAGAGAAGTGAGTGGGGAAAGAATCAGCATAATAAGAGTTATTATTTAGAAATAATAATACATTATTTAAGCAATCATAAACATACTATACCCATATATATCTTATACATCCATACACATTTACATGTTCATATACATGTTAAAGTGCTCAACAGCTCATCAACATGAAGTATATCGTCTAACGTTAATAAAATAAACTAAACATTTGAATTTAATTGAAGACTACAAAAGATTTAACCACACCATCAACGAAAAGAAACGAAACAGTAAATGAACTGAAAATTAGTGTAGAGTTAAAAAAAAATTAAAAATAGTGAGTCTTACAGTCATCATATCTTTTTAGCATTAAATGGAGGCGTAAAAAAGTTAATTTTTAAAATTACGGGGGATTTTGGTCTTGTTTTAAAATTAATATCAGTTTTTTTTTAAATATGCCTATAGTTTTTAGAGCACGCATTGGTGGCGGCAGATCGTTCCAGCAGCGAGAAGCTGCGTACCTGAAGGACCCTCTAAATGCCATTGTTCTGTGTTTCGGAATAACAAAGACTATAGTACATTTACGTTTAGGATATTTTGATTGTTCGCTAACCCACACTAATTTGTATCAATAGGATTGTTTCCAATTTTTAAATCTTATAGGGGCATTTACAAGTTTAGCAATCATATTTTTTGACCCTATTAACATAAACTTTGATTTGTCAGGATTTAGAACCAATGAATTTAACTTTGACCAAGCAGAAATAGCCTCTAAATCGTAATTTATTTTATTAATAGCTTGAAGAAGACCCGATGGCGATGGTATGAAGGAAAGGTACATTTGCAGGTCATCAGCATATAGGTGGTAATGACAGTGTTTAATTTTCTTAACGATATCAGGTACGGGGTAAAACACCGCCAACTTTCTACTACAAATAATTTCGTACCAGAAAAACTCAATAACTGTTTTCTTTTGGGCCGACTCGAGATTCATTCCCGGGATCTCGTGATCAGAAGTCTCGTTTACGACTACTAAACCAATGAAGCTGTCAATTTACAATTATATTGTAAGATAAAACAATCAAATAAGACATCGCAGTAAATACACCTTTATGTGTCAGATAAACCATAAAAAGAACATTTCGGTAGAGAGTAAGTAGTATATTCCTTTTTACATATTACACAACTTGTTCAGTAGATAGATTGTGAAACAAAAAATTAATAGTAAAAAGAAGTAACACTCATGTCAAAATGAAGGTTTATAACCAACTATTAGGTTACCTACCTCCTACTATAATTATTTTATTTATTTATTATTTTATTTTATAAAACTGAAGACTTACAGTCCAACTGATTTTTTTATAGACAGTTGACAAACGAGCACGCAGTCCACTTGATGGTAAGTGGATGCTGTGTCCCATAGACATATACATTTATCCTCGATTAAGAATCAAAATGCAGATGCGTTGTCGCCCCTGAGGACTAAGTCTCGTTGGAATGCCTCGTTCCCATTAAAAAGGGTCTCCGGTCAAATTCTAAGTTGTAACTGACTATTGCAGCCCATGGATACACGGAGCCAACTTCAAACAAAGAAGGCTATTTCTGCATGGTCGTCTCTGAGAATTAAGACGGAATGGCTCACAGCCTGTAACTGGCTCTGTATACCCTCCAGACCGTAAAACAACCTACTTAATTGTTGCATTACTTACGGAATTTCCGAAATGGTGTTAATATGAATTATAACTTGTTGTGAGCAATACAAATAAATCGGTAATTAAAATCTTACGAAAATTTGATAAAATAAACTAAGGTACCTATCTTAATGTAGTAATAAGCCGTATGAATTAAAGCATATTTAGTTAATATTATTATGTATAAAATTAATGTTTGTTTGTTTGTGCCGTATGCGCTCATAAGTTACTAGGTATCTACTATTCATCCTATTACGATAAAACTGTAGTCGTGTGCTTCGCATTTTTAATAAAATGGCGAATCGTAGAATTCAACTGTTTTAAATATTTTATTATTATGTTAATTATTATAATAAGTTCGCAGAAACAATATGATCTAAATGGTATTTTTGGTCGTATCTATTTACTCGTATCACCCCACCCAACAATTAATTATTACCTCACTCTAACTCAGACGTGAATCTCTACATCCAAATCTGGAAGTTCAACCATCTTGTTCGCTTGTTCTTCATCATTGAGAATTTAATAGTTTTTAGATCCCTGCTCATGTTTGTCACAGAAATTATTTGTCTACGAATAGCTATTGAATGTACATCACTGACCTAGAGGTCAGTGATATACATGGTGATTGATTTAGGGGCCCGTGCTTCGAGGGCAGATCACTTATGATAATTTTTTTACTTCCGCCCTACCTGTAACCAATGCTGCCCTACCTCAAATTCGACTCTAGCTACAGCCCTGAGACGGTAGTGCAAACAAATCCAATTCTGACTTAACGCACTTACAATAATGATTATGAAGGAAAGACATATTTAATTTGAAAATATATCTTCAGTTAAAAATGTATATCAGTTAATGGTGGAATGAACGCGGCCAATCGTTTTCTTTTAGTTATATACCCAGATCCTGTCATGTTCTATTGATTAATTTTGTCATCAGCCTTTCGTTTTAAATTCGTACTAACTTGCTTTAGACGATCTTTTATTGAGGCTTCCATAGGACGCGCTTGAACCATATCCGATAAAAGTTCTACTCGAGCGCTTAATGCCTCCTTACCAATCACTCGAGCACCACTTGAAAGTAAAGGTAAAACTGATCTAAATAACCCCCCTAAGAAGCTCCCAATACCATGACTGCGTTGGTATGGTGAACCCTTATAAATTACTCCAACTCCTGACCCAGCTTGATGTGTATAATAATTTTCATATGGACATTTATGATCACGAAGATCACGAAGAGAATTCATTATTATAATTTTCGGAAATGTAGTTTAATACACACGGTACCAAACTGGAATGGTATTTTTTGTCCTGTGCTCGTTCTTATAACTATTTCGAGCGTATCGAACTCTCTTCGCATAACAAACAGGGAGAGAAAACGTGCATTTTATTTGCACCATAAATATATTTTGTAGGATTTAATGAAATGGCTCTCAGTAAAGGAGTCATAACATCACCCACAAACTGAGGATCGATAATGTCGCAATAAAGAAATAGTTGAGATAGTAACCTTAAGTGTAAATTAGCAGGACACTTTCTAAAATTTCTCTCCAGGAGATTTTTATTTGGTTCATAACCTAGTTGAAAATTTAATTTGGGTGATAATGTTACGGATGCTATATGTTTATCCAAAACAGAAACAGACACAAATTTTGTTATTTCATCACAGCGAAATTTCAAGTTCTCTCCGATACCATTTAACGCTCTTAAAATATGCTCAACGTTATCATAGTTGGTAGCTGGAATATGTTTTTTGTAGTACACTGTGGATGGTTTATCTTCATTAGGCATTAACATGGATTTTGTAATGTATATAACATTTTCATGATCTTGAACAGTAAACACGGTACATGGATATTGAAACTCGACAACTCCAACCGACCATTCGCCTTCTAATTTCATAGCTTTTAGTAATTTCGTTGAAAAATTTGTGATCTTGTTATCAGGAAAGTATTCCATTGAACTATTGCTGAGCAAAGTTAAATAAAAAACTTTCTTTATTCATATTTCTTTTAAACTAGAAGCTAAAAGCCAACTGTTGAATTTATCTGGATAACCTTTCCACTTCACTAATACTTCTTTTCTGTTACCTGAATAACGAGTGTCAATTATTTTATCTATTTTATATTGTGAGGTGGGGTTGTAAGTGATTTTCTGTTATTCTCTTTCATAAAAAGTACCAACTATTGGTTCATTTTGTAAATCTGTTATTGTATAAACAACCCATGGAGATCTATCAATTATTGAAGATATAATAAATATTTCATCACTCCAATTTGATTCATATCCTTTTTGGAAAAAATGTTTATATTTAGTTATTCGAACATAATCACCCACATTGAAATTTGGTTTTGGATTTTCTAAAGAAAGTTTGTTTGACCGTCTATCATAAAGATTAATCCAAACTGTCATAATATTGTTGGAATTTACATCACATGGGCACATCTTAATACTAGAGTGAAAGCTGTGATTATAAGAGTATATTAAATCTTGTAAAACATCTATATATCTATAAGTATTATTATGAGTGAAATAACGCCACATTTTCATTTTTAGAGTTCTTTTAAATCGTTCAACAATACTGGCCTTAATGTCAGGATTGTAAGTGGTATAGTAATTAATCTTTTTGGATTTAAAGTATTTTTGTATATCTTTTGAAACAAATTCTGTACCTTTATCAGATTGTATGTGAGTAGGTGTTAATTTACTTTCAGTAAATATAATTTCAAAACATTCTTTAGTTGTTTCTGAGTTTTTCTTTTTCATTGGTCTTGCAAAAGCATATTTACTAAATACATCAATAACACAAAGTATGTAGTTGAAACCATCATTATATTGAGAATAAGTTCGCATATCACTTAAATCAGCTTGCCACAGTTCATTAATATTTGATAGAATGTACCTATTACGCGGGAGAATTTTTTTCCAATAGGTTTATGTAATGTGTATGTTTCTTGTGATTGTAACCATTCCTTTACTTGCTTTTTATCCATTTTACCCTTTATGGCCTTTGATAATTTATCAATACTACCAAAACCAGCGGGATTAGATGGATCGTAATAAATCCTGTTAATTTCTTCTAGTACGGGGTCCATTTTTCCCATTCAAACTTTTTACGTATTTTAGTTATAGATTTTGTATCTCCACTGCTCGGTGTAGAAAACTCTTGAACTTCAATCTCAGAGGGTTTGTTCAGATCTTTTGTTTGAAGCTAGTTAATAAACTCACATCTCTTTGGATTTCCAATATAAGTAAGTGGTACTTTAATATCTTTTAATGCTTTAGCAAATCTATCCCGTCTTATCGGATCACTTCTATTTAAGGGTCTTCGAGAATTATTTATTAAATCAACAATATTACTTCCAGGAATTTTTTCATTTACAGTTATGTCTGTGTCTTCATTATCATAATGTATTTTACTTTTACTTGTTCCAACTAAGTTTAATAATAACTGACCTTTTTTATTATAAGTTTTTGGTATTAAACTGAGTATTTGAGCTGGTGTATAAAGTGGATTTGCATCATTTTCTTTACTTTTAATGGATCGATTCTCCTCCAACAAAGATTCAGCATCAACTGAAGTTTTTAGATCTCTATCTTTATTTTTAAAACCAATTTTAGACTCATTTGAATCTTCATTAGATGTATCAGAATAAATTGGTAATCTGAGTGGTTGACGATCCTCTTCGGTAAAATGAAGGTATCTTTGTAGTGTTTGTAAATATAACATCCACTTCTTTCCAGTGGCGTAGCTACGTAACCAAGGGCCCGCAAAAATGAAATTGGGGCCCTATTTCAACTGAACTAAAATATACTTTAAAGGTGCAAAACTACTTCATCATCAGCTCCTTGTCGTCCACTGCAGGACATAATAAAGCAAAGCTACTTACTGCTAAGTATTATGTGTAACGCATAAACAATGACGAAGTAGATTACAGTTAATAATATAGGCAGACAACATAACAGTGGAAGAGCCACACGGCAGCTTTTGCTGTCGCACGGGTGGACCAGACTAGATGGAGTGACGACCTGGTAAGACATGAAATGAAGGACCGGCTCGAACCAAGGAGGTACCACGACCTTACAGACAACCAGCCTGAAGTAGAAGTTTACTTTGCCTGGTAAGTGCAGGTGGTTGGAGGCCTAACCCCTTTCCCCCTTAACATGGTAGTGTAATTAAATAAGAAACCATCCCAGGAGGGTACCAACACCCCTTTTATTGGAAAATCCCTGGCTGAGCATCCACGCCCAACTACTCAACTCTTCCTTAGCGCGGGTGCTCAGGCTGCTTCGCGTATCCTGCGGGATGGGGGAGGGGGGTTCTTCTCTCCTATCCGGGGTACAAATTATAACACCTTTGTGCCTCGGGCTGGAGTTTGTGTATACGTCAGAAAGGAAATCTGTTCTCGACGCCTCGGCAGTCTTGAAGGTACCTGACTCATAAATCTGCGGAGGCAGAGAGGGATACCCTGGCCGTTAGTTTGGACATAGCGAAGGCCTTTGATCGGATTTCGCACAAAGCGCTTCTTTCGAAGCTCCCTTCCTATGGGCTTCCAGAGAATTTGTGTAACTGGATCAGCAGTTTTCTTGCAAATTGGAGCAACAAAGTCGTAGTAGAAGGTGCATGCTCCATTTACAAGCCTATTTATGGTTTTAAGGCTACGAGCTATCTACCCTACACTGTTTCTTCTGGTTATCAATAATATGTTGCAAACCAGTAACGTGCACTGGTGATGCTTTATACACCGGCTGTACCTATATTTCTCGGGGAAACGTCGCCGAGTTCCGGAACAAATTTGTGTCTGAAGTCGAGGCTTTGCCGGATAAGGTCTCGGATTGGGGCGACTAAATATAATTAAGTTCAATGCCCAAAAGACACAAGTTTGCGCGTTTTCCACTAAAAAGAACCCCTTTGTCGTAACTCCTCAATTTCAGGGCACTCCCCTTGTTACCTCAGCTAGTATCGGAATCTTCGGCGTTGACATATCGAATAACGTGCAGTTTCGAGGAAGGAAGGGAAGGCTGAATTGGCCTCTAAAAAGCTTGGCGTGCTCAGCAGAGCGGGGCAGTATTTTATGCCAGCACACTGCTTGCAACTTTAAAAGGTGCAGGTTCGGCCTAACATGGAATACTGTTCTCATCCCTGGGCCGGGGCTCCCTAGTACCATCTCCTTCCACTTGACCGCATCCAGCGCAGAGCATCTCGAATCGTCGACGACCGACGAAGACGACAGACGAGACGAAGAGATGTTCCATCCCTTTGCATTTTCTAGCGCATTTACCACGGGGAGTGTTCGGAGGAATTGTTCGGATTAATTCCAGCCACAAAATTTCATCAACGCATTTCACAAATTCACATCATCGAAATTTTTGGTGGTCCACTACTGTAGGACCGATACGACTTAGGGCACTTACCATCAGGTTTGTCCCCTCTTCTATATAAAAAAGACAATAAAACGAAGTAGACAATTATCTTTAACAATGTTATATTTATGTTCTAGAAGTGGGAGTAATTTTCTACCGACTTCAAAATGGAGACGGTACTCAAGTAGACTGTTTTTTTATGTGTGTTACCTCATAACTTTATACTGGGTGAACCGATTTCGATGATTCTTTTTTTATTTGAAAGCTGGTGCTTCTAATGTGGTCCCATATAAATTTAATCTAACCAATAGTTTTTGAGTTATTCTTAATAATTTATATTGAATATTTCTCACATCTAAATCTCATAGAATACCAGCGTGAAATAGCAGCTTAATGCCGCTGTGTTTCGTATGGTGAGTGTAGAGAACCGGAGACCCTTTTTACTGGAAACGAGGCATTCCATCTTAGTCCTCACGGGTGACAACGCATCTGCATTTTGATTCGTAATCGAAGATAGATGTAGCTGTCTATGTGCCACAGCAACCACTTACCATCAGGTGGACTGCGTGCTCGTTTGTCACCCATATCCTATAAAAAAAAATGACGTCGGTTGTACAAATTTTTTATTTTTTATTATTGTGATTTCAGTTCGAGCCGTTCGCGGTCAGGGGCCAAAAAGTTAAAACTCGAAAATTCTTTATACAACGAGACATATTTATTTAACAAGAGTGGCCCCTTTAGCTTTGGGGCCCCGAGGCACTGCCCCGCCTCGCCCCTGGGTAGCTACACCACTGCTTCATTCGGTCTTCCGTCTTACTATTCATAATATTTTGCATTTCAATATCTAATCGAGACAAATTACTATTAACCTTATTTTCTTGTTGTAATTTTTCAATCAATCCAGGTTCGATAAGTATCATCTTCTTTGCATTTTCCATGTTAACTGGCTAGTCTACTTACTAATCCACTCAATATTGCACCTAATATTATTGGTAAGAAAGCCCCTCCTTTTTGTATAATTACATTTTTTCTTAGTTTATGTTTACACTTACGCACCAGTTTACGGAGTATATTTTAGTTTATCTTGATCTTTAAGAGGTACCTTTCCTTGTAAAACGTTATGAATACATTCACAAATACAATTTATTTCTTCTTCATCACACGTTTTAAGTAATGCTTTTTGATATTTTGGTTTAAGCGTATGCAAAGCGTTTAGCAAATGTTTATGCGCTGTGAGTCGATGATGCATCATTTAGAAATGATTTGAATTGTTTGATTCTTGGTGTATTTAAACTCTTTTGTGGGGACGTAGACTGTACAGAAACCATTAAATGGGAAGACATTTGTCTTGATACGACAAAAATCATTGGTATTCTGTTTTAAATCTACCATTAAATGTCCATGGGCGTCTAGAGTTGCACCCCTGTAGGCATCTTCAATGAATTTTGGGTTATCTGGTGAGTGGTGACACTTGTCGTGCTAAATATTTTATTTTAGTTTTATCTCGAGTGTTTTTAAAATATATTATATAACTTGAGTTTAAAGAAACGTCACTTTGACCTTTACCTTGATGAAATAAATTTTGTGTTAAACAAAATACACTAAGATCCTGTGATAACTACCTTTTGTAAATATATTCACAATTCTTCCATCAGATTCTCTCATTAGATCATCAATAATAACAAGATGTGGGTTTTCACCATCAAACATATTAAGATTTGAAATTCCTTGATGATAGTTAACATTTGGTAAATTATATAAAGGTTGCATTTCATGAAAGCACCATGTGATCTGATTAAAATCACAATTACATATTTCTGTAACTTATTTTATGAAATTTGTTACAAAATTTGACTTCCCACATCCACTTGGTCCTGCCACAATATCCCTCACGGAGATCATCGGTGAGATTAGTGCGACCACATTTAAACTCATTAAACCAGTTGTAAACATTGGCACGAGATGGGGCTTCACGTGAATGGCCAATCGAGGTCTATCATTACTTTCTTGTTGACTTAAATGACATCGAAAGTCATAAAAAATCATTGTACGAAAATTTTCTCACGTTAAATTCATTCTGACTTGACACAGACAATTTTCAATTTGCCGCCAAATTAATAAACAAATTACAAATACAAATTACAAATAGTAAACAAATTACAAATTAATAAAATACATACACAATAATATTGGCAAAGAGTTCCATTTTCAAAATTGAACTTATTGTTTTATTATATCGTTTACAAGTGGCCAGTTCTAAAAACTTTCAGTGTCGCCCTCGTATCTTAGCCATTGAATACATTGGTACTGTAATAATCCACAAATCCGATGTTGTACATCTGTACAACATCTGAAAAAGATTCGTCCCAGTCTAGAAAATAATGTTTATGCTGCTAATAGACTGCCCATGTATACCCACGTACCAACGTATATAATATGCAATTTGGATACAGATGATAAACCAGGCTCACATTGGATAGCTTTATATATCGATACGAATGGCATCGGTCAATATTTTGATTCATATGGACGATCACCTGCACGGTATCATCTAGTTTTTAAAAAGGAATTGTAAAAGATGGGACTGGAATGTTGATAGGATTCAGAATGAGTGGACTTCAGTTTGTGGTGAATATTGCTTAATGTATTTGCTATATAAGTTTCAGGGATGTTCAATGCATAGTTTTACGAGCATATTTACAGAGAACACACTATACAACGATATTTGAGTGGATGAGATGATTCGCTCCTATTTTATAAATAATAAGCAATAACATTTTGGAAATAAAAATTGTAACAAAATTAAGAAATGTGTTTTATTGATGATTCAGAATAGCTAGGTAGTTATGAACAAAGAAGTATAATACAATAGCACTGATAAGCAGGGTGTACAACGAGTAATAGATAAGAGCGGCAATGACGGTGTTCAAGGAACCAATAGATAAGAGGAAAGGCTGAACAATGGAACGCTAATGAGGGTGCAGGCCCACCGGATATCAATTAGATATTAGTTAATTGATCTGCACATCTCCGGAATCGCGCATCCTACGCAAAAACGGACCGCAGATTCGTGATCAGAGCATGCCAAAACCTTTTTTTTTAGGATCCGTCGACCCACCGTCAGCCGATGAGGGCTAAGGATGGTGAGTTGTGTAACTACTTACGTGGTAATGCCTCTGTTTTCACGCGGACATTTGTATCACTATAATATTTCTTGCACAGTTGATAGGTTCCGATTATTTGGAGGTCCTTGCCATATGGTCGAAAATCGGTTAGAAATTCATCATCATCGACAACTAAGCGAGCGAAACGAATTGCGATATCGTTTGTCTGGTGATCCTACTCCTACTGAACATAAAAGCCTTCGATGGTGTGAAATACGGGCTTACTCTGCAAACTCATCAAGAACACAGAGCTGTAGCTGTATCTAACCACACCTGTACGCGGTGTTCATAAATGGCATTTCTACTCTGAAAGGTCGGGAGTAGGAAAAAGACTTCATGTTGGCACTAATGTGTAGACGAGAGTGCGTTTTTAACCTCTTCTCGTCGGACCGACATCGTTGCAAGGAAGATGTAGCGCCTGCTTGACCTGTTGCCATAATAACTGGATAAATGGCAGATGAAGTTTAATGTTGTGAAGACATCCACCAAAGTCACCGACAGAATGTATGCTTATCACCCCCACTTTAACTCTGATATCAGGACGTAGGGGAGTATGCTCGGAGAGTTTTTGGGTTCTTCTACGACGAGTCATGCAACTTAGCTCCGACCGCATGGACAGTTTCCACGAGCTTATCATTCATATCGTCCACTGCATTGCAATCTTCTAGGTACAGAAAACGTTTTTGTAATTCGAACTGAAAGTTTTCAGGGCTTTGTATCAACTAACGTAAATCGCGCATAAATAATCAATTGGATGAAATTAATTAGTCTCCTTGAAGAATAACGTTGCTATAAAATAACTCTGCAGTATATCATATTATACTTTATCTCTTATTTTATCACGTTTTTATCGTAGTATCATAGAAATGTTAAGGCGTTATAGTGTTTCCAGACACAATAATTAGACTTATAAAAATGATTATGAATTATTTAAAAAATACAGGCTATATCAACTGTAAAAAATGAATATAGTGAATAAAATGCCAAATTGGGTGTTCAACATTGTTGTAGATAGATTGCCTAGGGTTTTCAGGACGAATAAAAACACTTGTTGACTTGTCAGGGAGGCAGCTGAGGGCAGGGCAGAGAGTTTCTTTCAATCTTCCTTTGCCCTTTCTTTTTCTGGTAAGGCCCGAAGGTCGAATGAATCCCCAGCCATTGGACGCGATATTTATATGTTTTCTTGCAACTTTCTGGAAAGTCCTCTGTCTCACCCTCTCTGGCCATCATTCTTTATTTTATAGAAAATCTTTAATGAATATATTTTTCTTAAGATTTCGGAAGCGACACCCCTTGGGGAAAAGGGGGCGCAGAGCACTCACCGTACGGGGACGGGAGCGCGGTTAATAACACAGCCGCTCGGGGGCGGCGACGTTAGCGGAATGATGATATGAAAGTCGCGAGGGCGAGAAGGCACTCATCGTACGGGGACGGTGAGCGCGATCAACTAACACAACCGCTCGGGGGCGGCGGCGCGCGGAAACTGACGTTCTATTCCTCGAAAGACTGAAGGCACTCACCGTACGGGGACGGGAGCGCGGTCAGCTAACACAACTGCTCGGAGGCGGCGTTAGCGCGAATTTTTTTTTTGCGCCCAAAGCAAGGACTACCCTCCGGAAGCGGGGGAGGGAGGTGGTGAATGCTCATAGCATACCACACAGCCGGCTGCGTGGTTATGTGGGACTCACTTTGAAGAAGTGCCTACCCACTAAACAGCACCTGTGGGACTGGCTCTGGCCTGTATGGCCTCTTTGCCACATCGGAAGCGACCCCCCTTAGGGAAGGGAGGCGCAGATTTTAGCGCGAATTCGGGAGCACACTTTAAATACTACCTTGCTCCCCGCTTTACTACTATTTAAGCGCGCCTTAGCTTGCGCAGGCGATCACAGCAACAAGGGCAAGAGGTTCCGCTTGCCATCTTGTCCAACGTGCCGGAGGCAAAAGCCATCTTCCGGCAGGTACGCACAGTGTGCGGCCTGTCGCGAGTGAGGGTCGAGCCCCCACATAGGCGCGGTTTCCCGGCGCAGTGCCACCGCTGCCAACTTTACGGGCATGCGGCGGCCAACTGCTCAGCCCCCAGGTGCGTTAAGTGCCTAGACCCACACCACTCGAAAGAGTGCCCTCGGCCCACTGACGCCGAATCCCCCCCTGCTTGCGTCCTGTGCGAGCAACCTGGTCATCCGGCCAATTACAGGGGATGCCCTCGCACTCCTCGTCCCCGTCTCAATAAACCGGCTCCGCCGCCGGTTAATGAAAAATCATTCCCAGCGCTCCCAACAAGAATGCCCCTCAGGGCCCCTATCGGCCCCCTCAGGGTCCCCCTAGGCCCCATCCGGCCCCCTCCGGGCTTCTCTCGGCCCACGCAGCCACCAATTCTCCCCTGGGGCCCCAAAAGGCCGACCCCCCGCGGACTTCCTCCGCTCCTCAACAGGCGCAACCCTCAATGGTTGATGACCTGAATACGGTTTATACCGCTATTCAGAGCATCGACATTGGCGAGATCGCCATACTAGCGCGCAAACTGCGTGCTGCTAGGTCCCCTCAGGACCGTCTCCTCGCTCTAGCGGAGCACCACAACCTCTTGTGCTCATTGTAAGTTAAGTTAAATTAATTTAACTTAACTTAAAAATGACAGAGCACTCTGCCCTCCCAAAGTCCCACGGACGTATTAAGCCTAAGGGCTTATCGTTTGTTTCGTTCAATAATCGTGGTTTGCGAAATAACCTCCCCGAGCTTAAGCTCTTTCTTCGAGATCGCGAAGCCGACCTCCTCCTCCTACAGGAGACCCACCTCAGACCCCAGAACCTCAAAGGCTTCTCCATCAAAAAGTATTCTCTTCTTCGTAATGACAGACCTGACCGCAAAGGCGGCGGTACTGCCATTTACTACAAGAAGATACTACATTGCTCTCACATTCCCACTCCGCCGCTTACCAATATGGAAGCCACGGTATGCAGGCTGGCCTTGACTGGACATCCGTCCATCGTCATAGCCTCCTGCTATATCCCTAGTGGAACTCTCCCCCTCAAAAAAGATTTTGAGGCCATCCTTGCGTTAGGCAATTCAGTTATTATGTTTGGAGATTTTAACTCCAAGCATACTGATTGGACTTGTCTTACTACTACTCAGAGTGGCAAGAAACTGCTTGATATCATGCAGTCTCTCGACCTCACTGTTCTCAGTCCCCTCGGTGTCACTCACTATCCCGACAACACCGACCACGCTCCTGACGTATTAGACTTTGCAATAGCAAAAGAAGTCTCCCTTAACTTCAGGTCAATCGAGACCCTTGACCTGGTTCCGACCACCGCCCTGTCTCCCTCATACTTGGCCATCAGCCACCTCCCCCATCCCCCTCCACGAAAACCTTCACTAACTGGAAGGGCTTCAAGACGTCCCTAGCCACAGCTTTGGACTCTCCGGACTCCCCTATCCCCCTTTCTTCAGACTTATTCGACAGTACCGAAAAAATCGACACCGTGGTCGATTCACTCACCACCCTTATAACATCCTTCCTTAAGGAGAATGAAAGGGTCGTCCCGGTTGCCAATAATAATGGTCTTCCCTTACATATTAGCAACCTAATAAAAGCCAAGAGAGCCGCTCTCCGGAGAGCAGCAGTCTATCCAACCCCCGAATATAGACGTACGGCCAATCCTCTTCAACGAGAAGTCCGTTCATGCCTTTCCGAACTTCGAGACCTCGAAAAGAGTAATCTCATGGAGAATATATCTCCCTCTCATACAGCGTACTATCAGATGGCAAGTGCCCTCCGCTTAGACGCTATCACTCATACTCCCCCTCTCTCTCGCCCCGACGGTACTAGTGTCTTCGAGGACGAGGAAAAAGCTGAGTGCTTCGCAGACAGTATCGCTGCTCAATGTTCTCCCAGCTCTCAACCCACAGACCCCTCCCACATCCAGACAGTGGAGGATGAGGTCCGCCGCCGGAACTCGACCCCCACAGTCTCTGACCCTATCACTGTGTCCAATGATGAGATCTCATCTCTCATCAAAGGACTAAAGCCTAAAAAGGCTCCGGGCGCGGATGGCATCTCCAACCAAGCCCTTCAACATTTTCCTGAGCAGGTGTTAACCCTTTTAGCTATTATCTTCAACACCTGCTTCAACCTTAGTTACTTTCCCACCACGTGGAAAGAGGCAACTGTCATTGGTATCCCCAAGCCAGGAAAGCCTCACAACCTCCCCACCAGTTATCGTCCCATCAGCCTCCTCAAGGCCATGGGCAAACTATTCGAACGAGTCCTCCTCACTCGCATGAGGCGCCATCTGTTTCCCACAAACGGTGACCCTCTTGTCATCCCTCACCAATTTGGTTACCGAGCGAAACACTCTTGTCCCCAACAAGTTCACCGTATTGTGGAATATATCCTCAGCGGTTTTTATCTCGCCGTCATAAGACCATCGCGGTCTTCTTTGACATAGCGAAAGCGTTTGATAGAGTCTGGCACGTTGGCCTTATCTACAAACTATACAAAATAGGTCTCCCTGATCGTCTTGTTCGTCTCGTGGCCTCCTATTTGAAAGACCGTACCTTTCGTTACAGACACGAAGGCACGCTCTCCTCTTCGCGTCCAATCAAAGCCGGTGTCCCTCAGGGCTCCGTACTTGCCCCTCTTCTATATATCCTGTACACCAACGACATTCCCATACCGTCGAATGGTGTTCAGCTCTCCCTCTTTGCAGACGACACTGCCCTCTATTGCAAAGGCACGTCACTACCCTTTATACGGAACAAGATCCAAAAGTCAGTTAATGACTTAGGAGCTTGGTTCCAAAAATGGCGTATCGATGTGAACCCGGAGAAGAGCTCCGCCGTTCACTTCGAACATAAACGACGCCGCTCCACTACTATTCCGCCAATCCGTATGTTAGGGACCCCTGTCCCCTGGCATACGTCCGCCAAATACTTAGGTGTCACCCTTGACACGAGGCTCACTTTCGAGCCCCATGTCAAGAGAGTAACCCGAAACGCACGATTTTATCTGGGTAGGCTCAACAGTATGTTGGGCCGACACAGTAAAATGTCCCTCCCTTTATAAGGTCTGTATACGACCAGTAATGACATACGCAGCCCCAATTTTTGCTCATGCAAAACCTAAAACCCTGTACAAACTCCAAGTTGTACAAAATGGGTCTTTTTCCTATTCCAACCAACCGATATTTAAATGGTGAATCGCACCATCATCCATCACAGTTAGCTACCGTGGGAAAATCTTTCTTCTGATCTGTGACAGAAAACATCTGGCCGCCGAGCTTCAGCACGTCGAGCAAGTATTGCAAGACAACAAACTTCGGGTCCCGCGCCTACGTCACAGTGACCGAGTGAAGCCGGCCACAGTCGAGCGTGTGCCTGCTGTACTACCCTATGTCAGAGGAGTCACAGACAAGGTTGGCTACATTTTGAAGCGAGCTTCTATTAAAACATACTTCAAGCCGCCGAAGAAGATTAGTCAATTTTTACCATCCGTCAAGTGTAATATCCCTCTACAAGATGCAGGAGTGTACAAGCTTGATTATGAATGTGGTCTCTCTTACATAGGACAAACAAAACGATCCATTAAAATCCGGGTGAAAGAACATATAGCTGACGTGAGGCACCGACGCTCTGGGAAGTCTGCAGTCTGTGAACATGTTCAAGATCGTCCCCGCCAATACATCAGATTTGATAGACCACAAATCCTCGCAAAAGAACACCGAGGATGATACGCGAGGTTATTGAAATTAATAATCATCCTAATTTCAATAGAGAAGATGGATGGGTGCTGCCATCTGCTTGGGATACTATAATTAACAAAATTAAATCCAAACCCAAGCATACCACTGCAAGACTTCAAGATACTGTAAGCTCATTCTGCGTAGATCGGACCAAAAATTTATATTCAAAAAACTGAAGGTAGCCGGGCTAACTATGACATTGGGACGTCAAACACCTCAGTCCCCCCCGTGACCATGGGTGCTGTAAAGCACCCGAAACGTCGGGAATCAAAATTAGTAAAATTAAACGCGATAAAATCCGTAAAAATAGTTTTATTCAATGTGTAGTGTTCGCGTAAATATAAGAAATCATTACTCTCTGAGAACTTCTTCGAAGCCTCAGAATCTCACTCTAATCACCTTATTCGTGAGGCAGCTTCCTATGCAGCCCCACTTCCCTCTCGCTATCGAGTCCGCAGACCGAGAAACTCTCTCTCGGACCCCCCCAAACAGCTTTCGGCCGACCTGAACTGCCTCTTGGCGGCTCAGGCCAAGCCATCTTCCAATGTATAGCATGCTCTAATTGGGCGAAACTCTCAGCGGCTAATCGCCGCCTGCGCCCCCTTTCCCTTAAGGGGGTCGCATCAAATCTCGGTAGAAAGGCCACTATGGCTAATACCGCTCCCAAGGTGGTGTTTAGTGGGTAGGCACTTAGGTTAGGTAGTCGCAGTGAGTCCCACATAACCACGCAGCCGGCTGCGTGGTATGCTAAGAGCATTCACTACTTCCCTCCTCCGCTTCCGGAGGGTGCCTATGCATTGGGCACAAAAAAAAAAAAAGCGCGGGCGATGATTTTGCTTGCGTTGTCGCCCCCGTGCGGTCGTACGCAAGCGGAGCCCGCCAGCTGACCGAGAACCCATCCCCGTACGGGTCTTCTCCCTCAGTCAGTTCAGTCGAGGAATTGAACGTCGGTCCCGTCCCGTCCCCCTCAGCTAGCGCCGCCGCCTCCGTGCGGTTGTGTTAACTGACCACGCTCCCTTCCCCGTACGGTTGAGAGTGCCCTCCCGCCGCAGCTAGAGGCGCCGCCCCGTGCGGTTGTGTTCACTGCCCACGCTCACCGTCTCCGTACGGTGAGTGGCCTCCCGCCTCGGCTAACGCAGCCGCCCCCGTGCGGTCGTGCTAGCTGTGTCTCACGGTCCCCGTACGGTGGGAGCCTTCCCGTCTCCGCTAGCTGCCCCCGTGCGGTTATGTTGTGCGCCCGCGCTCACCGTCCCCGTACGGTGAGCGCCTTCCCTTCCCGCCTCCGCTAGCGCCGCCGCCCCCGTGCGGCTGTGTTAGCAGACAGTGCTCACCGTCCCCGTACGGTGGGTGCATTCTCGCTCATGCGACTCCCACATCCTCACTCCAGCACCGCCACCCTTTGCGACTGTGTTGGTTGACTCGCGCTTCCGTCCCCAGATGGTTGTGCCCCACGCCTCCCTCCCCCGAGGGAGGTCGTCCCCGATTCGGCGGAAAGGCCTTCGAGCTAAAACCGTTCCCAGGTGGTGTTTAGTGGGTAAGGCACTTCTTCAAAGTGAGTCCCACATAACCACGCAGCCAGCTGCGTGGTTATGCTATGAGCATTCACCACCTCCCTCCCCCGCTTCCGGAGGGTGTCTTACATTGGGCGCAAAAAAAAAGCGCGGGCGACGCAGTCCCCAGTGGAGCGCGTACACATACATGATTATGAATATGGATATGACTTAATTATTCTAAAACACATTATTCCTACTTATTTTTCAATAAAACAAGAAAAAATAACATTTTATTTACATATTTATGCTATTTTCGTTATCGCTAATCTATTACGCTATGATAAGATATAATTGAAGGTAAACAAACACTTAATATTATTAACAATTTTAGCTATCCTAATTTTATGCATGAAATAACTTACAATACAGGTAATCTAGATTTAACTATTTTTCTTATTTACAAATCAAAGTATTTAGTTAAACATTAATTAATTAAAATATTCGACGCTAATAAATCATAATATTAAATTACCCAGTTTCCTACGAAATATGATGAAATGCAAACAGGGAAGAGTTACGTGGTCGAGCCCCCACTACTTGTGCAATAAAGCCCGTACGGCCACCTCTGATGCTGTCGTGCTCAAACATTTTTACTAACATGCATCAAGTCAGTTTTTACGCGGCCCTAAGACAATACGATCACTACCGTACAAAAGATAACAAATTCCGACTGTGCAACCTCCAAAATGAGGTAAAACAGCGCCTTACCGAATTTATACATGATAAGTGGGATAATCTGCTGGAAGATATCGAGCCATCTCATACTGCCTTCTGGCCGTTGACCCAAGTTCTGAAAGCAGAACAATCCTCACCAATGCCGCCTCTCATTACGCCAGGAAACCCCTATCTCGCCTTGGACGACTCTGAAAAGGCCGAATGCCTCGCAGACAGTTTAGAGAGACAATTTACTCCCTCTAGCGAAGCTATTGATCCCACTCACCTTGCAGAGGTCGAAGCGGAGGTCGAGCGTAAGTCTGCACTACCACCTGCGTGCGACCCCTTAGATCCTGTGACAATCGACGAAGTCACAGAAGTAATAAAAAGCAAATTCGTAACTAGTCGCCTCCACCCGCTAGTTAACAGCAAGAGTAAACTGTCCTTAAGACACAAGCTCCATCTTTACAAAGCGTGCGTAAGATCTATCATGTCTTACGCAAGCGTAGTTTTCGCGCACGCTACCCATAGTAATTACTTGCAAATCGTCCAAAATAGATTCTTTCGTATAGCCACCGGAGCTCGGTGGTATTAGTGAAACTCCGACTTACACAGAGATTGTCAACTTCCGACGATCTCTGAAATTTTCAAGGAAATGTCTCGGCGCTATTTAGAGAGGGCCGAGACACATCCCAACACGCTAGTGGTAAACGCAGCCACCTACGCTCCGACTCCAAACATTACGGATAGCCTCCTGAGGCCTCGTAACGTTCTAATCGAACCCCCCGTTCCGCTGGATTCCGACGACCGAAATGGCCACAAACACTGTTAGGACAACAACGGATAGGACGCAGTGAGTCCGCAGACGGGCGCGCCGCACACCCCTCCATACCGCGTACACACCGTACACCCGCGTCCCTGGGCGGTGAGAACGATACAAGTTAGCCGTCACAGCCGGGGCCCGTCACTCCCTGTTCGGACGGCCGTTAGATAACTCATTAGCCGGGTACCCACCTAGCGCACTGGCTCGCGCGGTAGCCTCGGTATGCGGCTCGCGAGCGAAGGCTCGCGAGGCAACCTCAATAGTATTGTCCGGAACTCAGAGGCATGCCTCGCGAGGCAGGCCGAGCCATCATAAGTCCTCGAGCATCCGAAATGGACAGTTCTGTAATTGCAGCTGCAGCTTCTTTCCTAGTTGCTTATTGTTTAAAAAAACGAAAACAGTCTTTTGGATCCCACAGCATCTTGTATGTACCGTACAGTTGAATTAAACGAATCGACTCGTCCTGATTGCTCATGATATTATATTATTAAAATGAATTTTCAGTAAAACTAAAACAAACACCATAGCCTCGCGAGCCAAAATACCACCGTACACACCAAACGAACAGCGATCACAGAGGCACCTTTGAGCGCGCCGAGGCAACGTGCGCCGGAGGCAGCCCGAAACACGTCCACATCAGCCGAGGCATTGGCTCGCAAAGCTGCCGCGCGAGCCTGTGCGCTAGGTGGGTACGCGGCTATTTACGTGCACTTTAAACTGTCGTAGGTGAACATCGTTACGCAAGTAACAATGCAGAATAACAAAGCAATATTTTTTACAGCCCTGAGACCGATACAGCTGTAAAAGCCAAAAAGGCTAACAGCATTAACATCATCAGAAACCAGAGAGTCAGTTTTTATACAATTTAATATAAATAATAACTACACAACACAATAAAATGACGTACAGTAAGTATCATTTATTTTACTAATAAAAAAACTTCTATTCTATCGGTGTCCCAAATTTTAAGCAAGATTTGAATTTTACGCAATTTGTGCGGTAGCGTTGCCAACTTAGAACAATAATTAAGCGTCAGTTATTATTCTGAGGTTGCCAACCTAACGTCAGTTTATAATAAATCCATGTTGCCAACTAAAATAAAAGTCAGTGTGACGGCTGACATTTCAGGACAATTAAAAAAGGAGCGCTTGCTTTGCAATTTTGTCCATGTGTCTAGGAACATTAATTCGGCAATATCGTCAAGTGTAAGGGCATCCACGACTTTTTCTGCCACCAGGGCGGAGCCACTTAGGAATGAGGTGAAATATATGCGGGGAAGTTGATTTGTTATTAAAATTTAAAGGGGTAATGTTTCTTCCTGGTATATTTGTTATATTCTATATTAATTAGATTAAAAATAAATAAACCCAACTACGGAAGTTCCTAAAAGTAGAAAAATTAAAAAAAAAGAGTTAAAAATGTGCAAGAAATTAAAGACCAAACCACTGAGGCATTTTGTAGTGTAATTACACACTCTAGGAACCGATAAACTTCTCAATTTTATTGTAATATTATCAACTTTGTGTAGCAAATAACTTCAACTCAGTCCCAACTGCTCTGGCGACATCTGTGAGCGAAAGATTATTAGCTCTCTTTGGGCACATCGACCACGCACTTGGGCTTACTAATCACGCACAGTAGAGTTCATTGAAGAGATTATGGAACAATTACTAGTTGATGCTAATTTTTGAATAAAATTATCTTCAGTGATCTTCAGCATTTTCGTCTTGATGGCTTCGTTAATGGACTAAATTTTCTAGTGCTCGTTGAGAAATAAAAACAAAATGAGTCTCTGTGCGGATTTTAAAATGGAAGCAACATCATACCATTCTTCTTTGAAAAGGTAATATCAGTTAACGTTGCTTGTTATCGCGACATGATGTGTATATGTGGAAGATTACATTTTAGCGATTTCAACGCTTACTACGCTGAATGACTTGGTTCTTGTACGAGTACAACCGATCGTGCGAGGAGATCCGTTTAAGTCTGCTTTGGCATATAGTCGGTCATAGCTGGTTACTTTGCTCACGCGGATTCCAGACGTAGAGGTATATAGACCTTTCCTGTTGGACTTTCTGCTGAACTTTCATCCGTACAGCTATCAGATTGCCATTGATGTCCCTTTTGTTTCTTCAGACCACTGTCTTCACGCACTCATCGCGAATAAGAAGTGCAGGCTGCCGACGTATATAACACTATAGGTCAGCGGACTAATTCTAGTCGAGTTCAACCCTCAGAAGACCAGGTTGGCGCGTTTACCGCTAAAAAGAATCCTTTTGTCGTATCTCCTCAATTTCAGGGCACTCCCCTTGTTACCTCAGCCAGCATCGGAATCGGAGTCCTTGGCGTTGACATATTGAATGACGTTCAATTCCGCGGTCACCTGGAAGGGAAGGCCAAATTGGCCTCTAAAAAGCTTGGCTTGCTTAGGAGAGCGGGACGATATTTCATGCCGGCACACCGCTTGCAACAAAACAAGACGAAAGTTCGCCTTCATATAGAATACTTGTGAATCGCAAATATTACTGTTTATTGTGACCACAAACGCTATTAGTAATACAGGATTGGGCGAAGTACTATCACAAGTTCAAGGGGATACACAAGTTGATTACATACTTATATGATTGCATACTTCCGCAAACGCTTTCTAAGCAGGAAAGAACTACTGTGTTACGCGTCGGGAATTGCTAGCTGTTGTAAAGATCTTGTGATCTCGTTTAAAAAATAGCTCATTGAAAGAAAATATATTGAGAAAAACGACGCTACACTTTGATGGCTGCTTCAATTTAAAAGTCCCAATGGGCAAAAGGCACCATGGTTTGAACAATTACAGGAATTCAACTTCATAACGGAACATCGAGGTGGAAAATGCCGCCGCTTTGTCATTAAGACCTTGCGCTGAAGACTGTGAGAATAGGAAAAGAAAAAGTAAACGTCCTCATAACTTATACAATAAAAATGAAGAAAATATGAGAAAGGCACAAGAGGAGGACGAAAAACTGCCAATCATCCCAGAACGACTAAAGACAGGGAGAAGACCTCACTGGGATGACGTATCAACCTCTAGTCCTATAACATAAAGTTATTGGGCTCAATGGGATAGCTTGGCGCTAAAAAATGGAATTTGTTTAGGTAATGGGAGTCTAGTACGGGTGGTGATGTCACAATACAGATCATAGTTCTTCGAAGTAAAGTGCGTTTTTTATTGCTATATGTAGCAATAAAAAACGAAACTCCGTCATGAATATGTTCATGACGGAGTTTCGGGTGCGTACTACAGTGTAAGTAATTAGATAAGTACCTTACCGTTACCACTATAGTCTATTAAAAAACACTGCTGAACAAAGCCCTCCCCACAGACTGCCTTATAGGGGGATATTTGCAATAGTTGTTTCGCTTGACGGGTGGGTTGGCAACCGCAGTTATATTTGTTGTTATTAGGTTATCAGGAAGGTGCCGCTGATAGTGCCCATCTCCTGGTTTGTTTCCCTTTGTCGCCTCTTACGGCACCCACCGGAGTATATGAAGTGTTGGATATTCTTTCAACCCCACTACACGGACGACAAGTTCTTACTTTCTCAACGGAAATTCTTAAATTATAGGTTAGGTTCGAACATATTGAGATATTATGCACTAAGTAGGTACATTTTTTTTTTATATGAAACAACTTCAAATAAAAGCTTTTCGGATTTTTCCCTTAAGTCGTGCTGAGTCCTTGCTCCTTGCTAAATTTCATAATTCTAGGTCAACGGGAAGGTTTTGATCAGTGAGTTTGTGAGTATCAAAATATGTGACAAAAGTGGCCGTATCTTTTAACTGCTTGACTTAGAAGCTTGAACTTTTAAGGCCTCCAAAGGACTATAAAAAGACTCCAAATACTAACGATTTGACATAAATTTGTCAATTTCAACTTGATACCTACACCCATTCCAGAGAAAAGGGTCTTGACAGGTGGATAACAAATCAACAGTGATCATAATATAAAAGGTCGGGGAAAAGTTTTCTTTGTATTTTATATACAATAGCAAGAATTTTTTTTCAAAGTTTATTTACATTTAATTATAACTTACATATGCCATTTTGTTCGATAGCTTGTTGCCATCTTGTAGGTAGTAACATAATCCCGTTGCTGTAGAAATCTTGGGATTTTTGATCAAAAAATTTGCGACAAGTAGTTTTGACAGTTCTCTCTTGATGTTAACCTAACACTACCCAAATAATTCTGAAGAGACCGAAACAGGTGAAAATCTGAGGGTGCAAGGTCAGAACAGAAATATATGGTGGATGCATTAACACTTCCCAACCAAGCTCTCTCAATTTTTGCTGAGTGGCCAAAGATGTGTGTGGTCTGGCGCTATCATGATGAAAGACCACTCCTTTTCTGTTGATCAATTCCGGCCGTTTTTTTCAATTTCTTGCTTGATTCTTATTAGTTGTTGGCAGTAGAGATCCGAATCGATGGTTTTGCCCGGCGGTAAAAGCTCATAATAAACGATGCCCTTCCATACAGCATCACCTTATTGCGTGTTAATCCGGGTTCCGCTACAGTCTGTGGAGCTTGAGTACCCTTTGACCATGATCTTTTCCGCACGTTTCTGTCGTAGGTGATCCACTTTTCATCACCAGTGATCAATCTTTTCAAAAATGGTTCGGTTTCATTACGTTTCAATAGAGAATCGCAAATGAGTATACGACTCATTAGGTTTCTTTCAGTGAGCTCGTGTGTTACCCAAATATCGAGCTTTTTTGTATAGCCAGACTTTTTAAAATGGGTCAAAACTGTTTTGTGGTCAATCCTCAATTACTCGGCTATGTCGTAACTACTAATAAGCCGATCTTGCTCCACTTTTTCAAAAATGGCATCGACTTTATCGAATATATCGAATTTCTTTGCGAGATTCACTCATTTTGGTGGACAGAAAAACAATTCAAAAATGGCGGGAAAGTGTTTTTTTTACTTTTTACTTTTCTTTTTCTTAATGTACTATATGTATTGATATTAAAACCAGCTAGATACAAACAGTACAACCAAAGAGATTTTTCTTCAATTTTATACAAACAAAATACGAAGAAACTTTTTCCCCGACCTATTATGTTGATCATATTCCATTTTTGTTTTACTTCTGACGTACGGAAACCTAAACCGAAGGCGGCAGAAAATTTTCATTCATCACTACAGTCATAGACCAACAAATAAAGACTTTAGAAGATATTTATGAGCAATCTGTTTCGGAAGTAGCAACACTTGAAACTGACGAATGTTCACGATATTGGCTAATGGCCAAATATAGATCTTAATGCTCCTGTCTCCCATCGCTTTTTGTAAGCACGAGAAACAGTAGGATAGGAACGCACGCCAAATCTATTTATAAGTAAAGCAAATAATAAACTATGACATTACATTATTTCACATAACCTAACATACGCACATATTTTTAATTCTAAAGATGTTTTCTAAAAATTATAACATCCCTAAATTGCAAATTTAAAAAAAAACGTTACTGAGGAAAAACTGCAGCGACAATGAATACTTATTTATTTGGTCAAGTGGTGTTTCTACTGACTCACAAGTATTATTATCACATTCACATATATGGTATACTTTTGTTGTTGATATGTGAAGCCAAAATTCGTGGAGAATGACGCCATTCTCCTGATATAGTAATTGTATTTATTGTATAGATTCGAATAAACGCGAATAACTCAATCCCGCTTGCCCAGCTATTTATTTAATTTATATTGTAGGTAAGTAAATTGAATTGAATGTTAT
The DNA here is from genome assembly GCA_029286625.1 of Parnassius orleans. Classification (NCBI taxonomy): domain Eukaryota; kingdom Metazoa; phylum Arthropoda; class Insecta; order Lepidoptera; family Papilionidae; genus Parnassius; species Parnassius orleans. The sequence continues at coordinate 1,662,564 of JAGSMP010000074.1, forward strand.
AAAAGTGTTATAGGCATTTTGTGATTTAATAATAACTGAGATAAAATTATTCTGACTTAAATTTTAGTTGTAATAGAAATTTCTATTTTGTTCTAAACCTTGAAATAATTCTTAACTATATTATTGACGAATAATTTTCCCAAATTTACTATGAAAGTAATGATTTTGTAGGTACTGATAGATAGATAAAGATTAGTTAACAGGTAAGTTCCTATTACGAACTTTCATGACATTCCTTTGCGTTTGCGTGCCATTCGTTCGCTATCGATTAACTCGGTATAAAGTAAGTAGGTAGGCGTTACGCAGCCGGTCTACAGAGCACCTAACAAGGAGACTGGTGTCCGGGCGCGGCCCGTCACGGCGACGTCGACATAGCGGTCAGGCCAGCCAGCCAGCCGATGACCTGGTTCCGAGGGAAGCCCAAGGAAGGTGGGGAGGCTACAACTACGGCAAGCTTAAGTTTGAAGCTAACATTCCAATGTACGCAATGCCACTCCTTTCACGTTACAAGAATTGTTTTTTTACTCTACAGTTCATTGTTTAATTCTTATAGTGTCCCCTACTCTATAAGTATTACACAATGAACTTGTAGCGTAGTGTAGTAGCGTGGTTTAAGTAAATTTTTTTTTTAAACGTCCCTTCCTAAAGTCAATAAAATAAAATGTCTCTTAGCATTTAAGAAATAAATAAATGAATGAGTAAAATATGCACTATGGATAGTAGGTACTACATATAGTATGTACAAATACAAATTGTGTGTTCATTTCAACGCTTGCCACCAAGACGGGTTTCCCGCCCACGCGACATTATGGCGCCTGACTGGAGCTGGACGAACACATTCACTCAATAGCTACCTACGTAAAACGAAGCTATGTAAAGTTTACCGCTTATAGGTCTTTTATGGCTAATGGGAACAGTAAAATATACAATTATGTAGACAAAAATACTAAAATATATTATGTAGAATGGAATAGAATAGGTATACTTCGGTTCTTTTTTGTAATAGAGATTTCATCATTTTGAAAATTAAACCGACAGTCGCCCAAAACCAACAAGGCTTCCAGAAGCTGACACTCTTAGACTCCTAGTGATAGTGTCGCGTGGCGCAGTGGCTCAAGGTTGTGGGTGATATGACGTCGCGCCTCGGCAACAGGCGAAATCGCCAATCGCAAACTAAACAACGCAACAAGTGTCCCGCGCACGCCGCCTCTGCGCTATAAGTACCTACCACTAATAAAATAACCGCTGCTATTTTACACTTTTAATATACCTACTTATAAGAACAGATAATTTTTTCATTCAATGAATATATTATCTATCATTTATATTTGGCTTCGCCACAAAGATAACACTTGTTAGGATTTTAGTAAAAAAATAAAAAAGTATATAACTAAAGCATAAAATTTAATGATAAAATTTTATGATTTAGTATTGCTCGCTTTTTAATGAGAAACAAACGACTGGGTGCTATCGGTGTAGCCCGTGCGTCATCGCCTCCGCACTACTGATAAGCGCTTAGAATTATCATTGCAAATAATGTATTTATACATTCATATCAGCGTTTGGGCACCCAGGAGTTTCTCCAAAGGAAGTTAACACACACAGTTTAACGACTATTATACCAAGATAATTGCTACAATGACGCCAGATCACCAGACTTATTAGCCTGTAAATAAAACAAATATGTTGATAGCCACTTAAAATTTTGATAAAAAGGTCTTGTCGATAGCGAGTTCACGCGATAAAATAAATACAGGAAAATGTCAACATAACTATGATCTTAATAATATACTTCACCAGTACCTATGTAGTAGCGATCATGAAATTTATTAAGATGTAAATGTATATATAAATAATTCCAGAACATTTTGCAAGTGTAAATTTGGTGTGTAATTCGTAGTGTTGTTGGTGAATGTTAAATAAACGGCGGCATACAAAGCCAATACCCGTTCTAGTCGAGCGCAACCGTTACGAAATCAGTGCTGCATGAAAATTACACCGGGTTGCCCGTGCTACTAATGGATAGTTAATAAAATTACTATTTTGCCGTAACTTCATATTCATATCTTATACTAAGCCTTGGTATATGCTGAAATGAACATTAAACCTAAAGATCAAATGTATGATGTATACTTAATATTTTAAGAACGCACCACAAAAATTTATGCAATTTTAATTCGCTTTTATTGAAGATGACACTGTGATCGCAGAGTTAAAAGTCCGTGCATAGAATAGATAGATATGTATAAATAGATTACGAAGAGCGACCGATCCGGTTGCGATGAAGGAAGGAGATAGATACAACGCGACATGAATCACTTCTCACAGCGGGCACAGTCTGGGAGACACGCGGGGTGTAGCGCGGGTGGTGCGGGGAACTAAGTGTATAGCCGAACGGACGAAACGAAGCAACGACAAAGTACAACTACAAACAGTTGAACAGTCATCTGTGGCGCGGTAACGTGCGTCGCTTGTTGCTGGAATGAACGTCCACCTGAGATACACTCACGACGAATAGATAAAATAAAATAATTACCTACACGTCGATAATTGATATACGTGAAAGTGGTGGTGTTTTACTAAAGTGCGAGTGAGACCTGAGTGTCGATAATGTGTGTATGTGTGTGTTGTGTGATGGCGTAGATCGTCGCGCAATTATTAACGATGATTCACTTGCGCGCGGGTGAAATGCAGCCTATCGGACTTGTTGACATATGCTTAGAAGGCGTAAACAAATGATATCAAGACAACTTCTAAAATAATGGTGGACTGACTCATTATTCCGCGGCAGGTAAGGTCGATTCTAGTGATTTGAATAAATAAATATTATATGAGTCAATAGGTGGTGCTTGGATTAGCTTATTATATGTTGTGTTTTCACTCGTTGTGCGCGATCGATGGGTCAAGGACTAAGGCCTTTCGTGTACAAGAGTAAGAAAAATTTACACAATACTTAGCAGGCACTTTTATTGTTATTTACTTATGTATCAAAAATTAATGACATTTTGTGATAAATAATGCTTTAATACATTTAAACGATTGTTTAGTAATTTGGAGTAAGACTTTAAAACAGCGGTTCCTCTCGAATTCAATAAATAGAGGGATGAATGCCAATTTAATTTTATATTTATTTAAAAACCCCTAAAATATGCGGCATATTTTGAGGATTTTAAACGAAATCCTTCAATTTCTGCCGTAATAAGAAGGCATACAAATTATAAATACCTATATAATGTTAATCTTAAAAGGGAAGGGATATTATGTAGAAATTAAAGATGTGTGATATTCGTCGGGATTCGCGATAGCAACATTACTTTGTAATTCAAGATTTAGTTATATTATATGGATAGTTTATTATCACTTTCCTTCAGTAAATTAATATTAATACAATGTTATATTAGTAGGGTATAGGGGGTATACCTTGTGGTAAGAAGCGATTGGTAGAAGTAAAACAGGCTGGCGGCGTGCTGGCGGCCGATACAGGCGTCGCCAGGGCCGCCTGGCTTGGCGCCAGGCCGGCGGGCGGCAGTCGACCACCGGGATTCCTTTGTCTTATTGCAATACGACATTAATGACGTTTCTCAAAATCATCAAATGTTTTAAACATGTAATTAATACATTTCTAATAGTATACCTTTGTATATCAATTTTATAACGTACAATCATTAAAAAAAATTGAAATGCCTGTCCTAACTTAAGACAATAATATAAGTTTATACTTTGCAATTGTGGTTTAAATTAATATCTCCAGCGAACATTTTTCCAAGAATATAGATCTTTATGAAAACTGAGCGCCCGCTTCTAGTTAATAAAAACACACACTAGCATTAAACAACACAACACCTAGGCACGCCGATCGCCGAGCGTAAAGAATATTTACACTTGTGTGTGTAATGCGTACTGCGTTTATTTGCTTGCTCGTTATAAACGAGTCAAGCGGTTTGGTTGTCTCCGGTTCTCGGAAATTGTAACGCCTTCTTGGAACGCAGCAACGCAGCCGTCCACAAAGACTGAGTGAGCGCAAAGCGAGGTCGCCTTCGTACCTCTACACGGATTTGTATTGTATCAATATAAACACTTACACTGACAGTCGGACATTCATCTCACTCGCTCCCTTTTCACTTATGGGCGCTTTTAATTTCTTGAAATGATTGTATTTTAGTAATATTATATAAGCTGATATTTTACCGTGTAACGGCGGTGTAGGAATATCCACTACCCCATATAGGGAAACAAATCAGGAGATGGGCAGCAGCGTCTTCCTAATCTATATAAATGATAGAGGTTTGCAGTTGTGCGCGCATCACGGAAAAAGTACTGAATAGATTTCAATTAGGTTTTCTAAGTTTTATTTCTTAGACACTTGGCCCTTATCTAAAAAAAATATTGCGATATCTTCATTTAATATAAAGTAATTAAAATTTTAAGAAACAACGATTTTTGTAAGCACTACGTTTTCAGTGATGTGTGTTTTCTTGATATATCAAGCAACGCGGACGAAGTCGCGGGTATCAGCTAGTCATCATCATTACAGCCCTTCACAAGTCCACTGCTGAACATAGGTCTCCCCCAAGGAATGTCACAAAGCACGGTCCCGAGCCACCTGCATCCATTGACTTCCTGCATGTCTTAAAATGTCGTCACTCCATCTAGTGGGGGGCGCCCTACACTTCGCCTGCCGGTACGAGGCTGCCACTCGAGAACCTTTCTTCCCCATCGGTTGTCGGTTTTTCAAGCTATATGGTCGGCCGATTGCCACTTCAGCATACTAATTCTTTGGGCTATGTCGGTTACTCTGGTTCTACTGCGGATATCCTCGTTTTTAAGTCTATCACGCAGAGAAACGCCGAGCATAGCCCTCTCCATAGCTCGCTGAGCGACTTTGAGCTTCCTCATACGACAGCAGTAACGACTAAAAATAAAAAACTGCGATTGCCAACCCGCTTGCCAAGCGTGGCAACTATAGCTAATCATGGCATCAGGCATGAGGCAATCTATGGGGGGAGGCCTATGTTCAGCAGTGGGCTTTAATAGGCTGTAACGGTAACGAATATTTCTATGATAACTCTTATAAAATTAAAATTTACTTAATGTAATGTGATGTAGATAATTACTTAGATTTAGTTTTCTTTTCACTCTTCCGTAAACAGGCATCAAGTGTTGATATATTATTATGATAATATAACAAACATTTACATAATTACCAAAAATAATATCGGGTACTTAATCGTTTCATAATACAGAAAATGAAGCAAAATAGATTCAGCAAAAAATGGGGATATCCTCGTCAGTTGGCGCAAGTTGTGCCTACGTCACGATGATGTCATACGACTCATTATTAGATACAACACAGCAAAGCAACAGAGTTCGGCACATGCGCCATGCGTCAACTCCTTTCCGTAACATTTTGTTGTCTGATCTTATGTGAAATATCAGATATTATATTATCGTTTTAGTAGCCAATAAATATCGTTCTTTTTTATGCTTTTGAGTGGACGATATTGAGATTGTGATATCCTTAATATCACAGTCACAATTTCGTTTAAATAGTTACGTTAAAAACTTCATCCCCTATTTTGTCATCATTAGCGGTGGAATTTTTATCCAATTTTATATTGGACGACCCCTGAAGTAAAATCTTTTTAAAACAGAAGAATCATCAAAATCAGTTTACTACTGACGAAGATATCGCGTACCATATTACCTACAAAAAAATTTGTCGAATTGATTATACCTCGTCTATTTTTTGAAGTTTTGAATTCGGGGCTTCAATTCTCTATGCATCTGAATCATCTGAAAATTTTTAATTATTTTAAAAATTATTTATTCTTTTTAGGTCTTAGAAGTCGGCTTTTATTTTTTATTAAAGTAAATGTTTTGTATTAAGTATTTCTATGAAAAACGCTTTTTATTGATTTGGAATTTAAAATATTTAATATAACTCCTAAACAGACTACATAAACATTGTTTACAGTCGCGAATAATTGCGTTGGAATAGGCTCTATAAATATCATACTAATTTTATAATACAAATTACAATGAAATAAGTCTACTAGGCCAAATATTTATTTATTCTTGGCACCTATGTATAATATATATTCTTTGAAATATAGCGTAATAGGTATTAACAGAGAATACTTAATTAGTACAAGGTGTAAATTAGATAGACAATACTATATAATAAATAGACCTATAACATATTTTTCTTTTTATAAAATTTGCAGTAAGCCTTTAACTACGATAAAAAACAAGTTAAAAGTTATAAGCTAGAATAAAGCTATGATATATAGGTTGATTATATTCACTACATAAGCCATGGTAAATCAGGGGTCACGGGATTACCGTTCGCCCTAAAATTCTATAGTACGCGAGCAAGCCAAGTTCGATTCGATGCCTGCCGGCACCAATGAATTTATAATAGTAAGTTTAAGTGGTGATTTACTACTTGCCTTGCCTTACAAAGGTGAAGAAAAACATCGTGAAACCTGCATGGCTTAGCAATAAAAAAATATTTAGAATACGTACGTACATATTTAAGCTGTTACTATTACTATTATGTTATTATGTTGTTGTTGTTGTTTAGGCTGTTACTATTTATGTTATTATGTATTTCTGAGCAGAAAAACCAGATAACTGATTTTTGAACGGACCTGGCATCCAAAGCACATGATTAGCAGTAGTAGCACTTACATCAGTGAGACTATAGCAGCCCGAGGTCATACAGTAAGCGGTGATTCACCTCCGTGCCTCGGAAAGCACGTAAAGCCGTTGGTCCTGTGCCTCTCTCTGATTACCGTCTCTATCAGATTGTGAGAATGAGGGAATAGAGAGTGAACGTATACTTGCTCACACACTCGTGCTGGCCTTTGTGATCGAAATTCATTCTGGAAGACGTTATTATATATTTAGAAACCGTCTAATGTGAAATTGCTTGACCCTTCGATATTTTTCTACTTACATGTAAAGTATGTGTATGGACGTAGTATACACAAAATCGTTATTTAGTCACTGGCTAGTTACGAACGTGGGAAGCACGCATAAATCTAAAGTATAGCAACAAGTATTTCCTCTCACATAATATTGAAACAATCATGTTTACTGGAGGAGCGCACATTTTCAGCTAAGACGGACTCTACTTTTATAATCATATTAAATTGTTTTTCAAAAACATTTATATTTCTTTTCAGGTATAAAAGTCGCGGGTACGATGCCGCTAACGCAAGAAAAACGCTTGGATAGTAATTTCACTAACAACAATGATCAAAGCTATTTGCATAAGAAGTTCAAAAAAATGGCATCCACCATTTCTGTTTTTCCAACAAACGCTTCTAAATGCGAGGAAAATAGACAAAAAGAAACGAGCGCTTTTGCTTGTAGTACTTCAATTTCAAACGGAAGCATTGCAGCTGCACATCCTGAAATAGAGAAAATCAAAGAAAAACAATTAAGACAGAGCAGTGACGTGGAAAATAATGTACAAATTAATTTTAATGCAGAAAATAGTAGATTAAGAGATGTAAATAACGTTGTTCAGGTACCTGGTAAGACCAGTTTTACTGAAGAATTTTTAAATAAGACTGAAAACCTTGAAAACGATTTTATCAGGGATTCTTACAGTGGAGGAACCGGGCGATATATATGCCCATATTGTAAATTATCATGTGCCAAGCCTTCAGTTCTTCAAAAACATATCAGAGCTCATACAAATGAGAGACCTTATCCTTGCATACCTTGTGGATTTGCTTTTAAAACGAAATCTAATCTATACAAACATAGAAGATCCAGAACACACGCATTAAGATTGCAGGGTACTGATGTATCTGTTCCTATAAATGAAGAAGACTTATCTGGTGGGTCAGAAAGCGATACCTCTATACCTCCAACTTCTCTTTCTGACACTGGTTCAGATGCTTCAGTTATTCGAGTAGATTATTGCACAACTAATGAAATCTCTTCACCAGAATTAAAACATGACTGTCACACGCCACCCGTAACCACAAACATTTCTTTAAATGATGGAAATAAATCAAAGACAATTTATAAACCTAAATTCCGAGCAGCATTTTATCAAGGAATTGATGAAAATGATAAGATAAAAAAAACTATTTCAACTAATGCTGAATTTCTTACGGAACATATCTCTAAAATTATATCGGATAATGAGGCCATTGTTGATGTTATAGAAACACCTTTACAAAAGAAATACGGAAAAATAAAGCAAATAGCTGAGAGTAAGCAATTTATAATTGAATCAGAGATAAAACGAGATTCTTCTCCGTTAAATTTAACGAAGAATAGTTCGAACGCTGATAACATATTTCGAAAAAGATCTCATTCTGAAAGTTTCTCTCAAATTGAGGATCAAAAACATCCTCTTAATCCCGAAGGTTCCATAATTAAGGATCTTCTCCTTAAAAGTAAAGCTAATGGGTTAACTACGATTTCAGGCGATTTAATAGATGGATTAGGATCTTTGTATATTTGCCCATTGTGCCAAATAATTTTTCGGAGTGTTGATAACTTAGAAACCCATAGACTTTACTACTGCAAAGGAAACATATCCGCAAATTCCGTTTCTGTTAATAATCTTCAAAAAGAAATAAAAATAGGCAGACCAGAAAATATCTATGTAAGAAGTAATTCTATAAACGTTCGATTACCAGAAACACAATTGCATAGTCCTAAAATAAGTATATCTGCAAAATCACCGGCTTCTAAAAGTAAACCTGATAACCTTGTTATTTTAAAACAAGAGTCCAATGATATTATAGCACCCTTGCCATCGCCTGGTCCATTACTCGGTAATACAAGGCTTGTTGATGCAAGGACACCAACAGAATTTAATAGAAAAACAGAAAATATAAAGATCAAGCCCAAAGAACAGAGTCCAAAAAGAAGAATGGATAGTCGTTCTGATACATACAGTCCAAGGTTATTAGAAAACATTTCACCCCGCTCGGCTGATTTATACCCACAACCTAAAATAAGATGTATGGAAACAAACGCAGGAAATTTACGCACAATTGAGGAATTATCACCGCACATAAGGCATAATTCTACTTCTCTTCAAATGTTTGGAGGTGAAGTGAAAATTGTTGATCACTTGGGTAGTACTACCACCTTACGAATAGAACCAAGTAAAAATCAATTGTCACCTATTTTAATACAGCAAAATCTTTCTCCATCGAAATTTGGTTCTGAATTTGAAGCAAGCAGCGTAGTAGTGCGATCTGGACTGCACTCAGGGGGAACAATTGTACATAATCCACCAACACCAAAAGAAATTATAGCTACACCGCAATCACAAACTACAAGGATTCCAATATCGACGGCTGACATACAAAATTCAAATTTACTTAACATGCACGATATGTCGCATTTTCCTTTCCCACCTTTAAGTGCCATAACAGCATATAATCCATTAACATTACCTCCTCTTAGTCCATCTTCTTCACCAAACGGAGCTACCACAATTTTACATGGCGGAAAACTTATACCACATGTACCGGGAATGCCAGGGCCGAACACAGCAGCTGCCTTTATTGGAAACAGCACGGCTCCGCATAAGCTTACAAACAACGATATACATAATTCTGTTTTGCTTCCTGAAAACATTCAGGACTGCTTACCAATTACTAGTAAAGTAAAAGGAGCAATAGTATCAAATTATGAACAAACACTAAACGATAGAAATTCTGGTGTTAGGTCCGTTTTCTTAGAATTAGATAAATATAATCAAAGCCACGACTCTTATAAGGCCGAAATATCACATTATGCAACTAACATACCCATTATAAAGGTAAAAAATACAGATGACACGAGTATTACAACAGTAGCTAAAACTTATTCCTCAAATGTTGTAAGACTTGTAACAGCAAGGCCAGATTTGGCGTTTAAAAGAAGTTCTGATGGAATGTCAAAAACACCAGTTTTAAAAGAAAATACGAATCATCCTCAACCCAAGCTGAGAAACAAAGATTTAGTTTCCCAACCATCAACTAAAACTATTGAGTTAAAATCTGAAAACGAGATAAGAAATTTTAACTTCGAAAATCTTATTACGAAAGCTGAGATATATAACAATCAAATACAAAGTTCTTCTGAAGTACAGAAAAATACGAATGCTCAAGAAACAATTGTTACTTCTGTCCAGAATGAGAGATCAGAGACATTTTATTTCCAGAAAAATTCAGCAGCACGCCCTGCTGTTGAAGACAGGAAACCAAAATTTTTGAGGCCATCTACCTTACCACTTAAACCTGGTACATTCACACCAAAAAGACATCACGGCATTACACCCAATGCAAATACAATGCCTTTGGTGTCCCCAGAAACCCCTCGCCCGGCTAAAGCTTACGGACAATTATATCTAAATGGAAACGCGTATACGTATTTGGGATTAAAATGTTCAACTAAAGTTTTCTACTGCACTATTAACCGCCCTCAGCCGACGTATGTGCCTAATCAGCATTTTCTATCAATGTACAGCAACTGGCAGGTAATTATACGTCATTTTTTAGTCGATACTATGCGATATTTGTCAATGGTAGTATGGTAAATTCATGCATATGTTTACAGTTATTATCTGAACTGACGCCAGACCCGCTGGGATTGTCAGCATCGTCCGCAATGTCTTTGTATGACTCACGCCATCGCCCGCAAAATGTAACCGTAGCTGTGATTAAGCAGGATCTCATATTGACTCATTCGTCGCAATGGAATAAAAATTCGAAAGATAATCAACAGGTGCCTATTTAATTTATAATCATAAATTCGTATGTTACTTACCAGACTTGACATAATTTTTATTTAAAATACCTATTAAAATAAATAAATAAGGCTAACACTTTTTTTTGTCACAGAAAATACTTTGAGAATATAACCGCGTTATATAGCTTTTCTCACGTTCACATTTTCTTTTTACAGGTTATTACGTTAATTGATAGTAAAAGAACAGAAGAATCAAAACAACAATCTTCCGACACGACAGTCACTCCCAAAAAAGAATTAACAGGAGGTTTTGAAAGTAACGAAGAGTATACATATGTCCGTGGTCGCGGCAGGGGTCGCTACGTGTGTTCGGAATGTGGAATTCGCTGCAAAAAACCGTCGATGTTAAAGAAACATATTCGAACGCACACCGATGTACGACCCTACACATGTACTCATTGTGCATTTAGGTAACAATAAGAATATATTATTTTTTAATTAATAAAACATAATTATCAATTTTCTTAATGCATATATTTATTGTTTTAGTTTCAAAACTAAAGGAAATTTGACAAAACACATGAAAAGTAAAGCACATTATAAAAAGTGTTGTGAATTAGGAATAAATCCTAATGAAGAGAATGAAGAAGGTTCAGAGATGACACATTGTTCAGGAGAAACAGATGACGAAACAGATTCGGAGGGTGATGAGGGAAATGAAGGCGAAACAGAATCAAGTGGTAAGAATTTCTGTCAAAATTGTATAAAAATTGATCATGAAAATTACTTTATTTTTAGTACCTATCATATCATCATTCAATACATTTAAGCAACACTAATATTACGTTAAATATGCAGATCGACTGCGTGTACAGCACGTGTGTGTCCCGTGCGTTGAATGCAACCGTATGTCACGCACTCATGATGCGCATACAGTCGATTTGTTCTGCTTTACGTTTAAGTGTCTGTTTTATTTTAACCCATGGGGGTGAAAATTACTACAGGAATGTAAGGGATGAGTAATTACGACGATATTTAGATATTTTTAAAGTAAATAGGTAATATTTTATTAAATGTTGATGTGTAACGGGTTAGGAAATAAAAGAAGTCACTGTAGTACCAAAAACCTATAATTATATATATATTAATCTGTAAAATCCCAATTTTGTAAATTGGCATTGCCCAACTTAATCATAATTTACTAGGTATTAATTAATAGTTTGAGTTTTTTATGGCTTATAGTGCATTAGTGAACGAACACCTTTTTTCAGCAAAGCATCAGTACATAAAAGGTTCCAGCATTTCAATTCAGACGCAGCAAATCTAGCTTCTGGCCCAACCAATTGTTAATTACATTTTGTGCTCTCGTTTGAACATTTTGCTATGAGGTGTACTCGTATATATAACGTTTATATTCTCCCGATTTTGTTTGATGTTTTCCAAAGCATTCATTTGAAAATGGCGTTTATGAATACGTTTTTGTATAATTAATTGAAAGAAAATTAGAAAATTGAGAGTAGTTATCATTTAAGCTTTGAACGAAATAAATATGATATATTGATAGTAGTTTTTTGTTGTCCAATTACAGATACGGAGATATACAAATCGCGTTTGCCAGAACATGAAGCTGCTCATTGTCTACTTTCGTTGGGAGGTTGTCGTCCGGCGACATCGACAACTCCCGGACTGATAACAAGTGCTCGACCTTCCACTTACCCATACACACCTGTGGGAATTGATAGTGTCCCATTAGAACCAAATCCCGAAAAAAATCACGTAGTTAGAAATAATTCGGTAGACTCAGCAATGGATACTGATAATGAACCTATGGATTTAAGCCGAAGTGATGGAAAAGCTGCAAATATACCAGAAATTCCTACGGCGAAAGAGTCAAGTGTTCTTGCTTCATTAGCATCAAATACGGCAAAATTACCACAACATAATAGCCAGTGGTCGAATGGGGAACCCATGTTGCATACATATTTAACAGAACGTGCTTTACTAGATTCAAAGATAAAGCAAAGTCAACTTTCATCCAACTTAAGCAAATTAAAAAAAATTGATTTAGAAAAATCTATGTTCATTAAATCGGATGAAGCGCTAGACAACAATGTGCTCATCACGACTACTATCAGCATTACGACACCGATTACATCACCCCAAGTAAACATATCAAAAGTGCCCGTCGTTAGTGGAAATAATAATGTTGTGAAAACATCGACAGATTCTAAGGATGATAGTATAACATGTAGTGATATATCCCGTTCTATTAGTTTTAACGTAGAGCCTAAACGAGCCCGAACTCCAAATAATAATTCCGAAAATGCTAAACACGTAGTCTCGGAGTACCTTAAACATGCACGAATCAATCACATTAAAACGCGTGAAGATTCATACCAAAATCAAACGGATAACTCCAGTGACGAGAGCAATAGCGGCAAAGGTAATATGGAAGAGAAAACTAAATCTGACGATCTTAATATTTCGGAAACTGAATCGTTAAAAATGCCGTCTTTAGAACACGAACCCGTTGCTCGAAAAGTTGTAATTGGAGTTGGAGGAGTAGCGTTTAAGGTGACAAAAGGAAAAGAATTTGAAGGGTCATCATATTCACCGGGTAGGTTAATGGAAGATGGACGTAGAGTGTGTGATTTTTGTAACAAAACATTTACTAAGCCTTCCCAGTTACGACTGCACTTGAACATACACTATATGGAGAGGCCTTTTCGGTGTAGTGTTTGTGCTGTTAGTTTTAGGACAAGAGGTCATCTCCAAAAGCATGAACGTTCCGGTTCTCATCATAATAAAGTTTCTATGACCTCTACTTTCGGAGCAGCAACATCATTCAACCCTCGCCCGTTCCGCTGTTCTGACTGCAACATAGCTTTTAGAATTCACGGCCATCTAGCCAAGCATCTAAGAAGTAAAATGCATGTTATGAGGTTGGAATGTTTATTTAAACTACCGTTTGGTACTTTTACGGAAATAGAACGTGCCGGCGTTAGTTTAACAGACATTGACACAACAGATTGTGCAAGTTCTTTAGCCAGTTTACAGTCACTTGCTCGAAAATTGCATGAGAAAGATCCTACGAAATTAGAATATCGAGAGCCTAGTGGCGCTGTAGCGGTGCCTCCTGCTGGCAGGGAATCTTCTGAGGACGAAGACGCTGTTGTAGTGGAAAATATTTGTGAAAATGAAAAGGACAGTGATATGAAAAGTATGGAACATAGTAACGGTCAGGACGTTGAAACAAGGATTAATTATAGTGCCACAGATAATTAGTGCCAAAATTATGATAAGTAGAAGTTTTGTTGTGCAATTTTGTTTTTCTGTAATTGTTGATTAAAAGTGATGTGTAATTAGTAATTATTCATACTGGGGTTTGACTCAGAATGTGTGAAAACAAATTGATGCGCTTTAATTATATACATATTTGTATCTTTATTTCAGTACTACTATGAAAATGTATGTCTTGTAAATATCACAAATTTACGTAATTTTAATATTGTTATATTTGCTTCCATCATAAGGCTTACGTATCATGATTGTTATGATTAGGTCTAACTAATGAGGGGTTATTTAATTTGTTGAATTTTCATTATAATTCATTAAAATGTGGATAAAAGCTTCCATTCAAACTTGTCGAAAATATAATTACAGTAACGTTTTGTGGTCCATATTTTTAAAATACGTTTGAAATATCAATGAAACATATTACAAATTCTTTAAATGTAGTAAAATCTTAATAGATACCATAACTCTTTTGTATGTATTTTTATAAAATATATACAGTATTTACAAGTCTACTTCCAATATTCTTTATCTTTAAATAAAACAATTGGCATATCAACTTCCATAAAAAAATATAAACATTAAATCCTTGAAGAGTCTTCCATATCGAAAATAGTTCTTGTGCTAGGTGTTTGTTTTATAGTTGCTCTTCATTTGGGTGAATATTTGACTAGTGTAAGTCCTGTAACGACCTAGTTCATAGTGTAAATATTAGATAAGTTATTTACCTTTATAATATTGCATTGTCAAATTTGTTATTATACTTATTATTAACCGTAGTTTCAAGCGGCCTAAATGGTAAATAACCAAAGGTTTATTCATCAAGTGGAATACAAGTGAAGTTGTGCATATGCATAGACATATTATATATAGTTTATGATTTGTAAATGATAAGTAGTCAGTAAATGTTATACGAGCAGGAAAGTGATCTTTTTAAAGCTATTTTTTATTTATTTGGTTATGGTTATTTGTAACATATGAGAATGAAAATCTTAAATTGTAATATATTAGAATAACCTACTAAGTTAAACAATATTATTTATTGAGGTTAAAAATGGGATGCGCTAAAACTTTCTAATATTAAATTCATTTTAAAGTAATTCTGTACACTGCAACTTGGATCGTAGAATGTTTTTGAGAGGGGGGAGAAAATCGTGGGGTTTGCCGGTACCTGTACTTACACAGATTTGTTACACTTATACTCTTTCTAGCTTTCCACATACGAGATCAATTCAAGTTACGCGTCGCACAAACTGAAATGATAATCTATCCGACTAAGAGCAAATAATTTTATTCGTCGCATACTGTGATAAAATTCATTATAATCGATTATAATATAGTTAGTTAGTACTTACTTATTTTCTGCTGTTATATATAAAAAAATGTAAAAAATGGGGTTTCGGCGGCCAGCGACCTGCTCGTTTTGCTGACTGCCGATCATATACCGCAATCGTTTGATTCAAGGACTATTGTGATTTGTTTTTGATATGATGTACATTATATTTGTATGTGTAACAATATATTTTTTATAAATGCTATGCGTCGAGAACCTGTGGCTTGAATTGAAAACGTGTTGAAAAGGAGTGTCAGCATAACAAAAATCAGTGTGTTTTCGAGGCACATTAAAAAACACAAACTTAAATGGGCTATCGGTATGAGCTTAATATTTTCATGAAATTAACAGCTAGATCTTGGGCTAGATAACTCATAGAGATCTGAGAGTTATATTGCTGAGCTATAGTCGTTTTTGTACGATAACTCCAAGGGCAACTCAATTTTTTTTTTGTTACGACGCCCTTAAAACCCATAAAGGTAAATATATAATAAAAACCTTGTATAGTTTTATTACTATTCTCGTGCCAAAATTTGCAAAACGCAACACTTGGTGGCTATTTGTCTGTTTTAAACATTTTTCACATAAATGCGGTTAACCCTCTTTAAAATGCCATTTAAAAAATGTTAAACAATATTTTGTTTCATAGCAAATTAAACATTGTATTTAATTATGTTTAGGAAAAAATGCTTTGAAGTTACTACCCTCCACCATATTTTGGGAAAGTAGACAGAAAAATGATATACGGGAGAGGAGGGCATAATGGGGACGTTAAAGAAAATGCACAGTAAAATAATCAATGCAATGAAATACATTGCATTGATTATTTTACTGTGCATTTTATTATGCATGTGCATTAATTAAAACTAATCCAACACTTTAGTTACTTATTAAACTATCATTTGGCATAGAATTTGGTTATGTAAATAATCATATGACGTTATAATTTTAATTTCTTGAAACTATAATGAAAACCCCATCGTGCCCCAGGGTGTCACATCATCGTGTCACAGTACAAGCAGATGTGGATTTCTTCTATATTGTCGTCGTCTACACCAGCACAAGCTGTATGAGCCCACCGTCCACATAGTTGGCAAGCCACCCAACCTTCCGAAGACTTTAAATAAGTGTGGTTCGTGTCAAGGCAGTACAGGCACATGGCATCCTCGTCGGTATTCTCTACACCAGAGGGAGCTTTTTGGGTCTTCTGTTTCTTAGAGTTGTTTTTTAATTTGGGGTCATTTGGATTAGAACACTTCTACGTTTTCTTAAGTTGTTCTCGTTCTTCTAACTCAATTTTGTAGGGGGTTAAGTGAGAACAAGTTTTCCCTCGGCGATAGTTTTTTCTCGTTTGGTTTCTTTGTTCGACTGTCGGGATCGCGAGAATTTCTTGAGGCGAAGCATTTTCAAACGAAGTTGGCAAATCACGACATACTTTTCGAATCGAAGATTGGATTAGGCTGTGTTCAATAAATGTTGATGGTCCAGGCTGAGGCTGAGGTGTTGTTAAAGCAGGCAAATCTGCTTCAAGGGGATGTTCTTCAAGGATAGGTGGCGGCGGTTGTTGCTGGATTCCGACATTTAAAGGACCTGTTTCAGACTCATTGTTTGCTAGCGGTACGTCGGTGGTTGATGCAGCTGAAAAATCTAAATCTGTATAAAGTGTCTACAGTTATTCTGATTAAAAGGCCATATGCCACATTTTTTGAAGGCATTGAGTGCTGTAAACATTGTTGCAGCTTGAATATATGCATTTGCAAATATTTCGCTTATTTGAAATGTTATTATTCGCCCCGGGTGTGACCTTAACCAATTAGAGCAGGCTTGGTCATAGTATACACTTAAGGTTTCATAAAGCCATTACAACGCCATTTTTGCGAGCATATTCAATAACTGATATGTTTTGCGTATGTGTTACATGACCATCTAAAAGAAGCAAGGCCGGGTTAGTTATTGACAAACCGTTGGAACCAGCTCATAAAATTTCATTTGTCATCCATCCTTTAGCGTTGCATTCTGCTGTCGTCCCTGGTCCCTGCTGTCGAGCTCGATCCAGCAACTCTAGCTTCATTCTCTGTCGAGGAAATATTAGCGTAGGAAGCATGTAAGTTTCTGCTGCAATAAAACACACCTCAACCGTAACTGTCTGCCCTCGTTCTGCTGAAGGAAGCGATCCTACCTATTTTCTCCCCTTTTCTGCAATAATTTTGCTCTTCGTTTTTGAGACGCATGATATGCCAGTCTCATCGCAATTAAAAATTCTGTCTGGCGTCAAATTATATTTGTCATATACTTCCCCGAGCAGAAAATAAAATTTACCCACAGCCACTTTATTAAAGCCCATTGCTCGAGCTGCCGATGTAGTTTCCGGTTTTCGGGTAGATAAATATGAGTGGCGCTTCAAGAATCCCTTTAACTATCTACGCCAGCTATCTTTTTATCATGATCAAAATTGTGAGCTTTGCCATTTTTTTCCGCTAGCTGATAAGCTAGCTTCCGTAGGGCGATAGTGGTTAAACCAAACAAACGTTTCTTCATTTCTATAATGTACCTTACCAGCTCCTCTTCTTCTTGTTTGGAAAACACGGGCTTGAAGTTACCTGGAGTAGTCAAGAGACAGCTCGCCTTTCCTTATTTTAGCGACGTGACGCTCTAATGTGGTCTGTGGTACACTATACAGGTGAGCTGCTTTTCTATAGCCAGCAGTTTTGCTTAAGACTGCATCAATTGCCTGTTTCATGTTTTCCATGGACCAACCAAGTCTCGAACTTTTCTTCTTATACGTCGAACGATCGTTCGGTTAATTTACAAAACAGGGGCATAATGGGGACAACGGCTGCGGGGCATAACGGGGTACCCCGTAGCCATGTCCCTGTTATGCCCCAATTCTCACATTTAAAATAACAAACCAAATAAAATGAGTGACGGTTAGAGTATTTTTGTTCCAAACATATCATTATAAGTAGTTTATCTGCAAAAACAAAATAAATACATGATAGTAGCGACATTAACACTTACCTTTTTATACGTGTATTCGTAGTCACTCAAAATTACATAAAATTACGTTGAAAATCGTTCTGTTTTAAAAATCAAACATGCGCAGTCTAGTCGCCGGTCACTGTCAGACTAAAGAGAGATACAAAATGGCTACCTATTATCGAAAACAAGACACATCTAGAGCGTATAGTTTTTTGTAAGTGTGGGTGGCCCCGTCGTGCCTCGCGTCCCCGTCATGCCCCCCCTCCCCTAAATACACGAATATAGATAATTGGGTAAAGACAATTTACATATTATATCCTTCAGAATTACGTTAAGTGTTTGATTGTTAAAAAAAAATGTAATACATGTATCAATGTATCATGATAGCTGTAGAAAAAATAGCTGTTGGTAACTGAACTACCACATGTCGTCCTGTGGATGTTAAAGGGGCGACAGAGGAAAATAAAAACTCAAAATAATTAAAAAAACTGCTGTTGCCAACCCGCCATCTAAGCATAACTATGGAAAATATTCGCCCTATGAGGTCTATGGATCGGCTGTGGACTTTTTATGGAGTGTAATAAATCAATTATTGAAATAACAATGAACCAAAATGATCAAGCTTATAAAAACTTGCGTGATCAAACAATCGAATAATTTTAGGTGGGTGGCTAATGTGCCACCATTAGCCCCCCACCTAAATTATTCTGTGCAAGTCTAGAATGCACTTGACTAATTTTAATTTGCATCTAGTAGCTACGCCTACGCTATTTATATGAACCGAATTTTGTTTATAAATCAAGGCATTTTAAAGATAAACCTATATATTTATAGTTTTTGTAGCAATTTTATAATTTCCGGAATAAAAGGTAAAAGGGTTAATTATTCCAAAATATAAATATTTTAATAGTTGTTCCTTGAGGACATGCATATTTGAACATTTATTGTATTCATATTGCATTTTTATTCCGAAGAAAGATTGAAGGAAAAATGTAACAAGAACTTGTCAAATATTTACCCATTTATTGTTTATAATACATTATGGATGGATATTTTATAACAATAAGATTGAAATAAACGTAAAATCATATTTCTTGTGTGTATTATTCTGCTGGATCACCGTGCATCAAAAACAACCACTGAAATGGGAGTTAAGGAAATTATTTTGAAATACATATAATAAAATATACGGTGGTACTATCATATAACAGAAACAAATAAGGTGGTGTACTATATTCCTTACGCCAGACGAAAATACGAGAGTGAAGAAGTGCTAGAAGTCTGGCACTACTATCGCCAATTCGCCTGCCAACCGTGGCATTTATAGGTAATCCTCCCTTACACGGCAGAGGCTAATTGTCTAGCGGTTGACTTATACGGGTAATGATGATGATGATTTTACACATAATTTACATATTAAAAATTTGTTTCCAGATGAAAAACTAACTTATTCCGCAGGGGTAACAAGGCATCTGCATTTTAATACTTAATCAAGAATAAATTAATGTGTCTATGGACCACAGTATTTACTACCATCAGGTTCTATGCTGCAGTTATATTATAGTAGTAGCACGAATGGGTCAGGTCGACCGGGGAAGGACCACGCTCCCACAGAATACCAGCGTAAAATAGCAACTGCTGCTGCTATTCGCGTATCATGTTTTCGTCGCGTTGCACTGACAAGTATTATGATGCCGCAAAATTATACGCGATCATATGATACGTCGTGATATCGTATCTGATGTCCCATTCCGCATATAACATCGTATCGGTTACACATATTAAATTTTATTTAGTCAAGAAGTTCTTAGTAGCAGCTCAGAGTCAGGAAGTTGGCGGTGCTACACCCCTGTGGCCGCTATGACCGAAATTCGGTGTGGGTGACATTATCTACGACTACGACTCAATACAATTCGCCTGATCAAGCTATGTCAAAATAATGTAATATGGACACGGCCTAATGTTTATAATTGTCTTAAGGGTTGGTGTTAGTTATTCCCGATTTTTATTAAAAATACAGGAAGAAATACAAAATACAATTAAATGTAACAGACCATCTGGAAGGTCTGTACCCATAAAACTGAGGATATTTACAGATTGCTTAAAAAAACTAATACAGATCTGAAACTTTTTTTAGAAGATCATCACACGCAAAATACGCGCTTTAGACGAGGAGTTGCCGAAAATAGCCCGTTGCAAATCTAAATAAAAATAGAAGAAATTGATTGTGTCCGATTTTTAATACTATATTGTTTAAAACGATTTTGTTACAAAATTATTAAAAGGATACATCTTTTTGTTCTCTTCTTGTACATTATACGGTATCCACACTCTCTGCATCGTATGGGATCTCTTGGTTTAATTTCATTCTCTCTGTGGCATTCTGGAATAATATAATATAAAATACCATAAAAATAAGGCACGGTGAAGTAATAGTGCAGTTGTGGACAAAACTACAAAACCATATTTGCGCTATTGCTCACAATTAACATCCCACACACATAATATTCCACTATGACACATAATTAATGAGCCACTCCCAAAGGAGGTTTAACTGTTATTAAAAACATAAACACTCACGCCTGTCACCTAGAGGGGTAGGCAGAGACTACGGACGTCCATTTGGCACGATCCTGACACACCTCTCTCACCTCCTTTACATCCATATACCTACTGCAGAGAGGTGTAAGACATGTATGACCTCAATAGTGTCTCCCAACGGATAGGTCTTAAGATGAACTTGGAGAAAACAAAAATCATGTTTAACATCCATGTCACACCTATGCCGGTAGTTGTTGGGAGCACTAAGCTCAAAGTTGTTGACGAGTATATTTACCTGGGGCAAATATGCCGACTAGGTAAGTTCAACTTCGACCGAGAGGTCAATCGACGGATTCAACTCGGCTAGGCAGCGTTCGGGAGATTACGACACATCTTCTCGTCAGACATACCTCATTGTACAACCAGTGCGTGTTGCCAGTGATGACCTATGGATCTGAGACGTGGTCCTTCACCGCTGGCCGTATGAGGAAGCTCAGTCGCTCAGCGATGTATGGAGAGGGCTATGCTCGACGTTTCTCTGCGTGATAGACTTACAAACGAGGATATCCGCAGTAGAACCAGAGTAACCAACATAGCCCAAACAATTAGTATGCTGAAGTGGCAATGGGCCGGCCGAAAGAAAGGTTCTCGAGTGGCAGCCTCGTACCAGCAGGCGAAGTGTAGGGCGTCCCCCCCACTAGATGGAGTTACGACCTGGTAAGACATGCAGGAAGTCAATGGATGCAGGTGGCTCGGACCGTGCTTTGTGGCATTCCTTGGGGAGGCCTATATTCAGCAGTGGACTTGTGAAGGGCTGTAATGATGATGATGACCTACGCATATATGCTCGTCGGTTAAGGGTACTCTTTATCTGGCCCATCTTCAATATATCGCCAATTTGGTCGATAAAGTTTCGTCTAGGGCGTCCCTTCCCGACTCTGCCGTTCACTTCTTCAACATATATTTGCTTTATCACTCTTTCCTCGTTTATTCTTTCTACATGACCAAACCACCGAAGCGTTCCTTTCTTAATCCTGGTCACACATCATCTTGCAAGCCACACTTTTCTCTTATCACATAATTCCTCTCACTGTTATTCAGATTCAGCCCTAGTATACTCCTTAATGATCGCATTTCTGCAGCTTTTATTCTTCTCTCTTATTATTATTAGACCATAATTGTTAATACAATTCTCTCACTCTCGTGACTCATTAGTCGCAATACCTGACCTTTTGCAATTTTAATGCTGCACCTATCACCGATCTTGATAAATAAACTTTCCTGCATTTCACGATAGATCGATTTAGGCTGCAACATACATATGCAGCTTAAATTGTTCTTATAATGTGTTTATTTTACATTGGGGGATGAGTCGCTCGCGTCCGTAGGCTTCGACCACCTAACCCTAGGCCCACCCTACACGTGTCCTCCGGGTGGTGCTAAACGAGCGACAAAGCCGAAAGGATAGACTCGGCTCCTCGCCGTATGGTAGCGGCGTAAATTTACCACCCTTTAATGGGGCAGGGTGCGAAGAATCTCCGGAGAAAAACCGGCGAAGAGGTTCGCCACCCGTCACGTTCTGTCCCGGAGGCGAAAAGTGGATTGCGGAGGCCATTCTGGCTATGATGTATGTATGTGGAGCAATGAATGTTAAGATGGATGAAGTATGCGAAATGATTAATGATAGAGGAATAGATGTGTTATGTGTAAATGAGACGAAACGAGGAAAGGATACCTGCACATGGCATGTATACCGCTTACTGGTCTGGTGTAGACGAGACCGAGCGGGCATGCCAGGAGATTCCTTTCAGAAAGAATGAGCCAATGTATGAAAGAGTATGAACGTGTAAGCCCAAGGATGCTATGGATACGAATGAAAGTGGGCTTAAAGAAGTTGTTTGTGCTGAGGTGTACGCCCAGACATGTCTAAGCCCACTTATATCCGAGAGCAGTTTTGGGACATGGTAAGGATGGTGTTGATGAAATGTAAGGAAATGAAAATATTATTATGTTAGGAGATTTTAATGGAAGGGTTGGAGTGAAGAGGTCTGGTTATGAAAGGATATTAGGAACGTTTGGCGATGAAAGTATAAATGAGAATGGTGAAGACCTCCTCACCGTATGTGTGGAAAAGAATATTTTGTGACGAACACTTTCTTTCGCCATAAGAGGATTCACATGTATACATGGGAAGAGGTGATGATAAACATGATAGATTTCATAATAGTGGATGAAAGAATGAGGAGCGCAGTTGTAGATACAAGGGTTTACCGGGGTCCAACGTAGGGACGGATCATTACTTGTCTTATCCTATGGAATAATGTTAAGAAAGTTTTGGTGGATGCAGCCACCGAAGTATGTGGTGTAAGTAAGAGAACGAATGAAAGGAAAAATAATACGTTGTGGTGGGATGATGAGGTACGGATGGAAGTTGGAATCTAGCCATGCTCTGCATGGCTAGATAGTAAACTGTATGCTAAGGTGTTAATTGAAAGAGTTATGGAAGAAACTGATGGAAAAATTTGGGATGTGCAAGCTGGATTTAGAAAGGGATGGGGCGTACAGATCAAGTCTTTTCCATGCGCATGATTGCGGAGAAGTTTTTGGCCAAAACCAGAAAGTTTTTGTGCATTCATGGACTTGGAAAGGCTTATGACAGAGTGGACAGGAATGTGTTATGGCAAACACTGAACTCATTTGGGTTGAGCGCTGGTTTGATACAGGCATTAAGGTCTCTTTATAGGGACTCTAGTGCTTGTGTCAGGATCAACAGGGTCTACTCGGACTGGTTTGGCATCCAAAAGGTGTCAGACAGGGCTGTGTAGCTTCTCGTGGCTGTTTAAGCTATTTATGGACAGTTGTTTGCAAACTTTGAAAGTTGAAGAATGTGAGTTGAGAATGGGTGAGTTAACCGTCAAATGCCTTTTGTACGCCGATGATCAAGTCATATTTGCATCGTCGGCGGCCGAGTTGCAATGATGGTTACTTTAATGAACTGGTCATTAAAAGAAAGGGGTATGAAAGTGAACGCAAGTAAGAAGAAAGTGATGGTTTTGAAAGAGAAGAAAGTAAAACGTTATGTGAAATAAGAATAGAAGGTAGTTGATTGAGCAAGTGGATGAGTTTGTATATTTGGGATGTTAATTTAGCAGGGATGGTAGATATGATAAGGATATAGAACGACGAGTGAACGCAGGAAATAGAGTGAATGGGGCTCTACACGCTATCGTGAAGAGTCAGAATGTGTCAAAAGGCACGTTTGGCAATTCATAATGCTGTGTTAGTCCCTACTTTAATGTATGGTAGTGAAAGTTGGGTCTGGCTGAAGAAGCATGAGAGTGGAATAAATGCTAGAAATACGGTCATTAAGGGTATGCTAGGACTGAATCTGAATGACAGGGTGAGAAATAGTGTGATAAGAGAAAAGTGTGGTTTGCAAGATGACGTTGTGACCAGGATTAAAAGAATAATGCTTCGGTGGTTTGGTCATGTAGAAAGAATGAACGGGGAAAGAATGACAAAGCAAATTTATGTTGCAGAAGTGAACGGCAGAGTCGGGAAGGGCGCCCTAGACGAAGGTTTATCGACCAAATTGGCGTTATATTGAAAAAGGCCAGATTAGGGTACCCTTAGCCGACGAGCGTGTATGCCTAGATATATGGATGTAAAGGAGGCGAGAGGTATGTCAGGATCGTGCCAAATGGAAGTCCGTAGTCTCTGCCTACCCTCTGGGTGACAGGCGTGAGTGTTTATGTTATACATAACATAAACACATACATGTTTATTAATATTTTAAAGGACTTACCTAGTAAATACTTTGGCCTTTTTTTTAAAGAAGTACTTACCTTTTAATGCATAATTCTGACGCAAGAGGCAGCACTAGTATTTTGTAAAGATTTTTGTGAAGCTGAATCTTATATTTCTCAATAATTATTTATTTCGACAAATTTAGTAGAATATAATTTTTTTCGATCGAAATTTATTTCACATCTTTAGTGTTTTATTGTTTTCTACCGACTTCAAAAAGGAGGAGGTACTCAATTAGACTGTATGTTTTTTTACTTGTGTTACCTTATAACTTTTTTCTGGGTGAACCGATTTCGATGATTCTTTTTTTATTTGAAAGCTGGTGCTTCTCATGTGGTCCCATATAAACTTGATCAAGGCCTGACCAATAGTTTTTGAGTTATTCTTAATAATTTATATTGAAGTTGGTTGTACAAAATTTTTAATTTTAAATTATATTATGTTAACATTAAGATTCAAAAATTAATACAAATACCATCATAGGCACGCTACACAATAGTAGCTACTATAAAAAGTATAGGGATGGCATTACATATTGTATTAGTATACTTATTTAATTGATTATTTATATATTTTATAGAAAAATACCGGTACAAAATCTGAACCTTTTTCAGGCATTACATGTTGCATTAGTATACTACATAAAATTGAAATATATAGGTACAATATTCAAAACTAAAAAACTATGATAATAAAACTAAGAACTTAAATTATCATACAGTCCTACTCCCCGTGGAATAGTGCCAAGAACACTGGCTGCATTTCCTCGCTGAATGGCTATACTTAGCCTTTGGGCGTGAAAAGAAACAGCCCTCTTATCACCAGCAGCGACGATCATTCGCAGATACAGTTCCTTTAGGAACTTCACCGCACGTGGACCCCACAGACCAATAGTTTCTACAGCAAATGGCACAAATATGTAGTCATCTCTCAGAAACTCATATTTGCATCTATAAATTAGTTCAGCTGCCTCCGATGCCACTCCGGCTCTAAACGAGGTACCCCTGAGATGTGAGGCTGCCAAAGTATCTACGCAAGTAGTATCTCACACTAGGGCTTTACCTCTCTCGCAAGGGACCAATGACATACCTTCGGGTCTGTCTATATTCCACAATATTTTTATTCAATTGATTATTTACATATTTTATAGTAAAATGTATATAAAAGGATAATAAACTCTAATTCTAACTATGATCTTTTATAATAAATGTGTAACTTATGTGTAGTGACCAAAGAGCGTAGTGATACACATGTGAGTTGACACAAGGGCGGCCAGTCTCAACTAGGACCTCATGATCAGCAACCACGTTTACTAGACTAACGAGGCAGTCAACTATTATGATAGTGATCACTGATCTGTAGTGAGTATGTAGATGGTGCCACTAAGTACTGGATTTCTTTCTCTTTGCAACTATGGAGCAAAGAAACAACATAGGATAGCAGCACCAGGAACACAAGCTACTTTGCTGAAAACTTTTCAATCCAGTGGGAACATCCATAAGGGAGAACAGAGCAATAAGCTGTAAGTGTTTATTACATTATATCACACAATAAAAAAATAACAATTCTTATAAAATTTCTTCAATCCACACCCTTTTGACTATCATATTATAATTTGTGAGTATTTAAAAAAAATATCAATCTTATTAGAGACAACTATGTATCTCACTCATCGCGTCATCGTCCTTAACGTTCGTCTTTGGTTCCACGTTCGTTTACAAACATAGACAGACAAAACAGTCCTTACCTAGTTGTAAGAAACTACAACCATTTTACTTGACGAAAACGCAATTATTAAAACGCAAACTATTCCATGTTGAATAAGTTTCGTCCTTTAAGCAGTCTTCAAACCGGTTGCAACGACGACGGTCAGGAAAACGGTTGCATTTCGTCCGTCAAAAATTCGACAACGACCCGCCACTAATGATGGAGCATGTCAATTTTAAAACATTTTTTTGAAAAATGTGAAATGAAAATTATAAAATAATGATTTATATTACGTTTAAAAATAGAGCTTTTACCAACCCACAAGAATATTTTAAAAATTTCAGCTTCCTATTACGCATGTCTATATGTATATAATATTAATTTTATGTGCAAAATAAAATACATATCGGCAGTTTAAGGGTGGTCATAAATAACCTCAAAGAATAGGGAATACCATTGTATTATCTAAATAATATACAATACCTCCACACACATATATCATAGGAACTTTCGTGATAGATTGTTCTTTGGTTCCTACATCAGCCATTTTAGAAAATATTTAAAAACGTTGGCAAATCTCTACACTTTTATTGAAGTAAATGAAACAAAAAGCAACAACTAATAACATCAAGATACTTTGAATTTTTGTGGTTTGTTCGAGTTATGAGCTTGATGTTTGCCTTTGCCTTGCAATTTTGAAAGATTGAAAGTGGTTTTGTTGTTGTTGATACGATTTCCAATTAACGCAGGCAAAGGTCTTGGCCTTACAGCCTAGTCTGATCTATATTTTGTTGACATAACTCTTCACAATATGAAGTAAATCACTTCGGCACCTTGAGATTCTATCGTAATCAACTGTCCACTGGATTAATCTGTCGTCAAAATCACCCAAAACTTGGCAATATGACGCATCAGCATGTTGTGAAGAATTTAGAAGAAAAATACATCACCCGATTAGGGTGTATATTCTAAGATCTTTGCCTGCCTAAAGAGTTTTCCACTAGATGTCACTAGTTGGGACATTGGCAGGAGAGGGGAGTGTCCTACACCCCACCCAACACATTTCCCATGAAAAGGTAACACACCGTTCTTGAGAAAACTTAAAAAAGAAAATCCCATAGACAATCTCGAAATGATAACATTTATCTCTCTCCGGCAGGAGCGGGGAGGAGGAGCAGGGGTGTCCCCTATCCATAGACTTAGAATATAATGGAGTTGTAGACAGAGAATAGAGAAGATAGACATGCTCTTAAAATAATAATAATTGCGAAAGTAAGACGACATATATGGAAAATGTGTATGCGTGAGCAGGACGTAGCATATTTTTCCTATCTCTATTTGCGTATCGGTTTTTTGTTGTTTGCCACCACTAGTCTTTGATGGCAAACAAGTTGTGGTGTCAGAATATTTTCGTTGATAAAAACTGTGAAACGCTTATTTTGTATTATTTGCGACTTTAGTGATATTCCATAGTGTAATATTAAGTGTGTAGTGATGGTGAATTGCTTTATATACGGCTGTAAAAGCCATAGTGAACGAAATCAACCAAACATAACCTTTCATCGGTAAGTAGCATTTTTATCTACTACAGTAAGTAAATCAAAGGATTATTGTACTTAAGATTATTTTATGTCAAACTTGTTGCAAAACTTGTTGAAAATTTGATGTAAAAAGATGATAAAATCCTGCTTTGTTTTTTATATTAGCCGACCAAAGTGTGAAGCACTTTATTTGCTCACGACATTTTGAGGAAAGTTGTTTTCGACAGAGATTAAATCGTACCCACTTAAATCCACGTGCGATATTCACACTTTTCATCCAGGTAAAGTAAATATATTACTTGATTATTAATTTGTATATATATAAAGTTAATAGAACACACGTTCAATTAACTTTGAGACGTGAAAATTAATCTTACAAAATAACCAAGTCACAAATATTTTTAATTTGTCACAACTAATTGTCAACACAAATAACGTTGTTAATATTGTTATTATCAACATTATTTGTGATGAATTTTTAATGTGTGTTTAAGTGTGAGTGAGTGGAATATTTTGTACCAATTATTAAGTCCCCAAACGCCAAAAATTTAAATATAGTGATAGTGTGCGGTAAGAGAACCGTTGCAGATAACAAGTGAAATAACAATATACTATCTTATTATCAATAGAACCATAAATATAACTACGCTTCTCATTGTTTGTATTTTGAATATTAAATTGAAATAAATGTTGAGTTGAAATACATTAAACTCGCGCGCTATTAGCATTGCTAACATATCAAAAGGTAATTAAGCACAACAGCGCCCTCAATCCTACGACGGTTCTCTTTCACAGGGCTCTATTACAAAATTATTAATTATTGATCATATTAGAAGTTAATCGCAAGCTCATGTCCTTTTTGTTTTTAATTTCAGACCAGACCGGCTTTAGATCAACCGTGTTCCTCTAACTGTGAACCTTTGGGGGATGATATGGAAGCAAAGAATTATTTATACCTATTATTTTATATTCAGTATTTTATATTATAACATGTACTTATTTATTTGTTTGATAAATGTTACAAATTTAAAATAGTTAATAATTATATTTTTCAGCTTGACGATTCATCCATGACAGATAATCATGTTCCTACTAACCTATCTTTACCGTCAGAAGAAGTTGCTATGGAAATTGAAATAGAAAGTACTATGGTAAGTTTATTCTTGATCAGTCTATTTTATGGAAATTGGTTCTTGTAGATGATGTGTGTGTAGCCGTTTATATACATAATTAAACATTTTTATCTTTGAAGCGGTATAGATATTTTTTTATATATATTTATTATTTACGGTTAGTATTTACTGCTTACCGTAAATAATAAATATTTATACTATACTAATATTATAAAGCTGAAGATTTTGTTTATTTGAACGTGCTAATCTCTGAAACTACTAATCCTAATTCAATCATTAATTCTTTCACTAATAGGAAGCTACATTATGCCTGAGTGCTATAGGCTTTTTATCCAAAAAAATACGGTTCCTTTGGGATAAACCACAGGAAACGAAATATGAGCAATAGCTAGTTTGTTGTAAATACAGTAATATTTTTTATTATATTTCAGACACAAGATATACCTATGGCAGCGCCGGAAGTTGACATAACTCCACGTAAAAAGAAGTTAATTATGGAATTGGAAAAGAAGACGTTATTAAGCGATAATAGGAGGAAGAAACTAGCTGCTTTAAGATCAAAGACCTGGCGTTTGCAAAAACAAGTTGCTGAACAATCTAGTCTAATTGAGGAATTAAAAACACACTAGCGATGGTATCTTTAATCAACCAAGAAACGGCTGACTTGCTGTCATCGATCGATACAACCAATCGAGAATTCTTAAAAAAGTTTCTATGTAAAATGAACGTTGATCGAAAGTACTCGCCTGAACTGCGGAAATTTGCTTTAAGTTTCCACTATATCAGTCCCAAAGCTTACACATTTGTTAGGAAACAATTTAACACTTGTTTACCTCATCCGCGTACGCTGTCGCGATCAATGCATTGATGGAGATCCTGGTTTTTCCACAGAATCCTTAAAAGCTGTGAAATTTTTACATGAAATGCAGGAGTCTTAAACAATGTTTGGGTTTAACATTATTTTTTAACGTATCACATTTTAATAGCCCAACGTTCCTTGACTGTCATTATTCGCTACTAATTAAGGCTATAAGTTTGAAATATCTCAAAGTTCGAATACACTACGCTACTAAAAAGCTTTTAGAAAAAACCGATAAGGTCAGAATTTTTTATAATAAATTAGTTTTTTTTAAAGGTCAATAGTAGCCAATTTAACAGTTAAAACAAATAATGAAACTCGTTTGTTTTTAAGCCCCGACAAAAAATAGGGGTGTTATAAGTTTAGGGTGTATTTGTGCGACTGTCTGAGAATATGCAGACGTAGCAATTTCATGTATCCGCCGGAAAATATTGGTTGATCAATTAGAAGTTTAAAAAACTCAAAATAAAAATGCAAAAAAAAACCGACTGTAAGATATCTATAAAAAGTTAATAATAATATAAAATACAACTAACAAAAATGTGTATAACGGATAGCGGCTCTTAAAACTTTCTATTTCATAAGCGGTCCTCCGGCGCGCCGACCGATGCGTGGGTCAAAATATTATTTTTTACTTTTAAAGTTGTCTTACTGTCGGGGTTTTTCTAAATTCGTTATTTTAATTTTTATTCAATACATACATAGATCAAAGGAATGATTAGTTTACCCTTTAGTCCCAAGTACAATTTTACTATGTATACTTTTGACATTCAAGGATTTAATTAAACTATACTTAATCAATATGGTTGTTTTATTGTACCTATAAAAATCATACATGCGCGAACTGAATGCGTTCGAGGCTATGAGTTGATTATGATTTATTTAATTAAAATATTTACATGTTGAGCTATAAATATAGATTAAACACTCGGAAGCCCACGAGCTTACTAAACCCGGTCCTAAATGATGTAAATTGGCCGCAGCTTCTGAGAGGATAAACTATCTTAGATAAATTGTAATAAAAGGATCATTACAACTCATTTCTTTTCGCGCTTTACGTTCATCCCGGAGCCATTCAGTTCACGCGCGAACACAATCACATAGTCATAAATACGTTCCCCTAGAAAAGAACATTAATTAAATTAGTCGTTGACGTAGTACAACCAAAATAAAAAGAACTAGATTACCCACACAATGGTGGTAAAAGTCTAAGTATGGCAATTTAAATTGCATGTTATTGTAGTAATGTACTTATGGCGAACTATCGCTATCTCTTACTGACATACGCTGAGGTCTTGTCTATCTCTATTCTCTGTCTACGACTGGAGTAGTATATTCTAAGTCTATGCCCCTATCACAACCAGAAAGAATTTCTGGGTGCTCATGTATTTCTGGGCGGTAAAAAAAAATAACCACAAGGCTGTGGCGGCAGCTGTACTGTGCTTCGATCCCGCCACAGCCTTTAACCTAACTCAACTGAAAGGATTTCTGGATGCTCAAGTATTTCTAGGCGGTAAAAAAAATCCTAACCTAACCCAACTGAAAGACTGAAAACTGAACTGAACCACGAAGGCTGTGGCGGGAGCGAAGCGCAGCGCATTCTTCTAACCTAACTCAACTCAACTGAAAGGATTTCTGGGTGTAAAGTATGTATTAATAATTTCTTTATTGTTTGTAAACATAATTTATTATGCGAGCATAGACCACCGAAGAATAAAAATACCATAGAAGTATAATAATATGACACTAGTCTTTGACATGGTCTTACGACCTTGACTCACACAAACAGCTTCCACAGAAGGTTGTACTGTGGAAGCTGCTGTTTGTGTTGTACATGTTTTACCCATTTTTGGGTTATAATAGTTTTTTTTATTTTCTCGAAAACAGTGCATTTACCTTTAATGCGAGTGGTATTGTTACAATCTGAGACTAAACCTCTACCAAATACAACACCTTACTCGTTCAAATTCCTGCCAAACCATTCTAAATCCAACCCCACGGTATCATCATTCTCCATTGAAAAGTTGCGTTTAAAAAAAACCAGTTTCCCGTGTATATACATAAATCAATGCCTCAGTGGTGTGCTCTTTCATAAATTTTTTTTTTCAACTGTTTTTATCTTATTTTTGTTCATCTACTTTAAGGTACATCCGTTGTCTCCTTTAATTCATATAAAATATTAGGTGCTTACATATGAAATTGGCGTTTTGTACGGGAGGACTATAAAGTCAATTTTTTTTTGCAAAATATATTTAATTAATCAAAGTATGCACCGTTGTTATCTATGCACTTTTGCCATCATAGGTAGTTCATTGATCCCTTTACTAAAAAACCATGGGCGAGAATCAATAAACTCTTTGAAGGCGGTTTGGACTGCCGCATCGGAGTTAATTTTTCCTTGTAATAAGTTGTCCAAATTCCGGAAAAAATGGTAATCTGTTGGAACAAGGTCCGGGGAGTACGGTGGATGTCGCAGAAATTCCAATTGTAGCTCATCTAACTTTGTGGTTGTTTGTTGTGCAGTGTGTGGTCTTGCGTTGTCGTGAAGCAGCAGTGGCCTAGTGCGATTGACCAATCTCGGTTGTTTAGCAGCTAGTTCTTCCTTCATGGTTTGCAGTTGCTGACAATAGATATCTGCCGTAATCGTTTGGCCAGATTTTAGAAAGCTGTAGTGAACGACACTGGCGCTAGTCCAAGAAACACTCACAAGTAACTTTTTGTGAGTCAATTTTCGTTTAGGGCAGGATTTGGCTGGGTCTCCAGGGTTCAGCCATTGCGACGAGCGCTTCCGATTATCGTACAGTATCCACTTTTCATCACAAGTAATGATTCGATTTAAAATCCCTTCATTATTGTGTCGGTTGAGCAAAGTAACACAGCAGTCGACGCGTGTTTGCAAATTCGATTCACTCAATTCATGAGGTACCCATCGTTCAAGTTTTTTTACTTTCCCGATTTGCTTCAAGTGGATTAATACAGTTTTATCACTTACCCCGAAGCCTCCAGCTATCTCTGAAGTGCTTTGTGATGGATCCGCTTCCACAATAGCCTTTAATTCTTCATTTTCCACTTTGGTCTCCGGCCGTCCACGGGGTTGGTTCTGAAGGTCGAAATTTCCAGAACGAAAACGTTGAAACCAAAAACGTACCGTGCTTTATTTTGCGACACCAGCGCCGTACACATCATTAATCCTTCGAGCTGTTTCTGCAGCACTGGTGCCACGGTAGAACTCGAACTCGTAAATATACCGATATTTCATGTTTTCCATTGTGCGGTAATAAGCGACGCCAAATAATAAAATAATGAGGAAAAAACAAATGAATGACTGTTTTCAAAACTCAAATGTCATTTCTCACTTAAATCAAATTTGAATTTGGAATTCTTAACCAAAGAGGAGATATTTCAGATCAAAGTGGTCAGTACGATAAAACGCTAATTTCATATGTGGGTGTTTTCATAAGTGAATGCTCGTAGCTACGAGCATTCACCACCTCCCCCCCCCGCATCCCGGAGGGTAGCCCCTTGCTTTGGCGCAAAAAAAAAAGGAAGGCATCCCATTTCTTCGGAGCGCTCGCATCGGACGGATCTACATTCCTGCTGCACGTGTTAACATCTTCGTAAAACACTTTGTTAAAGCATCTTCTTAAAGAACAATATTATGCTCCATGCTGATAATAAAATAGATCTTTTCAGACCTGACTTTTTCTATGTTTCACGAGACGTCGAGTGTAGCTAGTCCATGTGTAGCTACAAAACTTTACGAAAAGATAGAGAGCAATGCTAAGAGTGGTCTATGCTAAGTATATTTTGTTCGAAAATCGTACTTTAAAAAAAACTAAAAACTGTTAATATAAATGGTCTTTGATTATCTTTAATTTAAATAACGCAACATTCAAGGTGACAGGGTTAGTAAGGTGCTAGCAAAGAGAATCACTACGTTTAGGTGCTAGTAATACACTTAATTCACGGTCAAACCCGTCGCATACGACTGGAGTTCGTGAGATGGTTTTTCCGTGGTCTGTACGACCGTCGTTATGTGAACGGTCTCCTTTATATAATAGGTAGATTGAGGTGGGGTAAGATTAACACAGTTTGCTACCAGACAGAAAAAAAAATTATGTCTTAGTAACTTGCAAATAACCTCCTACGCTTAATAGAAGCCAGTTATTTCAATATTACAGACTTTAATTTTATATATGTATATAGATTTATAATATTTGTAAGGCCTCTTTTCCATTACGGTTGTTCAAACGTACGGTGTGTAAGCCGTTGCGGTTGAAAAACGTGCTAGCTTGTACATGATACGGCAAAATCACCGCGCGAGACATTGGTAAGTACTGGCTAGTAGCGCTTTTACTCGGGCTGTGTGGGACGTGCTGCGTCATGAATTTTCTTACGAAAAAAAGATTATAGTTGCTTATTACATATATAGGAAAAAGAAAATAAAAAAAAGGAAGTAAGGTTTTGGATACATCCGATTTTAGAAAAAAGGGAGGAATATGGCGCGTTTCATACACTTGTCAAGAATCAATTGAGAGAAGATGAAGACAAGTTTTACAATTATTTTAGAATGCAGAAAACTACATTCGACAACTTGCTCCAAAAATTATCCCAGGAACTAAAACATCAAGATACTTTTATGCGAGAGAGTATATCGCCCGCAGAAAGATTGGCTGTAACTCTGAGGTAAGTGGGTACAAAATTAAATGACATATTTTAGTTTAAAATTGTTTATTGCACACAAACAAAATTATTACATGTAATTGAATTTTAATAATTATTAATTTAAGAACAAGTAAATCAAAAAATACACTACGCTGAAAATGCTACTCAAGTGCGGTACTAAAATCGAATTCGTCTTCAATAGAAACTTGAGAATCTGCCGAGATACTTTCCCATTTACACTATGTACAGATAATTGTGATTCAGGTCGGTAGTGGATTGGCTCTAAACCAGAACCGTGTCCAAAATCATGAGAAGACGTCTGTGGACGACTTATTCCATAGCTCGATCTAGCAGCTGTAGAATATCCATATGTTGACGATTGCGCATTTGAGGATGCTGTACCACTTAAATATCCTTGATGGCCTTGATCCCATTGGTTTCTTGATGTAGGTATATACTGAGTACACTGTCTTTGTTGAATATTTTAATTATTGAAATTACTTGAAACTGAAAGTCTATCATATTTTCATCACTGAACTTGTCAACTGTATCAGCGATTCCCATAAAAAGTTCATACTACGGCTTTTCTTTTCTCATCTCGTTCTGCTGAATCCATAAACTTCATAAACCTAATGTCAACTTCACTTAGTTCATTTTTCTTTTTTTAGCCCTTTGTGTCTCACTCCGTTCAGTGTATCCCGAGCTTGATTGATTCGGGACTGCACTATCAAAATTTTCATTACTGAGGCTAGAATCATGAACATGTTCAGTCATGTTAGAATCGGTCTTGCGATGCTCAACATTTTTTTAGAACATCATTTCATCATAGAACATATATTTTCTTATTTTTTGCTGAAGAACCAGACTTACATTCATTAATTTTTTGTCATATTTTATCCAGCTATCTTTCATATTGGTCCACTTCTTCATCACCATTTGCCCTGAAAATAAATAAATAATAATTATTAAATTCAAAATTTATGAAAACCCCGACCTAAACTGAATCGACCCGACCTAAAATGGGGTTTTACTATTTGAACCTGAACCGTTTTGTTTTATATTTCAGGTATCTAGCAACAGGAGATACCTTCTGACCTATACTACAGCTATAGAATTGGAATAAAAACCATAAGTTGCATCGTACGTGAAGTATGCCACTACATTTGGTTAGAACTGTATAAAGAATATATGAAAATGCCATCTAAAGAAGACTGGCTACATTTGCAACAAATTTCAAGAATCTTCCAACTTCCCTGTGCTTAGGGCGGTCGATGGAAAACACATCAGACTTATTAAGCCAATTGATAGTGGCTCGATGTTTTTAAATTACAAACATTTTTCTATAGTTTTGATGGCAGTAGTAGATAGCGATTACAACTTTATATTTGTTGACGTTGGCGCCTACGGAAAGGAGTGTGATTCCAGTGTGTTTAAGAGACCCCATTTTGGAAAAATTTAACAAACAACGGATTAAATCTACCCGATGCAACACGTTTGCCTGGAATTGACTACGATTTGCCATATGTGTTCGTTGCGGACGAAGCCTTTGCATTATCACTTGCTTCGTCCATTTGGTGGTCATCAGCTTGATCAATTAAAACGTACATTTAACTACAGACTCACAAGAGCGCGAAGATTTGTTGAATGTGCGTTTGGCATTTTATCTCAATAAATGGCGAATTTTCACCGGCCAATGAATGTGTCCATCGATTTGGCAGTTGATATTGTGAAAACATGTTGTGTTTTGCAAAATTTTATACATAAGCAGGAAAACTTTCAGTTTCACAATGCAGTGAAATGAGTCCACCCTTGATTCAGAATCGGAACTAATCCAGTTACCTATCACGAATGCAGTTCGCGGAAGTTTGGCGGCTAATGAAGTTCGCAACAGATTTGCACAATATTTTGTATTAACTAAGGTCGCCTCTCCTATCAAAACAACTATGCATAAGTAAAGTTAATAATTAAATATCTGTAACTTACCAAACTTGTTTTCTCATCACCACTTAAATCTTCAAATGTGGGCTGGAAATGAATAAATATTTCTTTCAGGAATCATATTTAAGCCGCTTATTTTATAATCGTCGATGGTCTTATCCCATATTACAGGCCTTTCTTGAATCAGTAATTAATAATTCTTGATTTATGTTCATTTTATAATAAAATCGCGAAACAGCGTATATAAGCGGTCACGAATCCGTGCGTACGTCCGGCACCGTCGACACACCCGATAGAACTGCCATACAACACTGGTGAAAATCACGCCGTGCGTAGACGCGGCGCGCCGAGCAGTCACGGCGCACGCGGCCGCGGCGCCGTGCCTTGGCGCCACCGTGCATGTCGACAAGCTCATATAGTGATCCATACCACACTGACGACCGTGCCTACACGCGGCGAATTAACCGTAGATTTTCACGGCGAGAAACGTGTAATGGAAAAGAGCCTTAAGGCAAAACATTCAAATACAATATACGATCAACTAGAACTAGTATATATAAGGCAATGACGAGCAATAAATACTTATTGTATGATTGTCAATATTTAAAAACGTCAGACTTTATTTAAATTTCATTTTAATTGATTTTTATAATAAATAAGGCTTCAAAAAGACAAATTTTGTACCAATAATGGTAAGTTATTATTTGGTAAATTAATTTTTAAACTTATTGATAGGAATCTCTTTTGACTTTTAACAATAATATAATAGAAATAATTTCGATAATTACTGTTGACCACTGAGCATTGTTATTTATGGGTAGTCGTGTGATGGCGGTGGTATAAGAGAATCCACTATAATATCCTATTTTTTTCATGGGTATTGTAAATCGTAAGAGGCGACTATGGGAAATGCCATACAAATGTCATAGACAGATGGCGGTATCACGATTGAGCAGATGTAAAATACCCAGACAAGCAACGGGGACCAGCTTCAAAAGCGCGAGTCATCTGACACTGCAATTGGTAGTGTTCGACCGAAGCTTCGGCTTCGGCTTTGGGTTTTGGCTTTGGCCACCTTCTGCCAAAAAACCAACTTCGGCGAAACCTTCGGCTTCGGCCAAAGTGAGCCGAAGTTTTGGCCTAAACAGAAAGTTTCTAGCAAGCCGCAATGGACGTGGCGACGCAATTTTTATCATCTCTAGATCAACTTCTAGAGATGATTAAAATTATCTTTTTATATTATACAGTCAATATAAACCTTTAATTAAAAAGTTTTAAAATTATTTTAATTATTAATTTTAGCCAATCTTGAACTAAATTTCTTATTGCTTCGGCCAAAGGTTGTGGCGATAACTGATTAATCGGCTTCACTTTCGGCTTCGGTCGGAAATCGACCTTCGGTCGGACACTAGCAATTGGCAATTCGCTGGATAAGCGTGTGAATTACGGCAAATTCTGTCTTCAATGGGAGAGGCACATGTCCAGCAGCGGTCTGTTACGGGATGATGACGATGAAGATTGTGATTTACATTACCAATAATAATAATATTAAAGATCAATGGAGTTTAAAAAGTTAAAGTTAAGTTAAAGTTATCTATGTTGGGCAAATTTTGAACACATAACAAATACTACTTTCCGATCACTGGTCACCGCCATCTTCTTGAATTAAATTTCCCGAATTAGTTCAGGGCAAAACAAAGAGGACACTGTCAGCAATCATAGTATGGCAGAAGCTTTTTTCGCCAATTCCTAGGTTCGTCTTTCTTGATAACTCTTCAACCAAATCTTGAGCCCCTTTGGACTTAAGATATACTTATCTTAAAATATTAAGTGCGGTCTTACACAAATTATATTTTTTATACATTTGCTTAATAGCAATAAATGTATTAAAGTGGCGTATTATAACTTATTGTTGGAATTACACACAAATAAATGAGTTATGCAAATGTTTATATACAAATTATTTACCCGCTTTCAGACTTATGATTACTTCGATAAATACACATTTCTGTGCGAAATGTACGATGAGGAAGCAGATAAAGTAAAGGAATTAATATTAAATTTCTTTCCTTTTGACAATTCTGTACAATTAATTGATTCAAAGAAAGGCAAAAATTTACTAAGACGCGTCCATCTTCCTCCTTTGAAACTAGAAATGCTTCAGATTGGAAATATTGTGAATGTTTTCTCTAAGTTATTGCATGTTGTGGATTGCGCGCCAGCTACCAGGGGTATTTTATTTAATAACGTTCAAAGGTAAACATAAATGGCGAAATATATTAATTTTAAACCATATATTACTATGATACTAACGTGATACCTTTACAGCACATTTGCTATGATAAAACCTGTACCTCCTAGTGAACATGGAAAAATTATAACATTTATCATGAAGAAAGGTTTTCGTATCGTTCGTATGAGGAATGGTAAAATAAGCAAAGATTTTGCTTTAGAACTTTATAATCATCTCAGCGGTAGCAACATGATGCCGTAAGTATTCATAATAAATAAGCTGTTTATTTCCATAGTAATCAAGTCACGTATACGCTAATACGCTGGATAATACTATGCGTTAAGAAAAAGTTTGACGTTCTTTTTGGCCAGTTTCGACAACAGCGTAGATGTGTTTATACAACCAAGAGATATCGCCAGTTTAAGGTATTTGTTCGCGACGACATAAAGTGATTAAAACATAGTGATTAAAAAATAATATTAAAATTGTAATTAGAAAAAGTGTTAGTGACAAACCTAAGTGAAAGGTGCAATATTGTAATTTTACAACATGTTTACAACCCTTAGTATTATAGTTAAGACAACAACCCTTATAGTACAACACAAAGCCGGCCAATCAGAGCGCGGCACGCTATAGAACAATCAGGCATTGTGTAATATTAAGACCCGAAAATAATGAAAATAATTTTTATTCTCTAAAAGAATTGTAAACATAGTATTTAATTAGATTAAGGTTTATAGATTAAGGAAATAAAATAATATTTAGCGTGGTGTACCTTATTTCCCACGAGAAAAATCAGAATAAGAAGAAATAAGAAAAAATTAAGAATTAATCGTGTATAGAAAAATTGTAAATTATGATAATTGTATATAGAGAATAGTAAACAATAAAGAGGCAAATACAGGCAATGGCAAGCGGCTTACTTTAAAGTAAAGCTCCGGTCTACCTAAGCGCCTCTGGGCCCGGTAACATTGTAGTAGCAGAACCAGATAGTAGCAGATAGTAAGAATCTCCTAAGTGTGTGTTGTTTGTGGATTAGCAGTGGTCCCAAGCAACCGCCGGTACGACATACTCCGCTAATCGTTGAGTCCGCATACTCCGAGAGGCGTCGAGGTCACCGGCCCTTAGGCAGATTCTTAGGCACTCTAGAGCGTTCTCGTGCCCTAAGTGTCTAGTCGCGTTCTAGTGTGCCACCTAAGCACTTCCCCCAACCCTTTCGTTAGAAAGGGGTAGGCAGTGCGCCTAAGTGTTGCAGGCATCACCTTACACCACCCTCAACCGGTAGCGAAGCCTCTATAGAAGCCGAGAAGCCAGGCTTGCCCTATCAATTATATCAACTAATAAAATAACTCGTAAACTGTTTCAAACTACATATTTCAAATTTCGCGCGCTCCTCTGTTATACAATATACACAGGTCGTGACCTCGAACGTCAACACGCGGCAAAACTGTGCGATATTGCTGTCGATTAGTCGTCTCTCTCGCACGCGTGGGCTTTTTACCGGGCTTTCGAAAAGACGATCACTCCCTTTCTAACCTATGGCAAAATGTTCTATAATGAAATATAACTACGATTGTTTATATAGCAATTAATATAGAACCCAAAAGCCAGGCTTTTAGTATGAAGTTAGTCGAGAGTGGGGGCGTCGGGCGATACATTTGGCATTTGCAGTGCACTTCACATTTCAATGTTTACTGTGTGTGTTTACTTGAGCGAATGAAACTTGCAATATTGAGTTGAAAATTTATACTTTTTTAAAGATTTTTAGTGAACATGGAGAACGGTTCCTTGTGATGAATTGAAGTGTGTTAAAGTGCTAATCGGCGAGGAAAAGGTAAAATCTTTAAACTTTGTTGAGAAAAAACAGCTTTCTCATCTCTGAAGCGCATCCATACTTATTTGAGAAATACACAAGGAAGCAAGAAAAACAGTTATTGGTACAATTAAAACGTTCACCAACATTTTACGCGGACGTAATTAAATCTTTCCTTAAGAAAGAGAGACGATTCGATTTAGAATATAAATAATTTGTTGTTTTAATTTTGTACATAGTTTGTTTGTACTTTGTTCATGCGTTTATTTGTTCATGTATTGTATTGTATGTAAATATCTTTTTCTTTCGCTCAAGCAAACCCAAACGGCTTTTTTCAAAGCCACTGAAGGTATGCAATTGCTGATATGTCTTACAATCTATCTTGCAGTAGTATGCCTTCTGTGTGCTTTGTTAAACACGTCCCCGACAGCACTGAATATGAAACTGAAGAGTGGAGCGGATCAAAATTGGTGTATTTTATAAAACTGCTAAAAACAACAAAACCATATCTTGGGCTTGCCTTAGTTTGGAGCCCTAGCTTCGCCACTGCCCTCAACCTACCATTCGCGTCGCGCTTCATCGTCGGCTTGTAGGTAAGGTAACAGATAGGACACATTGCATTGCATCAATACACAGTAGGAAATTGTAGGATCTTCAATGACGGGTAAGGGGAAGGGGGAGCCCCTTCCACCCCCGCGCGTTAGAATACCCCCGGATCGACCCGGGGTTTTGGATCGTCCGCTATTGGTTAGGGATCTATCGAACCCGGAACGCTCCAGGATCGTAGGAGCCTTCAGCCACATACCAACGAGAAAACCTGCGTCGCCGATCAAGGAACCCGCAACGAGCGCCGCGCTCACGCCCACCGTGCCTGAGCGCACGAATGAACGGGAACGTCGGTTCCCGTTCACTCGTGCGCTCAGGGACGGGGGCGTCGGCCCCTACCACAGCGGGGTAAGAAAACAGCGCGCAGGCATACACCACCGGAAACCGATGCATCGCTCTTTGAGAAGAAGCAGTGCGTCGGACTTTCATCACCTTCATCATCATCATCGTCATCATCGTCCTCGTCCGAGGCGGAAGACGAAGAAAGCCCAACTGGGAAAGGACCCAAAGCCAACGCTTCACCACCGAAGTCGCCGTCTCCTCTGAAGCCAAACCCCCACCTCACCCGGCCGCAGGATCAATATGGACGCAGCCGAGTTCGAGTTTGAGCAGGGAGGAGAGGGGTCACACGGTTGGGACTCAACATCATATGCGACGATTGCCACCTGTACGGTCTTTACAAACCGCACATTTTGCACCAAGCATTTTACCATATTGTATCATCTTTCATTCTCAAATTTCAATAATGCAAGCATCGATGAAAACATGAAGCATCCTCTCATCGTGCCACACAGCGGACACTTCACTGAGCTCATAATCGATCAGGCACACAAGGCCACCTTCCACGGTGGAGCCCGCCTGACTCTATCGAATCTGAGACAGCATTACTGGATTATTGGCGGCAACAGGGCTGTCAAAACGCGCATCCGTGAATGTGTTGTCTGCAGACACAACCCAATCAAACAGACTCAAATCATGGGAGACCTACCGTCAGCAGATGTAACCCAACCAGGCCATTTTACCACGTTGGGACCGATTACACCGGTTTCATCGACGTGAAAGCAAACAAAGGACGAGCATAAAAACGACGAAAGGATACGTCGCAGTTTTGTGTGTGTATCACTAAGG
Source organism: Parnassius orleans (assembly GCA_029286625.1). Classification (NCBI taxonomy): domain Eukaryota; kingdom Metazoa; phylum Arthropoda; class Insecta; order Lepidoptera; family Papilionidae; genus Parnassius; species Parnassius orleans. The sequence goes on from JAGSMP010000074.1 coordinate 1,704,851, forward strand.
CCGTACACCTTGAAATGGTATCAGACCTCTCCTCATCAGCATTCCTCGCAGCACTCCGACGAATGGCAGCGCGCCGTGGAGCACCGCGTCACCTGTACAGCGACAACGGGACCAACTTCGTCGGCGCCAACAAACACTTACAGCAGGAATTCATCAATCTTCGACAAGCCTTGGACGATGATTTCTTCGCAGCAATATCAGACATGGAGATCGAATGGCACTAACGCCCCTCGTGGCCTAGTGCAGGAGGTCTATGGGAAGCGGTGAAAAGCCTAAAATTCCACTGAAGTCATCGGGCACAAAGCTTACATTTGAGGAGCTATCAACATTGTTGTCACAGCTGGAAGCGTGCCTGAACTCAAGGCCACTGTGCGCCTGAGCGAAGATCCGGGACATCAACTTCTCACCCGTCACATTTTCTGGCGGTGGCCCCACCTCACCATCATCGAAACCGAAAGGGACGAGCGCACACGTTGGCTGGTACAGAAAATCTTCGACATATGGAAGAGATGGCGGTCAGGTTCCTGTGCCAATATCAGCTAGAAGCAAGAAGTGGCAGCAAGAAGCAAAACATGAAAATTGGTGACGTTGTCGTCATACATGACGTCAACTTACCTCCCGGCAGTGGGCGCTCGCTAGATTGTTGAACTTCACCCTGGAAAGGACGATCTGGTCCAGTGGTGTCCTGAAAACTAAAACAACATTATCAAGAGGCCTATTACAAAAATATCACCACTTCTATCAGATGATTACGTTGGTAGCGAGCAAAATTCGGAATCAAGCAATAGGAGTCTACAGCAAAAAGCACCAAAGCAAAAGAACATGAGCAAAATCATGCAACTTCATAGCTTTAGCAATGTTGACTTCTTACCATCATTTCACCCGTTCAGTGTGCGCTTCAACCTACTTAGTCTAAGCAATAATCAGAGCATTTATTTGGACAAAATTTCCAACATTTTGTCAGAGATCAGTGGAAACTCATTGTCTACTACGAAATGAATCCGTACTGGCAAGGCATTAATTGTATCGCAAAGTACTTCGATTATTTGGATAACATATGCTCCAAGATATCCAAACAAACAAAATGTGACGTAATGTTGTCACAACTACGTCATGAGGCCACTGAACTGGACTACTATCATCATATGTTGCTCGGTCAGCAATACACGCTCGAGACGCCGGCGCGGGCTTATCAACGGTGTCGGATACCAGCGCACAGCTTGTTCGGTGTGTTAGACGAAGAGTTTGCTCAAAAATACGAGAGAGACATCAATATAATCAGGATGAATCAGAAACATCTTGCTCTTTATGGAAAATCAAACATCCGTGGTTGAAGCTGAATATAACCTTTTGAGTCGAATCGAAGAGTCTATTAACAAGCAGTACAAGATCTTCAATGCCCACATCATAGAGCTAGAAAAAAAGCCAACATCATAACAAAGGAAATTCAGACCGAAAAATCATCAATGAATTTATTCTCTCATCCATGATAGCAAACAACATTTTGGCCAATCTTAAAACATTCAAGAAACGTTGGTGGAGACCATCACATCCACTATGGGCAGTTTAATGTTTATTTATTAACGCCTGAACAACTGAATGAAGAGTTAAATATTATCTCTGGCCAATTATCAAAGGAATTAGCTCTGCCTATAAACAACATCCAAAAACTTATCCAGACTCTATCATTTACTGAAGTAAAAGCAAGGATGACAAGCCAATACTTTATTTTCGAGATCAAAATCTCGTTGGTAAGCGGGATACCTACGGATTTACAGGCTTATATCTATCCCGCAGCAAGTACAAAACAGATGGTCCGCATCACACCTATCGCAGATCATATCGCGATCAACATCCAAAAGGACTCGTACGTACCATTATCAGAAGAAGAGTTCGAAGATGTACACAGTTCAACGCTGAGACTCACCTTTGCCCGCTACAGAAACCTATTTTCCATATGAATTCGGACGATATTCTCTGCATCAAAAATGAAGACACAGGTCAGTGTGAAATCAAAACTTCGCCCTGCAAAGATATATGGGTTGAACTTAACAAACTAAATACGTACCTGTACTTTTGCTGTAATCAAGGATGATAAGAATAATACGAGCATCATGTTACAGCCAACGACTTAGCAAGGCCGGTATCATTCTCGAGGACGGCTGTTTCATTAAAAGTGAAACATTGACAATATTTTCACACAGAAAGCAGGTCACTAATTATAATATCAAGCCCGTCCTTGCAAAGATAGACATACCTCAATCAATGATGTCATCAACCTATCTATTCCTCTCCAAAGGCTCGAGAAATTCGACGAGTCAGAAAATGAGGAGAATCGAAAACACTTGTCAAGTATTGGACACCAAATAGAGCAGCTGAAGACAAGCGACGCTGATACAGAGATGGTAAATCAGTTATCAAACCGACCTACATCAATATGTGCTTATTTATCTTCTGCTGGGAGCTATACTAGCATCAACATTATTGCCTTGCGGAGTCTACGCCGCAGATGCACCGCACTATACAAGGTCCCTCTCAAAGAAAGATCAGCTGGCTTGAGATGTACAGTTCACTGGCACGAACCGAAACACAGAGCAAGCAACATCGGTCGAGCCCCGCGGTATCGCAGTTACGTCATCGGGTGAACTGAGTGCACGCGCACTGGATAAGTCGACGTCGCCTACAGTTTGCAAACGTTTTAGTGATCTTAGTGCAGTGTAGTGAAGTGTGAAATTTATAAGTTTTTTAATTGAAATTTATAAGCTAATTTTTATAGTATAATCATCGTTATCAATTAGTATCAATTTGTAATCGCCTATCAATCATCATCTGTTCTCTCTCTCTCTCCCACAGCATGTACGGTCTTTACAAACCGCACATTTTTGCATAAGCATTTTACCATATTGTATCATCTTTCATTCTCATCCATTCAGTACGCAATTATTCGCCGTCGCGCATTGTACTCACTATCAATATCAGAATAAATTACATAATCAGTTCAAGCCTTTATCATTTCTATCAACTTCTAAGATTGTACAGCACAGCAGCTCGTACACCACCGCTGGGCAATCTTCGTCTAACTCATCATGACGATGGACAAAGGCCTTCAACTAGTTATGCCCAACTGGCAGCGATGCCAGCAGTACCCAGGACTAAGACTCCAGAAGCGCCTCAACCTCAACAGGAGGAAGAAAAGGCGCGCTACCCGCCCATTATCGTAGAGTGCCTCCCGGATTGGACGAGGCACTTCGAAATTCTAAACAAGAAGCTTGGACATCCACCTAATGCTCGTCCGTTCGGGAAGGGGTCCGATTCACCCCACAGAGCCTGGAAGAATTCCGGGCCATACAGAAGTACCTAATAGAGCTTACTGAAAAGGTACCAGCACTGTCCTGGTACTGCTACACCCCAGCGGAGGAGAAGCCCACTAAGGTGAAGAAGCCCACTCAACCAGAAACGCGCGCTGAGGAAGCTCTGTGCACGCTCTCGCTGCCCACGAATAAAAACGCGTTTAAACAAACTGACGGATGAGCTGTCGGTTGCAATCCAGGCCCACCGTGGAAAGGCTTGGGAGCGACGCATATGGGAAGCCGAAGATCAGGAAGCGTCGCTCTACAAATTGAACCGACAGCTAACTAAGACTAGATCCCCCGTCTGCCCGCTGACCAACAATGCGGGCGGGCGTTGTTACGAGGCCAAAGGCAGAGCGGATATCCTAGTCGATCACTTCGAGGAGCAATTTATGCCGAACCCAGCAAGTGCGGAGTACATGGAGCTTCACGCCCAAAAAGAGAGCCGCGTACGGGAGTTCCTGTCGTCGCCCGCGCCACCATTTGCAGGAGAGTGGTTCATCTCCCCCGCAGAACTGCGGAGGACAATAACCCGCCTGCAACCGAGGAAGGTGCCGGGGCACGACCGGGTCACGAACGCTGCACTTCGACAGCTGCCCCATAGAGCCATTGTAGAGCTAGGACGACTCTACAATGGCATACTCCGGACTTTACACTTCCCGGAAATCTGGAAAACCGGCAAGGTCATAGTTCTGCCGAAACCTGGGAAGGACAGGCGTAGAGCAGCTAGTTATAGACCTATAACGCTGCTACCGCACATAGCCAAATTATTCGAGAGAATCGTACTAAGAAGAATCCGCCCGTGCATACAACTTCGGGCGGAACAACACGGATTTCGGAGTGGGCACTCCACAGCAACACATCTGACCAGAGTGCTGCACCACCTGGCGGCCGAACATAATCGGGATCGCACATCGTTGGACGTCTTCCTCGATATCGAGAAGGCGTTCGACAGGGTGTGGCACTCTGGGTTAATATATAAGATAATACAACAGACGAGTGTCCCTCCGGCTATGCTGCGGCTAGTGGCGTCATTTCTAGCCGACCGGAGCTTCTACGTCTGTGTCGAAGATGCCGAATCCGCAGTAAAACCCATAAGAGCTGGCGTACCACAGGGCAGCTGTCTTTCGCCGATACTGTACGCGGCGTATACAAATGACATCCCTACACTGGCAGGACACCTACGCGAATGGGAGGACGACGTAGAGCTGAAGCTATATGCGGACGATAGCGCCTACTTCTCCTCGTCCAGAAGAGCCCATCTCGCCGCCGCCAAAATGCAGCGCCTGCTGGACCTGCTGCCACCGTGGCTGGATGAGTGGAGGATGGCCGTAAATGTTGGGAAGACGGCCGCTCTCCTCACCCGCCGATATTGAAACTTTCCGCCCCCGTTGACGCTAAGAGGCCAGGAAATTGCGTACGAGAAGGCCGTGACCTACCTTGGATGCCGGATAGACAGGATGCTGCGCATGACCGCGCACGTCGACATCGTCGTCCGCAATGCCAGATGTGCGCGGGCGATGCTCCGTCCAGTCCTGGCATCCAAGCTTTCAATAAAAACCAAAATTAAAATCTATAAGATGTATATTAGACCGAAAATTACCTACGCCGCTACGGCCTGGTACGCACTCCTAAGCGAACGGCAGAGGCAGCGGCTGCAGGTTCAGCAGAACTATTCATTTCGTCGGTGCAGGTCGCTACGTCCGGAATGAAGTTATCGCGGCCAACCTGAGGGTGGAGAGCATCTATGAATTCGTGGCCCGACTGGCGCGCGGCATGTTCGACCGCGCAGACAACGGGCCACATGGACATCTCAATAACTTAGCACCTCTACATGCTCGGCCCCCGGACGGGCGACCTCTACCAAGAGAACTCCTCTCTATAGCGATTAGAGAGTTGAGTATCAACCCACAATGCCGCAGATAGGCCAACTTAGACGCCTAGACAGGCCTATTTAACCGCCTAAATAGGCCAACTTAGACGCCTATATAGGCCGTATTAGACACTCATAGGCCAAATTAGCTTCCAACTGAAACCAATTTGCAGCGACCGGGGAACCGAACTCCGGATCGCTAGCGATATTGACAATGCCATGATGGCTCCCATGACCGGTACATAGTGATGTACCGCGAGAAGAACCCGGGTAATGGGGGACACCCCCGAGGCCCGAAACCTGACAGGTGCTAGCACCTGCAGAAGACAACGGAGCAGATAGTAGCAGATAGTAATAATAGTAGCAGAACATAGTAATAGTGGGAGAAAGTTACTACCGAACAACTGAAAGGAATAGTCAACTGAAGAATATACGAAACACCCGATAGTGAACAACCGTAGTTGACCAACCATGGTCAACAACTGTAGTCGACAACCAATTGTCAGAACATTTCCGTCGAACAGTTGAGCAGTTGAACCGCTGGCCACTGTCTTGCTATTCGTATTCTACAGTTCGTGCATTTTGATTGAACGTCCGTCCATAGTATCCCAGATGCACCCACAAAGACAGCAGTAGACGCCCACCGGAACCTATAGGTGTAGGACGTGAGGACTCCGACCGTCCGGCACAGTATTAACAACAACCCCCAAAAAATCCCACGACTTGGCACTTGGCCTTCTCGTTTCTGAGAGTGTTGGAACTTGAAAGAGTCCGACATGCTTTGTTTTAACGGTATGAGTTCTTCGGGGTCGATAGTACAAATGGGCGTGCCTCAGGGCTCAATTCTCGGCCCCTTTCTGTTTCTTGTCTATATTTATGACTTATCCTACATAGTAGAGTGTAACCATGAGTATTATTTGCTGATGATACTTCATTAATTTCAAACTAAAACGACAATTACTGAAATAGATAATGCTATATCCCAATGTAATTTTAAATGGGGAGGAATTGAGTCTTGTCGATATCACCATTTTTCTTGGAATTACGTTAGAGGCGAAGCTTTAATGAGGCCCCCATATATCAAAACTAGCAATCAGACTTAGTTCTGCAGCGTATGCTGTAAAAAATAGAAATCTTACCAGTGTTTAAACAGCTATACTTGTTTATTTTAGCTATTTCCATAGCATAATGTCGTATGGTATTTTGCTATGGGGACACGCGACAAAAATTAAGATGCGGTAAAAATTGAGTTGAACTAGAGGGAGCGAATTTTGTACTCAGAGTAATTGTTTCCTTTTTGTTGAAAACCGCTATTTAAACATCCTTTTGATTCAACTTGGGTTGATTGTGATAATTTGACATTTTATTGCAATGAAACGTTAACATTTGACTGGAGAAGAAATGTTAAGAGCAGTGGGAATGCTGCAGGCTGGTGTTTCTCAACGTGACGTCGCTGCGACAATAGCAAAATGTGATTTCGAAGTTGTGGTCACACTATCTTTCTACAGGGGAGGTGGCGGAGTGACATCGACGACTAAGCCGCATTACTACACCCAGACAAGACCGTTTTTTGCAAATTGCTGCGAGAAGGCAACCAAATGTTACGGCTATGCAATTGGTCCAAAGGCTACAACCAAATGTTACGGCTATGCAATTGGTCCAAAGGCTACAGTCTGAACACCAGGTGCTTGTGACTGACCAAACTGTGAGGAGGATACTACACGAAGTCAACCTTCATGCTCGAAGACGACTTCGGGTTCCAGCTCTAAGAAGAGGAAATCGTGGACGAAGACTGCAATGGGCTAGAGAACATGTGAACTGGGAACCTCATCAATGGTCGTTGATGCTTTTCTCGATTTAGTTTTCATCCTGATTCGAGGAGAGTACGTGTTTGGAGATTTCCTGGTCGTATAAGTCGGCTTCAACACCCTGAAGAAGTGCATACATAATAAGGTGGTACAATTATGGTGTGAGCAAGAATTCGTTTTGGTGGAAGAACGGACCTCGTTCGGATACATGGCACTATGACGGCTGAAAAATATCGTAATGAGGTACTGGCACCAATAGTCTTGCCACATCGAACACAAATGGGTCAAAATTTCCTGTTTATGCACGGCAATGCCCGTTCATATACGGCCAGGGTGGTAACAGCCTAGTTGCACGAACATGATGTCACGGCCTTAGAATAGCCAGCGCAATCCCTATCTTTAAATCCCATCGAGCAAGCTTGGGATATGCTCCAAAGAAGAGCTCTGAGGGATTTTCCTGAAAGTCTGGTTACAGAAGAACAACTTTTTGTGCATCTCAGTAGGACCTGGGACGATATTCATCAACAGGATATTGACAATCTCATTCTTAGTATGCCCAACCTATGCAGATGCGTTATGAATGTCATGAGTTCTTTTAGTGATTATTAATTCTTAATTAATAGCCGCCCATAAAAGGTTTTTACTTTACTTTATTTTTTAATAAAATTATAAATTAAACTTTCATGATGTAGGTAGGTACAGTTTCCACACTTGCGTTTTTTTCTGCATTAAAATCTGAAATCTCATTTAAAGTCAATATTTATATATAAAAATTGTAGATTATTAAATAAAGTTTTCTTGGATATATGCATGTGTTAAGAAAATATTGACATACTCTTTGGTATTCATGTGTTGTTAAAATATCCCCATACCTTGTTGATGTGATTATTAAGGAATTTATGGATGTTTATAACCCCTGGGAATGAGGTGATCGCTACCATGCTAATTCTAATTTTTTTTGCGTTGTTAATTATTGTGTAACTTTCATGATTGTAACTAACTGTTCTTTTTTTTTAAAGTCCCGCTGGGTTTCTTGCTGGTTCTTCCCAGGACAGAGGTATTTTCGGAACCAGTGGTAAATTAAATATAAGAGTGATTTTCAATAAGTATTATTTATAATCTACATATTATTTTGAATAAAAAAGGTATATTTCTATCACATTGCGTTGGCTAACTTTATATGACTAACTTAAATAATCTTTTAAGGTACTGGAAATTCATAAAAAGTAGGTATTCTATATTATTATTAGATCATGTTACTGTTTAAATACCATTACACGTTGTGATTACGTGTACAAATACACGCCAGAATTAACGGCATATAAATATATTAAAACAGCATAATATAATTTATTGGCGCTATATATATATATTACAACGCCAAGTAAGGATAATTGCAAACACAGAGTCACTCACTCATTTTTACCTTCAACATACCTGATGTATAGTCTGTTAATCAAACATAAAAAAAGAAGTTTTGTGCAATGTAAAATAAATTTTGAATATTCGAAACCCAATAAAATTAGGTACTTACAAATAAAAGTTCCAGATCGGAAAACAAATGGTTAGTGCACAATACTGACCCAGTATTCGAACTTGCCTTGTATTCGAACTCAGGACCCACGAAGCAGTAGTCAGATGCGGTGCACACTTTGGCTAAATGTAACAAAACAACCACAAACAAACATTCCATTACTTTTTTGTATGATCGTAAACGTAACATATTAATATAATTTTTTTCAGTATTATTATAGACTATGTGACGTCGGGGGAAGTGATAGGCTTAGAATTAGTCGCACCAGATTCCGTTAAAAAATGGCGTCAATGTTTAGGAGCTACTGATCCCGTTGATGCCGCACCGGGTACATTGAGACACATGTACGGTGAAAATAAACTGAAAAATATTGCACATGGTTGTCAAACCTTAGAAGATGCAAATCGAGTATGTACCTATTTTTCGAACTTAACTGTCTTATTATACCACTAGCGACCCGCTCCGGCTTCGCCTGGATAGGTTCTATTAATGTGTCGTTATTTGGCATTGCCTTTTTATCTATTCGTAAAGTTTCATCACAATTGGTTCAGCCATTCCGAAGAGCAGCACGGACAGACAGACAGACAGACCAAAATTTAAGAAATGGAAATAATCCCCTGAGTTTAATAGAAGCCAGTTATTTCAATATTACAGATAGACACTTCAATTTTATTTATATGTAAGTATTTATAAATTACTACTATTAGGGTTTAAAATATACAGCAAACTATCGTATTCAAAGATATATTCTGGTCAGAGAAAGAGTTCTCCTTCTTCTTTATCAGCCCGTTACAGAGGTGGGTCCTATTACTTTTTCTGGAAGATCGAATCACATTTTAAAACTATACATCAGTATCTTGAGTTACATCCTCAGTTACTCCGCCACGCTATGCTCCTCGCGCTGCTTACCGCTCCCGCTCTGCTCCTCGTTGCCGTCTCTGCCCACAAACTGCTCTACTCGCGCAATTAATCACAACGCTCCGCACTAGGTTGTCCTCTTATTATATAGTCTGTGGTTGCTTGCGTTTGCAACACAATGGATGTTGAAACTGTGGCAGCGTGCGCGCTATATGAGTATTTAGTATAGCTAATTATATCAATGTCATAAAAATAAATATACGTCGTCGTCCTCGCCAACAGAGATGGTGGATGACATCTATTCTTCGCAATAGAACGAGTCTTCCGCAACGAGCGCTGGATTCGGACTGCGTTCGCGCGGTTATGTGGCCGGCCACTCGCGCTCTTGTTGCCAGTCTTTTGACTCGCGCCCAAAAAACCGACAAAGCAGGGGCGATGGGCATGACGAGGAGCATGACGAGTATTGTTGCCACACTGCGTCTCCGCCTCCTTTCCTCGCTACTTTCCTTGCTACTCGACGAGTCTGTGGCGGGGGCTTAGGTATTACGCTATAGATAACACAACTGATATTACTGACGTTCTTTATTCATAACAATTGTCAAATTTTATAAAAATACTAAAACCTTATAATTATTAAAGAAATCGATAGGTATATTTTTCTATTTAGTTCGTTTGATGCATAAAGCAACACGGGCCACCGGCGGATGGGAGGAGAGTAGCCACACGCAGACGCTTCCTTCTGTCAAAGTAGGTATAAGTCCACGCGTTTCTCTCCTCTCGTCTCCTTTTTGATGTTCTTCGCCGTCTCATTTCTTTTCTTTGTAGGCTGATTTTTGTTCAGATAATTCTGTAATTGCTCATTTTTTTGCTCAAATGTTTTTATCTGCGCTTCTAATTCAGCGACTTTGCTCGCCTTTTAATTTTTTTTTATTCGATATAGATTATAAATAATAAGTACTTATGATTGGGAAACTGATGGAAGGACTGAAAGCTACCACTTTTAACACAATTCTTTTATAATCGTTGTAATTATATAAATATTCTGTACGCTCAACAAACCTAGACCCTAGAGTTAGTAGAATTTATAGTTTAAGTACAATATAATGCTACGTGTAAGATACGAAATGTATGCAGAGAAAATAATGCATTGTTTTTGGTGCACCAGAAAATGTTAGTACTTTTATTTTTTGCAGATGTTAGATTTATTTTTTGGTTATGAAAACGGTATACCCAGGATTTCTTTCCGGGCAACTTTAAAGGATTGCACTTGCTGTATTATAAAACCTCACGCCATTATTGATGGTAACGTTGGCTCCATCCTCGAACAAATATCAATATCTGGAAAATTCTTTATTTCGGCTATGGCAATGTTCTCTGTAAATGTTGCAAATGCAGAAGAGTTTTACGAAATATACAAGGGAGTTTTACCGGAATACGAGGTATGTAAATAGTTTTACTTTTGTAACCTTTACTGCATTTCATTCATTTCCAATAGAAACGATATAATAAATATATTATAAATAATATAATATGTAATTAATAAGTTTTATAATTGGCAGTCTCGTACTAGAGCACAATTCTAGGGCGATCACCACCAGATGTAGAGAATGCAGATTCGATCACATAAGATATGCAAGGTACCAATAGATGAAGTTGGCTATTAGGGCTCAGGGCCGTGTTTTGTGACAGCTTATGGGAGGCCAGGTCCTTTTTTTTACATGGGGAAATGCCTACGCATACCAGCCTCGCGGGGGCAAGGACGGTATGTGTCGGACTCGCACCGACTAAAATCCCATGGTGTTCCACCTTCGCAGCATATTGACAGGGCCACGGGAACGCTTTCGCACACATCCGCGGCCACACCAGCGTTGGCCGCCCCATGGCAGCCCCTTCTCGGGGTTGGACCTCTCCTCCCCATTCTCCTTCTCAGGCAAGGCGCACCAGGAACACAAGGCACACCCCCCTCCACGGCCTCCAACTCCACCTTCGTAACAGGCCCCCCCGGGTCCGATACGCGGAGGCCATGGGGCCAGGAAAATCGTGCGCTTCGTCGTAGAGAGAGCGGCGCCCCGCCATACCGACACTCCTCTCCTCCCGCGGCCCTACCACCCCCGTATCAACGGTACAGCCCCGTCAGAGGCGCGGAGGATAGGGCAAGTGGCGCATCGCCATGCCAACACTCCTCTTCCTCCGCGACTCCACCTCGGCTGCAGCGGTAAGGGGAGAGGACACCCCTCTCGCCGCAGCCCACCGACACACATCCGAAGTGGGCTCGCCAAGCCCACTCGGAGTGGCCATCTCGGGTCGGCCATACACCACGGGCCAGCCAAGGGGTTCCTCTTTGTTCACCGCGGGTGACCAAGCCACGGCTACTAAGCCCCCCCGCCACGACAAGGCGGGAACCCGTTCGGGGGGATCGGAGGCCAGGTACTAGGCTAGATTTAGCAGCAGACTTGTGAAGATTGTGAATGATATGTATCTTACCGTTACAACCTATCAAAAGTCCACTGCTGAACATAGGCCTCCCCCATAGATTGTCTCATAGGGGGGATATTTGCCATAGTTGCCACGCTTGGTAATCGCAGTTTTTTATTTTTAGTCGTTATTAGGAAGACGCAGCTGCCCATCTCCTGATTTGTTTCCCTCTGTCGCCTCTTACGACACCCACGGGATAATATAGGGTAGTAGATATTTTTACACCGCCAGTACACGGTGAGATATGTATATTCATCATTACAGCCATCAAGTCCACTGCTGAACATAGGCCTCTCCCAAGGAATGCCACAAAGCACTGAACATAGGCCTCCCCCAAGGAATGCCCAAGTCAACTGCATCCATTGACTGACATGTCTTACCGGGTCGTCACGATATGTATCTTAAGGTAATAATATTAAGAAAATTGCTAATAGGGTGCGTCTTATATTATTTATGTTTTGTTGCAGGCAATGTGTATTCATTTAGCTGAAGGACAATGTATTGTCCTAGAAGTAAAATGTACGGGTAAAAACTGTTGCGTTGTCAAAGAATTTAGAAAGTTATGTGGCCCTAGAGATCCCGTTAGTAATTGTATTGACTTATAATTTAAGAATTTAGGAGATTTCATCTCAGTGACCTTAATAGTGTCTCCCAACGGATAGGTCTTAAGATGAAGATAAGTCGAAGTTGAACATGGACAAAACAAAGATCATGTGTAACGTCCATGTCACACCTATGCCGGTAGTTGTTGGGAGCACTAAGCTCAAAGTTGTTGACGAGTATATTTACCTGGGACAAATATGCCGACTAGGTAAGTTCAACTTCGACCGAGAGGTCAATCGACGGATTTAACTCGGCTGGGCTGCGTTCGGGAGATTACGACACGTATTCTCGTCGGGTATACCTCAAAACTTGAAAATGAGATTTTGCAACCAATACGTGGTGGCAGTGATGACTGATGGATATAGACATCTACATCTATCCTAAATAAAGAATCAAAATGCAGATGCGTTGTCACCCGTGAGGCCTAAGATGGAATGCCTTTTTTCCAGTAAAAAGGGTCTCCGGTTCTCTACACTCACCATACGAAACACAGCAGTGTTAAGCTGCTATTTTACGCTGGTATTCTGTGAGAGCTTGGTCCTTCCCCGGTCGAGCCGACCCATTCGTGCTACAACTATACTACTAATATAGCTGCCATATTTAGATAGCTCAAAAACCCCTTATACAGAGGACATAATGATTGGTTACGTATCAAATAATAATAATAATCATCATCATCGCCTTTCCCTTTTTATATAGCTCGCGGTCTGTGTAGCAGTAAAAGCCAAAAGGCTAACAGCACCAACTGTTCATAATAAAGACAGAGAAATAATTTCAATTCAAGGTGTCGTATTATCTCCTATCTTATTTATAGTTTCCATAAATTCCATTACTTCCTAAATATCTTCTTTATACCTACCACTTGTATCTATACAGATGATCTTCAGATATAGGTATTTACAAACCATCGTACAAGATCTTCCAGAGCGATTTGCGATATTAACCATAATAATGTCTGACCGAAATTCGGTCATGACTAGATAGATTAGCCATCTGCACAGAATAAGATTATAGTGCACGAGTGTTTGCGCAAATACAGGTGCACTCTGTATTCTCTCTCTCACAGTCCGATGGGTCAGAAATTAAATTATCTATACAAATAAATAAAAGTGAAGTATTTGGTTGCTTTGTAATGTCAAAATAACAGCTTTTTAATGAAAGTTTATACGGTACTTATAACAAAAACCCAATTTTTAAAATTTTTGCCTGTCTGTTCCGGCTAACCTCCGAAATGGCTGGACTGATTTTGACGGGACTTTCACTGGCAGATAGCTGATATTATAAGGAGTAACTTAGACTACTTTTATTTTAGAAAAAGAATTAGGGTTCCGCGCAAAAAAAAATTAAAACCCATGAAAATCAATAAATTCTACGCGGACGAAGTCGCGGGGAACAGCTAATTATTATATACATAAATAAATATATTTTCAATATCCGTTGCTCACTCTGGATATATCTGAAATAAACCAATCTTGGTGTATCCACATCTTTTTTTAATTTATTATATTAATCTGCTAACAGTTTTATATTTTTACTGCATACACAGCGGAAAGAACTAAATCTTCTTAACAAGGTCTCAGTATGAGGTCCTTACTGTAATCGAGTCGATAATTGTAATACCAAGAAATACTGTGTAATCTACTGACTCAAGTATTTTATCGTTCATCTTAATGGTAGTAGGCTCAAACTAATAAAAAGGTAGTAGGTAGCCCGCCTTACATTTGGCAAAGAAAATTTAATACATTTCGTTTTATTGGCATTCAAAAGCAAGTTGTTAGTTGTCATACTTTCGATACAGCATGATTTACATCGCCAAATGAGTTTTTACCTCTATCAATTTTAAACAGTACTAGCGGTGCGCCTCGGCTTTGCTTGTGTTGGATCTATTAAGTGGCGTTATTTAGATAAAGGATAATTAAAAACTATTTATTCTTTCAATTTTGACTGCTGATCATGAAGTCTCGAGTTCGCATCCCGTGAGTGAGGAAGTTGGCGGTGCTTTACGCACGTGGCTCAGAAAGCGCGTAATGCCGTTGGTTCTGCGCCTGATCTCTCTCCGGTTGTGTTGGATTACATGTCCCATCGAACTATGAGAGTTAGGGAATAGAGAGTGCACCTGTGCTTGTGCATACACTCGGGCTCTAACACTATAATCCTGTCCTGCGCAGATGGCTATTCTCCGTTGAGACGGGCGCCGTGATCTAAATTCGGTCTGGAGGACATTATTCTTACTTTGCATTGAAAGTGATTTGCTCCGTGAAATTAATTTTGATGATATTATCAGGGACTTCTTTATTAAAAAATCAAGGAAACAGTAATTCAGCCACTAAAGTATACTGTAAATTTTTTAATTATTTTACTTTAAATAAAAAACCAATACAAAATGAAAAACTAGGGCACCATTTGCTATAAAAACCTAGGACACCAAAAAGTTTAATCCAGTGCTGCTTGTAGCTTACAGCCTTTAGACAGGTGGCTTTTTGCGGCAGACATATCTCTGGCAAAGACTTTAGAGCTTTTGATCCGCTTACTAGGTTAGGAGTCCTTGGCTCTAGATATATCCTCATACATCTCCTCCACCTCTTCGTCGGGATGTTCCGAGGTTGGTACGTTAATCTGTATATCCTTCTACGAATACCGTTTGAGTAATGAGGTACGCTCTTGCTTATATACTTGTGGCCGATAAATTCGACACCTCCTTAAGACAGATGGTCGCCTTCCCGTCGATAGAAAAAGGTCGTTGCTCATTTGCATAGTTGAAACGCTTGCCAGGCAGGTTGCTACCCAGTTGTTTATTATGAAATTGTTATCAGGAGGATGCTATTGCCCATCTCCTGACTTATTTTCCCTCTGTCGTGTCTGTCATACCCACGGGATATGCAGTTGTGGTATTACTTACGCCGCAACTACACGGTAAATAGTTGGTATTACACATCATTATCAGATATGAATTAAAAAGCATGTCACTCTGATGATTCACTCTGCGCGTACAGTATACCCAAGTTACAAACCTCGGCATTGTTCTCAAGCTTCATGTAATATATGTGATAATACTTAGGTACATAGACAACATTTAGGTGATGTGCTGGTCAGTGTCGATTTTGGGTACTAACGGAATGGACAATTTGAATTAGTTCATACAATGACCACACAATATTAAACTAATTTGGCGCTAGAGTTGCTTCAAAGAATACGAAACGTCACAATTCCAATCTCGATCGATCGGAATTGCTTTCGAGAGTATGATTCCACGAACGAATCCCCAATGAAGTCAACATTTGTGAAAATACAAATTCTTAGTATTCGGGTCTGGATGTATTATGATTTCTCCGTATCCTTGACACTGTATTATAGCTACGGTTTTATCACATTAGTATTGGTTATATTACATCGCGCACTATTAGATTGGGAAATGTGTGAAAGCGTCCCCGTGACCTTGCCAATATGTGGCAACAGGGCCGCGCCGCCCCTGTGTGCGAAGTGTGCGGCGCACACAGGCTCCAAGACAATAGAGGCGCCGCCATCGAAATTATTTTTGTTACACTTACACAACAACATATTCTTTATAGTGGAGTATGGATAAGTAAGTAGGTACAATAGGCGCAACATATGCTTTGTAAATAATAAAACATAATTATAATGCGCTTATTGTACAAGTCTTCTAAGATAATATTCACGTGTGTGGTTTAATTTTACGCTTTGGGTTTTAGTTAACATTAGTTACGAGCTCAGCGTTAAAATCAAAAGAACCGTCGTAAGATTGTTTGAAAGAATTATGAACGTAACCGATGCGTGCGACGCAAGCGGGGTGGGGTCACGGGGATTCCCCGACTTTAAGGAACGAGAGTGCCAAAACAATTGAACAGTCAGTCAATTGAAAGTGTGTGCAAGGTGCGCATTGATTTTTTATAATAAGATTAAGTTCTAGCTCTAAAAACAATATATAGTTTGTGTGTTAGTGATTGTTTTAACGTGTTTTCACGATGAGTGATAGTACTCAAGATAAAAAAAAGAAATTATCTGGTTACCAGAATTTAATAAGGAAAAGAAAACAAGAAGAAGAACGTGATAAAAATACAACTAAAATAAGTAAATATTTTACAAAATGACGTGTTTAATTTTTTATTCAAACTAAGTGATGACCAAGATCAAAGTCGATTAAGAAGTAGCTGTCATCGTTTGCAGAAAAAACTTTCTGCAAATGATTTATTGGATATTAACGCCGATGATTTGTGTGAAGAAATTGTGTCGTGTCAGTCTCTTTTCAAAAACTTAAATAATGATGTGGTGAAAATTCTCGAATTTATATATTTAAACAATTTGACAGCTGTTTGCCCTAACATCACAATTACGAATTTTGCTAACTATGCCAGTTACCGTAGCAAGCGCGGAAAGGTCCTTTTCTAAATTAAAACTTATAAAAAATTACCTGCGCTCAACAATGAGCCAGGAAAGATTAACAAATTTAGCAACAATATCCATAGAGGAGGCCATATTAGACCATATAGACATACACGAGATTATTAAGGATTTCGCAAACAGAAAAGCGAGAAGAGTGGAAATAATATAATTTAAGTATGTTTATATTCTTACATATTTTAGACTTGTTGTTTTTTTACACATTTTTATACGTAATAGTTAAATCAGTATTATTAGAAAAGTCAGCTATTTTGTTATTAATATCTAAGTATACAATTAGATATAACATCATAAATAAAGTATGTAAAAATTAAATTCGTGTTTTATTTTTCGCAGTAATTGGCAAACGGAAGCGAACTGGTTTTACCTATTTAGGAAAATATTATCTAAGTATATAAAACTGGAGAACATTTATTTCGGTCAAAATTAACAAATAATAAAAAAGACATAAGTTGAAACATGAAGATTCGTGAAAAAAAAAGAGGCGCTTCATAGGTTTCGCACACAGGCGCTGTTGGGGATCGGCGCGGCCCTGTGTGGCAAATGTGAAACACCACGGGGCTTGAGTCAGTGCCAGTCCGACATAACATAACCCGTCCTTATTCCAGATAGGATGGTATGCTTAGGCATAACCCTACGAAGTAAATAATAGTTTAAAAAAACTAAAAAACACGCTTTTGTAGATAACCGAACGAAAAAGTAGAAAATAATTTTCAATAAGTTTAAAATAAGAAAATAGCGATTAACATAAAAAAATCATTTTATTGTAAAAAAGCGTGAGGTGCTTTTTCAGACATTTTTATGATGACGCTAATTTTACAAATATCCACAAAAATATTTACAACAAATGACATCAAGCACGCTTTTTTACAATAAAATGTTTTTTTTTTATCTTAATCACTATTTTCTTATTTTAAGCTTATTGAAAATTATTTTCTACTTTTTAGTTCGGTTATCTACAGAAGCGTGTTTTTTTTGGAACGAAGTTCTTTTCCGCGGCTTACAGTAGATTGAACTGGCAGAAATCGTAGTTGTTTTATGAATTATTCGCAAATCCCGAGGATCCTGGCAAGTATAATGGGGACAAACTATTTAAATTATTGCATTGTCATCGGTCCTTGATAAGTGTGCGAAGTTCCAAATCAATCCGACGTTTTGAAGGGTATGAAAATCACATTCGAAAATTCCGTTAAAAAGGACACTTTTGTATTGATTTATAGTACTGCGTCTTACACATGAATTCCATCATTTCCGACTATTGTACCTGTGGTTGAAATCGTCCAGAAAGATACGGCGCTTCTCCTTTTTTTTTCTTCTTTACCAATCTATGTATATAAAATCTTCAATTAGACGTAGGTAGGCTGTAGTAACTGGCACAAGACTATGAAAGATTTGCCCGTACTCACCACGCAGGGTAAACGAGTACCTAGTAAGCGCAGAGTCAAAAACCTCTCAGTGGTAATGCCTCTCCCCATCACTGGTCTTTTAAGACATAGGTTCGGAATTTTATAACGACCATTTGTCGGTTGCTTGCACGGTTAGTGCGCGTATGCAAGCAAACATTTGGTATATCCCCTAACCCTAAAAATACCTTATTTTTTAGCTGAAGGGAATATGAGAGTCAGTATAATTACAGGTTGTGAGACATTACATTCCATCTTAGTATTTAGAGGTGACCAAGCATCTGTAGCCTTCTTTGTTTGAAGTTGGTTGCAGGTGTCCATGAACTGTAAGTTCGTTTGTCACTTCACTTTTATAAAAAAATGTAAATGGTAATGTAATTCAAGGAAATCTGTGCTTTCAACTTTGTTGTCAAATTATTAAGCTCTAAATGTTTCAAATGAGCAAACTGCTATTTGATTTTTTGGACCCTATTTCGCATTGTAGAAGGCTATACTAATGTTACACAAACAGCTGGGTGCTTGATTTCTCGCATATTACGAACTTTTAAGTGAAAATTCAACTCTTGAACCACTAATATTATTTAATACTCGCTTTTTCCCAAGTTTTTACCCGCGTGAACTTAGTTTAGTAACATTGGGTATTCTAACGGATTAGTAAGCTGAAGTGGCAATGGGCCGGCCATATAACTCGAAGTACCGACAACCTATGGGGAAGAAAGGTTATCGAGTGGCAGCCTCGTACCGGTAGGCGAAGTGTGGGGCGGCCACCTACTAACTGGAGTGACGACCTGGTAAGACATGCATAAAGTCGATGGATTGGCTCAGGACCGTGCTTTGTGGTACTCCTTGGCGGAGGACTATGTTCAGCAGTCAACTTGTGAAGGGCTGTAATGATAATGATGATGAGTATTCCATGCAAAGTTACCAATACGGAGCATTTGTGGAATCACCTCTATTGTATAATAATATCTAAGTGACTATTTCATGTATGTGATGGAAATTTGCCAATTTTTAGAAATAACCGCGTGGAACAAAAAAGACCTGCATATCTATTAGGTAGGGGAAAAAGTTTCTTCGTATTTTATATACAAATTCAAGACATTCCTTTTTCAAAGTTTAATTACATTTAATAATAATATATATGTACCATTTTGTTCGATAACTTGTTGTCATCTTGTAGGTAGTAACATAATCCCGTTGCTGTAGAAATCTTGGGATTTTTTATCAAAAAAATGCAACAAGTAGTTTTGACAGTCTTTCTTGATGTTAACCTAACACTACCCAAATAATTCTGAAGAGACTAAAACAGGCGAAAATATGAGGGTTCAAGGTCAGGACTATATGGTGGATGCATTAACACTTCCCAACCAAGCTCTGACCAAAGATGTGTGCGGTCTGGTGTTATCATGATGAAAGACCACTCCTCTGTTGATCAATTCCGGCCATTTTTTCTCAATTTCTTGGTTGAGTCTCATTAGTCGTTGGCAGTAGAGATCCGATTCAAAAATGGTTCGTTTTCATGACGTTTCAATAGAGAATCGCAAATGAGTACACGATTCATTAGGTTCGAGCTTTTTTGTATAGCCAGACTTTTTCAAATGGGTCAAAACTATTGTAGTCAATCCTCAATTCCTCCGGCTATGTCTTAACTACTAATAAACCGATCTTGCTCCACTTTTTAAAAAATGGCATCGACTTTATCCGTATGAGGGCGACCAAGGCGAGCTGCATCTTTGACATCAAAATTCCGAACTGAAAACGCTTGAACCAACTTTGTGCTGCTCTTACTGACACTGCATTAAATAAACGTCACAAATTTTTTTCGCGGCTTGAGCCGCATTTTTCCCTTTTTCTACCGACTTCAAACAGGAGGTACTCAATTCGACTGTATGTTTTTTTTATGTGTTACATCATAGCTTTTTTCTGAGTGAACCGATTTCGATGATTCTTTTTTTATTTGAAAGCTGGTGCTTCACATGTGGTGCTATATAAATTTGATCAAGGTCTGACCAATAATTTTTGAGATATTCTTAATAATTTATATTGAAGTCGGTTGTACAAAATTTTTAATTTTTAATTATTGTAATAAAACTTCAGAATGTATCGAATTTGTCCGTTAGATTCACTCATTTTGGCGGACGGAAAAACAATTGTAAGATGGCGGGGAAAGTGTTTTTTTACTTATTTTTCTTTTTCTTAATGTTCTATATGTATTGATATTAAAACTAGCCAGATACAAACAGTAAAACCAAAGAGATTTTTCTTCAATTCTATACAATCAAAATACGAAGAAACTTTTCCCCCAACCTGTTATAACAAGTGGTAAAATTAAAAATTTTGTACAACCAACTTCAATGTAAGTTATTATGGATAACTCAAAAACTACTGGTCAGTCCTTAATCATATTATTTGATTTATTGATCAGATTATATGGGACCACATGAGAAGCACCAGCTAAAAAGGATAATCTAAATCGGTTCACCTTGAAAAAAGTTATGAGGTAACACACATAAAAAAAATACAGTTGAATTGACTACCTCCTCCTTATTGTAGTCGGTTAAAAATAGTTGTCTTTGGGCAAGTAGTTCAATTACCGAAAAACTACTTAAAATTTAGTGCAATAAGGGAAAATGCTTAAAATAAAATTGAAGATTTTGTATCAAAATTCTAAAGACATTGTGTATAGATCTTTTCTGTGTAAAATTGCAAACCCTAAAAAGTTTTGTTTGAAAGTCATCAAAACCATTTACGGTTTTTCGATTCCACAAAAACTCCTACATGTTTTAGGATAAAATATAGCCTTGATCATTCCTGGCATTGCTCTCGTGTATGTTTGTGAAGTTTCATTGCAACTGGAGCAATAATTCCAAAGATTAGGCCAGACAGACAAACAGAAGGACAAAAATTTTAAAATGGTTATTTGTGTCTTCATCATCATCATCATTACAGCCCTTCACAAGTCCACTGCTGAACATAGGCCTCCCCAAGGAATGCCACAAAGCATGGTCCTGAGCCACCTGCATCCATCGACTTCCTGCATGTCACTCCAACTAGTGTGGGGACGCCCTACACTTCGTCCGCTGGTACGAGGCCGCCACTCGAGAACCTTTTTTCCCCATCGGTTGTCGGTTCTTCGAGCTATATGGCCGGCCCATTGCCACTTCAGCTTACTAATTCATGGGCTATGTCGGTCACTCAGGTTCTACTGCGGATATCCTTATTTCTAAGTATATCACGCAGAGAAACTCCGAGCATAGCCCTCTCCATAGCTCGCTGAGCGACCTTGAGCTTCCTCATCCGGCCAGCAGTGAAGGGCCGTGAAGGTCTCAGTTCCATAGGTCATCACTGGCAACACGCACTGGTTGTACAGTCGTTTGTGTCTTAACAGCATCTAAATAACCCCCTGAGCTTAATAGAAGCTAGTTATATTGATATTACAGATGGACATTTCAATTTTATATATAGGTATATTTTAATTTATAATCTGAATAAGTTTTATTGTGGAAAAACAAATAATTGACTGAAAGAACACAATTTATATAAAATGTTCATTGCAGGAGTTATGCAGACAACTATACCCAAATTCGATAAGAGCACAATATGGCAAATCCATTGTACATAATGCAGTTCATTGCACAGATCTTCCAGAAGCAGGGATATCAGAAGTTGAATACTTTTTTAAGTTGCTTACTAATAATTGAAATGTAATTTTATTTATTTATTACTTTTATAAACATTTTTTATAACAAAGTCATTGCCCTCAATTTCAATTTTCTCATACATCCATTTCCGGTTTACCCTAAAAAAAGAATATGTTACAGTTTACAAAACTAATCCTGTCCTCTTTACAGTGGAAACATGGCAGAAGTAAACAACATTGTTAATAAAATTTTGGTTTGATGTTGATGTTATGTTAAAACACTAACTAACACTAATTTATACATATCAATGATCATAGTTTGTTTTTTTGTATTTAGCAGTGCATGCACTGTTGTGTTTTTGCCTCAAAGGTATAGAGAGCCAGTATAGTTACAGGCTTTGAGATATTTCATCTTATTCCTCAGTAGTTTGCTTGGTCCTGGCAAAACATGCAGGAAATTGATGGATACTGGCGACGCAGGACCATGATGAGTTCCTTGGGGGAAGCCTATGTTCAGCAGTAGAGTTTTGTAGGGTTGATGATAATAATTTTTATTTGTAATATATAATAATTAATTAAAATATCCATTACAGCCTATAAATGTCCACTGCTGAAGATAGGCCTCCTTGATAGATTGGTTGGAGGGGTATTTTGCCATAGTAGCCACGCTTGGCAGGCAGGTTGGACACTGCAGTTTTTTTTATTATTTTGAATTGTTATCAGGAAGATGTTGTTGCCCATCATCTGTTTCTATTTCCATCTGACACCTCTTACGACACCCACAGGACGACGTGGGGTAGTGGATATTCTTACACTGCGACTGTACGGTGGCTTTAAAATATCAAAATAAATAAAACTATTTTAAGTATAAAAACAAAAATGTAAAAAAATCATAAATAAGTTTATGTAATTAAGATCACAATTACATTCATTTAATTTTTTCAATTTATACAGCAAATTCTTATTAACAAAATATTATGTCAAAAAGTCCATCCTATTCCTATGGATTTATTATATAAATTTCTAAAGGGAAGATCATAGCCTCCTCAGGTGGACTGTTTGTTTGTCACTTCAATTTAATAAATAATATTTAAAATTTTATGCTTAAAATAAAGAATTCTAAGGAATCTGCCACATAATAATAATTAGTCTATAAATGGCCTCATTTGTGAAGAGCAGTAAAATTTTCCCAACAAGAGTATGAATTTTGAAGGCCATAAATTCTCAGTGGCAGTAAAGGAAGTTAAATAATTCTGGGGCTTTAAGCTTTTTTTTTAAATAAGGTGTGGCTGGAGGATCTCATGGGACAACCTACTTTTGCTGATATTTATTAACATGTTTTTTTGTAGTTTTGATAAAGTAATTATGTAAATTTGTTCCAATTATTCACCTATTATGCCTATGTTATAAAAATTCTTCAATTAAAAGTATATTTCTCATCTATAAATATTTATCAGACAAATAAACTAATTTATTCATTCTGTTGTCAGACAAATACACTTCCATAAATTAAAATTATAGCATTTACCTGCATTCATGCCCACATTTATTAGAATTGCATTTAGGACATGGGAAATGACAACCAGGACAAGTTTCGTCTAAACAGTCACAAAGATCTTTACCCGTAGCAGCTATTTGTCCTCTTTCATTATAAATCTTTTTACAATTCCGACTGAAAATAAGTCAATCACACAATATATTTATAAATTATTAAAATTACATGGTGAATATACGTGATCATATAACTCTTACTTCATAAAGTAACTTTTGCGATTCAATTTTCTTCTTTCGCGTGCTGAAGTTTCGGGATCAAAATTATCTAAAAAATTCATCGTTGCTAAAAATTAGATTTGACTAGGTTGTGAATCGATTTCTTATACTTTTTACTGTACTCTTCTCTTTGATCAATTAAACACTCCACAGTCTAACAAGAGGATTCCACACTCTTTTGGCCAAATACTTCAACGCTTATACTCAATTATGCGATGTCGTTAAATCTCATGGTGTCACGGGTCACAGTCATTTTGACTAAAAGTAATAGAGACAGCCGAGACTTAACGGCATCTCATAATTGAGTTTGAGTAGCGTTTGAGTTTGAGTTGAGATTTGAGAATTTAATTTCTAGTTATATATATTTAACTTTAGAAATTAAAATAAATTTAACATAGATAAATAAATATGTAGCAAGAAATTTAACCACTCACGCCTCGACATCGACATTAACCCAGTGCTGCCAGATCAAAAAATTCATTTAGCGCTCTGTTTTATTTATAAGAAAAAGACATGTTTGTAAAAGATAAATTGCAATGTACTATTTGTGGGAGAAAATAATAAAGGTTATTATTATTAGGTCCTTACATATGAAATTAGCGTTTTGTCGTACTGACCACTTTGATCTGAAATATCTCTTCTTTGGTTAAGAATTCCAAATTCAAATTTATAAATTCATTTAGCTGGTACATTTGAGTTTTGAAAACAGTCATTCATTTGTTTTTTCCTCATTATTTTATTCTTTGGCGTCGCTTATTACCGCATAATGGAAAACATGAAATATCGGTATATTTACGAGTACGAGTACTACCGTGGCACCAGTGCTGCAGAAACAGCTCGAAGGATTAATTATGTGTACGGCGCTGTTGTCGCAAAAGAAAGCACGGTACGTTTTTGGTTTTAACGTTTTCGTTCTGGAGATTTCGACCTTCAGAACCAACCCCGTGGACGGCCGGAGACCAAAGTGGAAAATAAAGAAAGGCTATTGTGGAAGCGGATCCATCACAAAGCACTTCAGAGATAGCTGCAGGCTTCGGGGTAAGTGATAAAACTATATTAATCCACTTGAAGCAAATCGGGAAAGTAAAAAAACTTGAACGATGGGTACCTCATGAATTGAGTGAATCGAACTTGCAAACACGCGTCGACTGCTGTGTTACTTTGCTCAACCGACACAATAATGAAGGGATTTTAAATCGAATCATTACTTGTGATGAAAAGTAGATACTGTACGATAATCGGAAGCGCTCGTCGCAATGGCTGAACCCTGGAGACCCAGCCAAATCCTGCCCTAAACGAAAATTAACTCAGAAAAAATTACTTGTGAGTGTTTGGTGGACTAGCGCCGGTGTCGTTCACTACAGCTTTCTAAAATCTGGCCAAACGATTACGGCAGATATCTATTGTCAGCAACTGCAAACCATGAAGGAAGAACTAGCTGCTAAATAACCGAGATTGGTCAATCGCTCCAGGCCACTGCTGCTTCACGACAACGCAAGACCACACACTGCACAACAAACAACCACTAAGTTAGATGAGCTACAATTGGAATGTCTGTGACATCCACCGTACTCCCCGGACCTTCCTCCAACAGATTACCATTTTTTCCGGAATTTGGACAACTTCTTACAAGGAAAAAATATTCAACTCCGATGCGGCAGTCCAAACTGCCTTCAAAGAGTTTATTGATTCTCGCCCCCATGGTCTTTTTAGTAAAGGGATCAATGAACTACCTATGAGATGGCAAAAGTGCATAGATAACAACGGTGCATACTTTGATTAATTAAATATATTTTACAAAAAAAAAAATGACTTTATATTCCTCCCGTACAAAACGTCAATTTCATATATAAGGACCTAATATTATTATCATCGGTAATGTAGACTAACAGTGCTGCCATGACATAAAGTATAAAAGAGTTAGATAACCCGCTAGACTCTACAATTTTGAAATGTGTGCTAAATACACCAAAAAAGCGCTAGATTAAGCGCTAGGTGCTAAAATTTAGAAATGCGCGCTAAACACTCCAAAAAGCGTTAGATCTAGCGCCCAAAGCGCTAAAATGGCAGCACTGCATTAACCACCGCCAACCCCGCCAACATTGTCAAACCTATGGTCAAGCCAAAGAGTATAAGTAGGTCAGGCCAAAGACTATTTTTTTTAAATAAAAGTAAAGCTTAAGAGTCATTACTATGTACTTATCTAAAAATCAAAAATTATCAACAATTAAAATATCGCATTATTTGTATGAAGGTCAAGTGAGCACTAGAGAAACGACGATTGCAAGACGTTATACATAAATAAAATGTTTTGAGAAGTTATCAATTACCGCGTAGTGGCGGTGTATGAATATCCATATCATCCCGTGGGTCTCGTAAGAGGCGACTAGACTTAGAGAAAAGTGTTATTTTTAAATTACCGTGATCGTCATTCCGGTTACGAAAAAGTCACAATGAAAAATCATCGTGACTGTCACGTTGATAAAGTTGGATAACTACTTGGAATATTAGAACGACTTATAACGTAACTTTATATATTATTATGCATTTTAGATTTAGTATTAGGTTTTATTTCAGTAGTCGATTTTTTATTACCTTCCTTACCTATGCTACATGGCTATGTTATAAGTACCTTTCTAATAATTATTTCTGAAATATAAGAATTTAACCTAACCTAGGCGATCAGTCAGTGTACCGTTACAAGGTAGATATAAGTTAGATGAATAACTAATTTTATTTTTAGAGAATTGTATTGATGTCCAAAAATCCGACAGTACGAAAGGGACATATTATGCAAAAATACCGATACTAGTACAAAAATAAACATAAATCAAAATATTTATCTTTGTACTGGCTAATTTAGGTACCATTAAACAAATACAGCAATTGTTAATAGAATATTTTCCTACAAATATTTGTGAGTATTTTATTTAATTCTGACCTAGAGATTTAGACTGAATTGATGGTTCCCATACCTAGCCTACATGTTTAGAAACTAATGTTATTAGTTCGCCAAGCTATTGATGAGCAAGAGAAAAAAAGATTGACAAATATATCGTATCGATATTTTTAACCAGCATCGATATATCCATCCATCCAGCCATCTATTACAGCCTGTAAAAGTCTACTTCTGAACATAGGCCTTCCCCATAGATTGTCTCATAGGAGAGTTTTGAGGTTTCGAGTAGTGTAGTGGCGGTGTAAGAATATCCACTACCCCATATCATCCCGTAGGTGTCGTAAGAAGCGACAGAGGGAAGTCGAAACAGGTGTGCCAGTATCCACTTGATTTCTGTGAATAGTGCCGCTTTCACTTAATCGTCGATAGGTAGCTCCGAAGACAGAAACGTGGGGAAGCCGGCAATCAGGAAAGCAACGTTGATATTCTCTTCGAGCGCCAGCAACGTTGCTGTCAGCAAAACCATAACAGTACATGATGTCGGCATAGTCTTTATTAGAATATGACGCCATTTTAACTTCCACGCACAAAAGCAGTAACAATGAACAGTCAGTAACAGATAACGGTAATAGCAGTAACAACAATAACGATAACGACTGAAAACAATAACAAATGAATTAACGCGATGCGAGTTTATTAGAAGGAAGTTTAAACACGTGCTTGCGCAGCGATAGTAGAAACTAACTAACGAGCATCGCTACGACTCAATTTAAAATGGCCGTCGGCTTTCTAAATAGTTGTCCACAATCAATCGGACGCCAAGTGACTAAAAGTGTGCAAGTTCGTTCCTAAGAGCAATCATTCTTTGCCGTTCTCTACCTGCGTTAAGTAAAAGACGCTTTTATTATTATTATTCATTGATTTCACCGGCATATTTTTAAATTTTTAGATAGCTGATTAAATGACCATATTTTGTAAAATATTTTTATGTTTCATGTCATAATAAGTTTTTGAAGTACATCACATTTTAGGATACATAAAGTGTAAAAATATATTTTTTTTTTATTAAAACCCATAATTTTTTACTGTGAATACTTTTTGTACTTTTTATGATTGTATTCGCTTGGTTGAAACTTCAAGAAAATAAATAAACGTACAAGAAAGCATACAAAAAAGGGTTTTATTTTTATTTAGAATTTAATACGAAATTCTGGGTGATTATTGAAAAACCTTTAAAATCCTTTTATCTCAAGATCTGTTCATTTTCGGTCATACATATGGTGGGTTAAATTTGTAGCATTTTGACTCCCCTATCATGCCCTGCCAGGAAGTTGTCGAGTTCCCAGATATTCTGTATAATATGGTTTTTAAGGGGGAGTAAATTAATTAGATTTTTGTGTTTGATTAATAAACATCGTTTCATAAATTCGTACGTATGTTTTATTGAGCAAAAACATACCTTATAATTATCGCTTACCTAATATTTACAAATACTTACATAATCAAATTAATAACTTAAGTACAATAACGCATAGGCGTCAATCTTGGCGCATCACTATTTGACCACTCTCAACTATGTATCAGTATCTATAGAACATCTGTATTTGTAAATACTAGGAACAAACACAAGCTAGTAGTACCAGTTACTCGACTCCACCGAGTCAGTAATTCATTCTTGGGGCGATGTATACGCTTTTACAACAAAATCCCAGAAAATATACAAAATTTGACCTGCTCAAAATTCAAAAACTTTATTAAACATAGTTTGTATAAAAAGGGTTATTATAATGTTAAGGAATTTATGGATGATAATAACCCCTGGGAATGAGGTGTTCGCTGCCAGGCTGTTTCTAATTTGTTTTGTGTGGTTAATTGTGTAATATACATGATTGTAAGCTGTTATTTAAAAAAAAAAGTCCCGCTGGGTTTCTTGCTGGTTCTTCCCAGGACAGAGGTTTTTTTTTTCGAACCAGTGGTAATTAGACAAAAGAGTGACTTTCAATAAGTATTATTTATAATCTATATTGAATAAAAAAGTTTCTGTTTCTGTTTCTGTTTCTGGTTACGCTTGGCATAATGGGCATTGAGCGTTACGCGCGCTCTATACCTTGCTTATTTGTACTCTAAGTTCTGAACACTCTTGTCTATTGTTCTAAGAGAACCCTTCTAAATATTACGCATTACTATACTCTTCGGCGGGGTCTATAACTTTGACAAGTAAATAGCCATACGGATATGTCGGAATTTAAGAGGTTAACTTATATTTATCTTTCTCACAGATCTTTCTTTTACCCCCCCTACCCCAGCCTACGAATTTGGAGTATATATAAAATAAAAAATACTGACAGGCGTATTTTAAATAGCACATCTCAAAAATATTAATTATTTAAATTGCACCCATGTAGTGTTGTAGGGTTTATTTATTATAATATTGTTATCAAGTTTAAAATTATTTTTAATTTTATTTTACATAATATATTACATTAAATACTAAACAGACTCCAATTTCAATTTCAACAATTGACACGAGTACCTTATGGTAACTACAGTATGAATATTATTTTAATATGATAATTTTCAACCACAAGTTCGGCTTAAAATATACGATAATAGTTTAAATTTATAGCAAACAAATGTTACAATCCTTATTTATAGACATGTAGAGCCTAAATTTTAGTGTAATGAATCAATAGGTTATTTTCTTTCGAATAAAACTTTGTCGTAGCGCCAATTAAAATGTTTGTTTACTATCTTTAAAGCACCGCACAAAGACGAGACCGAGATAATAGGAAAAACACAATGTTTTTTTAATTACTTGTAATGCTATTAACGTTACTAATATTCCCTTTAATCAACGTAAAAATGCTTGTGTTACGAGCGGTTCACGACAGTTGTAGAATGGCGGATTAAAATCCACAACCTTTTGAGTTCACTGTCTGCACCCTGCCATTAGGTTATTGTCGCCTACTACACTGTATTCTATCCCATTGTCTCGTAGACTAAATCATATAGACGTATATGTTTGTCTCTTTTTAGTATCGCTTTTTTCGTTTCATTGAGTTTCAAATTACAACGATTCTAAAGAACTATTCACTTCAATAAATAGGTAAAGATCGCTCACCTTACAACCACAGAGTAAGGAGTAAGGACCAGAGGAGAAGCTTCCTAACAACGTCGAAAATGTATAAGGTCAATGGAGGCTATTGCAACTATGGGGCTAAAGCAACCAACAGCGATATCTTCCATTCTTATATTTTTAAATAAATTGCCATCTATGGGCCTGGAGAAAAGTCATAATTTAACCTATTATAAACAGATGGCGTCAGAGGGATGAATACTGTTTGACTTATAGAGCTTTTTGTTAGTCGCCATTTTACCAGGTGTTTGGTGACGAGCGTGTTATCAAGTTTAAACAAAAAAATACTTTTCGTGCATTTTACGCAAGTTTTTATGCAGAAACGAAGAAAAAGTAAAGGTAAGTACTCTATACACTTATGTTTTTAATGTTATATCTTATATTTCGTAAGATAATGTAATAGTTACATTAGCATCAAATTATGTCGTTGCGGGGTTATTGCGACTAGTTTTTTTGGTTACAATAGCCCCTTCGTGTTTGTATCAAAAATAAAACCAGTGATGTCGAATATGGATAATTGTAAATCGATATACTTACAGCATAGTTTAAAAATTCTCGAACTGAATCAATTTCGGGCCTGGGATAAATTGCGTAAATAAATGTTACAATTTGTTTTATTACAATTTCAACCAAGATTTAAATCTATTTTCTTTTCAAGATGGAAATACTATGGTTAAATAGGGACCGAACGAATGCATTTAGTTCACGACTTCACGTGTGCTATACCTACCCATACTACATATCTTAGATACTTTGATCTAATTTGATATTTGACTTGTTTTAGATGGTCCGAAATTATATTAAGAAAAAAGAAAAGAGCTATTCAAAAGAAAAGCTTCTAGAGGCACTGGAGTTGGTTAAAAGCAAAACGTTAAATAGTTATGAGGCAGCAAAAACGTTTAATATTCCGAAATCTACTATAATTGCACATTCATATGGCACACGCGGTCAAAACAGGTAAACCCTGGAATGAAGACTGTATTTTCAATTGATATAGAGCAAAATGGCTTGTATTTGCATACTTTAGAAAAGTATGGCTTTACTGTGACTAAAAAAGAAGTCAAAATACTAGTATCGGAATACGTCGTAAGAAACGGTTGGATAACTCCATTGAAGAATAATATTCCTAGAGATGATTGGTTTCGTCAGAGCGCTTAGATGGAGAATTATTTAAGTTTCTTAATAATATTGATGTGTATGAAGTGTAATTTTTGTTGTGTATCTATCTGTATTTAGAATTAAGCAAAAAGTCATTTTGTTAGAATCTCATAAGAAAATGTGATAACTATGTGCCATTGATTTAGTTTAAGTAAAGTGAAGTTAATTTTAATAATATTATTTTAGAATTGAAGCATTACAATTAAGATAAAATACCAAATGAAGTTAAACCAAAGTATAGGTTCCTATCATTTTTGTATTTGTCTTTAGAATTAATTACTCTACTTATTTTAGGATCTCTCAAGTATAGTTCAAAGTAAAAACAAACTTAATATTGCAATTTAGAAAAAAATGTTTCCTTATAGATTTTGAATAATTTTAGATAATTTTTTTGTTATGTTCTTAGAAATTTTTGTATTATGTTTTGAGAAGTATCTGAAACTTTTATTTTTAAATGTGATGATTAGCGAATAAAAAATAAAAAACGAAGCATGGTTTTATATTACTTAGGTAACTACCAGTATCGATTGCCACACATTTTACAATTTATCGATATTTTTTACGTCAACACAACACTATTTCTATAGAAAATAGTCACATTAGCCCCAAACATTACGAAATATACTTTTAGTTTGATCGGGACTCTACTGGTTCAACTCAGAGAATATGCCTGCGTAAATTTCACTGGGTGTCATGTGCTTCGATTGTGATCATATATGCTACAAAAACCAATGAGTTAGTTTAGATAGTCGCATTTACCCCAACATGGGGCTAATGTAACTTTTCCTGTCCGCATGGATCTTTTAATAAGATTTTAACCAAATCCTACGGCTTTTGACATTATATTTGGTCGAAAGTAATCTCAGATATATGCTCAATCATATAGATATAATAGGTTATCCCATAAAGTCAAGTGGTCGTTTTGTGAAGATTCAAGTTTCAACATATTTTTTTAGTTGCAATAGCCTCCATCGACCTTACCTATTTTGATAGGTTTGTCACCTGATGCATGTGAAAATTTTAAGGAAAAAACAAAAGTATTGCATAGTTTAAAACAACATGTGTATTCCTTGTAACTTAAATTAATAAAACAACATGTCTATTACTGTTTTGAGAATTTTCTTGTATTACAGAAAAGGGCAATACGTGCAATTTACAATTAAAAACCGCGCTAATCTCTTCGAGAGAATTTCAAGGAAATAGGTATTCTCACAGAAGCTTCACATTATATATTACTATCAATATCATTTTCGTAAGACAACTTATTCATGAGTACAAAAAAATCAGCGATCTGCATGATGGACAAACTAGAAACCGCATTGAGCTCCGCCTCAAAAAGGTCCGAAAGTAATTCGTGAAAATGAGCGTGCTCTTCTATAATAAAATTCCATAATCCATTTTGGGCTTGCCCTTATACAAGTTTGATAAAAGAGCGTGGATTTGATTCGCTCCAACTATCCTTGGGACTGCAGTTAATTATGTCAATAATTATAATTATTGTAATTTTTAATTTTTTAAAAAGAGCAACCGCCTATATCCTATTTTGCATATATAAAGGTATGATAAATCTTGCTTATACAGAACAGTAATTATTTACTTAGATAAATCTATATTGTGTTATTTTATAACACAAAATCTCTAAACTTTTTAAAAATCTTAAATCTCTAAACGATCTTTCACTATTTTTATTTATAAACTAGGTACATAGGTGCAGTTTATATAATAATTATTTTTGAGATTTGCTTTTTAAAATACGGCTGTCTGTATTTTTTTATATTCACTTCAAATTTATAGGGTGAGGTATGGTTAGTAATTAAATGTCATGTCTTGATGTTAGTAAAGTAGCTTGGCGCCCTTTCAAACATTTACTTTTACTAAGGAATTCCCGCTCCGTAAATCTAGTGATTATGTACTCTTTGTCGACACTTAACAAATTTGGTTCTATTAACTTTTTGCAGTTAATATTGAATTTAACGCATTTTTAACGATGGTGCAATTATATTCAAGCAAGGTGCAGTTTTTTCATACTGCAAAAAGTGCCCAATTCTAATTACTTGAAGTAATATCGACGTTATAAGGTGAGTGATTATTAACTATTTTTTATTTCTAAACTACACGGGTGCAGTTTAAATAATTAATAATTTTGAGATGTGCTATTTAAAATACGTCAGTCAATAAAAAAAAATATACATATACTCCAAATTCGTAGGCTGGGGTAGGGGAGGTCTTTCTTTTGCTCTCATTGGTGCACAGTTATCACAGAATAATAAATATGTGACATGTAATTATGTATTATCATATTTTTTTTGGAGTTTATGGCCTGGTATCTAGACCTTTAGGCCAATGTATTATCATATTATGTATCACAATCACAGACTAATATGATGCTTCCGCATTTATGTATTGATTTGACGGTTGACACAAACCACAGAACACTTTGACTTAAGAAATGTTATGATCATCGACATATAACTCAATGGTTATGATCAAAGACCATAGACTTAGAATATACTGTCTATGTCAAAGACCAAAGAGAAAAGAGTATAGTAGTAGTGATTATATTCTCTTTGAGTATAGTAACTGGAAGGAAGTGAGAGGTATGATTAATATATTCGTATTTGAATGTTCTCATATTAGGTTATTCAATAATACCTAGTCAAATATTAGTTAATAGTAAAAAATTGCGCAATGAGCAAGTCAGTATCCTGCGAGCGCATATTTTCCAAGTCTGGATACTTAGTATCAGATTGTCGAACAATACTTAAAACTGAGAAAGTGAAGCAGTTGATGTTTTTGAATGTAAATATGTAAATAAGAAAAGAACTGAAGTCCTTAGTCTTGTACATAAAATAAGAATAAGATGGTATAAACATATAAAAAATATTTAAAAGTAAGTTAAAAACAAAAAAAAAAAACGTGGTTTGTTCATTATTGTTCGAACATAAAAATGGTTTGTTCGTCTTTTAATTATTTATAATTAATTAAACAAATTTCATCCTTAGGTTTAATTTACAATAAGGGGGGCCCCCTTATTGTAAATTTTATCTTTTATCCCTTAAATTAATTAATTTTTACTAAATATCGTTTGTTCAATCGCTCTTGATGATTGTTCGATCATAAAAATAAAAAATCCAAGTGGGGCTAGGTTCAGGTATTCAGGTACCTCTAATCTTTTTACGATTCGCCAAATAAGGCAGACAAAGGTATTAGACCATACAACCTTATTTGATATGTATTTTGTTCACAAAACTCTTCAAAATGTGCTAATGCGTTACAATGCGAAGTTCTTGGGAGATTTTGATGACAGTTTAATCCAGCGGATAGTGGCTGAAGATAATATCTTAAGGTCCTAGGCAGATAAAAACTCTGAGATTTATATCACTATCGAAGCAATTGTTACATCGTTTTTACTAATACTTTATATGCGTCAACATTTAATACACAAAATCGCACCACGTTCACTTATTTAAATCCACTTTAAATTATTATTTAAGCGATAAAATAGGGGCATCAATCCACCTTTGGTTAAGTTCCCGCCAAAAAAACCGGAATACACTGTAGAGTACTAATCACTACGCTAGACACTTGTGTTCGACGCCTAGGTTGTTCTTTGTAAAATGTAGTGATTATAGATAATACACATAATATTAACGACGAGAGTAGGTATGCATTGAATTAAAGATGTGAGTAATATATTCGTAATAGGTTGATAGAACCAATCTATAGTATTTTTATTAAGGGTAGATTCGACGAAACGAGAATAATTATAAAATAATATTCTTATTCGAGAATAACACAATTTTATGTTTTACCATTTGCAATTCTAAGAATAGTGAGTCTGTTCTGGAATAATTACTAAACCACCCTTTCGCACGGAAAAGAAAGAATTATTCCAAAAATATTTTAGTGGCGTCAGATGTTTCTTGCTGGTATTAAGTAGTTTTTTTTAAATAGAATAAGGGTGATAAACGAGCGCACAGTCCACCTGATTGCAAGTGGATGCTGTGGCCCATAGACATTTATCCTCGATTAAGAATCAAAATGTAGATGCGTTGTCAGGTTATCACCCTTGAGGACTAAGATGGAATGCCTCGTTTTCAGTAAAAAGGGGGAGACCCTTTTCTCTACACTCACCATACGAAACACATCAGCATTAAGCTGCTATTTTACGCTGGTATTCTGTGAGAGCGTGGTCCTACCCTAGTCGAGCCGAACCATTCGTACACCAACCATAATATAGCTGCAGCATGGCTCTACCACGTAAGTGTAGTTATATGTCAATGTCTACTTCAAGGTCATTTCG
This sequence comes from Parnassius orleans, assembly GCA_029286625.1. Classification (NCBI taxonomy): domain Eukaryota; kingdom Metazoa; phylum Arthropoda; class Insecta; order Lepidoptera; family Papilionidae; genus Parnassius; species Parnassius orleans. Next base: position 1,740,080 of record JAGSMP010000074.1, read on the forward strand.
ACATATATACATATTGTTATATTTTACGTTTATCCTCAATCATTTTGTATTTTAAAACACCGAATAATATCAAGAAATTATACGTACAATAAAAAAAAATATCCTTTCAACTGCGGAGACTCTAACCACCCTACTGCGTTGACTGCGGTGCTATTTTATAAAATGGACGGTTGATTGGGCGCAGTCTGTCTTAACGCAAATTTCTTGATTCTGGTATATCAAATACTATAACATGTATAAATTTCTGAATTCTCTATGAAATTTCCTATAAATGGGTATATAAATTTGATAAAGTCCCAGAACAATTAGTGTAAGTAAATATTGAGTAAAGTCAAAATTGTCATATTTCTCAATGAAACAAAGTTTTTTAATAGTTCAATTTTGTTTTTATTTTAACCTTAAATCTATCATTTACAATATTTTATGTTCAAAATCATAGGTTACAATACAATTTTTATCATAAAACGCATTAAAAATAAGCTTACAAGTACCCAACAATCAACTTACTCAGATGTAGAATGTACTCGTAGTTCGGACTGGATGCGGCATTAATGCATTAGTCAATAAAACATTGATGGTTTTGTATTATTTAATTACTATTTAGACATACAGTAATAAATTTTGAAATCAAATTTACTTTTTTTAAAGCTTTTTGATTTACGAATTTTGCAAAGTGCATACAAATAAAATGTACATTAAACAAACCGCTATAAAAAATATATGTTTCTGAGGTAACCTTAAAATACCACAAACTGTTTATATTAAAATAAAAAATAAATAAAAATTTTAACTATTAAATATTAAAAAATATTAAAATAAAAATATTTAAAAAAATGTAAATACTTTCTACTTTCGTTTTTAATAAATTGTTAAAAAAATCCGAAGTCTTGTGTTAACACACATGGCACATCCAAATGCCACATTTAGTTTTTCCTAAAACATCGAATGATGGTGGAGTCAAACAAAGCTCGGTTTGTCTGCTCGAGGGTGCTAGTTTCTTTACCAATGTAACAATTCAACCGAATTTGAACTTTATACAGTATGGAAAACTTTAGTTCCTTTTTTCGCCACCGGCAAAACAGAGGACTAGAATCCACAACTGCGGGCGTCTCAGAAATGAACATTATTGCACCTATTGCGTATTTACATTGTAATATCGAAAATATTGCACTTTATCCTCATTTTGATGTATTAAAACTGTGAATGATGAACAATTACACATATTTTAACACAAAACTGACAGTAAACACTAAAATTTTACATACATTTCAAGTCAACTTTCCGCAACCTGCATGTTAGTTCTAACATAGCGATTTGCTTCAAACAAATTAAAAAACCATTTCACACGTACTTAATGAGATAAAACACAAAATGAGGTTACAAATAGGAAGGTTAGTTACCCAGGCATTGTTTTAACATCATTCATCACACAATCAATCAAAATCTGTACGAAATAATTGCAAACAACTCCGATGTTAGCGCGCGTCAATCACACTGATGGCTGACTCAAGGGACAGACAAAATCAACAGATGATACAGATATAAAATCCTACTAAAGTGTGTAAGCTGTGTAGGGTTTTTATGCTATTTTTATCCTTTTACACATCGACATATGGTAGAATGAGTTAGACATAGTGCATAATGTTTTATTTCTTCATTAAAAAAGCGGGTAAAAAATGTCTAACACTTGGACACCCGCAGTCAACGGAGATATTTTCGTGTAAGTGTTAGACATCCGCAGTTGAAAAGTTAATAAAACTTCAAACCTTGCAAACAATCCGAAATTGTTCCCTTGTTGAGTATTTTATATTTAAATATTTTAAACACTATAATATGAAAAAAGCGGGTGGACATGATATATAACCTTTTTCATTGTCCCATAGTAAAATAAAATTTATTTGCCGGATTTTACGTTTGTTCATTATTCACTTTGCTACTCGGGTCTTCTTTAGAATCCACGGAAAAACGAATAATGAAAAGTATCGTTTCGTTATGTACTCGAGATTTAAATCGTGAAATAACTTATCTCTGTTATACGTAATCATGTATAAATCGAAGTTTGGCCGAATCCACCCTAAATATTACTCAATGCTTTTGTTTCATGACGGTAATACCAATACGCAGCAGAACACTATTATGCGCACGGTGTTGATTTGCCGCTCATCCGTTTCACTATTATTTAATATTAGTTAAGTCAAACCATTTCATTAACCGTGATCGCGATATATATTGTCTGTGTGATCACGGCTTTCAAACTCAACGTGCACACAGCGATACCGCTCAGTGCATAAGAAGCGGCTTTGGTTACAAAAAACAGATGTAAACAAAATTTGATTTCGCTTTTTATTTAGTTTATACCACAGAACACAATTACTCTCTACCAAGAGAAGAACGCCAACTTCATACTAAAAAACGGAAACACGTGTTTATGAGTGTACACTAAAAGCGCTATGGTGGGCGCCCATATAAAACTTTTTAGCGGGAATTTCAAACCTTTGTATTTTGTAACTTTGAACTTTTTATTTAAGGCATATTCGAGTAATTTTGACTCAAGCCTCACAAACCTATGGGGTAAATTCCCATACATTTGAGAGGTTGCACCAAAATTACTCGAATATACTTTAGATTAGTATGTGAGATAAAATAAAGCTATAAATAAGTATAGTTATGTAATTTTATTTTCTGGAAGACAGATTGTTTTATAAACTATGCATTATTATTGTTTTTTATTGCTTTTGCACATAATATTTCCACGCTTGTTACTGATATATAACACATGTTATTGTAAGAGAGTTATTCTTCACAGAACATTAACGTAAATTTAAATCAGCAAAATTCTCATGGTGAAAACTTAAGTCAGTCCAAATACGTGATCTGAAACAGATACAATTCGTGTCAATACAGTAATAATCCCTACAAATAACGGTCAATAAATTCAAAATCTTTATAGACTTACCACAATATTGTCATAAGTTTTTCTTTTCCTATTATAGGAAACCTGCAGAAAGTGATCAGATGATTTTGTGCTTTTTATTTGCACAACACTTAACTTACTATCGATGATGATCACACATCGTGCATAAAATTTTGAAATAATGAATTCATTTATAGTCAATATCTTATACAGAGTTAACATCTCACAAAAAATCTTTACTGTATATTCACGACGATATTATGACTGTGATTTCGCCTACAAACGAAAATGAAGTATTCTAAGCCCAAAATAACTGAATTTAAGCAAAAATCAATAATAAATATTAAAACCTAAACCTATGAAATAAATATGAATAAATTTCAGAAAATATTTTCAATATGAAAGACGTTGACAAACAAATGTCATTTTTTTTCTTCTATTAATTCAAGGCTTCTTTCAGCTTCTTTTGATAGAATTCTGCTAATATTTAATAATTTAATTTTTATCAATTAATAGGTATATTAATTGTGCAAATATCAGAGTAATATGTATGTAATTATACTTGAAAGAGCAAACCAAAAAAAGTTTAACACAGAATTAACATTTTTAGTTTCTTCCGATCAAAAATTCATATTATAATTTTTGAATATGAATTGTTGAATCTAAAACAACATGAAGGAAAGAAACAGCGATATTTTTTTCTCGCTTTTTTTTTACAAGCCCAACATAAACATTGACAAAATCATGATTGTGTGCAGATTTTTCAGCTTTCATACAAAGTTGCATCACCCTGGTTTATACCATAGACTTAGAATATACTGGCGTAGTATATTCTAAGTCTATGGTTTATACTCAACCAAATCTAAGAAATACCTTTTGACAGCTGTCAGACTTATTGGAGTAGGTATGCCAACCAAAAAATCGGTACGTACAATATTCGATTCTTAAGAAAAATCGATATCGATTCTTTAGAGATGGTAATCATTTACAGTTTTATTTCGATTAATACCAGAATAAATTAGAAAGGGATAATTTAAAACACAAGATTTATCAGTTTCTTCGTATTTATTATTACTGCTTTATTTCTAAAGGTAAAGTTATATAAATTTAAAAGGAGATTGCCCATCCTTCTATGGCCCGCCGTTGCGCATAAAACATTTTTGTATGATAGCATAAATTGGATATAAAAGAGGGTAGATGTTGTACTTTCCAAGGAAATTAAAATAATCTATTCATTTTGTGGGGTTTTTGTTGTTCTTTGATTTTCTGTTCAGATTTGAGGTTAGTTTTGTAACAAACCTTCTACCAAAAAAAGCAGTCCTTTACAACAACATGATTTGAATTCTCATAAGACAACAGAAAATAGTTCCAACAAACCAACTAATGATCCCAAGTAAATAATATTACATTTAATATTGTTATATATTAATTGTAATATTATTATAATTACTATTGTTTGACTTGACAGTGACACTTTTGACAGTTCACCTTTCATTTGCCCGTGGTGGTGTTATCAACAGATAATCTAAATCACCCTGCCCATAAGTGATTTGTCAACTAAAGAAAGATTTTTAATTATTAAAGTAATATTATTTAACTTATGTCAATTAAAAATTAAAAATATACACAACGCGGAAAAATGTCATAGTTAAAATTATTTTTAAAACTCAGCGTCTGCCCTTACACTATCAGTTAAGACCGATTATGAGGAGGTTCTTAAAATTGGTAACACTGCTTTCACTTAAGTACGCTATTTATAATATACCTATAAAAAATAATGCAAATAAAAAATCGAATAAATAACTAATTAGACACAAAATATTAACCCCACAAACGATTTCGATTAAGTTAACTAAGAAAAGTTAATTTTTGAAGTTATACTTCTTTTGGCGCGTTTGAGAAAAATGATGAGAATGCATTTTTATAAAACGACACCATAAAGTTGTTATGATGCGCGCGCACACCGAAACCTAAAAGCGACAACTTCAGTTCGTAATTGTCTGTCAACTGTTAAGTTTTCCCGAGAACTGATAACTATATTCAAGGTAGTTATTTTTTAGTTATTTTTTTAGTACGCTAAAGAAGTATAACTTCTTACGTACGTTCATAAGTACACATATACTTTTTTTTATAATTTTTAGTATATTTTTGTGGCTATACTGTTTTATTATAAAGCGATTCTTAATTTGGTCATTGGCCTTTGAAATTAGATTAAAAATAAATTTATTCAATCACTTTCATTACAACCAGTTGAGCTGTTATTTATTTTCAATATTCTAGTCAAAATGAATGTCTCTTTCAAAGTCATCCTTAATAATTTGAAATTGACTGACTTTTTAAAGTGCAACTATCACAACTACGTCCTCTTTTCAACATTATGGTCACTTGCTCAATCAAAGTCTAGTATATAACTTGCCAAGGTCAACGAATATAGTAGAATCAGTCCAAAAAGATGTAGCCATGTCACAAAATAAGACAAACATAAAATCACATAAGTACGCACAGTAAGCTCCCAAAATGGCGGGAGATTGGAACTACGTAGTGTTTTTTTCAGCGCGGCCTTGGATATGAGTTTCTTTGCCTACACAAATTTACACTGACAAAGTAGGTAAACACTCTAATAATAAAACAAAAAAAAATTGTTTTATTCATGATTCATATAATTTAAGCAATTTTAAAAATAAAATTTAAATAAAACATTTAAAGATTCGTTTAATTGAACATTTGTAACGATTATTTGAATATTTTTACCGATTATTCGCATGACAATGAATTTTAGTTATTCAAACACTACGGTAAGGTACATAGCAACATATCATTGAAACAACGTCAAGCAAAAAAGTTCGCTCTGGTTAAATTTTTTATATTTTGCTTTTTTTGTAAGATTCTAACTTAAATTAGTGTGAAAGAACTATACATGTTGTAATGAAATATAGATAATTTCATAATTCTTTAGATTTACGTGAAAGGTTATTTTAGATCGTGTGAATACGCTTGTACAAAGTTATTGTGGAATGATTCATGTAAAATGTCAAAAGGTATTTCTTAGATTTGGTTGAGTTTAAGTACAAAGGAAAATTTAATCAATAATTTCGATAGTGTGTTTTTTTAATGATCTGATAACGAACGATCCTTTTAAAAGTTAACGATGTTACACAGCAATGAACTGTTCACCAAAATTTCTGCAGTTAGCTATCCCGCTTTGTGTCGTGTATACGTGAATGTTCCTCAGTTTTGGCCGGATAATTGTGTCATATTACAGTGGATACACAAAATTCTATCACGTCATATCGGTGTTAGATTATAAATACACGTCAGAAGTAGAGGACGTAATCATTCATCCTCTGCTTACCGATAAATATGATTAGCTGAAGAGATCTCATCCACTGACTTTCAACTTCTAAGTATAAGCATCAAAGGCTTACCCGACTCCTTAATAGTGCGGAACTAGGTGATCGGAAGTTAATTTCTTCGTCATCTTACGCAGGTGCCTCGGTGGTAACGAAATTCCGGATGACTTCCTAAGGTTCTTGCGGTTAAAACGTCTGCCCGGTCACGTCCAAGCTATCAACCCAGCTGGAGGATAACATTATGGAGTTTAATTGTTTTCAATAATAGTGTTCAGTGGCAATATCTGTGTACTTTAAGTTATGTGCCCGTATTAGTACTTAGTAGCTTTCGTCAAAATCTCATAAATACTTCGCACTTCGCAATGTGTTGTAATTTTGAAAGCATGATACGTCATACTAGGCTGTATGGGCATACATTCTTTTTCCTTTAAATGATTCGTTGATTGATCTGACATTGACATTGACAATTGACATGTTGTTACTTGTTATGTTGTTGATAAAATTTGTTTGCCGTTGCCGGTTTTTATTTTGGTTACAAAACAGAACACTATTTACTAGTATTACCCCTGGCGATATATTGTAGAAAAGCTGATTTCCCCAGCTTCCGTTTATGAACTTTGATTAGAAAAAGAAATAATGGTATATATTTTAGGTATTAAATGAGAGTTAAAACTACTATATATATATTATAGGTAATAAAATTAACATGTCTGTAATTTACTTGTAGGAAGGGGCATATCAAGACAAATATTCTTTTATTGGAGAATGGTATGATAATCAGGCTAGCCTAATTCGCCGGTTCAATGTTTTTTACTATCCAGTCGATGATACTATTGAAATGTATGATTTGAAAAATCGAAAAACATTTGTTAGGAGAGTAAAAGTTAATGGGATTACCTTAGATAATTTTTATATTGGTTGTACACTGTATATTTTAGGACGATTAATTAAAATAGTTGATTTTGCTTGTGAGAATACTAGAAAATTATTACATAAAGATGTGCAAGTGTAAGTGTACCTAACATTAATAAGAAATGTTAATATCAATATGTTAGTTGTTATGGGTATTTTTCAATATTCTAAAACCATATTTTATTGGCAATATTTTATTTGCAGTACATTTGTGATGATTAAGCCTTTACCCATAAGCATTGTGGGCAAGATTGTAAATAACTTCTTTGAAAATGGTTTACGTGTAACAAAGATGAAAAAGTCTCGATTAACTGCAGAAGATATTAATACACTATACAGATCCTCTATAGCAGATCCTGAATTTCCGTGAGTTTAAAAACAATTATTGTAGTTTTCAAAGGATTCAAGAGAATACCAATTACTTGTTTTTTTAATTTTGTAAAATTTGTTTTTGACATCTTTTTAAAAAAAATTAAGAAGAAAAATAAGACAATAGAAATTTGTTATTTTTAGTTTCTTGTTAGAACACCTTAATGGTCAGCTTGTTTTTGGTATGGAGTTGGTTGGAAAAGATGCTGTATCACACTGTCTTAAAATTATTGGAGATCCAGACCCAGTCAAAGCTGAATCAGGTACAATAAGAGCTTTATATGGAACTGACTCAGTCAGAAATTGTGTTCACACATCCTCCAATCCTGAAGCTGCATTGCAGGTAACCTAATATATTGTTTATGTCTACATATATTTAACATTAATGTTTTTGTGTATGTAACAAATGCTATACCATTACAGCCTAGTTGTCAGGCTGCGCAGCAGGTTGGCAGTTACAGTATTTTATTTTTATTCAGCATTATCAGGAAGATGCTGGTACATTTCCATTCTGGTTCATATCCCATTGCCAATCTTCTGGTTTAGTTTCCCTTTGTCACCTTTTACAACACTCATGAGATAGTATAGGGCAGTGGATATTCTTACACTGCTACTATACAGTTAAAATTTTAAAGTGAAATCATCACTTTCATCATCATTACAGCCCTTCACAAGTCCACTACTGAACATAGGCCTCCCTAAAAGAAGGCCACAAAACACGGTCCCGAGCCACCTGAATCCATCAACTTCGTGCATGTCTTACTAGGTTGTCATTTCATCTAGTGGGGGGCCGCCCCACACTTCGCCTACCGGTACGAGGCTGCCACTCGATAATCTTTCTTCCCCATAGGTTGTCGGTACTTCGAGCTATATGGCCGGCCCATTGCCACTTCTGCTTACTAATCCGTTAGAATACAAAATGATACTAAATGTTGGAAACCGGCTTGTTCGGGAGGCTGGAAGTCGTGGAGTCTGTGTGAACGATTAGTAATAACTTGCAAACAGCACATGGACGCGGCTCAGAAGCGAAATCGGTCTGTAGTTCTTCAAGAGAGTGTTGTCGCCTTTCTTGGAGAACAAGACAACTGCACTTCTGCTCCACGCATTCAGAGTAGTGCCACCATGGAGAATGGAATTAAAGAGCTTCTGAAGTATTTTAAGTACTTGTTTTCCACCCGCTTTCAGAAGCTCCGCTGTAATTCATTTTTTGCTTGATTTGTGACTGCGATTAACAACACGTTTATTTAACACCACGTTAGTGAAAAAATCACTGTAAAACCTTTTTTTTTCTGTCTACCTTCAAAGTAAACAGTTGTGTTGGTGTACTTCTCCTACTCTAAATTTCGATTAAAAATCAATATTCACGGTGTATTTACATTCAAACTTCTCAAAAATGTCTATTACGAAGTGTTATCAGTGTGTAAAAAGTGTAAATATGGAGGATGCAGTGCAATGTGATGGGTGTAAACGACACTTGTGTTTTACTTGTAGTGGACTTACTAGCAGTGAAATTAAAGTAATGGGCCTAAAAACCAAACGTACAATGCTGTTTCTATGCATATCATGACGCGGGGGCTGTTTCAAGTACCGATTTTGATAAAAGCTGTTGGTGAATTGCGGGATGAAGTACAGCAGTTGCGATCGGAATTGGTATCGAAATCTGGCCTAACTGATGCCACTTCTGCTTCAAAAACCGTCGCGTCAGATGTTATAGCGGAAATACGTGAGCGGGAGCGCCGAGCGTGCAATATTTTTCGCTCGGATCGCGGGAACCAAGGAATCTGAGACGGAAGATGTGCAAATACGCCAGAAACATGATGAAAGTGTGGTGAACAATATTATTAGTAACCTAAACGACGAGATATCCCCAAGTGATGTGCTTAAAATTATAAGGCTAGGGAAAAGAGAAACAGGCAAGACTCGTTTGCTCAAAGTAGTGTTTAAGTCTCACTGGGTAGCTGTCGAGGCACTTCATAACAAACAAAAGTTGAGCAAACCGTTGCGAATCTACTGTGACCAAACACCAAAAGAAAGAGAGGCCCTACAGGCTCTGCGTACCGAACTGCTGGCTACGCAAGAGAAAGATGAAACGGACATCACAATCAAATATGTCAAGGGAGAACCCAAAATTATAAAACAAAAAAACTAATCACTAGCAACCCGTACGCTACACTCACATTTTTATATACTAACATCTGGTCTCTGAATACTAAGTTTGATTTACTAAATCTTGAAATACATTGCCTCAAGACGTGGTAGATGGATGCTCCCTCTGTGATTAGTTTTAGAAACAAACTGGACAAATGGTGTAAAGACAATCCAATTTAGTGTATTCTTAGTGTGGACTTGGACTAATATAAAACACCAACACAGATATAGGCATATCAGCTATAAGCTGCTTGCCTATTACCACATAATAATAATAAAATTGAGAAATTTGTGGTCACAACTCACAATACCTAATGATATGATCTCAGTTCAGATCTAATTTGTCAGTTAGAACTGAACTAACTGATATGGATTTTTTATTTTTCCCGGGGCGGGTATTAGGGGCCCGTGCCCGCATGACGTTGAGTTTCGGGAAACTTTGTACTTATACATAAGTTGAATTAGTATGGCTTACAAATAATTGCTCTTGATCTAGATGTTTGTTCTTATGCGACATATGTACGAGTATGTAAAACTCCTCCAAGAAAATCCCACTGTAGTGGTAACGTTTAAAAAAAAATTGACTCCATCAGCCACAATTTTTCTTTACATAAAATGGATTGCCACCCTCCATAAGCCATGTAGGTTCTACTTGACAACATTGACGACGATTGTAAAAAAAATATTATAGGTTTAATAAATACATAATATAATATGCGACTGCCTCGTTGGTCTAGTGGTTGTAGTAGTGCGGCTGCTGATCATGAGGTCGCGGGTTCAAATCCCGGCTCGGGCCAAAAAAAAAATCAGTTATTGACCTTTTTTAGCTGCCCAGAATCAGGAAGTTGGCGGTGTTTCACCCCCGTGATTCGGAAAGCACGTGAAGCCGTTGGTCCTACGCCTGATCTCTCCGGTCGTGTCGGTTTACCGTCCCATCGGATTAGGAGAGTGAGGGAATAGAGAGTGCACATGTGCTTGCGCATACACTTGGGCACTATAATCCTGTCCTGCGCCGATGGCTAGTCTCCATTGAGGCTGGCCGCCGTGACCGAAATTCGGTCTGAAGGACATTATTATAATATAATATGGAAATGTTTTTAACAGGACATTGAATATTTTTTTCCACCGCCGCCATTACGTGCCATGCGTCTTCGTCTGACAGCAACTCTATCGAACTGCACACTATGTATTGTAAAACCGCATGCAATTCGCGAAGGGAAATTAGGAGCTGCATTGGAAGCTATTGATGAAGGAGGGTTTGAGGTTACAGCTTTGAACATGTTCATTGTGGAAAATGACAATGCTGCTGAGTTTTATGAAGTATATAAAGGCATTGTTCAGGAGTATAAGGTAATAAAAATATATGAAAAGTATCTTTACGCGGTTTAAGGGGGATAGATCATATTTTTGAACGATATAAGCGAAATAAGCGACTGAAACTCTGACGGTTTACTAGTGGTGGTATATTCACTCGAAAATGTCAAACACGAATCCGACAGACTGGTTATGGGCATCAAACCGCCTGCCCATCAAAGTGAGTATGAGCTAATCTTCCAACGTAGTGTGCCTTTGTTAGATAAAAAGAGTCAGGGGAAAAAGAAGAAAATGTCCCTTAGGAAGTTTAATAGTCCAGACAAACTTTTCTTGTCGGTCCCCAGAGTTCGTTCGATTTTTAACATGGTGTGTGAGATAGCAGAAAGAGAAAAAATGTTTTTACATCCTGTTTATTCTATTTAAGGTTCGATCTCATTTGCTTTTTCATTGAAATTAAATTGGATAAAATTATTATTAATCAAAGTTTTATATCTATTTGTTTGTATTTCTCACAGGGAATGGTTGAAGAGTTATCAAGCGGTCCATGTGTTGCTATGGAGATAGTAGCTAAAGACAAAAATATGCATACTGCTGTAGAATTTAGAAAACTTGTCGGTCCTTCGGATCCTGTTTGTATATTTTGCGATTGTCGATGTGTTGTGATTATTTGACTATATTTATGTGTAACATAGTCTAATTATAAAAACGTCTTTCAGGAAATTGCAAGATTATTGCGTCCTCATACGTTACGAGCGAAACTAGGAAAAAAAGTACAGAATGCAATACATTGCAGTGATTTAGATGTCGATGGCTTGCTGGAAGTAGAATATTTCTTCAAAATATTAGATCTTTAAATTAAGGCTGATTACTCATTAAAGGTTTTATTGGCTATTTAAGTTGCTGTTTTCGCGTATTTTGAACGCGAAATCTCAAACTATAATTTTAGTATCAACACGTTTTTATTATTATATTCTTTTGAGAGTTTTGTACAAATATTTCTATGCATTAAAACACACTTAAACATGATCAGTATGTATGAATATTTTTGGAAAATAATGGATAATTTAATACCATATTTAAACTCCAAAGAAAGTAAGTACTTATCCTCGGAAATTTAAATCGGTAAAAATTTCCTGAAAAATGAACTTAAGACTGACTTTGCTAAAGCTTTATTAGATTTTCGTTTTAAAGCTATTGTAATAAAGAAGTAACAAAAATACTTTATTTTATTTTAGCATAAAAATCATATGTTATGTTATGTTAATTTCAAAACACCACACTCAATTACTGGACCAATAGGTATATGTGTGTGAATAGAAAAAATGACCAATGCAGTCACTAGTTCTGGGGAGATGGTTTCTCATGCCGCATTTACACGGCAAATTTAAAGACTAATTTTGGGCGAGAGAAATGGAAGAAAAAATTAATGGCGATGATACACTTGGTTGGTTTGTCCAATTAAGCATTAGTACCATACCGTTACAGACTTAAAAGTCTGCTGCTAGACACAGGTCTCCCTCATAGATTTCCTTATAGGGGTGATATTTGCCATAGTTGCCCCGCTTGGCAAACGGGTTTGCAACCGCAGTTAGTAAACAGCTATTATCAGGAAGTTACTGCTGTCCATCTCCTGGTTCAGTTTCCCTCTGTGTCGCCTCTTACGACACCCATGTGATGGGGTAGTGGATATTCTTACACCTCCACGACACGGTTCGGGATTAGTGTAATCATTATTAAATACTGTCATCATCATTTAGTCTACCAAAGCCCACTGCTGAATAAAAGCCTCACCCATATATTGCCTCATAGTGGGGATATTTGCCGAGGATAATTTATCAAGTTTATACAACTTTTTTAAATACAAAGTAGTATATACGTAGTAGAGCCATGCTGCAACTTATATCAGTAGTATAGTTGTAACACGAATGGGTGGTCTCGAACGGGGAAGGACCACGCTCTCACAGAATACCAGCGTAAAATAGCAGCTTAGCGCTGCTGTGTTTCGTATGGTGAGTGTAGAGAACCGGAGACTCGAAACGAGGCATTCTATCTTAGTCCTCACGGGTGACAAAACATCTGAATTTTGATTCGTAGTTGAGGATGGTTGTAGATGTCTATGGGCCACAGCAACTACTTACCATCAGGTGGGCTGTGTGCTCGTTTGTCACCCTTATCCTATAAAAAATGTTTCTAAAGTATTAGCGTCTAGAGATGAATCCATTTAATAAAACCTCATGACCTCCGATAGATGGCGGTATACTCCAGATATAAAATACCCAGAACTACGATGGCGTGTAGCGTCAAAGGTGCGAGACATTCGTTAAGTTACGACCGCAAATCCGTCTGTCCAGCGTGATGATTACGGTAAATTCTTTAACTGTGGCCGGCTTTAAATGTGGTAGAACGTGAAACTTTAAGACGTGGTAGAGCCACGCTGCAGCTATATTATGGTTGCAGCACGAATGGGTCGGCTCGACCGGGGAAGGACCACGCTCTCACAGAATACCAGCGTAAAATATCAGCTTAATGCTGCTGTGTTTCGTATGGTGAGTGTAGAGAACCGGAGACCCTTTTTACTGGAAACGAGGCATTCCATCTTAGTTCTCTGGGGTGACAACGCATCTGGATTTTGGTTCCTAATCGAGGATAAATGTAGATGTCTATGGGCCACAGCATCCACTTAAAGTTAAAGTTATTACACCTGTACATGCCAGGCAGACTAGCCATTCCTTATACAACTTTCGTAAACGACACTTTTGACCTATATAACTAGATGGGTCAAATCCATGCTCAAAATGTGTAGCCAGCTCTTGGACTATCATATAGGTATGTATTTGAGACAACTACTGTTCCAAAATGAGGTTCCTAATGGAATAAACCTGTAGGTAATCAAAACATCTATAATAAAATTACACAACAAAAAAAAATATGTAAAATTAAAGCGAAGTAAAATATGTATTGCAAACCTGAGCAGACCAGTCCCACAAGCAGCATTTGTTCACACATATGACGCATGTGTCAGCCGTCGTCCTTCTTGACCGTTTTAAAGGGACCCAACGCACACGACACCGCCGCAAGCCTGAAAACAATAGTGTATAACCAGTGCATGTTGCCAATGATGAGATATAGATCTGAAACGTGGTTCTTCATTGCTGGCCATAACATGAGGAAGCTTAAGGTCGCTCAGTGAGCTATGCTCGGAGTTTTCCTGTGCGATAGACTTCATTTTGAGGATATCCGCAGCAGAACGAGAGTGAACGTCAAAACCCAACGGATTAGTAAGCTGAAGCAAGGGGCCGGCCATATAGCTCGACGAGCCTATAACCGATGTTGATGAAAGGTTCTCTCGAAAAAGGTTCTCTGGCAAGCAAAGTGAAGGGCGGCCCCCCAATTAGATGCGAGTGTCGACCTTGTAAGAACATGTAGGAAGTTGATGGATGCGGGTGGCTTAAGACCTTCTTTCGTAGCATTACTTGGGGGAGGCCTATGTTCAGCAGTAGATTTGTGAGGACTGTAATGATGAAGCATAAGAGATGTGGTAGCTTAGGGGCTAAACGCTCGCCGTAATTTCACAGAACGCGAAAAACTCTGGTTTGATTCTCGCCTGCACCAATAAAATTGTTAATTACAATTTAAACGTACTCGGTGGTGAAGGAAAACATCGTGAGGGAACTTGCATGTCTGAGGAATAAAATATTCCGAGGACCAACACTTATTGGAGTAGCTCGACGGGCTAATTGCTTTACAACCCTCTCAGAAATGAGAATAGGCCTATGCCTAGCAGTGGATCGTATATTGACTGTAACTTTACGTTTTTATTTTTATGCATGGGAATAGAGGGTCCAAATCCATCTGTGACATTACCGGTTTTATTCAGTACATACCTAGGTAATAATTACGCCGTCGTCGTTAGGAAATATATTTTTAAACAGTTTTTCACACGGTACTCTTATTGATTATTTGTTAACGAGTATAGATTAACAGGGTGAAAACATTTCTTTATCCACTCGAGTCAACAGCATAGCCGTTGGGCATAAATCATTCGTTATTGCGATTGAAAAGCGTGTGCTCAGCATAGCTCCTAACTTAGTTCCAAGTACTGTACCTGAAACTAACTTCACCAATAGCTTTGTCGACACTTTTAATAATCGATAAATTCTAGATTTAAAATATTTTATATGTGTACTCCTAATGATCTACCTTGATTCCAAATTTCGAATTTCTAAGTCATCTAGATTCTAGAAGTGATCTAGGTTTAGAAATGAGTGAGTCAGTGAGTCTTGATAATAAGTAGGGTAGTATTGGTCAATTTCCATGATATTTTGTATGTAGATAGTTAGTAACCCGGGCATGTTATAAGCTACTTTTTATCCGATTACGTAACTTCTAAAAAAGAAGGTTAAGTATTTTCCTTCCTTTAGATATTAATTTTCTATTACATATGATTGTTAGTTAACAATAATGGGTGTAATCTACCGACTTAATGTGTTATACCTCATAACTTTTTTCTGGGTGAACCGATTTCGATGATTCTTTTTTATTTGAAAGCTGGTGTTTCACATGTGGTCCCTTATAAATTTGATCTAGGTCTGACCAACAGGTTTGAGTTATTCGTAATAATTTATATTGAAGTCGTTTGTACAAAATTTTTAATTTTAAATTATTTCAAATAAATACCATATTTATAATTTATAAATAAAGTTTAAAATTAGTTTTAACCCTTGCATAACAATTTAAAACTCCGCCGACGATCTACAATTTAATTATCAAAACAGTGCCATCTGTCATCAAATGGAATAAGTAGTATATTTTGCCTTCAGTTACTAATGAATTAAATAATATATATAACTTACATTTATATGTTTAAATAATTAGATTTATAAAATCGTTTAAAAATTCTAACGTTCATTTTTTAGTTTTTTTGTTATTTCATTTTAAAAGCGTAATTATTTAAATAGATAATAGTGACGTCTATCAAACGTATGAAAATTCATATGGTTTTTAGGCAAAGACATTTAAGTAGTAGTAATAGACCGGACATCAGCAACAAAATGGTCACCTCTTACTTATGTCCTATAGGATATATTTCGGATTTGTGTCATTTAGTCTTAGTGACATCGTCAAAAGCTCAAGTCGAATTCGTTTCCTAAATTTAAAAAATATTTTTAAAGAAAATATGCCCGATTGTGCATTAAGGTATGTAACAAAAACTGAATGTGATTTTGGTTTATTATCGCAAGTATAATGTATATTTACCTCATAATTTTCAAATTTTATTATTTCTGATAGATTGTTCTAGAACAATTATCATTATTATCCAGTAACGTCACCGTTGAGTTAGTGATTGACAACGTTTATCGATAGGTGCTATCGATAAAAAATATTATACAGGATGCAGATTTAATCATCTACAATATTTAAGGAGGTGAAACAGTAAACGATACTGTACTCATACCAATAAAGAAATCGGGTGGGCCTATGTCGAGGCACACGGCCGTTGGTTTTAACGTGAAACGTCTATCTCAGCCAGTACAACCAGTCAACAAGATAGCCTTCTTTTTAAAATTTTAAAATAATTCTACAAAACCAGGAGAATTGCAGATGCGTTCCCGGCCTTTTAAAAAGGAGTAATCTCGTTTCTTGAAGGTCCCTAAATCGTATCGGTCCATAAAAATCGCCGATGGTAAACTATTCCTAAGAAAACTCCTGATAAATCGCATGGTAGTGGACCGCCAAGCATCTAAACGATGTGGATGGTAACGTAAGTTTTGTCGCGATGTGTGTTGGTGAAATTTGGTGACTGGAATTAATCCGAACAATTCCTCAGAGCACTCTTCGTGGTAAATACGAAGAGTGCTCTCCGTATTGTGCGTATCGTGCGATCGTCGACGATTCGAGCCGTTCTGCTCTCTATGCGGTCAAGTGGAAGGAGCTCGCACTGGGGAGCCCCGGCCCAGAGATGAGAACAGTATTTCATGTGAGGCTGAACCTGCGCTTGTAAAGTTGCAAACGATGTGCAGGCATGAAATACTGTCCCGCTCTACTGAGTACGCCAAGCTTTATAAGCCAATTTAGCTTTCTCTTCCAAGTGACCATGCTACTGCAAGTCATTCGATATGTCGACGCCGAAGATTCCGCTACTGGCTGCGGCAACAAAGGAAGTGCTCTGAAATGAGAAGATACGACAAAGGTGTTCTTTTTAGCCGTAAACGCGCTAACTTGTGAATTTGTATAATAATTTATCGTGTAACGACTTTTAAGTTCAGTGTTTTCCTAAAATATGTTAGATTTAAAGTGTATTTTTGTAAAAGAAACGAATTTGAAAACATGGAGGCGCTCGCTTATTGGATTTGATGTTTCGCGATGTGCCGTCGACGCCGACCTACCAATCATATTTTTCTTATATTAAATATATATTTAATTATATTATTATAGCGTCACTAGGTAGTGACGCCATCCAATAGGCCACCAATGTGACTGCTATTTGAATTGATTCTTAGTTATTGGAAATTAAATATTTTATTTCATGACATTTCATTTCATTCATGACGTTATTCATGACTTAAAAATATACACTCATTCAAAAGAAAGATAGACGGAGCGCTGCTTAAGTACATTTCAAGTGATTTCGATACTACCATGCTTAACCCGCACTCACGCATAAATCTTTCTTCTTTCTTTCTTTATCAGCTCGTAAAAGTTCATTGCTGGACGCACACATATGCACCTAAAATCATGTTACTGGTTGCAAATGATTTTAGATGCATATGTGTACGGGACTGTGTGTTCTTACAATAAGTGGAGCATGGTTTTGGCTTGGTTTTTGTGTCACTTGAAATGTAGCAGCGCTGCGTTTTTCTTTCTTTGCGGGTCTTGGTACAAATTGTACCTACACCATACATTGTATAATTTTAGTAATTGTATGCACGGATAAAATAAATGGAAAAGGATGTTTGTATAAATTTCTCTCCGGCTGTTTTCAAACATTGCACTCGCATAGCACGTAGGCTACACTTCAGCGCAAATGAAATTACTATAATATGTACAAGATTTTATTCGTTTTCCTCTCAAATGTGTGAAAATCTTTAAACACGTGTTACTTAGTTTCTAATCAAAAGCTAATAATGGTGTTATCAAAGATTTAATTAAAACATGGTTAGTAACCATTGGTTACGTAATCTTTCATCAAAATTGAATGGGGTAAAAACTCCCACTGGGTTTTTTTTGCTGGTTCTTCCCAAGTAAGAGGTTTTATCTGAACCAGTGGTAAACGTGAAAAATTACTTTCCAAATTATATTACATTATAGGCTATATACAGCCAAATTATATACTATATACCAGCTTCGCGGGAGCAAGGGTGGGTTATGTCGGACTCGCACCGACTAAAACCCCATGGTGTTTCACCTTCCCCGCATATTGTCAGGACCGCGGTATCCTCCTCTAAGCTCCTCTTCCTGCTCCTCAACTTTATCTGCGGAACGGGCACTCCAGCCTTCCTTACACACCAGCGGTGGATCTGGTCTATCGCTCCGCAGTCAACCAAATTTCAGCCGCGGATGGTAGAGCGAGCGGTGCCACGCAATACAGACAGTCCTCTCTCCCCACGGCTCCACCACCACTGCATCAACGGTGCGGTCCCGCAAGAGTCGCGGATGATAGGACGAATGGCGCATCGCCATACTAACATCCCTCTTCCGCCACGTCCTTGGATGCGGTTGTAGGGAGGAAGACACCCATCTTGCTGCAGTCTGCCAACACACATTCGAAGTGCAGGCCCACTCGTAGTGGTCACCTCGGGCTGGCCCTTCACCTCGGACCAGCCTGGGCGACCATTTCACTAAGCTTCCCCGCCACGACAAGCCGGAAACCCGACTATATTTACACATCTTGTGTTACAAACACCGTTAGGACGCGACGCACCCGCCGACGGACGCGCCGCGCACCCCTCCACATCGCCTTTCAGGCCTGAGTCCTACGAAGCTATAAGAGCCAACTGGTTAACAGCTCTAACATCACAGAAAATAGCGTCATGTTCGCTTAATCGGTTTAAGGATAAGGATATGGTTTGGTAGAGCCATGCTGCAACTACACTAATTGTATAGTTGTAGCACGAATGGGTCGGCTCGACCAGGGAAGGACCACGCTCTCACAGAATACCAGCGTAAAATAGCAGCTTAATGCTGATGTGTTTCGTATGGTGAGTGTAGAGAACCGGAGACCCTTTTTACTGGAAAAGAGGCATTCCATCTTAGTCCTCAGGGGTTACAACACATCTGAATTTGATTCTTAACCGAGGATAAATGTAGATGTCTATGGGCCACAGCATCCACTTACCATCAGGTGGACTGTGTGCTCGTTTGTCACCCTTATTCTATAAAAAAAGGAGGCGTCGTGTGACGGGTCGTTCACTTCCCTTGAAAAATATGGTCAAGGAGGGCGAACAATACTTATGAAATGTTGCTGCTTGTAGGGGCTGGTCTCGGGTTCGATATGCATTGGTAAGCTTCAAATTTATTTACGTCTTCTTTGAGTTCATTATAGAATATGCTTCAGTTATGAGGGAGTCTGTTATTGTTTTTCATTCTGTATAATATTATATACTTATAAAGTCGAATGAGGAACATCCTCGAATGCACTCATGATGGGTGGATCAAGTATGACTGTTTAACAAAATAAAATACAAGAGTTAATCTATTAACAAAGTATTATTCTTCCTTTTACAAAATTAATAATAGAATAATACCTTTACTCTCGATCTGGCAGGCGATATTTCAGTGATGCTGTTTTATTATTTACTTTGAAAAATGACTAAAAAAACAGTTTCTTCTCCGGTCAGGAGAACAACTTTTCTAAACGGTAGTACCTAGATAAAAAAAAGACATTTGATTTGAGTATTGAAAGCTCGAAGAAATAAATATATTGTTACATTTCATTTTATAATATTATTTATCATAGTCATTGTATTATGTATATATTTATATATAATATTACCACGAATCGACCTATATATTTAAATCTCTTTGGGTCCAGCCGTTTACGGCGGTTTCACACGTTGGCCAACACAGTGGCGAATGTGTTGGCCAATACCGATGGCCATCGTGTAGAGCGGGTGTTTGTGCTTACGTTGGTATGTATTGGAATGATGGCCCACAAGTTGGCGCGAGATCCGTGTGGTGTCGGTTTTTTACAAAAGATCAAAGGGTTGTGGCAGAGTATTGGTGCCGCATCCACACGTTGGCCGCACGTTTAGTTTGCTACGAGCTCTCAGAGTGATCGCACGCACCTGGTTTAAATTTTGTATTTACGCGTCGTAACTAGTGTCTATAAAATGGCAGTAACAATGACCAATAAGGAAACTTTTCGCTTTATATTTTTATTATTATATTTTATAATAAAAATATTTATTAATATTTTTATTATTATTCTTTATAATAAAAATATTTATTAATATTTTTATTATTATATTTTATAATAAAAATATTTATTAATATTTTTATTATCTTTTATTATTTAGAGTCTACACTCACCATACGAAACACAGCAGTGTTAAGCTGCTATTTTATGCTGGTATTCTGTGAGAGCGTGGTCCTTCCCCGGTCGAGCCGACCCATTCGTGCTACAACTATACTACTAATATAGCTGCAGCATTGCTATTATTCAACTTCAATGAATGTATTATGTATTATCATTCCTAATCTATACAAATAAATAAAATTGGGTGTCTGTTTGCACATCCACCACCTTCTTTTTCCCATTTCTTTTAACCTTTTCTTATATACATTCACGTAGTAGCGGTATGCTGTGAATAAATAAACCGCAGCAGCTGTTAGTGCCTCAACATCAATTTTAATAAATTCGTCCGCACATTGGCCTGAACCGAAGCAAACTGAACGACCTTCCAACGTGTGGACGCGATCACAAATTCTTGGCCAATATCTTTGCCAACACATTCGCCAGTATGTTGGCCAACGTGTAGAGCCGCCGTTAGAAGGAGTTCAGTGACAAACACACTTATGAGGTTAAATTCGTAACACGATAAGTATGCGCTGTAGAATGTGCTTTTATTTAATTTCTTCGTAAATTATATCGACGCTGGAAAGGAAAAAATTACCAAGCGACACTTTGGTCGATATTGAGTTATATATATCATTGGAATCAGATTTTTTTTTCTGCGTCGATTGGTCATACTTTCGTGCTTCTACGATGAATTTAATGTCGTTTAGTTCTTTTAAAATTCGAGGCTTTTTTGAAGTTTTCGGCTACCAACCGACGAAAATTTTCGTCTTTTAAAAAAATATTACGTTTAGGACAATTTTCAATCTACCGTATTTCTACTTAGTAAATTTATCCTGTTTTTTATATAAATTATTTTGGTTTTAAGTTAATTTTTACCGAACTTATGAAAAATTCAAAATTTATTTGGCTATCTTTTCCTATGTAAATTTTTTATTTTTTGCCTTTTTACCTGTCCTTAATATTAGCTATTTGTCATTTAGATATTTTTTACCGGGTCTGATTAACAAAAAGATGTCGTTTAGTGATATTTTTCCTTCCTGTAATTTTGTCACTTAGATGAATGTGACGGAGGAACACATTGCTGACCATTCTGCGGTGTGAGTGCTCAGAGCGCAAAACACTCTTCTCCCTGAATGTTAACAAGTCGAGTAAGCCTGATGAAGTTCCTCAAATTATGCTAAAGACATGTCCTACTAGGCGTAGGGGTAGTCCCGAACTCATGGAGATAGCTTTAGTGCACCCGATACCTAAAAATAGCGACAGTTCAACTACAGGCCTATTACCTCCTTGTACTCCAAATCATGGAAACCATTATAAACTGCCAGCTGATTACGTACCTTGAGGTCCACCAGCTGATTAGTAACCGCCATTACTGATTTCGCTGCGGTCACTCAGCTGGTGATCTTCTAGTGTACCTGACTGCCAAGATGATGGATGCAGTAGAGTCCAAGAGGAAGACCTTGGCCGTTAGTTTTGACATATCAAAGGCCTTCGATAGAGTTTGGCGCGAAGTGCTTCTTTCTAAGCTTCCTTCCTATTTACTGCCCAAGAAATTGTGCAATTGGATCACCAGTTTTCTTGCATGCTCCGATTGCAAGCCCATTTATAGTAGGTTTCCACAAGGCTGCGTGCTAACACCTCCACTGTATATGTTGAATATCAATTATATGTTCCAAACCAGTAACATTCATTGGTATACGGATGACAGACAGCACAGGTGATGTACTTTACATCGGCCGTACCAATGTTTCTCGGGAACACGTCGTCGAGTACCGGAACAAACTTGTGCTTGAAGTCAAATCTTTGTTAAATAAAGTCTCGGATTGGTCTCTGAAGACACAGGTTTGCGTGTTCACCGCTAAAAGGAACCCCTTTGTTGTATCCCTTCAATTTTAGGGCTTTTTCATTCTCGGCGTCCATTTATCGAATAATGTACAGTTCCGCGGTCACTTGGAAGGGAAGGCAGAATTGGCTTTTAAAAAGCTTGGCGTGCTCAGCAGAGCGAAACAGTATTTCATGCCGGCACACCACTTGTAACTTTACAAGACGCAGGTTCGGCCTCACATGGAATACTGTTCTCATTTCCAGGCTGTGACACCTCATTGCCAGCTCATTCCACTTGATCGCATCCAGCAAAGAGCGGCTCGAGTAGTTGATTATCAAGTTCTTTCTGATCAGCTCGATTCACTCGCGCTGCGAAGAGAATTTGAGGAATTATTTGGATTAATTCCAGTCACCAAATTCCACCAACGCACATCGTGACAAAACTCACGATACCATTCACACCGTCTGGATGCTTGGGGTCCATCACTATGCGATTTATTTGAGTTTCTTTCCTTGCCACAACTTCTTTGTGCAATTCTTTACCACCGGTGACTTTTCCGAACCAATATGACTTAGGGACTTTCAAGAAACGAGCTTACTCCTCTTTAAAATGCCGGCCTTCAATTCCCCCGGTGTTGTGGATGCTCGTGCGTGGCGGTTGACACTTACCATCAGGCGAGCCGCATGCTCGTTTGTCCTCTCTTCTATGTATAAAAAAATTTATAGTTCGTTAAATAATTCGAAGTAATTAGCTTTCCAATGTACTTGTGAATTCTTTTTATTTTTATAAAACCGAAGGTTTCTGACGATATTTGTACTTTTAATTTTAATTTAGAAGGCTCTTTAGTTTCGGGAACGTGATTTTGAATCACGAAATTTAATATTTTTTTATTAAAAAAATTGATGTTTAATAAACAAATACTAGTGCTTTTCCTTTTAAACCTAAAATCCACATTGAATTATTAGGTGCAAAACCTTAATTTAATTTGTTCTCTGGTAAAAATATCTCAGACAGAAATTAATCAATCATGAAGTTTTATTTTTTTAAATAGAATAAGGGTGACAAACGAGCACACAGTCCATGTGATGGTAAGTGGTTGCTGTGGCCCATAGACATCTACATCTATCTTCGTTTGCGAATTTTAATGCAGATGCGTTGTCAGCCGTGAGGACTAAGATAGAATGCCTCTTTTCCAGTAAAAAGGGTCTCCGGTTCTCTACACTCACCATACGAAACACAGCAGCATTAAACTGCTATTTTACGCTGGTATTCTGTGAGAGCGTGGTCCTTCCATACTATTAATATAGCTGCAGCATGGCTCTACCACGTAAAAAAAAAGTGGTAAGTAACTTTTACCAGATCATAGAAATATTTTTTTTATTATATAGGTATTTTGTCGATGCTCAAATTCTTCAAAAATGTCTGATTATGAATTTTTTTCGGGTTTTACTTCTAAAGTCGGTTGTCGGTAGGTCGATTTTTCCCGTTCGTGATTTTTTTATTTTTTTTACTAAGCGACACTAACTTCGGAAATGGTAAGCAAATTGGGAACTTACTTAAAGTAGGTACTAAAGTGTCCAAACAGCTTTTTAATCATGTAAGAATCATTCCAATAGGGTAAATAGTACAATTAATATGAATTTTTTTTCAAAATTTTAAACTTTCATCAGCTCTCCTGTAAAGTTGCATATATGTCGCTTGGTATTTTTTTCTTTCCACCGTCGATTATCATCTTTATTATTTTCATCTGTTTCGGACGTCCACTATTGAGTTTATAGGTCTCTACCAAGGATAAACTGGTTAAAGAATTGTGACGTTTATTTTCGATTTTCTATGCGCTATGTTTCTTTTGACGAAGTATTTATATTTGGGTTTTGAAAATTTAATCACATTTCCCAAATGCTACAATTTGCTGACCTATTGACTATTAAGGTCACGCATCAAACCCTTTTTATTCGCGTAGTTTTTGATATCGGTCTGACATATTTTATGACTGAAAATTTTTTGCAAGTTACGAAACTTTCTAGAATTTCTCGTATGCAAATTTTCCTACCTTGTCATAAAAGCCCATGTTTTAATAATTTACTTTGCTAAAACTAATTTTGGCAGTATTTATTAAACATTGGATAGAATAAATAAGTTTTTATATACATTAATAATACATCACAGACATCGTAATCTCCGAATTCTTTGCCTTTCATTTGATACCTACACTAAGTATGTAGGTATTGTATGCTTTAGTACT
The DNA here is from genome assembly GCA_029286625.1 of Parnassius orleans. Lineage (NCBI taxonomy): Eukaryota > Metazoa > Arthropoda > Insecta > Lepidoptera > Papilionidae > Parnassius > Parnassius orleans. The sequence goes on from JAGSMP010000074.1 coordinate 1,764,674, forward strand.
GTGTATGAATGGTGTTTGCGCGTGTAGCTGCGAGTGGGGAGCGTTAGCGCAGCGTAGGGTTGCCGCCGATGCACTAGTGTTGAGCAAAACATTCAAGGCGTACGCACACATTACGAAAAACGCAAAGAGACTCACGAAGTGAACAACCGTTGCTTATATTAGGAGAACTTGCTATAACGACCTGTAATTTACAAAAGAAAAAGTTCGTTATTGTGATGCAGTGTTTGTTTTAATAAAATCATAGCGATAAAATTTTCTTTCAGTGTGAAGTTTTTTATGATAAGGTTTTTTCAATTTGCAAGTGCGGTGAGTAACCAATTTTTACTGTTTGTTTTATAGATTAGGTTTCGAAAATCGTTACCTGTCTCTACTCACTACTTTACAATAAGTTAATGTTTTTTATAAATATTTTCCGTCAAATGTTCTGGATTATTTTATTTCTTTTATATTATGGTTCATTTTTAGCATAGTGTTGCTCACACTTATTTGATGCTTTTCGCTCATTAAGTTGTATGGGAATATACAACATATTTTAAAACATTGTTATTTTTCGAAACCTTTTTCATTTTTCGTACCGTGACTTTATAAACAAATGAAATCTAACTGCTGTTATATATTAATTATATTATATATATTAAAATAAAGCTAAATTTATATTAAATATTAATATAAAGCCAATAAAAAAAGGTAATATAGCTTTACAGCGCTAATTATAAACAATTAATACCTAACAATAAATATTCCCGATATTCCTTAAATTAAATTTAATGATTACTTATTGTTTTATGTCGTTAAGTCCTGTTCACGGAACAACGTCATGAATTCCATTTGGGACGAACAATATTTTGAATTACTTTTCTCTATGACGTACGTCTCTGTAAAGACAATCAAAATCTAACTTCCTTCTCTATTGTAATAATAACTGACATCAATTTATTACTTGCCGATTTCAACTGTGAATGCATAGTTAAATCTTATTTTACTCATGGTTATGAATGTTTTGATTTTAATGATGCATTTTTTTATTTACAACTACCATAGTTTTGATATTTAGCTTGTCGTAGGGAGCAGTTTAGGATTATTCAGGTATTATTTTATATTCATATCGGTGTTTTACCGTGATCGAGAAATTTTTATAACATCAAAATTGTGGCGTATCTTATTAATCGCAAAAGCCTTTAATTGACATTACCGTTTCATTAATATCAAAATAGCTATTCAATTTTTTTTTGTGATTTTTTTGTCTCTAACGTCATGAATAAATATGTAATACTTAATTATAAAAAAAAACTGGAAAAATATTATGAAAAATTATTCATCATTAACTATCAAACAGTGTTATCGATTACATATGGCAATGTAAAAATGCTTAATGATAGAATAATTTTATGAAATATGTGCTAGCACTAATTTGTTAATTATAATCTGTACCTAAACTTTGCATAATAAACTAAAGAATTCGTGAAAATAAAATCTAATTTGAGAGATTATGTTGCATATTGCAAATTGGATATTACAATTTTGATCAATTGAATTTTATTTAATAGCTTTAGAAATTGTATACAATAAGTAAAGAATAGTAACAATATAGAGTAAAGAAGAACTTAAATTCGTAAAAGTTCATTCAAACAGAGAAAATACATCCATCTTATTTATATCTATAAAGCGCAGTACTAAGCCACCTACATCAATGTACATGTAATCGCCTAATACTGCATAATTTGCGAGTATGAATAAATAATCTATTATCCCAATCTGATGTCGGTTATACGAGTTACATGACTGGCCATGTGCTTCTTTAGCTATGTAATTCATTGGGATATGTAAGTTACTTTTTGTTTTTATTCTCGTTATAGAATTAATTGCGCCGAAAATCTGCGAGCTAAGCTCTCTCCTAAGAATTAGACATTTGTTCAGCTTATGCTATTCCGCAAAAGGAACTATTTCCAAGAGAACAGCTGGCTCTCCAGAATGTAATAGAAAGTTTTGAGGGGCATTACAGACTTAAAATAATCCTGAACTTTTTATCCATATGGCAGCCCGTACTCCATTGCTTTCCTTCGAGGCATCGGTTGACAATGGAAGCCAGTGGGCCAGATTGTATAATAATTGTTTGAATAGCCTGTCGACACGAATAGAGTTTAAGAATGATATTAGGTTTAAAAACAAGGGATTCGAAATCAAATAAAAGAATATGGAAATCAAAAATAGGGAATGCTTGTTAACCTGTGCAATTGGAATGGAAATAGATGGTAGGGTATTATAACTTTAAAGAAGAGGGGGCATGTCTTTGGAAGCACAATAATCAGATGAATTAATTATGCGGAGAAACGATGTATAACGTGTAAAAGATAATGGTAATGAAGTTGTATTTTATTGTATTGGAATCTGTCACAAATAAATAAATTGTATACGTAAAAACAGAAACGAGGCTTCAAGCATTCTACTTGTAGCGCGCTTATTGGCGACGACTTTATAGCATTAATATTTTTATTGATTGAAAACGCAAGTGCCTATACCACATCTAAACCCAACTTGACTCTTTGGAAGCAGGCCTTTGTTTTCCAAGATACATTCTACTCAAGTTTTGGTTTTAAAATATATAATTATAAAATGTGCAAGACTCAGGAATACTTCCTGTTAAGAGAATTGTATTAATGGTAGAGAGAAAAATAGCTTAGAACACTTTTAAAGATCTATTTATAAATGCGTTAGGAATACCGTCAATGCCTGAAGAGGAATCACTAAGTTAGTCTAGAGCACACATAAGCTCTGAATAGGAAAATATTTCATTCATACTGTCAAGTGGGTCCATCGCCTAGTGCCGCGTAAGAGTATCCACTAAACGCATATCGTCCCATGGGTGTCGTAAGAGACGAAAGAAAGAAACTGAAACAAGCGATCGGAAACAACATCTTATAAGTAACAACTTAAACTATTAAAAATGTAATTGCCAACCTAACCAAACGTGGCAACTGTGGAAAAATCCCCCCTGTAACGCAATCTAAGGTGGTTCAGCAGTGAACTTTTAATAGCCTTTAGTCTGTAATCAGTAAATAAAGGAATAAATAATAAACAAACGATCTAACTTGCACCTTGCCTTGGTAACATACATTCGTACGATCACTATTACAAATTGAAGTCAATGGCGAAAAATCGAGACCGAATTTTTGTTATACTCATCCGCTAATACCATCTACACAATTTTTACAACCACCAATAATTCAATTTAGACAGAACATAAGCTCATAACGCTTGAAACTTAGAGCTTATGAAAGTTTAAAGTAATTGCAATAAAAATCAATAAAATTAATAGTAAGTTCTTACAATCACATAAATTTACTGATTACTAATCGTAAGAAACAGTTAACAATTAACTTATTCTAATTAATTATTAGTACCTGGATGACCGAGCTAAGCTCGGTATTCTTGCCCTAAAACCCTCTCAGAAATGATAGGAGACCTGTGCCCAGCAGTGGGAGGTATAGAGGCTGTAAGTTTTAATTTTAACTACAAATTGAATACAATGGCGAAAAAATTGAGGGCGCAGGCAGCACAGCGGATTTTTCTTGTTCCATAAAGCCTCTCAAAAATAAGAGTCTGTGCCCGATGTATGTAGTCTGATGCTTTATATTAATGTTTTTCATTAGTGTAAATTGCAAAATATCGTTCTAATTATGTATGAATTTCGTATACCTACCTATTGCCTACCTTCATTTTAGAATAACTTTCGACATCGTTGTGATTCATGACGCTTTTATTGACGTTACACTTGAAGAGTGGTTCGATATAAATAAAAAAAGAGGAAGTTTGGAGAAGTAGCTAGTAGTTTGTTAGTGTGATATACCTTTCAAAAGGGTAAAATAATTAAAATTTTGATACGATAATGACGGCTACGTGAAGCAGTGATTTAGCTTTGAGATGCGGCGCTGAGGGCCGCGGTTTCGAATCCCACAAGGAAAAGGATTTTGTACGGCCTACAAATAATTGTTCAGCGCCTGGAATTTTGTATTTGTGCAATTTATGTATGTAAACTGTCCCCATGATTCAAGAGAAAATCCTACTGTAGGGTAACGTTATTTTAATTAAAAACAAAAGTAAAACTGACTTCAAAAATTTCCAGATAATAGTTCTCAAAGTCATAGTCATAAATAGCAACACCATATCATCTGCGTAACATAAGTTACGCAGATGATATGGTGTTGCTGAGTCCCACGGTTAAGGCCACCAGAGAACTTCTTAAGATATGTGAGAAGTATGCGTTAAACCATACCTTGAGATACAATAGTAATAAAAGCGAGTTCATGGTGTTTAGGGCCGTCGGCTGTAGAAGCCCAGAAAATGTGCCTGCAATTAAATTGAATGGCATTGAATTAAAACGTGTTGATAAATTTAAGTACCTAGGGCATTTTGTTACCGATGACCTAAACGACTATGTTGACGTTGAACGTTGGGCGCTGGCAGTCCGATGTTAATATGTTGGCACGTAGGTTTGCGCGGTGTAGTGAACAAGTAAAGATAACATTATTTAAAGCCTACTGTCAAGTTTTCTACACGTGCAGCCTGTGGTCGAATTATTCACAGCGGACTATCGACACCTTACGTGTCCAGTACAATAATGGCTTCAAGATCTTGTTGGGGCTACCCTATTTTGCAGTGCATCACAGGCGTATGCGCCTGACCCGCGATGACTATTACGCCAATATAAGAAAGAAAACAGCCTCGTTGCATGGCAGGGTGCGGGCTAGCTTCAACTCAATCATGAAAATAATTACTGAAAGATACGACTCATTACTTCTTAAGCAATATTACCGCCTCTGTTTAGTTATTTATATATTTTATTTTATACGTGGTAGAGCCATGCTGCAGCTATATTAGTAGTATAGTTGTAGCACGAATGGGTCGGCTCGACCGAGGAAGGACCACGCTCTCACAGAATACCAGCGTAAAATAGCAGCTTAATGTGTTTCGTATGGTGAGTGTAGAGAACTGGAGACCCATTTTACTGGAAAAGGCATTCCATATTAGTCCTCACGGGTGATAACGCATCTGCATTTTGATTCTTTATTGAGGATAGATGTAGATGTCTATGGGTCACAGCAACCACTTACCATCAGGTGGACTGTGTGCTCGTTTGTCACCCTATCCTATAAAAAAAGTTAATAAGGCACTTGTATTTAATGTAAATTTTATGGATCGATTGGTTATCTGAAATAAATTATTATTATTAAAGTCGGTGCTAGGACATAGTGTATCGAAAAATTACACGTAAAGAGCTATTATACAGAAATTTTCGATGTTTTTCTTTTTGAATAAAATTGTTTTTACGGATTTTATCGCGCATTGAATAAAACTATTTCTATTTTTAAGGATATATTTATAAGCTTATAAGAAATCATTAAATTGTACTATTTATTAAAAGTTTTTTGTCAAACAGCATATTGCATAATACTATATATTGCACAATAATAAAGCACAAATAAGTAGATTGGGTGTCAAAAAAATGAATGAGAGATTTCTAAGTAACTTCTTTTGTTATGGCAACCACTTGTATGGTATAGAGCGTTATCTTAATTTTCCTTTTTTATATTAAAAATGGGTTTTCGTGTAATATTTGCCCGCTTGCGTGTTCTATCTGTGTTCTTTAAAGCTACGAAATTACTCCATGGATTCATCCATTCGAAGATAGTAGCTTTACTTCTTATTAGCTTAGCTTAGAAATATAACTACAGTTTACGTGGTTAACACTGACTAATTAATAAGAAAATATATAATATCAAATTGATAAACTACTAAATTTTAGAGTTGATAATGATTTTTGACGGATAACCACTAAATGTAAAGGTTCATTTACGAACATTTTACCACTTTACCATTACACTAGTACATTATAAATATAATGCTTTTATTTTAATGATTAGGCAAATAAACTAAATATTTTTTCCTTTACACCGAGTTACATGAACAATTATAAATGGACAGATTTATCGATTGTACGTAATCTCTCCTTCTCTTTGAAATCGCCCAATCGCATCCCTTATGTGTATTCGGGTAAGCCTTGTAACTGCTTGATGGACTTTCGTTTACTAGCATCATATCATTAATTCATTAACTTATTAATTGCGCGTAACAAAAATAATCGCTAAAAATTTCGTTTAAAAATAAATTAAGTACTTGGAACGTCAAAGAATAAACTGAACAATATTTCCACAGGTTAATATAAACAGTTGGTACGGAATTAATTACAGGACCACAGCAGCGACAACTTCCGCTTGTTATCTGAAGTTATCATCTGAGTTGGATATTTTATAATGCTACAAGTATAAACGCATATATTATACAGAAGCACTTATTTATTTTTATCTTCCAGGTTTAGTTCCAAATTATGCGATAAGGTCATAGGAGTTGTTACATACGGTGTAAAAACTATTACTTTTATACCGTATACAAGTATGCCTGGACCTTACAACAAATAATTTATTTGCACGAATAGCGACATTTCCTGGAATTATAACCAACGAGTGTCGCGAGATTTAAGTACTCGTATTAACGTAGTTTGAAAATTTTAAAATTTAAATCAATCAGATCAAGTTATTTAATTTACTTGTTTATCTACACAGGTAAATCTCGCGACAAGCTTTTATATCACATAAATTGTGTAATGACATTATAAGTTGATAGTAAAAGTTTTAAAGGAAAAGTTTATTTTATTATTTTTAGCGCTTTTTAAATGCGTAATTCATTAATTTACTACAATCAAAAGTCAACTTAGGTATATTTGCCATAGTTGCCACGATCGTCAGGGTACAATATGGGTATTAAATGAAAGGATTTGCTGAGAATAACTCGAAAAATAAAGTGACGTCACTCTAAATCCAATATGGCGGACTACTAAAGATGGCGGACTAAGTTTTTTATGCTTTCCTACAATATGGGTATCAAATGAAAGGACTTGCTGAGAATATTAATGCGAGTTAAAAAAAAATAAGATGGTGATCATAACCTACGTTGCTCCAATCCGCCTGAAAAGAGCTAGACTATTCGAAATTAACCGGCAAACGACCTTGCAACAATGATGCGTTGAATGAGATGAACAGACTGAGAAACCAGTCCAGCGAAACTTAAAGGTAAAAAATAAATTAAAAGTAAAAAATAAATTAAAAGTAAAAAAAACTTTTTTAAAAACAAGCTTTTATTTAAATGAGCTAAAAAGAATAAAATAATCTTTTCCTTTAAAACTTTTACTATCAACTTATTACGTCATTACACAATTTATATGATATAAAAGCTTGTCGCGAGATTTAAGTATTCGTATTTACTTAGTTTGAAAATTTTAAAAATTAAAATCAATCAGATCCTGTTTATCTACACAGGTAAATCTCGCGACTAGTTTTTATATCATATAAATTGTGTAATGACGTTATAAGTTGATAGTAAAAGTTTTAAAGGAAAAGATTATTTTATTCTTTTTAGCCCATTTAAATAAAACCTTGTTTTTAAAAAAAAATTTTACTTTTAAATTATTTTTATTTTGAGTTCTTATCAGGAAGATACTGCTGCCCATCTCCATTCCACCAGCATCCAGGTGATATGGGGTAGTTCTTTTAGCCCCCGTTACATGACGATCATAAAATTAACTTTACGCATAAAATATGTAATATAAAAAAACGAAAAGGTAACCATAAAACAACCATGATTAATCACAAACGCTCGCACTTACAAACTATTTTCTTATCACTTTTATCGAACAAGGTAGTACACACACATAAATTCTAGACCGACGTGTGAATGCGAATATACTTTTATATATAGGTACTATAGCTACTATAACCAAGGAAATAGTGTTGGGTTTTTTATTGGACGTTCCAAGGAATTTATTTTACAACCTAATATATAAATCAGGCTAGATTTGACCTTCATAAAGCTTAGTGAGTACATGATGTATAGAAAACTATCGTACGAGTCCGGCTTCGCCTGGGTACAACAGCAATTAATAAGTCAATGAATTAATGACATGATGTCGTATGAGTAGTGTCCTATAATACTCAGCATATGAATACGCTGAGTATTAAAGGACAAGGTAATAAGACCTTTTTTACGTACATTAACAAAATTATTAGATCTCTTTTTATATTAAGCATTTTCCCATGTTGCACATAGATTTCGAGATAATATATTATAATATATAATATTAAGTTAATAATATAATTATAACATAAAAATTGAGTTTAAAGTAGTTTTTCGATAAGTGAACTACGTGCCCTAGGGACCACAATTACAGCTCTGCAGGTTTTTTTGTTTAAGTTCTCGCGGACGTAGTCGCGGGTATAAGCTAGTTTATAATAAATGTTTGAATTTAGATCAACTAGGTCGGTATTACATACCGTGTACATAAAAGAGTCCATTAATGGTTCTTACACCTTTTCGTGCCAACGAACCATTAATGGACTCTACCATATTTACGTGGTAGAGCCATGCTGCAGCTATATTGTTGTTGCAGCACGAATGGGTCGGCTCGACCGGGGAAGGACCACGCTCTCAGAGATTACCAGCGTAAAATAGCAGCTTAATGCTGCTGTGTTTCGTATGGTGAGTGTAGAGAACCGGAGACCCTTTTAACTGGAAACGAGGCATTCCATCTCAGTCCTCAGGGGTGACAACGCATCTGCATTTTGATTCTTAATTGAGGATAAATATAGATGTTTAAGGGCCACAGCATCCACTTACCATCAGGTGAATTGTGAGTTCGTTTGTCATCCTTATTCTATAAAAAAAATATTGCCTTCGTTGAGAGTACCATTTGAGTTATACTTACTTATTTTAAATATTTGTGAATCGATTTGATATCATTATGTTTTGTCTACTTATGAAAACTTTGGTTTTGCCCTGTTTGATCCCATTAGTTGTGTACCTATCATTCCATTTGGTAATAACTCCAAAACCTACTAAATAAATCTACATAAGTACAATATAGGTATAAAGTGGGGCGTTTACACAAACGTAGAGTCAACTCCAACAATTGTGTGTACTAAAAGTAAAAATGTAAGTGTGCTGAATCACAACTTTTGCTTATATTTTGTAATGAGCCAAACGGCCATTGTGCTGTCCATTGTTTGCCGACAGTTAGCGGTGCAACTTTGTTTATAGACTTTACCGTCTCAGCTGCTTAAACCTTTATGAATTGAACGAACTGAAATATAGGTTGTATGCACATTGTATTTTTGTTTGCATTTATTGGGTAAGCTATACGTGTGCACATATGTCTTATCTTTAAAAATAAAGAAACCGTGATGTTATAGTATATGGACTTTTATCATGGTTATTTTATGTTTCTTTATTCTTATAGTTTTCAAAATTGTTTCGATAACAAAATATTTCCATTATTGGAAAAAATGCCTCTCAACAAATAACTTTCTCTCTATATTATATTAGTTCTACAATAATATTATGATACTTTCTTTCAGGTACGATTATACAGTATAGATATTTTCCATGTATCAAGAACACCGAAATCGAAGTTTTAACGCTGGAGGCTGGAGAACAAAAAATTTCCCTACATAGACCGTTAACCCGGAAACAATAATAGAAAGGATTGGGAACTCGCCGATTTCTTAAACAAATCAACATGCAGTTCGTACGCGCGTTTTTCAAACGTATCACTGACGACCTAAAGCAAAAGAAGCTGATACCACTGAAGATTTTATTCTTTGTACACGCTTCTAGTAAGTGATGTGTCCTACATATTTCCGCGTTAACATTATTGTGTAATTGAATCTTCAAGATACAATGATTGCAAGGACAAAATTGCTGTAGAATTCTTGAGCTCGAGAGGTCGTGCTCTGAGTTTTTGTATTTAATATCAGAAAAAGTAAAATGAGAATACCTACTGCTTAGGCTTTATTTGAAAATGAATTAATTTACAACTATCAATTCAGTTGATTTCGATATGGTTAAAATGATAATAGTGTGAGAGCGAATGTTCATCTTGCTTTCTTGCTTATGTAATTAATCATTCATCATTATCATTACAGTCTATCAAAAGTCCACTACTGTAAGTGTAATAGGACTCCTCCATTGATTGCCTTATAGTTGGGATGTTTGCCAGATATATTACGCTCGATAAAACGGATTGACAACCGCATTTATTTTTATATTCTAGTTGCTATTAGGTAGACGTTGCTGCCCATCTCCTGGATAATTAATCATTATCAGTAATAAACCAGGGTACCCCATTAAACATTCAGTGTAGTGCAGTTATAAATCGACCATGCCGTGATACGTCCCAGTCTATATATGTTTATATAGTCTATATAGTCTATAGGTGATGGACGTAATTACAAAATAATACCAAAATAGATTAATTTTGTTAGATGTTATATTATCTCGATGGGACTCCGGGCAGCTTTCCCGCACAATCATTTTTGTTTGTACTAGATGAATTACTACTACAAGGGCAGCTTCACGACAATGAATAAGACTCGTAGAATGATGTAGCTAGTTTCCTGCGCCATATTTAATCCTGCTCAAACAAGTGAGGGGTTCGGAATCTGTTTATGTCTTTCTATTTTCTTTCTTTATACATATTTATTTAATTTTACATCAGCATGACATTTATAGCACGCGGTATGGAAATTCTGTGCTTTACAGCTTTTTCTATAAAGCTTTAGGTTTTGTTTTGTATTATACGAGGGTGGATTGAAAAGTACTCGGCCTAACACAGATCCATTCAATTCTAAAAATCAAATCTACCCACATTATTTAGTTCAGTTTAGACTAGTTCATTGTGTGAAGTTCGAAACGTGTGCGATAATTAGTTGTGATTTTATAAATTTATTAACAAAGTAATCGGACATAATTTCCGCGAATGGAGCAAATCGAGCGTCATTAAGTACCTCCATAAGAAGGTTATCATCAAAAGCCATCCATGATGACATGGTCAGTACATTAGGCGATTGTGCTCTGTCATATTCATCCGTCAAAAATGGATAGCAGAATTTAAGCGTGGTAGAGAGTGTGAAAGATGAACCCCGCTCTGGAAGGCCTTCGACGTCAACTACTGACGAAAATATTAAAAAGTACTTGATTTAATAATGGAGACCGCAGATTAAAATTAGAGATAGCCGAGATTATAGGCATCTCTTATGAACGAACTCAAAACATCATTGTCAACGAGTTGGGTTTCCACAAGGTGTCTGCGAGGTGGGTTCACGACTGCTTTCAGTTGAACAAAAAGGACGCGATTGACTATTTCACGCGACTGTTTGGAGTTATTTGAAGCCGATGCAGATGATTTTTGAATCGTTTTGTTACTATGGACGAAACATGGGTTCATTACTGTACACCGAAACAAAACAACAATCAAAACAGTGGAGAAGACCTGGTTCACCACCCCTAAAAGGCTAAGTCGATTTTGTCGGCAAATAAGGTGATGGCTTCAGTATTCTGGGACTCGAAAGGTGTGATTATGATTGATTATCTTGAAAGGGTCAGACTATAAACTCTGATTACTACTGCACCTTACTACGTCGTTTACGAGAGGAAATAAAAGAAAACGTCGAGGAATGCTCAGAAGAAAAGTCCTGTTTCATCAAGATAACGCCCGTGTTCACACGTCAGTACAGTCAATGGCTGAAATTCACAACTGTGGCTTTGAACTGTTACCGCATCCGCCGTATTCACCTGATCTGGCACCATCAGACTTCTTTCTGTTCCCTAACCTAAAAAGCACTTGGGAGGTCAAAGATTTTCGACAAACGACGAGGTCAAAGCAGCTGTAGACGCATATTTTGACTCTAAGGAAGAATCATTTTTTCAACGGTCTAAATGCTTGGAAGGGAGGTGGCAAAGTGTATTGAACTTGATGGTGATTATGTAGAAAAATAAAAATATAACTGATTTAGTATGTGTTTATTTTCTTGGTTAGGCCGAGTACTTTTCAATCCACCCTCGTATGTTTTCTCGACAAATGTGTATAACGCGGTGTACTTGTAATTAATAAATATTTCTCAAATCATATAAGATGAGAAAAGGACAGATAAGAAAAGAAAAAGAGTAAACGATATCTTTACTTTATTACGAGTATTTATATTTTTTATGAACTTTACTCCCTTAAAATTTCCTATACTTAATATTATATATTTAAAATGACCCGTGTAATAAATTACTTATGTAAAATAGAAAATTACTTTACAGCTTTGTTCGTTCTCTATCCATATCTGACAATTCACATGCGCGAACTGGGCATTAATGTAGAGGAGACGGCCATAATGTCTGCCGTGACGCCGGTTATCTCAATAGTGATGCCGCCCCTCGCCGGTATGCTCGCTGACAAAATTGGCAACTTCAGGGTTAGTACACGAGATCATAATGACATTTTATTTACTTATACATAAATCTGGTGTATGTACTAGTATAATATGTTACATTTGTATTTTATGAAAATAAATTACGAAAATAGTACCTTAAAATAAACCTCATATTAGATTTTAAAAGGAATATTATGGAGGATCGGTAGTTATTAGAGTATAGACGAAGGAACGTTGTAACTTTTACAAAGACTAATTGAAATCATTTCCCTCTTTTTGTTATTTTTTATTTTTAAATAGATTGAAATTTGCTTGAAACCTCATGTGACAAGTTATTTAAACTGAAAATTTTCCCAGTTAAAATTATAATACCCGATGTATTGAGCAATAAATAAAAAAGAATGTTTAATAATTTAAGATTTGCATATATATAGCGTATATGTAGCGTAGCAAAAAGAAATCATCTTTCTACAGAGAGAAGTAAATATGAACTAATAGCAAAAAAGAAATTGAACAAATTTTGATCAAAGTTTAATACTTATTAGCTAAGTAATAAAACTCGATCAAAAGGTTGGCTTGTTAGTTGGGGTTCAATTGTCGAACAGGCATTAGGAAGAGTTCTATCAATAGCTAGTGGTTGTGTTCGTCTAACGTTCTGGTTAAATTTAATTGAGTTAATAATGCACAATGAGTGAATTGCAAATTACGTTCAATTCTGGATACAATAACCTTTACCTTGTATTGTGGTCGCGGCATTGTAGACGTAGCGTGCCCGCTCCTACACATACTTGTTATATTACAAGTTACATCGTCCGTACAGGAAGCGTCGTCTGTCGTCTCTGATGTTTATTGCTCTGTAATAGTGGCGTGGCCTAAAGCTATTGTTAAAATATAATTCTGATTGACCGAATTGAAATTCAACAATTCTTATAGGATTTTAAAGGGGCTTAACATAGAGCAACACGGGCCACCGGCGGATCGGATGGGAGTAGCCATACGCAGGCGTTCCCCTTTGTCATATTATAAGTCCACGCGGTCTTATCAACTAGAATGTCGTCTTAATAGTTACATTAAATACATACCTCTGAAGTGTAACCTACTTAATAAAAATATATTAATTCAGTTCGTAATTGACGAAAATGTCCCATAATTGAGAACCTCTTTATTTCTCAGTCGGCTAAAAAAATGTTCCTACATAAAAAGCTAGCTGGGATTCGTAACCAGGACACGTGAGTTATTATGCGTACAATAAAACTTTAAGTTGCACCCGCATTACTCACTAGACAAATCTAGTTGCGCATTTCATCGTCAAATTCACAAAAAGATGACGTTATCTTTATATGTACATAAGTAATTCTTAATCACATTATTGTTATTTACCTCTTTTTAAACTTAAATATTACAATAATAACAGTCCTGTTGTTTCGGATTTGTTTACCAACACAGGTCGCTCGCCCTCGTACAATATGCGGATCGGTCGAGCGACTGATCCGAGTCTGTATCCGAGTCGTCGCTGTCAACGAGCGATACTATTATAATGTACTATGTGTGTGTAAGATTGTTGTATTGTTTTAATTGTTATGTGTGAGTTTCGTAGTGTTAGACGATTGTTTTGTGTACGCAGAATCCCCCTCCCTCCTCCCTCCGGCAAAAAAATACAAACAGTTCTGTATCTGGCAAAAATACACTATGGCTACTCCACTCCGGTCCGCCAGTGGCCCGTATAGAACTTAACAAATTAAATATTTTTTCTCATTTAGGGTTCCGTATGGGAGAATCTTTTTTCCATTGTAAAGTTATGTTTGTCTTTCAATCAGACTTACCTTATCGTTGGAGAAATGTTTATGGTGCTTACCTTACCTATAATAATTTATGAATTTCAATAAGGTAATTATTTTGGTGAAAGTAAGTACTCATCTAACTGCTTACATTATTATCAATGTCAATTTATGGCATTCGTGTATCGCTAACGAAAACAGACAAAACTCGTCGAGGCTCTTGATTCCCAGGATGGGTGAACAATAGGCGCGGGCGGCGGGCGCGAGTTCTACTTAACCGTTTTTTGTTAAATTATAGAGACGATTCAAGTAAATATACGTAGGTGTGACAGTAATTGCTCTTTAATAGCAATCCATGTTATGTATTAATTTTGTCATTTTCCTTCATTTTCCGGTGTCTGCGTTCAACCTATGAATCTATTATGAAACGGCATTCAACAATTCTATCGTCGATGTACAATTGCGTCAGAAAATGTCGGTTCTGTGAATTTTGTTAATCATTGTTCTTAAACGCTGCATCCTGTTTTTCTTTCAGTTAGTAATTTGCTTGTTTTAATGGCCACCTCTTCCCGAGTTAAATATCCACGAATTTGTGCTGAATTAAATGGTTTAAATCTTTTCATGTGTTTATATGTGTGCCAATGTTATGAATTAAGTTTTAAATTATTAATATAGGCATGAAAAGAAGGCTATGGTGAAAATTATCTCCGTTTTGAGTATCGGAAAATAATATTAGTTTAATGATTAAAAGGATATCCGGGCAGCGTTTAGTTCATACAAACGTATTCCTCTGCTTTCTCTCTACTATAATAATGATAACAATAATGATACTAGAGCAAATATTTTACTTATATCATGATACAATATCTACTGACCTGTTCCATTACCATTACAGCCTATAAAAATCCACTACTGAACCTAGGCCAGGGAGGCATAGAGGGATTTTGCCATAGTTGTTTCTTTGTTCGTAGTGTTAATTGTTGTTAATTAAACCGTAGTTTTATTATTTTCAGTTGTTATCAGGAAGATGCTGCCCATCTCCTGTTTCATTTTCCCTCTGTCGCCTCTTACGACACGCCTCGGGACGATATGGGGAAATGGATATTATTACACCGCCACTATATGGCTTAGTGACCTGTTCACTGTTTCTGTTTTGGTTATTTCTATAAATCAATTATTTAATAAAACTAGGAATTTTCTAAACATAGCTAAAGTTATTCTTATCATACCGCCGTTATTTGATATCCAGCAAATGAATTTAACGAACCAAAATAAAAGAAAATCATACACAAGCATAGCCACAACACTTCTACAAAAAATGAGTTCAATATTTTAGAAGGAAACAGAGGAATACAGGTGATAATTACGTAAATTTCATTGATATAATTAGTCTGGGCGAACGTTGTCTCTTTCGGTTGTGTTGCTCGTTCGTTCGGGCACAGTGCGACAGCAATTAATCGTTAAAAACCTATTCTGCAAATTTCTTGCAGCCCGGATATCTTCTTAACTCTTAAACTTTTGGGTAAATCACGAGGTACTGTAAGTCTGCGTTTGAGAAATAATAATTTTGGTCTGATCTACGCAGATAAGCCTTCTGTATAACTGAATGGTAGCATCCAGCCTTACTTGTTCATGTCGCGAATAATTTTAAGCAGAAATACGTGTTGTTTTGCGAGGATTTGTAGTCTACCAAGTCTGATGTAATAGCGGGGGCCATCTTGAATATGGTCACAGGCTTCAGATTTCCCAGAGCGGCAGTGTTTTACATCAGCCTAGTACTCTAAACGTCACGAATATAAGTTGACATAAACGCGATATGAAAATACATTTAATTTCTTAAAGTTTGTTTTAGTGTATGTTTGCGAACTTCACATGTGTTCGAAATATTTTTTATTCCTCTGACATTAAGGTTTTCTTACGATAGCTTCATCGCCGAAAGCTCGTGGTAAATCAGCACTTAAAATTGCAATTACCAATTTCATTGGTGCCGGCGGAGATCGAACCATTTTCTCGTATACAATGAAATTTACAACGAGCACTTAATAGCTCTTATCTTTCAAATAGTGCATGCCAACTAAGGTATTCTTAGAATGAGCTATGTCCAACAGTGGAATTAAAAAAGGCCGCAAATAAAACTAACTAACTAACTTTAAACGTGGTAGAGACACGCTGCAGCTATATTATGGTTGTAGCACGAATGAGTCGGCTCGACCAGGGTAGGACCACGCTCTCACCGAATACCAGCGTAAAGAAGCAGCTTAATGCTGCTATGTTTCCTATGGTGAGTCTAGAGAAACGGAGACTCTTTTTTATTTGAAATGAGGCATTCCATCTTAGACCTCAGGGGTGACAACGCTTCTGCATTTTGATTCTTAACCGAGGATAAATGTAGATGTCTATGGGTTACAGCATCCACTTACAATCAGGTGGAATGTGTGCTCGTTTGTCACCCTAATTCTATATAAAAAAAAAACTAAAATGTGTTTATTTAATTAGGTTGACGTTTTGTAGTTGTTGTTAGCGCTGTCGTCGGCGTTGGGTGGCGCATCAGCTCTGCTCTTGCTGGCGGTGCCAGTGGGACGTATCACGATCACCTTCCCGCCCGCAGTGCAGCTTGTTACGACCTGTAATGGCCATATACTACAACTACAACCTGTCCAGGACTTCCCCTGCATGCCGCTACATCCTTACGCGTTTGACGTTAATCTTACGTTAGTATATTATTATTAAGAAAAATTATAATTAAATTCATAATTATATGATGTGTATGTAAAAACAAATATAAGGTAGGATTCCCTTTCTCTCTAGGAGTCTGTCTGGGCAGGTACCACCCTGTTACTTATTTTAGCCGCCAAATAGCAGTGCTCGCACTGATGTATTCTGGTCTGAAGGGTATAGAGAGCTAATATAATTACAAGCATACCACCTTAGTCCTCAGAGGTGGCAACGTATCCTCTCTCTTTGAAGTTAGCTGCAGGTGTCCATGTACTGATAGCCACTTAACATCAGGTGGAGTGTAAGTTTTTTGGCATTTCAATTTAAAAAAAAGTTGCAATTTGGTAGACGGACGTGGATGAGTTTTCAGTAATGCACTTGAAGAGGTTTCTTTTGTACACTTTTCGTTTTCGCTTTTTATTAAAATAATTTTTATAATAATCAAATTTAGTAAAAAGTTGAACTTTTTTCGGAAGTATTAAGTTCTAAAACATTGATGGCATTGGAAAAAGAAAACTTTAGTAAATTAAACGTTAAATTATAGCCTATTAGCGTAACAGACACAGGCCTCCTCTCATTTCTGAAAAGGTTTAGGGCAGGGGTTCCTAAACTTTCAAGGTAATGGAACACTCACCAAATCCATTTTATTTTATGGAACCTAATCATTACGAATCAAAGACAGTGCAATTTAAATATTTATTTAAATAAGAACAAAAGCTTTAATTAGAAATATTTTAAAAGTGAAATTATGAAAAAATACTGTTTTGTCTGTTTTATTAATAATTGCTTTATAGTTCGGTATTATGTTCGACAGTTGTATGCCCATATCAGGGGTAGCATCCAATCTAGACCTGATATTTGTTTTATGTATAAGTGTAAGCTGAAAAACCTGCTCTAATGTCCTAACAACAACTCAAAACTCGCAACCGAAGGTGGGAGATGCAATCCGCCACACCGCGCACCCGCGCCTCGGCATAATCCCGAATTCTTGCTAACTACCTACGTACCTTCATAACAGTAATGGCGTCTTCTCATCACATAGGTATTTGGCGCTATTTCAAAATAATATGTGTACCTAACTGTGGAATTGTTTAAAAAGCAAAAATAAATAATTTCGCGGAACCTTGGTGACCTCACGATGTTTTCTTTCATATAGCGCTTGGGAAATCAGCACCCAAAATTGAAATTGACAATTTCATTGGTGCCGACGGGATTGAACGCGGGTTGCTCGCGTATTGTGAAACATACAGTGACAGCTTAGTCCCTGAACAATCATGGCTCTTTAAAAAAAAAATTAGTGAAATATAGTTTTGTATTTGTGTTTTGAGCTTAGTTTAATGTAACTTATAACCATAAAATACAATAAACATGAAACATGTTGGTAATTACTATTTAAAAAAATAAAAAATATTTCTATAAATCTGCAATAAAAATAGGTATATACCTAGTAGGTACTATTAAATGTAGTTGGAAAATTTTGTTGACGTTGCGGTTTGGGGCTTGCTAGTGTTTATTTTGTATTTGAAGTTCTTAACTTTTTTTATAATAAGGGTGATTTTTATTGATAACATTACAAAATGTAAATTATTATAATATACATGTTGTTTTTTTATTAATTTTTTTTTCATGAACAATAGTGACATTAAATTCTTATATTTGTAAGATTTATAATAAATTAAATAAGTCGAAGAAAATTTAAAGAAATTGTTCGATCAAAACACATGATTTGTTGGCAATAGAGGTCATAAATCATAATAAAATGGGCAGTACTTAAGTTGAACTAAGCGTCATGGAAAGTAAACATAATGGGGACATAACGCTATTTATTTTCTGTTCTCATTCAGGATTTCATCATGCGGATTTGTTTGCGAGTTAACAAGCGATATCTCCTCTAAGGAAATCGATGCCATGCTTCACTCAGGCTCGTATGATGTACGATTGCAGTCGAACAAGCACGACCAACGTCTTTTATACCGCCATACACTATTGTCTCTACGTCAACCTAAAGCGTTTATAAAAGACCAGAGCACTTCCCGAATAATGACCGATGATCCATTTTTTAACACAACAGTATCAAAACTTTCCGATCATGAAATATTTTTTCCGACACCAAAGCTTTATCAAATGCAATGTTCACAAAATGAAAATAATGTGACGTGCATATTTGGTAGAGAAGATTTTTTACCCGACTTAGTAATGGGAAGTAATGACCAAATAACTAATACCAGTTTTCGTATGAGAATTTCGCATGACGCTCAAAAAGCCTCTACTGAGGTCAAGAAGTACTGGGTTAATGCAGTATCGGGGATCAATGGAACAAATTATGATAAAGATTATGACAGAGTTGACAGCACGACTTGCGAAGATAACTTTATTGGGGTAAGACTGTTTAAGATTTATTTTTGTACCGTATTTGATAATGCAACTATAGAACAGTTACACAATATTATATCCCTTCCGAAAATATCGTCTATTTGTATGCTATATAGGGGCTCTGACTGCTGAACCTCATCTCCGGTTTTGTAACTCTAACTAACTATGTAACTCACTCAATACAATTTACAAATATAATTTTCGAATAACGTGTGTATGTAATTTTTTAGGTCTCTAGAACACAAAAAATCCTTTATAATTTTTGTAATTGTTTGTTAAATTATCCTTATGTTTTCGTACCTAACTGAAATGTGAAACAATTTAAGGGTAGGTTGGGCTATGTACACTACAATAAAAAATATTCTGCATGATTCTCCACTAATGGCGTTGTCCCTATTAGTGGAGAATCATGCCAGTGTCGTGCCAGACTTTCGTCAATTTTTTAATAATATTTATTCATTCACAGACACAGGATGTTGAGAGCGTCCGTGTGCAGACTGGTTCTCGTCTGCTAACAAAATGTTCCTCGGCGTGCGCAGCTTTAACGCCTAGAAAAAACCTTTGCGAGAATTTTCAACAGCAAGTTGAACTTGATCCCACATTTACATTCTGGGCTTATTTAGCTGTAAGTATTAAATAAATGCGGTAAATTGATAATTATAGTTAAATCAAACTATTTGCATAATTTGATTTATCCGTATCAGCTTACATAACGTTACATATGATTGTTTTTTTATAGAATAAGGGTGTCAAACGGGCGGACA
The DNA here is from genome assembly GCA_029286625.1 of Parnassius orleans. NCBI lineage: Eukaryota > Metazoa > Arthropoda > Insecta > Lepidoptera > Papilionidae > Parnassius > Parnassius orleans. The sequence goes on from JAGSMP010000074.1 coordinate 1,784,609, forward strand.
GTCCACCTGATGGTAAGTGTATGTTGAGACCCATAGATGACATCAAAATGCAGATGCGTTTTCACCCTTAGGACTAGGATGAAATACCTCGTTTCCAGTGAAAAGGGTCTCCAGTTCTCTACACTCACCATACGAAACACATCAGTATTAAACTGCTATTTTGCGCTGGTATTCTGTGAGAGCGTGGTCCTACCCCGTTAAGCCGACCAATTCGTGCTACAACCATAATATAACTGCAGCATGGCTCTACCACGTAAAACGAGTAAGTTAGAATCTGTGACTCTGCGTTTATGCATTATGTTAGCTTCTGGGCTGAATCTAATTATCCAGCTGTCAGATAAATATTTTTTTATACATCCGGTAAGTGGATAAATAAATTTATTTTATTTATCCGGCCATTTTTATTTTCTTTAATTTTTTTAATTTAAAATATAATAGGTTTATCCGACTACATCCAGCTTTAGCGGATTACGGATGGTTAGGGATATTTCATTTATTTATGTTATGAAAATAATAAACCTAGGTTTACCTAGGTTTATGTAGAATTACCCATGTTTTTTAGGTAAAGTTCAAATATAAATGTCCGTGGCTTTGGGGTGGCCCTTAACCTACTGTCGCTGTTATTACTTGATAGGTTTACATTTTTGACAAAGTTATCGGAAGTCAATGTTATTTTTATTATTAAGTATTTGGACTTTGCTTGACTTATAATCATTTTAGCCATGAATAAATTGAATACACAAGGTTAACCCATCGCAGTCGGCTGCAATTAGTTGTCAAAAAAAAAAAAAAACAGACGAAATACGAATAGCTGGATAAATATTAAATATTATTTGTTATAAAGTTTGTTAGTCAGGTTATCGGATCATTAGACAATTCGAAACTTGGTTGGTAACGCACAGTTAATTGGGCTTCTTCTTACCATAGTATTAGCCAGACCATAATTTCACCTGTTTGCAAGTGGTGCCTTAAATATAGACTGTGAATCACGCTGCCTTAGCTTAACAAAAAGCAGAATCGATGTTCAAAATCGGACAGAAAAATACCAGTGTATTAAAAAACAAGAGCCTTGGGGCTAAGCGCTGTAAATTTCACATTACACAAGCAAGTCGGATTCAATCACCACCGACACAATTGAAATTGATAATTGCAATTTTAAGTGCTGATTTATTACGAGCTCGGCGGCGAAGAAAACATCGTAAGGGAACATATACGTCTGTGGATTAAAAATATTTCGAAAACATTCGAAGTTTATTAAAAAATACTAACTAAGAACTAATTGTTTCATATCCCTCTCGGAAATGAAGACTTGTGCCCTGCATTGCGACGTATATAGGCTGTAACATTACTGATTTTTACTTTTATTCGATTAGAAACAGAATCCGCAATTTTTTAATATTTTGTGGTCTCTTAAAGAAAGTTCTTGAACAGTTAAACAATAGTAATGAATGAATACGTAAGTAACAGATTGAATGGTGGTTTCGCTGATGGAAAGATTGGCTCATCGCCACTAACAGGGTAATGACGAACTTGATACGAGAGCGGGAGCCGCCTAACCTAATATTTTCCGTTCCCATTCTACTTCTGTCAGTCTCAGTCGTTACTTGTTTTTCTTAGAACAATTTTTCTCCTAATTTTGTTGTTCCTTTTCTACGTTATTAATTTTTTAAAGGCAATAGTGAATAGACATTTGTAAGACTAACGTGTTTACACCGTCTAGAACCATCATCGCTTAACATCTTAGGGATCTTGGTCAAACTTAGGCCTATTATTGATAAGAAAATGTTACAAATGTAAAATTAAATTTATTAGAAAAAATGATAATTTGATTAAAAATTATGATAAAAAATCCCTTTCTCTAACATAAATTTTCTGTAGTATTGCAGGCTAAAATGTTTCGTGTACTGACAGCTTTTTTACTTAATTGTAGCAAACTGTAGGAATCTTATTGTTGTGATTATCTCTATATATAACATATACCTCTATCATTTGTTTCTTTCCAAAATATATTATTTAAGTGTAAGGTAAACAGTGTGGTTGATACACTATTGATGCGGCGGCTACTAATTTTCTAGTTTGATATCTATTATATTATTGTATTACTAATGGTGCTTTTATATACAAAACATGTATAAAAAGGGTTATTATAAAAAATAAATGCATGGATGATAATAACCCTTGGGGATGAGGTGATCGCTTCCAAGATTTTTCTTAAATAAGTTATGAAAGTAGTTTATAAAATCTGTGTTTTTTTGCTTAATTTTTCCTTTGAAAAAAGATCCCGCTGGGTTTCTTGCTCTTCATAAACCTCTGTCCTGGGAAGAACGCTAGTTCTGAGGTTTTTTCCGAACCAGTGGTAAAAGTAAAAAAATTACTTGCAATGAGAGTTACTTGTAATCTATATTGAAAAAAAATCTATTTCATTCTAATCTATTTCATCTTCTTGTTTCTGAATCATGGCTTAAACCGTGCCTTCCTTCAACTTCTTATTCCCTACCCGGCTTCCAGCTCATAAGAAATGTTCGTGCTGTAAGCGGTGGTGGGGGAGTTGCTATATATCTTCGTGCATATATCCCTTTCTCCGTGATTGATATGTCGACACAGCCACCTCCGTCTAATGCAGACGAACACCTTTTTGTAGAGGTGGAGCTGAATCATACCAAAGTCCTACTCGGGGTATAGTATTGTCCTTCTTCACGTATAAACTACTTTACTTCTTTCGAAAGTATTCTTGAAAATGTATCTTCCTTGTATTCACATACAATTATTATGGGTGATTTTAATACGTGTCAAGAAACAAGATCCCCGTTCCGCCTCCCTTCAATCCATTGCAGTTTCCACTAATCTCTTTATTCTGACTTTAAAGGCAACACATCATTTTCCTACTACTAGTCCGTCACTTCTTGGCCTAATCTTTGTGTCTTCCACTGAACTAGTCTCTTAACATGGTCAATGTCAGCTGATGCGTTCTGTTATCATGATCTCATATTTTTTTCGTATAAAATACGTCCTCCTAAAATTAATTCAAAATTTCTTCTGCGACGCAGTTTTGGTGGTATCTTTGCGAAGATGCGTCAAACATTGATTGGTCGCCACTTTTCAATGCGGAATCGGTAGATGACAAGGTAGTATTGTTTACGGCTAACTTAACTAGTCTCTACGATAAACATACTCCTCCAGTTCGTACCGTCAAAATGAAACACCTTCCTTCACCGTGGTTAACGGAAGAAGTTAAAATCTTATTAAATAAGAAAGCTGCAGCTAAGTCACAATATAAATGCAAGATAAAAATGCAATATAAAAGCAGACATAAACTGGGAAAAATATGTTACTATCCGAAATCACTGTAATATTTTATGTAGGAATGCTCAACGCCATTATATCCATGAATCAGTACAGAATGATGATCCAGCTAAAGTCTGGAAATTTCTCAGAGCAATGGGGGTTGGAAAGTCACGTAGTAATGCATTACCTAAAGATTTAAATATTGATTTACTAAATCGACACTTCTCATTTTCGCCTGACTTCAATGGGGCACTTAAATTAAATACAATAAATCATCTTTCAACACTTCCAACTCCTGATCATTCACCTTTTGTCTTCAATCAATTCACTGCTTGTGATGTTAAGAAGAGCATTTTGTCTATTACTTCTAACGCTATTGGCATCGACTGTATCAGCCGTAATATGATCCTTCCAATTCTTGATATAATCATCATAATCCTATGTCATATCCTTGATTCCTCAGTTTCTTGTAGTGTTTTCCTTCAACCTGGAAAGATGATCAAATTATACCAATACCTAAAAAATCAAATCCTGCATTCTTCTCTGATTATCGCCCTATATCCATATTACCATTCCTGTCCAAAGTCCTTGAAAGGCTTGTGTCTAATCAGCTTAACGCATTTCTTTGTAGTAATCTCCTTTTAAATCCTTTACAATCTGGTTTTCGTCGGGGGCATAGCACTAGCACAGCTTTAATCAATATTACGGAAGATATCAGATATGGCATGGAGAACGGTAAATTAACTGTACTTACTTTACTGGATTTTAGTAATGCATTTAATTCTGTTGATTACGACATTTTACTGGGCATATTAAGCTCTCTTAATATATCTCCAACGGTGGTTGAATGGTTTCGAAGTTACCTGTATGGGCGCCGGCAACACTTACGCATTGATGATACATTCTCATCATGGTGTAGCACCATTCCTGGTATCCCACAGGGTGGCGTTTTATCACCTTTGCTTGTTTCAGTTTTTATTAACTAAATATCCACTAAGATAAATTCTTCCTATCACTTATATGCAGATGATTTTCATATATATACACAAGCTACTCCTAGTGACTTAGGTGTAGCTATTAACACCATAAACAGTGACCTAGCGATCATTTCGGAATGGAGCAGAAATTATGGTTTCAAAGTTAACCCATTGAAGACACAAGTAATTATTATAGGTTCTCCGCATATGCTTACAAAATGTAATTTACCAAAAGCAACCAAAGTTGTATTTGATGGTAATATAATCCCGACTAGTGACACTGTCAAAAACTTGGGTGTATACATCGATAAGACTTTATCTTGGGTCCTCAGTTACAGGAAGTTAGTCGTAAACTTTTTGCAGGTGCTCAATCTTTGAGAAGACTACGAAATTTTTTACCAACTGCCACTAAGATTGCGCTCGCGCAAACTCTTCTGCTTCCAATCCTCGATTATACAGATGATCTTGATCTCACTGAAATGCAACTTGATAAACTTGAGCGACTTCAAAATTTTTGTATAAGATTCATATTTGGTTTGCGTAAATATGATTATGTGTCAGATTTTTGTAACAGGCTCAAGTGGTTGCCAATTCGCCTTCGCCGGTATGCTCATATTCTCTCGCTTCTTTATAATATTTTTTTTAATCCTTTCTATCCTTCTTACCTGAAAAATCGGTTTGAATTCCTCCATGACTCACATTTGAGACATTTGAGATCATCAGAAAATTTGATATTAAAAATGCCAGCTCACACTACCAAGTTTTTAAGAAACATGTACATTATTACTATTTTCAACTTTGATTCTAACAAATTCATTTATATATAATTATTCTACCTTTATCTTTATCTAGTTACACTATATGTTTATATGTATGGCACATTTATGTTATATGTAATAGTTTTAAAATATATATTTGTACTTTTATATATTTATATTTATAATATATATATATAATATTAATAGTAATATAATTTTATTGTTTATAATAAAAAATATGTTATTTTTGTCGCCATACCACACACATGTTTTTATTGTTTTCTTGCAATCCTGTCCGTCCAAAGGTTTTTTCATAATCACTTTTAATTAGAATTATATATTTTTTCTTTAGTATATAAAATATTTATTAAATTAATCAAGTATTTATTGTAAATATAAAATTTTCTTTAAAAATATCTCTATAAATAAAAATTTTATCTTTAGGAGGGTTACCTCCTTTTTTAGAATTCTTCCCTATAATAATTATCGTTAATTTTCTTATTATAAATAAATTATTTATTATTAGATTTATTTTAATTATAATAAGATTAATTATAATATTTTTTACATTCATCCAATTATATATTCATCCATTATATTTAATTATTTAAAAATAAAATGATTTAAAAACTTTTCTTACGCCCACTTACAAATAAAAATAAATGTCTTTCTTCTTATTATACATTATCATAATAGCAATCTTTGATATTATGTATCTATTATTATCGTGCTGTGGCTAATTTAGATTGTTATTTATATATACGTGGTAGAGACATGCTGCAGCTATATTAGTATTATAGTTGTAGCACGAATGGGTCGGCTCGACCGGGGAAGGACCACGCTCTCCCAGAAAACCAGCGTAAAATAGCAGCTTAACACTGCTGTGTTTCGTGTGGTGAGTGTAGAGAACTGGAGACCCATTTTACTGGAAAAGAGGCATTCCATCTTAGTCCTCACAGGTGTCAACGCATCTGCATTTTAATTCTTTATTGAGGATAGATGTAGACGTCTATGGGTCACAGCAACCACTTACCATCAGGTGGACTATGTGCTCATTTGTCATCCTATCCTATAAAAAAAATCTTTTATACGAGGGAGGTTCTCTGAAGTTATTTGAACTGAATATCAAAAATACACAAACAACAAAGTAAATCCTCCAATATAGCAGTACTGTTTACCCATAATAATTCTCGGTCTTGAGAGCTTTCACTTATCTTTGTAATTTTTATCTAATAGCTTAGAAGCCCCGTAACCTTTTATGTATGTAAGTTGGTGATTTCGTAATATGAAACAAACGTACTTTAGCCTTGTCCCAGTTGCTGTGTATGTGCCTCGTAAGTCTGACGTTGTTTGAAATTATACTATTTATATTTATATTTATATTCTAACTAAATCGGCGAATATGTCTATAATGGATAAAATGTTTTAATGTTATAGAATGTTATAGGATGCTTCTACGCAAGTAATAGGAGGTAGGACTCTTTATCTGCCTAGGAATTCCTCTGGGTAGGTGCCGTCGTTACTTTTTTCTGCCGCTAAACATCAGCACCTCAATTGCTGTGTTCCAGTCTGAAAGGTATAGAGAGCCATTTTACAGGCTGTGCGGCATTCCATCTACAGAGATGACAATGAAACTGTAGCCATTTTTGTTTTAAGTACTTTACAGTGTGTCCATGGGTTGCAATATTTAGTAACCATCAGGTCGGCTGTAAATTCCTTTGTTACTTCAATTTTATAAAAAAAAGATTATTACACATTGAATACAACAAATTTTACGTATTTAGTTTGATTTTAACTTTTATTTAATTATACATTACAGTCTATCAAAAGTCCACATCTGAACATAGGCCTCCCCCATAGGTATTTGCCATAGTTGGCAAACTTAATTTTTTTTGAGTTGTTATCAGGAAGATGCTGCTGCCCATCTCCTGTTTTCTTGTCTTCTGTTGCCTCTTACGATATCCACGGGATGATTTGGGATGGTCCTCTTACTTCGCCACTACACGGTAACTAACTTACTTGTTTTAACTAAACAGTAAAATAAATTTTATTTTAGTTTTATCTGTTATACTTATTTGTATCTAGGGATAAACACATATTATAAAGCATGCTCGTTATAGACCAACAACAAGTGAAGGCTAAACTGTTACGAGTATGATAGTATGTTATGCTAAATAACATCTTGTCAATAAAATAATAACGTTTAACCCGACATCAAATTTATAATCGTTATTACTTTTTAGAAATGAAACGTTTAAGAACCTTAACATACATTATATCCAGTATATAATTGGACTTTTTAAATTACATTAAGCGCAGGAAATTACAATCTGTACGTTGTACGTTGTATTTTAATTTTAGACTGTAAAGCAATCGACAACCAGTGCTTCTAAACCATTTTGTCACTGCTAGAAAAAGTTTTCCCCTGTATCCTTTCATTTTTTCAATCTCCTTATAGAAAGTATCGGAATCGTCTCGCCACCTCTTTTTATCATCATCATCATCATCATCAGCCTGCGGCAGTGCACTGCTGACCATAGACCTCTTTCTTGGTTGTTCTTGATTGTCGTCTTTTGGTAGGTTGGTTTCTTTTTGTCCCTTGGTATACAGAAGGTTGTTCGCCCATTTCTAAGGTTGCATTTGACTCTTCTTTTACTCTTCTTTATTTTAATCGTGGTAGAGCCACGCTACAATACGCTATTGTAGGCTGCGGCACGATTAGGTCGGCGCTACTGGAGCAAGAACACGCTTGCACAGAAAACCAGCGTGAAATAGCAGCTAAATACCTACTACTGTGTTTCGTATGGTGAGTGACGAGATCTGGAGAGCTTTCTTACTGGTAACGAGGAATTCCATCTTAGTTCATCTGTGTCATCGGGCGACAGTGCATCTTAATATTTATTCTTAATCGAGGCGTCTATGGGCCATGACATGGACTGTGTGATCGTTTGTCAGCCTTACTTCTCCAAAAATAATACGTACCCAACTCAAGCCGAGAACAAGTAAAAAAGTTAAATTCTCAACTTATGACGGTGCATACTCTCCGAGTCGATTTCGATCACGGCGACAATTTTCGTTATCGAAAGATGTCAAAAGTGCGCCATCTATACGAGGCGCATAATATTTCCTTATTAAACTGACATTTAATAATTATTAATAGTTATCTATTATGCTACTTATATAGAGGTCAGTGGCTATATTGCATAAAATTTATTAAATTTTATGTAATTATTTGGCCCGGTACCAGTAAAAGTGGATAGACTGGGACGGACTAGTAAGAAGTAAAAAATCGTAAATTTTTTACTACAACTATACAAGTAAGGGTGGAGGGACCAACGAAAACACAATGTACCTGTATAAGTTTTTAGTTAGTACAATAGGCACTCTCATTCCTCATTCTCAATTAAAAATAATTAATGATTATATATTTAGTAACATATGTTAAATAGCTTACTTTTTATTTATTTACTGTACTGTGATTAAACTTTCATAAAATTAAAAGCCCATGAACTTATATGCATTATTTTCACGGCTTTGATATATAGGAAGATGCCATTCATGCGTGTTGATTTATTTATTAAAATAAAAATAATATTAACTAAGACATTTCAGTTTTGATTTATTTTAAATTAAAAATATCGTTTATAGGTTCGAGTGTTCATTGGTATTATAGGAGGTACGGCGTTCGCAATGTTCGAGGGTGCCGTTATTGCCATAATAAGAGAGCAGCGTGCCGATTACGGGCTGCAACGGCTGTACGGTAGTATTGGTGGCATGATCTCATCCCCTCTTTCTGGATTACTCATCGACTATGCAAGCAGAGGAAAAGGATATACGGATTTCAGGTATTCAATTTTGAAAGTAAAATGTATTTTAATGTTGTGAGTAATGTATAAATGAAATATAATGTAATAATGTATAAATAAAATGAGTAAACTATATTTTAGAGTTGTGTGAGGACATGTAATTAGAAAAATGATAAGTTTTGTCAATTTGACTATGATGAAGTGTTTATGTGTCGTGTAGTGGCGGTATAAGAGCATGCACTATCTCATATCATCCGCTAAGAGGCGACAGAGGGAAATTGAAATAGGAATTGTACAGCGGCATCTATCTGCTAACAACTGACAGTAATATAAAGTGCGTTTGCCAACCCACCTGCCAAGTGTGACAACTATGGCAAACATACCCCCTATTAAGACAATCTATGGTAGAAGCCTATGTTTACCAGTGGACTTTTGAAATTTATTGAACGAAAGAATGAAAAAGGTATATAAAATTATGTTATTTTTGTTGTTATTGTGCATTTTGATAACAATTTTATACATTTGAGATATTTTACTGAATATGTTAAGAAAGTTTTTGAGATAGTTAAGGGCTTTATAAGAATATAATTCACAAGAACTTGTCCGTTTTCGTAATTAATATAAATTTTGCTATCAGAAGTTAAACATTATTAAGAGTTCTGTGTCATCGTATTGTATTCCGCCCTATATAAAGTAATGCATGTGATATTTAAAAGAAAACAATAACCCATTGAATCCAGAGCTTTATTCTCACAAACTATTTATTTGACTTTAACTATTGTCAAATTTAATGACATTTTATTTAGATTCAATAACTCTAGAATGTAGTGATTTATCTTACAGTAATTACATATGTATGTATAAGATCGGGGAATAAAAGTTTCTTCGTATTTTATATACAAATTCAAAACAGTTTTTTCATAGTTTAATTACATTTAATTATAACTTATATGTGCCATTTTGTTCGATAACTTGTTGCCATCTTGTAGGTAGTGACATAATCCCGTTGCTGTAGAAATCTTGGGATTTTTGATTAAAAAAATGCGACAAGTAGTTTTGACAGTCCTCTCTTGATGTTAACCTAACACTACTCAAAGAATTATGAAGAGACCGAAACAGGTGAAAATCTGAGGATGCAAGGTCAGGTCAATTTTGCTGAGTGGCCAAAGATGTGTGTGGTCTGGCGTTATCATGATGAATAGATATATATACTCCTTTTCTGTTGATCAATTCCGGCCGTTTTTTCTCAATTTCTTGCTTGAGTCTTATTAGTTGTTGGCAGGAGAGATGTGAATCGATGGTTTTGCCCGCCGGTAAAGCTCATAATAAACGATGCCCTTAAAATCCACCATACACACAGCATCACTTTATTGCGTGATAATCCGGGTTTCGCTACAGTCTGTGGAGCTTGACTACCCTTTAACCATGATCTTTTCGCACGTTCTTGTCGTAGGTGATCCACTTTTTATCACAAGTGATCAATCTTTTCAAAAATGGGTCGGTTTCATTACGTTTCAATAGAGAATCGCAAATGAGTACACGATTCATTAGGTTTCTTTCAGTGAGCTTGTGTGGTACCCAAATATCGACCTTTTTTTGTATAGCCAGACTTTTTCAAATGGGTCAAAACCATTTTGTGATCAATTCTCAATTCCTCGGCTATGTCGTAACTACTAATATGCCAATCTTGCTCCACTTTTTCAAAAATGACATCGACTTTATCCGTATGAGGGCGACCAGAGCGAGCTGCATCTTTGAAATAAAAATTCCTGGATTGAAAACGCTTGAACCAACTTTGTGCTACTCTTACTGACACTGCATTAGGTCCATAAACATCACAAATTTTTTTCGCGGCTTGAGTCGCATTTTCCCTTTTTTTGTAATAAAACTTATATATATAATGTATCGAATTTCTTCGTTAGATTCACTCATTTTGGCGGACAGAAAAAATATTGAAAGATGGCGGGAAAGTGTTTTTTTTACTCTTTATTTTTCTTTTTCTTAATGTCCTATATATTAAAACAAATTTTATACAAACAAAATACGATGAAACTTTTTCCCTGACCTATTAATCCTATTTATCATTGCCCAATAACGACATTCGATATTAAATGATTTTATAATACAGTAGAGCGTCGATTATCCGAACTAATTGGGGGACATGGGTGTTCGGAAAATCGGTTTATTCGGATAATCGAACTGTATAATTTTATGTACCAATGTACCAATAAAACATATTTATATGTAATACAAATTTCGTTTATTACAGCTGTAAGTAGGAATATAAATGAAGTACAGATAGCTTAGTAAACAAAAAAATTGTATAATCAATATTGAACATACAGTATGCTTATAAAATTAAAGTTTAAAGAAGTCCTTAATTTTGGTCTGTCGAAGCGAACCTACCCTCTTACGTGCAGCTAAGTCACGCACTTTTTTGAGACAGATACCTGATACTGGTCGCTTTCATCTTGAGCTTCAAACCATCGCAAGTGAGTATCTAAGCAAGTAAACGCTTCAGAAGCAGTAGGTGTATTTTCGTCTTCACATTCTGAACCACTAGTTGATGAGGTGCTGGCGGAATCAGCTTTGTCACTCACGACAACGAAGTCTACAATTTCACTATCCTGCAAGATTTGGTGCCCTGGATCTGCATCGTCGACAGTCATCCATTCTTGAACGTCTTCTTCATCACATTCATGGCAATTGAGTTCTTGAAGCATATTTAGCATTTCAGACATGTCATTCTGTTCTTCATTTCCACTTTCACTTTGAGAACTTTCCGCTATACTCAAAATTTTATTCCAGGCTTTTTAAATTCTGTTGTTTTAAACTGTCCCAAGCTGCTCCGATCATGTAGCTCTTTCTAGCAACAACTTACGTAGCAATTTTTTCTGTAATATCGCTTGAAAGTCTCAATAACATCTTGGTCCATGGGCTGTAATAAGGAGGTTACGTTAGGTGGAACAAACATCAAACATATATTTTATAAATTCATCCTTTTCATTTAGGATGTCACATGATGGATGAAACATACATAAACAAACATAAACACTCACGCCTGCCACCCAGAGGGTTAGGCAAAGATTATGGACTTCCATTTGGCACGATCCTGACACACCTCTCTCGCCTCCTCCACATCCATATACCTACGCATACACGCTCGTCGGTTAAGGGTACTCTTAATGTCGATAAACTTTCGCCTAGGGCGTCCCTTCCAGACTCTGCCGTTCACCTCTGCCACATAAATTTGCTTTTTAACTCTTTCCTCATTCATTCTTTCTACATGACCAAACTACCGAAGCATTCCTTTTTTAATCCTGGTCACAACATCATCTTGCAAACCACACTCTTCTCTTATCACACAATTTTTCACTCTGTCATTCAGATTCAGCCCTAACATACTCCTTAATGACCACATTTCTACAGCAGTTATTCTACTCTCGTGCTTCTTCTGCCACACCCAACTTTCACTACCATACATTAAAGTAGGGACTAACACAGCACTGTGAATTGCCATACGTGCCTTTTTTGACACATTCTGACTTTCCACAATAGAGTGTAGAGCCCCATTTACTCTATTTCCTGCGTTCACTCGTCGTTCTATATCCTTATCATATCTACCATCCCTGCTAAATACATATCGTTTTACCTTCTTCTCTTTCAAAGACCATAACTTTCGTCTTATTTGCGTTCACTTTCATTCCCTTTCTTTTTTCATTAATGTAACCATCATTTGCAACTCGACCGCCGACGACGCAAGAATGACTTGATCATCGGCGTACAAAAGGCATTTGACGGTTAACTCATCCATTCTTAACCCGCATTCTTCAACTTTCAAATTTTCCAAACAACTGTCCATAAATAGGTTGAACAGCCACGGGGAAGCCACACAGCCCTGTCTGACACCTTTATGGATGCCAAACCAGTCCGACTAGGCCCTGTTGATCATGACACAAGCACTGGAGTCCCTATACAGAGACTTCAATGCCTGTATCAACCAGCGCTCAACCCAAAGGAGTTCAGTATTTGCCATAACACATCCCTGTCCACTCTGTCATAAGCCTTTTCCAAGTCCACGAACGCACAAAACCGTTTGGTTTTGGCCAAAACTTCTCCGCGATCATGCGCATGGAAAAGACCTGATCCGTACATCCCATCCCTTTATAAATCCCGCTTGCACATCCCAAATTTTTTGATTTGATGGATGATTTGGTGCATTATCAAGGAGCAATAAAGTTTTTTCTCTTTTTTCATTCTTTAGCTGATGGGCTTTTACAGCGGGTACAAAATCTTCTATAAACCATTCCGTGAAAATTGAACTGTTCATCCAGGCGCTCTTTTGTGAGGTAGAAACAATAGGCATTGCAGACATATTTACGTGTTTGAAACAAAGTGGTTTCTTGCTTTTACCAATAACAAGCATGGGCAATCGGTGGGTACCAGTTGCATTAGCACAAGCTAGAGCAGTGATACGATCCTTGTTTACTTTAGGACCAGGTGCCGCTAGTTCACGACGCGAAGCAAGAGTTTTTCGTGGCAAGGCCTTCCAATTGAGCCCAGATTAGGCAGCAGAGCAGGGGGGTGGGGTGGCTCGCTACTGCAGTAGTCGCATCTCAGGCGATCGTTGATCGACGTTCGGATAATCGACGCTCTACTGTAGTTCATAGTGTTTGGGATAATAATGTGTATTAAATAAAATGAGGTTTTATTGGCACTTCAAAATGTAATATGATTCGTCTTCGACTTCAGAAATTAATACTTGTAACCGATACCGGTATGTATGGTATTGCGGTGTATTATGTTCGTCCTTTAATAAAGTAAAGAAATAACTTTGAAGTGATTCGACATGTTTCCTCTGATATTTGAGAGCCTATAAAAAGTTCACGGTTGGACTTGACTATTTGATAATTTGAGACACTTTGGTAGTATGGTGGATTTACCACAATCAACACACTTGGTAAATGGCTTGACAATCGTAGTACCAGACGTCTCGAATCTTGGACGTTGCTCTGGTCGTATCGTATAACTGGTAAGTAATAAGATTTGACTATACCAACCAACTATTGGAGATCGGAGGCTATTCTTTCTGGCTGACAACATTAATTGTTCCATGGGAAAATGTACGTTGATGGTATGGGAAAACTACTATGGGAAAACTTATCCTTAACTTATTTTATAACGCTATTTACAGGCCTGCCTTCTATCTGTATGCAGTATTGAAAGTCCTATCCGGGGCATTGATGTTGAGTATTGATCTCGATTTCAAGCAACCGGCTCAGAATATTCTCGAAGATGTGATATCCGTTTTTCGAAATGTTGAAATCGTAGCGTTGTTCATTGCTTGTTTCATAATGGGTAAGAAACTTCAGTTTTTATTTATTTATAAAATAATAAAAAATTGTAATTTAGTAACCGAATAATAATAATAATTCATCCGGCTTTTATTTATTTATATATTTTCTATTTATTTATTTTACTTTATTGATATAGATTTATATATATATATATCATTTTCACTTATATATTCACACAGCCCAACCAGATGAGAAAAATATACTCTCTACTACTACCCCAGATAATAGTAATGTCCTACAGACGAAATTTTGGTTAAGGCAGCCAGTCTCAGCAGAGACCAGAGACTAACCATCTGCGCAGGATTGGGAGTGCCCAAGTATGCGCAAGCACAAGATGTACTTTCTATTCCCTCACTCTCATAGTCCAACGGGACGTTATCCAATACGTTCGGAGAGATCAGGCGCATAACCAACGACTTTACGTGCTTTCTGAGGCACGGGGTGAAACATCGTCAACTTCCCGACTCCGGGTTGTTAATGAGAATTTCTTGACAGAAAAACCCAATAATAGATTTTTGGCCCGTCCCGGGATTCAAACCCAACTCGTGTTGTGGTCCCGGGTTCGAATCAGTCGCGTTTACGACCTCTGACTCTAGACCAACGAGGCGGTTAATAACTGAATAGGAAAGATATCAATCGTGCATTTCTAATAGTTGCGGTTTTGTAGGAAAAAAGGTATGTACTCGTACATTACGAATTGTCAGGCGTCAGTTTTCAACTACGTCCCAACGGTTAACATATTTTATAACGCTATAAAGTGTACACTTTAAGAGCTCTACTTATAACTAATAGAATCACCAGCAGCCATTACGAGAATTTTATCTTTTAACAAAAAGTAAAAACCGACTTCAAATTTCTAAAAAAGAAGTTATTTATTTGCTACCCTTAGGGTGGAATTTTTTCTCCATAATTTAATGGGACTACCCTTGAGGTAAAACCTATTTAATAAAAAATGAATCATTAAAATCAGTTCACAATCTGCGTAACATACATACAAAAAAAACATACACTCGAATTGAGAACCTCCCCCTTTTTGAAGTCGGTTAAAAATAAACTTTTAAAGAAGAATAAACATAATCCTCCTTCTTTGCATTGCCGAAGTCGAAAGAAGGTCTTGTCATAGATAGTCTTGTGTCGTGGTTAATAACTACCTACATACCAAATTTCATGGAAATTAGTCCAGTAGTTTTTCGTAAATGCGACAGAAAATCAGCGGTTATTAGGTTCCAGTTTGCTCAATATCTCCGTTGGCTTACCTTTTTCAAAAATATATGAATTACTAACACATTGAATTATAATTTATATTTTTTCACCTTAACATCATGCACAAGGATAATATAACGCAAGGACAAGTAGGACCGAGCTACTGCTACTGTGTTTGCGCGAATACTTACTGCAGTATTATTATATTAGATGGATGAAAGCTTTTGCAAATATGCAAATGTTAATCTAACCAGCAAGGGCATCGCCAGCCGAACCCCATGGTAAAGGGGGAGGGGGCAGTTCATTTATAGAGGGTGGGAAAGTGTAAGGTACATTTATTGCGAGTCTTACCTCTACGGCGATTGTAAAAGAACGGTACAATTCCCAATGTGTAAAGCGCCTCGAGCTCTGCACTGTACAATAAGATTATTTGCTTTGCATTTGACATTTTTTTGAGTCTCACGACACAGGAGACAATCCTAGTGTGGGGGTTATGTTTTATATAAAAATGATGGTACATAACAGTTTTTGGTAATTTGCAGAAATATTTAATTTTAGACAGATGTTCAACATTGAAGGGTTTTAATACATAGCTATGAATATACCGGGTGTTTGTGAAACGTTCCCGAAAACGAAGACAGATGATAGTACTATGGATACCTATGATGATGGGTCACAAAGAAATTCGATCCCGAATAATCATGAAAATACTTAAACATAAAACCAGCAGTGAAACTTAAAAGAAAATCAGCTGACAATAGGGTCAATATCCTCGCGGGCCTCGAACTCGTTATCTAGATCGGTACGAAACAATGCATTAGGTATACTACTCACTCTACCCTTCCTTTCACACACACGCTGCCTCGTGTCGCCTCGCGCTGTGGAATTTACACATTTTCAAGGACGTTACCTCCGTGCGCATTTGTTTTGGCTATAATTTTAGTTTTTGAGACAGTTCCATGTTGACTATCACGAGCGACAGTTCAAGTTCAGTTGTTTTGTTTATTAAATTATTGTCGTTATTACTTGTTATTTATTACTTAATGATATTGTTCTTGTTGTTACATTTTGTGTTTTTTGTTTTGTTTTAATAATGCCTAACGCGTAGGTACGTTTATAGTGCTCGTGAATACGGCAACATGCTAATGTGCCTTGGAGAATCTCATAAGGCCACGGAGGATCGGTAAGCTGTTTCATACCTAATTTTTTTAAATAACTTAGTACTGAACTGATCTGAAAAGATACATAACTGAATACATCAGAATAATAAACATACTACACAATGGATAAAAAGCATGATTCTAACCTTGTTAACATTTTATTTAAGTATTTTTCATTAGCGGGGAATCGAACCAGTTATTTGGTTTATTTAACCTGTGAATTGAATTAAAGTGGCTACGTAGAGACAAGCACAGTGGCAAAGGTTAAGTAGATAAGTTAGGTATTTAGACAAGTGTTGTAAATTATTAGGTATTGTGGTACCATCGCTAGTTGCAGGCCGCGCAATTCGGCGTTCGCGCGTACATTGACCCTAGTCAGCTGATTGTAATTCAGTAATTCCACTGCTGGTTTTATTTTTAAGTATTTCATGATTTTTAAAATGAAATTAACATTTTATTTAACTATACTAACACGATGGAGCGTGAATAAAGCTAATAAAACGTTGTGAAAAGATAATTTTTTTTCATCAGGATCGATTTTATATTTCACCCATCATCAAAGATATAGTTAGTACTGTCGTCTGTCTTCGTTTTCGGGAGCGTTTCAAAATACCCTGTATGAATATATTGAATATTTATTTACATAACATAATATACAATATTTTATTACATACAATATTAAAAACTATAATTAAAAAAAACTAAAACTAGTAACTTAATTATCATACAGTCCTACTCCCCGCGGTATCGTGCCAAGAACGCTGGCTGCGTTTCCCCGCTGAATGGCTATACTTAGCCTTTGAGCGAGAAAAGAACCAGCCCTCTTATCACCAGCAGCAACGACCAGTCGCGGATGGAGTTCCTTTAGAACTTCACCGCACGTGGACCCACGGTATACATATATATACATACATGAATATATACATGAATATATTTATGTATATATTATATTATTTAATTGTCTGATCGTGTCCACGACTCTATGATTTTATTCCGAAATAAAACATATTATTCTCGCTTCATGTCGATTGACCTACTGGCTAACAGATGCTCGTGCATACAAATCAGCGCGTTATTCGTGATGTATTCACGCCGACCTAATGTCTCGTTATAATAGTTACGTGAACAAAGTATTTGTGCTTTCAATTATAGAATTTAAGTTAAAATTATCCTAAAAGAATTATAATTTTTGAAGCGATCACATTTGTAGATTTATAAAAAAATGTAACGTGTGTATATTTCATTGGAATATATTGAACTCGCCTTTGTATATCTTTGTTATAACCCTGAAAATCTCTAAAACTTTGTTGCTTTGTACCACAGTTGTTATTTTTTACCTCATTAGACAGTTCACTGCTAGATATGAATGTTACCATAAGATTTTTTTTATTAAAATGGGCTCACTCTTGACCTCCATCTGGCCCGAGGGCAAAAATGAGGTCTACGATGGAGCGAGTTTGCCCAGGAGAAGCCTGTTAACACGCACCTTGAAGAGGTCCAGGTTATAGGCATTTGGCTGTGCGCATTATAAAAGATGATTTATAGCGCTTAGTGCGAATATTCGGAATGTCAACCAAGTGTGGATGGTAACCTGCAGTACGTCTGGTACTCCGATAGTCGAATGGAGATGGCGGTATGAGCTTATGAAGCTCATGGGCACACTCTCCGAAGTACAATCTGTAGAAGACCGACAAACAAGCTATGTTTGTCGGTCTTGTATATATGATATTCCTATAGTTCAAATTCAAACAACTGTAGTGGCGGTGTAAGAATATCCACTACCCCATTTCGTCCGTGGATTTTGCAAAAGGAGACAGAGGAAAACTGAAAGCAGCAGCAGCATCCATCTGATATCAATTGAAAATAATAAAAAAACTGTGGTTGCCAACCTGATTGCAAAGGTTGGCTACTGTGGCGAAACCCCTTTGAGGCTATCTATGGGGTCGCCTATGTTCAGCAGTGGACTTTTGATAGGCTGTAATGATGATGACAATGAAATTGCAATGAACACGGTTTGACGGCGTTATAGCAGAATGACCTAATTCACTTGCTTTTTTTTTTCAACATGCAATGAACCAGTGCGGCGGGCTTTTTCCATCTCTAATCTAAAAGGATTTTAGAGCACATTTCTAAAAGAGTTTTTAGAGCAGGAAAAAGCTCGTCTCGCTGGTTTAGTGTGTATTAAAGGATTTCAAATGCCCTCGAAATATAAAAAATTATTCCACGATATTTTTCCTTGCCGCTGAGTGAGTGGTAAAACAGCTCTTAAAATTGCGATTGACAATGTTTTTGATGTAGGTGAGGATTGATCGTTACACGCGTATTGTAAAGTATAAGATGTGCGCTTAGATCCTGAGTAACCAGGGCTTTAGTTCACGGCAGTGAAAAAAGGATATGTCAATCTGCGACAGAGAAATCAGCTACATACACGATTCTTTTTAAGTTAAAAGGTTTAATATGGCAAGCCAAGTAACTATCTTATCCCCGAATTTTCTGAAACATTTCTAAGAGATAGTGATGATGATATTCACTGCCTCGTTGGTCTAGTGGTAAGCGCGACTGCTAATTTTGAGGTCCCGGATTCATATCCCAGGTCGGGTCAAAATCACTTATTGGAAAATTCTCATTGCAGCTGGGCTTGCGCACACACTTGTGTACTATCTTCCTGTCATGCGCAGTTGGCTTGCCTCTTTGTTTAGACTGGCTGCCGTGATCGAAATTCGGACATTATTATCATAGGATGAAAGTGGCTTTAGATTATCCAACACTGATCGGATCTCTTTACTGCTAATAATGTCTTCTAGACCGAATTTCAGTCACGGCGGTCAGCTTCAACCGAGACTAGCAATCGGCGCAGGACAGGATTATAGAGCCCAAGTGTATGCGCAACCACAGGTGCACTCTCTATTCCCTAACTCTCATAATCCGATGGACGGTACACCGACACGACCGGAGAGAGGTCAGGCGCAGGACCAACGGCTTTACGTGCTTTCCGAGGCACGGGGGTGAGACACCGCCAACTTCCTGACTCCGGGCAGCTACTGAGAATTTCTTGATGAAAAGCTCAATAACTGATTTTTTTTGGCCCGACCCGGGATTCGAACCCGGGACCTCATGATCAGCAGTCGCACTACTACAACCACTAGACCAACGAGGCAGTCAACTTCAGTCTTTACTGTTACACATGTTTAGACAATATAATGGCTGTAACAAATAAAGTGCGTGCACTTGAACGTATTCTGCAAACTGTGATAATACTTTCACCAAATCATAAACATTCTGCTGTTGGACATGGTCTTCTCCCACAGTAGAGAGGTTTTGCCTTAACCGTCGCGCTTGGTAGACGGATTGGCGACCGCAGTATCGGACGTTTTGTACCATTGTCGCTGTTCGCCATGTTCTGGTTATTTTATATTTAATATAAATGTATATGTATCGGTCGGTGGTCATGAGATTATCCTGAGGTGTTTCCCATAGTTGATCTATGGGATGAAACAGGGTGATGGATTCTTTCGCCAAACATGATGATGACAAGAGACTTAGGATTCGTAGCCTCGTATCATTCAGGTAACGGGATGACGTTGGTTATGATAGTGGTCTTTGAATAAATGAACTGCCACTGCTGAATATAGGCCTCCCCCACAGATTGCCTCATAGGGGGAATATTTACCATAGTTAACACGTTTAGCAAGCGCATTGGCAACCACAGTTTTTTATTATTAGTCGTTGTTACGAATACTCTGCTGGTAATCTCCTGATTTGTTTCCTCTGTCATTGTTACGACATTTGTCAATTACTTATCTTTAAATGTTTAATTTCAGGCACCGCATGGGGCTATATTGAAAGTTTCCTGTTTTGGCTTCTGCAAGATTTGGGCGCATCGCGATCCTTGATGGGTATTACCATTACAGTGGGTGGTATTGCCGGGTTGCCCCTGCTGGTGTTGTCTGGTCCCATTATAAAAAAACTGGGCCACGCCAATGTTCTCTTCATCGGATTCGTTTTCTACGCTATTAGATTACTTGGTAAGTTTCGGTTTTTTATAAATGACAAATGAAAATGAAAAACGAGCTTTCAGTTGATCTAATTATTAGTGGCTATTGCACCTCATGAACACCTGCAATCAAGTAGAAACAAAAAGGCTTTAATTGAGTTGTCATCTCTGAAGATCAAGATTAAATGTCTCACTGCCTGTGTTTATACTGGCTCTCTGTAACCTTAAAACCAGAACAAAACAATGAAATGTTCTATTGCTTGGCGGCAAAAATAGGTAAGATGATAAACCTATCTGAATGGATTCCTAGGCAGGAAAAGATCAGCAACACCTAGCACTTACTCTGAAGAACTTTCTTTGAGTAAATCTGTAAAGAGAAAGTATATTAATATAATGTGTATTGTCCTTTATTAATTAATATTTCCTTAATTAACAATGCAAACTTTCCACGTAAATAAAAGCATTTGTTATCATATTACTATCAGCTTGACGTTAGATTTACATTGTTATGTCGTAGTGTGTCATGACGCAATAGAATACATTAGGTTTTATTAATTTAGTATGGACGCAATTATCGATGAACGTAAACGTCCATACTAAATTATCAAAACCTTAAAATATTATTAGCACCACCTAGGCGTTGCGAAGCGTTACCGCACCAATTACAGTTTATATGCGCCTCTAGTTCCTCTTAATCAATATTTAGGATGGAACCAGTTTCTTCTTTACTTGTTCAAGACATGAAAATATAGATCTCGTCAAATGTTACTGTCGTTTTAGGTGATTCTTAAAAACTTTTTACATGTATGCATTACTGCATCATCTACATACATTATCAAAGGTTCGGAAAAAACGCGCCACAAGATAACCCAAATCACATGAGTAAAGAATACGGTACGGTTTCTTTACTCATGTGCCTAAATTATAAATACCTACTGACCAACACGAAAGACAGCGCAGCGCCTTAAATATGAATCCAGCTCCACAAACCGATGCTTTACAAGCCTTTAAAAAGTTAGTTTAAGATTTTAAGGCGTTTTTGGTCGGTTCTCTAATAATTTCTTTGGTCGACTTTACATGCTAGATTTAATTATAGAAATAACGTTAACAGCATCTGTATGATATGAGGATTTTTTTTGGATGGTTAATTAAAAAAAATAGAAGTGATTGATTCTATTAAGCAAAGTTCTATTACTAATTAGGCAAGATTCTAATACTATTATTATATAGGTTCAATTCTATTAATAACTGGCGGTCCGCCTCGACTTCGCACGGGTGATTTCTGGATCTCGACAACAGCGCCACCTACGGGTTCCAAATAATCATCAACTAGGGACCAATTCAAACACACAAAAAATTTCATAAAAAACGGTCGAGCCGTTTTTAAGTTTTAGCGAGACTAACGGACATCAATTGATTTTTACATATAGAGATAATGCACACATGTAGTCTTTAGGCGTACTGGATTTTTGAGGACACAGTGTAAGGGTAACTAACGCAGGTTTTCGAGAACTCGCCTGCTCAGCGTGATAACTATGGGTAATTTAATTTTTTGAGGAATATTTCCAGCTAGCTAGCTAGATGACTCATTACACGACTGATAACCTACTGTAACTTGTAATTATATTCGTATTACTTACAGAGGATCTTGTGGCTTCAGAGTACATGATATTAATCACGTAAAGTTTTGGTGTTGATTTTAGAGGCCTTTTTTCTCGGCCTGTGATATTGCATCTTAACTCAGAGAGTAGTATATTCCTTGCTTCTGGTGCTTCTGATTTTATCGCATAAGTATTACTTCGGTCATGGATAGGATGATTACAACGAGCGTCTTCTCTTATGACTATAATATTTACAATACAGTCGAGATTATTCGTAAGTTTTTGCCGTGGTTGAAATCGGATTAGACTATTCGTAATTTATATCGAATACAATAACTTCTAAAGTCAGCTTCACGTGTACACGGCGTACTCTGCTAATTAAGTAACGAAGCTGTAGTGACTCACAAATGACATACATACTGTCACGTACTGGTAATTGGGAGCAGTATTTTATCAGTGCGAGGGTATCGGCTCAGCGTTTACAAACCCATCTTTGTTTTTGTTTTGCAAAAATAGGCCATAAGAGCCATTTAATTCCTAAAACATAAAGAGTCATTCAGAGAATTTTTCTAAGAAATAAATATATTAGTTTGGCCTCTCAGTGTATTTACGATGGGCATCATCATGGGACAATGTATTATACGCTTTTACCACAAAGTCCCCGAGAATATATAAGGTCTTTCTATTACCTAATTTTTTTTTAATTAAACACAGACTTTAAACAAAGGTATAAAGGATAAAAAACATTTGAAGTGAATCTGTTAACAGAACGAATATATTAAATTAGCCATCCGCCCCGGTTTCGCACTGGTGATTTCTGGATTTCGACAACAGCGCCACCTACAGGGCCCATTTGTGAATATAAACCATTCTCGAATCAATTTAATCACACACACAAAATTTCATCAAATCCAGTCCAGCCGTTTAAGTGTAAACGATTGTTGTTAAAAAATCTTAAGTGTATTCGATTCATGGCTTAGTGGCCGTGGCTTGGTCACTCACGGTGAACAAAGAGAAATACTAGGCTGAAAAGCTGTCCCGAGGCAGCCTTTCAGGGGCATGCCAAGCTGACTCCACACATGTATTGGTGGACTGTGGCGGGAGGGATATCCTCTACTCCCTATGCGCCACACGCCCTTTTCCCCGCACCTCTCACTGGGAAGTATCGCAGGTGCGGTCGTGATTGGGCCGCAGAGGAGAAGAGTGTCGATATTGCGAGAAGCCGCTCTCCTTTCCCTCTCTCCACGGCCGAAACTTGGTTGGCAGCGGAGCCATAGACCAGATCCGACGCTCGAGCAAAGTAGACTAGTGCTTTCGACTTCTCGAATTCCTGGCCACAGAACCTTTGCGTAACGGATTTTGCGCAGACGAAGCTGGAGATCTTGGAGGAAATCACGCCATTTGTTCCAGCGCACTTTGCTTGAGTAGGAATAAGAGGGGAGCTCCTCTCCCAAAGAGAGGGGCTGCTAAGGGGTGGTCAGTGCTGGTGGGACCGTGGATGTGTGCGTGTGGCCTTGCCATATACGGCGAATGAGGAACACCTTGTGGTTTCAGTCGGAGCTACTTCGACAGAACCCGTAATCTATTTAGACTTTACCAAAAAGCACAGGTAATTCCAAGTAAACCCAGGTAAAGTTAGGTATAATATTTAGCCTGGCATGACCCGTACCATGAATAAATTGAATACACCTAAGCTTAACCAACCGCAATCGGCTGCACCTAGTTAAAGCTGGCTAAGCCTGGTTAATATTTTTAATTAAAATGTCCGATGGATGGTCCATTACAGCTTTTCAAAAGACCTCTGCTGAACATAGGCCTGATTAATAAAAAAATATTTTTCCACCAGCCGGATAGTTAGATTCAGCTGAAATGTTACCTATATTTATCATAAATTAAATTTTAGCTTATAGCTTTTATGATTATTGTATGTTTCAAATAAATTGTTATCTCACAGGTTATTCCCTAATCTACAATCCGTGGCTGTGCCTAATCTTCGAGGCGTTGGAGTCCGTGACGTCATCACTATCGTTTACGGCTGCGGTCACGTACGCTGCCCGTCTTTCCTCCATCACAACTGATACTTCCGTGCAAGGACTCCTTGGCGGACTTTATTATGGTGTTGGTACGTATTTTTAGCTTCGTAAACTTCTTCCTGGTTGTCCAATTATGGGGCATGATACAACAGGGAAAATTTAACACATAAACAAAAATTTATACCTTATAAAATTGTTTTGTTAAGTTGGTGAACAAAGAATTATTTCAATACCGAAATTTAGGCTATGTTACTTGTAGTACAAGATTAATATGCAAGTAGTATTTGACATAATATTACAACAATTTCTAAAATTTCACTTATCAGACGAACTTTTGTTTGGTTAATTTTCATTTCCATATTTAAAAACATACTTATAAACGGGGTTCACCAGCCAGTGTTCGATGTAAAACATTGTGAATGTACTCTCCAGCGTGTTTGCCAACAAATTTCTAGTTACCATCCCTTTTTGGGTATTAGAATAAAATACATAATGTATTAAAGGGATGAGGAGCGCAGTGGTAGATACAGGGGGTCCAACGTAGGGACGGATCATTACTTGGTCTTATGCCGAATTAATGGTCTATTCTGACGTTGGCGGCATCGGACATCTGTGTCTACCACTGCGTTACAGCGTATAAGAACAGAGAGGTTACAAGATGTAGGTGCAAAAGAGAAGTACAAATATAGACTGAGAGAAAATATAAGTGGTATGGATGAATTGTGTATGAATGATTTAGACTTGGAGACTGTGTGGTATAATGTCAAGAAAGGTTTGGTGGATGCAGCTACCGAAGTATGTGGTGTAAGTAAGAGAACGAATGAAAAGAAAAATAACACTTTATGGTGGGATGATGAGGTACGGATGGAAGTAGAAGCAAGAAGAGAGCATGGTTAGATTTATTAGCAACCAAGGCTAGTTATTCTAGCGGTATGAATGATGATATTGAAAGAAAAAAGGCAGTCTTTAGACATCTAAATAAGAGAGTAAAAGAAGTAGTTGAAAGGAAAAAGCAAGAAAGAACGGATAAGAATGATAGAAGAATATCGGATAACTTCCAGGCAAATATTAAAATGTTCTGGAAACTCGTAAGAACTGCCAGGGGACATTCAAAACAGCCTAGAATGGATGCTATACGAGACCAGAATGGCTGTATTCTGAATGACGAAGTGTCGAGTTTAAGGAGATGGAAGGAATACTTTGAAAGCGAGTTTATGAGTGATGAGACGTTTGAATTAAATGAAATAGAAATTCCGAAAGAAGAGGAAAGAGATAGAGAGATAAGTATAGATGAAATAATGAAAGCAATGAATTTTTGGCCAAAAACCAAAAGGTTTTTTGTGCGTTCGTGGACTTGGAAAAGGCTTATGATAGAGTAGAAAGGGATGTATTATGGCAAACACTGAACTCATTTGGGTTGAGTGCTGGGTTGATACAGGCATTGAAGTCTCTGTATAGGGACTCCAGTGCTTGTGTCAGGATCAACGGAGCCTACTCGGACTGGTTTGGCATCCATAAAGGGGTCAGACAGGGCTGTGGCTTCCCGTGGCTGTTCAACCTATTTATGGACAGTTGTTTGGAAAATCTGAAAGTTGAAGAATGCGGGTTAAGAATGGGTGAGTTAACCGTCAAATGCCTTTTGTACGCCGATGATCAAGTCATACTCGCATCGTCGGCGGCTGAGTTCAAATGATGGTTACATTAATGAACATTTCATTAAAAGAAAGGGAATGAAAGTGAACGCAAGTAAGACGAAAGTTATGGTCTTTGAAAGAGAAGAAAGTAAAACAATATGTGAAATAAGAATAGAAGAATTGGTCGAGCAAGTAGATGAGTTTGTGTATTTGGGATGTGTATTTAGCAGGGATGGTAGGTATGATAAGGATATAGAAAGACGAGTGAACGCAGGAAATAAAGTAAATGGGGCTCTACACTCTGTTGTGGAAAGTCAGAATGTGTCCAAAAGGCACGTATGGCAATTCACAATGCTGTGTTAGTCCCTACTTTAATGTATGGTAGTGAAAGTT
The DNA here is from genome assembly GCA_029286625.1 of Parnassius orleans. Classification (NCBI taxonomy): domain Eukaryota; kingdom Metazoa; phylum Arthropoda; class Insecta; order Lepidoptera; family Papilionidae; genus Parnassius; species Parnassius orleans. Next base: position 1,810,810 of record JAGSMP010000074.1, read on the forward strand.
GGGTGTGGCAGAAGAAGCACGAGAGTAGAATAAATGCTGTAGAAATGCGGTTATTAAGGAGTATGTTAGGGCTGAATCTGAATGACAGAGTGAAATTGTGTGATAAGAGAAGAGTGGTTTGCAAGATGATGTTGTCACCAGGATTAAGAAAGGAATGCTTCGGTGGTTTGGTCATGTAGAAAGAATGAATGAGGAAAGAGTGACAAAGCAAATTTATGTGGCAGAGGTGAACGGCAGAGTCGGGAAGGGACGCCCTAGACGAAGGTTTATCGACCAAATTGGCGATATACTGAAAATGGGCCAAATTAAGAGTACCCTTAACCGACGAGCGTGTATGCGTAGGTATATGGATGTGGAGGAGGCGAGAGAGTTGTGTCAGGATCGTGCCAAATGGAAGTCCACAATCTCTGCCAACCCCTCTGGGTGACAGGCGTGAGTGTTTATGTTTTTTTATTAAAGGGCTTTTTTTATAGGATAAGAGTGACAAACGAGCACATAGTCCACCTGATGGTAAGTGGTTGCTGTGGCCCATAGACATCTACATCTATCCTCGATTACGAATCAAATGCAGATTCGTTGTCACCCGTGAGGACTAAGATGGAATGTCTCGTTTTCCAGTAAAAAGGGTCTCCGGTTCTCTACACTCACCATACGAAACACAGCAGTGTTAAGCTGCTATTTTACGCTGGTATTCTGTGAGAGCGTGGTCTTTCCCCGGTCGAGCCGACCCATTTGTGCTACAACTATACTACTAATATAGCTGCAGCATGGCTCTACCACGTAAGTAAGATTTTGCAATCATCAGATAAAAGTTATACAACGTATAATATAAAACATAAAGAGTTAAAAATTGTATTAATAAAATCGTTTTGAATCACTTTTATATTCAGTCAGGTTTAATATATTTATTACTAGCAACTCACTATACTAGCGACGTCCCTCCAGGCATTGCTCTCTATTTTTTCGCGAGGTTTCATCACAATCGGTTCAACTATTTCAAAAATTGGCCCGGACAGATAGACAGACAGTCAGACAAAAATTTTACGTATGGATACTCATGTCTTGATGGCACGCAAATAACTCCCTGAGCTCAATTTAGAGGCAGTTATTTCGATATTACAGATAAACATTTCAATTTTATTTATATGTATAAATGATATATGATATGGGGTAGTGAGTATTCTTACCCGCCCCGTGTAGTGGCGGGTAGAATACTCACCCCTATCTTCCGTGGGTGTCGTAGAGGCGACAGAGGAAACTGAGGCAGAGGATGGGCAGCATCTTTCTGATAACAGCAAAACAAAAATAAAAACTGCGCTTGCCAACCCGCTCGCCAAGCGTGGCAACTATAATATACCATGAACAATGAAACAAATAAACATTTTGGTCCCCAAGCCGCTATTCCTGGCTACGGTGGCGACCATGATAACGGCGGGGCAGGGTGCTAGAACTCCGGTGGAGGTTCGGTTGCCTACGACGACTCGACCTGGCAGCTTATAACGCGCACGCACTGAGGACTGACGAGAAGATCCTGGAGCTGGAAGAGAGATAGACAAGTTGCGCTGGAATATTATAGGATTATCCGAGGTCCGAAGAGAGAGGACACGGTAATCCTCGAATCCAACTTGTTCTATCACCGGAGGGCGACCATCTGTCCCAAGGAGGTGTCGGATTTATCGTCCACAAGTCTCTCGTTAACAACGTTGTAAAGATGGGGTGTGTCGACGAGGGTTGCGTACCTTATACTCAGAATAACCAAACGGTATTCGCTGAAGGTCATTCAGGTTTACGCACCAACCTCAGCTTTTGATGAGGAGGTGGAGGAAATGTGGGGATATCTCTGAGAGCCATGCATTCCTCCAAAACCCACTATACAGTGTGTTAATGGAGACTTCAACAAACTAGGCACAAGAGAGAGCGGTGAGCTGGTAGGCAAATTCGGAATAGGGCAACGGAACCCAGGGGCCAGCAGCTGGCCGACTTTATGGAAAAGAGGACTCTTTATGATGAACTCTTTCTTCCAGAAGCGTTACAGGAAGTGGACCTGATCTGGCGCCAACGGTTCGACAAAAATGAGATTGACTTCATTATGACGACCAGACGACAACTGTTCAGTGATGTCTCAGTGCGAGGGTATCGGCTCAGCGTTTACAAACCCATCTTTGTTTTTGTTTTGCAAAATAGGCCATAAGAGCCATTTAATTCCTAAAACATAAAGAGTCATTCAGAGAATTTTCTAAGAAATAAATATATTAGTTTGGCCTCTCAGTGTATTTACGATGGGCATCATCATGGGACAATGTATTATACGCTTTACCACAAAGTCCCCGAGAATATACAAGGTCTTTCTATTACCTAATTTTTTAATTAAACACAGACTTTAAACAAAGGTATAAAGGATAAAAACATTTGAAGTGAATCTGTTAACAGAACGAATATATTAAATTAGCCATCCGCCCCGGCTTCGCACTGGTGATTTCTGGATTTCGACAACAGCGCCACCTACAGGGCCCAATTGTGAATATAAACCATTCTCGAATCAATTTAATCACACACACAAAATTTCATCAAATCCGGTCCAGCCGTTTAAGAGTAAACGATTGTTGTTAAATAATCTTAAGTGTATTCGATTCATGGCTTAGTGGCCGTGGCTTGGTCACTCACGGTGAACAAAAGTAATACTAGGCTGAAAGGCGGATTTTGTGGGTCCGTTGCGCAGACGAGTTGGAGATCTTGGAGAAATCACGCCATTTGTTCCAGCGCTTTGCTTGAGTAGGAATAAGAGCTCCTCTCCCAAGGAGGGGCTGCTAAGGGGTGGTCAGTGCTGGTGGGACCGTGGATGTGTGCGTGTGGCCTTGCCATATGCGGCGAATGAGGAACACCTTGTGGTTTCAGTCGGAGCTACTTAGACAAAACCCGTAATCTATTTAGACTTACAGCCCAGGTAATTCCAAGTAAACCCAGGTAAACTTAGGTATAATATTTAGCCTGGCATTACCCGTACCATGAATAAATTGAATACACCTAAGCTTAACCAACCGCAATCGGCTGCACCTAGTTAAAGCTGGCTAAGCCTAGTTAATATTTTTAATTAAAATGTCCGATGGATGGTCCATTACAGCTTTTCAAAAGACCTCCGCTGAACATAGGCCTGATTAATAAAAAAATATTTTTCCACCAGCCGGATAGTTAGATTCAGCTGATATGTTACCTATATTTATCAGAAATTATATTTTAGCTTATAGCTTTTATGATTATTGTATGATTCAAATAAATTTTTATGTCACAGGTTATTCCCTAATCTACAATCCGTGGCTGTGCCTAATCTTCGAGGCGTTGGAGTCCGTGACGTCATCACTATCGTTTACGGCTGCGGTCACGTACGCTGCCCGTCTTTCCTCCATCACAACTGACACTTCCGTGCAAGGACTCCTTGGCGGACTTTATTATGGTGTTGGTACGTATTTCTAGCTTCCTAAACTTCTTCCTGATTGTCCAATTATGGGGCATGATACAACAGGGAAAATTTAACACATAAACAAAAATTTATACCTTATAAAATTGTTTTGTTAAGTTGGTGAATAAAGAATTATTTCAACACCGAAATTTAGACTATGTTACTTGTAGTACAAGATTAATATGCAAGTAGTATTTGACATAATATTACAACAATTTCTAAAATTTCACTTATCAGACGAACTTTTGTTTGGTTAATGTTCATTTCCATATTTAAAAACATACTTATAAACGGGGTTCTCCAGCCAGTGTTCGATATAAAACATTGTCAATGTACTCTCCAGCGTGTTTGCCAACAAGTTTCTAGTTACCATCCCTTTTTGGGTATTAGAATAAAATACATAATGTATTAAAGGGCCTTTTTTATAGGATAAGAGTGACAAACGAGCACATAGTCCACCTGATGGTAAGTGGTTGCTGTGGCCCATAGACATCTACATCTATCCTCGATTACGAATCAAATGCAGATTCGTTGTCACCCGTGAGAACTAAGATGGAATGTCTCGTTTCCAGTAAAAAGGGTCTCCGGTTCTCTACACTCACCATACGAAACACAGCAGTGTTAAGCTGCTATTTTACGCTGGTATTCTGTGAGGCGTGGTCTTTCCCAGTCGAGCCGACCCATTTGTGCTACAACTACGAGTATACTACTAATATAGCTGCAGCATGGCTCTACTACGTAAGTAAGATTTTGCATTCATCAGATAAAAGTTATACAACGTATAATATACAACATAAACAGTTAAAAATTGTATTAATAAAATCGTTTTGTATCACTTTTATATTCAGTCAGGTTTAATATATTTATTACTAGCAACTCACTATACTAGCGACGTCCCTCCTGGCATTGCTCTCTATTTTTTCGCGAAGTTTCATCACAATCGGTACAACTATTCCAAAAATTGGCCCGGACAGACAGACAGACAGTCAGACAAAAATTTTACAATTGGATACTCATGTCTTGATGGCACGCAAATATTACAAATTTTTCTGTAATATCGAAAATTTTTTATTAAAATTTCGTTATTACAGATAGACATTCAATTTTATTTATATGTATAAATAATGCCAATATAAGGTACGTGAGGGTAATATGGTCACCTTAAGCTTTGCCGTCCTATAAAACCAAAACTAGGAGGAGGACAGAGACAAAACACAAAGTCGTATACTATAACTAATATATTAAGAAAAAAATAGCAAACGAGCTTTGGTAATAATTAGGAACACTTCAAAAAATCAACTTAAAAAGAACTAACTACACTACTCAATACAGAAATCGGCAAAAACATTTACTATAATGTTGACTGTCAAAATGGCGTCGATAAAGCAGCGCCTTTTTGACCCTTTATTATTTGATCGTAGATAGAGGAATTTGATTGACTGATGAAGAGCTATAGTATCACAGAGCCATCTATGCATACAAGCTTGCAGTTTTTGAGTTATAAGAAAGTGACCATATTAACCGGATGACTATACACTACCCTCACGTACTATATTTGATGGATAACTTTTATCCGACCATTGAAAATCAGCCCTTCCTCGGAAAGCGAGTTTATCGCTCTTATAAGGTTTAAGACTCTGTTAAAAAAAAACATATATCAAAAAATTCCAGACTGTCGTTATTTATGCCGTTAGTGTATTTATAAATATTTGTAATGAATATTGTTTAAAAAATAATTGTTTATAATACAAAGGAGACAGATGATTGGAATAAGTAATATGTAGCTAAAATATATTCATTCAAAACAAAAAACGTTTCTTATGTCGTATTTTGTACGTGGCAGAGCCACGCTACAGCTATTATGGTTACAACATGAATTGGTCGGCTCGACCGGGGTAGGACCACGCTCTCACAGAATACAAGCGTCACATAGCAGCTTAATGCTGCTGTATTTCGAATGGTGATTATTGAGATACGGAGCCCCTTATTACTGGAAATGAGACATTTTATCTTTGTCCTCAAAGGTGATAACGCATTATACATTTTGATTCTTAATTGATGATAAATGTAAGTGTGTATGGACCCTTTTTCCATAAAAAATGAAGTAGTTTTTATTGAATTAATATTGCCGCTTTCCTTTGTTAAAGAAGTCTAGCTTTTCTAATCGGTGGTAATATGTTGATGTACGTGGTAGAATCATACTGCAGCTATATTATGGTTGTAGCACGATTGGGATTGCTCGACCGCGGAAGGACCACGCTCTCACAGGATACCAGCGCGAAATAGCAGCTCAATACTGCTGTCTTTCGTATAGTGAGTGTAGAGAACTGTAGAGAACCGGCTCAGGTGGACTGTGCGTTATCACCCATATTCTATAAAATAAATAAATAAGTATGTTTGTCGAAATACAGAGGAGGTAGAGCTTGAAGGTCAAGATCTTATACCGTATTTTAATATATGAATTAATGCGATTTTCGTACGATTAAAATCGACTCATACCCATTCCATAATAAAAACGTAATTCATACGTATAATTAAAAAAAATCATACTGATTCTTTATTTCAGGCAAAGGAGCGGGAAGTCTAATCGGCGGATATTTAATGAAATTTGTTGGCACAAGACCGACATACCAGATATTTGCTGTTGCGACATTCTTGACAGGGTGCATATATTATCTATTTAACAAGTTCTACATTGGAAAACGATCACACGACGACGGTAACGACATCTGTAAGAAGATCCCTCCAACCACAGATGTTGAAAGTTGCGATACTATTAAGAAAGAAAATGATAAGACATGTGTGTCGTTAGATGTCGCTAGGATGAACGGAATTGATAATGTAAAGAGTCCTGAATTTGAAGTGCCGAAAATTAAAGACTCAAATCCGCAAGTGAAATTAGTGACAGATGTAGATGGCGGCAGCGATTCCGGAGTAGACAATCCAGGATACAACGAGAGCGAAACTTCTTCTAACGAAGTGACTCGAAAAGACAACTGCAAAAATACAAAGTAGTTTTTGTGATAAATTAGTTTAAATACTTACATACCAGCTTTATGGAGTTATATAGGTACATCGTAAATAAGTAATGTATTATAATAATTTATATTAAATTTGTCTTTACCTACATTTTGATTGCATTTCTTAACCCTTTATATACCCCCTTACTAAAAAGGAAAACGTCTATTATTTTAATGTGAAGAAAAACAGAAATTAATTTTGGTCTTCTATTTCCACTTTTAAATTTTTATTATTCAACAGAAGCTTATGTTCTATAATGGATCTCTAACCCATATACAACTATATTAGTAATATAGCATTACAATTTTCATGTGTCAAGACCGTAACCGTATCGGCACATGCAAAAAATATACATTGTGTAAATTCAATAAGCACTAACTCCCAATAGATGAGATCATTTCCTATTCGACCTACAGCGTGTGTTATGACCAGATTGACAGCGAACTTACGACGATAATTTACGTGTTAGAGCCATGTTGCAGCTATATTAGCAGTATAGTTGTAGCACGAATGGGTCGGCTCGACCTGGGAAGGACCACGCTCTCACAGAATACCAGCGTAAAATAGCATCTTAACACTGCTGTGTTTCGTATGGTGAGTGTAGAGAACCGGAGATACTTTTTACTGGAAACGAGGCATTCCATCTTAGTCCTCACGGGTTTTTGATTCTTTATTGAGGATAGATGTAGATGTCTAAGAGTCACAGCAACCACTTACCATCAGGTGGACTGTGGGCTCGTTTGTCACCCTATACTATAAAAAAAAATTGGCAAGTACCGATACGCTCTGTCCATGACACGCGACGTTACTAAACTACTCTGCGCAGGCGACTAAATTAATGCGTTATAACCGCGTATGCCGTATGCTCACCATTGTACAAAACAATAGAAAACATTGCTAATCCTTACACAGAAAATTTTATAAAATCCGCCGTATCTAATATATAAAAATTTATGTTTTTTTGTTCGTATTTTATGCGCTGCCATACCGTTCATCTGATTGCGGTAAAACTTTGTCAACTTACTGCTTGCACTTGTGCGAAGGTTATAGGCATAGCACATTTAACTTAGAGTAGATGGCGCGCGTATCGTACCGAAAAATTTATTTGAAAGTTTTGTATCATCATTATCATTCATATTTAAACAATATCTCTTACAAATTTGAAATGATATTTCCACAATTATTTCTTCTGGGGCAGCAACGTGCCGGGTACCAACTATTTATATATAATTTTCACAACAATTTTAACACTCCTGCTGCGCTCTTCTGACACAAAAACACAAACAAAATGAGCTACAACCGATAGTACGGACATTATAATCGAACACATATTAAACGCGAACGTCAAGGGACGCGTTGTATACGGGTATACTACGTTTTTGATACGTTCTAGTGGGCGTAGTAGTGACTGCCGTGTTTTTTCGTGCTTGACACTCTCATAATATAAGCCGTTGAAGTGGACCGAGAAGGTAAGAGTTGCGTCCTAAAGACGGTACTAATGTTTAGATCATATATAAAGTAACGTTTCCTTTTCCGCTAAGATCCGTTTTCATGTACGAAAAAAGTTAAATTATTTCTATTACAAATTTTTGAATCTCTATAAATTATTAAAATCTAATCCAGGGAGGTCTATGTTTAGCAGTGGACTTTGATAAACTAAAATAGATGGATGAATGGATGTAAATCCTGTACAGTAGGGCTTTGATGGCTATCCGAGTACGGACCTATTAGTACGAAACCGATCCAATAGCAGAGATGCAGGACAGAGTAACGATATATTCCCAAAACTTTTCACCGCTGCATTGGATGACGTTTTCAAGCTACTGGACTAAAATTAATACGATTTCAGCATCAAAGGCGAATATAACACTCATCTGTTATATTCGCCTTTGATGTTTTTCGACGATATAGTAATTACGGCAGAATCGCAGAAGAATCACAGGAGAATCACAGCACTATGCTTAATGACCTCTTGATCATTGACGGCTCCGTGGCGCAATGGCTTACCAATTGAGTTGCAGTGCTAAGGGCCGCGGGTTCGAATCCCGCACGGAACAAGTATTTGTATGGCCTACAAATAATTGTTCCAGGTCTGGATGTTTGTCCTTGTGCAATTTATGTTTGTAAACTGCCTCCACGATACAGGAGAAAATCCTAGTGTGTTACGTTTTTAGTCCTTAGTTACGTTTTTTAAGAATAAAAATAGAATAAATAGAAACTGTATCACATGCAGCGACTCCACATATATGTATGCTGGTCGTTGTTGGGAACATTACCCTTGAAGTTATACCCGGGACAAATTGTTCGACTTGGTAATTTTAACTTCGATCAACAGGTCACTTCGACGGATCCAACTCGGCTAGGCAGCGCTCGGGAGATTACGCCACATTTCCTCGTTACGTATTTCCACAAAACTTAAAAACAATATTGTACAATCAGTGCGTGTTGCCAGTGATATGGATCTGAGATACTGTTTTTCACGACTGACTGTGTGAGAAAGCTCAAAGTCGCCAGCTAGTTATGAAGAGGGTTAATCTCGAAATTTCTCTGCGTGGTGGAATTCGAAATGAAAATATCCACTGTAGAACCAGAGTAACCGACATAGTCTAACAGATCAGTAAGCTGAAGTGGCAATGCTGCTGAAATTAAAGGGTCGGTCGTATAGTTCGAAGAATGGCCGATGGAGAAGAAAGGTCATCGAGTGGCAGTATCGTATCGATAAGCGAACCGTTTTATTAGATGATATGACTCTTTTTCTGGTTCTTTAAATATTTCCGCCGCCAATTAGCAGTGCTTGCACTGCTGTGTTCCAGGCTGAATGTTATAGAGAGTCAGTATCATTACAGGCTGTGAGGCATTTCACACATATAAAATGTGAAAATGGGCCAGATTAGAGTACCCTTAACCGACGAGCGTATATGCGTAGATATGGATGTAAAGAAGGCGAGAGAAGTATGTCAGGATCGTGCCAAATGGAAGTCCGTAGTCTATGCCTACCCCTCTGGGTGACAGGCGTTAAATAAGATGTACAAAGGCGAGCTTAACCTAACAAGGGTTTCTTTCAGCAAATCCTTTGGGAAAGAGAAATAGTTTTATATGTAAAGCAAGTAGGTAGCAGCGTGCGTATTTAATAATGGACATAATCATTACTTAATAGAAATTGGATATAAGTTACTACTTAGTCCTCAGAGGTGACAACGTATCTGTAGCTTTCTTTGTTTAAATTTGGTTGCAGGTGTCTATGGTCTGCAGTAGAAACTTACCACCAGGTGAACTGTAGGTTCGATTGTCACTTCAGTTATATAAAAAGCGAAGTGTACTGTGGCCTATCAAAAGATGGAGTGATGACTTGGTAAGACATACAGGAAGACGATGGATACAGCTGTCTTAGGACCGTGTTTTGTGGTATTTCTTGGGGGACTCCGATGTTCAGCAGTGGACTTGTGAAAGGTTGTAATGTTGATGATAATGACGATCGTTGAGTATTTTTTTAAAGAGAAATTGTTAATCACGTGAATACTTGAATCTTCTATTACCTATGTGTATATATGTGTATTTTAAACGGCGCGTGCCTCGGTATATACATAATAAAAAAACGAAGCGTCAATCTGTTTTCAAGTGAAAAGAATTAAAATATTATATAGCAAGCGTGAATAACAATAAAGATTTTTTAGTTTTTCTACTTGGTATCCGGGTATAAACTATTAGCATCTACTAAGTAAATTATTGTTACCACAAGTCCGCACTATGTCCTGAGTATGGAGAATGCGTTTTAAACAATTGTTTTCTAGCCAGCATACTCATTGGGTCACTACTAACAGTATCTATTAATTTAGCACTGTGTGTGATTTTTTTTTGTTTAATGGATTACATGAAACAAAAATGAAATCAAGTAAAATGAAAGTAGTTTCATTACAGAAAGATACTGGCTATAGAAAAGCAAGAATTGAAGGAAATGTCAAATGCGGATGGAACTAAGCACTATGGAATGCTTTGAAATTTTAAAATTGAGATGCACATTACCTATATATATATATACAACGGAATCAATACATGGACGTCAGTTCACAGTTCTTTAATAATATAGTATTTAAGACGATAATATTTTTATTTAATTTAAGACTATTATTAGCTGTGCAGACTACGTTGGCCTATTTTTATTTGAAAATGCTCTGAATATTTTGTACAAATATGTAACACTTTCTTTTTCACCTTAACTGCGAGTGACATTGATTATCCCGCTAACAAGTGTAAATTGCAGCTTGTACGTGGGTCATCTTGATCGTGCTTTAAGTGTTCTACATAGTACCGCTAGAAATTATCACCATTTTACTCCCAACAAGTCTATTCCAACATACTGAATAGGAAAGTATACTGTCAAATTGGACATTTTCATATCAGCTCTCGAGTTGAACACTCCTTACTGTTAACTCTAATGCAGTGTGTGTATTTAAAATGAAGTTTTTTATACTATTATTTTTGGTATTCGTCATCTGTATATTAGGGCATTGTAAAGTCTTAGCACTAAATTTACCCGGACCTAAGGTATACGTCGTAACGCCATCATCGAGATCGACAAAAATTGATGAAGGAAGATCAGCGCCGTTTTACTACCATAGCTGGATGCGAAGAATGGATTTGGGGCCAAACATTACGACGACAACAGTCCCAACGACTACTACGTCTCAAGTGAAAACACCCGATTTAATATTTGCTGAATTTGAATCAGATTCTAACAGTGGAGTGAAAAATAATATAAGGAAATTATTAGAAAAAGAACGTGTTGAAGCTAAATCTTCTACAACATTCCAACCGATTTACGTTCCTGATGAGGAGTTTCAACCTCTGCCCCAAAATACTAATTATGGTTTACCACTACCAAATGTAAAGCAGGAAGATAAAGACGCCAAACAAGCCGATGACTTTGATATGTACAATAAATTATATAATGCCCCTGTACCAATATATGTTCCAACGACAACGCCTTTAACGACAACGACTTCAAAATTAACCACGACCACGACAACGCAAGTAACGCCCAGTAATGCTGAAAATATTTGGCATATAATCGACAGTGAAAAGTACAACGAATACGCGGATAACTGGCAAGAAGTTTCAGTGGGAAAAAATGATGAGAACGCGATTAAAAGTGATACAAATGAACCTGTAGATACGAACAGTGATAATGAGGAAGAAAAATTATACGATAATTTGGCTTTGCCCGGGTAAGTTTTTTTTTAAATAAATCTTACTAGTATTTCCATCTTTTGACTCTTAATTATAAAATGCCCAAAATGAAATAATAATATTATAAATTGTTAATTACAGATTTGGAACTAATGCTGGAAACGGCGCCGAAAATGAATCTAGAGCTATACGCACTGAGCCTAATATACGTTTCCCTTACGTCAATTTAAAACCCTTTCAAATGAAGACTATGAAGACGCCAATACATAATATTTTATCAAATAGTAAGAAAGGAAATAATTTATTTAGTTTAGATAATTTTTATGATTTGAAAAATCCTGTCAGAGGTGAGGCACAGGATGTCATTCCCATGCGTCAGCCAATTGATCGTTATAATCCTGCACAACCTTACCTGCCACAGCAAAATTACGGCGGCAATTCCAAACAATCAAATATAGTTTCAGCACCTGTAAAGACTACTGCAAGTCTAGTTCCGCCACCTCCGCCGCCACCACCTAAGTTGACTGATAGTGATTTTCCTATTCCAACAGGTTACGAATCATTTCCTCCGTATCCACCTTCTATTTCTGACTCTCCCCCACCGTCACCTCCTGCTGCAAAACCAGTAATAGCTTATTCACCGCCATCTCCCCCCACAGATTATAGTGATTCTGATGAAAATAGTAACGGTCCCCCTATGGATCTTGGATATCATTATAAGTCTCCCACAGATTCTATTAAACACCAACTGTTTGCACCCACAATACCACCGCCAAGCAAACCCTTTGAGGGATATAGTTATAAAAGACCTGCTTTGCCCTCTGAAACTCCACCCATGGCAGACATGGATGACAAACCAGATTTTCAGGGATATCCCGATGATAAACCCGAACATTTATCGCCAGTAAGTGATCATATGTCGTCGCATAGTAATAAACACCATGAATCTCCTAATTTGCAACATGATACCGACTACCCAGAGCTAATTTTTCATAAACCACCTTCGGATGATAGTGGTTTTCCAAGTGATTTTCCTGGCGACTTAAAACACCATCATGATTTTGATGATCATGATTTCTATCATGATCACCACTATCATAAACCTACTACAACTACAACCGAAATGCCCCGTGTCAATAGGTTCAGTTATTATTACTTAGGTAAGAAGTTGTATTATTTGCCGCTATATTTTAGCGTTTATTTCATCGTTTACGTCGGGTCGCTTATAATAAAGGCTGTACTGCGGCATAAGATAGTATATCCCAACAGTTGGAGACCGAACGATACCACAGCGTCCTTCTTCTCGAAACGATCGATTGATTCTTGGGATCTTTCTAATGAACGCTTGCATGAGGTTACTGGAAAAGTAACACACGCAATAGCTACAGCTGCTAAAATGTATATGGATAATACAAAGAAGAATAATTAATGTGCTAAGCTTTATTTTTAATGTTTAATGTACATAATCTTTATTAAGTGAATTTAAGCGATAGAGCGTTGTGATCTGGACATATTTAACAACAATATAATCAATTTACCGTACTTTAAATATAGTTCATTCTCACAACGTGCTGTCACATTTAGAGATAAGTTTACATTAAAATATTTCAATTATATGTGTTGTTGTTTTTATTTGTGTTATAAGTAAGTATCCATTACTTAACATTTATTTTTGAACTGAGTACATAGAAGAAAAATCACCCCAAAGTAGAAAGAACGCCTCAGGCATTAAGTCCGCCTATATTCCATGTGTGTATAATATAAAGTTTTAAATAAATTAATTAAAATTAAAACTTTTAACAAAACTAAAAGCCGATTACAAAGAATTAAAAGAATAAATTAATTTCACATAATAAAATTGGTGCTAATACATAGTGAAACTAAACCTCCTAAAACCTATTTTAGTTAGTTTATAGAAAAGTATAGGTATTATATTAGGTATATCACATGGTCTAATAGTTAGATTAAAAACTTGATCACAGTTACGGTTTTCGGTGGCGAGGGTAGAAAAAGATCTTACGGCTATTGCTACACTTTCTGGTATTTAACGTCATTAGAATATTAAGCATTATGCGTATTAAAAGCCCAGTGTGATAATTCGTTTGGTTAGTAGGTTAACGCATAACTATATAATACAAGCTATGGCCACCAGGTCTAAGGTCAACTACAATCCACACTTCTGGTAGGACTATAGTCCCATACCACACATTGTGCATCCACCGGAGTCTAAAATTACACGCAGTCAACCAGCCCTTAAGCTAATAATGTTCGTATAACTCTGAAATAATTATTAATCCTACTACATAACAAAAAAGTAAAATGTTTAATTGTTCATTATAATTTTTTATATTTTTAAATTTTAAATGGAACTCATTTTGAAAACCTTTTTTAAAGCTTTTATTTAATTAAAAGCTTTTCTTTAACTTGCAATGTATGTTTGTTAGGGTCAAATTTTGCAACTGAATTTTATAACAGTTATCTTCAACCGATTGAGCTGAAATTTTGATACGTGTTTAGTTTGGATGACAATGCATGGTTAGCTAAGTGTCTTCATTCTAAATCCAATATGTCGGACCGCCCAAGATGCCGGACTAGTTATTTTCTATGCACTCCCATGATATAGGTTGTCTGGAAGAGATTGCTATGTAGCAATAAGACCGCCCTTTGTATTTCCTTCAATAGTTGTTTAATTTTATTGTTATTTTTATCTTTTCTTGGTGTGCAATAAAGAGTATTGTATTGTATTGATATGGGTATTAAATGAAAGGGTTTGCTGAGAAGAATACGAAAAATAAAATTACGTCACTCTAATTCAATATGGCGGAACGCCTAAAGATAGCGGACTATGTTTTTTATTCACCCCCATGTTTTATGGATATCAAATGAAAGGGTTTGCTAAGAAGAATACGAATAAAATGACGTCCGCATCCAGTTCTTCGAGGAGATGGTGTACTACAGCCCGACTAAACGATAAGACTTAGCAGGGCTGTGTGTTAACTCTTAACTAATATCGACCTGGGCTAATTATGGTGTTGGTAAAATAAATATCCACACCTTGAAATCACTCTATCAAGTCCGGAGGTAAGGTCTCATCATAACTAACAAAACGAGCCTAAAATCGGTACACCTATTACTACTCGTCAAGAAGTTCCAGTAGCAGTCATCGAAGTACATCATCAGATCACTCTTTCAAGTCCGGAGGTAAGGTCTCATCATAACTAACAAAACGAGCCTAAAATCGGTACACCTATTACTACTAGTCGAGGAGTTCCAGTAGCAGTCATCGAAGTACACCTTCAGATCACTCTTTCAAGTCAGGAGGCAAGGTCTCATCATAACTAATAAAAGGAGGCCAAACTCGACACACCTAGTACTACTCTTCGAGGAATTCCAGTAGCATTCATCGAAGTACACTCTGTCAGGTCACTCTATCAAGTCCGGAGGCAGAGGCGGATTAAATGTCGACTGCGCCCTAGGCTAGCCTAGCACCTCATCGGCGCCGCTCTAGGGGCCATATTATATCTACGAGTATTATAAATTAAATCTACTCATTTTGCAAATAAACTATATTATAATTTATAATATAGTTTAATAATTGCAAAATAATTAGGATACGAGTACCCTTAACAGGGGGGCATAAATGAAAAATGTGATGAGAGAATAAGAGCGATTTAGGAGTAATCAAATACGACGATTTTTTTTTTCATTTAAAAACTTCCGCGCGCGCCTTTTAACCTTGCGCCCCTAGGCACGTGCCTAGTTTGCCTTAAGGATAATCCGCCACTGTCCGGAGGTAAGGTCTCATCATAACTAACAAAACGAGCCCAAACTCAGCACACCTATTACTATTACTACTCTTCGAGGAGTTCCAGTAGCATTCACCAAAGTACACCTTCAAGTCACTCCGTTAAGTCCGGGGGTAAGGTCTCATCATAACTAATACAACGAGCACAATCTCGGTACACCTAGTTCTACTCGTCGAGGAGTTCCAGTAGCAGATACCGAAGTACACCTTCAGGTCTCCATAGAGTCCAAGACGTATAAGTATATTTACATATAAATCCTACGTACTTTTAACGAAATAAAATATTGTAATAAAAATCTGTGATTATAAAAATAATAATAACGGCTTACCTTGGTCACAGAATAAATAATATGCCTTAGTCAAGTATGTATCAAATTTGGTTTTTTGAATATTTTGTATTTCTACAGCGATCGATATTTTTCAGCACGAACCACTGTAAATAAACGACCGTGTCCGTGTCCGTAGCCCGGAGTGAGGCAAAGTGTATATAATAAAATAAATTAATACAAGGCTGCTCAAAACATCGGAAATTTCGCGATTTCTCCACCGAAAAAAAATTTACTTTATCTAAACAAAACAAAATTAAACTGCCATTTACATTCATAACAATTCATATTTTCAAAAGTTATCGTGTTTACCCCTCCATGCGGACTTGATAAATCTACACCATAAACCACTTTTTTTATATAAAAATAGCAATTAATCGATTAGAAAAAAAAATAAGTTCAACAATCGTTTATCTTTCTGACAATGTGCTTTTTATATCATTTATATGTTCAATATGACTGTTAGATACGATTTCATGCGACAAAACGTTGGAATCTTGATTTTTAGGCGCTAGTAGAACATACCTACGCGCTTTGCGCTTAAGGTATGCAATATGTTCTTTAAAAAGAGGTATAATTTATTTTTTAACTCTTTCATTTCACGTTGCTATGCTACTTTAAAAATTTTATTGATTCGGCCATTCAGCGAAAAATAAATATTTGTATTTTAGCTAAAAAATTGGCAAAATAAATTGAGTACTATCTATCGGCATATGTGCGTTATACGAGTAGAGCAAAGTTAAATTTTATCTACTCTCCCTCCACCTCCCGGGTGAGAGTCACCGCCCCGTGCCCCAGAAAGTGTCCCGAAGCGCTGTTTTTTCCAGTTATAAAGACAACCGAACACGATATATGAAAAGTGTGTAGGTATGAAATGATCATTGGTAAATTATCTATCAACCTCTTTTACATACAAAAGCGATATAACTTATAGTTTCCGCGCAATCTGCCACGAAATATGAAAATTTTTCATCTATTATCGTTTTTTTTTGCTCAAAGTTTAGTTTTATCAAAAATTATCAACTTTATACTTTGATATAATAGCTTGTTGTGTAATGTAATAAATTGATGAGTTTGATTTCATTTATAGTATATTTTCTTCTTTTTTAGATCATTTTTAAATAAAAGCTTGTTTAAAAAATGTTTTTTACTATTAGTTTAATATTGGAAAGATCACGGCGGAATTGCTCATACAAACGTGTGATCCAAATAATATACAAATTTGTGATATTATTTGGATTTGGATAATGATTATATAGGTTCCCAACTGAGTTTCTTTTTCAGTAAATTTACCTAAAAAAATTTAAGTTATACGTATTGCATTTTGCGTATTTTTACATCATAAAAAATTAAACGTGGTAGAGCCATGCTGCAGCTATATTAATTGTATAGTTGTAGCACGAATGGGTCGGCTCGATCGGGGAAGGACCACGCTCTCACAGAATACCAGCGTAAAATAGCAGCTTAATGCTGATGTGTTTCGTATAGTGAGTGTAGAGAACCGGAGACCCTTTTTACTTAACCGGAGGCACATCATCTTAGTCCTCACGGCTGACAACGCATCTGCATTTTGATTCGCAAACGAATATAGATGTAGATGTGCTCGCTTGTCACTCTCATCCTTAAAAAAATATTGGATGTGCTTCCTCCGTATTTGTTTTGTATTTAAAAAAAAGGAATTTTTTTTAATTGTTTTTTTTAACAAAAACAAAAAAAAGATATTGTCGTACGTTTTTTACACCAGACATAGACTATATTATTAATTATTATATGAATACCACAATAATGGAAAACAGATTAATTTATCATTCATTCTCAATAAGTATTTAGAAACACAACTAAATTTTGAACATATTCTAAACAGACAGTAGTGCTATCACTTATTACATGGGCAGGAGAGAGCACGGTACGACAACCGCGCACTCGGTAGCAGTGACGATACAAATCGGTTTGTAGATACCATATCTGTATATTTACATCCATATATTAGGTACTCCTAATCTGGCCCATTTTCAATATATCGTCGATTTGGTTGATAAACTTTCGTCTAGGGCATCCCTTCCCGATTCTGCCGTTCACATCTGCAACATAGATATGCTTTGTCACTTTTTACTCATTCATTATATCTACATCACCAAACCACCGAAGCATTCCTTAATCCTGGTCACAACATCATCTTGCAAACCACGTTTTTCTCTTATCACACAATTTATCACCCTGTTATTCAGATTCAGCCCTAACATACTTTTAAATGACTTCTTATATTCAGATCAGATTTGATAGGCTACAAATCCTCGCAAAAGAACATCGATTTCTCCCAAGGATGATTCGTGAGGCTATTGAAATTAAAAAACATCTTAACAATAGAGAAGCTAATTAATTAAGCGGGCTAGCTATGTCATCGGGTCGTCAAACATCTCAATCTCCCCCGTGACCATGGGTGCTGGGAAGCAACCGAAACGTCGGGAATTAAAAAGTTAAAATTAAGCGCAATTAAATCCGTAAAGGTAGTTTCATTTAATACTCGTAGAAAGAATTAGAATGTCAACTAAAAACTGTCTACTTATTTAGTTGACAAGAATGTTAATATTAGGTCCTTACATATGAAATTGGCGTTTTGTACGGGAGGAATATAAAGTCATTTTTTGTAAAATATATTTAATTAATCAAAGTATGCACCGTTGTTATCTATGCACTTTTGCCATCTCATAGGTAGTTCATTGATCCCTTTACTAAAAACCATGGGGCGAGAATCAATAAACTCTTTGAAGGCGGTTTGGACTACCGCATCAGGTGGAATTTTTTCCTTGTAAAGTTGTCCGAATTCCGGAAAAATGGTAATCTGTTGGAGCAAGGTCCGGGAGTACGGTGGATGTCGCAGACATTCAATTGTAGCTCATCTAACATAGTGGTTGTTTGTTGTGCAGTGTGTGGTCTTGCGTTGTCGTGAAGCAGCAGTGGCCTAGAGCGATTGACCAATCTCGGTTGTTTAGCAGCTAGTTCTTCCTTCACGGTTTGCAGTTGCTGACATTAGATATCTGCCGTAATCGTTTGGCTAGATTTTGAAAGCTGTAGTGAACGACACCGGCGCTAGTCCACCAAACACTCACAAGTAACTTTTCTGAGTCAATTTTCGTTTAGGCAGGATTTGGCTGGGTCTCCAGGGTTCAGCCATTGCGATGAGCGCTTCTGATTATCGTACAGTATCCACTTTTCATCACAAGTAATGATTCGATTTAAAATCCTTCATTATTGTGTCGGTTGAGCAAAGTAACACAGCAGTCGCCGCGTGTTTGCAAGTTCGATTCACTCAATTCATGAGGTACCCATCGTTCAAGTTTTTTACTTTCCCGATTTGCTTCAAGTGGATTAATACAGTTTTATCACTTACCCCAAAGCCTGCAGCTATCTCTGAAGTGCTTTATGATGGATCCACTTCCACAATAGCCTTTAATTCTTCATTTTCCTCTTTGGTCTCCGGCCGTCCACGGGGTTGGTCCTGAAGGTCTAAATTTCCAGAACGAAAACGTTGAAACCAAAAACATACCGTGCTTCCTTTTGCGACACCAGCGCCGTACACATCATTAATCCTTCGAGCTGTTTCTGCAGCACTAGTGCCACGGTAGAACTCGTACTCGTAAATATACCGATATTTCATGTTTTACATTGTGCGGTAATAAGCTACGCCAAAGAATAAAATAATGAGGAAAAACAAATGAATGACTGTTTTCAAAACTCAAATGTACCAGCTAAATGAATTTTAAATTTGAATTTGGAAATCTTAACCAAAGAGGAGATATTTCAGATCAAAGTGGTCAGTACGAAAAACGCTAATTTCATATGTAAGGACCTAATATAACAATACTCAATACTCAATAAAATTAATAAATTAAATTATCACAACATGGACCCTGTTGGGTATAGCAAATTAGAACAGAGGAGGACGTAAAAATATGTATTATTCATTATTATTATTATATAATTCATTATTATTATATCATTTATTATTATTATACTAATGACCTGCTCAAAATTCAAAAACTTTATTAAACATAGTTTGTATAAAAAGGGTTATTATAATATTAAGGAATTTATGGATGATAATAACCCCTGGGAATGAGGTGTTCGCTACCAAGCCATTTCTAATTTGTTTTGTGTGGTTAATTGTGTAACATACATGATTGTAAGCTGTTATTTAAAAAAAGTCCCGCTGGGTTTCTTGCTGGTTCTTCCCAGGACAGAGGTTTTTTTTTCGAACCAGTGGTAATTAAACAAAAGAGTGACTTTCAATAAGTATTATTTATAATCTATATTGAATAAAAAAGTTCCTGTTTCTGTTTCTGTTTCTGTTACTATCAATATTCATATTATTCATTCATTTATTTATAGTATTACATTTGTCATTCAGGTATTCATATAAAGTATAATAACATTTATTGATTAGAAACACTTTTAATTGTCTTATAAAAATATTATCATTAGTTTCGTTTTTTAATGAGTTGGGTAGTTTATTATAGACAGTTAAGGACATTACGTAAGGGCATGGTGAGAAACATTAAAGCGTTGCGAATTCTGTACTTTTTTTTTTCCAGAAAAGAAATTTCTAAAGCATCGTAGAACGGGTCGTAGTCGTCCCGCCTCTTTCAATTGCTACGCAGCACCGTACATACTTTTGTATTCTGGTTTGAAGAATCAAGTCAATGTTTCTTTATCCTTCTTAGTTTGGAGTAAGCTGCAGGACTCCATTGCAGCAATCGCAACTTAAAGTTCGCGAAATATTATCACCTAGAACAGCTTATATATTGAGTTACAATAGGGTCATAAAATCAAAAGTGCACACTTATGTACTAGATGCAAGCTTCTTATAATACTCTTCTTTTATTTTTTTTCGCTTGATACCTAGGTTTGTTATTTTTGCACAAACAGTGAAACTGAAAGCTTGCCAAAAAAGCTAGCGTGCCAGACTAGCGTGCAAAGGTTTTCGAGACGATATGCGGTTTACACAGCGCTTAGTTCGCAAAGCACTCCTTACCCTGGACGTCAGCAAGTCGAGTGGGCCTGACGGAGTTCCTCCCATTGTGCTGAAGACGTGTGCTCCGAAGTTGGCACCGGTTTTTACGCGTCTTTTCCGGTACTCCTACTCCCAAGGCGTAGTCTCGAATTCATGGAAGACAGCTTTGGTCCACCTGATCCCTAAAAACGGCGACCGCTCAGACCCGTCTAACTACAGGCCTATCGCCATCACCTCCTTGTTCTCCAAAATAATGGAATCCATTATAAACTGGCAGCTCATGAGGTACCTTGAGGATCACCAGCTGATTAGTGACCGCCAGTACGGTTTTCGTCGGAGTCGATCAGCTGGTGATCTTCTGGTCTGACTCATATATGGGCGGAGGCAGTAGAGTCCAAGGGGGAGGCATTGGCCGTTAGTTTAGACATAGCGAAGGCCTTCGATCGGGTCTGGCACAAAGATTGTGCAAATGGATCACCAGTTTCCTTGCTGATCGGAGCATCAAGGTCGTAGTTGACGGTGCATGCTCTGATTACAAGTCTATCAACGCTGGTGTTCCACAAGGCTGCTTGCTATCACCAACGCTGTTTCTCCTGCATATCAATGATATGTTGCAAACTGGTAACATTCATTGCTATGCAGACGACAGCACTGGTGATGCCTTATATACCGGCCGTGCCAATATTTCTCGGGAAAAAGTCGCCGAGTACCGGGACAAACTTATGTCTGTAGTCGAGTCTTTGCTGAACAAAGTTTCGGATTGGATTGATTGTTTGAATTTGGTAACAGGTTTCTACGGGCTAGCATAGTAGGCCTTTACCATCACGTGTACTATTGCTTAGTATATTACTCTAACGTTATTTATATTTTGGAGATAGTGCACAGGAATTTAACAATTGTACGACGTATTCCCTCATCCCATTTCCATAATCGGACAACAAGACGCACGGCGGGTTTCAATCTTTATATTGTCGATATACCTAGTATTTGAACGAAGCATTTTGCTGCGTAATTTTTTTTATAGTATTTGGGTGACAAACGAGCACACAGTCCAACTGATGGTAAGTGGATGCTGTGGCCCATAGACATCTATCTACATTTATCCTCGATTAAGGATCAAAATGCAGATGATGATTGTCACCCTGATGACTAAGATGGAATGACTCATTTCCAGTAAAAAGGGTCTCCGGTTCTCTACTCTCACTATACGAAACACAGCAGCATTAAGCTGCTATTTTACGCCAGTATTCTGTGAGAGCGTGGTCCTACCCCGGTCGAGTCGACCCATTCGTGCTACAACCATAATATAGCTGCAGCGTGGCTCTACCACGTTTAAAATTTATTATGATTACTGCAAAATATAAGAATAACTTGCCTGCAGCAGTCTTTACGATCGAATACAATGGTGAATAGGCTTTTTACTAAGCGAGTGCGCTTTACTATCCAAGGTAAGTCAGTCAAGCATATAATTGATATATGAGTATATATAGTAAAAATACATAGATTGTAAGTAATAAAAAACGTAAAAGTCAGATTAAACAACTGTTTTCATAATATAATAGGAAAATCAAAGAAGCTTTAGCTTATTTGCTGGACCTGTGGTCTTGGGATTCGGACCCGGTACAGCAGTTCAGCTTACGACCACTAGAACCGCTAAGCAGTCGAAGGTGGTTTATAGTTTGTAATATGATGTGTTGTGTTCCCAATAGAGGCCTCCCTAAAGGAATGTCACTAAACACGGTCCTGAACCACCTACATTCATCGACTTCCTGCAAGTAGATCCTGTCATCCAGGTCGCCAATCCATCGTGTGTTGGCCGCTCTACACTAGATCTATGTTTTTAAAATCATGAAGGGCTGTACTGTTGATGATGATGAATATGTGTAGATACCAATCAGTTTTAAAATTTTAGTTATGATTCGCACAGTATCCGCTATGTATGTCTACCTTTTTTAAACATAACATTAATACTTAGAGATCCGAAGATAAGCTACTTTAGAAGTAGTGTTTAATATACGAAGTGAATCTGAAATAGATATTAATAAAATATATGTACACAAGTATTGACTTTAGCTTTGACTCAAATCCAGAATTTAGACCCCAATAATCAGGAGTGCAGAACAGTAAAAAAATACAGCTAACAAATTTCTAAAAGTAATTGGAGACATATCTCTAAGCAAAACTTGAATTTCGTACAAAAATTATTAAATTCCTAAACCTTACTCGTAGAATTTATGTGGGTGAAGTGACAATCTCGCAAATTAAATTGACACCCTGCTAGACAGCAACGAGAGCACGATTTGTTTGCAGAATTCATATCTCAGGCGCTCCCTTAGCGCGGTTAACTGGGACGTATCGTTTCAAATCAGTCAGTCTGTTTGGCATCATCCAAGTGTGTACTCAGCACAAGAAGTGCGAATATTTAATATTTGAATGAAAAAATAATACGACTTTCGTCAATACAGAAATCAATAGTTTACAGTGAGAGAAAAAAATAAAACTTTCGTTAAGTTTTTTTTGTAATTGTCCTGCTAGGTGAAATGACAATACGGGGCATACTTCCTTTGACTTGTCATGCGTTGGTGTGGATGCTGGCAGTAGCCTTCGCGCTTTGGGCATCAGGAGTAAGCGCTGGAGCTGCGCAATATGATACGGCTACGCCGCACTCTCCGCCGTATAACAAGTACAAATATATACCACCGCAGTAAGTAGTTTCTGATATCTCTAAACATAGATATTTGAACTTTATTAATATTTTATAATATTAATTCGATTTTAATAAAATAGAATAGCTACCACATGTGCCAAGATAACTAGTATTTATTTATTCTGAAATGAACTAGTAAATCTAAACAGCGATTTCGCAAGAGTATAAGTACATTCTTGCTATCGTAGTAGGGCTATTAATTTACTAATGAATTGTATCATCACATCCATTCATCCGACCATTACAGCCTATAAAAGCCCAATGATAAACATAGGCCTCCCCATAGATTGCCTTATTTAGCCATAGTTGCCATGCTTGGCAGGCGGGTGGGCAACCGCAGTTTTTTATTATTTTGAAATGTTATCAGGAAGATGCCGCTGCCCATCTCCTGTGTCAGCCTTCTATCACCTCTTATGATATGGCGTATCATCACATAAAATTAATATTTAAGTTGCTCGAGTATGAGTAGTTGAATCTAATCAAATCTAATCAAATTTCATATAAATTTCTTGAAATCAAATAAACTTCCCGCAAAAGCATTTTTGTCCTTATTTCATTGATAAGTAAATTGAAATATAAAAATTTATTTTAATAACAGTTACACGCAGAAGGATCATACAAAGTATTAAGTACAGAAAACTGTGTTCCTTTTTCACTAAAAATAACGCAATTAAATATGTGGACGCAGCGTTTAAAATATTAATTCGTTAAGATGTAAGCCTAATATTTTTATTGAATAAAGGTGATAAACGAGCACCCAGTTTACAGATAGTAAGTGGATGGCATATTAAAGTCCACATCTATCCTCGATTTAGCTTCCGTATGCAGATGTGCTGTCACCTCTGAGGACTAAGATGGAATGTCTAGTTCCTAGTAAGTCTCCGGTTTTCTACACTCACCATACGACAAACATACAAACATACGTAAAACAGCAGCCTTAAGCTGCTATTTTACACTGGTATTTTGTGAGAGCGTGGTCCTTCCCCGGTCGAACCGCCCCGTTCGTGCTACAACCATAATATAGCTGTAGCATGGCTCTACCACGTATAAAATGTTAAATGAGTGTATTTCTTAAGTTCCAGCTACAATAATTACGATCGTGGTGAAGTGGGTTCAACTCCCCCGGATCTTGAGCCTACGGGATCCAGTATTTCTCCTTCCGAGCTCATTCTTTCCGGTTTACGCACTATTTTAGATGTTGTCAGGAAAATGAACAAAAGGCGCCTGACTAGCAAAGCGCCTGAAGCTACTGTCAATACTACGTCTATTCAGGTGAGACACTTGAGAAATATTCTTCTCGTTTTATTTGCAAGTTGTGAGAATTTGCTGTAAACGCTACAGCAGGCGGATTACAATACTAAACGCGTCGTAGACCTGATTTTCCGTCACAAATCCGAATTAAAAGTGTGATCTGGTTATTTCGTCTTTTTTGGTGTCTCTGAAGTTTTATTAGTATATATATTACTTCCGCTTATATAAAATAGACAGATCTGAGAGCAAAACTTTCCGGCGAAGTATATACGAGCGGAATAAGTGTTTTCATACGAATTTTCGAATTTAATGACAAACCCCTAAATGTTGAATGCATACCCATATTTTTCTTTTGTAAATTTAATTAAAACAATATAAAATCAGATTTCGTACCTGTATGTTGTATAGAAAGCTAATTATAATAATTGTGTGTCTTTTTATTAATAAAAAAAAAAACATGTTTCTTGACTTCCTAAAAGATTTTCTAACTTTAGGTACCTACACAAGAGCACCATGCATGGTCTAAGGCGGTCTTGGTCTTAAATATTTACGTAATTGAAAAGACGAAATGAAATATTCTAATAATAATTTTTACATGAGTGACATGGCGATTGCAAATTAGTTACAGTTTAACGGTATCGATTGAACTGGGTGACCGAGTGTGGTGGCGCTAATTGTCTAGCACAGGCGACACCATTTTTTGACCAAATAATCATGTTAAGAGTAAAAAAAATATTGAAACTGTATTGGAACAATATTTCAATATTGTAATAAGGTCATTCATGTCTATTCGCTAAAAGTATTAAATTTGATGTCTTGAACATTGATTAAAACTTTAGACAAGTAGTAAAGTACCAGCTTGTAGAAATGCTGCTGGAAATACGCCGCCTTGTATTATTGAACTCATTATTCATCTTCAAATTACATACTTTTTGTTAACTAGGTAGGCAGGCTTCTTTACAAAATTTTCCCTTACTGTTGAGCACATGATGAATTGCCCGATAATGTTATACTCATAAAGTACGTAAAATAAGTAAAATTTATAAATTGTAGTAGTTATAATTTTGTATAAACATGAGACGCCTGTGTACATAAATGATATTACATAATATACATTAAAGTGAATATTCCAACTCAATCTGTTAACGTTTCGCAAATATCTAAAATGAGTAGATGGTGGATTATATTTTATAAATTATATTTCATTTTTTAAATAAATACCTTCGATCACTAAACCTATAACCTTTCAGTTTGTTATTTCTAATATTTATATGTATGTACTATTTCATTTTTAACTTAATAACTGTTAGTAACTTTTATTTTATAAAATTTAAATTCACTGTACAATGTAACGCCCTTTACAGACGTGAAAAAGGGAAATTTTTGTGTGAAACATGAAGTTTTATTGTATTACAGTGGCGACGAGCTAAAACAACCAATGACACGCAGGAGGATGGGCGAGGATTCAAAGATTATTACGATGAGCACCACTACCACGATCATGACACGACCACGACTGCAAAGCCTATGAAACAGGGCAGATACACTGACCCCTGGGCTGGTTACTACGACTGGCTTATAAACGAGGGTTCCTTCAAATTTTGGAGTGTCTTTCAGGTAATTTTTTTCACTTCAGTATAGATATTTGAAAAAAAGCAACATTTTATTTGGAACGTTAAGTCATTTTACACCATGTTTTATTAACTCGCTTTCTTATCTGTTCGGTACAAATTTGATTTTCAACTAACTTCTCGATAAAAGAGTCGTGGTAGCCGGGTTAAGCGCGCTCGCTGTAAATTTCACAGTACGCGAGCAACCCGGGATCGATTCCCGCCGGCACCAATGAAATTGTTAATTGCAATTTTAAGTGCTGATTTACCACGTGCTCGGCGGTGAAGGAAAACATCGTGAGGAAACCTGCATGTCTGAGAAATAAGAAAAAAAATACGAATACATGTGAAGTTCGCCAACACGCATTGGGGCAGTGCGGATGACATTTCCTTGCCCTAAAATCCTCTCAGAAATGGGAGGAGTGGGACGTATATAGGCTGTAACTTAACTTTTAACTTCTCGATGACCCAGAAATTTAGAAGTGGATGAAATGCACTATTAAATCACTTTCTTGTCTGTCTGTTTGGGTTTCTGTTCAGTACTAATTTAATAATCGATTTCAAACTAACTTGCCGATGAGTTACAGATTTGAAACTTGAAATATAGTTCAGGTGTTAAAATGGTTCAATTTTGAATTATAATTATATGATAATGATTTCACAACTTACTTTTTTTCTATTTTTCATTCCAACTATTATACGAAGTTACCTATTATTAAATACAAATTGCACATTAATTACCAGCTTTTTTTTTGTCAAAAACTATTTGACAAATTTCGACTATTAAACTGTAAATCATTTCCATATTATTGTATGTTTAACAATAAACGGTAAATATTTTGTCGAGGAAACACTGCTAAAGTCCCATTATGTAACAGTAATTATTAAAATTAGTTTAAACAAACATGTACTCCGCCTGACCTTAAATGCACTGTAGCGCATCGTAGCGAGTAATTGTTATTGTTTAATAATTTCGCCCAAAAAAAGAACTGATTATGTTTTGTGACAAAATCTACGGCAACAAATAGATGTTTCGACATTGACATAGTTATGTGACCGCGAGAGTCACAGGCATCTATTTCTAAAGGAAGTGTTGTGTTTTATGGGCGGAACCTTATGCGTCACCTTTGTCCTCCAAGTTATTTTTTATTGTAGCAGAAATACATATCTTTTTTCGTGCTTCTCATATCTATTCTGTGTTTTTTTTACGGAAATGAATTATATTATGTATTTTATATGATGATGGTTTCACTAGTTTCTTTCAATGAAAATGAAATCGGAAATGAATATTTAATACATTTAGGAGATTATATCTTAAAGTTACCCTATAGCCTCGCGCTTTTTTAAATTTTCCGCAAATTTCAATGATTCCATATTAATCCTTAATACATATTTATATTATCTATCTTCAACTTGGTACAGGATAATGAGTTTTATAATAGCGAATTGTATATTTTACGGAATTAATTTCTTCAGATATTTAGTTTCCTTTTGACTTCATTCGAACTATTTGTGAACCCATCCCAAATTTAGTGTTATATTGCTCGCAATACCTAATAGTCTAGTCAACAAATTCAAAAACGTGTTAATTCTCGTTCCCCTTCTTAAAAATATGGGCGATAGCTCATTCGATTCGGTTAAAATTGCAATTGTTATCTAACAAAATAAGATGAAAAAAAAAGATTTTTTTAATAACTCAAAAACTATTAATATTTAAGAACTTTTGATAAAAGATCCTTAAAGAGGAGGAAATTTCCAATAAAAAAATCACGACTCCCGGCATTCTATCTCGAAAATAGGACTCCGCGCCATCATTACGGCTAGAGCGCATCGCCGCTGAAGACAGTATATCACATAAAATATATTTTTATAGTATTAAATATAAATTTATAAATTAGAAAAAAAAAATAGTATCATCAGTACACTTGAATAAATAAAGTCCCGTTCGAAAACAAGTTTTAGTAGATTTTTCAAAATTTTCAAGATTGGACATAAATTAACAAATTTTTGTCCAATCTCTGTTTTTACAAGAGGACATAAAAGTTTAAATAATTTACCTATAATTTTTTTTTATTTCTTGGAGTCTTATAAACATACTTAACAAGATCACGTGATAAAAGTTCATTAAAGTTTTATATTTTGTTTGTTAATTGTTTTTTTTTTAAAGTTAAATATTAAAAAAATGTTGATAAAAGTTTTTTTGACAAATTTAATAATATTGCTATTTTTGCATCTAACATTGACATGAATAAACGTAGGAAAAAAATTTTTACGTAATTTTTTAAGAAATTGCTTATATCAATAAATCATCATCATCATTACAGCCCTTAACAAGTCCACTGCTGAACATAGGCCTCCCCAAGGAATGCCACAAAGCACGGTCCCGAGCCACCTGCATCCATTGACTTCCTGCATGTCTTACTAGGTCGCCCTACACTTCGTCTGCTGGTACGAGGCTGCCACTCGAACCTTTCTTCCCCATCGGTTGTCGGTTCTTCGAGCTATATGGCCGGCCCATTGCCACTTCAGCATTATAAACAAATAGACAAGTTTAATATTTAAAAAATGCTGTTTTGTATTTTTTGCTTTCAGGAAAAAGTAAACTATAGTATATTTAATAAACAATGAAATTATTTATAAAAAAAAAAAATTGTTAATCTATAGAGAAATGCCAATTATGAGTTTTAAAGAAAAAAATATCTTACTCAATTATTTAAACAATCGAAATATAAAAAAAGACCATTATAAACAATTTAAAAAAATATTTTAGATTTTTTTTACAAATCATCATAAAAATATTACCATTTTATTGCCATTAATTTATGTTTTATTTTGTCTTCATTATCCAAAACGTTGATATATTAGGTTTAAGATATGGTCAAATGAATAATGAATGATTTTGAATAATTCAAACTAAAGAATAATGACTTACTCGCCAATTGTGAACCGTCTGCTACGCGTGGCTATTGGCGTATGGCATATAGCAAATGGTATATGGCAAATATCCCCCTAACGGGCAATCTGTTTGGGAGGCCTATGTTCAGCAGTGGTCTTTGATGGGTTTATAGTGAATGAGAAAAATAAAAAGTTAGGTACCTCCGATCGCATAGCATAAGAATGAAAATGGATGCAAAAGGTTGACACGTATTAATGCCTCAGTTGCATACACTTATTGCTCTATAAAACGTGTAATATGTATGTTCTATATTATATTCGAATATAGACAGTTTTAGTAAGTTAACACTGCGGTCAAAATCGGATAGGTTTATGAGGTCTGGGTTAACAGTTAACTGCCGGCATATGTTTCTCTCAAGTTCAGAAATTTTGGCGTACTAGGGTGGTCTGAAAAGTTTCTCAACGTGAAAAAAAAAATATGGTGTCATCAGTACACTTGCATAAATAAAGTCCCGTTCGAAAACAAGTTTTAGTCGATTTTCAAAAGTTATACGATTGTTAATTAACAAATTTTTTTCCAATCTCTGTTTTTACAAGAGGACATAAAAGTTTAAATAATTGATCTATAATTTTTTTTACTTCTTGGAGTCTTATAAACATACTTAACAAGATCACGTGATAAAAGTTTATTATAGTTTTATATTTTGTTTGTTATATGTTTTTTTTAATTATCAAAAAGTAAAATATTAAAAAAATGTTGTTAAAAGTTTTTTTGACAAATTTAGTTATATTGCTATTTTTGCATCTAACATTGACATGAATAAATGTAGAAAAAAAATTTTGACGTAATTTTTTAAGAAATTGCTTATAAACAAATCATCATCATCATTACAGCCCTTAACAAGTCCACTGCTGAACATAGGCCTCCCCCAAGGAATGCCACAAAGCACGGTCCCGAGCCACCTGCATCCATTGACTTCCTGCATGTCTTACTAGGTCGCCCTACACTTCGTCTGCCGGTACGAGGCTGCCACTCGAGAACCTTTCTTCCCCATCGGTTGTCGGTTCTTCGAGCTATATGGCCGGCCCATTGCCACTTCAGCATTATAAACAAATAGACAAGTTTAATATTTTAAAAAAATGCTGTTTTTGTATTTTTTTGCTTTCAGGAAAAAAGTAAACTATAGTATATTTAATAAACAATGAAATTATTTATAAAAAAAAAAAATTGTTAATCTATAGAGAAATGCCAATTATGAGTTTTAAAGAAAAAAATATCTTACTCAATTATTTAAACAATCGAAATATAAAAAAAGACCATTATAAACAATTTAAAAAAATATTTTAGAATTTTTTTTACAAATCATCATAAAAAAAATTACCATTTTATTGCCATTAATTTATGTTTTATTTTGTCTTCATTATCCAAAACGTTGATATATTAGGTTTAAGATATGGTCAAATGAATAATGAATGATTTTGAATAATTCAAACTAAAGAATAATGACTTACTCGCCAATTGTGAACCGTCTGCTACGCGTGGCTATTGGCGTATGGCATATAGCAAATGGTATATGGCAAATATCCCCCTAACGGGCAATCTGTTTGGGAGGCCTATGTTCAGCAGTGGTCTTTGATGGGTTTATAGTGAATGAGAAAAATAAAAAGTTAGGTACCTCCGATCGCATAGCATAAGAATGAAAATGGATGCAAAAGGTTGACACGTATTAATGCCTCAGTTGCATACACTTATTGCTCTATAAAACGTGTAATATGTATGTTCTATATTATATTCGAATATAGACAGTATTAGTAAGTTAACACTGCGGTCAAAATCGGATAGGTTTATGAGGTCTGGGTTAACAGTTAACTGCCGGCATATGTTTCTCTCAAGTTCAGAAATTTTGGCGTACTAGGGTGGTCTGAAAAGTTTCTCAACGTGAAGATGGCAGCACTCCTCAATAAGAGCTAGTGAATGTAGTTGTGCATCTTTTGACAGTTACGCACTAAAATTTCAGCCATTTTGGATGCGTAGTTTTTATTTGACAGTGAGTCGCAAATCAAAGATGAGTTGTACTCTGTGTATAGGGACTCTGCACCATCATTTACCATAGTCAAATTTTGGGCAGCTGAATTTAAACCTGCCGTGAGAGCTTGGGAGACGATGAACGTTCGGGACGTCCAAAAACTGCAACTACTGACGATAACATCGCTAAAGTTCACCAAATGGTGCTAGACGACCGCCAAATTAAAGTGAGAGAGATAGCAGAGGCTATCAAAATGTCCAAAGAACATGTTTGTCACATATTAAATCAAGAGAAGGCGATCAGCGCGTTGGGTGCCACGTTTGCTCCTGTTAGGCCAAAAACGTGTTCAAATGAACATTTCCAACGCTCTGTTGGCGTAGTTTAGGCGCAATAGATCCGAGTTTTGGCGCCGATACACCATTATACGCCCGAAACAAAAATGCAGTCAAAACAGTGGACTGCAAAGGGGAACCGGTTCTAAAAAAGCGAAAACTGATTTTTCGGCTGGGAAAGTGATGGCGACTGTTTTTTGTGGTAGTCATGGAGTTATCTTAATCGATTATCTTCAAATAGGAAAAACCATTACATGAGCATACTACGCATCATTACTTGACAAACTGAAGGCAGAAATTGCGGAAAAACGGCCACATTTGCAGAAAAAGAAAATCTTGTTTCACCATGACAACGCGCCGTCTCACACCTCAGTGGTTGCCATGGTTGCCATGATGTCATGTTCCATCATCTAAAAATTGCGCTAGGAGGACAGAGATTTTCGTCAAATGAGGAGGCAATCACCTTCGTGAACAATTATTTTGCAGAGAAAAACGTCGAGTACTATTTGGACAGGTTAGAGAGATGGGAGCATCGCTGGGATCGAAGTGTGTAGAGTTACAAGGAGACTATATGTACAACCGACTTCAATATAAATTATTAAGAATAACTCAAAAACTATTAGTCAGCCCTTGATCAAATGTATATGGGACCACATGGGAAGCACCAGCTTTCAAATAAAAAAATAATCATCGATATCGGTTCAACCAGAAAAAAGTTATGAAGTAACACACATAAAAAAAACATACAGTTGATTTGAGGACCGTCTCCTTTTTGAAGTCGGTAGAAAATAAAAATAAATTTTAAGAAAAAATGTCTTGCATCTTTGTTAAGGCGGAAACTTTTCAGACCACCTACGTAATTGCGGATTAGCATTCGCAATAACTTTTACCACTCTTTACCAGTTATCAAAAATATTTCTTGTCTTTTCTTAAGTTCAAGATATAAAATATGGAACCAGTGGCGTAGGCGGTATGTTGGTTGGTTACCAGTGTGAAAAAAAGAAAATTTTTAAAATGTAAAACTCTTATAAATAAGAGTGCTCTTTGTTACAGATAGCATGAAAAACCTTATGCTATCTATCCACTAACCCAAAATATCATCCCGTAGGTGTCGTAAGAGGCGACAGAGGGAACCAAAGCAGGAGATGGGCAACAGCGTCTTCCTAATAACGACTAAAAATAAAAAAACTGCGGTTGCCAACCCGCTTCCCAAGCGTGGCAACTATGGCAAATATACTCCCTATGAGACAATCTAAGGGGGAAGCCTAAGTTCAGTAGTGGACTTTAATAGACTGTAACGGTAACGGAGTAACAAACAGCACTCAGCAAAAAAATCAAAAATTTTAAAATCGTATTTTAATTCTACTCATATAGTGGCCGTGAATTTATTACTCGTGCGTTTCGTGATATTGAGCTTAGTATCAAATAAACACAGTAAAGTAATATGGCATATATTTGCTCAAACACAAAATACGTGATTACAATAATTATTTAAATTTTTGTGCGATGCATGCTGACTTTAACAAATGACTCTTACATATTGTTTCGTAAGTGAAAAATTACCATTTTTAAAAGTAGATATTTGTATCGAATAATGCTTTTAGTGATCGTAGGTTGCTGATCAAACCTAGACTTACTTTGTATTAATAAAGAAACATTTACTTTCAGAGGCTTAATTGAAGTAATTTTACATTTATTTGAGCGTGATAACCATACTAGTAAAATTTCGCTTTAACTACTTTGCCTTGTATATTAAGTAATGAAGGCAAATGTGGTTTCGTAGTTTTCGTATAGTTTAGTACTTTGTTGCGGGAGGGTTTTATTAGATTGATAATGTAGCCAACATTTCATTCTGAGGGAAATAATTTAATTCAGCTCATGGACAACTGCAACCAACTTCAAAAGAAAAGAAGACCACGGTTGTGTTGTCACTCTTAAAGACTAAGATGACATTTTTATAGGATAGGGTGACAAACAAGCACACAGTCCACTTGATGGTAAGTGGTTGCTGTGACCCATAGACACCTACATCATCTATAAAGAATTAAAATGCAGATGCGTTGTCACCCGTGAGGACTAAGATGGAATGCCTCTTTTCCAGTAAAAAGGGTCTCCGGTTCTCTACACTCAACATACGAAACACATCAGTGTTAAGCTGCTATTTTACTCTGGTATTCTGTGAGAGCGTGGTCCTTCCCCGGTCGAGCCGACCCATTCGTGCTACAACTATTCTACTAATATAGCTGCAGCAGGGCTCTATCACGTAAACATGCTTCATAGACTGTAATTTTTCCGTTTATTTTATTCTTAACACCATGATATAGCAGTAAGTAATCTAATGTTTGGCTGGAGAAATAGCTGAGAGGGTAGTATAATCCCAAAATAATTTTTCCGAATAAATTCTCTCATCTCAAGGCTGTGCAATTTGGTAAATGAAAGTTGAGTCCATGTGGATATTCACGCCGACTCAACCAACGATAGTCGTTCTGTCAAAACGCCCATATAATTAAATATTGTTATTATTTTATTTTCGGTAGAATACTGATATTGCTCTAAAATCTACTCTTAATTCTCTTTTTATGAATTATATCCAAATCTCACTAAAGATATGTTACCATATGGTATTAACCTAAAAGTGTTTGTTACACCAAGGTTTTGTAATATGCATAGTTTTGAATATTTATGTACGCCTTGATGAACTTGAAGGCAGAAAGAAAGCTAAGAAGCGACGAGAATTTTTCATGATTTTTTTTGTAATGCGACATTCCATGAGGACAAATCTGTATTTTGAATTTTAACCGAGGATAGTGTAAATGTGTAAATATGTATGTGTAATGGGCCACATGATCAAGAGGACTGTGTTTAAGTGAACTGTGTGCTCGTTTTTCACACGGAAAAGAAAAAAAAAACATAAAAAGACGAGAAGTGGTAGCTGTATTTTTATTTAAATATTAATTTTTAGTTTCAAGGTTAAGTTTGAAATAAAATAAAGAATTCAAATTGTAGCGCCAAATAAACATAATACATAATATTAGAGGCATTTAAGAAAACAGGATCAGATAGAAAATATACGATTTAAGACCATTCGACGCTTAGAAAGTTAAGGCTAGACCATTTGCATGCTCGCGTCATAGCATTCCAGAACCAATTTGCCTCCCTCTCAACATCCATAGTGGGTCTGTGGATGTTGAGTGTCGGAGGGTTTAACCACGTTTGAATTGTGTGGAGCGTAGACCTCTTTACGCCCAGATAAAAAGATAGTCTGACTGAAGACTTCACATACCCCAAAACTTTTTACCCCCGAACGTAGTATGCAAAAGTATAGATGTGTCTTCCTTACCGTCCCTGATGTAGACTAATATTTGGTCAAGCTAGTCATTATCATAATCTTCTAGATTTTGACAAAGATCAATTGCAGCTCAACGCCATAGCGTTACGATACACCTAGCGTCTGACGTGGCAGGTCTTGATTGATTAGAGCATCCAACTCAAATAAAAACGCCTCAAATTCTGTATATAATCGTTGAGAAATATACCTCATTCAGGACTATTCAAACCCTAGTGGTCCAATACTTTAAAAACCAAACGTGTTTGGTTAGTTACACAAATTATTTTAATATTCAAATAAATAGAAATATAGCGAATTTTTGTATGCAGGGGTTTCGGGGCGATAAATCGATCTGGCGAGAATCGATTATTTTTTCCTTTTTTTTCAAGTTCCTTCTTTTGTGAGAAAAACTGTTATTGGGAGCCCTTTATCAGCGCATCTAATTCGTATCTAAGTATTTTTTTTTAAAAACAGGAAAAAATGACCGAGCTTTAAAAAGAAGAATACGGTAGGTAAGATCGAAAAATAGTATTCATATTTCATCAGCATGTTTTTTTCATATCTAAATTTATAATTTCCAAAAAACACGATTCAAAAAAAAAAAAATACCGAGCGAAGCTCGGTCATCCCGGTACTAGTAATTATACAGGCAGTTACATAATAATCTCCTCCAGACCAAATTTCGGCCACGGCGGCCAATCTCAACGGAGACTAGCCATCTGCGCAGGACAGGATTATAGTGCGTGAGTGTATGCGCAACCACAGGTGCACTCTCTATTCCCTCACTCTCATAGTCCGATGTGCCGGTAATCCGACACGACCAGAGAGAGATTAGGCGCAGGACCAACGGCTTTACGTGCTTACCAAGGCACGGGGGTGAAAACAACTACCTGACTCCGGGTTGCTACTGAGAATTTCTTGACAGAAAAACTCAATAATTAATTTTGGCCCGACCCGGGATTCGATCCCGGGATTTCGTGATCAGCAATCGCGTTTAAGACCACTAGACCAATGAGTCGGCAACGGAGTTACATAATATGTAATTATTAACAAAACATAACTATTGCCAATATGAAAAAATTGTTGTCATACAAACATATAGCAATTAATATTTTTATCAAAATTCTTTTATCGTTATTGCAAAGTCATATATAGTCGCATAATATTAGTGGTTAAAAAAACTTTACATATACTTTTTTGCTAGCGGTGTAAGGGAATCTATCGCCCCAATTAACCCCTGGTGTTGCGAAAGTTCATTGGCGACGGTGATCACTTACCATCAGGTGAGCCGCATGCTCGTTTGCCTCCTCTTCCATAAAAGAACGGCGGCGACTATGGGAATTGCGAGATTTTTTAAGACTTCCAACAGATGGCAGTAAACCATTTCGTTTACGCCAGACAGGCGAAAGCAGCGTCAAAGGTACAAGACGTCTGATACCAAAGATCGTCATTTCGCCTGCCAAATGTGATCTCTGCAACTCGAGAGGCCCGTGTTCGACAGTGGACTGTTACGGGCTTTAGAAAAAGAAATCCTTTTAGAATCGAATATTTTTAAAGTACTCCAGAAATAGTAATGATTGCAATTATTTTAGTAATTTTTTTGGAAATGATGATGCTCTTCTGGTATTTTTTATATGCATAACTGTCGGTTTTATCTAACATCGAAATATCTATGCCAGAGAAACTTAAAATATTTGGCGGACTTCTGAAATCCTTTAAAGCTGTGTGGCGCACTCTTTCTTGCGCTAAAACCCTTTTAGAAATGAGAGGCGGACTGTTACCGAATAGACTGTTATTTGATTACTTCTATACTCTTTATATTAGAGTCGTTAGTTTTACCTCATATTTTTCAATCGAATTTCTTACTTAATGTGATTTTATTTTATTTATTAAGGTTTACCAACGTTTGATTACACTGTATTTAACAAAATGGCTTAAGAACTAACTTATGTAGCTAAGTGTAACAATCGTTTAAGGTAAACACCACATGCATCGAGAAAGATTATAAATACGAATAAAAGAAGTATAATTACCTAATAATGAAAATAAGTATATGGTAAAAAAAAAACTATAACTTATTTGTTGGTTTCAGACCAGGCTAAAGCTAGAAATTTCTTAATTTTGGCAAATGAGTCGGCGTGAATGTCAACTAAGTGATCAAGAATTATGGTCATTTGTCTTTACAGTTCTTAAGAACCTTATCCGACCTATTTTTAGTTAAAGTCCTTAAGTCTTAGTTAGGCCGCTAAGTTTTAGTCATAAGCGCTCGTCCATAAAATTCTTATTCACGCAGAAAGTAACTTTGATAGTGGTTAAATTATGCGATTATGACACCCCAACATATAACCATATTTAACCGATAAGAGCTTAATGTTGGATAATATTGTATTAATATTGAGGTATATTTTTCTGTTCTCTCTGTACAAATGCTCCGTGCAGGAACAATCAATCAAAGTCAAGTTTATGCACATCGACGCGGCGTGTATCAATACTGTGTGCTTCATAAGATGTTTCGAATTACAAAAGATACTGAATAAGCCTATTAACAGATTTTCTGAGTGATTAAACTTAGTATTAATT
Organism: Parnassius orleans; assembly: GCA_029286625.1. Taxonomy (NCBI): domain Eukaryota; kingdom Metazoa; phylum Arthropoda; class Insecta; order Lepidoptera; family Papilionidae; genus Parnassius; species Parnassius orleans. The sequence goes on from JAGSMP010000074.1 coordinate 1,848,347, forward strand.
TGATAACAGTTTATTTCTGTCTTTTTTTCAAGTAATTGTATATGTAAGTAAAGTCACGAATATTACATGAATGAAACTCAATAAATCTAATAGTTTTTATTATATTAAAAGAAAAAACATCCACGTGTTTTTAATTTGCAATGGCATCTTTATAAATATAAAATCGACCGAAAAACTGATACATCTGTGGGAACAGTTAAGCATATAGCAAAGTATAAGGTTTATCTGAATAATCTTTATTTGTATGTATGTTTCGCGATTTCTTCGTCAATTGTGAACTGACTTTCATTATTATTTTGTATTACATAGGTAAAGGTTGAATATAGGTTGTCAGGGTGGTACCATACAAATTTAGAGAAAATTCTACTCCTAAGGGTATGATGGTACGGGATAAAAATGTTAATGTAACTAGTTAGACCACATTTTTGTTATTACCATAAACTTGTAACGTGCAATATTCCATTATAGCCTATAAAAAGTCTACTGCTGAACATAGACCTCCCTCATAGATTGTCTCATAGGGGGATATTTGCCATAGTACCACGCTTGGCAGGCGGGTTGGCAAGAGCAGTTTTTGGTTTTTGGCTGTAATTAAGCAGGCACTGCTGCCCATCTCTTGGCTTGCTTCCCTCTGTCGCCTCTTACGACACCCAGAGGACGATATGGGGTAGTGTATATTCTTACACCACCACTACACGGTGACATTCCTTAGTCCACTCAAATGGATCAAAAATTTAACTTTTAATTTAAAATAAAAGCTAACATTTTTTTTTCAAAATGTAGATCATTTTACATTTAATTAACATTTTTAATCCGTAGTCTTAAAATATATTCTTCTACTATCTAAGTATAATCTCCTTCAGCAATGATTACATTTAGGAATGCTTTTAGTTTTTATGCACTTTCGGAAATATCGAAACATTATTTGTTACTATTAGAAATACATGCCAATTTATTAGATGATTTAAAATAACGCGTAAATATATTTTTTACAGCTTTTCACCGCTGCTGTTCTTCTGTACGCGTGTTTGTCAGCTATCTACTACGCGAAATTCAACCCTATTCTGCCAGACTACAGTATGGAATACGACGACTACTTTTTAGAGCGATCTGTGGGAAGAAAGGCAAGAAGTTTGGAATCTTGGGAACTCCCATCAGGGCTTAGCTGGATGAACGCTCAGACCTTTCAGTTCATTTTGGACGCTATATCAAAACATTACGAAGAAATATAGCATTGTAAAGTGCATTAGATTATAGTTTAAGCGGGTGCAAACGAATACAGGGCAACGACGGCAATGTTACTGAATGGATAAGAGCCTTTGTTACCTTGTATTACGTAACAAAATCTGATTTGACGGAATTTTTGTCCTTTGTAAGATTTCTTTGAATCGGAATTTTGATAATATAAAAATAACATAAGATGTTTGGTAGGAGAATAACATTTATATAACAATTGTACTCAATTTAAGTTCCTCGATTTGTTATAATGTTAATGTTTGCAATAAAATAAGATGATTGGCTTTTATATTACTATGTTCCATTTTTTTACTATCCCATATTAGTCATTTAGCATTTTTATAACATAGGCAATAGTGCAAGGCGAGGAATAAAACAGGAAAGATCCCAGGGCCACGAGACGTCACTTATTTTCTGACGAACGAAATGTATAAGATTGAGTAGTGTTAGTATGTACTATGATCGCATGCCTACCTGCTAGCTTGGCCAGTGGGCCATTTTCCAGGTATCAGGTAATCAAGATACGTAAAAACTTTGCTCACCTCACGTTAATTCTCCCAGCTGATTTTTACGTATATGTTAGATAATATCGTTAAAAATCAGTCATCAATACTCCTAGACACTTTCCATCGACAGTATCGCTTTGGAGACGATTCAAAGCTCTCAAAAAAATTACTCAATTTCACTTGTATTCTGAAGCTCCATTTTTATATATGTTAGCCAGACAACTATTTTAAAAGGTTTTACAAAAAGGCAGACCGATCCAAGGGGTCAATCATCCCCTAGACCCAATTTTAATGCCTTTGTGGGTATAATATGGATTATATTAATTGTTTAATTTTATTTTTTAATTATTTAATTAAACAACTAAGCAATAATTTATTGTTTAATTTTACATTTCAGGATAATACCGGTCAACTCAATCTGTACTAAATTTGTAGAAAATATTTATTACAGTATTAGCAACATACATTTATTACAAATAAGTAAATAAATAATAACAAAAATATTTTAAATACAAACTTTATTATTTACAATAATGTCATGTTAATTTAAATGTGCAAGTAAAGTAACCATCCTAGACAGCAGTGTACGTGACGCCTTATTTTGTTATTGCTCACGGCCAGGCGTCTTGGGTTCGATGTCCGGTCGCCGCCACTCTCCCCGGCTAGGATACGTGCAGGATGACGATATTACAACCGCAGCCGTGCTGAGCTAGCTTGCTAAATAGGGATTTTTATAAATTACTTGTACAAATATAATGTACATAGTTAAATTGAAGTTTTCGTTGTAAATGTTTATGGGTAAATATGAATATTTATTTTAAGTTTTACCAAACAAATATACTTACAAATACATTACGACTATCCTCTATTGTGAATATTAAGTATAAAACTTACCAAAAGCAGTTTTATAGAGTTTGGAATATTTTAGTAAAAAAAAAACATATTTCTGTCATAATTTTTCAATGGTCAGATATTTTCTTTATCTCAAAAAGATCATCGTCGCAGTAACAGTAGCTTCAATTTAGTGAAATTATAGATTTCGGAGATCGACCATTGAAAGAGCAATTAAGCCATCCAGCATTTTGGTGGTAAGCCAAAGCATAGTTTCGTTTTGTGGTTTGCTATCCATTGCCCGCATTCGTCACGAGTCACGACTTGGCTGCTATGTACATCCGAGTATTACTACATAAAGCTCGGAAGGACCTGGTAAAGTTGAATAAGTTACCGAGTGATTCTTTGTCCGCGGCCGGATTGGCGCTAGTTCAACGTTCAAGTGCAATGCGCCGGCACATCGACGGAGTCAGTGTTGGTGTGCGGTTGCACGCTACAGCCACACTCGCGCGTCCATGTGTCCCACATTTAAATTTCGAACGACTAACTGGCTAAATACAATCTAGCACACAAATTGTTTCTATAGAGAAAAAAAAAACTAGGTGACTGTGACTGAGTGAACTCTGTGTTTTTGAAACGATTCATTAATTATTTTCACCGTTATCTTGTGCTTTGTTGGATGTTGACATAAAGGTAAATAATCACAATATTCACGACAATTGAAATTCAATCATTCATTGATTAATAGTTCGACGTAGATATTAAATTTTGTTATAAATATTTTCTATAGTAACATAGCTACACTATGTTTATATAATGTTATAAATATACGTTAACTAAACGCTTCTTATACGAAAGACTGCTGACACCTATAATCAAAAAATGATTTGATATTAACTATCTTTGCTTATTACAAATATTTTTATTTAGCTCGATTTAAATAATATATATACAATTAATTACGATATGAGCTGAACAGAATTTTTTTACTCTATAGATAACAAGCAAGCTGTAGCCCCTACAAAAGACATCAACGGGATACCTGCAAATCGCTCTAGGCAACATTATTTTTCTAATGAAAGGCTAACTAACTACTTTTTATAAAGATTTTTTTTATGAAATAAGGGTAACAAACAATGTTCACCTGATGGCAAGTGGATGCTGTGGCTCTTAGATATTTACATATATCCTCGATAAAGAATCAAAATTAAAAAATGCAGACGCGTTGCTACCTCTAAGGACAAAGATGGAATGCCTCGTTACCAGTAAATAAAAAGGGTCTCCGGGTTTTTACACTCATCATACAAAACACAGCTGAATTAAGCTGCTATTTCATGCTGGCATTCTGTGAAAGCGAGGTCCTTCAACCGGCCGAGACGACCCATTCGGGCTACAGCCGCAATATAGCTGCAGTGTGGCTCTGCCACGTATAAAAAAGGTTTTAATATTATTTAATATTTATTTGAGAGATCTATAATGCTAACATGATAATGTTATTATTTTTACTCGTAGTCATATTTTTGCTACAATAAACAGTACAGATAGAATAAACGATAGAGCCGGGGTAGCTCTAGAGCTAAGCGCCTCCTGTAAATATCAGTACGCGAGCGACCCTCCTTCGATCCCCGCCGGGACCAATTAAATTGTTTAATGCATATGTAAGCGCTGATTTACCACGGGCTCACCAGTGAAACCTGAGAAAAAAAAGTTAGAGAAATAAAAATATTTCGAAGACATGTGAAGTCAGCCAACACGCACTAGATCAGCGTGGTGGAATAATTGCTTCATAACCCTCTCAGGAATAAGAAGAGGCCTATGCTCAGCTTCTGGACGTATATAAGCTGTAAATTTTCTACATTTTATACGTACTAAATCTATTTTCGCAAATTTAAATGGAAATGACTAATCCATTTTAAAAAGACCTTATCAGCCCATAAGGTGATTGCCGTTGGGCGGGGGTACTCGTCCATAGTAAGGACTTGCGATAATTGCCACGTTGCCAGTTCGACTGGCAATCGCAGTACCAGACGTCTTGCTCATTGGAAGCCGCATCCGTCGCCGACATAGATATTTAAAATTCATTATATACAAACATTTTCAACGCTAAATCTTGAGGGATTTACCTAAAACACCTCTTAAATATGATATTATTGAAGATGATATTATTTGATCCACCGCAATGCACCGAGGATCCTAAAAGAAAATTTAAGTTTGTAGGGCAGATAAAGATCCTAGACTAGCTGATGGCTTCATTTTTCAAATTTCTGCTCACAAATCATTATTTTCCTCCTTTTGTGTTAAAGCTTTAACATTATGGAATTCGCTCCCCTAGATATCTGTTTAAATTAAAGTTTATATATATATATATACAATGTACACGTGTTTCTTATCTGTTTTTATAAACATTCTTTTATAAATTTGAATTTCATTTTTTATCAGTGTTTCTGTATTTTATAATGTGTACAATATACAGTAAAATAAATAAATGAGAATAAAAAATAATCCTCAAACCTAACATAATATTATTATACAGATGTCTTCTATCCGTCTGCAAAATGACAAATCCTCCCAACCTGTTAAACCTTGTTTCAGCTGTGCACTGTTTCGGGCCGACGGCAATGATAATAAAGATTTATATCTTTAAGACAATGTTTGTAAAATATATTAAAAAATATTTTGTTTATTAAGATTATGTTAATTAACTTAATATTAAATTAGTGTTAAATTCATGTCCATTTTGGTATGTAATGCATTGAAAAGCTGGCATACTCCAAACTTCTTCCCCCATGTCCTACTGCTGGTCAAAATATCAGTGCACATATCTAAACGAGAATTCGAAATTCTAAATATGGAAAGTGGTAATAAAATTACTAAAAGCCGTTTCATAAATATTATACTGATCTTTGATAATTTTTCTTTTTATGATGCCACGAAACGTTATATGTAAATTTATTTCGTCATTTGTTTACAATCTCTAAATGCATAGTGGCTTAAAAATTTGGGATCCGTTACTGAATTTATGCATATTATTAAAAAGACCGGTTTACTTACACTAATTGATGATAAGTCACTAACAATATTACCAAGTTATGTTTGGACAAGTCTTATCTCTGTGAAATTGTGAACTAAATATTTTTCCTCTAAAAATAATCTAATAATGACCAAAAATTTCAATCTTGAAATCTCGTTTTTAAAATAAATAATACGCAAATTCGTACATTACATATTATAAACGTTTAATTAATATAATTTACGATATAAAATTGCAGCTGTTTTAACAATACTCATTTGGCCGCCGGTTAAACACAATTATCTACTGCTGAATCAGATTAAGTTTCAAATTACAATCACTAAGTTGAATCACAATTTTTATTAAAAATATTTCTGGACATAAGGTCATCCTATCTTATGATTCGCATCCGAAAAAAGGAAAGATGTCTTGCACTGATATGAACTCAAATTACGGGTACATTTGAATAGCATATTCCGTAAGCAAGTTTTATTGGAACCCGTTAAGCCGTTGAAACGTGTTAGTGACATATAAATAAACATAATAATATAAATAGTGTGGACTAACGGAACTATTTTCAACACCGATCTCGACTCTACATTGAGAAAGCTCATGCGGCGCTTGAGGCTTTTAATTAATTAATTATTATTAGATTAAACCTGAATATTTTGCCTCTATTTTTAGATACCCCATGTATATAAAAATTCTTCACCTTCACTACTATTACGTATATAAAAATGACAATAGCTTGATTTCTCTTTAGAGAAGCGATAGTACGATCGAACGACTTTCTAATTTGAATCCAGGATAGGGAGGCGTTGACCGGTTCTACGATTAGATACATTTATCTTTCGATTTGAGGGAAGTATAATTAATTATTAATTGAGATAATTCTTAAATAAAAGTTAAAATAATTTATAATTTAATCACTGGTATTATTGTGTTAATTGATTTTTTAAATATTAATTATTCATCAGTAATTGACGTTTGTTTTATATTACATAGAAAACATTTTTTTATATATAAATTAATCTATAAACCTACGTACTATTTAGAACACAGAAGATTGTGGAAAACAAAGTACTTCAAAAATATACTAGATTTATGGTGACGTTTTAGTAATTTTTATCTTCTTGAACCTCGGTAAATTTACGGAAACGTAATTATAGCGCAGAAATAAAATTATTTTATAAAAATTGGACATTCGTACGAGTATTGTGTGAAGATAGAAACGCGATTCTTAATTGGATCGCTAAAAACTCATATAAATCCTCTACATTAACTCGCTATTTAATCATGTACCTTGCAGATATTCCATATTGAAAACGTGTAAAAGTTATCTCACATTAAATGGCTTATTATTTTTAGGTCATGTTGAGACATTTATTAATTATATATATATATATATATATTATATATTTACACATTTTATAAATTTCCTTTATTTTATAATATGTTACTCTAATGAAAAAAAAAAATACAAAATCGAACAATCCAAGCGTTTGCGCCCACCCTGGTCACTGACCATTGTCTGCCGAGACAACTTCGAGGTTGGACGTACGTTGTATGAGTACGTTCTATACTAAATGTCCCAGCTTTAGTACTAATTTTCTCGACATTATCGGGGAATGAGGTAACGTTTTCATACCTACGCACCGTACTACAAGACGGCCTCATATATATATACATAAGGGCGTCTTATATTACGGTATATAATACTCGTATGTCATAAGGGCTCTTTAAAATATATTCAACATTACCCTTTTGTAACAATTTAATATTAAACAACAGATGTAACTGTTTGCGGGTTCCACTGTTCTGTTTGTCAGTTCCGCATCGGCACGACCTAAAAGCCAGTAAAACGCCGCTTTGTAACTGTTTTAGTGTCTTTTAGAAACAGTAGCGTGAAATGATCTATTAACTGTATTGTTTCTATCATAAGCATAATATGATAGATATAGTATGTAGCTAGTCCATTTTATATAATACGGCATTATTATAAGATAATCATCAAAGACACTTTTATTTTTTCGAACCCCGCCGGTATTAATGAAATTGTACGCCTATTGTATGTATTGAACGCCTCGTTACCAGTACAAGACCCTTTTTACTGATAACGAGGTTTACTTTTTACATTCATGTCTTAAGGTTTCGATTTCGATATTACTGAGTTGTCTTCTGATATTGGCATGGTATGCTTTTAGTATTTAATTTCGGTATGATATTTAATATTGTAACCGCGTGAATTAATACTAACTTTAAAAGTCTAAGACTAATGTGCAAAGATACTGATAAAATTTCATATCAACAGTTTTCAGATTTAGACGCAACCTACGAAAAAAGTATGTAATACAGCATTTTAGTCACCTTATATAATTCATCAGGCATTAGTGTCTTGAATGCGCGACACAGTTACCTATTCAATGGTAATACTGAACCGCTACTTCAATTACCATCAAAGCACGTGACTAAGTACATTATTGTCTTCCAAGTGCATTTTCACTCAGTGATATAATTGTACATTTACCTGCATTATGTAATGATAACCATGTGAGTAATGATAATCTTAGTATTTAGCTTACTATGTATTTAGTTAAAACCCAGCCTTAGCCAAGATTTTTGTAAAAACAAGTCATTGTCTGAACGACGTAATGATTATGAGCCCATCAACTAATTTTTACTCCTTCTGATAATACGCCAATACGTTAGAAAAACAAATCTTGCGATCATCATACACGAATAATATATTCCTCAGCTTTGCATCTTGTCAATCACGCCAAAAAATTCTATGTCTGAAGATTTTTGTAATCCTATTTTACGACGCTTTTGTTATATAAAGAAAGTACTCGTCTATTTATATACAATAGCATTATTTTATTTATGGTAGATCTACACTGGAACGTATTATTTCTGCCGCACAAATAGGTTGACTGAACTGGGGAATATCACGTTCACACAAAATACCAGCGTGCAATAACTGCATATTGCTGCTGTGTTTCGTTTGATAAGTGTAGAAAATCGTAGACACTCTTGATTGATAACAAAGACATTTAAGTAAAAATCTCTTTGATTGATAACGACGTATTATATCTTAGTCTTTAGAGATGACAACGGTTTTATTTTGCAAGTTTGCTTGATTCATATTGTGAATACCAATTTAAACCTTTTAAACCATTGTGTAGGTAAAATGTTGGTTATTATATTAAAAGCTATGTACTAATTTATATTTTATTATGATTTTCTTTTCTGATACTAAACCAACAACGATATTTCATTGTGAATATGAGTCATTTTGGTATATAAATATAAAACTTGATTACAGCTCCAATATTCACTATTTGATCCTATCGTAGCTATGAACTATTGTCTCTATAAAACAAATATATTGTGTGATAGGACTCAATTGGTTCAGAAGTTACACGATCACTAACGGAGTACCGACGGGTATATAAAAAGATAAAGATAACTAGTAGATTAACTGAAAGCTAAATAAATAAGGAAAAGCTTTTTTTATTTAGCCTTTTTAAGATCACTGACAACAAAAATGTACTACTTGCATTGTCTGGCATACATTGCTTAAAAAGTTGCCCATAATATCATAGAAGACTGGTTGATAAACTCAGAGCTGACATGCTTGTAGTGGCTCACCAGTTTTTTGAATTTTATTTTATTTATCTGTCGGTTATCAGAACCTCGCTTATCGGTCAGCAGTGTGCAGTCTGTCGAGTAAAAGTTGGTTGGTTGGGGTATTTTTTTATAGAATAATGGTTACAAACGAGCACACAGTCCACCCGATAATAAGTGGATACTGTGGTTCATAGACATCTATATTTATACTCAATCAAGAATCAAAAGCAGATGCCTTGTTACCCCTGAGGACTAAGATGGAATGCCTCGTTTCCAGTGAAAAGGGTTTCCGGTTCTCTATACTCAAAATACGAAAAACACCAGCATTAAGCTGCTATTTTACGCTGGTATTCTGTGAGAACGTGGTCCTACCCCGGTTGAGCCAACCAATTCATGCTACAACCATAATATACCTGCAACGTGGCTCTATCACGTAAATTCCTCCTTACTTACTCTTTATTATTTATTTATAAGTTAAGTTACGTCCTATGTACATATGTCCTGCTGGACTTAGGTCTTCTCTTATTTTTAAAAGAATTATGAAGTTAACTTTTAAATGTAATATGATTAAAATTAACTTCTGTTTGGTGCAAATCTTGAAGTTCTAAAACGAATCACGATTGAATTCCTTTCTCATCAAATGCCATTTTAAGCTGATAAACTAAAAACATACCTTCCGTAAAGTAATGTTTGAAAGAAAATTGGATAAATCATTACACAAAAGTCATGTCCTGTTTAGAGACAATTTCGAGCTCAAATTCAAACTTCACACTGTCAAAATTTATGTATAATACAATCTAGACTAAAATTTTGAGAATTAAGACTTAATACAATGTGAAGTTTGCGACTTAAACTTTAAATTGTTCTGAATACCGGGAGACCCGATGCTCTATGGCGGCAAGGCAATGCCACACCTCTCACGGTCAATGTGACGTTGCAAAGTAACGTAACTTCGCTGCATAATCACAGCGACAATAGATTTAAATTAATAATAGAATATAGTGATTTAAAACGCACTATATACAATAAGGTACTAGATCTGGCACTAGAATAGCTGAGACTGTTTCTTGATTCTTACCAACATCGGAACCACGTCAGTATTTTGATCTGTTTAATCTTAATCAGCGTAACAAGCGATATTTTTTTTTTTTATCTATTAATATCGTAGTCAAGTGGAGACGATGCTTTGAGTTTTTAATTTAAACGATATTATGACGGACAAAATTTATTACTGCGAAAGAATATTTTGACGGTGCTCCACAATAAATGTCTATGCGGCGCAAATTTGATGTTGCGAGGCGAACGCGTAGTATCGCTGTCGTGTTGCGGCGAACACACGTCGAATAATGGACGTCTCTGTTATTTAATATGCGCTCGACACCAGCTTGGCATGCCGAGCGTATGTTGCATTGCTATCGTAGCGACCTATCAAGGTACGGCCTAAGTATGTTCTATCGTGTTAAAGTACGACGCACAGCATCTTGTCGCATCGTGTGTCATGCCATGGATTTCCATATAAACTCGTAGGAATTGGCAACAGTGCCGCTCAGGCGCCGCGCCGCACCACCATGCCACTGTAACGCAACATATTATGACCTCTTTTTTAACTACATTCATACACACAAATACCATTTAATTCAATATTTTTTTAATAAAAGATTTTAGGTTAAATTATAATGTATACATTTATGATTCGATGTTATTATAATACATAACGTTAAGTAATTAAACGTAACCGCAATTAATGTGAGCTATAATTATTAAGTGACGTCATAGTCGAGGCCAATGGTTCTGTGGAAGATACTTCAGTTCCTAAGGACGCCCGGTGCAGTCGTGACATGATACATCGTAATCACGGCAGCAGGAAACGCATGCTATTAATGTTAAGTTAAAAAAAAGATCGTCGGTAGTTTGTGCTTAAAGTGCTTCACGGTATTGAGTGTATTGTATTCAGATGCGTTGTGATATGTGATATAATGTTTTTATGGCAACTAATTTGTTATAAATACAATTTATTTGTTAGTTAGAACACAAGGATATGTTTGAATTATCCTATTTTATTACTTTGCACTTGTAAAATGACACAACAGAAGCATCTTATTGATAAAACTCAAAACAATTAAAAAACTGCTGGCAAAAACTTGGCAAACTGCGGTTACCAATCGCCTGCCAAGTGTGGCAACTATAGCAAATATCCCGCCTATGAGGCAATCAATGGCGGACTTTCTTTAGCAGTGGACCTTTAATATGCTGTTATGATGAAGATGCTTATGATCTTGATGATTTATGGACAAAACATATACTGCCTTATCAAGACCGTTGAAATAATTAATTCAGGCGTAACAATGTAATTAATCCATAATTGCATTGTTACGCCTGAGGACTAAGATGGATTGCCTCGTTACCAGTAAAAAGGGTCCCCTGTTCTCGTTCGTCACTATACGATATACAGCACCATTATATTGCTATTCTAGGCTAGTATTATGTGCGAGCGTGATCCTTTCCCGGCCAAGAAGACATGTAAATACATACGAGCTATAATATTCGCGATGCAGTCATAACACGCTGCAACTTGCTTCTACCACGTAGCATACATATTTCGTTAAGCCTAAGCACGTGAGTACCGTTTACGCCCGGATTCCGGAAAATTCGCGTTAACTCACCCACATTCATCGCATTCATACATACAAATCATGCATAAATAATTTATCGTCAATTGAATCTCTCATGTCGCCCCTGACCCACTAGGTGTTTCCATAAAATATTATCAAAGAAAATAACGTAAGTATGCAAATCAGGTGTCAACGAATTCTGCGGAGTTAATTTTATAGACGACTAGAGTTCATTGCTCCGAATTCAAAATAAATGACGCCGGTTCGAAGTGATTCGTCCAATATTTATACAGGCTGTTTATAATGCGGTAAAAATAAATATGATTTGACTTAACACTACTATACTGTAGCGCATATGAAAACGCAGTTTTATATAAAAATATTACAAAAACCTTTCATCAATAAATAATTTATTGATTACATTACCACTTAAGAATCATTTTATTTATCTTTCTGGACCTGGACCCATAATTTATAAAATAAGGTAAATTTATTTCAAAAGTTTATCTACGCATTTGCTACGACTACAGCGATTCCAGTACGGGCAAGGCAAATTTGAAAGGTGACATTGACATTGGGGCCATGCTTAAAAGCCCGCGCTGCATATTTTCTCTCATATGGAACGTTGAACTTGGAAGGCATATTGTTAACCAACATCGAAAGAAGATCATATTATTTGCTTATTTACTTAAGTTATCCTATGAAAATAATGATATCACAAAATTTAAAATGAACGTAAATTTTTCGAGTAAATTCCGCAACCTAATAATGTAGGCTTCAGTTAATTTAGCAAGAAAAATGTATAAAATACATCAAGAATCTGAAGAACTTTCAAATTGATAGAATCATTAGATAGATCACATAATAATTACCTAATTAATTCAGGTTCTGGACCCAATCTAGGAGTTCTTCTGTATTATAAGTACTTATCGATTTGGATATATCATATTGTAACATATAAATTATATATTTAAAGATATATCTTCAGACTCGAACCCGCGACCGTGAGTTTCTCAAGCATGGTTGCCATAAACTCAGCTATAACATAATTGATTAAAATGTACATTTATACAAAGACCTTTGAAAAATTGACTGTTATTTCCCACGGTGCGTGAGTCAACAGCGATGATTAGAAGATAGAGCAAGGTCTACCTTCTGCTCTGATTAAGCAACGCGCTACGTGTTAACGATGTAAACTGACTGTCATTGTTATGTGCCACTAGTACTCTAAGGGCGTTTTTAGATTTAACTTCTGTACAAACATGGTTATTACAATCGTTTCAACCACACAAGTATGTTATGTTACGAGTTTTCAGGGTTAAAATTACAGGAAATATATGTGTTCGTATGTACATAAATGTTTAAATGCAAGGAAAAACGATCCTTGTTAGGCGTTTCCCACGTCCCGTGAAAATACTTTTTTGTTATCAGATTAAAACTGGCTTCGAAACTAATTTTAAAATAAATATTTTAAAATTAAACCGTACTTGGAATTACAAGTGTGATAATGAAGAAATTTCAATATTATATTAAATATACTATTATAAATTTAAAAAAAAATCCGAATGACCACATGTGTTTACAAAAACACTTGTCGTGGCTCTACTATCACAACGAAAACTGCCATATTATTTCAATTAGTCACCGTATTCGGAATCCGCCAGGTATCACTAACGCAATTATTTATTTACTACACTATTACTAAAAATGTGCCTCTATATTATATCAGCCTCGAGGTCCGACGTGTAGAATTCATAACCGAATATCTGAACAACGGCTTCTTGGTAGCGATCGACAATTAATTTCGACTGCTTATTTTTTTTTTTTGCGCAATTTGAGAATAATAGACATAAATCGCTAAGGAAAACATTGAAAATAAAACAGTCATTCATCCGAGTTATCAAAATCGCAGCCTGTACTTCATGAGCCATGAGATAAGGTCAGCCACGAGCGGCTTTGTGAGAAATCACGTTTTTATACGTTTATAGGAATTTTGAACATAAAATAAAAACAAAAAAAAGAGTAACGAAACAAAAGTAAGTAAGTACAAAAACGTTATATAATATAAAAGAGACGTGGTTATGCAGGGGCTTAGCGCACGCTGTAACAACTAAAAAACTAACAACTAAAAAAGCAACGTATTAGACATTCAGCGAATCATTTACTTCACATCACCAGTAACAGTTATGAATGATTTTAAAATTATTATCATTTATTTTTGGAATCTTAGATCTAATAAAGCTTTCTAAATAAACTGCTAAAAGACAAAGATGTATGTTTTCTTATTTGTACTGTATAAAATGTTGATTTCACCAATCGCTTGACAACTTAACATTAATTTAAAGCTTGTAAGTGCATCATTCATCATAAACCCGAGGAAAGCAATACCCATAAGCAGCACCTGTTCAAAAGCACAACGTATGTAGCAGCCAATCGCCATCTTACCACATCACCATTTTAAATGGAATTGGACTCACCGCTACACAACGCCGCGCCAGTATCCTTTCTTGCCTTTAAAGCCAGTATTCTGATCTTGAGCCACGGTTTCAAAAACTTAAATATTAAACGTTAATTACAATTAATTTAAACTTGCTATTCTGTGCCTCTGTAAAATGGTAAAGTTTCTTTATAGAAAGGAATTTAATGTAACTTTTAATATTTGTAATGTTTACTTTATTTATTATACTCTTTAAGATTCTGCATTTCAAATCGTAAGCAAAAAAGGCAAATTAATTTTCAAGTTTACAATTTTCTTAGTTTATAAACTTTTTTCGTATCTAAAGTCCTAATTAGTTATCGTTTAACGTTTTGTTGCAATAAACACACTCGAAATATTTCGGTGACTAACTACATTTTTAATGAGACATAATTTAGTCCGGCCACACAAACTGCATTTCTTCTTGGAGAGCCAAGTAAAAGACTTTTGATAACTGGTTTTTGAGAAAAGTATGTCACCAGAAATATCATCACATATTTCCGTAAAACACTTACGTCATGTGGTGTGTAGCCCATTAGACAATTTTTACTGTCATAACAAGATTTTCTGGGAAACATCCAAAAGTTCTTTATTTTACTTTGAACATACTTTCACAATGGTCGTTTATCACTTAATAATTTTAAGCCTAATTTTGTCCTATTTTTCCGGATCCGTTTATTTCAAATCAAAAATAAGACTTGTAATATTGATTGACTGTATTTACACTGTATTTTTTAATTTATAAATTGGATTCGTTAATCGCCATAATTTACAATTTAGCGTAGTATGCCATAAAATTAAAGCACTAAAAATTTCAAGACAGCGGAAAAAAAATAGTTTTGACAGAATGATAGCGCAGCATTTGGTTGCGACGCTGCAAGTCGTGGATTCGATCCCGCACAAAACAAAATACCTTTGTATGAAAGTAATTGTACACTGTCGGTGTTTGTTAATGTGTACATAAACATACCTCTAGGACACAGGAAAAAAGCTTACAAGGGGTGACATATATAATCTAAAATTGTATTATTTAAATTACGCCCATCTGTTTACAGCGGCAGCAAAAACGATTGTCTTCTGACAAGGTTAACGAATGCATAGTTTCAATGTACTGTATTCATATGCACACGTTAGTTTAAATACATATTTGTGGTCACTGTTTACTTATGCACGTCATCCCAAGTCCCCGAGGTGCGTGCTTGCGCTCACGACGCACAAGTTAATATCTAACCATTCACAAAATGCTTTAAGTATGTATAATTTGGAGGCGATCGTGCCTCGAGCAATTAACACAGCATACATGTTGAACCAATATGTTTCCATTTTAGTAGTTATTACAGCATAAAGGCTTATCATTGAGGATCATTTTCCGCTAAAATTAAAAAAGTGTGTGTGTGTGTGTACTTATGTACGCACGCAGGAAGTTATACTTCTTTAGCATAACAAACCAAAAAAAAACTCGAGAGACAATGACCCACTTAAGTTGTCACTTTTAGGTGTCAGTGTGCGCGCGCATCGTAACAACTTCATGGTGTCGTTTTTAGGTGTCGGTGTCCGCGCGCATCGTTAATATTCATTCTCATCATTTTTCCCAAACGCGCCAAAAGAAGTAAAACTTCAAAAAGTACAGGTACTTTCCACCATGCGTATACTCTGATATTTTTATTTTACAACAAGCATCACTTAGTTTGAGTAAAGTAAAAAAGTAAGGTTACAGCATATTATACGTTCGTCTGCTACCCACATGCCTCCTCTCATTTCTGTGAGGGTTATGGAGCAATTAGTCCACTGCTCTGCTTCGAAATATTTTACTCCTCAGACAGGTTTCCTGACGTTGTTTGCCTTCACCATTGAGCACGTGGTAAATCAGCACTTAAAAATGTAATTAACAATTCCATTTGTGCCGCCGGGGATCTAACCCAGGTCGCTCGCGTACTGTGAAATTTATGACGAGCGCTTACTGATCAGTTGGGCTATGACGTTTATTCTTTTTTTAAATAAAGTAAACTGAAAATGAAATGGAAACAATATTTTTCAACGTTAGAAATTAAAGTTTTGTTTGCCAAATGTCAACATGTTTTTAATCTATTACCGTCTCAATACGAGGTTCCTCTCTTCGTTGAAGAAACGACAGAAGAATCTCGGTAGGTATCCTCTTCTTTGTAATTATTTAAAGATCAATGATACAATAGTCTCAGTAAAAAAATTAAACGAATAGACCGATAGGTAATAAACGCATGTTTTTTAATAAAATTACACAAAAAATATGCAAAATTAAAACAAACAATTGTGATGCAAGCCCAAGCAGACCAGTCCCCAACAAGCAGCATCGTTCACAAGTATGACGACTTTGCCCTCCTCGACTATTTTTAAGGGGTGGTGGGCGACCCGTCACATGACACCGCTGCAAGCAAAGACCTTTAAATGAGCAAGGCATATCCGAGTCTATCCATTACATAAGACTACTTTACCTATACATAAATTAATGATTAATACACATTTTACAACTTTTACAAAAAAGAGGAAGTTTTCGAATCGACTGTTCTTTTTTTTAACCCTAGACGAAAACAGAGGGGTGTTATATGTTTGTAGTGTGTGTCTGTGTATCTGTGTATATGCGTATCTGTATGTCTGTCTGTGGTATCATAGCTCCTGAACGGATGATCCGATTTTGATTAAGTTTTTTTTCGTTGAAAGGTGTCTTAATCTATATTGTTCTTAGCTATATTTCAAGAAAATCTGTTCATCCGTTTGAAGATCATCAGCTTTTTTTGTTTCGGGGCGTTTTTATAATTTTTTATTTAAGTTATTGTACGAGTATATATGTTACGCGCCATCTTCGCCAATTAAGAACCGATTTTAATAATTCTTTTTTATTAAATATGTTCTACTTACCCCCCATATCAATTTACACAAAATTCCAACCGTAGAAGTGGAAAATAAGGGATTTTTTTTACTATTTAGACGAGATTCTAATTGTTACCTAGAGCTTATGAAATTCATTAGTTGACTCAAAAGAATATTTTTTTTAATAAAAAGTAAAAGATGATTTCAAAAAACCAAAAAGAATAAAATAATTTCCCCATAATTACTTCTGAAGTCGGGGATTTTTAACTTATCTGTATACTGTCTTAGCATTCAGAAGCTATTATGTAATTGTAATTCTTTTTACTCTTTGAAGTCCGCTTTACTTTTTTTAAATGTTTAATTTTACAGAGCATACTTGTAATTTTTTGTGACTTTTTTACAACATGTGTTTATTAGGATTTTATTTTATTGAGTTATTCATTACAATAACAGCGTCACACAAAAAATTTAATTAAGGTGGATTAATATTATTCTACGCTTCCTTATTATCAAAATAATCTTTCAAAGTATAGCAGGCCTTGGAGCACAAGCACTTTTTTATATAATTTTGCAATTTTATTTCCGAGAGGTACTTATACTATACATACTACACTTCATGGTTAGGAATCTGGTTATAAATGCGTAGATATCGGCCCAAAAAAATAATGATTTACTTTTCTTAGTCTCAATTCAGGATTATCTATCTTGCTAATGTTTCATAATTCACGATGACATCTATCATTGTTTCTTGGTAAATTAAATTCACGTTTTTAAATACACACGTTTTCGCATATATGCGAAATCATTATTCTCTAATGATAGTAAACATATTTTTTTTAAATAAATCCATTAATGAACCACGGGAGCGCAAACTATAAATTACGCCAACTGCTATTTCTAATAAAATAAAATAAAAAAGGTTTTACCATGGATCTTTACTTTGAGCATAGCCCTCTCCATAGCTTGCTACCTTGAGCTTTCTCATACTAACAGTACATGCTAACAGTAAAGGACTACGTCTCAGATCCATATGACATCACCAAAAACACGCACTGGCTCTCATTTTCAAGCTTAAGGTGTACATAGATGTACTTAGTTCTAATATTTTAATGTCTTGGGTCCATTTACTTAAAACTGCAACCATAACTGTGACTCAACCATGCATGCTATTTCTACAGTGTATGATTAATATAAGTTTGTTTTTGTTTCAGACAATAAAAACAAGAGACATGTGACGGTTAGTTGCCAATTGACAATCAGTGCAATAGCAACTTAAGTGTAGGTGATGACAGATTAGTGTTGTGAAACTTGAAGATGCATACGATGGATACCATGGGGTACGGGCACAAGAAGTACCGGCCACCGATATCTCCCACCAGCTTCTACCACCATGACTACTATTCGAGGCATACTACACTACGCCCTCAAGTAAGTATAACAGATATTTATACTTTCACTGCAAATATCATATTATGAACCTTTTTACAGAGGTATGAGAGAGAGAGAGAGAGAGGTATGACAAACGAGCACAGAGTATAATTTTTTTTACTTATGTATAATCATAGCATAGCCAATCTTCACACAGTATGAATATATTGTCATTTGATCATATTATGTGAAGATTAGAGGTTCTTCTCTCGACTGGTTTAGATCACGACGGCAACTTCAAATTATTAAAGTTATGAAATGCGCAAGAAATACAAAGACTTCTTAAGGAAAATCAACAACGCGACCAAACCCGGAAGTTGACAATTTTTTGTTTATAATAGATATTATAGATTAGTGGTACTCCCTCACAGCTTAATCAAAGCAGAATGCGCTACAAAGTTCTTAGAGTATTATATAATTGGAAGATCAAAAGCATCATTGGGGCTCAGGGCCGTGAACCAGTCCCGTTAACGGCGATAGCCGCACTGCCCGTCGAACGGTACACGACAATACTCGTTAAATTGAATCAAAGCGCTGGTCTACAATTAGTTTTTTTTAAAGAGAATACGAATAGAATACGAGCTTTAGGACTCGAGATGTCAAGATACGTCGACGTATTATAAAAAAATATTGCAATATTTTAAATTATAATCAGGCACTTCGTTCATTTTTATTGTGCTCGTAGCCCTGCTCTGAACTTCCCAGTATTAAGTTGTCTATTATTGTCAAAGAATGGATCTTCTACAAAAGCATACGAAAAGCTTGTGGATAAACGTAATTCGGAACCATACTTATTAACTGTCAGTGCGCAAAGCCAATTTTTTAACACATAAACTCATGGTAATGATAACCGTAAATTATCCGTTATAAATTCATGGTCTATGAGACGAAGAAATTTGTGGAAGTGACAGCATGGTTCTACTGCGGAACGTTATGTCATGTTTTCTAATAACAATTTATACGTTGTAGAGCTACACTGCAGCTATATTAGCTGTATTATAGTTGCAACACGAATGGTTCAGCACGACCGGGGAAAGATCACTCTCGCACAGAATTCCAGCGTTAAATATATTTCGTAGGGTGAATGTACAGAACTATAAACCCTTTTAACTGGGAACGAGGCATTCTATCTTAGTCCTCAAGGGTGATAACGCATCTGCATTTGATTCTTAATCGAGGATAGATGTAAATGTCTATGGGCCGCAGCATCCAATTACCATCAAGTATGTGCTCGTTTGTCACCCATATTGTATAAAAATATGGCTGTGCTGCGTGTCGTTATACCCCGCACACACCCGCACACACACACAACACTTTGTACTCTAATTATTCGCTAAATTTAAGTACAACGCTTGTACCACAGAGTATTCCTTTACTCATGTGCTTGTACCCTCTATACCTACGATCATAGACTTAGGATATACTAGAGTATATTCTAAGTCTATGCCTACGATGATTACCGCTTGTCGTATAAATGTCATTATTTTTTAATTTACGACATTTTTACTTTTTGAACGGCGCAACTTTAATTTTAAAAATACGGTTCACACTGCGCTTTACTTAACTGAACTGAACTTACTATATAAATTGGCCACCGTAACACAACATTTTAATAATTTTGTAAATTTAATGGTAATTTGCAGTAGCAGGTATAATTTGTTTAAAGAATTCATGAACAATCTGCTATGAGAGACCCGGTAGTCATGTCTGCTCGTGTATTCATTTACTTACAGTGAATTGTGTTTTATTCGTAATTTAGTAGATTTGATCGATGACGTGAGGGACCGATAATTGGTACAATTATTTAAGCGGGCTATCGGTGATTTGGCCTCAGGTGTCGGTCGTCAGTTGACGGCCGACCGTTATTAGATAGTCGACTCTTGATCGTCGACCATTGATATTGACTTACCACTTGCTTTTTGATAACTTTGTTCTTATTTTAACAAATCAAAATAAGTATAATATTTGATGAAGTCATATTTTAGAGCATTATCAAAGATTATGACACTTTTTTAAATTTCATTTATGCTTCGAAAATCATGTCGATTAGAAAAAAACGACATTGTGGAAAATGGCTATGGCTCAACACTTTTGCTACCTATACAATAATTATTTATGTTTTTAAATTTTCATCATAATTACAGCATTTTACAAGTCCACTGCTAAACATACGCCTTCCTCAAGGAATACCACAAAGTACGGTTCTGAGCTACCTGCATCCATCGATTACCTGAGCACGTAGACGCAGCTCCGATGGGAAATAGGTCTCTATTTCTTCAACAGGGATTGTCACATTTCTTGAAGAATAAAATGACCACACTTCTGCCCAGCTGAGAAAGGGAATGTACTAAATCATTACATTTTGATGATAAAACTAATATCTCTATAAATAATTATGGAATTTGTAAAGCCAGTAACGTAACCGATAAAACGTTACCTTACATGACACACTTAAGTTCCCATTAACAGACTTGTTTACGAACATACTTATGCGTATACAAGGTTGCACGTAAGGTACATGTAATAAACATAATATGAAGGGAATTATGATGTTGGGAAAAAAGTCCACTTTTACACTTAATAAAAAAGTTGCATATTAAGTATCTGTAACAAAATATTTATAATTACAATAAGTAGATTATTGTTCAGTAAATCATTTGAAGTCCTATCATTTTTGTCAGTCGATTAAAAATATAGGGCACAAATAGCGTCTCAAGAGTCATTGCGTGCTCGACTACCGACGCTTCGCTCAATGAGTTGTCTAACGGTGTTGCTACAACTCGGACACTGGACTTAGAAGATGGAAATTATGGTAATGTAGATATGAAATGTTCTAAATGGCGCCACTCGTCCGGTTGTCTTACAATATTGGTAGCGACAATTTTTTAATTGAGATTTATCAAATAAATTGATAAATCGCAATTTTTCGGACAATCGTTATCATGAGTTCAGCGTCGCGCTTGGGACGCTGTAGAGCCGTGGTAGCTCAGATGGTTAACACTCGCTGTAAATTTCACAGTAGGTACGCGAGCAACCCGGGTTCAATCCCCGCCGGCACCAATGAAATTGTTAATTGCAATTTTAAGTGCTGATTTACCACGTGCTCGGCGGTGAAGGAAAATATCGTGAGGAAACCTGCATGTCTGAGAAATTAAAAAAATATAGTTTCGAAGACTTGAAGTTCGCCAACACGCATTGGGGCAGCGCGGCGGACATTTCCTTGCCCTAAAACCCTCTCAGAAATGAGAGGAGGCCTGTGCCCAGTAGTGAGACGTATATAGACTTTAACTTAAACTTTTAAGCAATTTTAAAGCATATAATGTTTTTTAACTAGCTGTAAGTACATAAGATCTTACTTTACATATCACATTTCGAAAGAGTAATCACGAATAAATCTCACAAATAGTAAGCTAAGATATATAGATGAACTAAGCATAAAGACGTATTTTTTAACTTTTAATTATTCTTAACTCCATTTCCTAGTAAAGATGGCAAATATAACCTTTATTAAGTATGCGAGAATTAAAATAAGCGATTGTCCATTGTTTCATAGTCAAAAGATACCATCTAAATCATCCAATTCACATAATGGTACCTACGTATGTGTAAATGGAGTCCTAACGGGATTTCAATAAATGGAACTCGTAGACCGAATCGAATCATTCGGATTCTCCGTATTTTAGTAACAAGGATAATGACGTAACTGTGCGCACACGAGCGGAGTCGGGCGGCACGCTAAGCCATTTGCCACACTTCGGCGTGTAAAAACCTAGGAAGCTTACGCGTGGTGCATCTCATAAATATGATAAATAGTCTTCCGTATCTTTTTTAATTACTTTGTCTAGAATATTAGCGACGGTAGAATTTTTATGAGCACAGCACGCGGTTGACCGTATAAGCACGCGCCACTGCAGATCACCTTCAGCAAGTGTGTATTCATTTTTCCACTATAAAATCTTGACCAAAGACACATTGTCAGATCAGAAAAAAATTTATAGTTTATGCTTGTGTTTATTCATGCACTAGTAACTATTAAACAGGTTGTGTTTTCTTTTTTATTATAAGAAGTGGTTCCATTTACTTACTGAAAGAAATTTATATTTCTAACTAGCGATCCACCCCGGCTTGGTGATTTCTGGATCTCAATTGAGAATCTAAACCATCCAGGGGCCCAATCACAAACACACAAAAAAATTCATCAAAATCGGTCGAGCCATTTTCGAGTTTATGCGAGACTAACGGACAACAATTGATTTTTATATATACGGATTACATGTATGTCAGAATATATTAGTCGTGTGTTGGCGATGCAGAGAATCCATCAGCTCTTTTCATCCCGTGAAAGTCGTAAGAGGCGACTTTAGAGAAGACCAGAAAACCTAATGGCTTCCCGTAGATATAATAATAATAATAATAATAATAATAATAATAATCTTTATTCATTACCAAAGGCAACCTTATAATTAATAGTGATCGATGCCTCCTTTTAAGCTTATAGAAGCCTGTGCCAGGAGACATCGCTCTTCCTTGAATAGTATAAATCTGTGCTAAATACAATACTACAAAACAAAAACAAGCACTAATACTAATAAATACCAACTTTATTAAGCTATGTTATACTCTTTGTTTCACATCTGTAGTAACTAAGTAGTGATGCACGCGTGAGTGAGTGAATGTATGTGTGAGTCAATAGGTGTATGTCTAAGTGAGTGAGTGTACATGTGTGAGTGAGTGAGTGTATGTGTGTGTGTGTGTGTGTGAGTGTGTGTGTGTGTGTGTGTGTGTGAGTGTGTGTGTGTATGTGTGAGTGAGTGAGTGTAAGTGTGAGTGTGTGTATGTTTATGTGTAGTATTTTTTGGAATTTAGCTTAAAATTGTCTCGATGGTGTCATAAGGTTTTGGTTTCAGCCATTTCATTAAAAGTTTTTTGCATTCGAAATAATTTTTGTCAAAAATATTAATCTCCTTATTGAGTAAATTATAGAGATAAACTGAACGCCTATCATATTGCTTTTTAGCAAAGAAGGTTTTAAACCTAGGAGCATGTGCAACAATATCTTTCCTCCTCCTATTGATAAAGTCGGGGTTATAAGGCATGGATTTGTGCTTTCTCAAAACTGTGTGAAGTATATACAACTTCCTAACTGAAAGAAGGCCACTAATTTGGTAAAGACTTTGTGTTGAAAATGTTATCTTTTTAAAATACATAACCTTAATTAGGCTACGTTGGGCCCGTTCTAAATCAATGAAGGGATTTAGCTGCACCACCCCATATCGGTACACAATATGTTAGAACAGACTGAACCAAAGAAATATAGATCTCTGTGAAGAGATCTCTGTTTGGGTTCAGTAGATCAACAGCTGTTCCAGGCACCACATACCTCAAAGTCTTAAATATCCATGTCAGTTTCTGACTCTTGAGATGACATGTTCCAGATGCGGATACCAAGACAGTCGCTGATCCACATAAACACCTAGGTATTTCATCTGCTCGACCTTTGAATTTTGGGGCAGCTGCAGTTTAGCCTATCAGCACCAACAGCACCGCAGTTGTGAATTTTTATGCTAAGATCGTCAGAAGGCTGTTTGTTGCTGTAGATGCTATAACAGATATAGTTGGTTTTTGTGGTGTTTAATGTTAGAAGATTATTACGTAACCACCTACTTATTAGTTCAAGTCCACTCTCAGCAAAAGACCTAACAGCATCCCAGGAATCAGCACTAAAAACCACGGCAGTGTCATCGGCGTATGAGAAAATGTTGGCGTGTTTTATATCCATGGTGCAGAGATCGTTAATATAAACGAGAAAGAGTGTTGGCCCAAGTACACTTCCTTGTGGTACACCGTACGACACCACAACATCTCCGCTAGTATAAGTGTCCAGTTTAACTCTCTGACGCCTGTCAGACAGATAGTCCTTAAACAGTTCAAGTGATGTTCCTTTAGGCCAATAGCTTCCAACTTACGTACAAGAATGGGAACAGAGACAGTGTCAAAAGCTTTTGTAAATCAAGGAATACTGTTATGCATTTCTTATTATTATCTAGTTGCTCTACCACTAGCGAACTCATTGCAGTAACTGCATCTTCAGTGGATTTTCCGGTCTAAAGCCGTACTGACAAGAGGATAGGATGTTGTATTTGTTAAGGTAGTTAAGCAGTCTAATTAAGTAATTTTCTATAATCTTTGAAATAGCTGGCAAGACGGATATAGGTCTATAGTTAGTTACACTGTCTCTATTCCCAGCCTTGTAAACTGGGGTTATAATTGACTTTTAAGTGAAGACAGGAAAATTCCTTGTTAAAACAGAGGTTAGCAAAATGGGTTATAATTGGTACAATATGAGATCTTATGTGTTTAAGAAAGTTAGTAGGAATATTGTCCCAGCCAGGAGCACTGTTTGACTTAAGCGACATCAGAATACTACCAACCTCGTCTTGGTCTGTGTCCAATAGGACAAAAGAGTTAGGCTGACTTGGTAAATCGCGTAAATAAGCGTTCCGTTCCTCATCAGACGTCTGCACGCGTTTAGCCAACTGCTCACCTATACCCGCAAAAAAGTCGTTAACAAAATCTGCAGATGCAGTTGGAGATGATTTGACATTAATTAGTTCCGAATTATTACTGTTACATTTGCTAGTGTACGTGATATTTTTTATGTTCTTCCAAAGTTGCTTGTTATTGTTTATAGATTTACTAAGTAATTCTCGTTCATATTGTCTTTTAAGTTTTTTGATAAGGTTGTTACAATAATTTCTGTATCTAATGTATGTTATTTTATGTATGTCGTTGTGTGGTTCGTCTTTTGTTTTCTTTTGCAGCTTGTTTCGATTACGTATACAGCGAAGAATTCCAGGTGTGATCCATGGCTTAATATTACGATGTTGTTTAGGTATCTTTTTAATAATTGTATTGTCCATTATTGTCTCTGTTAATTTAAATATTAGGACCGTCAATCACTAAATTTGGATCGGTGCAGTAAAGCAGTTCTGTAAGATTTTTAGATTTAAGGTCCTTTATGGCAGCCTCATAATTTATAATTGAGGTAGTTTTAATAGCAGATTGATGATTTTTAATTTTGCCTATTGTGAGAAAGGTCGTAATGATCAGTAATACTAGTCTGTAATACAGCTATAGTTGCACGGAATTTGGTTCTATCGATTTTATCATAAAGTGGTCTAAGCAATTTTTTTCTCGTGTAGGTATTGTATGACCAGCTAATATACCGTAGACAGACAGCATGTTCATGTAACTTATGCGGTTTTTTTGTTCATGTGGTGGTTCAATAGACTTAGAAGCAATGTTAATATTAATGTCTCCCGCAATAATGATACATTTGTTAGAATTGATAGTCTCTAGGTGAGCACTAAGAGAGTTTATAAAACCATCTCCATTAACATTAGAAGGAGATCGATAAATGCACAATATAGTCTGATTTAATATTTCAAGCTGTAGACAAGACGCCTGAACTAGTTGTATCTCAGTTACTTTATGCTTCAAGTTATTATTTATATAAACAACCACACCATCATTCTGGTTAAGTTGCGACTTCGTAAAATATGATTGATAGTTTAAAATTTGAGGTATAGGTTTGTTATGATCGATTCTACATTCTGTAAAATCAATAAGTCTATTTCAAATTCGAAGTTAGATAACGTTAATAGAAAGTCGTCAAAATTTTTGTAGATGCTTCGTATGTTTTGGGAGATTATAGTAAAGTCGGTTTTTTTAACGCTAATGTAGTTCTTAAGCTTCGAGACCTCACATTCAAACGAACGTGCAATCTCGATCGCGTCCAATTCTTTATTTGCAGTTATTGCGTCACCCATTTAATCGATAAGAAATATCTAAGCTAGTCATAGTATCAGAAGGAGGACGTGTTTTGCAATATAAAATAAGCTTTATATCAGAAATATGATATGTGCATCTATATGTGGTAGTTTGGGTGGAGAAGGGGTTAAGATGAGACAATTTGTCATGAGACAATAATATTTGATATGTGTAATTGTATGTGTGTGTAATTATGTATGTATATGTATATGTGTATGTGTGTGATTGTTTGTGCGCACGATCCATAGAATTTAAAATTATATTCAAACAATATCTTAGTGAATTACATATTATGTGACAGTTGGTCAGACACCTTGGCAATAAATATGTTTCATTTTGTGAAGTTATAAACATTAGGACACAACTTGAAAACGTTACACTGTTAGCTTTATAAGGAAAACAATAGATACAGTGAAACATAAAAGTGATAGTTAATATCAGAAACTTAATATCTATCAGACGAAGGATACACTGTAATAGACAAAAGATACTTAAATGTAAATAACTTATATAACTCACAGATAGTCAGCCTTGTGAGAGCAGTTTATGTATCTGTTCTTCACTTTTTATTAGAATAACCGCCGACTCTTCAGTCTTCCGTACATATATTTTTCCATACGACGTCCAGCAAAATCTGTAACTCCTGGACTTGACCAAGTCTCTTGCTAGGAAATGAAGGCGAGAACCTTTGGGGGTCAGGTGCTCCGACAGGAATACGGGCGTGTCCTCACTAGTCTTAAACCCAAGGTGTTTAAGCATAATTTCGTCTTGTTTCTTATATTAAAGGACTTAGTCATTCTTAGAAAATCTGCCTTCAGCAGAGCAGACGCAGTCTCCACTATAATAGGTGTATTTTTCTGTTCCGGTTTTTCCTTTTAGTCTGTAGATATCTTTAATATCACTTCTATTAATTTTGCAGTCTATAGTCTCCGATAGGCAAAGCACCATATCTATCAAGTCCTGTTTATTCTCATTATCCTTTCTGGGCACATTTTTCAACTCAAAGTTAGATTTTCGGCTCCCGATTTGCAGATCTTCCAGTTTTCCTCGAGGAACCCAATATACTGCCTGTCTTCCTTAATGTGGTTCTCCATTAAGGCAATTTTCTTTTTTAAATCCTCATTTTGATCTGTTAAATAAGCGATTGAATTTTGTATGCTTTGATTCGATTCTTTTATTTCTTTGAGAGTTAAATTAATATCTGAAAGTTCTTTTTTTTGTGATGTTATAAAGAATGTGACTAATTTCCTCATTTCCTCCTTAAAATCGTTGAAATGTTCACTCGTTGTTTCATTAGACGGATCTCTATTTTCGCGCCTCTGTAAACGTTGAGTTACAAAGTTTGGCGGCGTATTTTCTTCCTCCGCTATGCAGATTGACATGTCGCTGTCTACATCAACATTGGTGTTGTGTTTCGAAGCCATAATGAAGTACCAGGGCAGCAGAAGTGTGCAGGTAATAGAGTGACTAATGCGTGCGTAATACGTTTGGGCGGAGACTGCGCGCGACTCACCGATTAGCGGCCAGGATTGTGCGTCACGCAGTAGGCGCGGCGTCCGGTGTTACGTGTGACAAATCACGCGCAGGTGGGGCGTGACTAGGAACCGGAATGACAGGGCGCAGTAGCTCCTCAGTTTTTATGCGCTCCTATTATTGCAGACGAATTAAATTTCACAGATTTTAATTTATTTTTGATTTTAAAATAATAACAGAGCACAAAGCACGTTTAAACCTTTCGGTGGTCCGGGGAAGATGGCGGTGAGTCATCTCGTATCATACCAAATGTAAAACAGCCCGCCTGGCCACGCGGGGCTGCGTTAAATGTGTGAAACATACACAAGATAAAATACTTTTATGCCATATTTTCACTAAAATTCACATAACAATACATTGACCAAATGCGTGTGCGTGTTAATCTAGTCACATGAGGTTAGAAGCCATATTACGGTTCTTAACAAAACGGGGATTTGTGTCAGATCTAAGCTTCCCTATTTAAATATTCGTTTAATCGAATTTAGTATATTTTAAATTGCATATACGAGTGTAAATGTGTGTATGTGTTTGTATACGAGAATTAATGCTCATGCATCAAAATAATTTGTAAACAACAACATGGTTTTAGGTACGTTCAATAGTAAACTTTTACGGGTTGATAAAGAAAGAAGAAAGATGTGTGAGTGCATGTCAAGAAGTTGAGCATGTTTCGGCATCACTTGAAATATACGCAGTGTACCGTCTATCTTTCTTTGTCGGTCTGAGGTAGGGACATCATCTCTTAATTAGTAGAAGCGTATACAATCTAAACATGGAATTTACCACTTTGTTCAAACAATATTAAAAGCATGTTGGTCGAAGACTTCTCCTTAACAGTTAAATACAATATTAACGGCACATTAATTAGAAGCGTATGTTTAATTGCTGCTGCCAAGCATGGCGATTACGGCATTCATGTCCACTTGTGAACACAGAATAAATAACAGGGATTTTGAATGTGCAGTTATGTGAAATAAAGTTAAGAACAAAATAAAAATATAGGAGTTTATTCACCTTAATTCTGAAACCGACGAAAGAATGAAAATCACTTTATATCCTTTGTTAGTTTCTAGTGGTCAGTTTCTTAAATCAAATAAAAATCACATTAAATGTTAAAAACTAATTAATAGAGAAGCTAGACAAAGAAACGTTACATTAGACAATCTCGTCACTAATCAAACGCCAAGTAACCATTATTATGAATATGGATTGACAAGCTGCCTAGCTGTCTCCAGGACATCAAATTTATTTAAATTTAGAATGTTTAAAACACCGATACTAAATCCGCAATTTAGGTTATACGATGTTAGGAGTAGTGGAAACAAATACAGCAATTTGTCGAGCGATCAATTTGCATGTACGGTCCGGTAAGGTCGGTATATCACGCATGCGTAGTCGGTCTCCACTTCTATCTTGATGTGTTTTATTCAGTCACCCGAAAATAGTAATCTGTGTCTTCATCTATCCCTTGCGGTTACAGCCTCTGTTAATTTGGTATCAAAAATTAAATCTATTCTTTATGTTTCATACTGCGAACACTTTTTGTTTAATATCTGACGTATTTATAGATATTTATATTATTATGGTAACATAAGAAATTGCCTTATAGGAAACCATTTCTTAATATTTAACTTCTACAATATTTTATAATCATATTATTTGAATTCTTGCTGTATGTGCACTTAGCTACGTGCAACTTAATTACAGACGGGATTTAGTATATATCAGTGTTTTAGAAAAAAATATACACATGAATTTTGTGTTATAATATAGGAAGGAAGAGTTAGAAGGATATTTAGTATATTATTATATTAATTTCTAAAGTAAACCTCTATAATTTCCGGTACAAGACGATGCCGTATTATTGCTATATTATTCTTAATTTAATAAAATAATTATATTAAGTATAAAAAATATTTAAATTTTATAACGCTGTGCCCTGTGACTGTTGCAGTTTTTATAGCAATGAAATATACATCATGCTCTGCTGCTGAGTCTTTTTTAAATTAGTAGGAATTCATGTAAATGCCACACAATGGTCTTAAAAAGTTGAATAATATTAATAATATGATGACAAATGCACCCAGTGCTCATTTACTGCTCGATACTCGGCCGAATAAAATATAATGAAGCAGTGAAGGTTAAAAATGTATAGTATATTATATTCATTATTTTTTATATCTCATTTAAGTATAAGTAAGTAAAATATAATATAGTGTTTAAGTAAGTATTAGTCATTATTGATGTAGTTTTATCTAATTAACAAAATCAGACGTTACTTTGCGGAAATACATTATATTAAGGATGTTAAAATGTATTAGCTAAGATCCACGTGAAAAATAAAAGATAAAGTGATCTAGTTTGAAGAGCAACTCCCACAATCCCTCCATTGTGCGCACTTTCATCGTCAACAACATACATGCAGTCAATGCAAACGCGTTGTCACCCCCGAGGACTAAGATGGAATCCCTCGTTTCCAGTAAAAATTATCTTCGGTCCCCTACACTCATCATACGAAAAAAGCAGCATGTAGCTGCTATTTTACGCTGGTAGTGTGTGAGAGCGTGGTCCTTCCCCGGTCAAGCCGACCCATTCATGTTACAACCATTTTTTTCTTCATTGATTGGTTATAGAAACCATAATATAGCTGCAGCATGACTTTACCACGAAAAACGTATAAATTGTTTTAATACATGTTTTTATTTTTTTTCAAAGTATCATTCTAATGATGATAAACCTGGATCGAATAACTTTTATCGCTGTTTGGAGCTGTGTATAAATAGTTAACCAGTTTTAACTCGAGGGTTTTTTGTTTTAGTTTTATTGTAATACGACGCTGGATATAAATCGTCTGCAAATTCGATCTATGTGGAAAATTTGTAATTTATCTATATTGTACGGACAGAACTAAATTATTAATGACGATAGACATAAATAAAAAAAAACACAGCCATCCCTACCACTGAGTTCAAAACTTAATGAATCTTTTTCCCTTACATAATATACAAGTATTATATATAACAATTATAATGATAAAATTGAAAAATACAAAACATAACATATAAGTCTTCAATACAATAGCTCTTGTGTTTGCCATGTGTTGGCGCCGCAAGAGAATCCGCCAAGCCATCCCATTCGATGGGTGTCGGCTAAGGGAGGAGACTTAGTGAAGTGCCAGAAAATGAAATATACGAGTATATCATATATCTGAATTTGGTACAATTATCTCTCATCTGCTTGCCAGGCGTGTAATTAAGGACCTTTTGTAAGAAAGAAGCATGTTCAGAAGCGAACTTTTCGTGGGTTGATGAAAAGAAGAAAGCCTTCATCTGAATTTGCCAAAAACGCAAGCTGTGCGAGTAAACGTGTCTTTTTATTAAGTTTTTTGAATTTTTTTGTTAATTACGTGTTGTTATTAGGTTATTTATATCATCATTATCATTACAGCCCTTCATAAGTCTACTGCTGAACATAGGCATCCTCCAAGGAATGCCACCTGCATACATCGACTTCTTGCATATCTTACCAGGTCGTCACTCCATCTACTGGGGGGTACCACTCGAAAACATTTCATCCCCATCGATTGTCGGTTCTTCGAGCTATATCGTCGGCCCACTGCCACTACAGTTTAAAGACTTACTAATCCCTTGGGCTATATCGGTTACTCTAATTCTACTGCGGGTATCCTCATTTCTAAGTCTATTTCGCAGAGAAACCCCGAGCATAGCCCTCTCCATGGCTCGCTGAGCGACATTGAGCTTCCTCATACGGCCAGCAGTGAAGGACCACATCTCAGATCCATAAGTCATCACTGGAAACACGCACTTTTTGTACAATCTTGTTTTGAAGTTTCTGAGAAGATGTGTTCTAATCTCCCGAACGCTGTCCAGACGAGTTGAATTCGTGGATTGACCTCGGTGTCGAAGTTTGACCCGGTAGCGAAGCCTCCATAGAAGCCGAGAAGCCAGGCTTGTCCTATCAAACTGCTCAATCAATAATATCAACTAATAAAATAACTCGTAAACTGTTTCAAGCTATTTTAAATTTCGCGCGCTCCTCTGTTATACAATATACACAGGTCGTGACCTCGAACGTCAACACGCAGCAAAACTGTGCGATACTGCTGTCGATTAGTCGTCTCTCTCGCACGCGTGGGCTTTTTACCGGACTTTCGAAAAGACGATCGCTCCCTTTCTAACCTATGGCAAAATGTTCTATAATGAAATATAACTACGCTTGTTTATATAGCAATTAATATGGAACGCCGAAGCCAGGCTTTTAGTGTGAAGTTAGTCGAGAGTGGGGGCGTCGGGCGATACATTTGCAGTGCACTTCACATTTCAATGTTTACTGTGTGTGTTTATTTGAGCGAATGAAACTCGCAATATTGAGTTGAAAATTTATACTTTTTTAAAGATTTTTAGTGAACATGGAGAATAATAGTTTTCCTTGTGATGAATTGAAGTGTGCTAAAGTGCTAATCGGCGAGGAAAAGGTAAAATCTTTAAACTTTGTTGAGAAAAAACAGCTCATATCCACGCCGAATCCAACGCCTGATCTGTATATTTCTCAAACGAGTAAAACCCACAAACGGCAATTTAATAGATCTGTTTACAAAACTCATTGGGTTGTTGGCTGCTCACATACCAATAAGTTGTACTGCTGGTGCTGTATATTCAGTCAGATTTTGATCACATTTATGAAAACACATTGCAAAATAACTCTGCTCCTCGTTTGAGACGCAATGTGCGCTGTGCTTAGACAGAATACAAACGACTTTTTGTTGAAATAATTGATAACATATCTAGAAATTAATGGCCGATATTCTGAAATTTTCAAATTAAATTTTTTCCAATTGTTCAACAACAAACTATTCGAAAAATATCGTTCAGATTTTCCTTTAGAGGCATTAGATTTATTATTTGAAAATTACGCAAACCATTTTGATAAACAAAGATTGAAAAACCAATTGATTTCATTGCATTCATCCCCTGAATTAAAAGACCGCAATGTTTTCGAACTCATTGACTTTATAAACGAAAATAGTCTTTGAAGAGGCCTTTCCCCAGCTTTTAAAGTTAGCTTATCTTGTCATAACTATTCCAGCCACAAGTTCCTCCGCGGAACGTGCTTTCTCATCTCTGAAGCGCATCCATACTTATTTGAGAAATACACAAGGTCAAAAGCGTCTTTCAGACTTATCAATTATCGCAATTGAAAAACAGTTATTGGTACAATTAAAACGTTCACCAACATTTTACGCGGACGTAATTAAATCTTTCCTTAAGAAAGAGAGACGATTCGATTTAGTATATAAATAATTTGTTGTTTTAATGTAGTACATAGTTTGTTTGTACTTTGTTCATGCGTTTCTTTTGTTCATGTATTGTATTGTATGTAAATATCTTTTTCTTTCGCTCAAGCAAACCCAAACGGCTTTTTTCAAAGCCACTGAAGGTATGCAATTGCTGATATGCAGTAGTATGCCTTCTGTGTGCTTTGTTAAACACGTCCTCGACAGCACCGAATATAAAACTGAAGAGTGGAGACAGATCAAGATTGGTGTATTTTTATAAAAGTGCTAAAAACAACAAAACCATATCTTGGGCTTGCCCTACTTTGGAACCCTAGCTTCGCCACTGGTTGGACCTAGTCGAACTATTTGTCCCAGGTAAAAGTACTCGTCAACAACTTCGACCGTAGTGCTCCCAACAACTACCGGCATAGGTGTGACATGGAAGTTACACATGACCTTTGTTTTGTATATGTTCATCTTAAGACCTATTCGCTGGGAGGCACTATTGAGGTCATTGAGTATAGTGCTTAGGTCCTCCAGCGATTCTGCCATAAGTACTATATACTATACGTGATAGAGCCATGCTGCAGCTATATTATGGTTGTAGCACGAAATGGTCGGCTCGACTGGGGAAGGAGCACGCTCTCTCAGAATACCAGTATAAATTGGCAGCTTAATAATGCTGTGTTTCGTATGGTGAGTGTAGAGAACCGGAGACCCTTATTACTGGATACGAGGCATTCTATGTGAGTTATCAGGGGTGGCAGCGCATCTGTCTTGATTCTTAAACGAGATATAATATGTAGATGTGGGCCACAGCACCCACTTACCATCGGGTGGGCCGTATGCTCGTTCGTTAGCCTTATTTTATAAAAATAAAAAAATGAACGGAAGTGCCGTGTGGAGATGGCGTGAGGGAATTCATGTCCACGTTTCGTCCTGTTTGTGTCGTAAGAAGCGACTATGAGAAATTCAAAAAAGTTATTATAGCTTCATGTGACTTCATGCGACGGGCAGCAACGCCAAAGGTAGGTACTGCGATGGTCACTACGCCTGCTAAGCGCGACGATTAAGGCAAATCCACCCCTACAACCGGTGAGTCCTCCCTAGCAGTGCATTTTAAACTGACGAAAAAAAAGTTGCACAGAAGTAGCCACCTGGAGTAACCTTCTAGGTCTGAGTGTATTGTGCAATGTGCAGTTCTGCCAAACGCCTCAATGGTACTCACAATACGAACAAAAAGAGTAGGTACGCTCATATCACAGATACAAATATTAAGTAAGTTAGCTTACTGTAATTTCAGCCGTTCATCTAAACGATGTTCCAATCACCAGTAGGAATGACTTCGACTGCCTTGTTGATCTAATGGTTAAAAAATCAGTTATTGAGTTTTTCCGTCAAGAAATTCTTAGTAGCTGCCCGGAGTTTGGAAGTTGGCAGTGTCTCACCCCCGTGTCTCGGAAAGCTCGTAAAGCCGTAGGTCCTGCGCCTGTCGTGTCGGTGTACCGTCCCATCGGACCATGAGAGTGAGGGAATAGACAGTGCACCTATGCTTGACATACCCTTGGGCACTATAATCCTGTAATAGTCTATGTTGAGACTGGCCCCCGTGACCGAAATCCGGTCTGGATGACATTATTATTATTATTATGAATAACTTACATTATTTCGTCATTTTCCAAGTACCTGAAGATTTTTCTAACGCATACTCTCAGAAACAAATGAAACACAAAGAAAAAAAGAAAGTTTTGTGGTGATGAACTGGTTAACGATGACATTACGCGGCGGCTGCTTTTTATACTAAAAAAAGCACCGCAAGAACTTCCAAACTGCATTTTCATCATTTTGTGTAAACAAGATTTCCCCACCAACTGTATTAGGCTAGATTGAATTATTGAAAAAATAAAGAATGCAAAGAATATTGGAAAACATATTAAGTGCAATATAACTATAACGCTACTTTAATTTTTTATAATTTCTTATAATCCAGTGTTCATAGAAATAGGTTATAGCCACTTTAATTTTAATACAACGAGCTCGGCGGTCGAAGCGTCCATACAATCTGCTGCATCGTTTGTAAAATAGGCGTTCTATTTATAAAATAGTAGAAAAGAATTCGACCCATACATTTAGTTTTGTAATGTAGTAGATAATATTACGTAGAGTGGTTCGCCTTGCACTTGACGCATCGTCTTCAGTGCAACAGCCGACCCTGAGTCGAGCGGCTTCGGTTAGTACGCAATCGGTTCAGCAAATTAACCTGCGGCTCAGTGGAAACTCGATTAACCGGACTAGTTGTGTATGTTATTCTACGGAATGCAAAGTTCATATTTAATAAACCGTTATATATTTGCTACGTTAAAACTTGAAAGTATTGATTATGTATAATGCATTCTCTAAATGAAATAAAAACTAATTATTTATTAAATTAACTTGAATACATATTCAATATAATTTATATTATTTTTTAATTCTTCAAATTTTCTCAATTTTTGAACGTTTCCAGTAGCTGCAGCATACTGTGACAGCACATGGTCAGATTTACTGGGATAAAGTCAATAATCAAATGCTGAAAGTAATCCGTAATCAGGATGCTGAACAGCTCAGTTCCTCGTGACCGTAATAACAATACAGAGGACTGTTAGAGCATTCGAAATGTATAGAAGTAAAAAACTTTAATTTACTTTATCTAATTTAAAGTAAATTTCTACTAATGTAATGCATTAATTTACAAATAACATTGTTTTCCCAATTTTCTGATCCTCAATATAATATTATTATTATTATTGTTACTTTAAATAACATGCAAATAAATACCAGAATCTTAAATAGATCCAGTCGACATAAGAAAGAAAAGCAAAAAAATATATATATATAGAATATAATAGAATATATAAACAAATCTTAAGCATAAAACCGCAAGAAGGCTAGTGTATCTCTCTGTGTTGTACTTTAATTAGTAACATTATTTAATCTGTGCTTTAATCATTAATGGCCATCCCCTGCCAAGAGATTACGATAAATGCACTCTACTATGAGAGAGGCTAATGTCTAACAATATACTGTTTTCGGGTTGTTAATGAGAAAGATTAAAACTGAATAAAAATATTATATACGAGGTCGCTTCAAATTGTAATAAAATATATCTCATTTATAACTAAATAAACCGTACCGTAAGTAGGTCTGGTTTTACATTTTGTCGCTTCAGGTCCATTTATCAAATTTCCTTATAGGGTTCTTATATTATATTTCTCTCGTGCTATTAACCATGAACATGAAACTAATTAGCATTAAAACCTTTGTTAATTACTTGGTAACTTTGTTACTTGATAATTAATTAGATGTGGGTATTTGTTAACGAATATATATATATTTATATTTTTTTTATATTTATTTTCTTTCCGTATTCAAAATTTGATGAACGCTTAAGAATTAAAATATTTTATTATAACAACTAAGATGATTATGCTACTTATGTATCTTGTCTCTTAAACTATGTGAGAGGCTTACGTTAAATAGCAAATTTAAAGAAGCAAAATGAAGAAGAAAGAATATTATCATATAATTTTATGTTATTACTTACAAATCAAATAAAATTGAAGTGTTTGTCTGTAGTATCGAAATAACTGTTTTTTTTTGTAAACTGAGGGGGTTATTTGCATGCCATTATATATTTAAGACATGAATAACCATTTCTAAAATGTTTGCCTGTATGTCTGTCTGTCGGTCTGTCCGGGTTAAACTCCAGAATGGCTGAATATCTATACATATAATAAATCTGTAGAAAAGTCGTGTCTGTAATTCTAATATACTCTTGAAAAAACAAGTCCAGGGGACTAAATTAAGGGTACTGAAAACAAATTAGTGGTTTTTAGAATTTTTGTCTGTCTGTCTGTCTGTGTATTACTGATTCACGCAAAAACTACTGGACCGATTTCCATTAAATTTTATATGTAGGTAGTTGGTAACCCGAGGCAACTTATAGGCTACTTTTTATCCGATTACGGAACTTAAAAAAGAAGATTAAGTATTTTTCTTCCTTTAGATGTTAATTTTCTATTATATATAATTATGTTAGTTAATAGGCGGTATAACGGGTGTTTTATCAAATAAATATCATATTTGTAAATAAATTTTAAAATTAGGTTTACCTTTGCATAACAATTTGAAACTCCGCTGACGTTATACGTTTTAATTATCAAAACAGCCCCATCTATCATCAAATGAAAAAGTGTATATTTTGCCTTTAGTAACTAATAAATTAAATAATATAAATAACGTACATTTATATCTTTAAATAATTAGATTTATAAAATTATTTAAAAATTCTAACGTTTTATTTTTTAGTTTTTTCGTTATTTCATTTTAAAAGTGTAATAATTAAAATTTAAAAATAATAGATAACAGTGACATCTATCAAACGTATGAAAATTTATACTTTTTCTGCATCATTCGTTTGATTCTATATCTGTATGTAAACTGATTAAAACTGGTCTGCCTGCAATTACTTCAAAATTCTCATTAAATCATTGTTTCGTGAAATGGTGTCATTTCATGATATTTATCACTGTTTATTGACCATGTCATGATATAGCTCAGCCAAATCAATGAATAGAGATCGTTTAACGATATTAATAACTAAACACAACATTGCTATTTCATGATAAATGGTCATATTGTCAAATAGTTTTTCACCGCTAGCGGCGCTGATAGCGTGGTTTTTAAGAGAAACAGATGTTTAACAGAATCAACACCACTTAATGCCTCTTTTATATAATAAATAAATGTTCGCGGCTTTGGTTTGCCTCTTGAGCCAAACGCACCTCAGACTTCTATAGCTGATATTACTAGATAGTATAGTTTTGACTTTGATAGTTTTAATGTAATATAGCGCCCTCTACTTTCTGCTAAATAAACTAATGATAAGTAACTGATAAAATTAAATTTTAGAATGCTACTGAATACTTATTCGTGCAGCATCAAAAATTGTCACACTTAAAAATATCTAGACCAGTGGCCGGAACCCATGGAGACGGAGAGGGGGGGGGGGGTTTGACGTTCTGATGTCATAGTTTACGAAGACTACAATAACTTTCAACTCATAATGTTTGGTCCGATCTACGCAGGACGAACTTACAGTATCTTGAAGTCTTGCAGTAGTATGCTTGGGTTTGGATTTAATTTTATTAATTATGGGATCCCAAGTAGATGGTACCACCCAGCCATCTTCTCTATTTAAGTTAGGATGTTTTTAATTTCAATACCCTCGCGAATCATCCTTGGTAGGAATCGGTGTTCTATTGCGAGGATTTGTTGTCTATCAGATCTGATATAATGGTTGGGACGATACTGAACATGTTGACATACTTCAGACTACCCTGAGCGTCGGTGCTTCACATCAGCAATATGTTCTTTTACGCAAATTTTTATGGAACTTTCTTTCAAAGATGTGTTTTGTACAACCCGCTTAAATAAAAGTTAAAATGTAACGTGATTTATTAAAATTTGTTTTATTACATGTGTAGTACTCATCATTATAGAACTGCATTTATGAAATTTTGAATTCTACTCGAACGTAGAAAAAATATCAGAATCTATTTTATGGTGCCAATCAATATTAAATGGGACCAATGATATGAATCAAATATCGCATATAAGACCATGAAATCATTTTTATTTAGTTAAAACTAAATTAACTTTAATTGTGAATGAATGTAAAGAGTAAATAATAATAATAATTTTTGATTCCAAGACAATTTATCTTTCTTATGGATACATCGGAAGACACATCATGTTTCTAGACATATGATATTAATGCAATTCTGAAAAAGTTATTTATTCACGTGTTCCTGTAGCATATTATATATATGCTAAATATCAATCATCTAGGTCCAAGCCTTTGTGAATTCAAAAAAAAATCTTTGAAAAACTGACATAGAGACACAGACACCGAAGTGACTCTAAAAGTGATCGAATTTTGCTAAATTTGTCACGGAATAGCATTTAATGATGTTTCTAAATTGAAGACCACGCGAGCGAAGCCGCGGGTAAAAAGCTAGTATTTTAATTAGGCTATATTTTATCCGAAAAGCTTAGAGAATTTTATTGAGAAATCGAAAATTTCATAAAATATATGGTTTTTGATGATTCTTTTAAATTTAAATAACGCCACATTAGTAGATCCAATTTATTTCACTTATATTATTTATGTACGATTGCTATTATTTATATTATTTTAATTTTAATAAGCGTCCAGTTCAACGCAGCTCCTAATAATATCATCTAGCAAAATTATTTGTCGGCAACAATGAAACAAGGAAAGTAATTTCGCAGAGTGTGTCAGTGGGTCCATCATCGCCTTTCTCCTTGCTGGCACTGAAAACAAAACAAAAATTAAAATGAATTCGTGATACCTATGCTTACTTGATAAACAGTAAACGAAAGTTGTTCATATGAAACATTTAGATTAATCATTTTCCGATCAGATTATAAATATTGCAAAAAAAATTTAATTGAATTAGAAATAAATGAAAAATTATATCATACCATTGGAAGTAGCCGCGCATAAATTATTTTAAACAAATTATCTCTCGTCAAATTCCGTTTTCACAATAAACTTTGAGCCAGTACCTAAGTCATTAATATTTCGATAAAGCAGTAACTTAAGTCATTTATAACGCATAAATTCCATTATAAATTGCCTACGGTACAAAAACAAACAAATAATGGTAATATGCGCCAGCCTATATAATGCGAGGGTTTTGACCCAAATGAGTTCAACGCTCGGGGATACACTGCTGCCCAAAGCTTAATAATTAACTGGTTAGCCGAATCCTCACTAATTTCAAAAGTTAGACAACAACTTCCTATTTATTAACAAAAATGAAATATATTGATTATTGGTAGTCGTACGACCATTGTTTTTATAGATTGGAAGTGTTTTAAATGCTAAAGCTGGTTTCCAATAACTATAAACAAGTAGTAGGCAATAAAAGAAAATTACTTATATAACATTTTACTGCTTCTGCATACGATTTATTTATTACAGCTTCCGAACGAGCATAAGCAAATGTCTCACCAGAATTGGCTCACTTAAATACTAATAACGCAATTGCATTTTATCATGGAATGCAGGAGGGTATTAATATTAAAATAATAAAATGCAGTAGTAGAATAACAAGTAATTAATAAATTTTACAGTGATATCGCCCAGAGCTACCAGTAGCCAAGCTTGTTTATAAAATTAGCATGACAAAATCAATAAAAAGGTTATATGTAAGACATAAGACTAGTTGGGTAGTACAACGACTGTCCGGTACGTCGGCGGCCCGTGTTGCTTTGTGACAATGACTTGATCCTAAAAACATTAAGATTAAATGTAAACCACCGTTATATTATTACTTTTTAATTATTTTATATTCGATGTTAAATATTCGCCACTGTATTCTGTTATATATAATGGGAAAACGAAACGAACCTAGTGGTATTTATCGACGGTTTTTGTAATGGTTTAATTTTACCGTTTCATATGAAATTATTTTCTTGATAGTAAAAGCGATAAACAGTACAGTCCCCGTTGATATGTGAATATCAACACTAACAACATAACTTTCATATATTAAATTTAAATGCAGATACGTTGTCACCCTACTAAGAAATGGAATGCCCGTAAACACTACAAAAGGTCTCCGGTTTTCTACACTCATTATGTAAAACACAGCAGCATCATGCCATTATTTTAGGCTGATATTCTGTGATAGCGTGATCTTTTCGAATGATCAGAACCCTTCATGCTTCACGCTTCATGCACATAATACTGCAGCGTGGCTCTACCACGTATTTTTATAAATGGTAGTTAATTATGATGTAGATTTTTATAAATAAAGCACAGTATCTTGAGACATAAGTATAGTTTTAATATAATGCAAAACTGTTTTAATAAGTTTTCTAAAATGGTAACTTGTATACTATAACGTAATCGTAATTGTCTGCAAATAGCAGGTCATAAATCGTGCTTCCATTGGTTTATATTACGCCAATAGAAGAATACTATATTACGCGCATTTTATAAACAATGTGAACACTGATTAAATACTATAAATTTGCAATTTGTATGGCTGTTTGCAGCAGCCTGCGGTGATGCACGTGCAGCTTCAAACAATACGCTCGATCATAGTGCTGCCTTTTGTTAATGCTATGTAATTACATAATATAATAGAAATATTATACTCCTATAATAAAAATATGACTCTTTCATAATAAGAACGCCATTACCGTAAATAATCATAGATACGTCATATCCTTCGATCACTATTCTTTATTAGTGATCGAAGGTTATATCTCAATGACGACTGTGTGGCTCCAACTTAGGCAAAATTGTTTTATGGGTCTGATAATATGTCGTGATCATCAACATATTTCAGATACTGTTGTTTCCTCCGACTTCAATACATAATAAGCATTTTGTTAGGCACGGCAAGGTAGGCGTCGAACGCCTCTGAGTTTTCGTGTACACTTTTGGCAATGATATTTCATACATGTTTAAATTATGTGACATTACCATTCAAACAGTTTAGGAATTCATACCTGTATAAAGAAAGGATAAAGTAAAACGAATTTCTAATAGTCTTATAATGGGCTTTCAATTATTCTTGCAAAGTAGCATACCAGCATTTCGCTGACGATGTAAATATAATATAAAAATAATTTCAGACATGTGAAGATGAAATATTATTGAAATATTTGATAACTAAATATAAAGAAGACGGAAGATTTATGTGGTATTTCTACAAAAGTAATAAATTCGATGATTCACATTCTGTTGCCATATTTGTCATTAAGATTCAATGCATGTGTCGATAAGAGCATATTTCCTGATTCTGGATATCTGGTTAGGACTGAATCTGAATGACAGGGTGTGAAGTTATGTGATAAGAGAAAAGTGTGTTCTACAAGATAATGTGATACCTGGATTAAGAAATAAATGTTTGAGTGGTTTGGTCATGTAGAAAGAATGAATGAGGAAAGAGAGTGACAAAGCAAATTGATGTCGCAGAAGTCGGCAGGTAAGCAAGGGCCGCCAGAATGAAAATATATCGATCAAATTGGTGTATTTTTGAAAATGGGCCAAATTAAGTGTACCCTTAACCGAAGCATGTATTCGTAGGTATATTGATGTAAAGGAGGTGAGAGATGTGTGTTAGGATCATGCCAAATGGAAGTCCGTAGTCTATGCCTACCCTCTGCGTAACAGGCGAGAAAGTTTATGAATTATGCTTGGACTAGTTACGCTAGGACTTCGAAAATTTTAGATCTGCATCTATATTATCAGCCCTAAGTACTGAGTATTGTGAAGTTGATTCTAAACCATATAATTTCCTTCTTTAACGTAAGTAACATAAGTTAATCAATGATCATCAGTTTTGTTTTACTTTTATATTGTTACGAGCTTGGGGTTCGAGGCAATTAGAAACTGCCGAGTGAATTACCAAAATTGACACTTTAATTACACAACACTAATTACAACTTTAAACTACACTAATAACAAAACACAATTTTACTACAGATCGCTTTAGTTCACAGTTGTATCTTCGAAGTCTTCGCTTGTATCCCAATTCAATACTGCCTCGGTCGTGGT
Organism: Parnassius orleans; assembly: GCA_029286625.1. Taxonomy (NCBI): domain Eukaryota; kingdom Metazoa; phylum Arthropoda; class Insecta; order Lepidoptera; family Papilionidae; genus Parnassius; species Parnassius orleans. The sequence goes on from JAGSMP010000074.1 coordinate 1,891,216, forward strand.
CTATACCGGCCTTATATAGCGCCTCGATACTTTCCAGAACCTTCTACTGTGGAAACATCTAGAATGTTCAGTACATATCGGTCCCGAAATTTCTAGAAAGATCTTGACTCTCCTGGTTCTGCTACTCGATACTAGGGGCGCTGGTGGCTAGTGTTGCCATGTAAAGACATTAATAGTGGCGCGCAACACTGCCCCTCCTAAGACATGCTCGTCCCGAGCATTATTGGCCCCATAATAACGCGCCAGTCGATCACATGGACGATCTTAGGGTACCTCTTGCACCTTTCTGTATCCGGTAGGTTACGTCATTGATCCTTGTCACAATCCGGTACGGTCCGTCCCATTGGCTTGAAGCAGGAGATTTCACTTTGCTGCGAACTGGATTGTGTAACCACTAGTGAACCTTCGTCAAACCTTTGTTGTTCATTTGCGGTCATACCGTGTTTTCATCTTTTCAGACGTTTGCTGTCCCGATTGTCTGACGTGCTCATAAATGTCATTCATTTTGTTCCGCAAGTCATTTGCATAATCGGTTATACTGCGTGGGGCATCATGTGGTATTCCGGTGATCAGGTCTGCAGGCAGCCGTAATTCTCTCCCAAAATTTGCTAAAGCTGGTGTCACTGATGTACTTTCGTGAACAGCGCTTCGATATGACAACAAAACGGTTGTATGTACCTGTCCCAGTCTCGTTGCCGTTTTCCACAACTTTGCTAGGTACCTCTCAATGTCTGATTAAATCGTTCTACCATTCCATCAGATTGTAGGTGGTAAGAAGTTGTTCTTGTTTTATGAGTACCCATAACTCAGCAAGTTTCCTGGAATATTTGAGACTCAAAATTCCTTCCTTGATCGCTGTGAATCTCTAAAGGTACTCCAAAACGACAGAAGACCTCATGAACTAGTTTATCTGCAACTGTTGAAGCTTCTTGATTTGGAATGGCGAAGACTTCTGGCCACTTAGTGAAGTAATCCATCACAACCATGAAATACTTGTTACCACTTTCACTTTCCGGAAACAGCCCCGCAACGTCAACGGCTATCCTCTCCCATGGTGCACCAACATTGTACAATTTCAATGCACCTCTACTACAGTTTGAGGTCCTTTACAGCCGCACAACTTGTACATTTGCGACACCAGTCCTCGACATCGTTACGACAGTGGACCCAGTAAAACCGTTCTCGGATCTTCAGTAGAGTTCGTTTAACTCCCAGGTGGCCTCCTGAACAACCATTATGGTACAGCTGTAGAACATCCGGTACTTTAGCTTTAGGACAACCATTTGCAAATGACAACTGTCTCCCCAGCCATTTCCCATTTACGGCACAGGACTCCCTCCTGAATCAGCAAGCTGTCCCATTGGGACCAATAGCTTTCGTGGTCGAACTCATCGCTGAAACGTCGCTCTACTTGGGCAGGGCACTGGCCTTCATCCATTCTAGAATCGGCTTGATGTCCGAATCTTCCTGCTGTGCATGTCGTAGGCTGTCTTTCCACTCATTGTTGAGCTGGTCTGTCATAAGCATCCTCACAGATACCACTTCCTTACCCTTTTGTCTAGTACAATGCTTGCAATCTTCAGGACAAGGTCTTCTTGACAATGCATCTGCATTGCCATGAGATTTCCGCTGCGATGTTCGATCACAAAGTCGTATTCCTGCAGTAGTTCAATCCATCTCACAACTTGTCCTTCTGGATTTTGAATTGCAATAGCCATTTCAGTGTAGCATGGTCAGTTCGTAAGTGAAATTTCCGCCCCAGAAGATATTTGCTAAAATGCTGCAACGACTTTACCACAGCAAGCAATTCTCGCCTTGTGACACAATAGTTCCTTTCCGGCTTTGACAACGACTTGCTGAAGTATGCTATCACAACCTCTTGATCACCATTCCTTTGAGACAACACACCGCCAAGTCCTATATCACTTGCGTCTGTGTCAACTATAAATTCCTTTCCGCATCAGGGTACCCTAAAATAGGTGTTTTGCACAGACGGTCCTTGAGCTCCTGGAATGCGATATCGCAACTTTCATCCCAGCAAATGTCGCTTCTCCTCAGTTAGCTTGTGCAGAGGTTTGGCTATATCTGCAAAGTTCTTCACAAATCGCCGATAATAGAGCACAATCCCAAAATGCTCTAACCTGCGTCTTGTCTTTTGGGACCGGCCAATCCTTGACAGCGGCAATTTTCTCCGGATCCATGCGGATACCTTTTTCCGACACTACATACCCCAAAAAGCTAACTTGCCATTTGAATAGTGAACATTTCTTCGGACTCAACTTGAGGTTGGCACTCTGAATCTTCATGAGCACGCGTTCCAAGTTTTGAAGGTGTTCCTCAAACGTACGGCCTATGATGATGATGTCATCCAAGTAGACCAGACAGGCATCGCCAATTAACCCGGTAAGTACAAGCTCCATCAACCTTTCAAACGTTGCTGGAGCATTGCAATCAAACGGCATAACTTTAAATTGCCACAGACCCTTTCCTGTCGAGAATGCAGTTTTCTCCTTGTCCTTAGGGTCAATTTCAACCTGCCAGTAGCCACTTTTCAGGTCCAGTGTGCTAAACCACTTTACGCCTGTAAGCATGTCCAGCGTGTCATCAATTCTTGGCAAGGATAGCTGTCCTTCTTTGTAACGTCGTTCAGACGGCGGTAGTCAACACAAAACCGCATGCTGCCATCCTTCTTCTTTACCAGCACCACAGGTGAACACCATGGACTAGATGAAGGTTCAATAACACCATCCTTCACCATTCCCTCAATCATGGTTTCCACTTCCTTTTCACGTGCTACCGGCAATCTTCTTGGGCGCTGACGGATAGGCAATTCTTCTCCTGTGTTTATTTTGTGTTGAACTAAGCCAGTCTTTCCTATGTCAGCATCGTTTGACGAGAAAACATCGGCGTACTTGAGTAACATGTTCTTCGCCTTGACCACTTCATTCGAGGAGAGAACGCTGCGACAGTCTTCTAAAAGTGTGGTCACCCTCGTTTGTGCATCCTTGCTGGGGGTCCCAGTCGATGGATATTGGCACCTACGCAACCAATCCACTTCCTCACAAGTACCAACCAGTGTGCCTTTTTCCATAATCTGTTCCTGATCACAAGGTTCAGCACGTACTCTTGAGATGTCGGTGGTTCTGACCAAGGTTCGAGCCACTTTCCACGGAAGGACATTGTCCACCCTTTCCACGAGTACACAACGATGAGCTTGCCCAGGATTCCGAGGAAGACTAACCGGCACAATCGTTTCCGATCTCGGCGGCAGAACAATCTTCTTAAGGCTGTACACATTCCCCGGTATCGCCCCTTCCACGAAAAGTTCTTCATGTCCACATTTCAAAACACCTTGCTTAACATCGATCTCACAACAATTCTTCCTCATGAAGTCTAGGCCCAGGATGCAGTCGTCCATTATATCAGCCACGATGACATTATGCAGGTAGATCATGTTGCCTAGCTTCAACTCCATCTCCTTCTCTCCACGGACGGGTATGCGCTGACCGGTGGCTGTTACCAAATTAATGCGCTCTCGGTTGTATGCGGAGTCCCCAAGGAACTGACTTATAAGTTGGGAACTGACAACCGTGCGAGAGGCTCCAGTGTCTATGGTCAGTTTACACGGCGTTCCGTTGACCTCGCCTTTGATGATTAGGCTGTTCCCATCATGGGTTTGTGAGATCGAAATCGTTGGGGCTCTTTTAACATCAGCCAGCACCCGCCCCACAGTCCTGGCTTTTACTCGTTTCCCTGCTGCTGCTGGGTGGTGCTGTTAGCCGCACTACCCTCTCGAGATCGATCACCTCCCCTTTCTACAGTTCGCTTAGGGCAGCTGGATCGAAGATGGCCCCTTTCCCCACAGCCGTAGCACCTAGGGCTGTATCCTTTATTGCAGTCGCGAACTGCAGCTGCTGCAACCTCCCTGACGCGATGGGATCGATGATCCTGCCGTACGGCTTCCACCTCCAGTGCATGGGCTAACGCGTCCTTAAGCGTCTCGTGGTGCCCGAGCCTCACAGCAGCTCTGACTTGGTCGCGGATGCCGTCGATGAATGTCTGCACCAGGTTCCTACAATGAGCGCAGGTACAGACTGGTATGCTTTTCGAACCAGCTTTTCCACCTCAAGGCCCACTGCTGCAGGTTTTCGTTGCTGCGTTGCACGCGATCTTTGAGCTGCGCACGAAGACGTGTTCCAGGTGAGCGTCGCCATATCGCCTCCAACGCCTCAAGGAGCTGCTCGTAAGTCACTTCCTTACCGAGGCTTCCAGAACAGTTAAGGCCTGGTCGCGCAAGCCTAGGGTGAGAGCAGTCATGGCCTGACTTTTATTCCAGCCGTTCGCCTTCATGACAGCCTCGAACTGGATTCTGTACGCCGACCAGGAAGAAGTCCGTCGAACGGCGGCACTTTGAATCCACGTAGCGAAGGTATTGTAGCTACCACGGGGCTGTAACTCCATCCCCAAGTTTGAGGTCGTCCAGCGTTTTCTTCACGTCAGCAATCACGTTGTCAACCCGATTGTTCACTTGGTCGATTCGGGTTTCAGCTTCCGACAGGCGGTTGTCATGTTGAGCAACCCTATCCTTCACCTCCCTTATCTCTTTCCCGAAGGTAGCGTGAAGGTCCTTCATGAGGAGCATCTGCTCTTCCTGTTGGCGGGCCTGTTCCTCCTGTCCACGCTGCAGCTGCTCTTCCAACCGACGGGCCTGTTCCTCCTGTCGGCGGGCCTGTTCCTCCTGTCGGCGAGCCTGCTCCTGCAGCATCATCATCAGAGCACCTAAGTCAGGTGCTGCAGATGCAGGAGCTGCTGACGGGCCGGCCTCCGTGGTCGGCAGCTGGCCCTCCGACGTTTGCGGCGTTGCATTACCAAATCGTCTCTGGTCCGTCTCTTGCTGGCGTTGACTTCGGGTACGGATACCCTCCGTGTCGTCCTTTGGTAAAATCGGCATGATGTGATCCCACTTCTGACACCAATTGTTACGAGCTTGGGGTTCGAGACAATTAAAAACTGCCGAGTGAATTACCAAAATTGACACTTTAATTACAACACTAATTACAACTTTAAACCACACTAATAACAAAATCAATAAAAAGGTTATATGTAAGACATAAGACTAGTTGGGTAGTACAACGACTGTCCGGTACGTCGGCGGCCCGTGTTGCTTTGTGACAATGACTTGATCCTAAAAACATTAAGATTAAATGTAAACCACCGTTATATTATTACTTTTTTTCATTATTTTAATTTTGATGTTAAATATTCGCCACTGTATTCTGTTATATATAATGGGAAAACGGAAACGAACCTAGAGGTATTTATCGACGGTTATTTGTAATGGTTTAATTTTACCGTTTTATATGGAAATTATTTTCTTGATAGTAAAAGCGATAAACGAGCACAGTCCCCGTTGATATGTGAATCTCAACACTAACAACATAACTTTCATATATTAAGAATTTAAATGCAGATACGTTGTCACCCCTACTAAGAAATGGAATGCCCCGTAAACACTACAAAAGGTCTCCGGTTTTCTACACTCATTATGTAAAACACAGCAGCATCGTGCCATTATTTTAGGCTGATATTCTGTGATAGCGTGATCTTTTCCCGGTTGATCAGAACCCTTCATGCTTCACGCTTCATGCACACATAATACTGCAGCGTGGCTCTACCACGTATTTTTTATAAATGGTAGTTAATTATGATGTAGATTTTTATAAATAAAGCACAGTATCTTGAGACATAAGTATAGTTTTAATATAATGCAAAACTGTTTTAATAAGTTTTCTAAAATGGTAACTTGTATACTATAACGTAATCGTAATTGTCTGCAAATAGCAGGTCATAAATCGTGCTTCCATTGGTTTATATTACGCCAATAGAAGAATACTATATTACGCGCATTTTATAAACAATGTGAACACTGATTAAATACTATAAATTTGCAATTTGTATGGCTGTTTGCAGCAGCCTGCGGTGATGCACGTGCAGCTTCAAACAATACGCTCGATCATAGTGCTGCCTTTTGTTAATGCTATGTAATTACATAATATAATAGAAATATTATACTCCTATAATAAAAATATGACTCTTTCATAATAAGAACGCCATTACCGTAAATAATCATAGATACGTCATATCCTTCGATCACTATTCTTTATTAGTGATCGAAGGTTATATCTCAATGACGACTGTGTGGCTCCAACTTAGGCAAAATTGTTTTATGGGTCTGATAATATGTCGTGATCATCAACATATTTCAGATACTGTTGTTTCCTCCGACTTCAATACATAATAAGCATTTTCTTAGGCACGGCAAGGTAGGCGTAGAACGCTTCTGAGTTTTCGTGTACACTTTTGGCAATGATATTTCATACATGTTTAAATTATGTGACACTGACATTCAAACAGTTTAGGAATTCATACCTGTATAAAGAAAGGGATAAAGTAAAACGAATTTCTAATAGGCTTATAATGGGCTTTTAATTATTCTTGCAAAGTAGCATACCAGCATTTCGCTGACAATGTAAATATAATATAAAAATAATTTCAGGCATGTGAAGATGAAATATTATTGAAATATTTGATAACTAAATATAAAGAAGACGGAAGATTTATGTGGTATTTCTACAAAAGTAATAAATTCGATGATTCACATTCTGTTGCCATATTTGTCATTAAGATTCAATGCATGTGTCGATAAGAGCATATTTCCTGATTCTGGATATCTGGTTAGGACTGAATCTGAATGACAGGGTGTGAAGTTATGTAATAAGAGAAAACTGTGTTCTACAAGATAATGTGATGCCTGGATTAAGAAATAAATGTTTGAGTGGTTTGGTCATGTAGAAAGAATGAATGAGGAAAGAGAGTGACAAAGCAAATTGATGTCGCAGAAGTCGGCAGAGTAATCAAGGGCCGCCCAGAATGAAAATATATCGATCAAATTGGTGATATATCGAAGATGGGCCAAATTAAGTGTACCCTTAACCGAAAAGCATGTATTCGTAGGTATATTGATGTAAAGGAGGTGAGAGATGTGTGTTAGGATCATGCCAAATGGAAGTCCGTAGTCTATGCCTACCCCTCTGCGTGACAGGTGAGAAAGTTTATGAATTATGCTTGGACTAGTTACGCTAGGACTTCGGAAATTTTAGATCTGCATCTATATTATCAGCCCTAAGTACTGAGTATTGTGAAGTTGATTCTAAACCATATAATTTCCTTCTTTAACGTAAGTAACATAAGTTAATCAATGATCATCAGTTTGGTTTTACTTTTATATTAGAGTTGTAGCACGAATGGGGCGGCTTCACCGGGGAAGGACCACACTCTTACAGAATACCAGAGTAAAATACCAGCTCAATGCTGCCGTGTTTTGTGTGGTGAGTGTAGAGAACCGGAGACCTTTTTTACTGGAAACGAGACATTCCACGTTAGTCCTCATAGGTAACAACTCATGTACGTTTTAATTCTTAATCTATAAAAAGGTGCTCTGTAACTGATATAGGAGCATGTTGAAATTGAATGCAACATATTTATAGTGCTTGTGAGGACATACAAAATGCGATTGGCAACCCTGCGATATCTATAGAGCATTTTATATTAAATCAGACAACACTACTTTAAAAATTAAAATATTAGGAGATAAATGAACATGCTTTTCGTTTGTTGGATTTCTAATTCACTAATACAATGCAAAAGGCACAAATTAATGGCGTATATTCTGTGGGTTCTGTTGTACAGTATAAACTTGCTGTGCCCGCGTCTTCATTCGCATAGAATGTTTGTTAGTAACTTATTTCTTTTGAAGTTTTATTTCTTGGGACTGTTAATTATATTTTATAAACTACACCACTGTTCGAACTCAAACTGAATTTGTAAAGAGACTCTTATACTTTTAAGGAGTAATTTCATCATAAATCCGATCAATTGCTTAGATGATTTCAACACCGAGAATGTCGTTTCCGTTCAATATTATATTTAAATAAAAGTAAATATTTATTTATTTATTTACTTTATTGGAGACAAAACAGAAACAAAAGATATGAAAAAAATATCATACAAAGTAAAATAAACAATGGTAATTACAATTGTTCCCTACAAACTGTCTCACTGAGAACATACTCGTACATATCTATATTATGAAGCAGATCGTAGTTGGTATCGTCTGCACAACAAGCAGGGTAACAAGTCTATACTTAAATAAAAAGAAAACAATCACTTGAAAACTATAATGTACAATACTTAATATCCTTATATATCTAATTCATAATTGTTACTAAAATACTTTTTTAATTTGGTTTTGAAGGCTGAACGGGGAGCGATAGAGAACATATCGAAGTCGTTAAGCATTTTATTGTGGAGAACACACATTATGTGGACTGGTGCTCTTTTACCAATGTTGGTCCTGGTTTTTGGTATATGACATAAATTTTTTGATCGTGTGTTTTTGGTGGTATTCGAAAATTTACCTCGGACAATAACTGTGAACACTTAATCTCACCAGCACAGACATTCCTAAAAGTGGTGGTGTTGATTAAAGAGCGTCGGAGATGAGATCTAACCAATGACTGATAAAGGCAGGTAAGAGTATCTTTGTGTTTAAATGATTTTGTTATACGTGTAACGAAGCCTAGCATTCGGTAGGATTTATTCAATATTCCTTCGATGTGCCTATCTAGTGTGAGTTTCGTATCTAAATATACTCCAATATTGCGTATACTAGATTCTGAAACGATTTTATGACCACCTAAGTGAAAGTCCGCGTGTACTACATTTTCGTTCCTAGTATATTATGTTACGTGTTTGCATTTATTATAAGCCAAGAATAATTTATTAATTTTACAATAATTTTTAAGTCTGTTTAAGTCATTCTGTATTAATTTTATGTCGTCAGATTTAGTAATGGCAGAGTACAATTTTAAGTCATCAGCGTATAATAAAAATGTACAGTGGTCAAAGCAAGATGAAATGTCATTAATAAATAGGGTAAAGAGGAGTGGCCCCAGTATTGATCCATGTGGTACGCCAGATGTTACTACAACAGGTGAGGAAATGTAGCCATTAAGCACTACCGACTGTATGTGGTTTTGTAAGTAAGAGGCAAACCAACGTAGAACATTACCTTTGATACCTTTCTAGGATTATTTTTAAAGTGACAAGTGATCAATTTTGTCGAATGCTTTTTTTAAATCGGTATATACAGTTTCAATCTGAGATTTATAATCTAAATTATTAAAAATAAAGTTAGTAAAAACAAGAAGATTTGTCAGTGTAGACCTGCCATTAACAAATCCGTGTTGTTCCTCTAATAATGTATTTTTCAAAACTAAATAACGTAGGTATACTAAAGAAAATGTTAACAATTAGGAACTCCAATTTATAAAACAGAGTTAATTTATGAAAACATAAGGAGGGAACGACAATCCTTTTGCCACGTAGTTGCGGCGTAAAGGAATCCATCACAAGTATACCTACGTCCCAGGGGTTTAGTAACAGGCGAGTATGGGAAACGCTAGATAAATCTAATGGTTTTCGATATATGGCGCTATAACAAAATCGGTTTCGTTAGAGCCAGACATAAGTTCCCAAACTGGCTACGGACAGCAACGTCAAACGAGAAAAACACAACGACAAAACGAGACGTCTTGTATTGCGATCGTCAATCTGTCTGCCAACCGTGACAACTATTAGCAAATCACCCCTACAGTGGGAGGTCCATGTCTTGGAGTAGACTTTTACGAGCTGATGATGACAGAGAAGAAGAATAGATAATTCTTTTGACATTTTTACGTCATAAAGTAAAGCGACAAAAGTCTTCACTCGCTAACCCTTTCCAAATTTTTTCGTTCTGACCAAATCCGTGGGATAAAACTACCTCTAACCAACATCATAACCGAAGGCAATATCTATGTCTACCACGTTCTTTTAAGAAACAACTAATTTGAGTCGTATACACTATAAATATTTGGGGGATATATGTATATTAAAAGTGAATAGTGACAACTGCGTTCAAAATCTTAACAACACTGTGTTATATGCAGATGATATTTCACTCATATTTTAAGTCAACTGAAAATCTGAGACTGAGAGAAGTAAATGATGGCCTAAATAAGATTTTAAACGATTCCACGGGAATAATTTGGTACTAAATATAAAAAAGAACTAAATGTGTTAAATTTATGTTGCCAAATGTAACACTGAGTCGCAATGTTATACTTTACATTTAGCAAACTGGAATTTGCGGACGAAACGGGATCACTAGGGGTCACGTCAGACAATAAATTTTAATTCCACGTAAACTTAGCTCAGTTGCTTATACTGTCAGAAAGATTCGCTAAATTACATATAACTTTTAGGTTGGTTTATTTTTGTTACTTTCACAGCACACTGTCTTACGGTATTTTATTGCGAGGTCCTTCGGCAGATGTTAATATAATTTTTATTTTCCAAAAAGGAGCAGTTCGTACAATGTATCTGTTATTTGCGCACCCGTGATTCAATAATGGAGTCATTTAAAGTAAATAATATCTTAAATTTCATTAGCCAGTTTATATACGTTAACATTATGTATGTAGGAAAATGTAAATTTTAATTTACTAAGGAACAATGTTAGACATCACCGTGTATTAAAAAGTAATAAGTAGATAATCCTAAATTGTAAAGTACATAATGCTTTTTTGGCCGATGTACCTACATATTTAATATTAATTATTACAATAATATATAATTAATGATTATTTTGATGATAAGAAAGCGTGGAGTAGTATTAATCAACCTTAATATCAATTTTTGTGTGACACTTTTATATTAATGAATAACTTAATAATAATACTTTAATAAGAACATGATCTAAAATGATATTGATTCCCCCTTATAATTAAATTCAAGCTAATAATCAATGGCTAAATTTATCAGATGCATTCATTGCAATCAGCAGTACTTGTTCATTTTCTTTAAGTTACATTACGACTAAAATTTTATTAAAAAAGTACCATGACTGTGAAGAAGTAACGCAAAGAAAGACAGCTTTTTAATGAAACTTTCGTAAAACTTCCACAATCCTGTTTACTCATTAATCACGATCATAATGAAGGACTATATATGATGGATCGCAAACCACTAACAACTCAAAGCTCTGAAATGTAATTTCTGCACACAATAACTCGTAAATTTTCATTACGAACCGCAAAGCACTCAGTGATTTATTATTTTCGAATAAAAATAAAACATTACTATATTTAAATTTTAATTCATCACGGTCGAGACAACGGAAGAGTATACGCCTTTCAGCCATTCGTAATCGTGATCAACTGTTAGTTATAGGCTTTTTCAAGAATTCGCTAGTTGGTGTGTCACGTTAGGCTGGCAGATAAATGAACAGATAATTAGCAAAATGCACCACATGCAGGTCAAATTTACAATTAGAGAAGTGATTAAATCCCCCTTAAACACAGCAATAAATCCTACGAATATATTATTTAGATTACCAGTTACCAGTTTCTATCCTAGTTATTTTCAGTTTCCTATCCGTTTCTAAAACCCTACATCTTCCTTAAATTTAGTAGATAGGTACCATTTTACATAAAATAGAATACAGTTCAATATTTTGCCTTAAATAAAATGTCATAACGGCAAGTACAGTAGAGTTCATTCATGAAATTTCAAAATGCGTTTTTACTAAAGTACAGTATTAATGTAGGTATGTTTCTAAATATATATCATTATATGAAATATATTTATAAAAATATATTATATTCGTGTGTTATGTTATGTTTATTATATTTCGTTACGAGCTAAAATGCATACGATCATGGAAAGACATTGGGTCAATGACTGATCCTTGACCTCGACCCACACATGATCGGACGTCTTGTGTGTGTGTGTTTGTGTGTGAAACGTCAATTAAATACGTGAACCAAATTATTGTACACCATTTTCATTTAAAGCCATTTTTGATTACTAAAAACCCTTCCAATGAGATAATTGATATTGAATAGATGCGTTACTTTTCGTTTTATAAAAGGCGCTTAGTACAAATCAAATTAAGTTTAAATTATACACTTGAAGAATGATTGAATTAAGTCTTAGATAATTGATATTAATGTGAGTGATTAGTTTACTTTAATCTTATCTTGAAAGTTGCATGCTCGCATCATTAATGATAGTGCGCAAAAACCCGACTGGCATTCTAGAAATTGTTTATGAGTCAGTAGACATGCTTTCGGAGAAAGTGCTTGAACGTAGCTGCTGATTCTAAACTTATCGACCGGACCGGATGAAGGACACGTTGAAATGCTTTGTAAGGCGCTCAGCCTTTTTGTGTTGTTATAAACTATCGGCATAGGACTGAACTGATACTAGGATTAATTTGTATAATAAATATTACTTATAAATTATAATACAGTTCTATTTGTTATTCGTATTTAAATATAATTGGAGAAAATTGAACCTAAGTATTTGCGGCGTACCAAATGAAATTCTATAATATCTATAGTTACTAAAAATAATAGGTATGCAATAAAAGGAATGATAGGTATTTATAGAAATTGATAAGGATAGAAATAGGTTCATATATAGGTAAACATATATAGAAATTGTAATTTATACCCGTTTCTTTGTCATATCAGTATTTATGGACACGGAAGTGTATCTAAGATTTTTGAACAGTCAGTCATTGAGAAACTATAAGGTATTTTAAAAATACAGCGATTATTATTCACATCGAATGCAGCGTGAGATATTCATTGGCATTCATTAATGGATAAACAATTTCAAAAAATTTTGCGCTAATTCGTCTCGTATGTTTACTGTTTACCAAATGCCCATAAAATATTATACGCAGTGGCTTCTTATAGCGTCTAATATAATAAATGAAATACTTAAATATAAAAAAATACTTAAATATTAAATAAAATATTGATTCGAGTTGATAAAATGAATACCTAGTTAATCATGTGTTTTAAATAACAAGATGTAAGCTATGTGTAACAAAGCAGGATCAACTTGAACGTATGGTAGAATTTACAAAATTTTGGTCTAAAAATTGCTTTCCGTTCATCGGATCATGGTATTTAAATTTCCTGATAATATATTATAACAACCTGGTACCACTTTTAATGCAAATATAATGCCAAAATCCACCCAAAATAAATTTTATCGACCAAATTGGCTATATATTGAAAATGGGCCAAATTAAGAGTACCGACGAGCATGTATGCGTAGATGGATGTAAAGTAGGCGAGAGAGGTGTGTCAGGATCGTGCTAAATAGAAGTCTCTGCCTACCCCTCTGGGCGACAGAGGTGAGTGTTTATGTATTATGTATTTTATGTTATCCCGTCGATCCCAAAAATAAAAATGTTACTGTCAACAATTAAAAACCATATTACAAAACTTAATCGTCATCAGTATTCTGGTACATATGTAGGTACTTAGTTTCACCCTTACTTCTTTCTCCTAGCTTTATCTGGCCGTAAAATTAGTGCAGATCAATCTTGCATTATAAAGTATTATTCTTTTATCCTCGACATTGGTGGATGAATGGTAATGGAATTGGATTTGAATTCTTTATTAATTAATTTAATTAATTTGGTGAATTAAATAAGAAATAACCATATGTGGAGCATGATTATGGATCCAAGTGAATGCGGTCCCAGTAGTTTTTGCTTAGCAACTAAAAGAACATATATGATATGGATATACCTAGTAATAATTACTAAAGTCATTAGTTTTTTTTTGCAATCCCTATTCATAATCAATTAAGAGAAACGGAATCATCATTAAAGTGTTCTTTTTATTTTTCTAAAGCATCCATCGGTCACAGATAATACAAAAACGTAAAGCTTAATCTGAGTAGAGCGTGTCTTCGGCTCCGGCGGACCGTATCGCACAGCGTGACGCGGGAACCGTTAGACGACACAGTCGCAACTCTAGTTCCCCTTGTACTGTCTCCCTACCATACAATATTAGTATGCTTCTTGCATAAACGAAAGTCAAATATACATTTTAAGGAGACCCTTTGTTTTAACTCTCGACGAAGAGAATTTCTTGCAAACAGAAAACCAAGCTTTGAATATTTGCAGCATTCTTAAATTATACTCCGTTTAACACGGCCGCATACTTTACTGTTTTTATGATAGCTTAAAAACCTTCGTAAACATTTGTCACGCAAGAGTGCCCTCAATATTTTTATTACAAAAACATACCTAATTACAATTTGTATACTTCTAGAACGTTAGTAAGGAAATCAGTTTTAACGATAACGTGATTATCATTCTTTGTTTCTAGTCTATAGACATTATGTTTGAACATTGGTCTGTTAGTAATCGTATAACTTCAGAGAGTTCCAAACGACTCGACCGTTTGAGGTCACACACATAATTTATCAGTTTTATCTAGACGATGGTTTATAACTATGCTAGAATCCGATTGGTGAAATTATAGTCAAGTTATTAACAAATTCTATATAACGGACTAAAATGACTCGTATTCACAATTTGACAACGTAATAGTTTAGTACTACAGAAGTAAATCATTAAATCTATCCGAAAGGTAGCGCTGTGGTCGAGTTATTAATAAATATTATACATTGAAAAAGGCCGGAGTGCTTGAATTCGGAGTGAAGCTCGTCGCGCCACCTACCGGAAAGGTCAAAACAACGTCTACCTACCCAGCTAGTTAATCAAAAATGTTGAAAGATATTCTTTGTTATTTAAGCCCTACCAGAAAACAGCAGTTGGTAAACCACTGTTCGGTGCTTCGGCGGCAGAAATAACCGTGAAAGTGCTGCCAACCCAGACGGAATCCTCGGTTGATAAGTAGCCCCACTACCTAGAAAACCTAACAAATTTTACGAGTATAATATTATGTAATGAACAAGTGGTAAAATTAAAAGTTTTGTACAAACGACTTCAATATAAATAAAATGAGAACATCATCAATGTAGTCGAAGTCAATTAAATACGCATTATTAAGGATAACTCAAAAACTACTGGTCAGATCTTGATCAAATTTATATGAGACCACATGAGAAGCACCAGCTTAAATAAAAAAAGAATCATCAAAATCGGTTCTACTAGAAAAAGTTCTGAGGTAACACATAACATATTAAAAAATACAGTCGAATTGAGTACCTCCTCCTTTTTTTGAAGTCGGTTGAAAAGAAAGCTTTTATTAAAATTCAATTTCAAAACATTATATGGGTGCCATAAGATTCATAATATTTATGTTATTCTCCTAAAATTAAAGACGACTTGGAGGCCGGAAGTACGATTGCGTAACTCTAGTGGAAATCGATGCCAGTGGGAATAATTCCACAACTGCTATAACATAACAATTTTAACCTAAAATAAGATATTAATATAGGATAAGATATTGTCATATAATCGGTACTGATACATTTACTTACACAATATTCCATTTGGGATTCGAAACCAAACATCAACGTCAAAACGAAGCCAAAAACGATTCTTACCAGATATACAAAATCGCATTGCTGTACCTGTACGGGAAGGACTGAGATCCTCTGAGGATGATAATCTTTCTTATAGGCTTAAGCCTTAGATTCTGTGATTTCATTTCAAATTGAATAACGATACTTATCTTTATGTACAGGGTTATTTTGCAATAACCGGCCAAATTTGCAGAGAAGATTCAGAATAAGTAATATAGGCAAATGATGAAGAAAAATTAATTAAAAAAAATCTCAAACATTCTGTACTTTTTATCTATTAAATTCAAAATGTGTGGTAATGCATTATTTTAACCGATTTTACTGCGCACGCACACATTCGTAAGGGTCGATCGGTAGGCAAAAACGTTCATTCAATAGTGGCATTCAAAATAAAAATCCGATACATTTTTGCATTAAAATAATCGTTACTTTAACATCACATGGATCAGTTTTCCTAATAATATTTAGTATTATTACTTTATTATTAATTTTATAGCTAACTTTTTTTATTATCAATGTGCCTACCATTATATTTCACTACGCCCAGGGTTTACTGGGGACGAATGTGAAACCGCCCTTGTAACCCTTTTATTTATTAATGTATTAATTAAAAGATCTCAATCTAATCGATTTTAAATAATCCTGCATTAATATTGCAAAAATAATCACTTCAATTTTACAAGTAAAACAAGAATAATCTTCATTGCTTATTTTTACAGTTTTCTCTATTGTACGTGGTTCGACATGACATAAAGTAATGCCGGAAATTATAAGAGCAATGATGACATACGCAATAAATAAAGATACAGCTATGCGTATTATCAACATGATGCGATGTCTCTCTGTAGCGCTAAGTCATTGACAATCTGTGCAAGGAATGCGACGAACGCGTGGCGAACGGTGCACCATTATTTAACGTCAAATCTGTCAAGTTGTCATCGACGGAATCCATAGCTCTCTGTTGTTTGTTCTGCAGTATTTATGTATCTTAAAACACCTACCTGCATAAACAGTTACTTGCATTATTAACACACGGTCAGTTAAAACGGATGTAAGCCAAAACAATTTCCGCACTCACTGGCTTCAAATTTCAACTTAAAATTTCACACTCACGTTCAGTTTTTAGATGTACGTCAGTTCAAGTGATCAGTTTAACTGACTGTGTGTGTCGTGTTTTAAGTTACGCGTTCACAGGCAAACATCGTACGCATCAAACGTATCAGTTTGAAGAAGTGCATCTACTGTATCCGTAACAATCGGATTTGTCGGACTGCTTCCCAGTGTACTTGAAAGGGTCAATCAAATCGGCTCCTTAACATTTACAGAATACTGTTGATGCTCACGTGGATCTAATGGAGTAGGGGTGCTACTTTTTTCCGAATTTTTGCGATAAAACCATCAACTCTCGCGACAGTAAACATCCTCGATGGCTGCAATACCTCGGTAACCCTAATAGCAGACTGGACGCATATTTTAATTGCAGGAAGCACTAGTGAGTCCATATTTTGTATACGAAACTCTTACATTGGTTGTCAGTATAGAAAGACTATATCCCCTAAAAGGAGATAATTAAATTTGTTTTGTACACTGTGCTTGGGTTCCCTCTTAATATGAACATCATATTTTAGATAACCTGAAACTATAATATGTCCGTGATATTTAAAATCGTTGACCATTCTTCGAACTTTTGGCTTACCTTGAATATGATAAACATATCACTTTTTTTGTTGTAATTGTACTTTACGCCATGCTCTACTGCATGATGCTCGCAAAATCCAGCCAGATTCTTGATACCACCGTTTGAAGAACTCAGCACTCAGTAACACCATATTGTCTTATATCACATTTTGTTCACCATATTGTCACCATAATGTATTTTATTATGATATTAGTTAGCCTTAGTTTTGAAGATATATAGTACGCAAACCACAGTTTAAAGTGAGTACAACCCGATTTCCTATTTTTGCGCGGGTTCTGGTTTGAAAGGTAAGACAGTCGGTATAAATACAGGTTAAGTAAAGGGTTTCATCTTAGTATTTAGGAGTAACAACACATCTATGGCCTTTTATGTTTAAAGTTTGTAACAGGTGCCTCTGGGCTGAAGTCTCATTAACTATGCAACCTCTTACCATCAGATCGGACTGTTAGCTCGTTTGTCAATTAAATATAATAAATATTAAAAGTATTAAAAGGAAAAGAAAACCTGAATCTGTTTTCTCTTATCACATGAATTAAAAGTAACATTTAGTGTAGTTCAGAAATATTTTAAATAACCTTGATACCTTCAGTTCAACGGCATTTTGAAATCCGTCATATTTTTTATTACAATTATATCAACAATAACTTGTGGAGTTCGTCACGGTTTTTTTGTATCTATCAATTTGAGACACACTCGAATTATGAAGAGCAATGACCACAACAAAACTAGTCGAAACACAGTTCTTATTAAAAAAAATTGGCTGATATGAAATAAAAAAGCACACACCCGATTTTTGTTTCCGATAACTTTATAACGTTTTTTGGAACTTTGAATAAATTGTATTTCAATGTATGCAATCTTTGAGAATATTATTAAACTCTATTTTCTTATATATTCTCTTATTCTATATATTTTCAATGTAACCTAACGGCAAAGTTTTTAAGGTGAATGCGTTTTAGGCTCGATTTACATTGCCGCGGAACGGAATGGAAGCGAATTTTTGTAACGAAATTGTACATAGTAAAATGAATTTTATATTAATTGTGTAACGTGCAAACTAGTTATGAACCAAAAAAAAGTTGCGCGTCTTCCGTGGAATTCTCGCGCATTCTCGAGAATTCCCGTAGCTACTGTCGGCGCAGTCTGTGGAATCCGCGGGAAATCGCGCGAAGGGTGACGTTTTCATTTCTTCCATAAATCATGAACCCAAATATTTATTTTCCTTTTTCTGATATTCTTCCTTTTCTCATCATTTTCTTCTTCTGCCTCACAAATAAACAATATGAAAATAATATCCAATCAACCATTCTTGTCAAAAAAAAAGATCTAGACTAAATAACTGAACGGTGAATATAGTGACGCTTCCGTTCCATTCCATTCTTATGGGGCGTTAACATTTTATAAAATTGCAAACTAAAGTCTAAAATAAAATTTAAAACTAATGACTATATAAAAAATTTGTGAATGTGAAACAGCCAACAAAAAGCGTATAACTTGTGCTGAAGACATACGGCTGATATGATAGTCGTTGATTATTGCTTACTTCAATTAAAGTATTAATTATGTTCAAAACTCACGACACATTCACATCACCTGGATGCTATTCAGTCCACCACTGTGTGATTTACTAAGAGTTTTTCCTCCTCGCACGACTTCTATGTGGAATCGTTTACCACCAGCGTTTTTTCCGGCCCGAAACACTTGGGGGTCTGCAAGAAACGAGCTTACTCGTTTTTAAAAGGCCGGAATCTCACCTGCAATCCCCCGCTATTGCAGTTATTTAAGGGCGGCGGTCGATACTTACCATCAGGTGTTCAGTATGCTCGTTTTCCCCCTCTTCTATATAAAAAAAAACTCTACACATGTCTCTTTCTAATGTCATTTAATGAAGAGAGAGGGATGGAGAGCAACTTTAGCAGTTCTTTTGACGTCGTACTGCGATCACCGATCCATCTGTCAAACATGGCGACTATGTCAAGCCTAGAAACATGGCGAATATGTCTAGCAGTACCTATCATAGCAGTAGCTAAGATGGTGATGAGTAAAGTTACAATATGTATCAATATATTACGGGCGCCGAAAATCTACTTGAAGGTTTAAGCAACAAAAAAATCTTCCTAGTAGTCATTACACATACACAAATACATAATGAAATAAATAGCATGCAATCTATGCAGAAGGTTGTCAGGCTCAGCCTGACATATGTTTACGTCGAGCACTAACATAAGATGGATTATAATTAATCTCTTGTTGTTTCCAGACAGTGATTGAAGTAATAGAGAACATGCTTACGAGAAGAAAATTACTCAAATTGAGGTAGCGTGACGTTCTCAATTGTTATGGCATTTATGTAAAAAAAATCTTACGTACTATAATTTGTATGCAATATGTATACACATAAAAGTTAAGTTAAAGTTACAGCCTATATACGTCCCACTGCTGGGCACAGGCCTCCTCTCATTTCTGAGAGGGTTTTTAGGGCAAGAAAATGTCCGCCGCGCTGCCCCAATGCGTGTTGGCGAACTTCACATGTCTTCGAAATATATATTTTTTTCTTATTTCTCAGACATGCAGGTTTCCTCACGATGTTTTCCTTCACCGCCGAGCATGTGGTAAATCAGCACTTAAAATTGCAATTAACAATTTCATTGGTGCCGGCGGGGATCGAAACCTGGTTGCTCGCGTACTGTGAAACTTACAGCGAGCGCTAACCATCTGAGCTACCACGGCTCTTACACATAATATACTGAAATCAACAATAAGCAAATCACAATTATCATTAATTAAATGTTTCTATTTTCTAATATTTCACGTTTAAAAGAGTGTTTGAACTTGGCGGTTGATATTTTTTTTTATATTTTCTGGGATTTTGTAAAAGCTTATACATTGTCCTAAAAATTAATTACTGACTGTGTGGAGTCGAGTAACTTACCAGTTACTAGCTAGCTGTACTCAACCAGCTTGTGTCTGTTCCTAGTGTTTACAGAATGAATATATTTTTTTTAAATTTAAACTACTACTTATATCTTTATGTTCATACATTATATTTTTATAAATGTATTGAGAGACCAAAGTTAACATATTAATTTCCTTGAATTGTTGTCATAGTGACTCTATAGGTTTTAAATCTTAGATTGCTCTTATGTACCTCTTCTGCAAAACTAATATAATCATGTCATTTGCGTTTCCCCATAATGAAATACCATACCTGTTTCAACGTTGGTGATATTTTTAATCTTTTTTACAACATACACTTCAGAAAGAAGTTTGCTTGCTAGATTAGATGTATTAGATGTATTAGAGCGTCAAATGCGTTCGCGTCTAGAGTGATTCCAAGAAAAACGGTGATATTAACAATACTCAACTCTTCCCCATTTAAAATTACATTAGTATTTAGATGTTTAACATTTGGAGTTATGGATTTCATTGATTTAGTTTTAGTGCAAATTTTAGCCAAAATTCTAAGATTTCAACATAACACTTAATGAGAAAAAGCTACCGTGACTTACAAATTAGATTCCACCATTACAACTTTAGTTATCGACGTGTACCCATGACCTACACATTCTTATCGTAACCTTGCTTAAAATAATTGCACCTTTGTTTAACAAACACTGTGCTAATTGATGATAACCTAACGCCGCAGAATGCAAACACCATTTTGTTTCATAGTTTCCATTAGTTGTTCACATGCGTAAATTTTAATACACAAAATCGCACCACTTTTACATATCAAAGTCAACTTCACCCATTTTTCGAATGACTATACAAGAGTAAATCTGCATATTTATTCTAATATAATGTTGTATATTATGACGGCCCAGATTGATTATGAACTCGTACGATAATTAGTATTTTGCCATTATGTATGTAATGTATGTCCATTGTGTTTAAAAGTATTCAGTATAATTATTTGTTCATTAATTTTTCACATAACTATACAGCATGTAACTAATTAAAATGACGTCTTTACTTAGTGCTTATAAAGGCATTATTGTTCGAACAAGTGCTGCGAACAAAAGACATCTCGTGTAGTGGCGACTTAAGCTACTTTCTAGAGGCCTTTATGATAATCCTGACGAAAGAGATTTGAGATCTTTAAATCTATTATAATAGAATATAATGTTTTAATATTTAATGACAGTTTTTGAATTAATTTATGTTTTTAGCAACCTATCGTAAAACCTCTACCTGTGAAGAACAAGCAAGGAACCCAGTGGGCCTTATTATTTTGATTTTACAATGTTTTGGATATTGAAACAAAAGCTGCATAACTTGATATCCTTTTCAACCATGAGAATGTAACAAAATGTTTAAAAAAATGAAATGACAAAATGAAATTTTACTAAATGGTGACCATTTAGTAAAATTTCATTTTTATATAAAGGGTGTCCGCCGGCAGATTTTACACTTTGCATCGAGCTCACAGCGTGCAGCAAGGCGGTGGCGGGGGGTACGGGGTATCGTTCGACGCGGGAGTGTTGCGGGTTGTTTAGTAGCCATGAGTCAGTGGACGGGAGCGCATCGCGCTTTCGCTGTCGAAGCCTATTTTGCGAACAACTATTCGATCAATGTGGCGAGGCGTTCTTTTAATTCTCACTTCGGTATCCGCCGATTAAAGGATGGTCCGTCGAATCAACTGATGTGGGCGTGGTCAAGAAGTTCAGAGAACTGGATCAGTTATAAATGAGCCTCGGCCTGGACCTTCAACGTCTGTAACTACGCCTGAAAACACAGAGCTTGTGAGAAGGGAAATTTTGCGAAATCCTCGCAAATCTATCCGGAAGATTGCAGCTGCAACCGGTGTGAAAAAGACGTCAGTTCACAAAATAATTCGAAAAAAGATGAAGTTCCATCCATACAAGCTTCAAATTATCCAGCAATTAAAAGAAGATGACTACACAAAGAGGCAGACTTACGCAAGAGTGTTTTGGAACGATTTTCTACGCCTACGCGTATGTTTAACATCTTTTTTAGTGACGAGGCGCATTTTCACCTCGGAGGGTATGTCAATAAACAGAACATGCGATATTGGAGTGAGAGCAACCCATACGAAGTCCATCAAAAACCTCTTCACAGCCCGAAGACCACGGTTTGGTGCGCCATTTCTGGAAATGGCATAATTGGCCCGTATTTTTTTAACAGAGGTGAAACTGTTACCGCAGAGCGGTACCGTGATATGTTGGATATTTTTTATACCCGAGCTGCATCGTCACGTCGGCTACAATAACAGAACTCACTTTCAGCAGGATGGGGCCACAGCACACCGCCCGGAGTCAATGTTTAAAGTGAGAGCTTTCCTGGAAAATTAATAAGTCGATTCGGCGACGTAGCCTGGCCCCTAGATCTCCAGATCTGACCCCTTGCGACTTTTTCCTCTGGGGATATCTCAAGTCTCGCGTTTACAATAATTCTCCATCAACAATAAACGCCTTACAAGAAAATATCCGCCGCGAAGTTCAGGCTATCAGTCCAGCACTTTGCAAAAGAGTTTTCACTAATATGAAGGAAAGACTGCAAGAATGTTTGCGACTAGAAGGACGTCATTTGAGTGGAGTAATTTTAAAGTGATTTCCGCACTATCCTTTTGTAAGAAAACAAATAAATAATTTAGATTATGTAAATACTTTTATTTTATTTTATTTTATAAAGTGTAAAATCTGCCGGCGGACACCCTGTATAACATTATAGTGAAAAATTACCTAACAGTCTAGTTGATCTTAATGGCTATGGGCTCTTGTAACCAACCTCAAACAAATATGTTACTTGATCACTAATAAGGACAGGGATGAAATACCTCAAATTTGATTTATACTGATTTTCTTACCCTTCAAACCAGAGCAAAGCAATTACTACTGCTTGACGACAGAAATAAATAAAAGTAATACCAACCCAGACGGATTCGAAGGTTGATAACTAGCTGTTACTATCTTGTGTATGAGAAAAGACACTCACTAGTTTTTTCACCATGGAGATATACATACGCATACTTGCCCGCGGGCAAGTACGGGTAATGTTGGACTCACACCGAAGAACACACCATAGTATTCCATCAACCTTCGCTGCATATTGTTAGGGCGTGGGAACGCTTTTGCACACATCCGCGGCCCATCTGGCGGTAGAGCGGGATTCTCGAGAAAGAACAACAGGAAAAGGAAGAGGCGGAAGGGCTTTTCTTTCAAGCAAAACGCGCCGGGACACAACGCGTCTTACTCATGTACTACAAGGCCTCTATTTCCATCTGCAAATCCATCCAATGAATTCTCCAAATCCACTACGTGGAAGCCTTGGGGCCAGGAATAGCGTGTGTCCGTAAACACCAGCCTTCCCGGCCCCAGCTACGGATCTGGTGTATGGAACGGCCTCCAAACACGTTTCGACTGCATAGCGGCTCATAATATACCAACACTGCTGTTTCCCAACGGTCTTACCACCGCAGCAGCAGTGATGCGGCACCGCAAAAGTTCGCCAGGCACCTGGCCAGACCAGTACGTAGGGTGTGAGGATTTCCCTCCTACTGAACTCCAGCGACAAGCATGACTCATCCAGAATGGGCTCTCCAAGCACTCACATTCCTCTCCTAACCTAATGTAACGCTAAAATCTGAGGTAAGTTCGCATGCATTGTCAGAGAACACTGACTACGGGCTGGGATTCAAGCCCAGCATCGAACCCACACGATCGTCTATCATAAATTAATACTGTGGGTATGGACTGTGGAAAATAAAATACGAATAAAAATTTAATGAAAACGTAACACTATACAAACTAATATAAACTTCAAACCTTAATCAGTTTACTGCTGCCTTTGTTGAGAGGGGTTGCCGTAATCGTTTGTCTACGTTTTTCATCTATGACGCCGCTTCCCTCACTAATTGTCGTGTTATTTTAAATGTGTTCATTATACAGCCATTAGTTTGGAGGCTACTCACAATATACAGGAAAAAAGAACGAGTACTTAAAGTAGAAAGAATTGTTGAATAATTAACTGCAATAAACAACTATGATATCTGATAGGGCCACGCTGCAGCTATATTAGTTGTAGCACGAATGGATCGGCATGACCGGGGTAGGGCCTCGCTCTCACAGAATATCAACGTAAAAAAGGAGCTGCTGTGTTTCGTATGGTGAGTGTAGAGAACCGTCTTTGGTTCTCTACACTCACCTTTTTACTGGAAACAAGGCATTTCATCGTAGTCCTCAGGGGTGAGAACGCATCTGTATTTTGATTCTCAATTCAGGATAAATGTAGATATCTACGACCCACAGCATCCACTTACCAAAAGGTGGACTGTTTGCTCGTTTGTCACCCTTATTCTATAAAAACGATTATCAATTCGTATTACAAGTAACGAATGTTAGGAGGTAAACGCACATCAGTCAATTAGTGCGTATGTACAAGCAATTAGATCTTGGATATGAGGTCATGCACATCTGCCGCAAGGTCGACCACTCCGTGAATGCAGAACACAGGAGCAGTCATTATTTGTTTTTTTTAATATAACACTAAAATGAAAAACGATTTAACATTTACCTGATGGTAAGTGGCTACACAATTTCATGGCCAACTGTAGCCAATTTCAAAGAAAGAAGGCTATAGATGCATTGTCACCTCTGAGGACTAAGATCGAATGCTTCACAGCCTGTAATGATACTACCCTTCAAACTGGAACACAGCAGTGCAAGTACTGCTATTTGGCGGTAGAAATAGGTACCCATACGAATTCCTAGGCAAAAAAAGAGTCCTACCACCTCGTATAAATATTATTTAATTTGGAATAGTATTAAATATATATATAGATAATCCTTGAAAGCCAGATTGATACTTACCGTTTTTGTTTCGATCTGAAAGAATATTGTCCTAAGTGTTGTTATAAGATATAATTCACGACACTAAGAGTGGAAGGTTTACTATGCGATAAAATTTTGATTAAAAAGTTATTATTTCTCTATGCTCTTTTTATAACCATTGTCGTTTAAATATAGATAAAGTAGATTTATTTTTAAACATAAGCTCTTTTATGTGTGAAATTCAATCAATTATAACATCTTTATCTTGTTAATATATAGGGTTATTTTTCAAAGAATTTTTTATTTAGATTATTTGAAATTATCTCAAATTGAATGTGATTCAATTCATAGTGTTTTGCCGACCGATTGACCCTTACGAATTAAAAAGATAAAAAGGACAGAATATTTGAGATTTTTTAAATTAATTTTTCTTCGCCATTTGCATAAGTAATAGCCCATATTACTTATTCTGAAATTTCTCTGCAGATTTGGTCGGTTATTGCAAAATAACACTGTATAATCGTTGGTGCGTCTGTTAGTAATCGAAAAATATATTAGTTTTGTCGAAATGATGGTTTATAGCTATGTATATATATATATCCGATAAGTACAGCTACGGTACTATGACTCATATTCATAATATATTATGTTGATTTAGTGCCAAAAAAATTACAAAATCTGGACCCGATAGCTAGCGATGTAGTCGCGTTATAAATAAAATAAATTTTATACTTCCACTATCTACTACACCGGAATAGACAGAACATCGTCTGCTGCTGGGCCAGCTATAGTTTCTTTGTTAGCGAACAAATGACGACACTACAACGTATCACTGATTTCAATATTATTTAAGCGAAAGATAATAGTGAGTTGTTCTATGTCAATGTAGAGGCTAACATTTATGGTCATCTCATAATATACGAGTACGTGCAGTGTTATGAAAATGTTTAATTTATTTAATACTTTCACGTTTTCTATATCAAACCTACATTACGATTGTGTTACTCTGGTAGAGATCATGGATTACGGTTGACTTAGTTTTATGGTATGGTTTCGTTATATAGTGCAAATATATCCGTATCATCTTTATTTAATAATAAATAGTCTTATTTGATTTGTAACAAAGAGTCATTGCAGTTCCAGAGCGATTCCCACTAGTAAACAGATACACATCAGTGTGGCACGAATCGTACTACGGTTTATCGATCGACGCCGCTGCCCTCATCACGAGTCTATATTATATTAAGCCAAACAATTTCGGGGACTAAGATTTCGCTGTCTATTGTTTTCTACTAACATTTGCCTTAATTGACTCTTACAACGTCAACACAGGACAAAATGAAGATTCTCTATAATAATGAATGAAATATGAAGACGCCTTCGTCAAAATCATATTGTTATACAACATACGGTTGAACTTGGTATATGTAGGTACTGTGTTAAATATATTTTTCGAAACTGAGTATTTAAAGTTATTAGCTTTTATAAATTACTGATATAATATTAATTATACATATAATATTTAAATAGAGGCAGCTGAACTAACCAAGTGGCGCAAATATGAATGTTGTAGAGACTAGAGACTATCGGTTCACGTGCGATGGAGTTCCTAAAGGTGGCTGTATCCGCGACTGGTGATAATAGGGCTGATACTTTTCTCACTCAAAGGCTAATACCTAATATAGCCATTCAGCGAGGAAACGCTGCCAGCGTTCTTGGCACTAAACTGCAGGGAGTAGGACTGTATGATAATTTAATTTTTAGTTTTAGTTTTTTTTTTATTATTTACCATCTAGGGCTTCATCAGCACTTACCACCAGGTGGGATTGCGGTCAAGCATTAGCTTATAATAAGTACCTAAAAAAATTATGTTATGTAAAAAATGTATATTTAAAAGAAACTATTCTTAGAAGTTTTGCATCTATCTTCTATTAAATATTTTAAGATATATTAAATCTACACATATTCAGGTTACTGAATTGTATAACATTTAAAATTGAGAAACAATACAAAACTACGGAAAATTTGACGAGAGTATGTAATCTTTTTAATTTTATTATTTTTTCTTACAATAATAATTTTTCAGCATTTTTATAGATCTTTTTGTAAAAATTAAAATTAACAAAAGTACAGGTCCCACCGAGATTTGAACTCGGATCGCTGGATTCAGAGTCCAGAGTGCTAACCATTACACCATGGGACCGTTAGGAACAATGTTTTAAATTTAACATTGTATTAGTTGATAAGATAACAATCCGAACAGAATGTTAATTATTTCAGGAATAAGAAGAAAGATTCTGTTTTTTGTCTCCTGTTTTTGTTTCCCATTATCGTTTATTACGAAACCCACGGGACGATATGGGATAGTGGATATACTTACACCGCCACTACACGGTTTGTGGATGAAATATTTATGGTGCACTTATGGGATCAGCTAGATAGTTCTTAGCCATAGGTAGACCCGGTAGGCGGCGTTACTATCGAGACCCAGAAATCACCTGTGCGAAGCCGAGGCGTATCGCTGGTATTATTATAAAAATGAAAATATGAATGTTAGCATCTTTTCTTCATTATCAGCCCGTAAAAGTCCACTGCTGGATATGAACCTCCATCTCTGTTCCCTACATTGGATTGGCCTTAATCGTCACGCTTAATCTCTGCAATCTAAATTTGCTTCAGATTGACGATTGTAGTACCAGACGCCTAGGTGGCCAGCTCACTAAAATAAAAACTATTTCTTTTTTGAAGTATTTACTAAAGACAGATATTGATATCTCTTGTGAACTTCTCCGCCACCAATTATATTATTTGAACCAATTTACTGTACGTTCTGTATGTGCCTACAAAACTTCGACATTTCAGTGTTTTACTTGTTATTATGTTTATTGTAAATTATTTTTAATTAGTTATCAATAGAATCGGATAAAATGAAGTGACATGTTGACCGTGATTCCGATGCAACGATCAGGCAATGATAATCTATTGCGTAGAACAGTCCATAATCATTTACTCTGTAATTATCCTGCATTTGTTTCACGCTCGCTTTAACCGTAATGCGCCACTGGCCTAGAGTAGAATAAATTGCCATACAAACTATATACATACGTTTTATTTTAAATTGTATTTACCAGTGTGAGACCTGTAACAAAACCGCCATCATATATACCTTTGTAAAAAAATGTAACAAAATTTTGATTTAGTTTTGACATAAACATTTATATTGATATAAATTATAAAAACCGTATCGTATTGATAGAAATTATTATTTTGAATTCGTGTTTTGAGAATAAAAATTATGATAATATATTACAGTATGTAACGAACAACCCGGTGGTCCTTTTAGGGACGTAAAGATGTACATATAGATATAGCATTTATGACAGCGAATTTTTTTGGTCGTTATTAAAGAAATTTTAGTGTTCACTGTAGGTAAATTACTAAATTCAATATTGTGAAAAAATGATATTCACATCTGAACTCGCGCCTTCTTGTTTCTTGTCGCGGGATCTTACTCCCCGGCCAATGCAGAGGTAGTAAAACCACATTTAATATAATTTGCAAATAAAAATGTACCTATTTAAGTTAATTTTTTTTTTATGGTCGAGTTCTCTGAAGTAAAGTTATTTCTATACATTTGAATACGGATTCTGAAAACGCACTTAAAGGGAGCCACATGGTTTTTAAAAAGACAATAAACTAAAATAAACTAACTAAATTTAATACCTAAATTTATTAATAATTAGTTTTATTAAATAAACTAAAACTCAAATTATCATACAGTCCTACTCTCCGCGGTATAGTGCCAAGAACGATGTCTTCGTTTCCTTGCTGAATGATGATACTTAGCCGCTGAGCGAGACAAGAATCAGCCCTCTTGTCACCAGCGCCAACAAGTCGCAGATACATTTCCTTATTCCTTTAGGAACTTCACCGCACGTTGACCCCATGGACCGATAGTCCCTAGAGCATATTAATAACTACATAATAGTTTATAAACCTCATTTCATAAACTTCACGAACTTTACACAATTAACATAAAACTCATTTTACTATGTACAATTTCGTTACAAAAATTCGCTTCCATTCCGTTCCGCGGCAGTGTAAATTGGGCCTATGGCGTAGCCAAAACCAAGTTTTGTGAGAATACTTCGGAGATTTTGCTACCATGCCGATAGACACTAGGTGGTAACTCTCCTTTTCTGCCTAGGAGTCTATTTAGATAGGTACAACCCTCTTGCCTATTTCTGCTGCAAAATAGCAGCACTTGCACTGCTGTGTTCCGGTATAAAGTAGAGATGGGCCGAATATGGATTTCACCGAATACGAATATTCGGCCGAAAGTTCGGTAAAACATTTACCGAACCGAATATTCGGCCGAACATTATTCGGCAGGATCACCTCGGTACCTAACCAATTCATGTCGAAACTTGTTTACGTAAAGCGGGCGGGATTAGCACCGGACCCTTCCCCTCGCTCCCCCGCCACACCTGACATGTTATTGCATCATCTAGTACATGCGTAGTATCCTCTTAGTAGTCTGTGTCTAGTACTGAGCAAATTGCCGACACGTGCTTATTTTTTGACTGTTTTTGTGAGAAAAAAGTGTTTCGTTGTGTTATTCTTAGTGAAGATTGATAATTATATGATCAAAATGAGTGGCAGGAGGAGATCTACTATTTGGACTTATTTTAGAGAAACTGACGACCAAAGTAAAGTGAAATGTACGATTTGCGAAAAAATACTTTCGCAGGGTGGCAGCGGCAGGAAAGCTTAATCCTCGGCTTTGAGCAATCATTTAAAATTGAAACACACTGCGGAATTTTCTGGTCTGGAAAAACCTGTGCATCAGGCAGGCTCAAATATACAAAATATTAAAAACGACACAGCATGAATCTGAAGTTGCACAGGTCACCCAACCCTCTACCAGAGGTGCTCAATCTACAAATACTAAAACCTGTCCAACCACTCAAACTACACTAGAAGATTCATTTATTTCCAAATGGCGAATCGACGACCCCAGATCACGTCCAATTACGAATTCAATTGCTGAAATGATAGCAATAGATAACCAGCCAATTTATATAGTCGAAGATAAAGGCTTTAATTGGCTCATGCAGTTGGTAAAGCCCAAATACCAAATACCGAACCGAAAATATATAGGTGAAACAGTGATTCCACAACTGTATGAAAGATTGAAAAGCACTATTCAAGGTGAGTTATCTAAGGCCAAATGTCTATCGGCTACATCTGACATGTGGACAAACATGTTCGTACATTTGACATTACAGTGGACACTTTGAGTACCACTTTAACAAATGTTGGGTGATTTAGCCGAATATTCGATCGAATACGAATATTCGTTAAATCTGCCGAATATGCCGAATACCGAATATGAAACGAATATTCGGCCCATCTCTTGTATAAAGGGTATAGAGAGCCAGTATAATTATAGGCTGTGATAAGAAGCATACAAATGCTTTGTCACCAAAGGTAACAAAGCATTTGTAGGCTTCTTTGTTTGAAGTTGGACACATAAATGCAGTAGCCACTTACCATCAGGTCGACTGTAAGTTTGTTTGTCGCTTCAGATTTATAAAAAGCTATGCAATTCGATCAGGTTTAAAGTCCTTATTACGCAAGTCGTAATTTAAAGTGGAGTGCAATTACGAGGCGGATGTCGCTCCTTCACGCTAAATAAATAAGCTTTAATTGCGATAAGGGAGGTTGAAGAAATCCTGCCCACACAAGTCTACATTGATCGCAAGTATATGCACGCTATTATATTTTTAGTAAATACGGACATATTGTTGTTTCCTTTATTCTTATTTTTTCGCATACGTTATGAAGTTATTCCTCGTAGGTAGAGAATCCATCGCTCCATCTATCCCGGAGCTGTGGTAAAAGTTGATCTAGTGTCCTCCGGCAGGTGGCGGGAAACACATCTCAAATGTTATTAGTAAATGCAAATATTATATTGAAGCGATTGAATAAATATTTTGTTTAATCCACTACTTATTTCCGCCGTGCAGTGGCGGCGTAAGAGGATCTACTACCCCGTATTATCCTGTGGTCGTAAGAGGCAACAGAGGAAAATGAAACAGGAGATGGGCAGCAGCATCTTCTTGATAATAACGCAAAATAATACAAAACTGCGGTTGCCAACCTGCCTGCCAAGCATAACTAGGTAGTATGGCAAATATAGCACCTATGAGCCAATCTAATGACCATAGATCAAATATTAAAATATAATAAACCTTGGGGAGGTTTATGGTCAGCAGTGGACTTTTGATAAGCTTTAATGAATGACTGAAAAATGAACTAAATGGTTATTATACGTAAATTATTTATTTTATTTATATAACCTAACCTTAACTATTTTAATTAATTAATTTATGGCGGCCTAAAGCTCGAACCGAAACCTACGAGGAAATCATGACATCGAAGTTCCGAAGTTCTCTACACAGTATAATTCCGTAGCAATCCAAAGCAACACGGACTGTTAGCTCTTCGGGCTCTCCAAAAAGTTAAAAAATTTAAAGTTACAGCCTATATACGTCCCACTGCTGGGCACAGGCCTCCTCTCATTTCTGAGAGGGTTTTAGGGCAAAGAAATGTCCGCCGCGCTGCCCCATGCGTGTTGGCGAACTTCACGTCTTCGAAATATTTTTTTTCTTTCTTTTTCGATCTGCCTTTATCTAACCACCACAAAAAATATTGAGAAATACTTTTTGTTATATGTTATATGTTAGACAAGCATTTATTCAGCAAATTATACATTTTTAATACAGAAAAAAAACACTTCATAAAAAAAACAATATTAAAATAAATAAGAGAACAGAGATATAGATTAATCAATCAGATTGCAAGAGTGACGTGGGGCTGAAAAGGACACTGACTAAACGTAATGCTGTTGCATGGTTGCAGTAGCATTGGTTTTCAGCAATGCCCATTGAGGTTGGACTCACCAGCGATGATCGTGACGCTATATTTCAATGTACGAGAAAGATGTTATCAAAATAAATAAAAAACGGTATGCAAAAGGATGGGAACTTTAGATATGTATTAGCTATAAATATATAGAATAATTAATAAAATATGTATGCGAAAAAACTGATATTATAAAGATATTTATATTATGATATGATTAAGTAATACAGCTATTTTATCCTCCCAAAAATTAAATCAGTAAAAGAATAAAAAAATATTTTTTACTTAAAAAGGCTGATGATATTGAGTTGACGCATAGGTCAAGTTGTTCCAGCTTGTAGTAGCTGCATACCGAGAACTTCCGAATACTTCCGTAGTGTGTTATTAAAGTACATTAACGTAAAAGTTAAGTTAGATATAGGTAATAAATTTTTTGTCAATTTTTTTTTATAAGCATTGCAAATCTGTTAACTAGCAGTCGTCACTTATCATAAAAACTTAATCTGTTGCTACAATTAAGTATCTCCATGTCAAGCGTCTCTCATTCTTGAGTATAAATGCGAAACCTTTTTTAATGACCCCCGCTTCCACCGTGTAATTATGCGGCCGAAAAACCACCGACCAGATATTTTTGTCTCATCGTGATTCGGGCCTTGTCTTGTAAATAATGCGATCAAAATATTTAAGAACTCACCGCACATAAGAAAAATCCATGCTAAGTTCTGAAGCGAACTCAATGTTCGTTTCTATTGTGTATGTACAACATAAGTATTATTTTAAAAGTTCATACTTTTGATAAGATTCAATGAGACATCTATTCTAGGATATCTTCATTTGTAAGTTTGTTTAACTTTACTTCGGCAATTGGGTATCTTATTAAAACAATAACGTATGCAATAATGTCGTAACCAATGTGTATCCTTACTTTAAAGAGGCATGATAGAACCATGAGGAATTTTTTAAAATTTCTTATAAGAGGCATGTCTTATAAGAAATTTAAAAAAATCATGGTATAAGAAGATGTTACAATTCAGTGCGGTCGTGTTTCGCTAACAATAGTGCATAGCACGCAAACTATGATTTTAAACTGTTCATATGACAATATTAATTGATTAATAATTACTACCTAAAAGTATTTTAAGTCATAAAAGCATAAGTCATAAAGCTGCTTTACTTTGATTTTGAATCTTAGCAATACCACATGGATAATCTAAGCTTTTGCCTTGAAGTGGCGACGTAGGAGAATTCGCTCCCCAATTTCGTCCCGTGCGTATCGGAAGAGATGACTTCGAGAAAACCAATAAAGACCTCATCATCATCATCATTACAGCCCTTCACAAGTCCACTGCTGAACATAGGCCTCCCCCACGGAATGCCACAAAGCACGGTCCCGAGCCACCTGCATCCATTGACTTCCTGCATGTCTCATAGCTGGCGATAAATGACGGTATAACTATAAAGTATACGTTAGACGAAAAATACTCAGGAGCACAATATGGAGCAGCGTCAAAGATGCGAGACGGTAGGTACTACCAACGTCAATTCGTATTCCTAGCGCGACGATTAAGGCAAATCCTCCCTAAAACTTAGAGACTGATGAAGAAGAAGACTCTAAGCTCTATTCAGTTTACCCGCTTTATTAATAAACTAACTTTTGCCTGCGGCTTCACCCGCGCGGAGTTCGGTAAACGTTATCATATTTAGAAAAATCACAGCCCACGTTCACCTTTATTATACCTATATTAGTTTTTGCCCGTCATCATTTCAGGAAATCCACGATTTTTTTGTGTGTAATTCAAATTGCTTATATCATAATGTTACATTAATACCTATAGGTTCCTTATTTAACACTAACTATCAACCAAGCACTTCTTAAGTAGAGTAAAATATCAACCGGCCGAAAAACTGGCTTATTTAAGGACGCCGTTATAAGTTGCCAACACCGCAATAAATCAGAGGATTCTAAGTAAAACTGATCTGTGAGCCATACTGCATGCCATAGTATTCTCCATCACCACGAGCAAGTTTTGGGCTTTTGATTTTCTGAACAGCCAACATACTACAGCTACTATGCGAAAAGCATGGAATGCTCAATTTAATACCTGACACATTCCAAGACTGACGTTGAGTTTGAAATGGTAAATTATTAGGAATAATTGGTATGCGGGGAATGGAAACTCACAGCTAAAGCTGCTTAAGTCAAAATAGAGGCCTTTGTAATATTTCTCCCCAGGTCTGTGATGCGCAACTTGGTACCGCTGCACAAGCTCGGTCCATCAAGGCTACGCATCAGCAGAACTGGGACGGCAACTTTTAACTCCAGCCTATGTGAAGGCCCATTTGTTCGAGCAGTTCGAGTTAAGGAACGACGACCTCACAGTTTATTAATATTCATTTAAAATATTATTAATTAAATATGGGGTGCAATAAGTTCTTCGTCTGCAGTTACGGATTGCATAGTTAAATTATTACGTCAGATGTAGTTTTTTCAACTTGGACACAGAGACATTGGTGACGCCTTGAACATGCGTTCATTTCACTCACCGGTACTTATGCCTGTCTTAATAACTAACAGTTTTATCTAAAGTCACCTGCGAGCAAAAAGACAACTTCATCCATTAGCACCTGGTTACTGCGGATATTCTGCAGGCTGCGGCATAAGGCATCTACCACGCGCTTGTGCTAGATCGTACACTCATCCCACATGATCAACTTTCACTGTTGCAAGAGAGTACCGCGGCCGCTACTAATAATTTTAAATGGGGAGGAACTGAGTCTTGTCGATACTCTACCTGGTGTTGCACGATGGCGTTTATTCGCTTGCCAAGGCTATATAGCAGTCATTGCTGTGACAACAATAAGTTCATCATGAATAATTTGTACGTATCCTCCGGTGAGTCGAAAAAGAAGAGCACCCCCCTCCCCCGGCGCCCATAATAAACATGTCAGTTTAAAGCTTCAAAGCTGCTACGCGAATACGCACGAATATTTAATTAAATACGGAGAGGAGGGAATTAAGTCATGCAATTCCTGCGCACACTTTCCAAAACACGTCTGTGCTCGATACCTACTAGTAAAATTCGATACGAATTTTAACCATATTTGTGTCACCAATAAGGCAAGCCTCTTTGTACGCCTTTCGCATTTGTAATATTAGTAACGATTTGGATAAAATGTTCTTCTTAACTTAAACAGTAACCAAAATTATGTTTAATTTCGAAATTTATAATAGGTAATTAAAAATATCGTAACTCATACAATTATCAACAAAATAAAATATATATTAGTAATTTCTTTTGAAGCCGGTACGGTACACTACAAATTATTTGATTGGATCGGTTTTGTGCGGAGTGATTAGCGATGCGAACAGGCAGGTGGAGTCCTCTGGCTGGGCGGATGGCCACAGCGGACGTTTCCCAGAGCGTGGAATGCCTGTTCCCATCGGATCGGTAATGATCGCCCTAAATCGCGCGCCGCTTTATCGATACCGCCAATAAATACGCAGATGATTTGCATTAAAATTTTAAACATTTTCGCACGTACAATATATTTTAGTTTTATTTGTTTTTACGAATTGTGTGTTATATGCTAAGTAGGTAATTTGAATTTAATAAAAAAAAACTGCTGCCAATGGATCACTAAATTCTAAAAATAAAACACACTTTGGGCGTAAAAGTACCCTATTTCGAGTGTTAACTGTAAAGTCAAAGAGACGACTTTGCGATAGATGATTTTACGATAAATTTTTTTGCAATTCCATGTTCAAAGCTACAGGTGCCAAGAGGATATCAAATAAAAGTACTTAACTAATTCTAATTTAAACAGTCTGTATTACAGAGCGAGTATCGGTTTGCTGGCGGGGGATACCCGCGCGTGACCACTAGCAGCGGTAGCAGTAGCGGGGGACTGTGTTCCGCAGCGCTGGTGGTAGGCGCATTGCTGGCGGCGGTGGCGGTGCTCGCAGTCGCCGGCCTTGCCTTCTACATGGGTGCTCTGAGGCCTGACAATGGCGAACGTACGTTACTTTTTCTATATATGATACCTATATAACAAAAAGTTTGCTGCATGACATTATTTTTAAAAGTTACATTTACGATATTTTGTGGAACTTACCTCTAATAGAGAACCAAGATGTTTTATTGTGTTGTTTTATATTATTTCTTTGAATACGATATCTTCTTGATTTTTATAATATTTGAAATCACTACCTCCAAAGCACGTACATACTATTACATCATTAGCACTTATAACTTATCCATTTATTTTCAGCTATAATGACATTTGAGGGTAATTTTCGTGTCATGCGAGGCGATGTGTATGGTGGAGTTCCCGGCAGTCCTGCGTGGAATGAGCGCGCGCGAAGGTATAGCGTAGCGTTGAGGCAAGCATTTAACGCCCCTTCGCCACTTCGGCAGGCTTTTGTTGGAGCCATTGTCACTGGCTTCGGTGATCGCAAACTAGATGTTCATTTCAAATTATACCTGGACAGGAGAAAAATTCCAAGGTAAAATTATAAATAGGATGCCATAAAAACGTTTCTATATAAAAGTTTATACAGGTGGCGCTACTTTTAAACACAATAAATTATATAGCGTTTCAATATCTCTATATATAAAAATCAATTGGTGTCCGTTAGTTAGTCCAGCTAAAACTCGAAACTGGCTCGACCGATTCTGGTGAAATTTTTTGTGTGTATTTGAGTGGGTCCCAGGATGGTTGAGATTCACAACTGGGTCTTGTAGGTGGAGCTGTTGTCGAGATCCAGAAATCCCGTGAGAAGCCAGGGCGGATCGTTAGCCTTACATCAAAATCAATAGAATACGTTCAATAGTTTATCGACAGGAAATTTATTTCGTTTTAGTAATTTTCGCACTATACAGGATTATTTTGCAATATCCGGCCAAATTTGCAGAGAAAGTTCAGAATCTATATACATAAGAAATCTATATAAGTAAGGTTTGAAGTTGTGCGCGCATCACGGAAAAACTATTAGATAGATTTCAATTAGGTTTTCTAAGTTTTATTTCTTAAACACTTGGCCATTATCTAAAAAAAAATATTACGATATCTTCATTTAATATAAAGTTATTAAAGTTTTAAGAAACAACTATTTTTATAAGCACTACGTGTTCAGTGAACATTATATGCAACGAATAACATTGTTTACAAAAAAAAAATTTGCAAGCAAAAATACTTATATGTTTGCTTGCGATCTTTTTGATGTTTTTTCCTTCACACATACGAAAACTTTGTTAATATATCAAGGAACGCGGACAACGTCGCGGGTATCAGCTAGTAAGTAATATAGGCAAATAGTGAATAAAATTAATTTAAAAAAATCTCAAATTTTATCTTTTAAATTCAAAATGCCTGGTAATGCATTATTTTAACTGGTTACATTCGTAAGGGTCGATCGGTAGGCAAAACCGTTGCCCACAAATCGCATTCAGTTTGGGATAATTTCGAAAAAAAGTAGAAGCCTTATTTACTGGTATTTTCAAAAACTGCATTAAGGGTATATCATTATTTAAACTTAAGTTTAAAAGGCTACTCTTTAAAAATTACCCTGTATGCATCATTTTTTACTACGTAGTGCCTACTACTACTACTACTACGTGCCTTAAACTTAAAATAAAGAAAGCAACGTTGCCATTTTGATATTCTGTCCCGCCTTCCTTGTATGAATCCTACCGGTGCGGCGGCGGCGCGCAACAGCAAATGAGCAAAACAAGCGAAGAAGCGAAAAGTTTCTGCCGTTTAAAGTAAGACTTTAAGGAACATTAAACCGCGATTTTTTCACTACATATTATATACATATTTTTAATTATAACATTAAACAAACCTAAATAATTCTAAATACTTAGCCGAACTTAGTAATTATTTTTATTTTATTTAATGTAACGTCACCTGTTTATGTAGTAGTGAAAGACCCACTCCTATTAGTAATAATATTAAAACACTTAATAATTAATTAATGTAAGGTAAAATAAATCAAAGTTACAGTCAGTAGACGCCTGTTTCGCTGTCTCATTTTTGAGAGACGTATGAAGCAAATAATCCACCGCTTGCTCCAGTATGTGTTTACGGTTTTCGCTTGTTTTTATTAACCGCCGTTTTTATTAAAATATGATAAATCAACACATAAAACTGCAATTAACAATGTCAGCGGATATCTAACTCGAATTGTGAAATTTACAGAAAAAACTCAGCCACTCATATAATAATTATTTTTAAATATATACCTATATAATCAATTTTATTCTTTCAGCACTGTGTCTAATATAGAAGAATCACTTAAGAATGTTTTAGTCCAAGATTTATTATCCAAGCAGCCTGCATTTGGGCAAATAAAAATAGATATATCTAGCATAGCAATTAAAAGAGATTTAGAACATACATATCATTCAGAATCATATGTAAAAGAAGCGTTAAATGAAAGTATGGCAAGTTATCAACCTAAACAAATATCACACCAAAATGGAAACGATAAAATTTTACAGAGTAGGATTGGTGTTGTTCGTAAAACTACCGTAAAACCTAATCAATCTACTAAGAAAAGAGATCCAGACGAGCCTGATATTGATACTGAAAACATCCCAGTTGTGCAAGGTTCTTTTCAAATTACCAAGACAGAAGCTGACATAACGGAAAATAAACACAGCAATGTTCCAACAAGACGTGATGATAAACTAAATCAAAGGCCTCCAAGTATTAAGTCAAGTACTACACCAAAAGCACCAATTACAAAAATAACATCAACGCGGCTACCAAGTAGCAAAAGTACCTTCGCCACTACAACTACGCCTAAACTTAAACCATTTACAATTATGTCAAATTTAGGGATTAGAACAAAAACCAGTTCAACTCATAAACCAGAAACAACATTAACAAGAAAAGCAGTGACAACAACACAATCAACAAAAACGTCAACGACACTATCGACTACTACCGTCCAAAGTACTACGGCCAACGTTTCACAAATATTACTCGATCTACTTACAAACGACAATCATAATAAAGATTTACCAAAAATCGACACATTATTTACAGTACCACATGTAATTGATACTGAACCTTGGCGTCCTATAACAAGGCCCTATTATGAAACAACAACAACTAAAAATACACCTGTAGTCGATACAGTTAATGAAAAAAGTGCAAAAGACAGAATTGGAGTTGCAGAAGTCGTCGAAGATATATCAATACTAGAAGATATTTTAAATCCAATTCCCCCAGTACATTACAGTGGCAAATCAACGCGTAGGCCAGCTGGTCTTTATAATATGGATCCTAATTTATCAGCAGATATTTATGTTCCCAGTCCTGTTTATACTAGTTTCACTCTTCCTACGTTTGCACCGCCATTGAAAGATATGGAAACTCTAGGATCTGTGTATCCAAAACCTTTTCCCTTACCCGTTGACAAAATTAGTTCAGCAAAACAAGATAAGATTAAAGAAAGCATTGTAGAAGATGATGATGATGATTATGATGATGGTAAACCAATAATACGGCCTCCTAAGGATAAAACAACATCTACAATCATAAACGTGTTACAATCGAGTCAGCTAGATAACCTTACAGAAAAAGTATCTATTGACGGCATGTCAATATTGAAGAAACATAACGTAAGGGTACCAACTGTTCCAACAACGATGACTCCTGAAGCAAACACCACAAGCTCCACTATGCCTACGACTCTTAGTACAACGACTACCGCTATTACTACTACAAAAGAAACACCGAGTACTTCTATGAAAACAACGGATACAAATGTTACAAAGGAAAATTCAACTCGACGTCCCAACGATAAAGTATCCGTTATTCCTACGACAGATGTTCCATATCATACTTGGGAATTAGTTAATACCTCGACAAACGATAATGACACTTTTTATAAACATTCACCTGAAAAGTATTACAACGATACTTTACAAGCAATTATTACAAAGAATGATGCTACTTTTCCTAATACAACGCCTAAATTTCCAAGTAAGATTTCGATATTAAGAAACTTAACAGACCTAATTAAAAAATATACGAGTACAAAAAAACCGCAAACCACAAACTTTGACAAGATTAATAATGATGATGACAACGATGAGCATATAGAAATGACAGGATCTGTAGAAGTAATACCAGAAGAAGAACTTGAAACCACTACAGCCAGAGTAATAACGTTAATGCCTGTAAAATCAAACCTCGGTGTAAACAGACCGTTAAGGCCGAGACCAAAGATAAAAAACGAAACACAAAAGATGAAAGAAAACTTACGGAGTTTCTTTAATAGTGCATTTCAGGCTCAAAAATTAGTGGAAGAAATCAATACAGAAAATAAATTACCGACACATAATCGCGCGAATTTTAATGAAAGTAATCATGAAATAGAGACAGCTCCGGATAATCATGGGTATGAAACACAATATCACGAAATAATAGCAAGTATGCCTCAGAATGTGGAACTAAATGACGCCGTTTATAATATTACAACTAACAGTAGATTTCCTAAGTCTAGCAGTGATCTTAAAAATTATAATCAAACCCATGAAAATATGTCTTCAGAAATGAGCAATAATGACAAAACTATTCCGGAAGGCACGTACAGAGTATCTTACCACGTCACTGGAAGTGTTAGCAGTAAACAGGCAAATAAAACTCAAAATCTTCCAGCTTATGAATTAGCATTGGAACCTGATGTGGTCTTAGAAATTCCAATTAATCAATCAAATACTCTCACTATTGATAAATTAAAGCAACTGGCAAGTCTCGCTACGATTACAGAATACAGCAACAGCAGTTTATTTCGTCCCTCTGGAGGTGTAATATCAACGAAAGCTATACCATCGAGTTATACGCTCAATCACGCAGGATTTAAAATATTGACAAAAACGTACCATAAAACTCAACCCTCTAAACAAGAAGAGAATAGTTTTAACAAATCAGACAAATCTCCAAAGCCATACCCAACGAAACCACAAAAAGAAAAAGAAGCAGTTAAAGATACAGTCAAAGAAGGTAAATTTTATTGTTAGGATATAAATTAAATATTTAATTTGTGTATTAATAATTAATTAACTGTTTTTTAGAAGATTGCGTTAATGCGACGTCCTTCCGCTGTTTAACTGGTCTGTGTTTACCTATTACTTCGAGATGTAATCGCCTAATGGATTGCCCGGGAGGAGAAGATGAACGTGCCTGTTCCTGCGCTGATTACTTAAGAGCAGAATTCTCTCAAACCAAAATTTGTGACGGTGTTGTAGACTGTTGGGACTATTCTGATGAAAACAAATGCGGTAAAATAACATTATTTAGAATGTAAGTAATTAATTCATAATGGTACAAAATAATTCAGAATATAATGCTAACTTTTAGAATGGTGTAATGAAGGTCAATATGTCTGTTCGAATGCACGACAATGCATAGACATGGCCCGTGTCTGTGACGGAACCCCAGATTGCCCTTTTGGTGACGATGAAAAAACCTGTGTTGCTCTGTCTGATGATATTGAAGATAATGAAGTCATACCTTACAATGAAGAAGGTAAGGCTAAATGTTCATATAATATATGTGTAAAATAAATTTAAATAAATATAAAAATAAATAAATAAGACATTTTAGCTCAAACAAATAAGATTTTGATCTTATTTGTTCGATCTTACTATATATGGCAACTCAAAATATTTTCAGGTTTTGTTATGGTGCGAAAACGTGGCGAATGGGGACGCTTATGTGTAGAAAGTTTTGAAGACGTAGTAGCTGAAGCTCACAGTTCTCTGAAATTACCTGACCTTGGTAGAGCTGTTTGTAGAGCAATGACTTTTAGGTAAGATTTTTTCTTCATATAGTTTAAAGGAAAAATAAAAAAATTGTATCGTTCTTTCAAAGGCGATTGTAGAATAGTTTCTAGACTTTTGGTATTAAATTCAACTTTTTCGATCACGGCGACAAATTCTGATTACTCTCGGCTAGTGCTAACAGAGAGTTATATCTACTTAACATAGCATAAAAATATTTATCGTAACACTTATCTGATAAGATCGGATGCAGATGCATCTTTGGGAGACCTCAAAACAAAGAATTTGTGTATATGTGCATAAAGGCTCCTGCTGGAATTGACTCAGTGGAGAAATACTCGGACTCGAGTATCAGTCACGCGTTCATCAAGGTATCAACAGTTAGTACCTAAATAGTTCACAAAAAAAAAACATGTTTTTCATCCAATATAATAAAATTGACACTCATTTCAGTGAATCGGGATGGGCACGTGAGGCCCGAGAGGGGAGGAGAGTGAGTTCCGCGGGCTACTGGGAGGTGTGGCACAACGCGGCAGCGCGCGCGGCCGACACCCGCCTCACTTTCCGACGCTCTCAGTGCGCGCGACGCAGAGCGCTACGCGTGCGATGCAAGGACCTCGAATGCGGAGTTCGTCCCCACGCTGATGCTCAACAACCTAGGTAATTTTAGAACACAAATTATCCCGTTCGTGTTAGAAAGCGAGCATGATACTAGTCATTAAATGAAATAGTTTTCTACGATAGTCTTAAACTTGGTACAAGGCAAAAACGGTTAAGAGTCAATATATATTCCAAGGGCTTTATAACAATGTCGATTACATGTTGAAACTCGTCATTACCAAGATATACCGAGGCTAACATTAATATATAAAATAATAATATATAAAAACAGCCAAAATGGGTCGGCTTAATATGGTGTAGGTGAGCATTTTACATATAAATCTTTTATATAATAACAATAAAGAGACAAAACAACTAACAATCTACCTGATAGTAAATGCTTACTGCAGCCTATAGGGACTACATTTATTCAGCTCCATTCGCATTTCGCTGGATGATTTTGGTTACACTTATACAATTCCGCTGCGTACAGCATCGTAACATTGTAAAAGGCTGTCATAGCGTGCTATCTCCGCTGAAACGCCAGGCTTCTGCCACGTACAGCGCTGGATGACTGACAAGCGATTACATGCCCACGGTATACTACTTTCGTTTGGTATTTTACACTCAACATGGACAGATCCATGTGCGATTTTATCATCGTAACGCTTCTTTCAGAAGAAATAGAAAAACTAGAACGTAATAAACGCAAACGACAGTGGGTCGACCCCCCTTTGGAGAAACAGAAATTTGGTTACAGAATACGCGACATTGATACCCGAATTAAAAGAAAACAATGTCAAATTTATAGTTCATTTTCGGATGAATATTTAAAATTTTAACGAAATTGCAGATCTATTGCAACCAGGGTTTCAAGACCAAAATACAAAATAATTTCTGTTTACACATTCTCTCGATAACAAATCTATCAACCAATGCAAGTCGCAACTTATCATCGAGGACAGCCTGCGTACAGCGTTGAACGCGGCGGAATAGCACTGAAAATGGCAGAACAGCGCTTAACGCGGTGGAACAGCGCTGAACTCTGGCGTTAGCGTGCGTGTGATAGAAAAACACTTGTCCTCATTTTACGCTCGTTTGCCGCGAAAGCTGAATAGACGCATAAATTTGAAAGGATGCCTACGCATCTCTATACAAAACTGGTGTTTTCTATGGACAAAAGCTGAATTGAGCTGAATAATGTGGTTATTCCCATAGACATCTGAAACCAACAAGGCTACAAGTGCGTTGCCTCTGAAGACTAAGATCGAATGTCTCCTAATTTGTTATTAAACTGGTTCTCTGTACCATTCAGTGGGCACACTGCTGTTAGACGTCAAAAATAAGTAAATAGCACCCAGACATAATCTTTTGCAGTTTTTTAAGTATGTAACTTAAGACTACGTATCGAAAAACAACAATATTTAGTGGTAGCCTAATATTGCTTTGCATTAGAGGTAACGGCAACAAATTTCAAACGCTAATATTTATGCTCCTTATTTAATGCAAGTTATAGAACCTAAGTTGGGATAAAAAGTGTCAGAATTTAGTATTACTTCAAAAATTGTGAGAGCGTCTAGTG
The DNA here is from genome assembly GCA_029286625.1 of Parnassius orleans. NCBI lineage: Eukaryota > Metazoa > Arthropoda > Insecta > Lepidoptera > Papilionidae > Parnassius > Parnassius orleans. The sequence goes on from JAGSMP010000074.1 coordinate 1,935,067, forward strand.
CTAAATATCTAGTACTGTGAACGCTAATTGCCTCCAATAGTAATCTTCATTAACATTACAGTTTTTCACAAGTTTACTGCTAAACATAGGCCACTCTTAAGAGTGCCACAAGACGGTCCTAAGCCACCTGTATCATTGGTTTTCTGCATGTCTCACTTGGTCGTCACTTCATCTAGTGGCGGCTAACCTACACTCCGCTTACCAGTACGAGATAGTCACTTGAAACTCTTTCTTCTCCATCGGCTTTTCAAGCTATAGGCCACTCTAAGAGTAATGACTGGCATATTTCGAGAGGCAGACGTCCACATTGGTAAAGCTACTTGCGGCTGATGTCAATGGAAATGTTTGTGTTGGTAAATTGATACGAAGCGGTGCCGGTACGTGTGGCGGTGTGTTGGGTAGGAATGTAACTGACGAGCGCGTGCGGTGGGGCAGGGTGGTGGGCGGCGGCGGCGCGGCGGCGGGCGCCTGGCCGTGGCAGGCGGCGCTCTACCGCGACGGCGACTTCCAGTGCGGCGCCACGCTCATCACTGCGCAGTGGCTGCTCTCCGCCAGCCACTGCTTCTATCAGTGAGTACCTTCCTCATATTTTTAGTTCATTGATATTTGGGTCGACCACTCAGTAAATTGATAAACTTCTTTAGTTACTTCATCATCATCATTACAAACTATCATACGCCATAAAATATAGAAAAAGTCTTTAACCTTTAATTATACAACTATCCTAACATTTCTTTATTAGGTTTATCCTAAATAAATAAATAATTTATTTTGCATGGTAGTGGTGGTGTACGAGAATCCATCGACATCTGAATGCGGTATGCTATCTTATAAGTACATACCGGCGACGAGACGTTTGATACTGAAATCGTCGATCTGCTTCCCTGAATAAAATTTTAAGCCTCCTCCATCATCCGGCACACTTGGGCAATCTGCGATTTTCTCTACGAATGATAGTTCCTTCCACGATCTTAATATTTTGCTTTGCTGTCTACACTCTAAAAAAAGAAGATGAAACATACAGAAGTGAATGTTATTTATAGAGCTACAGAAGCGCACTGGGTGGCACGTCTGGGTGCGTTACGTCGGGGGGCGTGGCCGCGCGGGCCGTGGGAACGTGTAGCCCGCGTGCGCCAGCTGGTGTTGCACCCGCGCTACGCGGCGCGTGGCTTCCGAAACGACATCGCGCTGCTACGTGTAGAGCCGCTACAGCTACACGCGCGGCTACGGCCCGCCTGCCTGCCGCCGCCCCGCTCCCCGCCGCCCGCTGGGCGACATTGCACCGTGGTCGGCTGGGGCCAGCTTTACGAGCACGAGCGTGTCTTTCGTAAGTATAAAGTGATATTAGAAAAAAAGTAAGTTTGACCTCCTCTCATTTCTGAGAGGATTAGGAAGCAGTTAATACTTACATTAAACTAGATGGCTCGGCAGACGTTGTTCTGCCCTGTCCGGTAAACGGATTGAGTTTGGCTCTGAATTCTTTTCGGACTTTTTAGTGTAAATATGTGTATTATTGGCTACAGCGCCACCTTTCGAGTCCAGATTTTGTGATTTTCTTTTTTGGCACTAAACCAACATATTATTGCAAATATGAGTCGGTTTAGTCCATGAATACAGAATTTGTTAATAACTTAACTACAACACCACCTATCGTATCCTAGCATATCTATGAACCATCGTCTTGACAAAGCAAATGCATTAATTCATCATTTATCCTATCGAAAGTACTGCTGAGCACATAGAACAGAAAAAAACTTCTGTTCTGAGGATGAACATAGGAGTTGTGTATCGCCAGCAACGCAGTCAGGAATTTACATTTAGAAAAATCCAAAATTAGGGGCTTTTTAGGTGCTAATTAGGTGCCAAGTTTAAAAATTAGGTGCTCTGAAATGTTTACCGCAACGAACTGTTAAAACTTACGTTGCTAGCAAAACGTATCGCTAGCAACGCAATAAAGTTATTAGATATACGATAAATATTAATAGCAAGGAATTAAGTGCTAATTAGGTGCTGCAAGTATAGGCAATGACAAGGCGCCGCTAATAAAAATAAAGTAGTTATTCAGAACAAAGCAGATGCAAAATTCAGGTTTTCTGAAAATCAGAATAGAATCAAAACTGCTTTTAGAAAAATCCCAAATTAGGGGCTTTTTAGGTGCCAATTAAGTACCAAGTTTAAAAATTAGTTGCTCTAAAATTTTCACCGCAACGAACTGTTCAAATTTGCGTTGCAGGAATATTGACATAGTTACTTCTGCAACGGCTTCGGCGCTGCGGGAAGTGCAGCCCCTTCGCCCTCGCGTAACAAATCACAGGAACCCATGCTCACCTCCGCAGCTTCGGCTTATTGGTTATTGGACCAGCCTCAGCCTCCAGGGCTCGCACAGATGTTTGCCACAGCGGGCGAGGGCTGCTCTCCCCCCGCGCCTACGGCTTTACAAAAACACTCTAGGGGTAGGGCAGACACGACTACGTGGAGTCGGGACGTTCTGATTCGGTTTTAGTACAGATTCGACCTATCTTATCTATAATATATAACTGATAAAGAACAAAAAATGCCGTTCATACCTTATAATAAGGTAATGGTGGTCCTGGACCCGATAATTCCCAGAATATTACCGTCATCTACATCCGACCTCAATAATCTTTCAGCACTTAATTCCTTTCTATTAATATATAACGTATATCTATTATCGTCACTGCGTTGCTAGCGATATGTTTTGCCAGCAACGTAAATTTCAACAGTTCGTTGCGGCGAAAATTTTAAAGCAACTAATTTTTAAACTTGGTACCTAATTAGCACCTAAAAAGCCCCTAATTTGAGCTTTTTCTAAAAGCAATTTTGATTCTATTCTGATTTTCAGAAAACCTGAATTTTGCATCTGCTTTGTTCTGAATAACGACTTTATTTTTATTAGGGGCGCCTTGTCATTGCCTATACTTGCAGCAACTAATTAGCACTTAATTCCTTGCTATTAATATTTATCGTATATCTAATAACTTCATTGCGTTGCTAGCGATACGTTTTGCTAGCAACGCAAATTTTAACAGTTTGTTGCGGTGAAAATTTTAGAGCACCTAATTTTTAAACTTGGCACCTAATTAGCACCTAAAAAGCCCCTAATTTTGGGTTTTTCTAAATGCAAATTCCTGACTTTGCGTTGCTGGCGAGACACAGCTGAACATAGGCCGCCTCCATAGATTGCACAACCAGCAAACGATTATATAATAGCTTAGGTAGGATCTATTAATGCGTTGTTTACATTTAAAATAATCACCAAAGACCATATATTTTATCAATTTTTTGATGTCACAAAAATACTCTCAAGTTTTTCGGATAAAATATAGCTTAGATCACTTCGGTAGTGCTCTCTATCTGTTCATGAAGTTTAATCACAATCGGTTCAGCCATTTCGAAGATTAGCCCGGACAGACAAACAGGCAAACATTTTTTACAAATGATTATTTATGTCATAAACGGAGTCCTTTTAATCTGACTCCTACTTTCCGAGGTACATCTGTAGAGGTTACTAATCATCTCGAGCTTCTCGGCATACAGTTGAGTGCTAACCACAACTTTGGCACCAACATTGAGTCGAAAGCACAAACTGCGGCCAAAAAACTGCCTACTTCACGTATGGACAGCTTCTAACTTTATACAAAGTTCAAGTCCGAATATGCATGGAGTATTGTAGTCACCTTTGGGATGACTCAGCAAATTATCAGTTTGCCGCACTTGACTCAGTGCAACGCTGAGCCAAGAGGCTTATTAGCGACAAAAAGCTGGTGGAAACTAAGCTCCACAGCTTAGCTCACTGCCGCCAAGTTGCTTGTTTGTCGGTCTTCTACAGATTGTTCTTCGGAGAGTGTGCCCATGAGCTTCATAAGCTCATACCGCCATCTCCAATCTTCCATCGGAATACCAGACGTACTGCAATTTACCACCCACGCTTGTTTGATATTCCGAATATTCGCACTAAGTGCTATAAGTCATCCTTCATAATGCGCACAGCCAAGGAGTAGAATGCCCTGCCGGCGTCTGTTTTTCCGAGTGCATATAATCTGAACCTCTTCAAGGTGCGTGTTAACAGGCTTCTTCTGGGCGAACTCGCTCCACCGTAGACCTCATCCTTGCCCTCGGGCCAGATGGAGGTCAAGAGTGAGACTATTTAATTTAAAAAAATGTAAATAATTCCCGGAGTTCGATAAAAGGCAGTTATTTCGATATTACACTACACTAGACAGACACTTCAATTTTATTTATATGTATAGATACAGAGGTATTTCAAAAATTAAATTGTAACAGCGGACACACTGCAAGAAGTGGAGCTGCCAGTGATCTCTACGGCGGAATGTCGGCGGCGCACGCGGCTGCTGCCGCTGTACCGCATCACGGACGACATGTTCTGCGCGGGCTACGAGCGCGGCGGCCGCGACGCTTGCCTCGGCGACTCGGGCGGCCCGCTTATGTGCCAAGTAAACTTTTTCTTATTTTTTCAATATTTCTAATGTATGACCTTATTTGATTATTGCGAAAAACGCTCAGACATTGTTTAACTACCAGAATTTTTTAAATATTTCCAGACCTTAATTTTAAAAATATAAAACAAAAACAGCGAGAGGTCTTTTTCACTTGGCAAAGCAGGATATTTTTAATTTAATTTTTTATAATTAGGTCCTCCAGACCGAATGTCGGTCACGGCGGACAGTCTCAACGGAGACTAGCCATCTGCACAAGGGTTATAATGCCCAAGTGTATGCCCAAGCACAGGTGCACTCGCTATTCCCTCACTCTCTCTCTCTACTGAGAATTTCTTGTCATCAAAACCCAATAACTGATCTTGATCCGACTCGGGATTCGAACCCGGGAACTCAAGATCATCAGTCGCGTTTCATCACCACCAAACCAAAGAGGCAGTCACATAATATAATAGTAAGGTTTACAAACAAGCACACAGTCAATCTGATAGTAAGCGGGTGCTGTGGTCCATAGAAAACTAAATCTAACCTCAATTAAGAATCAAAATTTGCTGTCACTCCTGAGGGCTAAGAATACCTCGTTAGCAGTAAAAAAGGTCCCCGGTTCTCATCACTCACCATCCGAAACACAAAACATGCTGCTACTTTACGTTCTGGGTGTTTTAGTTCTGTGCGAACGACTAACAGTTTCTTCACCATCTTTACCTTTTAATATGAATTGCTAGCTTTCTTAAACCTGGAGTATCTATTTTTGGAACGAAGTTCCTTATCGCACGGTACGAATTTGACGGATGGAGGCTAGGCGAGAAAAAGTGTAAGATATTTCCGTCACGACCCCCTTTCTATAGTGCGAGCGAGATGGAATAATATCCATCTCCCTCGCACTTTTTCTTATCTTCCCATGAAAGAAATATTATTTTATTTTAAATGACGCTTTATTTTAATAGACACTAGTAATTCATTTATTTGTATTTGTTAATCAATAATATGATACGTTTATTAATAATAATATACTAAGAAAGGAACTTCGTTCCAACCGAGTGTTCCACGACACTCACGCATGTTTTTTTATACAGGAGGGTGACAAATGGTACATCTATGGTGTTACGAGTAACGGGTACGGATGTGCGCGAGCGAACCGCCCCGGCGTCTACACGAAGGTGTCCAACTACATCGACTGGATCGACAGCGTCATAGCCAAATACACTTCTCAAGACAACGATACCACTATTTTCAACGAGGACGAGCCTGACGAAGATTTCTATACAGATTTAGAAACATCGGAAAACAGAAGACAAACATCAATCGACACTTGTAGAGGGTACAGGTGCCCTCTTGGTGAATGCTTACCCTTATCGAGTATGTGTAACGGCTTTATAGAATGTTCGGATGGCAGTGACGAATTGAACTGCCATAAAAATTCGTTAAACACTTCTAGCATCGATCCGGATTGAAACTAACATGATAGTAAATGAATGATATATGTGTTAGCCAGTAATTAATAGTAGATTTTTTTTCTGATTCCGACTGATACCTTGTAAGTAGCATTAAGTTTATGGAAGGCTACAGTTTTCAATAATTTCTTATCTATTTCTATTCTTAAGAAAATTTCTATGCCATACCCAATGTGGGCTTTGTACATATAGTTCTTATTTTATGCCCAACACATAAACTCTTTATGATTAATTTCTAAACGCTAAACTATTTAAAATCTATTTATTGCAATTACATGGATAACCTTTTCCGTTTGAAGTGCTTATTATTCAAATGGACGACGTAAGCCATGCACTAAATAAAGAAATATAAACTTTTAAGTAGATTGTGTTTGATTTATACCTCCTAGTATTTCATAGCCTACGGTCACAAACAATACTTCGAATGAAATTATAAATTTACAATTCTACAATCTCGCAAACTCTTTCGTGACAAAACACAACAGTGAAAGCTACAAAACAATTAAACTAAGAATAAAGGTAAGTAGTAAAGGAAGAAGGAACAACCTATAAACGACGAAAATTAGTACATTTATTGTTATAAATTTACCAACCAACAACATAATATGGTATTATATGTCCCATCTAGTATGCTAATACATTTTATCTATGGTAAATTTTGATAAGATTTCGGCCGCCTGGAAACTACACTGTTTTCGTCAACGAAATGAATTGCAAAAGACCTTAGGACGCTCTCCGAGCCCTTGTAATTCGTTCTGCTATCCTAATGTGTCGCACCTAGGATAAATTAGATAAAAAATGAAGAGTATATTTTTTCGACATCAATTGTAATAAGCAAAATTAGCAGTCAAAAGATGCAAAAATGCTTCTCAATTATTCATTATGAGGTGACTGACATATCATTGGATAGGTGCGTTTAAATAATAATGAGGTCCCATAAGCCCCTTTAGTAATAATTAAGTTTAGTTTTTAAAATAGTAACCCTCAAAGTAGCTCGTATTATCCCGCAAAATCCCATTCACCTTTTTTTTATCTGAGAAATATCTGAAAAACAGCTCTTACTAAATACATTTCAATAATAAATACAATAGCATTTAAATTTTAGAAATTATCTGAGATCCAAAGAACAGCTCAATCGTGCCTAACGTGTGAAAAATAATGAGTAACGACTGAAGTGTTGGAAAAAGTAATTACATTAAAATAAAAGTCCACGTACCGTAAAAATTATTTAATCTCTCGACAAATAAATTAAAAAATCTTCATATTAGAATGGCATAATAAATAATTACACTTCCTATTAGCGATGTCACAATGTTATATTATTAAAAACGTTACAAGTTGTTTTATGTATAGCATAAGTAATACGTTTACTTCAACAGACATAATAATTATTACAATTGATTATTAACAAAGCAGGTTCAGTAATTTAACCTCTCGGGAAATCACAATGATATATTATTTAAATAATTATACATAGAAAGTAATACTAGAGTACGCCCATATACGGTCACGTATTTCGGGGTTTTATAGTCATTCTGATAAGTTACAAACAGGCAATATTATCGAAGAAAATGCAGAGTTTATTATCAAACTCGAGACGTACACCACACTCCTTAAACTATTCTTAAACACCTATGTTCCGTACCATGTGGTACTGCAATCCTTACGATCTGTCCACTGACAAAATCAAAAAATCAAAACACGAGTGTAAGGAACATGTTTACATTCCACATAAAGGCCAGTAAATACTCGAAATACAATTATTTCTACGTCATATTAGATTTATATCTTAAAAGCTAAGATCGAGCGATGTGAGCAAGAAACGAATAAGTTACACTAAAATGATTCACACATCCGGAAACGTCTTCCGCTATCCTAGGTGTTTAATTTTTAACGTTATTTTGTGCTTACACGATTATGAGGCGGAACGATAGTGAACTAATGTTGAATCAGACCGTGCAAAAATATGTAAGAAGTAATCATAAACGATCCGCCTTTTCAGATAGAGCCTAGGTTAGATATTAATTAGGATTAAGTTCCGGTGGTGAGCGTTATAGACTCCGCGTCGCTTTAGCCCTTGTTCTCAACGGGCGACGTGGTGAGACCGGTGGGCGGCTTGTTCAGCACAGTCTTGAACTGCTCCGGTATCGGGTACTCGGACTGACACAAGAAAACAATCAATAAGTAAACATTTAAATGTTATTTCCTGAAATACAAATATTGCATTCGACTCTAAAAAGGACTTCGTCATTTTCCTCAAAATTAATTTAATTTGTTGTTAGAATCAACGAGTTCAATAATCAAGAATAATAAACATAGTTGTTTGTATAATTTATGTAAAATATACCTATGCATGTTAATATTCTGTTCTGTTCACCTGAAATATCATTCAGAAATTATTATAATATAGAGACTTTCTTTCTTAAGATAAGTTCCAACACCTCATTTCCTATTACGCATTGTTTATGAGATGAGAGGAGAGGAGGCCTACGCCTAGCAGTGGCACGTATATAGGCTGTTACATAATTACATTACTTTACTTCTTTATTGTTTTAAGGTTCCCATTGACAATACGTCTGTTTGGAATGCTAATGCTTTGAGATATAAATAATATTTATAATCAGTATCTTATTAGAACAATTTTCAAATTTTGGTTAACAAAGCTGGAAGTAAAGTATTATATATAATCAAATGTTGTTATGAAAAAGGAACACTTACATAATCCCCGTTGCCCTTGGGCACGAGCACATTCATCTCGGAGGACTTGGAGCTAACGATCTCGACGTCGAGCGACTCCGGCGACAAGTAAATCTGGCAGCCGTCCGTCTTGTCTATCGAGATGGTAGGTACCTTGCCCAAAACCTGGAGACAGTACAAATATATGACAAGTTTGATTTAATTGCTACCGCAGTTTCATGTACAACCTGGTCGGATTGATCGCGATTGCGAATTATTAAACATTGATATATTATCAGATAAGCAATAATAATTAAACTTTAAACTGACTTCTAAAAAGAATATAACAATAAAATCAATGGACGTGGTAAAGAATTGCCATTGAATATAAAAGCAAAAAGTTAGTATGTACAATTGCATAAAGGTAAAAAAAACAAAATTCAAAGAAGAAAACACTCAAAAGTCAAAACGCTGTCAGGCCAATATACTTGCGACTTTTTGATAACTGATCAAAATCATAATAATTATTTTTATAATAATGTCATGTTTATAAATAAATATAGATGCTATCGTTGTTTATAAAGATTGCAGTCGCGTTGCCATTACTGCACATTAGAAAAATAATGACTGTTGAAGATAAGTCTGTACATGATATTGAAAAGGTTATCGAAAACACCGTATGGAATTCATCTAAATATTTCGATTGGTTCATAGATAAATATGGAGGACCGTATGGACAAAAATGCATCAAACTATTATATACCATTTACACACACATCACCGTTACGAATTTGGTAAGGAAATAATTTGAAGGAGCATCTAGTAAACTAAACTTTTTTAATTTAGTTTATTTTTCAATTTTATTATAATAATAAAAATACATTAATTATTATTGTATTGTTTTATTAATAATTAAAAAAAAACTAAAAATAAAATTATCGTATTATAGTCCCCTCCCCGTGGTAAAAACTCTGGCTGCGTTTAAACTCGCTGTTTTAGTTTAGGTTATAGTAACGATATAATTAATTGAATATTTGTTTTATTTTTTATAGGCTATTTTCTTTTTCAAATATGTTTCAACAACAATCTTCACGTATCGATTTATAAAGAATTTTTACATGTCTTCTCGGGAACGACTCAAACAAAAGCAATTTGATTTTGAGGATGTGCAATTACAAGTAAGGTTTCAAATAGTTACATACATTATAAATCAATATTTATAGCTGACGAACAATAAAAATCCACAGGTAAAAATAGTAGAAACAAAGTTGAGTGCGAGAGAGGCGGAGTTTAATGAGAGGACAGAAAAATTGCGGCGGGCGTTAGATCGGCTAAGGAAGGTTAGGACACGAGTCCGTGAACTAATCGCTGCCAACGACGAATTTCGACGCGCTTTTGAAACTACGCCCTGGGATCTTGACAACACGGAAAACGTACCAGGCCAAGGTATAACATGGATATAAAATAGAACATATAAGATAACATTCTTCGTGCTATATACATATCTTTTTATATGCCTAATTTTCCGGACAGGTTTTCTTTAACACTCGTCTTAAAGTAAAAAAAACAACATATAAGGTTCCACTAGGCACAGACCTCCTCATTTTGAGGTTAAGCACAAGGGAAATCCACTATCCTGCCCCAATGCATGTTGGCAGACTTCAAAAGTTCTCAAAATATTTTTAATTTCTCAGACGTGCAGGTTTCCTTTTGACCTTATTGTGTACTGATAGCATAAGGATATCTACTACCCCATACAACCCATGCCATGCCGTAGTAGCTCAGAGGCTAAACGCTCGCTGTAAATTTCACAGTACGCGAGCAACCCGGGTTTGATCCCGCCGGCACCAATGAAATTGTTAATTGGAATTTTAAGTGCTGATTTAGCACGTGCTGGGCGGCGAAGGAAAACACCGTGAGGAAACCTGCATGTCTGAGAAATAAGAATAAAAAATATTTCGAAGACATGTGAAGTTCGCCAACGCGCAATGGGGTAGCGCGGCGGACATTACCTGCCCTAAAGCCCTCTCAAAAATGAGAAGCAGGCTTGTGCCCAGCTATAAAAATCGTTATCCGTGGGTGTCGTAAGAGTGACAGAGAGTAACCAAAACAGGAGATGGGCAGCACAGCATCTTTCTTATAACAACTGAAAATAATTGAAAACTGTGGTTGCGAACTCGCTTCACAAGCGTAGCAACCATGGTGAAGTCCTTTATATGGGGCAACTTATTTGGGAGTCCAATGTTCAGCATTAGACTTTTGATTGGCTTAATGAATGAATGACGTGTCTGAATACATTGTGATAAATGCAATATCGTTCTTGCTAATATATATACAGTAGCCAACCCTAAATAAATAATTTTTATACTATCTACAGAACAAGAATTCATAATGGAGTTGATGAAGGAATTTAAATGCGAACAGACAGTGATGTCAGATCGCCAAACAGACAAGATGGAATGTGGAGAGCATGTTCCGACGGAACCAACAAGCCCGGAGAACAGCGTTTATTCATCTGTCAGCGACTGCCAGCAAGACTGCCAGGTTAAGATAGTCAAAGTGACCAACGTGTACAAAGTTGCTTATCTTAGACACTTTATCAAACAGAAAAGACTACGGCGCGCGACAAAACAAGCGCTATTGAAGAAAAAGGTAGTACTTGTAAATGTTTCATACCAATTCTGTAAATTTTCTTGAATTAAACTTAAAATGTGAATACAAATGATTGTGTTCACATTTTAGATAGCTGTAATACATTACAATGATGTAATGTATTACAATTAGGTACATCCCTTTCTATGAAGACATTTCCTATTATTTACGAAGACAAACTATGTTGAGGGTTTTACCTCAACATAGTTTAGAAATGTCTTCTAAATATTTTACATTCTGTCCTCGATGAATTCCCCACAAAAATTTCTGTCACCGCCGAGTAATAAAACGCTCATAATGCACCCAAAATTTTAGACAGAACTGAACTTATTCCCGTGCTATGAAATGTATGAGACAACTCTCACTCCCTTATGCTTAGGTAAACAAAATTTTAAATTAAACCGTGTAACTTCTTCTTATGTGATGAAGCTCCTTCACGTAAAAGTACGTTACTACGTACGTTACGAATTAATTAAAAGCGTAAAGGCTATACGAATGTAATTTAATTAATAGACGAGCAGCTTTTCTTTATTACTGTCGAATATTTAATTTTTCGTCAATTATAATCTCGAAATAATCAAAGTCTTAATTAAGTAGTATGATGTACGTTTAAGTTATATGTGTATATATTATAATTATGTATGCAAATTTTCCTTAAGTTTTAATTATTAGCAATTTTTATATTTGTAGATGGAAAATATAAAGAAGATACTAGAAGACTGGCAAAAAACACTCAACATGGTTATTAATAGCAAATTAGCAATACTGGATATGGACCCAAATCGTACAGAAGCGGCGACGCAAGACGCTATAGGTGATTATACTAAACCGCAACTGCGAGAGTATTCTGACTCGGACAGCGATCTGAGCTGGAATCATAACCCGTACCGCAACTGTACCTATTGCTTTGAGGTGAATTGCTCTGTTTTAAGTAAATTATATTTTAATCGTTTAGTCTAAGATCTTGACAAACCTTTGTTCACTTTCTTTTAAAAGGCAACAGAAAAATAACTGAGCACAGATTGCCTTATCCTGACCTGAAATTATCTTAAACAGTAGACAGTTTTTAATTACAAAGACTAAAATGACATTTCATGTATTGGTAGTTTTTATAAGTACCATTGTTGAGTAATATTAAAATTTCATGAAGGAATACGAGAATATCAAATGTAACAAATTAATCATTAAATACTATGAAAACACGCAATATGCAATAGCTGTATGCAGTAGTAGTAGGTATTTCAAATTTTACGATCACATAACCGGAGTTATTAACCTATAAAATTTCGGGCTTTCTAAATAATAATATGAATTCAGAGGGTACTCTGCTAATAAATGTAGGAACCATTATTTTACTATTTGACATTTGTAATTATTGTCAATTTACTTTGCAGAATTAAAAGAAGTACTTAAACATATTATTTTCCAGTAACTACACTCATTTGATCTTTCAAAACATAAACTGTACTATCGGTAATCCAACAGGACTTTTAATAAATTTTACATTTCATGCAGTATCCAAATGTAAAACTTTTAGAATATTAACAGATATGATACAAGATACAAAACGTTTCCTTTTATGTATGAACTCAGTAACACACAGTTGATTTTTAATTTAGCTAATTCTTTTACAACACTATTTACTCTTTTAGTAAACTTTGCTACTTAATAAGCTAACCTATTGAATGATAGTTAAAACTAGTTCAAATTTAACGACACATTACTTATATATAGTTATATTTTACTGTGTGTTTGTAGAGTGACCGTTTGCGAGCCTTTCATCAACAATTTAAAGATAATAAGTCGAAGTATTTTGCTTGTAAAAAAATTGCATATTTTAAAGCAAACTTTTTTAAATGAGTATTGACAGGGACCTAGCACCGAACATCTGGTGGTAGTATCCGTATTTCATGTTTGATCTACGGTGACAGCAGAAATTAAATTACAATACTCTGCGACGGAGATATACAAGGTTAAAAATCTGTCTGAAATTGTTCGAAGACATTTACATATTATAATATATCAATCAGTTCATTAATATTCTTGTACACCAAATTCACAATTAACAATAAGCGGTATTTATTGTTCTGAAGATGTAAGAAGTCAATAGATGCAGAAAGTTGATGGATGCAGGTGGCTCGGGTCCGTGCTGTGTGGCATTCTTTGGGGGAGGCCTATATATTCAGCAGTGGATTTGTGAAGGGTTGTAATGATGATGATAATGATTGTCCTGAAACCGATTTGTTCAAACCACCTTTTACGCAGAGATTTTTATTTAAGATCCTTTTTACAGGGAACGAGACATTCTTTCTTAGTCCACAGAGGTGACAACGCATCTACCGTAACCCCTTAATGAAGATGTCAGGTGAAAGATGGTAGGTTATTTAACAGTCCGTAACAATCCACTCCTGGCCCTGGTCCTCTGTCACGATCTCCTAACTAATAGAATATAATCGCCCCTGCTTGGCAGGTGAACTGACAATCGCAGGGCGCACCTCTGACGCTGGACCACATGGCCGGTTAGTTACCTCTGGTATATGCGAGCTGGTCTTACCATCTATCGAAGGACATAATCATCCAGCATTTCTTATAGTGACCCTTTACGACACTCAAGGACCGATATGGATTGATAGATATTCTGACACCACGCGGCTAACATTTAATTGCAACATTTCACGTTTAGGATGTCCCGGACTTAGGAATGTCCCGCGAATTTTACGAACCAAGTGAATACACGGATGTAAAGTGTGAATCGGAGTACGAAGGTAATAGACCGAAATCACCGAGCAAGCTGTTCATAGTCACAGAGGAGACCAGCAGCCAGATAGCTATCGAGGAGGTTAAGAGCGAAGCCGGTGATGATTGGGACTGTCGCGATACAGATGCAATGTGAACTTTATTATATATTTTATTACATTTAATAAAGTTTTAATAAACATTTTAAATGTAAGTACTTTTTTTTCTTCTTCATTGGCCCGTAATAATCAATTGCTGGACGGGGACCTCTCCCCATCCATACTTCCTTTACAGTCTATAAAATTTTACTGCCAACCACATACATTTCGTCCAATATATTGCACGAATAAGCCTAGTTTTTATTTCTTCCAAGCTAAGAGTAACTACATATTATCCCATCTGAAAGATTTTGTACTTGTTAGTCAAGTCACTACTACTGCAGCCCATTGACACCTACAAGCAACTTCAAATAAAGAAGGTTTCAGAATACGTTGTCACCCCTAAAGACTAAGGTGGAGGATCTCGCAACCTGTAATTATACTAGCCAATACCCTCATACCAGTATATAGCAGTGGATGCACTGCTGCTTGGTGGCAGAAAGAAGCTAAAGCACCAACCCAAGACTCCTAGGCAGAAAAAAATTGACGATTATGACAAATCTTACTATGGGTAAGGCCAAGTCAAGGAGAATATTAATAAGATAAAAAGACTAAGGAGAATTGATCAACCAGTTAGGAAATGTCTCCAAGTTATGAAGAGCATGAAATGAAGTAAGATATTACTGATTACTCCGATTACGAGCCTATTAACGCTGGTGTTCCATAAGTGCTATCACCACCAAGTTGCTTTCTGCATATCAATGATATGTTGCAAACCGGTAACATTCATTGCTATGCGGATGACAGCACTGGTGATGTTTCATACACAGTCTTTGCTGAACAAAGTCTCGGATTGGGGCGACTAAATCTAATCCAATTTAATCTTCAGAAGACACAAGTTAGCGCGATTACCGCTAAAAAGAACCCCTTTATCGTATCTCCTCAGTTTCAAGGCACTCCTCTTGTTGCCTCAGCCACTATCGGAATCCTCGGCGTCGACATATCGAGTGACGTGCAGTTTCGTGGTCACTTGGAAGAGAAGGCGAAATTGGCCTCTAAAAAGCTTGGCGTGCTCAGCAGAGCGGGACAGTATTTCATGCAGGCACACCGCCTGCAACTTTACAAGGCGCAGGTTCGGCCTCACATGGAATACTGTTACCATCTCTGGGCTGGGGCTCCCCAGTGCCAGCTCCTTCCACTTGACCACATCCAGCGCAGAGCGGCTCGAATCGTCAACGACCGAGTCCTTTCCGATCGTCTCCATTCACTGGCGCTACGAAGAGATGTTGCATCCCTTTGCATTTTCTTTTCGCATCTACCACGGGAGTGCTCTGAAGAATTGTTCGATTAACCCCAGCCGCAAATTTCACGAACGCACATCGCAGCAAAATTCGATACCATCCACACCATCTGGATGCTTGGCGGTCCACCACTGTACGTTTCAGTAGTTTCTTCCGCATACGACCTCTGTGGAATAGCTTACCACCAGCGATTTTTTCGGACCGATACGATTTAGGACCTTCAAGAAAAGAGCTTACTCCTTTCAGGTCGGCATCGCACCTGCAATTCCCTGGTGTTGCAGTTGTTCATAGGCGGCGGTAGTCACTTACCATCAGGTGAGCCGTATGCCCGTTTGCCCGCTCTTCTATGTAAGAAAATTGGTATCGTACAAAAACATAAAATTTCTTCGAATTTTTTCTTAACGTTAAGGACTTGTTAAGAACAGTAATGATACTATTGAACATAGGCGTCCCGAAATGCAACAAAACAGGATGCTGAGCCACCTGTACATCACCTCATCCAGAGGGGTGCCATTTTATATACCGTTGACGTTTTATATACCGATAAATTATCTTTCATTTTATATTTCTCCACAAAATTCAAACACCTTTTTTATATTCTTCAAAATTAATTTTACTTCTTATGTACTTTAACGTCATCATAAGCACACGAGTAATGAAACGGAATCATAAGTAAAGCGAACGCGAACAAATTACGTAATATCCTATTGATAAATAAAATGCGAGCAATTCTAATATAACCATACAATCGCGTGCTAACGCTGTTTGTTATCGCTTTGTATAGCGCTTCAATAATATAATATGCACGGCCTGTTTTTTGCAGCGCTTTGAAAATTATAAAAGATAAAATCTAGATCTAACCAACGAAACCACTGTTATTTTATATGCAAACTATAAAAGTGTACCTACCATAAAAACATTCACGAAAATTGCAAATGCGTTCGCAACATTATATTTTTATGTGGTAGTATCACGCTGCAGCTGTATTATAGCTAAAGCACGGATGGATCGATTCGACCGTCTGAGGGCCACGCTCTTACAGAATACAAACGCCAAATAACTTAAATTAAAAAAAACCCCGAAACAAAAAGTGCTGGTGATCTTCAAACGGCTGAACAGATTTTCTTGAAACATAGCTAAGAACACTCTCGATTAAGACACTTTTCAAACGAAAAAACTTAATCAAAATCGGTTAATCCGTTCAGGAGCTATGATGCCACAGACAGACACACAGAGACACAGACACAAATACACACTACAAACATATAACACCCCTCTGTTTTCGTTGGGGGTTGATAAGAACATTATGCTGCTGTTTCGTGTGATGACTGTAACCTTTTATTGGTAACGAGGCATTTCCTCTTAGTCCTCGGAGGTGACAACATATCTGCATTTTCATTCTCAATCGAGGATGGATCTTGAGGGGAGGTCTTGAATCTAAAGCAAGGTTTAGACGAAGCCAGCGCTACTTTTTATTGCCCTATATAAACAGTTTTATACTATCTACAGAACAAGAATTCATAATGGAGTTGATGAAGGAATTTAAATGCGAACAGACAGTGATGTCAGATCGCCAAACAGACAAGATGGAATGTGGAGAGCATGTTCCGACGGAACCAACAAGCCCGGAGAACAGCGTTTATTCATCTGTCAGCGACTGCCAGCAAGACTGCCAGGTTAAGATAGTCAAAGTGACCAACGTGTACAAAGTTGCTTATCTTAGACACTTTATCAAACAGAAAAGACTACGGCGCGCGACAAAACAAGCGTTATTGAAGAAAAAGGTAAGTGCTTGTAAATTGTAATAATAAGCTGAACTTATTCCCGTGCTATGAAATGTACGAGACAACTCTCACTCCCTTATGCTTAGGTAAACAAAAATTTTAAATTAAACCCTTGTAACTTCTTCTTATGTGATGAAGCTCCTTCACGTAAAAGTACGTTACTACGTACGTTACGGATTAATTAAAAGCGTAAAAGGCTATACGAATGTAATTTAATTAATAGACGAGCAGCTTTTTCTTTATTACCGTCGAATATTTAATTTTTCGTCAATTATAATCTCGAAATAATCAAAGTCTTAATTAAGTAGTATGATGTACGTTTAAGTTATATGTGTATATATTATAATTATGTATGCAAATTTTCCTTAAGTTTTAATTATTAGCAATTTTTATATTTGTAGATGGAAAATATAAAGAAGATACTAGAAGACTGGCAAAAAACACTCAACATGGTTATTAATAGCAAATTAGCAATACTGGATATGGACCCAAATCGTACAGAAGCGGCGACGCAAGACGCTATAGGTGATTATACTAAACCGCAACTGCGAGAGTATTCTGACTCGGACAGCGATCTGAGCTGGAATCATAACCCGTACCGCAACTGCACCTATTGCTTTGAGGTGAATTGCTCTGTTTTAAGTAAATTATATTTTAATCGTTTAGTCTAAGATCTTGACAAACCTTTGTTCACTTTCTTTTAAAAGGCAACAGAAAAAACTAACCGAGCACAGTTTGCCTTATCCTGACCTGAAATTATCTTAAACAGTACACAGTTTTTTAATTATAAAGACTAAAATGACATTTCATGTATTGGTAGTTTTTGTAAGTACCTTTGTTGAGTAATTTTAAAATTTTATGAAGGAATACGAGAATATCAAATGTAACAAATTAATCATTAAATACTATGAAAACACGCAATATGCAATAGCTGTATGCAGTAGTAGTAGGTATTTCAAATTTTACGATCACATAACCGGAGTTATTAACCTATAAAATTTCGGGCTTTCTAAATAATAATATGAATTCAGAGGGTACTCTGCTAATAAATGTAGGAACCATTATTTTACTATTTGACATTTGTAATTATTGTCAATTTACTTTGCAGAATTAAAAGAAGTACTTAAACATATTATTTTCCAGTAACTACACTCATTTGATCTTTCAAAACATAAACTGTACTATCGGTAATCCAACAGGACTTTTAATAAATTTTACATTTCATGCAGTATCCAAATGTAAAATTCTTAGAATATTAACAGGTATGATACAAGATACAAAAACGTTTCCTTTTTATGTATGATACTCAGTAACACACAGTTGATTTTTTAATTTAGCTAATTCTTTTACAACACTATTTACTCTTTTTAGTAAACTTTGCTACTTAATAAGCTAACCATGAACCTATTGAATGATAGTTAAAACTAGTTCAAATTTTAACGACACATTACTTATGTATAGTTATATTTTACTTTGTGTTTGTAGAGTGACCGTTTGCGAGCCTTTCATCAACAATTTAAAGATAATAAGTCGAAGTATTTTGCTTGTAAAAAAATTGCATATTTTAAAGCAAACTTTTTAATGAGTATTGACAGGGACCTAGCACCGAACATTTGGTGGTAGTATCCGTATTTCATGTTTGATCTACGGTGACAGCAGAAATTAAATTACAATACTCTGCGACGGAGATATACAAGGTTAAAAATCTGTCTGAAATTGTTCGAAGACATTTACATATTATAATATATCAATCAGTTCATTAATATTCATGTACAACAAATTCACAATTAACAATAAGCGGTATTTATTGTTCTGAAGATGTAAGAAGTCAATAGATGCAGAAAGTCGATGGATGCAGGTGGCTCGGGTCCGTGCTGTGTGGCATTCTTTGGGGGAGGCCTATATATTCAGCAGTGGATTTGTGAAGGGTTGTAATGATGATGATAATGATTGTCCTGAAACCGATTTGTTCAAACCACCTTTTACGCAGAGATCTTTATTTAAGATCCTTTTTACAGGGAACGAGACATTTTCTTAGTCCTCAGAGGTGACAACGCATCTACTCGTAACCCCTAAATGAAGATGTCAGGTGGAAGATGGTAAGTTATTTAAAAGTCCGTAACAATCCACTCCTGGACATGGTCCTCTGTCACGATCTCCTAACTAATGGAACATAATCGCCCCTGCTTGGCAGGTGAACTGATATTCGCAGGGCGCACCTCTGACGCTGGACCACATGGCCGGTTAGTTACCTCTGGTATTTGCGAGCTGGTCTTACCATCTATCGAAGGACATAATCATCCTAGCATTTCTTATAGTGACCCTTTACGACACTCAAGGACCGATATGGATTGATAGATATTATGACACCACGCGGCTAACATTTAATTGCAACATTTCACGTTTAGGATGTCCCGGACTTAGGAATGTCCCGCGAATTTTACGAACCAAGTGAATACACGGATATAAAGTGTGAATCGGAGTACGAAGGTAATAGACCGAAATCACCGAGCAAGCTATTCATAGTCACAGAGGAGACCAGCAGCCAGATAGCTATCGAGGAGGTTAAGAGCGAAGCCGGTGATGACTGGGACTGTCGCGATACAGATGCAATGTGAACTTTATTATATATTTTATTACATTTAATAAAGTTTTAATAAACATTTTAAATGTAAGTACTTTTTTTTTCTTCATTGGCCCGTAATAATCAATTGCTGGACGGGGACCTCTCCCCATCCATACTTGCTTTACAGCCTATAAAAGTTTACTGCCAACCACATACATTTCGTCCAATATATTGCACGAATAAGCCTAGTTTTTATTTCTTCCAAGCTAAGAGTAACTACATATTATCCCATCTGAAAGATTTTGTACTTATTAGTCAAGTCACTACTACTGCAGCCCATTGACACCTACAAGCAACTTCAAATAAAGAAGGTTTCAGAATACGTTGTCACCCCTAAAGACTAAGGTGGAGGATCTCGCAACCTGTTATTGTACTAGCCAATACCCTCATACCAGTATATAGCAGTGGATGCACTGCTGCTTGGTGGTAGAAAGAAGCTAAAGCACCAACCCAGAAAGACTCCTAGGCAGAAAAAACTTGACGATTATGACAAATCTTACTATGGGCAAGGCCAAGTCAAGCAGAATATTAATAAGATAAAAAGACTAAGGAGAATTGATCAACCAGTTAGGAAATGTCTCCAAGTTATGAAGAGCATGAAATGAAGTAAGATATTACTCCGATTACGAGCCTATTAACGCTGGTGTTCCACAAGGCTGCGTGCTATCACCAGCGCTGTTTCTTCTGCATATCAATGATATGTTGCAAACCGGTAACATTCATTGCTATGCGGATGACAGCACTGGTGATGCTCTATACACCGGCCGTGCCAATATTTCTCGGGAAAACGTCGCCGAGTACCGGAACAAACTTGAGTCTGAAGTAGAGTCTTTGCTGAAGAAAGTCTCGGATTGGGGGCGACTAAATCTAGTCCAATTTAATCCTCAGAAGACACAAGTTCGCGCGATTACCGCTTAAAAGAACCCCTTTATCGTATCTCCTCAGTTTCAAGGCACTCCTCTTGTTGCCTCAGCCAGTATCGGAATCTCGGCGTCGACATATCGAGTGACGTGCAGTTTCGTGGTCACTTGGAAGAGAAGGCCAAATTGGCCTCTAAAAAGCTTGGCGAGCACGCCATAGAAGACGCACAACCAAGAGCACGCCATGAAATACTGTCCCGCTCTGCTGAGCATCAGCAGAGCGGGACAGTATTTCATGCCGGCACACCGCCTGCAACTTTACAAGGCGCAGGTTCGGCCTCACATGGAATACTGTTCCCATCTCTGGGCTGGGGCTCCCCAGTGCCAGCTCCTTCCACTTGACCACATCCAGCGCAGAGCGGCTCGAATCGTCAACGACCGAGTCCTTTCCGATCGTCTCCATTCACTTGCGCTACGAAAAGATGTTGCATCCCTTTGCATTTTCTTTCGCATCTGCTACGGGGAGTGCTCTGAAGAATTGTTCGGATTAATCCCAGCCGCCAAATTTCACGAACGCACATCGCGGCAAAATTCCCGATACCATCCACACCATCTGGATGTTTGGCGGTCCACTACTGTACGTTTCAGTAGAAGTTTTCTTACCTCTCTGTGGAATAGCTTACCACCAGCGATTTTTTCGGACCGATACGACTTAGGGACCTTCAAGAAAAGAGCTTACTCCTTTCTAAAAGGCCGGCATCGCACCTGCAATTCCCCTGGTGTTGCAGTTGTTCATAGGCGGCGGTAGTCACTTACCATCAGGTGAGCCGTATGCCCGTTTGCCCGCTCTCCTATGTAAAAAAATTGGTATCGTACAAAAACATAAAATTTATTCGAATTTTTTCTTAACGTTAAGGACTTGTTAAGAACAGTAATGATACTATTGAACATAGGCGTCCCGAAATGCAACAAAACAGCGTGCTGAGCCACCTTAACATCACCTCATCCAGTGGGGTGCCATTCTAGACGTTGACGTTTTATATACCGATAAATTATCTTTCATTTTATATTTCTCCACAAAATTCAAACACCTTTTTTATATTTTCAAAATTAATTTTACTTCTTATGTACTTTAACGTCATCATAAGCACACGAGTAAAGAAACGGAATCATAAGTAAGTAAAGCGAACGCGAACAAATTACGTAATATCCTATTGATAAATAAAAATGCGAGCAATTCTAATATAACCATACAAAATCGCGTGCTAACGCTGTTTGTTATCGCTTTTGTATAGCGCTTCAATAATATAATATGCACGGCTCGTTTTGTTTGCAGCGCTTTGAAAATTATAAAAGATAAAATCTAGATCTAACCAACGAAACCACTGTTATTTTATATGCAAACTATAAAAGTGTACCTACCATAAAAACATTCACGAAAATTGCAAATGCGTTCGCAACATTATATTTTTATGTGGTAGCATCACGCTGCAGCTGTATTATAGCTAAAGCATTAATGATCGATTTAACCGTCTGAGGGCCAAATTTTTATTTCGAAGAAGCAATAAAGAACGCCTTTATAGAGTCTATTCTCGTGCAGCAGATTTCTTAAGCATTTTCTGTTTAGGCAAATATGTTAATTAATTTTTACATATAAGTTTTTGATAATATTATTATTTAAAATTTCCTATACAAAACCACAATTTCATAGGCAAAAACCCAATATTTATAAGAATTATATATAAATAAACAGTACTTAATATATCATAGAGCCATGGTAGCTCAGGGGCTAAGCGCTCGCTGTAAATTTCACCGTACGCGAGTAATCCGGGTTCGATCCCCGCCGCCACCAATGAAATTGTTAATTGCAATTTTAAGTGCTAATTTACCACGAACTCGGCGATGAAGTAAAACATCGTGAGGAAACCTGTATGTCTGAGAAATATTAAAAACATATTTCGAAGACATGTGAAGTTCGTCAAAACGCATTGGGGCAGCGCGGCGAACATTTCTTTACCCTAAAACTCCCAGAAATGAGAGGAGGCCTGTGCCCAGCTGTGGGACGTGACGTATATAGGCTGTAACTAACTAATATTAGGTCCTTACATATGAAATTAGCGTTTTGTCGTACTGACCACTTTGATCTGAAATATCTCCTCTTTGGTTAAGAATTCCAAATTCAAATTTATAAATTCATTTAGCTAGTACATTTGAGTTTTGAAAACAGTCATTCATTTGTTTTTTCCTCATTATTTTATTCTTTGGCGTCGCTTATTACCGCACAATGGAAAATATGAAATAACGGTATATTTACGAGTACGAGTTCTACAGTGGTACCAGTGCTGCAGAAACAGATCGAAGGATTAATGATGTGTACGGCGCTGGTGTCGCAAAAGAAAGCACGATACGTTTTTGGTTTCAACGTTTTCGTTCTGGAAATTTCGACCTTCAGAACTAACCCCGTTGACGGCCGTAGACCAAAGTGGAAAATGAAGAATTAAAGGCTATTGTGGAAGCGGATCCATCACAAAGCACTTCAGAGATAGCTGCAGGCTTCGGGGTAAGTGATAAAACTGTATTCATCCACTTGAAGCAAATCGGGAAAGTAAAAAAACTTGAACGATGGGTACCTCATGAATTGAGTGAATCGAACTTGCAAACACGCGTCGACTGCTGTATTACTTTGCTCAACCGACACAATAATGAAGGGATTTTAAATCGAATCATTACTTGTGATGAAAAGTGGATACTGTACGATAATCGGAAGCGCTCGTCGCAATGGCTGAACCCTGGAGACCCAGCCAAATCCTGCCCTAAACGAAAATTGTCTCAGAAATAGTTACTTGTGAGTGTTTGGTGGACTAGCGCCGGTGTCGTTCACTACAGCTTTCTAAAATCTGGCCAAACGATTACGGCAGATATCTATTGTCAGCAACTGCAAACCATGAAGTAAGAACTAGCTGCTAAACAACCGAGATTGGTCAATCGCTCTGCAAGCAAGGCCACTGCTGCTTCACGACAACGCAAGACCACACACTGCACAACAAACAATCACTAAGTTAGATGAGCTACAATTGGAATGTCTGCGACATCCACCGTACTCCCCGGGCCTTACTCCAACAGATTACCATTTTTTCCGGAATTTGGACAACTTCTTACAAGGAAAAAAATTCAACTCCGATGCGGCA
Source organism: Parnassius orleans (assembly GCA_029286625.1). Taxonomy (NCBI): domain Eukaryota; kingdom Metazoa; phylum Arthropoda; class Insecta; order Lepidoptera; family Papilionidae; genus Parnassius; species Parnassius orleans. The sequence continues at coordinate 1,958,920 of JAGSMP010000074.1, forward strand.
GTCCAAACCACCTTCAAAGAGTTTATTGATTCTCGCCCCCATGGTTTTTTTTAGTAAAGGGATCAATGAACTACCTATGAGATGGCAAAAGTGCATAGATAACAACGGTGCATACTTTGATTAATTAAATATATTTTACAAAAAAAAATTAACTATATTCCTCCCGTACAAAACGCCAATTTCATATGTAAGGACCTAATATATCATAAAAAAACAGACATCCCGGTTTAAATAAATAAAAAATAGTAAAAAAAAAAGAGAAAAGGGAAATAAAATATGCCAACTGTAACCGTAAGTTAAATGCTTATTTCATTTTAAAAATACAAATTGGAAATTTAAAGTTAAGGTAATCGAGCGGTTGTGATCGGCTGGTTGTGGAATTCATCACCTTAGCTCGATGAGCGCGTAGCTTTTCCTCATGTCGACTATTACATTCAATACCCCATAAAGCATAATAAAAATTATGAGTGCTTGAAGTTAAATCTATCTAATTATAAAAATATCGAATTTGAAAACGATTTTTGACAATTTGTAGGCTGATGATGAATCCTGGTAGCACAAGAGCCGGGCTCTTGTTCTAAATATCATAGTACTCGGGCAACTCGATTTCAATCCCCGCTAGCACCTCTGAAAGTCGGATCTGAAATTACTTATTTAAAACGTGCAAGACAGTCTAGGGAAACATCGTGAGGTATTTTCATGTCTTTTCTGCGATCCGTATTATTCCATTATCTGCTCCAGTTCTGTGTTGTGCAATGGGACGACTGTAGACAATTACTTAGAAAAAAAGTATTACGATTACAAGAGACAGTAAATAATACGAAAAATTAAGTGTTGGTTTCGTTTAAACAACGTGTGATACGTGTTGTTAGAAGTTAGGGTATATTTATATTATTTTTATAATTATTAAAAATACTTTATATGGTGGTACAAACCTGCATCTGCACGGACTGACAGTTGACGAACTCGACGCTGGCGACGAGGTGATCGAAGACGACGGCGCACTTGGTACACGAGTCCAGTACCACGCCGTTGATCTTGCCGCGCACCGTGAGCGCCGAGTCGCGGCACCGGTACATGTACACCACGTTGTTCATATCCGCATTCTCAACCACCAAGTTCGAGTTGCCCTTTTGGTACTCCTGTTGACAAATGAAACAATTATATTACTTACTATAAAAATACTATTCTACACTTAAATGTACTATCAATTAAGCTCCATTTACTGGAAAAGTAAATTTAAAACATCAAAAAAACCGACTGCCTAAAAAGTGAATTTTAAAAAAGATGGAGACACTCCGTACGCACACCCTACGCCGAGATCCGTGCTCATCGGCTAGTTGTTTCAAAATTTATTCTGTAGAACGTACCATTCGTGGTCGCTCTCACCGATTGAAGAAGTAAAGACCTATCAGGTCAACAGCATTACTGTCCTTTCGGCAAAAAAAAAATACAAAAAATGTGGAAGCTATTTAGCATGGAATCAACTTAAATGTAATGTTTCAGTCTTGATATTATCAGAAAATTTCATTTTAAGAGGTTGACTATTAACTTAATACTATAAACAATCTCATGCAGTTGGACGCAATAGGTCTCTTTTGTGAAATTTAAGAAGATGCCTTGCAATTACATTTTAAGTAGATTCGATGCTAACCAACGTAATTCGTTATAGATTCTATAATATGGTCATTCAAAATGAAAAATGATCAGGGAAACCTAAAGATGATTTTTAAAGACCTATATAATTCCCTACTTGACATAATTCATAGATCTTAATTTTTTCTTTTTCACAATGTCAATTCAATTCAAAATGTCATATCTTTAATGACACAACAAGTGACAAATCGATTGACGTAAGAATCATCAAAATCGGCCCACGCGTTTGATCTCTAGAACGCCACAAAGGTACAAACATACATACATACATACATACATAGGCTGATAACCATATTACCTTCCTTTAAGACGCGTAGTCAGGTAAAAAGGAGGAGGTTCACAATTAGACTATGTTTTTTAATTTTTTTTGTATGTATGTTTTGCGATATCTTCGCCAATCGGAGCTGATATTAAAGATTCTTTATTTATTAAATGGGTATGGGTGGTACTTCAGGGGTGGTTTTAATGTAATTATTTAGGGGAATGAGATTGTGATATTCCTTAGTCCGCTCAAAAGGGTAAAAAATAGCTTTTAACAAAAAGTAAATGCCGACTTTAAGGAACCTAAAAGAATAAAATAATTTGACATTCTTAAGTCGGGGCTTTGTACAACCAGTACGTTGCCAGTGATGACATATGGATCTGAAACGTGGTCCTTCACTGCTGGCCGTAGAAGCACAAGGTCGCTCAGCGAGCTAGGGAGAGGGCTATGCCTGGGGTTTCTCTGCGTGAAAAACTTAGAAATAAGGATATCCAGAGTAACCGACATAGCCCAACGGATTAGTAAGCTGAAGTGCCATGTAGCTCGAAAAACCGACAACCGATGGGGAATAAAGGTTCTCGAGTGGCAGCCTCGTACCGGCAGGCGAAGTATAGGGCATCTCCTCACTAGATGGAGTGACGACCTGGTAAGACATGCAGGAAGTCGATGGTTGCAGGTGGCTCAAGGACTTGTTTTGTGGCATTCTTTGGGGAAGGCCTATGTTCAGCAGGATTTGTGAAGGGCTGTGATGATGATGAAGTCGGGGCTTTAATTATTTTTGTTAAGTTATTTAAAAAAATGAAGTTAATGTTTTTTGTTAAAAAAAAATGTGTGTGAAAAATAGTTTCATAAAGTAGACATACCAACTACAATAGTCATAAAATAAAACGCAATTGTTAAAGTTTTGTTTGTTTGTGTGTACAAAGGAAACTTGATGAAAACAATAGAATTAAAGAACTGTTGAGCCCACTGGGGGACTGTGTCTCTTTTATGTATCATGTCATCGAAACTTGAAAAGTAAGTTTTCAAAGTCCTAAACAAAGATTTATGATTTATTAATTAATGTACGTGTAAGTTTGGCTCACAGAAATCTAAATAATTCTGTGGTTTGACTATAATGGTTTAAAGAGAAATGGAAATTTAAGTTGTATAATTTACGGGGGCATGAAAATCATGAATATCTGCTCGACCACCCCAAGGTACGTTTTTCGTGTATATATGAACGTACATATGAATGCTTGTATGTGTGTGGTTTTTTTTGTGACCTCCTGTAGAACTAACGGCTTGAAGTAACGTTGGATTGATTTTCATTTCCGGAAGATGTCACGGGCTGCATATAATGGTAATGATGGCTTTATTATTGGCACTCGAGATGGCATTTTACATGGCATTTTATATTATTTCATTTCTTCATTCATTACAGCTTACCAGAAGTCCATTATTACTGCTAAATAGAATAGAATAGAATAGAATAGAATAGAATAATTTTTATTCAATATAGATTACATGTGTAATTCTTATTGAAAGTCATTTTTTACTTTACCACTGGTTCGAAAAAACCTCTGTCCTGGGAAGAACCAGCAAGAAACCCAGCAGGACTTTTTTTAAAGTAAGTTTACATTAATGGTTGTACAAACTATTTAAGTACAAAATTTATTTCAGAAACTGCTTGGTAGCGACCACCTCATTCCCAGGGTTATTATCAATCATATATTCATTTATACTATAATAACCCTTTTATACAGTTTCAACAACAAAACATTTAAACTTGGTAATAGAGAGAGCCTGTACACTTTCCGGGACCTTGTTGTAATAGCGTATACATTGCCCCAAGAATGAATTACTGACTCTGTGGAGTCGAGAAACTGGTATCACTAGCTTGTGTTTGTTCCTAGTGTTTACAGAATGTATATCACTTTTTTACTAAAACTACCTTTGTTTTGTGAACATACATTAAATTTTCGTAAATATACTGAGAGGCCAAAGTTAATATATTTATTTCTTTAAATTTATCTCTAAGAGACTCTCTCGGTTTTAGGTTGTAAATAGCTCTAATGGCCTCTTCTGTAAAACAAAAATAGTTTCTGAATCAGCCGCATTTCCCCATAGCAAAATCCCATAAGACATTATGCTATGAAATAACTGAAATGAACTAGTCTAGCTGTCTCGACACTAGTGAGACCTCTAATCTTTTTACAGCATAGGCTGCAGAACTTAGTCTGCTTGCTAGTTTGGATATATGGGGCCCCACTGAAGCTGCGTCGAGTGATGCCAAGAAAAACAGTGGATTCAACAGGGCTCAGTTCTTCCCATTTAAAAACACATTGGTACCCAGATTTTTAACATTCGTTGTTGTAAATTTAATACATTTAGTTTTATTTCCGTTTAAATGTAGATTATTAACGTTAAACCAATGCACTAATTTTGATATAGCATTATTCACTTCGTCACATTTAAATGATTGACGTTTAAGTTTAAAATCAAGGAAGTATCATCAGCAAATAATACTATATCATGATTATCCCCTACAAGGGAAGGTAAGTCATTAATATATACCAGAAATAGGAATGGGCCGAGAATCGAGCCCTGAGGGACACCCATTAGTACAGGTGATAAACATAGGCCTCCCCCATAAATTAGCTCATAGGGTGATATTTACCATAGTTGCCACGCTTGGCTGGTGGGTTTGCAACCGCAGTTATTTATTATTGCAGTTATCAAGTAAAAGATGCTACTTCTCCTGTTTCAGCTTCCCTCTGTCGACTATTACAACACCTACGGGATTTTATGGGGAACTGGATTCTCTTACCCTGTCACTACACTGCAAGTCAGTCAGTGCACTAATAATAGATGCACTATTTTATTTGAATTAGTTATTTTTGCACTTATATTTCACTAGAATACTAAGACACTACATCGGTCATATTTTTGTGAAATGAGTTCATCATTTCTTTATTATTAGCGTCACGTAATTTTAATTTTTATATATGTGGTAAAAATGTTTTGAATACAATATATAATAATATTCAAAATATTCTTCTCGTAGCATCCTAAGGAGACTGGAGGGCGTAACCACGATCAAGTAGTAAGTTACTGCTGTCTTCACCGACTCGCCTTCCCAGCATCGTAAGAACGGGAAAATCTTTCAAGAAATGCATGTCTGCATGTGCATTCTTGGCCACGTCTACCAGCAGTAGTAGACTTAAAAGGTAATATAATATTTATATAAAATATAATATTCAAAACAATCTTTCCGTAGTACCCTCAGGGAGACTAGAGGGATTACACCGGGCACGTAGTAAGTATTAACTGCCCACATCAACCCGTCTGCCCAGCATTGCAAATTCGAGAGAATCTTCGGAGAAATGCATGCCTGTCGGCGCGTTTTTGGCCATGCCTTCCAGCAGTAGATTTAAAACCTGATCACGATGATCCGCTAACTGTACTTATGTAAAAATCGACAGTATTTTTAACGAAATACTATTCATTTTTAAACAACTTTAAAAGCACTTATTTTTGTTTTAGTATGTTTACCGATTTCTCGGAAACGGCTGTACTGATTAAAATAATTCTTCTTTAATAAAATAGGTGTATTACCTGATAAATTTAAAGAAAAATCCGACAACTAAGGGTGGTAAATATAAAGTATTTACAATAACCATTTATAAGACGACATTTCAATTGTAATCTTGAACTTTTTATATTACTTAGTCCACTGAAAAGAGTAAAAGTAAAACTTTTAATAAAAAGTAAATGTAATGTATTGTCAAAATATTGATGATATGGGAATAATTTTATTGATTTAATTCTTAGCTTATATGATTGCCATGCACCACTCAAACGTATAAAAATAAAACATTGTCCTGCGCCCTGGATTACGATTGATATAAAACAGCTTATGGCGCGTAGGGATAAAGCCAGAAGTAGATATAAACGTTGCCGTTGTTGTAAGTCGTTTGTGTAGAAATGCTAAAAGGCACTACTTTTATGACTTGCTTTCAAATTGCGATTCAGGAAAAGCCTGGAGTTTCTCAAAACGGTTGGTATTGGCAAATATCCTGCGCTTGCGATTGGAAAGCTAAGACTCTGGAATTCACTTCCTCCTCCCATTCGTTAAATCAAAACAGTGACATTCTATGTAAGTTTATGTAATGACAGTATATGTAAGTTTTATATCTTTAATATTTACTATACCTGTATATGTGTGTGTATTTATCAATATATTTTATGTGCTAATATATATTTATTTTATCCTTGATGTGTTGCCTAATAACAAAGTGCACACCTTGTTATAATTTATTTATCCTATATTTTTGTAACTGTCCTACTGGTAGAAATTTCATTATAAAATAAGCATTTGTATAAACTCCTCATCATGATGTGTCCTCTCCGTTGTTTGTGTGTACATAAATTGTAAATTGTTAAATAAATAAATAAAAACCGGGACTACACATAATAGATTCTGAAGTTTCGGCTTTAATTCTTCGACATACTAAGTATATTTAGTACCGAATTGATAGATGACTAGCTGTTCCCCGCGACTTCGCCCGCGTGGACTTTATTGCGATTGGATTTCATGGGTTTTCATTTTTTTGCGCGGAACCCTAATTATTTTCCTAAAATAAAAGTAGCCTAAGTTACTCCTTATAACATCAGCTATCTGCCAGTGAAAGTACAATCCAAATCCAATTTAATATAAAACTTATTTTACAGATGTTATCGCGTATAATTGAACATAATATTTTTACTTATTTTATTCAAAGCGTTTCGACGTCAAACAGTCCCTATGTCATAGTTAACTTTTGGTCCGATCTACACAGAACGAGCTTACAGTATTTTGAAGTCACCGCCACCATGGTAAATGCAGACTACTGAGGTCTACACACATCTACATATGTCCTCGATTAAGAATTAAAATGCAGATGCGTTGTCATCCTTGAAGACTAAGATGTAATGCCTCGTTACCAGAAAAAGGGTCTCCGGTTTTCCTAATTCATACGAAACACAGCTTTATTATGCTGCTATTTCATACTGGTATTCTATGAGAATGCGGTCCTTCCCTGATCGAGCCGGCCCATACGTGCTATAGTCATAATACATGTAATATATAATACGCTACTGCGTGGCTCTACTACGCTGTTGAAACTTGAAACATATTTATTTGTTTCTATCAATAAAGAAAAAGCCATTAAACTCGCAACCAATTCTTGGCTTTTCCTTGATTTATAACACTAGAGCAAATAATTTATACAGTTTATATCTTCCACTGCCATCATCTTGTGTTTTGTTTTATTTTTTATAAGTTTATTATTTTAAAAACTAGACTATAAAGGAGCCTCTTAAAATCGCTTGAACTCTCCAGTTATAATATCCCCGTTCGCCTATGCCTATGCCTTATGCCTAACATACAGCAAACAAATTTAACGAAAATAAAAAATAAAATAAAAACATATCAGACATAATCACAATCCTTTACATATTATGTTTTTGAAAAAGAAATCGGTCCAGATGTGGAGGAGGGAGCAGGGAAACACGCATTGATGATTAAGTAAATTTTTCATAGGTATAATCTGTCCATGTTACAGATGTCTCTCTCGGTAGTTTAGCTCGGGCATTCAGGCACAACGCGGTAGAAATATACCGTAAAAAAACCTACTTACTGTCAGATATTAATTATTTTGTGTAAGAAAATCAATGTGGGAATGTATTTTAACGATATTTAAATTTGAATGTGATTTTTTTATAGGATAAGGTTGACAAGCGAGCACACAGTCCACCTGAAGGTAAGTGGTTGCTGTGGCCCATAGACATCTACACTGCCGTCAAGAAAAAGGGCACAACTAAAATTTTTTTAAAAATTGAGTTATATACATATTTAGAATCAGAAAAAAAAGGCACATCTGCTCAATTTTTTGTAGAATTTTATCTTCAAGGAATTCGGAGATACAGTAGGCTCAAAAGGCACAAATAAGACTAATATTCATATTTTATAGAATGAAAAGGCACATTTATTTACCATTATATTGAAAAGGCACAAATACGTAGATGTGACTATTACTTCATACAAATTTTTACTAAAAATACTTTGAAAAGGCACACCTACAACATAACATAAAGAAAAGGCTCAAATGCCAGATGTGCCTTGTCTACTTAATTAATGATCCATGTATGTTTCAATTAATTTACGTATAAAAGGCACAAATAACCAGTTGTGCCTTTTCTTTAAATTATTTACGATTTGGGGTGAGGAAAGGAGGCAGGGTTTGATTGAAACGCGCCAGTTGTGCCTGCGACGTCGAAGACCCACGCTTGTCAGCAGCCTGCCCGCGCTAGGTAAGTTTATTTACGTTTTATCCATGTTTACATGTTGTTTCTGATTCAAGTAGGTAGGTACATAACTTTGTAGGTTAGGTCGTACACCTAGGTAATCTCAACAGTTACCTGTCGGTTTCTAGACAGATGTCAAACAAAGCCACGGTAATATTATTATTATCTAACTATGTCTACACCGGAGGTCGAGGTGCGTAGGCATAGCCCGCGCTTCGTCCATTTGTATGAAGTTGGAATTGTATTAGATAATGTTACCGTGCCTTAGCTTAACACCTATGTGACATGTCATAATATTTAATGAATTAAGTAGGAATATGATAAACATATATTATCATTCATTTCACTTGTTTTCTCTTATTTCAGATAATTTTAAAATGCAGTCACGTGGTAAAAGATTAGTAAGCGCCGCTTTACAAAATCTAAAGCTTGTCGTTACAAATTCTAGTATCAGAATCAGATTTTGATTCTGATACTAGACCACCAACTAGCCACCAAAACCACAAAACGTACATTATTGCCGCTCAATGCTCAAAACAATCAGTGGTTAAAAACTTAAATATGAGAGGTCATAATGAAAACTATGAACGACGTGAAGCCAATATTTTATTGGATGATTCTGGCTCCGAATCAGACGTCATTCCATGTTCTCAACCGTGTTTGGAAAAAACGATTCCAGAATCTTCAGATGAATCTACAAAAGATGAACTTACAAAAAAAGGGACAGTAAGAAAACGCAAAAGATATGATGTTAGTCTTAAAGAACGAAAGAAAATTAAAAGAGAAGAAAAATATATACTAAATATTTTGTGAACATTTGTAAAAAAATGTTCAACGAAATTCTCAGAAGATTACCGCAAAATTATTAATCGTAATTTCTGGAAAATGTCTTGGTCGGAACAAAAACACTTTTTTTAGCTAATACTATCCAGCAAAAGCCTGCAAGACCAAAGAAAAAAAGTCATGATGATGAGCATGATAAACACTATGATCGAACTAAGACTGTTTCGTATTTTATGTGATGAAAACGGTGAGAAAGTTACGGTATGTAAATGTTTTTCTCACAACTTTGGGTTACAAGAAAAGTAACTGTAAGGCTGTGAGGAACATTATAGACACATACTATAAAACACAATACGCAGAGCCTATTGCTGACGGCCGAGGTCATAACCCGAATCCATCACAAATAGACAGTACAAAGGTAAAAGAACATATTATGTCTTTTTCGTCCAGTTGTGTCGCATTATAGGAGAGTTCATGCACCAAACCGAAATATTTGATCTCGGATATCAATATCCGCATGATGTACGACAATTACTGTGAGAAAGAGCCTGAAATAAATGTGTCCTATGGATTTTATAGGAATGTCGTAAATGAGCTTAAAATATCCTTCACAAAGCTTGGATACGAGGAATGTGAATTGTGCGAAAAATTTTCTATTCACAACCTTAACGCAGCAATAAGGCACAGGAATTGCGAAGAATGCCAAGAATATGAAGATCATCACACCAGGTACATTTCAGCGAGAAAAAAATATGAAGAGGATGTTGAAAGCCAAACGAAGCAAAAAAATACTGACACCATAATATTTGCAGTTGATTTAGAAAAGGTAATTATGTTACCTCGCATGGAAGAATTTAAAACGGTAATGTTTTGTCCAAGGCTTATCGTTTTCAATCAGAGTTTTGTTCCTGTAGGTGACAAAAGGTTACATGGAGTTGGCAAAACACTGGGAGTCTTATGGCACGAAGCTATTGAGAAAAAAGGAAGACATAATTAGCTGCTTTCAAGCATTTTTCTTGAAAACTGGACTGCAAAATGTGATTTTGTGGTTGGATAACTGCGCGGCCCAAAACAAAATTGTGCCTTTTTCCTACTTAGTATATTTAGTCAATTCCAAGGGTGTAAATATTATATAGTGTAAATATATATAAGTGTTGTGCTGCGTTATCTGGAAGTTGGTCATACTTTATGGCTGCCGATGAATTTCACCATAGAGTAGAGCAATCACTTAAGAAGAACAAGGAGTGTATGACTTTGAAGATTTTTGCAAAGCTGTCGCTGATTATGGTTCAAATACTGTGGTGAAAAAAATGACAGTCCAGGATTTTCACGATTTTGAAGACTGCTCTTCGTCGTATAAATTACAACATTCTGTGCCGCGAGCTTATTTAAGAAACATGTCTGAAATCACTTTTCAGCGTGGGATCAATTCGATGTTCTACAAGAACAGCCATGACACTGAAGAGCAAATAGAATTGGATTTCTTGAGAATTAAAAATCTTAAAATTGGCATTCCATTGCCTAAGCAGAAGCTTTCTCCATGAGGTATAACATCTGAGAGGAAATCAGCTATACTTTCCAAGCTTGGGCCACTCATGCCTGACAACAGAAGAGGTTTTTGGGAAACCCTACCCGTTAACGACAGTTCAGCTGATCTCACAGAAATTTATGAAGACTGAAATAAAAGACTATTTTTTAAATTAATATTTTAAGCAAAACTGATTATTTAATTTTCTTTATACTTTTTTATAGTTATTACCAATATATTGCATTGTGATAATTCAACCAAGTGCCATGTTATGTTTGTTATAGTTACATTTAATTTTTATAATAATAATAATAGTATTTTTAAAAATATTAAACTACGAGTGCCTTTAATAATTACGGGTGTAAGCTATTTCCTGTAAATGAACAATAAATAATTAGAATAAGCTCTAATAGAGTATAAGCTACTCTATTAGAGCTTATTCTAATTATTTATTGTTTTTTATAATTATATAAAAGTTCAAAACCAAAATTTATGCTCCTAATTACTACCTCTATTAAGAATTAAGAATATTTTGATTTATTTTCATATTGTGATTTAGAGTAACTATTTTTATAGATTTTAAGTTAGGTCCAACCTATTAGTAAAAATAATAAAAGTAATTAATTTTTACTTTCCTTAGGTATCTAACTAAACAAAAAGTGTAATTGAGTTTAAGTATTAGCACTTTTTGTTTCTAATTCATAAGTTCTATTTGTTAACCAAAATTGTATGTAGATGCTTATCCCTAATAATTTATAAATAACTATTGAATATTAAGAACGTTTTTTTTTGTTTAAATGTTGGTGTCCTAGAAGAAGATTTGTTAAGTTTTGTTTCAGTTATTTGGATAAGCTAACCAGAAATGGCATGATAATATTATAAATATGTTTTATAGTTTATTAAACTTTCTTCACATGATTTTTTTTTTTTTGTAGAAAACATTAAGTCAATTTACACTAAAAAAGGCGCAATTAGACAAATGTGCCCTTTCTTTTAGACTCAATGACCAATTTGCTTGAAATATTAAAAAGAAAGGTCACATTTGGTTAACTATGCCTTTTCTTTGTAGTAAGTAGTATTTTTATTTTTGAATTTATTTAATAATTAATTATATATAAAATTAAAAGTAAAAATATAATAGTACTAACCTTCACGCATATATCATCAGTATTTTTTTTCTTTTTAAGCGATAGGTTTCACACTATGAAGCAGAATATGGTAAAAACTTTAATCCCAATTATCTAAGTTTGACCAAATGATAGATGTGCCCTTCTCGTACGACGGCAGTACATCTATCCTCGTTTGCGAATCAAAATGCAGATGCGTTGTCAGCCGTGAGGACTAAGATGGAATGCCTCTTTTCCAGTAAAAAAAAACACAGCAGCATTAAGCTGCTATTTTACGCTAGTATTCTGTGAGAGCGTGGTCCTGGTGGTAATAAAAAGAAACTACATGACTTTCCAATTTGTCATAGTAACGTCATAATTAAATCACGCTTTTGGACATCGTTTTTAGACGACAACTATAGAATGGTTACGATTCACCATTAAAGGCAGGCAAAGCTATAAGACCATACAGCCTTGTCTGATTTGTATTTTGTTCAAAAAACTCTTCACAATATGCCAATGCGCCATATTGCAAAGCTTTTAGGAGATCTCAAGTTCCCGCGAAAACATCTATTAATGAATGTATTAAATACTTTTTAAATATAAATGTCATTAATATAAAGCCAGTATGGACTTACGATGAGCCACTTCTTGCCGTCGCGCGTGAAGACCGGCGGCTTGTCGAGCTTGCCGGCGCCGGGCTGCGGCAGCGGCTTGGCGGGCGCGGCGGCGGGCGCCTGGTGCGCCGCCTTGAACGGCGCCGGGCCCTGCCGCAGCGTCGGGTTCTTGTGCGTCTGCATGTCCGCCGTCACCCTGCGCAAGTCTACGGACAAATGGACACGCACATGCTATACTAAACTTACTAATATTTATACAGGGTTATTTTGCAATATACGCCCAAAGCAGACAAGGTTCAGAATAAATATTATAGGCGAATTAAAAGTTAAAGTTACAGCCTATATACGTCCCACAGCTGGGCACAGGCCTCCCCTCATTTCTGAGAGGGTTTTAGGGCAAGGAAGTGTCCGCCACGCTGCCCCAATGCGTGTTGGCGAACTTCACATGTCTTCGAAATTTTTTTTCTTATTTCACAGACATGCAAGTTTCCTCACGATGTTTTCCTTCACCGCCGAGCACGTTTACCACGTGCCATCAGCACTTAACATTGCAATTAACAATTTAATTGGTGCCGGCGGGGATCGAACCCGGCTTGCTCGCGTACTGTGAAATTTACAGCGAGCGCTAACCATCTGAGCTACCACGGCTCTAAAATATTATAGGCGAATAGTGAAGAAAAATTAATTATAATCAAACATTCGTCCTTTTTATCTTTTAAATTCAGAATACGTGGTAATGCATTATTTTAACAGATTGTCATTCGTAAATTAAATATCTAACGCCTACTATTTTACTACGCTCGCACATATTCGCAAGGGTCGCTCGGTTGGCAAAAACGTTGTGAATTGAATCGCACACAGCGCATTCACATCGCGCGTACGCGTAGTTGTTGCCCATAAATCACATTCAATTCGGGATAATTTCAAATAAAAGTAGAAGCCTTATTTACTCGTATTTTTAAAAACTGCAATAACGGTATTATAATTCTTTATATATTTGAACTTAAATATAAAATTTGGATACTCTTTCAAAAATAAGCCCGTATAGTATAGTTAATATCATAGATATAGTATAGTATAGATTGGCAATGGAGTGATTAGGGCGAGACCAAAATCAAAAGACACAAGGGTGCGTGTAATGTGCATGTGTGGGCGACAAATAGTGCTACACCATGCATTGCCTGCCTCAACTATAATTATCGATACCGATTGCAGTATATTCGTGTCTTCTGATTTGACGCAGATGATGTAATTGAATATTTTTACCCAACTACGGCGAAGCCAAAAGGATGGTTACAATTATAGAACGCTATGTATGTATGTATGTATGTATGTATGTTCATCTGTTCCCTCAGATCTTCTAAACTACTCATCGTATATTGACAAATTAGATATCTTTAAAAGCATTGTGCCCTTTCGCGGGTTTTAAGCTACATGAAGTCACATAAAAACTAACATGGCGGCTTATTGTGGACATAATGAAACATTGAAATACATACTATTGTATGTATTTTTTAATATTTAAAAAAAACTATATATAAGAAAAACAAACTAAAAACTTAAATTATCATACAGTCCTACTCCTTGTGGTATTGTGCCAAGAACGCTGGCTGCGTTTCCTCACTGAATCCATGATCCAATAAAATCTGTAATTCAGAATATTCTCGACATTCCGAAAATACATGTTATAAAAATGTTAAATTTATTAGGATTTATTATTTAAAATATTTTTATAAAACTGAAGTATCCAACGCACTTACAGTCCACCTGACGATGGTAAGTGGCTACTGCAGCACATGGAAACTTGCAGCTAACTTCAAACTAAGGAGGTCGTTGTTACCTATACGGACTGAGATGGAATGCCTTACAGCCTGTATTTATACCGGTACTAGGTAAGAGGATACCTACCCAGACGACCTCCCAGATAGAAATGGGGCACTACCACTTAGTTCATACACAAACTTTAAAAATTGTTAATATAAATTCACTGAAAGAAACGCTGTTCTTAAAAAATTATATGCGTGTTATGATGTGTACATAAATTAAAAGTTAGTAACTAAAACCAAATTGCGATAGAAAATGTATACTAAAAAGGTATTAAAACAAGACTACAATGTCAATTTTTAGAATATTGCGAAACGTATTCAAATACCTATTGCTATTCAGGTACATATCTATAATAAATAAATTATAATATTCTAATAATAAAATAAGCTTCAATAATATGTAATTTTACTAATAAGTGTTTATGATTGGATGTGTTATAGTTTTTCCCTTAATGCACCTCTATGTTATTGTTACAGCCTATTAAAGTCCTCTGCTGAACATAGGCCTCCCCCATAGATTGCACATGTTACGCTTGGCAAGTAGGTTGGCAACCGCAGTTTTTGTATTTTTAGTCGTTATAAGGAAGCCGCTGCTGCCCATCTCCTGATTTGTTTCCCTCTGTCGCCTCTTACGACACCCATGGGATGATATGGGGTAGTGGATATATTCTTACACCGTCACTACACAGTGCCCACCTCTATGAGAAAACATTTTTCTTCAAAGTACTTGCTGCATATAGTCGACTATTTTCTTTTGGGAACCAATTCTCTATTTATTATTTTCAACCATTTTTGTCGAATATCAATATTTTGTGAAAATTTGTCACAGCTTTTTCTTACTATCAGGTGAACTGTGTGCTCGTTTGTCACCCTAATTCTATTAAAAAATAATTTTTCATACGTTTAGGAGAATATTATTTAGCTACGGTAACCTAAAAATTTAAAAAGTATATATTACTAAGTTGAATAAGGCTGCATGCAAGTATATACCTTTGCTTGTTAAGAACATTTCGATAACATATTATCGATAATGTCAATCTCTACAAAAGTGAGGTTAAAATTAGCAGAATTTCATTTATTTGTAATTATTTTAAATTCAATTGCTTTGCATTAAGATTATTATTATTATTATTATTTTATAGAATAAGGGTGACATACGAACCCACAGTCCACCTGATGGTAAGTGGTTGCTGTGGCCCATAGACATCTACATCTATCTTTGTTTGCGAATTTAAATGCAGATTCGTTGTCAGCCGTGAGGACTAAGATAGAATGCCTCTTTTCCAGTAAAAAGGGTCTCCGGTTCTCTACACTCACCATACGAAACACAGCAGCATTAAGCTGCTATTTTACGCTGGTATTCTGTGAGAGCGTGGTCCTTCCCCGGTCGAGCCGACCCATTCGTGCTACAACTATACTATTAATATAGCTGCAACATGGCGCTACCACGTAAAATCATAAAATGTGATAATATTTCCTATCTATTGAAGTACAAATTGTTTGTACCTGCTCTAAAAGACAGCATTTAGACAGCTAAACATTTCAATCGTACCTACGAGTAAAATCTATAATAATGTGGTGTTTCTTTCTGAGGTGAGTTATATTTAGGTACTACGCACCTAGTCATAATTAACTACGTCTATTAAACACTAATTTTCACTTTAAAACATGAGATTTTGCAAATACAAGCGGGATTTTTTTTGTTCACGAATGACACCAGGCTGATACAGGCTGATAGCGTGTACGTGAATGGTCTAGTTTAGTTTATCTTTCTAGCTCTAACATATGCATAAATTATGCTCTTGCACTTTTGCATTGCCAATCTATTCTAACGTTAGTTAGTTAATAAATATATGGTTAATATAGTAATTATAAAACACAAGAGTACTTTTAAAGTACTCTGTTGTGTTTTGATTTCGTTCTCCCGAAGGAGTTTTGGCGGAACTTGACCGGCGGCGGTTTGCTACTTCTGTATTATTGTTTAAATAATGGTTTGAAGTGGATTTTGATATGTAAAAGTGGTGCGATTTTGTGTATTAAGTGTCAGTGGTATTATTGAAACGGTGAAACAAGTGCTCTGATGGTGATTTGATTCTCAAGATAAGGTGTCTGTCTGCTTAGGCGCCTTGAGATACCATCGCCAACTGTCAGCTGTCTGCTGGCTCAAGTTGCCGTTAAAATCTCCCAAGGGCTGCACAATGTGACGCATCTACATAATATTGTGAAGCAGTGTACTATGGAGTAAATTATTAAATATAAATTGTAACTTCAGGCTCAGAAGGAACCCAGAGCCGTAAAGCCAGTTATAAAAAAAATATAAAAACACAAGGTGATGTGTGATGGGAAGATTTTTCGAAGTGAAAACTTCCTGGAATCGTTGTGATTTGAAATTCAATAAAACGAAAAAGCGGCACTAAAAAGGGACAAACATATACATCTCTAGGATTTAACCTGCGAGAGATTGAGATAGTGTATATAATGAGATAGTAGAGTGTTTACAGTGTTTCCTATTATCTCGGTCTATTTTTTGTTAACTGCACACATGTTTTTTATTATAGCATTTGTAGTATGTAGTCAACAAAGACGTGGATATGTCGTCGACAGATTTTATGATTCGTCACTATACAAACGGCGTCGTCTGTTTGCAAACGCTCGCTGGTTTATGAAATGCCGAAGGCAAATTGATATGTCGTCATCCGATCGCAGAAATGAGCAGACCTATATAATATATCAATGTGCTATATACGTGATTTACATAATTTATAAATGTACGTGGTACTATATAAATTGCATGACTTAATTCCTCCCTCTCCCTCCATCATCGATCAACTAGACGCTCGGCCGGTATCCACCTATTTCTTGATGACATACCGCAGATTCGAACCAAACGGTTTGATTCGTCGCTAGTAATGCGTACAGCAAAGTAGTGAAATAATTTGCCAGAATATGTCTTTTCATTCGATTGCAATGTGGGTGTCTTCAATAATGAATTTTTTTTAAGCTAAGTCAGTGCGCTTTGCCATCTTCGGCTGCATCACCACCTACATACCTGGCTTATAATACTTAAAAAAAATACGCTAATAAAAGGATTGGGTTTGCTGCCAACATTGCTTTCTAAACATTTTTGGATAATTATTTTCTTTCTTTTTTTTTAGCAGTCTTCAAAAAAGTAGAATATTCACAATTCGAGTATGTGTGTTTTTTTATGTATGTTACGCGATATCTTCGTCAATTGTGAACCGATTTTGATGATTCTCTTTTTATTAAACACAGGGTTAGTCCTATATAAATTCGAAGACAAATTACTTAAATTAATTTGAGGATGAAATTTTTAATGTAACTACTATTTAAACATGGAGATTATAATATTTCTTAGTTCACTCAAAAGGGTTGACATAAAAAAAGTAAAAGCCGACTTCAAAGAACTTTAAAGAATAAAATAATTTCACAATCTGAGGTCGGGGTTTAATTCTTCTACACACTATGTCTTAGCATCGACTGCAGAATGTGAAATTATTTTGTTCTTTTTAGTCCTTTAAAGTCTGCTTTTACTTTTTTTTAAGCTAATTTTTCATTGATGACGTAGCAATTGTCCTTCTCTCATTTCACTTTAAGTGCACTTTTACACCAAGGAACACACCGCACCAGCTCCAATCAGCACACAAAAAACCCGAGCTAACTTGAAAGTTCCGTAATACAGAATATGCTTACGGCTAGTGATGCCTTCGCCCTGGTTGATCTCCGCGAAGAGGGCGCTGCGGTCGTCAATGGACATGTTGGCGAAGTCAGCCTCCGGGAGCATGGGCGGCGGCGGCGGCAGCCCGCCGGCCGGCGGCGGCGGCGGAGCGCCCGCGCCTGACCCTGTTTGTATAATTTTTGTTTTATTTACCTATTCCAATAATTATAGTCATTGTTAATAATAGGTCGGGGAATAAGTTTCTTCTTATTTTTTTTTTTGTATAAAATTGAAGAAAAATCTCTTTGGTTGTATTTTTTGTATCTGGCTGGTTTTAATATCAATACATATAGGACATTAAGGAAAAGAAAAATAAAAAGTAAAAAACACTTTCCGCCATTTTTGAAAAAGTAGATCCAGATCGCCATATTAATAGTTAGGGATTGAGGATTGACCACAAAACAGTTTTGACCCATTTGAAAAGTCTGGCTATACAAAAGAGCTCGATATTTGGGTACCACACAAGCTCACTGAAAGAAACCTAATAAACCGTGTAGCTTTACCGCCGAGCAAAACCATCGATTTGTATCTTTACTGCCAACAACTCTGGACTCAAGCAAGAAATTGAAAAAAAAAAACGGCCAGAATTGATCAACAGAAAAGGAGTGGTATTTCATCATGATAACGCCAGACCACACACATCTTTGGCCACTTAGCAAAAATTGAGAGAGCTTGGTTGGGAAGTGTTAATGCATCCACCATATAGTCCTGACCTTGCACACTCAGATTTTCACCTGTTTCGGTCTCTTCAGAATTCTTTAGGTAGTGTTAACCATCAAGAGGACTGTCAAAACTTTTTAGGGTTCCGTAGTTACACAACAAGGAACCCTTATAGTTTCGCCATGTCCGTCTGTCCCTCCGTCCGTCCGCGGTTTTGCTCAGAAACCCTAAGTGCTACAAATCTGTAATTTGGCATAGTTATTGATAATAATTACGCCTAGAAAACTGGGGGTGTGGAACAACATCTTTTCGATTCAGGGTTCCGTTTGCGAAATATTTAGCTTTAAAGTGGTATTTTTCATTAGATTCATGTGTGTCCCCCCCCTCTACCAACTAAACCGCTGTTTTTGGAAATGTGAAAGTATACAAGTTAGAATATTATGAAGTTAAAAGGAAATCTGTCACAGTTAAGTAGAATTAAGAAGTTAACGAGTAATAGTCGACCAACTTATAAAGTGCACTTGGATTAGTAAAAATTTCGTTACAACTCCATATAAAATGACCTAAAACTAGCTGCATTATAACTTTGTAAAAACATAAACATAACATAAACACTCACGCCTGTCACCCAGAGGGGTAGGCAGAGACTATGGACTTCCATTTGGCACGATCCTGATACACCTCTCTCGCCTCCTCCACATCCATATATCTACGCATACACGCTCGTCGGTTAAGGGTACTCTTAATTTGGCCCATTTTCAATATATCGCCAATTTGGTCGATAAATTTTCGCCAAGAGCGTCCCTTCCCGACTCTGCCGTTCACCTCTGCCACATAAATTTGCTTTGTCACTCTTTCCTCATTCATTCTTTCTACATGACCAAACCACCGAAGCATTCCTTTCTTAATCCTGGTCACAACATCACTCTTGCAAACCACACTCTTCTCTTATCACACAATTTCACTCTGTCATTCAGATTCAGCCCTAACATACTCCTTAATAACCGCATTTCTACAGCATTTATTCTACTCTCTTTCTTCTTTAGCCACACCCAACTTTCACTACCATACATTAAAGTAGGGACTAACACAGCATTTTGAATTGCCATACTTGCCTTTTTGGACACATTCTGACTTTCCACAACAGTGTAGAGCCCCATTTACTTTATTTCCTACGTTCACTGTCGTTCTATATCCTTATCATATCTACCATCCCTGCTAAATACACATCCCAAACACACAAACTCATCTACTTGCTCGACCAATTCCTCTTCTATTCTTATTTCACATATCGTTTTACATTCTTCTTTCAAAACCATAACTTTCGTCTTACTTGCGTTCACTTTCATTCCCCTTTCTTTTAATGAACTGTTCATTAATGTAACCATCATTTGCAACTCGGCCGCCGACGACACGAGTATGACTTGATCATCGGCGTACAAAAGGCATTTGACGGTTAACTCACCCATTCTTAACCCGCATTCTTCAACTTTCAAATTTTCCAAACAACTGTCCATAAATAGGTTGAACAGCCACGGGGAAGCCACACAGCCCTGTCTGACCCCTTTATGGATGCCAAACCAGTCCGAGTAGGCCCCGTTGATCCTGACACAAGCACTGGAGTCCCTATACAGAGACTTCAATGCCTGTATCAACCCAGCGCTCAACCCAAATGAGTTCAGTGTTTGCATACCGCTAGAATAACTAGACTTGGTTGCTAGTAAATCTAGCCATTCTTTGCTTCTACTTCCATCCGTACCTCATCATCCCACCATAAAGTGTTATTTTTCCTTTCATTCGTTCTCTTACTTACACCACATACTTCAGTAGCTGCATCCATCAAACCTTTCTTGACATTGTACCACACAGTCTCCAAGTCTAAATCATTCATACACAATTCATCCATACCACTTATATTTTCTCTCAGTCTACATTTGAACTTCTTTCGCACCTTCATCTTGTAACTCTCTGTTCTTATACGCTGTAACGCAGTGGTAGACACAGATGTCCGATGCCGCCAACGTCTGAATAGACCATTAATTTGGCATAAGATCAAGTAATGATCCGTCCCTACGCTGGACCCGCGGTAAATCCTTGTATCTAACACTGCGCTCCTCATTCTTTCATCCACAATTATGAAATCTATCATGCTTCTATCACCACCTCTTTCCCATGTATACATGTGAATCTTCTTATAACGAAAGAAAGTGTTCGTCGCAAAATATTATTTTCAACACATACGGTGAGGAGGCTTTCACCATTCTCATTTATACTTTCATCATCAAACGTTCCCAATATGCTTTCATAACCAAGCCTCTTCACGCCAACCCTTCCATTAAAATCTCCTAATATAACAATATTTTCATTACCCTTGCATTTCATTAGCGCCATCCTTATTATCTTCCATGTTTATTTTTAACTGTTTACAATAGTAAACGGTTAAAAATAAACATTTTATGAAGAAAACGACTTGTATTACTACCATAGCTTTACTTTTTCATTAGCGGGATAGGCAGGGAGGATTTTTCTTACTTACTACTTTCACTTATTTTTAGTTGATAGTAATTGTAGACCCCATTCAAAGTATTCATACAATAATATACCCTCACAGTTTCATTCTTCACACTTGGTTTACGCGTACGACCTGAGGATAATTTAGGGCAGTGGTGGTTTACGTGAAAGTCCGTGAATGTATATCTTAGGGTTGCACTGCCGGGAATATATAGATAGATAGTCAACTATGATCATCTTTGTACCTTGGCATGTGAATGATTTGATGTAAATTGTATTATTTTCAAAATTGAAAGTTTTTTTAATCCTTTTTTGAATACCAATCCCTATAAGTCTGATTTGAAAATAAGTCCTTCAGTTACGATCTTCCTATTTGGGGCCATTTTACTCATTATATATATCAAACCGCGAACTCATTTATTATGCTCATTATCAAGAAAGCTCACGTATTGTGACGGGCAGTTTTTTTTATCAAAAATCCCAAGATTTCTACAGCAACGGTATTATGTCACTACCTACAAGATGGCAATCGAACAAAATGGCACATATATATTATAATTAAATGTAAATAAACTTTGAAAAAAAAAACGTCTTGAATTTGTATATAAAATACGAACAAACTTTTTCCATGACCAATTATTAGTTGATTATTATATTTAGGTATTATTCGCAGGTCAAATTGCCTGTTAACCTGCGAATATACCCGCCAAAAATATATTTAAAAAAAACCTATATACGAACATATCCGTAGCCTACAAAGCTGAGTCAACTTATTTTCTATGTTTATTACATCACTTAATTGAATTATAGAATTTGATCATGACAACCTAACTGCCCATAACTCACGCACTCTCTGTTCTACCGAGGTTAGCTATTAGAGAATGACATATAACATTTCGCTCTTCTTTTGCACAATATCTTTGGTGCAATAAAGAATAAAATAATAATTAGATAGTCCTTATTGACGGTATAACTTTAGAACGTTTCTTAATTAACGGTAAAGTTAAGTGACAGCCTTACTACTTACTACGATCACATTTTTAAGCAATATAAAAAAAATCGCTTATTTTTCTACTACCTACGATTTTTTTTAATTTACTTTCATCCCTTAAACTCCAAACCTCCCCAACTCGGTTAATTTTGACCGGAAGAAAAAAAATCATGAAAACTTTTGTATGTAAAATTTTAAGCTCTACACATTTTTATTAGAACTTTTTTGTCAATTTTTTTTCAACCCTTGCCGGGTGTTGCCGACACGAAAACCTTTACACATTGTTTTTGTATCATTAAAACGAGGAACATTATATCAAAAATGCAAAGTTGAGTGCCAAAATATTGATTTCAGACCCTATTTGACTGGACTATTAAGCATTAACCAATAAAAGTATATGGAGTCAGAAATGATCTGCTATAATGTTCATTTCAGCTGTATAAATACATTTATCCACAATGACAAAAGGATCTATAAACACAAGAAAGGTCAGTACAAATCTTCCTTATACAAATAAACTAGTTTCGCTTGATAGAATATTGTCCTTTTTTTTTTACTCTCATTCCTGTAAAGTAAGAAAATTTGGCGTTGTGCCCACGTTTAAGACATCCATAACACTAGAAACTCAGAAGCATTGTACGCTCAGAAATGAGATACGAAAAAAATATAACTTCATACAAAAGCAAAATCTAGTATAAGAAAAATATGAGCCCGAAAGAAAGGGAATATTACATAAAACTTATAAACAATCCCGCCCACGGTTTGTTGGCTTTGGACACCGCAGCGCCGGGGGAAATCACGTAAATTTTATCAATGCGACCGAAATGTATATTAGCGTAAGTACTTAGAAAAATAGACAAAATAATCAACGATATTTTGATCTTTTGATTGTAATAAACCGAAACATTTATAACACAAGACGTTTCGAGCGTATTCAATCATTTCGAATTGTGTATTTTTTAGCTTCCAATTAAGTATTGTATTACGTTATTAACTGTTTAAAAATTCAAAAGATAATTAGACTTTTATTGTATTTACAAGTAAGCACACCAGCGTTTTTGTTTAAATTAATTTTCTCTGATAGCCGTACGTACATACGTTAATGCAATTAATAACGGTGTAGTTCAACTCATTTTGTTTTAATTACATCTGTGTACCCGTCGGAAGAAAAACTTAAATTAAAAAAATAACCATATACGCTGAAATGAACCGCTTTGATAGAACCGAGTTATTACACGCAATTATTTGCTGTTCTAATAATACTAAAGTAGAATAAAGATAATAGGACATAATTCTTTAAACTTAACGCTATTTGAATACTTTTTAGCGCGACTGCTCATCGTGTGGGTAACGAGTTCGAATCCGGGTAGGGCCAAAATAACTAGTTATTGGGTTTCTCTGTCAAAAAATTCTCAGCGACATTTCGGAGTCGAGAAAGTTGTCGGCGTGTCGTAACTCGTAAAGCACCCATCGGTCCTGCGCCTGATCTTTATCCGGGCGTGTCGGAATGCCGTCCCATCAGACTATGGGAGTGAGGAAATACAGAATGCACCTGTGTTAGCGCACACACGAGTATACTTTAGTCCTGTCCTGCGCAGATAGTTAGTCTCCGGTGAGATTGCTGGCCATGACCGAAATTCGGTCTGGAGGATTAGTAAAACAAAAAGAATATCAGGTTCATCATTCCTTTACAACTGAGCCACTTAACATTTTATTTAATAAACACGGTCACTTACCAGACCACACAAGGCCAGTCGTATGATGCTGCTTAACGTAGGCTTGGAGATCAGACAGGAGTAGCACCCATGCGCGGCACCATTCTACATGTCTCTTGTCCTTCTCTTTCCACTCCTTTAGAACACGGTTAGTATAGAACTGTCCGGCGTCGTTCATTTCTTTCACGTAGGGTGCGGGAGTAGGTGATATCGCCACCCAACCAAGAGCAGGAATACTTTCAGAAATCGCCGATAGGTGGTTGAAGAAGGCAGAGACTCGATTTTTCTCTCGAAACTGTTGTATGGCAGAAATTTTGTCACTAGTCGGAGATAACAGTTGCATCTCTTCGGCTTGCGACGGCTTGCTCCTAGATGCCGCCAACTGTATGTAGCGAAGCTGTGCCCTGTTAAAAAAATACTATGTTAACCTTACCGTAAGAAAAGTAAAGTAATCGTCAGAGGTACTATCACTCGTCTATTTAATCAGTTCGTAAGCAATCTACGCTGAACATGGACCTCTTCTATAGAGGGAGATTTACCATTATCAACACCCTATCCAGACGAATTAGTGATGGCAATGTCAGACTGATCGCGATATTAGACCGCTCGCAGCTTTGACGCCGCTGTTTCCTGTAACTGGTCAGGAAATATGTTAATACAAGATGGTTAAACGTCATCTATCGGAAACTACGAGATCTGCGCCTTTTACAACACCCACGTGGTAATGGTTCTCTCATGACGCCAAAACACGGTATTCGGTATTGTGTTCATTCTTTCATTACAATCAATGAAGCAAATTATTAAAAACATTTTCATGAAAAAATAATTTGTAATTATTTAAATGAAATAATATTCACACCATTACAATAATTATCATATTACTTATGAACAGATAACACACTTAAACGTAGAATTAAAGATATGATGTACGTCAATTCAACCTCTTTAGCATAACAAAAAATGAACAATACATAACCCCTACCCAATACGTACCCTTTCACGTTACTGCAGAAACCTTGACTTTCTGATTTGTATAGCGTATATACGATCAATATCGAATAAGCTGCATAATAACACTTGAAACAACTTACTGGAAAGCCTCGTTGACAAGGTTGGCATGTGTGGCGACATCTCCGCCGATCTGATGAGACAGCTCGAGGTACGTCCGCAGGGGACCCTACAAGCAATAAAAGGAATGAAAATTCCAAATATCTCTTGAAGTTTGTGTTAAATGCGATAAAACTATTTAATTCCATCGATGCTGACTTGTAAATTGCTCTATTTATTCAAGTTCAACGTCGATCCATTGTCTCGGACAATAGATCGACGTCGTTATTAGTTACCTTTTTTGTTTTTTATTATTATTAATTCGGAATGTATCGACTCATGGTTTGCAAAAATAAAATTTACTGTTTGTATTTTTTAATGTAATTTTAAGAATATACTTATTATTTTCATAATTCCTATCATCTTTTATTAGAAGTAGTGAGGGTGATAAACGATCACACTGTTCATCTGTTCTAAATAAATTTGAATATGAAATTATTCTGTCAGTTATCCTCAACGTGCTTCACATTCAAAAAGGTCGTATTGTCGCATTTCCTTACTTGGCAAGGTAAACGCAGAAAAACATGGAATGTTTTACATATAGGTACTAGTGCAAGTAATTTAAAGATAAAACGATGAAGAACTTTTGCATATAACATGACAATTGAATATAATGAATATAACATTAAAGAGCTTATTT
Organism: Parnassius orleans; assembly: GCA_029286625.1. Lineage (NCBI taxonomy): Eukaryota > Metazoa > Arthropoda > Insecta > Lepidoptera > Papilionidae > Parnassius > Parnassius orleans. Next base: position 1,984,385 of record JAGSMP010000074.1, read on the forward strand.
CGAATGTGGAAGAAGTCCTAAATAATGCACTATGTTGTATCGTATAGACCATAAAAATACTTTCGTATTTTTAAATAACTTGGAAATTCAAGAAATCGTGCACAAGTAGCGTTTAAAAAAAACTAAAACAACACGCCATGAATCATGTGCTCATTCATGGATCATCACAGCTCACAGCTGTGATGATCCTTGTGCGAATAATAGGCCATAGTCATAAAATTCTTGTAAAATTTTAGATTATTCAGAAATAAAATGCTAAATGTTGCTCCCTCTATTCCATAAAAATATATTTGGTAAAAATTACAAAAATATTCTTCAATAATTCGAGTGCAAATCTGCCCAAAGCGCTTCATGGAAATACAACAAAGTTGCCTTTTAAATCAGGTAAAAAAAACATTTAGCATTTTAAAACCACCTACCTACTTTGGTTATAAATTAATATATTAAGAGGAGGTCTGGGAGACATGATGTTTGAAGAATAGGCTTTTATCAGATCTATTCCCGTCACGCTGTGTCCCAATGACTAAGCTAGACAACCGAAAGAGACACATGCAGTTCGAACTATACCTATGAAAAATGGACGAAACCATCACCTCGTATTTTCCTATTTCCTCTTCCAAAACTGAAACAATCAAGGACAATAAAAGAAGGATTATGGCCTGTGTCTGCAATTTATTAGCCGGATGTCTGACGGCGTTATAACAGAGCTATTTCATTAATTTTATATTGCTCTTACTTATATAATTATTCAGAAAAGTTTTATAATAAGGAACACGGCAATGGTAGATATAGATTGTACCGTAAAAAATAAATTCGGTGTATTCACATCCAGGGAGAAAAACCACAGAAAAACAGAGGAATAAGATGGTACCATGTCGACCAAACGCCACTCGGATATCCTCTTAAGCCAATTCTGATTTTATCATCCACATATTTATAAGATTATTAAAGTGATGAACATAGTAACATGATATCCAAAACAACAAATAATGCTTTGTCTTTATTATATTGATAAATCTATTAGTCACTCGCTCCGCTGGGAAATGATAGGTAGTCTGATGGCCTTTTATTATTCATCATAAAGATAGGGGGAGTCATTGTTCGGATGAAAAACAGCATCATTAATTTGTTATATATAAGCAAACATTCACTTATTATTGACTCAATATACACTACTTGTAAATTATTATTTTAAAATTTGGCTTCATGATTTAGAGTACAAGGAAGTGCAAAATCTTCCCGAGTGACTTTTTAAATTCCTGACTTATCAACAATAATGGTTAGTCAACCACGTTACCAAAATCCTGACAGCTTGACTTGCCATTTTAGATATAAGTACGATACACATAATATTAGGTCCTTACATATGAAATTGGCGTTTTGTACGGGAGGAATATAAAGTCAATTTTTTTTTGTAAAATATATTTAATTAATCAAAGTATGTACCGTTGTTATCTATGCACTTTTGCCATCTCATAGGTAGTTCATTGATCCCTTTACTAAAAAAACCATGGGGCGAGAATCAATAAACTTTGAAGGCGGTTTGGACTGCCGCAGCGGAGTTGAAATTTTCTCCTTGTAAGAAGTTGTCCAAATTCCGGAAAAATGGTAATCTGTTGGAGCAAGGTCCGGGAGTACGGTGGATGTCGCAGACATTCCAATTATAGCTCAACTTACTTAGTGGTTGTTTGTTGTGCAGTGTGTGATCTTGCGTTGTCGTGAAGCAGCAGTGGCCTAGAGCGATTGACCAATCTCGGTTGTTTAGCAGCTAGTTCTTCCTTCATGGTTTGCAGTTGCTGACGTTGCATTATCTGCCGTAATCGTTTGGCCAGATTTTAGAAAGCTGTAGTGAACGACACCGGCGCTAGTCCACCAAACACTCAAGTAACTTTTTCTGAGTCAATTTACGTTTAGGCAGGATTTGGCCGAGTCTCCAGGGTTCAGCCATTGCGACGAGCGCTTCCGATTATTGTACAGTATCCACTTTTCATCACAAGTAATGATTCGATTTAAAATCCCTTCATTATTGTGTCGGTTGAGCAAAGTAACACAGCAGTCGACGCGTGTTTGCAAGTTCGATTCACTCAATTCATGAGGTACCCATCGTTCAAGTTTTTACTTTCCTGATTTGCTTCAAGTAGATTAATACTGTTTTATCACTTACCCCGAAGCCTGAAGCTATCTCTGAAGTGCTTTGTGATGGATCCGCTTCCACAATAGCCTTTAATTTTTCATTTTCCACTTTGGTCTCCGGCCGTCCACGGGTTGGTTCTGAAGGTCGAAATTTCCAGAACGAAAACGTTGAAACCAAAACGTACTGTGCTTTTGCGACACCAGCGCCGTACACATCATTAATCCTTCGAGCTGTTTCTGCAGCACTGGTGCCACGGTAGAACTCGTACTCGTAAATATACCGATATTTCATGTTTTCCATTGTGCGGTAATAAGCGACGCCAAAGAATAAAATCAAAGAGAATATAATCAGGAAAAACAAATGATTGACTGTTTTCAAAACTCAAATGTATCAGCTAAATTAATTTATACATTTGAATTTGGAATTCTTCACCAAAGAGGAGATATTTCAGATCAAAGTGGTCAGTACGACAAAACGCTAATTTCATATGTAAGGATCTAATATAATAATTTCACGCTATTTCTCAAACGTAAAATATGTTATCGATGCAAAGCAGTCACGAAAGTTAAATAAAAATAATTAGTAATTCATTGATTATATAATTCAAATTAAGATCTAATCTAGAAATTTAGATTAACATAGATGCGAGGCGTGGACGACACGTGAATATCGTAACATTGGAACATTAAAAGATAAAATGACGATTGCGTGTCCTAGTGGTCACAGAACCAGGGGTTCAAATCCTAGTCGGGGCCAATATTTGCACAAAACACAAATTGTTGGTTTTCGGGTGAGGTTGTGTAGTGATTGCCCACGAATCTCTTATACCGCATCCTTACCTATTTCTGATCTTATCGTGTGTTACACCGAGATAGGTTACTGAGGTGAGTATCCCTATCAATTTCCTACGTACGTTATTTTTCGATTATTTGGATTTCATGGCTATGTTGTTAAGCCAGGAGAGCATTAAAATCACCATCATTATTATATTTCAGTTATAATTTATAATTATAATAGCAAATTCAAAGACAATCTTGTAATCAACACTACAGCTGATAGAGTTCATGCATGAACTTATTAAAGAAAACATAAAGCAGAAGTTAGACCAAACTGAGCACAAACGGCGGAATAGCGATCACAAAATCAATGACTAAATACACAATTAGATGACACCGAATATGTACGTGGCCTCTGGAACTGTTATCACAAATTTAATCCAAGCATGATGTATACGAAAAATACTCTGAATAAATAGAAAGGTCCATGCCAAACAAATTGTTAAAAAGCGACATAATAACTAACTTTCACCGCGATTGTTTCAAGAAAACAAAGAGATCACTAATAATATAAAGTAGTCGTCAAAAAAGCAAATATTTTTTTCTCTCAAATATGAAAAAATTACTTATTATACCGATTTTTCTTCACGTGTGATAACAGCCACTGGTCATTAGACAAATAACTCAGAAACGATAGCCAGTAAGACATAAGATTGTACGTATATAAACAGCAAAGCCGCATACCAAATTGTTGTTCTTGGGATGATTGTCGGTCATAATAAGTTTGTATTATAACAATTTTGTTTACGGTTCTGAATGTATTATGATTATTCTTATTCTCTTCAGATATTAAATTTAGAACGTCGTCGTCGAAATCAAAATTAGTAAAAATAAACTCCTCAAAAAAAATAAAAACGCCGAAATAAAACATCACTTTCAAAGTAAAATCTAAATCCTAGCCAAAGTTGTGTAGAGAAAGAAATTAAAAAAAATGGCTTTCAAAACAAACATAATAATAATTAGTGGTAAATTATTCCCGATCGCTGCTCGCTTATTGTTGTTATCTAATTGAGTCCACAAAGAAAATTTTACTTCAACAACTTTTAATGTGATAAACAAAACAGATAATTAAATATTGTTCCTCCCTTATAAATTACTTATAGAATTAAGTTCAGCCTCGTATGTAAACATCGACGTCGCTTCAGTAACCTTAATGTTGTTTGTAAAATAACCTTACTGTTGTTTGTAAAAATTCGATGTCAATTTAAATTATTGTAAAGCTCATTTGTTTGTGTACTTTTTGATTTCTTTATAAGCAAGGAACTTCCGGATACAAATAGTTCCATAACAGTTCTTTTTACAATTATTAAAAAATGTGTTGTGATTTAAGATATCGTTATTCTGAAAACATTCATTAAATTAATTTCTTTAGTGATCTTAAAGTTGTCTTATACTTCATTTTTTATTTAAAAATCTATATAAATATTTCCTGTATCAAGACTGCAAAGTACTCGAATCTCCGGAATTATAGATAATTTAAATAAAATAAACGCGACAAAATCCGTTAAAATTACTTCTGTTCAATGTGTAGTATTTGCTTTTGCCCCCTAATTTTATTATATTACCTTATTCTCAAAAGCAATGCAAGTTCTCACTGCGAATCTTAATATTCACAATAAGAAGAAACAGTACTTAATAAGGAATACAAGCAAAGCAATCAGCGCCATATTCTCCGACAGTGTAAACAAATTGTTTGTATAAGGAAGGTTAGTGTCAAACACATTGGCAAGATACTTCCGGCTAAAGTAACTGACACCATTTTACATCAAGAACATCAAGTTACAACGCACAAAGAACCTATTTAAATAACACATAATAAAAAGTTTACCCTATACGGAAATGGTTGAGCTGTTCCAGAAAATAGCAGCTTGATGCAGTGTGTTTCTTATGGTGAGTGTAGAGAACTGGGAATCCTTTTTACTGGTAACGTGGCCACTGCATCCCCTAACCATCAGGTAGACTGTGTGCTCGTTTGTCACTATTATTCCATAAAATAATAAATATGTAGTACTCTAATTCTCGATACAAAGTTTTTAGTATTTTCTACAATTATCAAACAGTTCTTCAATTCCGTTAATTATCAGAAGTTGCCGTCGTACTAGAAATCGATAAGAGGAACATTGTATGTGTAAAACTCTCCTGATTAAATTATGAATGTGACTATATTTTTAAAAAAAATACAACACGATCAACGTTTCTAAGAAATTTTCTGTAAGTGCAACGTCAGTTATTATTTACAGTAGAGGTAAGGCACTGCGACTAATCTGCAACAACAAGGATATCTCGGATATCCTTGGATGGTCGAATATTTTTATAGTCTTAAAAGGAAATAAAATGCTGTAAAATACGACTAGTACAAATAATTAGTAAAGAATATTATTATAATGAGTAAAAGTATCGTGCAGGAGAATGGAGGCCGCATTTATGAAACGTAATTTTGAACGCGTAGAGCCTTCACTAGGTGAAGCCACGACTTGCACAAGGTGGCGAACAGCTGCATTGAAGCCAAAAATGATGAAAAGACAATCGTAATATTTGAAGGTAAAGGTGATAACCTCAACGATATTAGTAAAACTCTCACCTGTATCAGATCCTGGTATCCGTTTACACTCATACTGTCTATTACAGAAATCTGAATTTGAGTATGTGGTGCGGTTGCTGGCGAAAGAGGAGGCGTCGGCGTTCGCGTGCGGAGCACCGGTAGACGCTCCAGACGCGCTGTCACTCGCTCCAGACGCTCGATCAAAGCTTCGAACTCCGCGGCCGGGTTATTAGATGCCGCTAACTGCTCGTTCTCACTGCCTATGGAAGAAAAAAGTTAATTAGATGTTGCATAGTACTATAACATTCTGATTTTATCCTTTTCGATATCGACGATGATGACGATTACCAAATATAATCTTAAATGTTATCAATTGCGCATGACTTAATACTATAGGGCCACAAATGTACAAACATCAGACACTCATTCACCCTAGCCTACCCATAGCCAGTGTAACGTTTAAGGGATTAGACAGGAGTGAGATACGGATTCAAGTCGGAGACCTTCCAGTCATACGGACCTAACCTTGAGAGGAGCACGCGGTACTTGCTAGAGGCTCTTTCTAGCATGCTTTTTCTTGACTCTTCATAAATTTCTTTAACCCCTGACCCTTTTCTTGTTACGTTCTTCCCTAATGAGATCGACACTTGCACATATTACGCCTTTAGCTTTTACTCTCTGCAGCGCGGACAAGCTCTTAAACATCTTACGCCGCTGAACGCAAATTCCCGCAGTAATCTGAACTTTGCCTCAGAGGTAAATTGAAAATGAAAGAATGAGATCACTTGTTATAAACAGGTCTTGCCTTCTTTCTCACTATATTGACGAGCATATCCTTTGTTATGTCATCAAGACAGCGACAATAATAATTTTTGATTTAGTACTCATGTTAGCTCCGGTCGGGCGTCTAACTCAGAACCCGCAACACTAGGCCTTGCGGTCAATAACTATAGACGATTTTGTGTATGAACACAAGAAATTACAAATTCTTATCCAACCCGTATAAACCCAATGCTAGTTCTAATACTTTTTAGCCTTTGTTCGTATTAAACTAACGGCGCTACATAATATGTCCTACTGTGGGACACTGTTATCAGTCCTTTCTGAGAGGGTTTTGAAGCAGGAAAGAGTCCACCGCACTGTTCCAAAGCATATTGCTGAACTTCCTCGATATATCTTTAATTTCTCTAGACATGCAGGTTTGCTCACGATGTTTAAGAAACTTAAACAATTTGGTGAACCCACGACACATGTAGAACTTGGATGTAACGCTCTGGATTATTTACACCGATAATAAGCAAACTATAGATGTTTTAACTTAAAGATATAAAACGCAATAAGAAATTATCACATTCCAAGTATATGTGTAATGTACATGGTGCCGTACGGTACAGTATTTCAACATTTCGTTTAAAATACTTTTCTCCGTGAATAATATGTAATACTGATAATCAATATGAATGTATTATGCAAAAAAAACAGGACCGCCGCCTGACCAAACACATTTATAATCACACACACAAATATAATAATAGCAGGATTTGAAAACTGGAAGAGCCCAATATCTCACCGTCAGCGTTTTCCGCAATTTCTGCATCCGTGGATTCATTCATACACGCGACCTCGATATTGGCTCGCTCTTCAAACATTTTTATTAAATAACGCATGTTTTTAATATTATCACTTTCAGACATATTTATACAAAAATCAAAAAATAAATAAAACGCACAAACACTATGAGATAGAACAAAACTCAGAAATGGAATAAATAAAATTGACTTGATCGTGCTGATTGGACGTGCTCTATCAATTGACTGTCATAAGAGATATGAACACGATAAGGACTGACTAAAATGACTACACTGATAAAACTTCGATTACAATAAGAATGTGGTTACAAAAAATTATACACTTTCTAGGAAAGCAGAATCGTAGAACTTGATTACCTATTTCATTTCGTAAATATAAATGAGTTTTTTTTTAATTGTAAGCAATTGTAAAAATTGTAGTAACAACAAAAAGTAGGTACTATTATGATATGAAGTCGTGGACATTGTGATTACTCGCTGCTTTATGATTTATATATGCATTATTTATATAAAAATTTTCTAGAAACAATATTAAAGATTTTACCTATGTACGAGTATGTATTAACGTATATGTGGTAAACAAATTGTAATTGTTTTAATAATATTCCCCTTGACATTTGCTTAGGAACATAAATGGGTAAAATTTCTACGTTTATCTGTACCTACTAATTTGGAAATTGTTGATGCCCAAACCTAAAATTGATACAAATTACGAAGTATTAGCCAGAACTGCTTGGGATTTTTCAATTCAATTAAATTGTATGATGACATTTTTATTAAATAATATTCCACTTTTAGCCTTGGGTATAGCTATTCTATTAAAATATTTTGATCTATTCCACGAAATATGTTTGTTATTTCAAGCATAGACAATACACTTTACTAGCACCACTGAACAAAGTTAACCGTAACTTAGTAAAATATGCTAATTATTTTATTAAGTTACGGTTAACTAAAATCTTCAAAGAATAATTTAAAAATTTTGATATCACAATTTAGCTTCGCTAACACCAACGCGTGTAGCGAACTGAAAAAAATACGAAGTAGGTACTTGTTTAACTAGCAATGGCGTCACGTCACCGCGCCTCGGTTACAGCTTACAGTGGAATTATCAAGAGACGAGTCAACGACTCATTAAGGATAAATTAAAATGTTCATTGCCTTTACACAATATGTAATAAAAAGTTAACACGCGTCCCGGCTTCCTAAAACGTAGTAAATTTTATGTGATCAACCATCTTAAAAGTCCAGTGCTGGATATAGGAAATCGCACAAATTAGGAGTATTTTCCAAAATTTTCCCAATCAACCAAAACCTTTAAATATCCACGCAAATCGCAACGCTACGCTATCGCTCAAAGACGATGGCCTAGTAGTCATAGAGCCTGGTTACTACGCCTGGGTTGAATCCCAGCCGTAAGCAACTGCGAATAAAAACACGAAAAATTTTCTTATCGTTGTTCGAATCTCGTTGTCGTTTGTCCACATTTTTCTAACATTGCACCTAGCTTACCCCTAATTTATTCATAAGTTTAGATCATACAACTGTGATAGTGATATCATGATAATAACAGCCAATCAAAGTTCACTGATCTGTACCCATTTAATACTGTCCCGTGTAGTGGCGGGTAAGAATACCCACTACCCCATATCTTCCCGTGGGTGTCGTAAGAGGCGACAGAGGGAAACTGAGGCAGAAGATGGGCAGCAGCATCTTTCTGATAACAGCAAAACAAGAATAAAAAACTGCGGTTGCCAACCTGCTCGCCAAGCGTGGCAACTATGGCAATATGCCCCCCATGATGAAAGTTACGAAGAGACGGCCCCCAGTCCCCGGCAGCCCCGCTATTCCTGACTACGGTGGCGACCATGGTAATGGCGGGGCAGGGGGTGCAGAATCTCCGGTGGAGGTTCGATTGCCACCTAAGACGACTCGACCTGGCAACATATAACACACGCACCCTGAGGACTGATGAGAAGATCCTGGAGCTGGAAGAAGAGATAGACAAGTTGCGCTGGAATATTATAGGATTATCCGAGGTCCGAAGAGAGGGGGAGGACATGGTAATCCTCGAATCCGGCAACTTGCTCTATCACCGGGAGGGCGACCATCTGTCCCAAGGAGGTGTCGGATTTATCGTCCACAAGTCTCTCGTTAACAACGTTGTAAAGATTGAAAGTGTGTCGGAGAAGGTTTGCCTACCTTATACTCAGAATCACCAAACGGTATTCGCTGAAGGTCATACAGGTTTAAGCACCAACATCGGCACATCCCGATGAGGAGGTGGAGGAAATGTATGACGATATACCTAAAGCCATGCATTCCACCAAAACCCACTATACGGTGTTAATGGGAGACTTCAACGCAAAACTAGGCACAAGAGAGAACGGTGAGTTGAGGGTAGGGCAATTTGTAATAGGGCAACGGAACCCAAGAGGCCAGCAGCTGGCCGACTTCATGGAGAAAGAGGGACTCTTTATGATGAACTCTTTCTTCCAGAAGCGGCCCCACTTGAAGTGGACCTGGTCGAGCCCCGACGGTTCGACAAAAAATGAGATTGACTTCATTATGACGACCAGACGACAACTGTTCAGTGATGTCTCAGGGATCGCGAGGGTGAAAACCGGTAGCGATCACCGAATAGTTAGAGGCACACTGAACCTAAACGTTAAGTTGTAGAGGTCTCGTCTAATGAAGTCAACGCTCCGTCCCCCTTGTGCTCGAGAATCCCGAAACCTTTCAGCTCGAGCTACAAAACCGTTTTCAGTGCCTAGAAGATTGCAATGCAGTGGACGATATGAATGACAAGCTCGTGGAAACTGTCCATGCGGTCGGAGCTAAGTTCTGCAAGACTCGCCGCAGAAGAACACAAAAACTCTCCGATCACACTCTTAATCTCATGGCTATTAGACGGGAAATGAAGCTGCAGTCTTCAGCAGATTTGATAGCGTACAGGCAACTGAACAGACAGATCTCCAAATGCATGCGGCGGGACTTACGCAACTTTAATACAGCTCGTATTGAAGAAGCGATCGAGCGGAACCATGGTTCCAAAGTCTTTGCTAGAGATCTGTCTGCCAGACAGAGCCAACTGTCGAAGCTGAAGACCGAGTGTGGCAGCGTCGTTTCCGGGACACCTGAGATTTTGAGTGAGATTGAGAGGTTCTATGGGCAGCTGTACACATCATCGTTGGAGCCACACGCAAGTGTGAGTAACGATCCAAGAGCGACTCTTATCCGACACTATTTCGATGATATCCCGGACGTCAGTCTGAGCGAGATTAGAATGGCTCTCCAGCACCTTAAAAACGGCAAGACCCCAGGCGAGGATGGAACTACAGAGGAACTTCTGAAAGCGGGCGGAAAACCGGTACTTAAAGTCCTTCAGTAGCTCTTTAATTCCGTCCTCCATGGTGGCACTACACCGGAGGCGTGGAGCAGAAGTGCGGTGGCCTTGTTCTTCAAGAAAGGCGAGAACGCCCTCTTGAAGAACTACAGACCGATTTCCCTTCTGAGCCGCGTCTACGTGTTGTTTTCAAAAAACATTACGAATCGTCTCGCACGCAGACTCGACGACTTCAGCCTCCCGAACAAGCCGGTTTCCGAAAAGGCTTTAGCACCATAGACCACATACATACCCTTCGGCAAATTGTACAGAAGTCCGAAGAGTACAATCTGCCACTATGTCTTACGTATGTGGACTATGAGAAAACATTTGATTCCGTCGAAATTTGGGCGGTGCTGCAATCCCTTCAGCGGTGCCAAGTGGACTGTCGATATATCGAAGTGCTGAAGTGTTTGTACAGTAGGGCTACGATGGCTATCCGAGTACAGAACCAGAGTACGAAACCTATCCAACTGCAGAGAGGTGTAAGACAGGGTGACATTATATCCCCGAAACTCTTCACCGCTGCATTGGAAGACGTTTTCAAGCTACTGGACAGGAAAGGATACGGTATTAACATCAATGGCGAGTACATCACTCACCTTCGATTTGCCGACGATATAGTCCTTATGGCAGAATCGCTGGAAGATCTAAGCACTATGCTCAATGACCTCAATAGTGTCTCCCATCGGATAGGTCTTAAGATGAACATGGACAAAACAAAAGTCATGTGTAACGTCCATGTCACACCTATGCCGGTAGTTGTTGGGGACACTTAGCTCGAAGTTGTTGACGAGTATGTTTACCTGGAACAAATAGTCCGACTAGGTAAGTCCAACTTCGACCGAGAGGTCAATCGACGGATTCAACTCGGCTAGGCAGCGTTCGGGAAATTACGGCATATCTTCTCGTCAGGTATACCTAAAAACTTAAAAACTAGACTGTACAACCAGTGCGTGTTGCCAATGATGACCTATGGAACTGAAACGGGGTCCTTCACTGCTGGCCGTATGAGGAAGCTCAAGGTCACTCAGCGAGCAATGGAGAGGGCTATGCTCGGGGTTTCTCTGCGTGATAAAATTAGAAATAAGGATATCCGCAGTAGAACCAGAGTTACCGACATAGCCCTAAGGATTAGTAAGCTGAAGTGGCAATGGGCTGGCCATATAGCTCGAAGAACCGACAACCGATGGGGAAAAAAGGTTCTCGAGTGACGGCCTCGTACCGGTGGACGAAGTGTAGGGCGTCCCCCACTAGATGGAGTGACGACCTGGTAAGACATGCAGAAAGTCGATGGATGCAGGTGGCTCAGGACCGTGCTTTGTGGCATTCTTTGGGGTATGTTCAGCATTGGACTTGTGAAGGGCTGTAATGTTGATGATGATGAAAGTTCACTGATAATACGACCTCCTCATAGATTAACTCATAGGGGCGATATTTTTCATAGTTGTGATATTATAATCTCGTGGTATATAGTATAGTATATCTCCCGCGTAGTCTATTCGTAGATTATTTGGAATTTGTCACCCCGTTCGAAGTAATAAAATGAACTAGGTAGAAGGTCAAAATCAATTACGATATAGGATGAAAAAAAAAAACCAGGTTTTAGGAGAAAAAAAATCAACTTTGGTAATGTGGTCGCCTCTTACACCGTAAACACTGCACCCATTTATGTTTTAGTTTTTTTAAGATGGATATTTCGGTTTTTCCGGGCGGAACTAAATATTTCAGCTAATCAAAAATAACCGAAACGTCAGTTTCCACTGGTAAAACGTTCACATTAAAACATGTTTAAAATTCAGTTTTTTTGACAATATATCGTATTGCGTTTGTACTGTCATAGAATATGTAAGTGAAACATGTTTAATATTTCATAGAACAAAACATGTTTTACAACAAGTTTAGGAAATCAAGAGTTCGACACAAATCATTCATTATTGTGTTGACGTGAAAACGGGTTGAAAGATTTGTTTGCGTATACAATCACTATCATGATTAATGTAATACTAAATATTAATAAAATTATTAGTTTGACTTTATAAATTTACCGTCTGTTAATGTGCTTAATATTTTATTTAGTTACTTTATTATATTACATTAGCTTTGCTCGGTATGCGTTGTACCTTTTTTTGGCATCAACAATCACGGGCGTGCGCATAACAACACACCAAATTTTCATCGTTCTCAGATGAATGGTATAGAAACGCGTAGAAAACAAACAAACAAATTAATATAAATTTTTGTCAGAAACCTTCGCGGGCCTGCACACAACAGCTCACTTATGAACATCCTAATTTGATAAATGGTATAGGTATACATACGGGACAATGAAACATTTATTTTTATATAGAAATAGAGCAAGATACCTAAATCATCATCATCATCATTACAGCCCTTTACAAGTCCACTGCTTAACATATCCCCCAAGAAATGCCACAAAGCATGGTCCCGAGCCACCTGCATCCATTGACTTCCTGCATGTCTTACCAGGTCGTCACTCCATCTAGTGGGGGACGCCCTACACTTCGCCCGCCGGTACGAGGCTGCCACTCGAGAACCTTTCTTCTCCATCGGTTGTCGATATCTAAAGCTTAGTAGACCCAATGTCAAACATATACAATGTATAATTTTTATTCCGTACGAACGCAAACAGCAACAAATCTTCAAAAATATCGTAAAATTGACACAGTTTCGTGGAGTGCAAATGCAAGCATTAACAAAACTTGTTGTGTGACTTATTATAAACGATAAGTTTCAAAACATTACGAATTAATGTTTTTGATGCAAACGCACGATAATATTAGGTCCTAACATATGAAATTAGCGTTTTGTCGTACTGACCACTTTGATCTGAAATATCTCCCCTTTGGTTAAGAATTCCAAATTCAAATTTATAAATTCATTTAGCTGGTACATTTGAGTTTTGAAAACAGTCAGTCATTATTTTTTTCTTTGGCGTCGCTTATTACCGCACAATGGAAAATATGAAATATCGGTATATTTACGAGTACGAGTTCTACCGTGCCACCAGTGCTGCAGAAACAGCTCGAAGGATTAATGATGTGTACGGCGCTGGTGTCTCAAAAGAAGGCTCGGAAGCTATGGAAATTTCGACCTTCAGAACCAACCCCGTGGACGGCCGGAGACCAAAGTGGAAAATGAAGAATTAAAGGCTATTTTGGAAGCGGATCCATCACAAAGCACTTCAGAGATGCAGCTATCTAGGCTTCGGGGTAAGTGATAAAACTGTATTAATCCACTTGAAGCAAATCGGGAAAGTAAAAAAACTTGAACGATGGGTACCTCATGAATTGAGTGAATCGAACTTGAAAACACACGTCGACTGCTGTGTTACTTTGCTCAACCGACACAATAATGAAGAGATTTTAAATCGAATCATTACTTGTGATGAAAAGTGGATACTGTACGATAATCGGAAGCGCTCGTCGCTATGGCTGAACCCTGGAGACTCAGCCAAATCCTGCCCTAAACGAAAATTGACTCAGAAAAAGTTACTTGTGAGTGTTTGGTGGACTACCGCCGGTGTCGTTCACTACAGCTTTCTAAAATCTGGCCAAACGATTACGGCAGATATTGCACAACAAACAACCACTAAGTTAGATGAGCTACAATTGGAATGTCTGCGACATCCACCGTACTCCCCGGACCTTGTTTCAACAGATTACCATTTTTTCCGGAATTTGGACAACTTCTTACAAGGAAAAAAATTCAACTCCAATGCGGCAGTCCAAACCGCCTTCAAAGAGTTTATTTATTGATTCTCGCCCCATGGTTTTTTTTAGTAAAGGGATCAATGAACTACCTATGAGATGGCAAAAATGCATAGATAACAACGGTGCATACTTTATTTAATTAAATATATTTTACAAAAAAAAATTACTTTATATTCCTCCCGTACAAAACGCCAATTTCATATGTAAGGACCTAATACATACAAAAAATTGAGAATATTATACATATTTGACTGTTACATATCATACTATTTATGTCCGCTTAGTACAAGCGAAGAGAAAATAGGAGTCAGCTATTTTCATGTATTCCCATGATCAAGGTCGGCGTAAAATGATAAATATAGTTTACGTAATTATGTTTACATTCGCTCAATTTCATGCATGAGCAGATGCCAAAAGCAATAAATAGTGTTACATAAATACTTCCATCTTATTAGGCAGCTTGTTGTAGAGATGCGTGACTTAAAACGAATACTCTACTTTCCTTCGCCAGTTCTAAATGTATAGATGGATTCAAGGGAACGAAGCGGATTTATTTATGTATACGTGAATTATTGAAATCTGGACTAAAGTCCACAGCTAAATATAGAGAACATAAAATGCAGAAATTTCACACTTCTAATTTTCTTTTTGAGATAGACCCCGTAAAAAATTGAATAATACTGTTAACATTGATGGGAACAAGAATGGGGGTCCCATTTCTTTATTTTTAAAGATAAACGGAATAAAATATATTAGTACTCTACTCAATGACATCTAGATCTAGTCTAGACAATCGTGAAATAAAAACTTAGAAAATTTATCGACTTAATATTACCTATCATAGAATTTTTAAATGAACCTTCTTAACTATAAATATAATAATGAATGGACTTAAATATAAATGAATAGAAAGTATTACAGAATGGTATATATAACTCAACGCGCATAGTGCCGCTGTGACGACAAACTGATATAAATATGTCTAAATGGGTAGCAATGTAATTATTTTTTTATTGAATTTTTCGTATTACAATTTTTAATAGAAATTTTATTTAGGCTCTCTGGAAACGTTTGAATTTGGGCACATCGTGACAACATGCCTCAGCGATAGTAGAGCACACCAAGAACACATCAGTGTGTACAATTTACATTTTTGGATTAAATCAATGAAATATCTGGCTGTTGGACAATTGTTAAGAAACTTTTGTTGAATAATGTGGTTTAAGAATAGTGAGTTAACCGTTAAACGCTTATTATACCTAGCCTAGCTATCCTGATTCAAACTTCGGACAATACATATAAATTTGTAGTTGCTTATGAAAAAGAGGTGAGAGCAACAAAGGTAAATCAAACATCAAACGTTGTTTTTGTTTTAAATTTTAAATCTTATACTTTTTCCTCTAATTATAAAACCTACAATATAGACAAATAGACAATTATATACAAAATGTTACTCATGCAACCAGATGTTGACTAAGCGATGATTCATTGCATTGTTTATTAATAGATATAGTGACAAAAGATATCGATCTACAGATGTACATACATAGATAACTAGACCATACAGTAACGGTACGAACGGTTCAATGTGAGATGAGAGGCCGAATGAGAAACCACGAACCGTGCAAGAGCTAAGCTTACTGTAAACCTGCCCGTTGTGGTTAATTGGTGTAAATTGCAACTTGCAACTCGATTGCAATAGACTTTTCTGAAAACCATAATTAGGTTTCATCTACTTTATATTTAACCAGCTTCAAAAAAGGATATTAATTCGGTTTTTAATGTATGTAATACCTACTATATCAAATGATTTTTAACTGATTTTTTTATTATCTGTACATAACATTTTTACAATAAAAATCATCGAATAAAACTACTTTTACGGATTTTATCGCGTTAAATTATACTTATTTTTAATTCCCGACGTTTCGGGTGCTTACCAGCACCCATGGTCACGGGAGACTGAGGTGATTGAGGTCCCAATGTCAGAGTTAACCCGGAATACCTTCAGCTTTTTAATTATTATTATTGGTCCGATCTACGCAGAATGAAATTACTGTGTCTTGAAGTCTTGCAGTGGTATGCTTGGGTTTAGTTTTCATTTTATTAATTACCGGATCTAAAGCGGTGGTAGTAACCAGTCTCCTTCTCTATTGAAAGTATGATGTTTTTTAAAATATAGTATATAACATGTTAGCCTCACGTATCATCCTTCGCAGGAATCGATGTTCTTTCGCGAGGATTTGTGGTTTATCAAATCTGATGTAATGCCGCGGAGGCCGTCTAGGATATGATCACAAACTGCAGACTTCCCGGAGCGTTGGACATTGACGTCTTTAATTTTTGTATATAATACGTATTTCAGTACATATAAAAATTAAAGAAAGTCATCATCTATTATTTCAATAGCTATGAATAACGTAGCAAGTTCATCTTTCTTCTAATTTCACATTGGTGTTCAAACTATTGTACTAAATTCGCAGCAGATGTTACCTACTTCATAAAAACATATTTTCTAAAGTCAAGGTCTTGCCTTCATAAACTAATTTTAGTTTATCAAGAATCTTATCAAAAAAAAGAAGGAAAGTTTTAATTAAACTTTTTTTTATAGGACATGGGTGACAAACGAGTACACAGTCCATCTGATGGTAAGTGGTTGCTGTGGCCTATAGACATCTACATCTATCCTCGATTACGAATCAAAATGCAGATGCGTTGTCACCCGTGAGGACTAAGATGGAATGCCTCGTTTCCAGTAAAAAGGGTCTCCGGTTCTCTACACTCACCATACGTAACTATTATGTGGTAATTAAGTTTGCTTATTTATATTTTATATTCGTAAGTTTAAGTCAGTTGAGTGGCCTTAGGAGTATCACAAGTTCAAGGTAACACCTAGAATGTCGTTTAAAAGATTTTAATGTACTTAACATTAAAATCTTCATCCCTTATTTTTCCACCCTTAGGGATGGATATTTTTCTTTAAATTTATTTGGAATCACACTTATTAAATAAAAAATAAACATTTAAATGTCTCCATTTCCGTGAAATCGCGAAACAAATATAAAAAAACACACGCGACGAATATACAACCTTCTCGTTTTTTGAACTCGGAAAAAAATAACTCCTATGATCGGTTTACTAACTTTTAAGAAAACATTTTTATTACTGTTTTGTGGATGATCTTATTTATTTTATTATTGATTGCAAACTAAAGTCATTAAAATATGGACAAAAATAAAATTATTAAAGATACGAAATGATCGATAATCCGCGCGTTAGTAAAGCGCTAACGAGTTCTTCGATTGAGTTTAAACAATAATCAACCAGTCAAGTGTTATACACTTGAAGCCTTTGCATTACTCACAGAAAATTAATCAGTATGCAGAGTGTAAGATACTGTAGAGCTGTTTTATTGAAGCGGGAAGCGAGCACCGGGAAGTTATTTGTTGAAAGGAAATGATCATAATGTAAATATGACTACACTTTTATAGTACTAACTAATGTAAAAATAATCAACTAGGTTTCGTGGTTACTATAGCCACTAAGCGCCGACGAATTCAGAATGTAGTCATGCCTGAGAACTTCAAACGCGGTCTGATGTCATCTACTCGGAATATGTTTTCAAATTAGCCAATAATTGCGTACTGTACGCGTAGTGTGACTGCAACTAGTACAAACAAACAAACAAACAGCTGCAAACTATACGTCAAATGAGAACATTCCCTTATATGGAAAAACTTCATTACCAGCAATTGGATCATTAGTTTTTTTCACTTCGGTTACTATCAAAAACTGAACACTACTTTGTGCAAGTATTTTGTTCAAGCGTGCATTCTTTCGCTTGCACTCACCCGAAATAGGTCGGTATATAAATATCAGCAACTAAAAATGGGTCAACTTTGAGCAAATGAACATCCCGCTCGTCCGGTACAAACACTGATGACGCCGAAAATCCAATACTGAACTATACTTGAACCGTGGGCTGCAGCTCAGCTTACGGTTCAACTTCGAGTATGTAATGCGGAACTGTGAACTAGATCACAGGTTTTACTTCTAGCTATGCATACAGCGATTTACTACGAGAAAGTAAACAGTAGCGATCAACCGAGAAAACGATGAGAATGTAAGGTTCGTCCAACCCGTACTAATAGCAGCTCTTTCTTGTTTCTTAATCCTCTTTCAAAAGGGTAAGAAGAAGATAACTACACCACAGTAATGCTACTAGTAAGACTGTATCTGTGCGGTGCGGTGCGGTGGGATGTTTAGTAATTTATTTTAAACTAGTGAACTGCCCCGGCTTCGCCTGGATAGGATCTATTCATGTAGCGTTATTTAGATTTAATATTCTATATCCCTCCTGGCATTGCTCCTTAACTGTTCGCAAACATTTACCATCATCGTTCCAGCAATTCCGAAGATTAGCCCGGACAGACAGAAAGACAGATAGACAAAAATTTTAAAAATGGTTATTTAAGTCTTAATAAAATGTAAATAACCCCCTGAGCTTAACAGGAGCCAGTTATTTCAATATTACGGACAGACACTTAAATTTTTATTATATGTACATAGATGAAATGAAACCAACAGTAATAATATTATCTAAATTTCTAATTAAGTATTTAATTTATCTACGATGCCCTTATTATTGTAAAATGTATAAATGAATCAAACAAGTAATTGAAGCCCAACTAAATTACGAATATATTTCAGACGTCTTTTATTGCAAGATTCTTCTCTCTTTTAATTCGGCTTCAATTAAAATTCCAAGTTGAGTCTGGAATTAAATATTTTCCTTGTAATTTCATACCAAAGTAACCACGTAAACAAGGACCAAGCAAAATTAGATTCTCATTTTAGTTTATAATTTTAGACAAAAAAAGACTTACAAATTATTGTTTGATGAATCATAGATATTAAAGTATATAGTAGGTACTAAAGTACACGGGCAAGCCCTTATTCAGCATCGGATAAGATAAGAGCTCCAATGTTAAGAAAACAATGTACCAAATTAAGACCACCTAATGGTAAACATACATGTGACAATTTTATCTATGAGAAAATTAGTGTAACATCACTGTTGAATAAGATGCATGTCTCGTTACTAGTACTTGTTAGTAATAACAGTAACTTTTTCTATAATGAGGCAAAGTTTACGAAATAGCGTTGATGTAACGATCACTTAAAAACCGGCGACAGAGCATTGATTTTTGTACGTAGTCGAAGTTTTACACGAGATGAGATGATGAGTGGATATTATTTTTATAACCAACGATAAAGATGTATTACGTTTGATGGGAATATGTATATATATGAATAAAGGTTTGTCTCACACGGGACAGTAATAACATAATATTATATCTTTCAGTATATGCGCATAAAAACTTTTAAAATCTCTGAATCCCGAGATATGTCCATATTAAGAGGCTGAATAGAGCCACATTAATCTGCATGGGGATCGTTTTGTGATTTCACATCGTTATCGAAAAAAATGTACTTACAATTGAACGTATTCTAGGTGGCGTTTTAATAAAGTGATTTTACTTTAATTTAAATAATTTATTTTGCCCTTCTATACCAAGTAGCGTGTTTTCTGTCACTGCTATTGAATTTGACAGTGCTCGCTGAAATTTAGCGTCTCTAGACGGATCTGAATCGCGCGCTGACCCGGCTGTTAAGATATTGCAAAAATAATCGAAAATATTTATTTTTACTTTCATTCCGAAGACTACCTTGTTCTATTTTATTACGGTTAAATGTTTTAAAGCAAGTATTTACAAATGTTTTAGTTATATTTAATTACCAATAATTATTTGATTTTCAGTGGGTGTTTTAAATTTGAAGATCAAAGATCATAAAGATTATAAAGAGCCATTAACGGGACATTTTGAAAAAGCGAAACCTATCCTACCTAATTTTTACGTCGTTTCATCAGCAACATTCTTAGTTTTGGATAAAACAAACCTTGTCAGTTTCAAAGAAATACGACTAAGTTGATATTAAAAGAAATGCAGGCCATTACAAGATTTCTATGTAAAACGAAGGCTAACCGATGGGACTTCTTAAAAAGTTCAAATTTTTATTTTGTTTAATTTAATTCGAGACTAAAATAAATGTGAAAGGTATTTTATCTGCAATAATAATTTTCATCAAAAATAACATAGACTTATAAAATTCATACACACGGTCAATTTGTATTATAAAATATTTAATAGACTATTTCCAGTATAATGACCCAAATATCATCATTAATGTATGACTGGCTCACTTAAAAATTTTATCAGATGGCTAAATGATTAACTATCATTTGATGATAAGGTCATGCTTTTCTATAAAAAGCTGCAAGAAATTTTAAATCACGGACCTCTTGGTTTGTTTTACTATTCACTTATTTAGCGAAAAATAAGATGGACTGATCTCAAAGTCTACTTTCATGTGTAAAAAGTGGTATTTAGAATTTTAAGCCGGTGATAATTAAAGTTTCTGTGTAAATAGGTGTAACATAGCAGGTATTGTATTCGTTGGTAGCGGCCATCCATATTTGGAACAGTTTTCCGCAGCACTACGCCTACGAATTATTTCAAATAAGAAATACCAAAGCCAGCATCATTTTCTGTACAGAACCCGGCAAAGTGTTTTTAAAGGCACTATGAATAAAACAGCTGATAAAAATGTTACACTCATAGCTGTTAACAAAAATTGTTACTGCAAATGATCTTATAGAAAAAACTATTCCGCCGTGTCAGGTGCAGGAGCTATTATTAGAAGGAGAAGAGGTAAATTTTTCTTTTAGAGATGCGCAATCAATATTGCTTTGTCTGCAATTGCGCATAAAATAAAAAAAATAACTTCAGCCAAAGA
Organism: Parnassius orleans; assembly: GCA_029286625.1. Taxonomy (NCBI): domain Eukaryota; kingdom Metazoa; phylum Arthropoda; class Insecta; order Lepidoptera; family Papilionidae; genus Parnassius; species Parnassius orleans. Next base: position 2,005,463 of record JAGSMP010000074.1, read on the forward strand.
GCACAGCTGGCATTATACTTAGGCCCATCAATTGGTATGGAAAAAGAAATAATTTTACCAGGTTTAAAAAACAAAAATAATAAAATCAAAAAATGTAGATCTGTATGTCTATTCATACATACAGAATGGTCTAAATAGTGACGTCCAAAAGATTTTTTTTTATTTCTCACACCTAGAGGTATTCGAAAATACCCCATGTATGTTATCCGATTTTTTGTAGTTTTCGAGTTATAATTTATTTTGTATTTTTTTAGTGTTTTCTGCCGGTGGAGCTTCAAAAATTCATATCTTTTTTTATAGTAGTTATTTTTCAGATTTTTTACTTTTGACATGATTGTTTTAAATTATACTTTCACACATAAAATAATAAATTTCCTAACATTCCTGCAAGTTACTCAAAAAAGCATCGAAAGTAAGAATTTTAGTTTTTAGTGGGGTAGACACAAACTTTCATCCTTAATTTAAAAATACAAAAAGGAGTTTCCATAGGTTTTAGCTGACTTTAGAAACTTTGCATATCCCTAAGCTATTTAAAATATTTAAAAAAAATTGGTACTTAACGGGCAATTATTCGCTGTAATCGGGCTTCGAAGCTAAAAATCCACAAAATTTTTAAGCTTTACAAAAATATTTTGCCTATTTTTGTCATCCCTACGGCAAATTTTAGTGGAAAATTCTCAATTGCATTGAAATATACACAAATTGACCGATGAAGATGATAATAAGATGATAATTTGTAAAAATTTAAAGAAATAAGGTGTGATTTATTCATTAGGTCATTTGGGCTTATTTTTGTATGATAACAAAAAAATTAGTCAAAAATTAATTATTTTAATTCTTTATTAAAGCAAGTTTCCAAAATGACGCCCTCCTATTTCAATACAAAGACGACAGCGTTTTAAAAAGTTATGTTTTACTGTCTGAAAAACCGTGAATGAGTTTCTTTAATTTTTCTTGCAGCTATTTCCAGATTTTTTCCCAATTCTTCTTTATTATCTACTTCCCGCGCGTACACCAGCTCCTTGTAAAATCCCTAAATAAAAGTCGATAGGGTTTAGGTCTGTCGAACGTGCAGGCCATTAGATCGGTTTTGTCGAAGTTTCGTTGAGATGCTGTCTTACTTGTCTTGCGTAGTGGCAAGAAGCACCGTCATTTTGAAAAATCATTTGTTGTCGTACCGCTATCTATGTCTTCCTTCCGTCTTCCAACAATTCATACAATGGACTTTGTAAAAAATTTAAAAGTACGTCCACCTGGACGGTAATTCAAAGGGACCGATAAATTCTTCATTTAGGATCCCAGAACACAAGTTTACGCTAAAGTAGTGTTGGAAGTTCGATGCCCTTGCCAGACGTGGGTTTTTGATGGCCCCGCTATAGTAATTGAGGATATTGAAAATTCCAGTCCTTTCAAATCTGGACTCGTCTGTCCGAAATCCGGGGTACTGGTTCGCAAGATTGATTGCGACTGGGGACACGTCCAGCCATCAGTTATGTTATTTTTCAACAAAAAAAACTAACACTTAAAAATAACACGAGCTATACACGTACAGCACAATAATTCATAATTTGAGCATTGTTAAACGGGTTTTCGACCCTTTATTTTTTACATTTTATTACTTAAATTTACATAAGAATGACAAAAATAGGACAAATAATTTTTATTTTTTGTGGATTTTTAGCCTATTCACGTTCGAAGGCCGATTACAGCGAACAATAGCCCATTAGGTACCAAATTTTTAATGTTTTAAATAGCTTAGGGATTTGCAAAGTTTTTAAAATCAGTTAAACCTATGGAAACTCCTTTTTGTATTTTTAAATTGAAGTTAAAAATTTGAGTCTACCCCTCCAAAAACCAACATTCTTAATTTCGATACATTTTTCAACTTGCAGGAATGAACTTGCAGGAATGTTAGGAAATGTATTATTTTATGTGTAAAAGTATTATTTAAGACAATATGTCAAAAGAAAAAAATCTGAAAAATAACTACTACAAAAAAAGATATGATTTTTGAAGCCCCACCGGCAGGAAACTAAGAAAAATACAAAAAAAATATTTCAAAAGCTACAAAAAATCGGATAACATAATATTGGGTATTTTCGGATACCCCTAGATGTGAGGAACTAAAATTTTTCTTTTGGACGTCACTATTTGGACCAGCCTGTATATTGATTTATGGCCGCTTAGTAACTCACGGTAACTCAGTACCTACACAACATACTATAGTCACACCGAAACTAAAAGGAGAGAATCACTGTAGAAAACGTAATAATTTACTGCTAAAATTTTGTGATAAAATTAAAAAAAATTACAAACTTATCCAAGATAACCAATACGTTTCAAACAAAAAAATAATAATAAACTTATGAGTTTGCGTCAGTTTTTAAAAAGGTTACAAGATATAACAAAAATAAACAAAAATAAATGTCAAAAAATTTCAGATCTGATTGACGATATACATCTGACACTTAATCATGCTTTTGGAAACCAAGCGAGTTGTAAACAATACTTCTGTAAAAAATGGTGTACATGTTTTTTACATGGTAGAGCCACGCTGCAACTATATTATGGTTGTAGCACGAATGGGTCGGCTCGACCGGGGTAGGACCACGCTCTCACAGAATACCAGCGTAAAATAGCAGCTTAACACTGCTGTGTTTCGTATGGTGAGTGTAGAGAACCGGAGACCCTTTTTACTGGAAACGATGCATTCCATCTTAGTCCTCAGGGGTGACAACGCATCTGCATTTTGATTCTTAATTGAGGATAAATGTAGATATCTATGGGCCACAGTATCCACTTACCATCAGGTTGACTGTGTGCTCATTTGTCACCCTATGCTATAAAAAAAAAACAAGAGAATTAAGAACAGACAAAATCTTTCTTTTCAAATTTGCGCTGAGTTGTAAGTAGAAGGCCAAATACGCCATGTGCCAATTTAATTAAATATATTCTATATAAAGTGATCTTGACTACGTTTCATCAATTCACCATTGATAAAAATGAGAACAGCAATTTTACAATTGTGTTTACAAGAAACACTATCAGTTGAACCTTGCAGCTTGTTCATTATTTTTATTATGAATACCTATAAATGTATATATTATTAATAAATCATTCCCATAATATTTTGTATTATTTTTTATTTTGCCCTATCTGAAACGTTTTAATCTCTATAGAAAATGTGGCGTATGAAATGACTGACAATCACTAGAACATTTTATCTAGGTACAAAGATGTTTTTTACGTTTTCGTGGCCTCCACATGATATTTTTCTCAGCATTAGGTACCCTTCTGTATCTGAAACGAATATGAATATTGCATATGTATACGATACAAAAATAAGTAACAGGCTACATAAGTCCCTCTCTGGGCACAGGACTCCTCTAATTTCTGAGAGGGATTTAGGGCAAGGAAATGTCCACCGCGCTGCCCCAATATGTGTTGGGGAACTTCATATGTTTTCGATTTTTTTTTTCTTATTCCTCAGACATGCAGGTTTCGTCACGATGTTTTCCTTCACGGCCGATCACGTGCTAAATCAGCACTTAAAATTGCAATTAAAATTTTCATTGGTGCTGCCGGGGATCAAACCCGGGCGAAATTTACAGCGAGCGCTTAGACCCAGAGCTACTAATACGACACAAATAAATACGATTCAACAAATATAATAAAAACTCTCACGTACTTAAAACTTACAAACGAAGCTACAGCAAATTGCAATGTAATTGAAGATGCTTAACCGCGACATCACTCTCAGTGATGCGCAAGCATAATAGGCAGTATATCACTTATATACTTGTCACCTCTGCAGTCTATTAATCTTTGCACTTTTCTAAGTAATACAGAACGTAGTCGTTAGACGATGTTGACGTCGGTTAAAATATCTGCAGTCGCCGTTTCGTCAAGGCCATTCAGGCTTCTTAAAGCCTTAAACAAAGAACTAGAGATCTACAGCAAAACATATAAGGAATATAAAAATTGATTACAAATTTTTTAACTCCCTTAAATTATGAGGAAACAGAGACATTATTACAATAGAGATACTAAAAGAACATATACACATACATACACCCATACTCAGTACATACTCACACAACATGCACACATTTGTATACCACACCACATACTACAATTATCAAATACTTTATTTTGTTAATAATACTGTAATTTTTAGCTATGGAAGAGCGAAGACACATGTTACAGGCATTATTTTGCTTACTAGGTGACTTCGATTACTGATCATATAATGTAACTTTAATAATTGACGAAATAAATAATTATTTATTATTTATTATTATTATTATTATTATTTACTAACCCAGATAATTTATATAGTTTAGCTACAAACGGAGCAATGAATAACATTGTTTACAAAGAATTACAAAATTAAGCAAAGTATATTTTTTGCTTGAGATCTTTTTGATGTTTTTTTCCTTCGCACATACGAAAACTTTGTTACTATATCAAGCAATGTGGACGAAGTCGCGGGTATCAGCTAGTTTTAGATAAAAATATTACGATATAATTATGACAAATATGTATATATTTTAATATTTTTTAAATTGACCGGTAGACAAACTGTTGGCCAGTTTATGGTTCTGATTACAATACTTCATGTACGTCACGTTCGAAGAGTCAAAATGTTGTCGATTTCCCGCTATAGAAAATCAAAAACTTTAGCAACGAATTGATATTGCAAGATACTTGAAAACAATTTTCTCCAGCTTAAGATGCGTTGCGTCTAGCAAAAATAATGTGTGGGCCTTTTAGCTCGCTCTACTTTTCATGCCCTTCAACAAAACGAGAGAGCCATACATTTTTAACGAATACCAAGAAATTATATGTCTCATATATAGTAAACGCAAATTATTTGCGTTCTATTTCACGGAGAAGTGTGAGACTACGCCATAACTAAAGTTTATATGGAGGAGTGCAGAAAGTTAAAATTTATGTACGAAATACATTAATTAAATAAAATTAAAATAAAACATTCATTATTTACGTTCATACCGATAGAGTAGAGGTCGTCGCGAAAGAATTATAAAAAGTTGCCAACAAAAAACAGGTTTTTCAGTAGGGACCGGGTATATTTAAATTGAAATAAATACACATTGATTGTTAACAATTAGATTATATTTTCTTTTTTTGAAGGCTTACTCTTTGGCATTATGCATGGAATACCACATCATTTAAATGACCACCTCGACTTCGTATGGTAGCGTCAATACGAGTGGTCCAATTTTCCATCAGTTTTTGACATAATGGCACCTCTATCTCATTAATGACGCGTGTGATGTTACTCTGTAGGTCTTTGACAGTTCTTGGCTTGTTAGTATACACCAGTGATTTTACATAACCCCACAAAAAAATAATCTAGGGACGTTAAATCCCATGATCTTAGAGGCCATGTATTGTCCCTGAATCTTGAGATCAGGAACCCGTTGAATTTTTCTTTTAATAAATCGACTGTTTCTCTGGCGGTATGACAGGTGGCGCCGTTCTGTTTAAACCAGATGTTTGTCAGATGCATTTCTTCCAATTTCAGCCATAGAAAATTCCGATTCATGTGCCGGTAATGATCACCATACACTGTTATCGCAGCATAAAAAATATCGTTCTCAAAAAAATAAGGTCCAACCAAAAATTCCAAACCAAAGAAATTCCAAGACCAAAAAAATTTACCCGCCAAAAATTCGTACCAGACAGTCACTCCTTCAAAATGCGACGGCCTTTCATGACCCTCTTGAGGATTTTTATTTGCCCAAATTCGACAATTTTGCTTGTTTACGAAGCCGTTGAGCTAAAAATGAGCTATCATCGCTAACAATTATTTTCTGCGAAAAATTGAGATCGTCAGAAAGTTGCTGTAAAGACCGATTAGCAAAATTTCGGCGCTGGGAATGGTCAGTAACCTCTCTTCTTGCGTTAGCTAAATTTTGTAAGGGTTTAAAATTTTGTAAGACAGGCTGACTTGTTGGGAAAGTCGTGGAATTGACATATTCGAGGTTTTCTTACACTTTCATCCACCAAATCGATTTTCTGGGTGTTTCGCACATTTCGACGACGGGTGGGAGGTGAATGATCCAACACCGAACCAGTGCTTTCAAATTTTTTCTTTAGTGTCCTCCTTAGGACGATTATGTTGACCACAAATTTCTCGTAACGCACGAAACGTTTGACGAACTAAACTGCCGTTTTGCTAATACACTTTAATCATTTCAACGCGGTGTACAATTGTATAGCGACTCATCTTGGTAAATGCGGAACATTTATTGACTCATCAGGTCAAGATTCGCGGCAATAGACAATCTAACATGGCCGCCATCGGCTGTCAAACATACGTTGTCCCTATTGAAAAAACCCTTTAGTTACTGACGGATTGACTGAACGAGCTGTGAATTTTGTGTGATTTCAAAAGATTATTTTTCAATAGTCTATAGCGTTTATTTTATATTTTGTAAATTAAATATTTGTGTTTTATATGTATATTAATGTGCAGTTGAAAGCATAGATAATGGATATATAATGAAAGTTGAAAGTGAAATACAGCTTGATTAATATACAAACTTAAAATTTTATGAATGACGGTCGAATGTCGACCACTGGAAAACCACTAATATATAAACCACTTATATAAGTCTATAAAAATTTTTAAGCTGTAAATAGTGGAATGTAATAACGGTGCTCTCCAGTAGTATGTCTTATATATGCATTGTTATTTATGGAATGGGAGATTTGCCAGCCGGGTCAAGCGACAAAATTCACTTACAAAATTCAAACCTTCATTATATTTGTCAAGGAAAACGGTAGAGTAACATTTTCATATTGCAAATGAAATATTCATTTTCCGTGCAAATCTATTCACGGCCTGCCAAAATGTACTGGTGAGCGTTAGCAAACATTACAGCAAGTAATATACAGGGTTATCTTGCAATAACCGGCCAAATTTGCAGAGAAGATTCAGAATAAGTAATATAGGCAAAAGGTGAAAATTAATTTAAAAAAATCTCAATAACTCTGTCCTTATCATCTTTTAAATTCAAAATGCGTGGTAATCCACTATTTTAACTGATTTTACTATAAATCATTATTTATATATTTGAATTTAAGTTTAAAATTTGGCTACTCTATTTAATTTTACTCGTGTTTCTAAACTAGCGTCTTTGTAAATTTATTAAGATTAAAATATAAAGTCCATATCTTATTATATCTTTTTTTTTTAAAACATTACCCCCTACTATAGGATTTCCTCCTGTATCGTGGAGTCAGTATACATAAATAAATTTCTCAAAAACAAACATCCAGACTCAGAACAATTATTTGTAGGCCAAACAGATAATTGTTCAGTGCAGGATTCGAACGCGCGGCCTTCAGCGCTGCATATCAATGCTCAACCACTGCGCCACGGAGCTATCTTGAGGATCCCAAGTACAAAATGAATTTTATAACCCTACTTTACACTGTAGCAACCTATTCTAAATTAGTACAGGTTAAAGTAGGGGTACGTCGCTGTGGGGATTATTTCTGATATTGTCTTAAGTTTAATGCTAGATCATTAGTTTTATTTTGGACTGAAATCATTCAGTAAGAACTATGTTTATATGTTTCGGATTTATGGTTATTATTTTTAAAAAAACAGTCCAACGTATGCCAAATTTGTACAATTTTTAAGCGTGATAATTTTGGCTCATTCTGCATCGGAATCTACCTAAATTTTTTTTTTTTTCATATTTTTCTTCGCAATACATTTGGAGATTTATATCGTGGTAAAGTGATTTTAAAGTATATTTTCGATAATAAGTATTTAAATAAAATTCAACATAATAATGTATTAGTTATTAATATATTTTTGAAATAGTTGGAAGCAATCGCTCAGAAAAATCCGTTTAATCAAAAAATACAGACAGATACCGAGGTGATTCCATAGTGTTAAATTTTGCTTATGGCACGGAACACTAAAATTAATGTCGGGGGGGCATTGCGAACTACTTTAAAAATTGAGGTTTTGCAAACAAAGCATAGTTACAAATTAACAACGCAAGTAATTTCAATAATCACAAAATCATCTGGGTATAAAAAGCTATATTCGACCCATTCTCTTTTTGGTATGATGTTGAAAATCCCGATTTTAATATTATTGCAAATCATTGCGTATGATATGTTATTCAAGTTTTAGTAATTTCCAAGCCGCTGGAGTCCAGACAATGCGTAACGTAATAGATTCTCAGCCTTGTGGAACTACCATTGCTAATAATAAAGCTACAAAATAAACGTGCTGAAAATGTTTTAATTTTTAATACATGAGATGAGGTTAACGCACTGACAAAGTACCAGATGTGTGCAACCCTCACAAAAAGAATACAAGGCGAGATGATGCCCTGTATAGCTTGTTAATCAACTTAAATTTGTGTAAGAAGAAACCTTGTAGAATTCGAGTTCAGAGTCAATTTTCGATTATGACCAACACTACAATTTGTTATTTAATGTTTGTACTGAGACTAATAAATATATTATTATAACTTTATAACTGAGGGTTCCGTATAATCTTAAGTAAGTAGTAAGTACAGCCTACTTTCACAAAATAATTCATTTATTGAAGCTCATAAAGGTAAGGAGAACACCGAACATTGCTCTAACAAAAGGTACGTCGGATTGCAGGACTAACACACATAACTTATGAGTGCAAAAAAATGCTCCCATAAATCGATCTATATCACGGTTAATGCTCCAACTGCAAATCTAAATTTGTTATCGCAAAAATGTGATATGACTTCATATTACCGATTTTCGGATTTTTTCTTTACTTATGTTGTGAGAATTTACTTCTTGCTAAATAACATGATAGTAGCTCAACTGGAAGTGACATATAGGTTTTGATGAGCGAGTTAGAGAGTATTGAAATATCTTTGGATTTCGTTTACTTAGAAGCTTAATTTTTACACCTTTATTTGATATTAATTCAAATTCCATACCTTTACCCTTACCCGAGAAAAAGAGTCTTGTCAGATGGACAATGTGTTTCGTTTTGATGTACAGAACCCTAAAACTAAGATCAGTTACAAGAATACATTTTTAATTGACTTCGTATGAAGACGAAACATTTCGATATACTGGTAAATGAAATTATTAAATTAAATTAATTTCTGATATTATTGTTATAACATTAAAAGTTACAAACGAGCTAACAATCCTCCTGATAGTATGTGACTACAGCAGCACATGGGCAGCTGTAACGAACTTCAACCAGCCTGTAATCATAACGACTCTCCATACCCTTCGGATCGAAATATCAAAGAAGATTCACAATAGAAATAGATAAAAGCGTGGCTTCGTTTCCGCCAGAAAGGGAGTTACCTCTTATTAATTTGGAACATATTACTAAATAGCGACATCTACCATATTATGTATTTAAAGGAACAAATAAAATTTCCCTTAGACATTATTGCAGTAACGTTTCATTACTCCACAACTGGAAACTTGTTTTTATACCTTAGAAGTAAATGGACGTCTAAAACTTTCCCGTCCATTATATAAACCTATCGCACTATACCTACATCCATAACTCTTAGCTTGTAATAACGATAAAGATTAATAGGTTTGTTTATTCGCAAGTTACGGCATAGGTCTAAAGATATCATCTGTTGATGTAGACATAGAAAACCTTTCATTCTTATGTTTATAATTATTGAAAATGTTTGTAATACAAAGACTCTGACCGAAGATTAGAAAAGGTTTGGAAATTTTAAACGTTTTGAAGTGACGTTCAAACATTATTATTCACAATTGTTTAGCTTTTCAACTCGACATGGTTGAATGACATCGGTTTTGTTATACCCGGCGTCCAATGCCTCATTGGTGCACCATTACCTCATGCCTCATGAGAATGTTATCATATTTATAAATATAAATTTACTTTGCATAGTATTATCAACATGGTAAAGGATGAGATAACAACTGAATTTAGCTCCGACGTTGTTAGGAATGGCTCTATTAATAGTTTCCACAAACTAACGATATATATTAGTATGCTCCTATGTGCGGTTTGGAACTGGAATCAGCTCTTATATGACGCCAATAAAGCAAATCATGCTTCAGACATTTCACTTACCACTGAATTCTAAATAAGAATGAACAAAAATTTGCACAGTGAACACAGTAGGGCACTAAACAGTGTTTGTTTCACGCACTGATAGGGTCGCGTATGCGGTCGCGTGCAAGTGTGCGCGTGCGCCGGCGAACACTGGATAGAGCAATCGGCGGATGCTACAATGATTCAGACAGACCGGCCGCGATGCCAGTCACTCGTTCTCTACAAACCAAATGGCGAAGGCCGAAGACTCGTCCGTACTCGCCCCACCCAGTGCGCCAGAACCATCGCAATGACTCACTGTAGTGACGTGGGTCTTGACAAAACTTGACAACATAAAGTTATCAGTTATAAACAATAACGCGCTAATATACCCGTGCCGATGCACGATAACGATTACTTTACCATTAATCACTGACATGACATAATATTATTCTTTTCAAATATACATAATAAAATTTGAAAATTGTGCTAATAATCATTAGAACATGCAAAATTTTGTGACAATCCGTTACAATAAAAAAATTCTACAATCCGGATTAGAGCAAAAAAGCAATTAGAATCTTGTTGCAAAAGATCCACAAAGTCTCGATAACCTTCAGTCTGATTTGTTTCCGCACATCGGGAAACATTTTGGGTAGCTAATACGCGGCTACTTTTCCATCCCTAAGCGTTCATGCAAAATTTTATGTACACTGCCTGTCGAAATCTACGTATAATCTATGTTAAATGAAACAATGTCGGTAATAACAACAGAATGCGTGTAGCCGCTGATCGGGCATAGCACCTCCTGCGAGACACGAAACGGGAACAAAAATGAAAAAGACTTAACCTTTTTATTTTTTTAAAACTTAGCCGTAGCACTTCGGTTTTCCTTTATCATGGAAGTGTTTTATATACATAAATTTCACAAAGACTATATTATTAAGGAAATATTTGTAGGCCATAGAAACACTTGTACTATGCGTAGGGTTCCCAACCCTCCCGGATTGCCCGGGACACTCCGGTAATAATGGTTAAGCTCCCGACCTCGTGGGGTACAATAATTTCTCCGATTTTTCTAAAAATTATACGCAATATAGAAACACTCACTGCTCACTCGCTTTCGCGTGAGTGTTTCTATATAGTTTGTGCTCGCTTTGCGGTCACACACAACATCGCGCGCCACTGCCGGTGTAAATCTGTTCGTCTCGCCGTCGACGTTGTCGATTCGGCGGAGTCTGTACGGTTCGGTGAAGATTCAGAATGCCAAGGAATGAAAATTTTATCTCTAAAAGAACCAATCACATGGACATTCATTACTAAAATCCAGGAATTATTAAATATTGACTTAGATAGTGACGAACTGTACGATGTGGTTGGACTTTTGCGTGAGATTCAACCACAACTCGTTGAAGAAAATCGAGTGGATTAACGCTGGGTTGACTTCTTTATGTAGTCGAAAGCCAGAAATCCCTGTCCTGAATTGATTTCCATTCCTGTCTCTAATGCTTCTTGCGAGCGCGTATTTAGCATGATGGAACAAGCATGGAGCAAGTAAAGAAACCGAATGAGTATTTCTTTAGTAAAAGCAGAGTTACAAGTACTAACAAACTTCGATTTTTCATGTAAAAACTTTTATGATTTTTTGGTGAAAAACCGACAATTATTAGATGATGCTCGAAAGCAAAGTAAATATAAATTTAAAAATTAATAAATGATTGAGCTTTTCTTACAACCTGGATAACTCAAACCTCGTTACACCGTCAGCCCCAAAAAGACGAAAAATAAAGCCATTCCCTTTCATTGCAGCCCTAAATACGCAATATCTCAAATATGTTAGTAGGCAAGACTGTGTAACTCGAACAAAATATTGTTTCCCTACGGGGTGTTTGTATACAAATACATATTTAATAGTGACCGAAGGAAATATCGGTTTCAGCTAGTTTCGGGCAAAAATGACAGTTTCGGCTGCAGTTTCGGTTTCGACCAAGATTTAGCCGAATCTTCGACTCGATCGAAACTAGTCTTTGTGAGCGAATGAATTCGGGTCATGTTCGGAACGGATACAATTGCCTAATATCGCTTGAGTTTCAGATCGCTACTCTAAGCTAAATTTTCAGGTATTTGTCTGTGCGCTGAAGTGTTCTTAACTTACAAAAGAAAAAAATTATGATTATCAGAGCTATAACTAACGAAACCGCACCGTGCTCCTTCACCGATTGTTGATTATGAAAAAGCTCAGTTAATTTTTTTTATAGAATAAATGTGACAAACGAGCACACAGATTAAGAGTCAAAATGTAGATGCCTGAGATCTAAGATAGAATACCTCGATACCAGTAAAAAGGATATCCAAGTCCACTCACCATACGAAACTGCATATTACAGACATACACTTCAATTTTATTTATATGTATAGATAATTAATAAAAAAGAAGTTATACTAGAAAAGAAGAATAATAGGTACATATTTATGTCTTTTATAATTTTTCTGGACAGTTATGGGGAAATTTTGGGAGTGAACACACTTCAAGCATACTCTACATTGACACCTATGAAAAAATAATTTTAATTCATGAAGAATTGTTTTTACTAACGTTAGGTGGCAGTTAAGTCATGTTGAGACATTCTTGGCGTCTTAGATTTAAACCAAGAACAACATTTCTCAGTATTATCGAAGTTGGCGAGGGACCCCGGTAATGATTCCTTGTAAAGTGGTAGATCCATGCTGCAACTATTTTGTGGTTGAAGCACGAAAGGGTTGGCTCGCCCGGAGAAGGACCACGCTCTCATAGAATACCTGCGTAAAATCGCAGCTCAATGCTACTGTTTCATATGGTTTAGTGGTGGACTGAAACGAGGCATTCCATCTTAGTCCTCAGGGGTGGCAACGCATCTGCATTTTAATTCTTAATGGAAGATTGATGTAGATGTCTATGGGCCACAGCATCCATCATCAGGTGGATTGTGTGCCCGTTTGTCACACTTATTCTTTAAAAAAAACTGAAGCTGTTGACGAATATGTTTGCCTAAGGTAAATTGTCCGACTAGATAAGTAGATCAATCGACGGATCCAACCCGTCTTGGCAACGTAACTATTCAAAGTTGTTAATCAGTTATCTATACATATAAATAAAATTGAAGTGTATGTCTGTAATATCGAAAAACTGCATTTTATGGAGCTGAGAGGGTTATTTGCATGCTACTAAGACATAATTAACTATTTTTAAATTTTGTGTCTATCTGTCAGTCTGTCAGAAACTTCACGAACAGATAGATGGTAATACTGCGAGTGATCTAACATATATTTTATTCGTAAGACTTGGGAGTTTTTTTATGATTATCTTAAGTATACGTGGTATTTTTATACGTGGTAGAGCCATGCTGCAATTACATTAGTAGTATAGTAGTAGCACGAATGGGTCAGCTCGACCGGGGAAGGACCACGCTCTCACAGAATACCAGCGTAAAATAGCAGCTTAACACTGCTGTGTTTCGTATGGTGAGTGTAGAGAACCGGAGACCCTTTTTACTGGAAAAGTAGCATTCCATCTTAGTCCTCACGGGTGACAACGCATCTGCATTTTGATTATTTATTGAGGATAGATGTAGATGTCTATGGGTCACAGCAACCACTTACCATCAGGTGGACCTATCCATATATATATCCTATAACAAAAAGAGTATAAATAACACCACATTATTAGATCCTACCCAGGCGACGCCGTGACGAGTCGCTATATAAGTTGCAGTTTTATGGGTTTCTAAATGTTTTGTACCTATATTGTTTTCAAAAAATCACGTATTTTACTAACAAATCGTAAAGTGACGAAGAAAATGATATCGATGATCAAGTAACATGTAACATTTATTATTAGTTCTTAAAACAAATAAATATAAAAAAAAATATTCCTTAACACAAAAGAGGAAAACAGATTATTTTTATGTAGGCGTTATAATTTACTTAAATTAATATTACATACTTTACTCAAATTTTATTCCATTATGATATTACAACAAAAAATATACTTAGAAATTGTGCCTTTGAACTCAACTCCTTTGAACTCGGTTGCTGAGTTACGTTAAGAACTCATGAAGTGATATTTACCCTTAGCCTTAAACAAAATTATAGTAGTAAAATCCTTTATATCCCGAAATACTTGCCAAACTGAAAACCCATCTACTCGAAATTTTTAGCATTACCCATATAATTCGAGTTATCCAGTTTCCACGGTATATATTCAAATAATAAGAGGATACTAAGGCCAATTTTATTAATTTATTCAAAACATTAACATCTATATCTTTTGTATTATACAGTTATATTATGTATAATGCGATAAATCAATACAAATTTGCAATAGAAAACTACCAAGATCCACTTTAATCACTACAGGAACATGATTTTCACTATCTGGAATGGACTTTCTAGATCGTTCTACAAAATTTTATTTACTTAGAGCTGATTTTTCAATCGTCAGTAAAAGTTATCATTCTTGTCTTGAAGACGTCCAGATTGTAATCGGGCGGAAAGACAGACGCTGGCAGATTATTCTACTTATTTGCTGTACGCTTTACGTAAGACGAACGTTTGGTTCTAATGAGTGGAATATTGACAACAAAGGGGTGAAGACCAGCGGTGGTTGGCAGACATTTACTTGCCCTAAAACCCTTTCAGAAATGAGAGGAGGCTTGTGCCCAAACTGACTGTGGGACTTATACTTTCTATATAGGTAGGCTGTTAGTTTACTTTACTTTTATTCGAGTTTTTAACGTAGTTTTTATGTAAGCTTTAGCTGTTGTATGCTGTAACAAATAATAGCACTCGGATAAACAAGGGTCCGTCAATGATGATTAAAGAATACGGCACAAAGTGCAAGGCTTACACTAAATCGCAAAACAAGTTCCGTCCACAGCTGAAGATTATAAAGATTATAATCCTTCATTTGAACCAATAATTATTGGTTCGAATTCATGAATGTAACATTCGCTACTGCATCTGACTCATTATTCTTATATTAAACCTAAAAGCCTTATCTACGCCTGCGAGGCGTACACGCATTCGGAAATTGTATATCTCTTTCTAACGGGCGAAGTTAGCGGTTCGTCCGACTTAGCCAACTCAGTGGCCGCCAAGAGCTTGCCCATGGTGCCCGTATCGCCAAGGTAAGTCCCGCCAATTTCGACTTATTGACATGTAGAACGCCTTCGAGGCGTATGTTTAGGCTTTGTGTAACTTTGATTTTGTGATCATGCGGTTGTTAGTTTTTTTTTGTGTTTTTATGGTTATATTGGCATTGTTTCAGATAAAATATGTCACGATCAAAGCGGCTAAACAGTGCCGATGTTTTGGCGATCTTAGACGAAGAAGACTTTGGTTCTCTGGGAGGATCAGCGTCAGAAGAGGAGGATCATCAAGCTGTGGATGATGTTCAAAGTGAAGACGAAAACGACTGTGTTACGGAGGAGGTCTTCTCTTTACAATCTGCTCCCACCGAAAAACTGTATCAACACCTGCTGCACCAGCTCACCCATCTACTCCTGCTCATACTACGGGTTTTGACATCTCAGGACGTATATATCGTGTCTCCGGAAATACTCTTCACGGTAAGAACGGACATGTTTGGTCAACTACCAAGGGTCAATCATCTCAGAGAACTTCAGCTATGAATATAGTCCGCACCGCTAGAGGACCAACTCCTATGTGTAGCCATGTTTTTCATCCTGTGCAAATCTTCAATCTTTTCATAACTGAAGAAATCATATCCGAAATTGTAAAATGCACCAATGTTGAAATGATCTCTAAAAGACAAAATTTGGGAAAAATTACAGAGACTCATAAGGACACCACAGATTCAGAGATTCGTGCATTTATTGGATTATTGACACTAACCGCAGTCATGAAGGATAATCACCTCTCAACAGACGAATTGTTTGATCCCACATTTTCCGGCTCGCGTTACATTTCAGTTATGAGTAAAGAACGTTTTGAATTTTTAGTGAGATGCTTGACAATGGATGACAAGACTTTGCGACCAACTCTACGACTAAATAACGCATTTGTACCTGCCAGAAATATTTGGGAACTGTTCATAAAGCAATTTTGAATCAACTATGTACCTGGATCGGAGGTAACAATTGATGAACAGCTTGCTCGGGTTTAGAGGAAGATATCCATTTCGGACTTATATTCCGAATAAGCCAGACAAATATGGAATAAAGTTTCCTATGATGTGTGATGCTACCTCCAAATATATGATTGACGCTGATCCATATACAGGCCGGAGCACAGATACTGGAGGAGTGCCACTTGGTGAATTTTACGTGAAAAAAACTGTCGAAGACTATTCATGGAACGAACAGGAACATAACATGAGATAACTGGTTCACATCAGTGCCACTGGCCAAAAGTTTACTTCAACAGCCGTACAAGTTGACTATAGTTGGCACTATTCCAGTATATAGTTGGAAATCCCAGAACAATGTAAGAACTCGAGATCTCGTCCTGTTGGTAGTTCTATGTTTTGCTTCGATGGCCCCTGACGCTTGTATCTTATAAACCAAAGCCTGCAAAGATGGTGTATCTCTTATCATCTTGTGATGAAAATGCGGTGATTAATGATTCAAGTGGCAAGCCAGACATGATTCATTTCTACAAACAGACAAAAGGAGGAGTAGATTCCTTTGATCAAATGTGCTCTTCAATGTCGTGCAGTCGCAAAGCCAATAGATAGCCAACGGCTGTATTCTACGGCATCTTGAACATGACGATTGTCAACTCTGTTGTTATTTACGGCCACAACATGATCAAGAACAATAAAAAAAACCCTAAATAGGAGAGGATTCATGAAGCAGCTCAGCACAGATTTGGTCAAGCATTGTATGGATATTTCAAAGTCGGCGCTTCATGACTTGAAGCGCCGACTTTGAAAAGATGTTTACGAGAAAACATAAGCCGAATTTTAGTAAAATCTACTGATTCAAGTAATAAAATTCAGGAGGGAGAACCTGAGCCCAAAAAACGTAAATACTGCGCTTTTTGCTCTTACAAAAAAAAGAGAATGTCTAAACTAGTGTGTTATAAGTGCAAAAAGTCAGTATGTTGCGAGCACAAAGTTGATGTTTGTGTAGACTGCTCTGAGCTTTAAGATAGTCTTTGAAAGTCTGATTTAATTTAATAATTGTGTTAAGAAAAAGTGATTAATAGTGAAAAAAATATAACATAATTTAAAAAAAATGTTACCGTTGATTAATGAGAAGTTACTTTTTTAGTTCGAATATAGGCAGATTGTTTTATTTTGTTGTAATAAATGGCTGTTATTGGAGTCTTCACTGATGAATCTGTTTTATTACTAGAATAAATCCCTATCTTACAGGTCCTTAAAATCACAAATAATTATGTTTCAACCCAGAAATGGTTATTTATATATGCACGCCTCTGAGGCGTATGTTAAGGCTTTATGTATCTCTAAGACAGATTAGGCTTCTAGGGTTAAGCAACTTGTTTAGACACCATCAAATTAGTGCGGCAAGTAATGCAATAAAAATACAGACTCACATAATACCAGCGTAAAATAGCAGCTTAACACTGCTGTGTCTCGTTTGGTGAGTGTAGAGAACCGGAGACCCTTTTTACTGGAAAAGAGGCATTCCATCTTAGTCCTCAAGGGTGATAACGCATCTGCATTTTGATTCTTTATTGAGGATAGATGTAGATGTCTATGGGTCACAGCAACCACTTACCATCAGGTGGCCTGCGTGCTCGTTTGTCACCCAATCCTATAAAAAAATGTAGGCTTAAACTGCATAGTAAATTTATGTAGGCTTAACAAATCATTTTTTTTATAATTTGTCAAAAAGGGCAAATGAGATCATACTTTTATATGACCTTTTTTGTACGTTTAAGTCCCAAAGGACCGCAGTCCGAGTAACTCCCATAAAATAGCTTTCAACCCAATAAATAACAGGGTAATATCAGTTGAGCTACGTCTACGGGATAAGGATGTTGGCAGTAATAAAAACGCATGGAAACGTGACGGCGCCATCGGCGCGGAGCACATAAAATATAGCGGCATTGGCAACACACGTTTTTACATTTTAGTTTAATCGCGAACCACAACGTATTCTTTGAATTAAATGAGTTTAAATTGAATGTTTTATACAAACTATATAATACATAATTATACAAACTAAAAGTCATTATAAACTTTAATAAACTACGAGCTACGAACCGTTTAATCGTTCCGCTTCTTCTAAATTGACTTACACAAAAATGACTGAAATGTACTATATAAATTAAGATTTATTTATTTAAAAAAAATTATTACAAAACTGAATTTGTCTTCGAATAATCCAATACACTTGGTGTACCCTACTGGACTGGATAGAACTAAGGAGAAGAAAACATGGATGGATAAGTTTTAATTTGACAAAATGATCGATATCCAGAATGTACTTTATATTCTCAAACAAAAGACGTCCTATATACAACCTAATGAGGAGATATAATATTTGAAAATATTAGGAATAAAAACATTTTTAGTTTCACTGCGTGAGATATTTATCAAGACTTAGAAATAGAAATTACATTGTACTAATCATATTAGAAATAGCTTCGTAAAAGGAGATCATCTCATTTTAATAACATTTTGCCTTAAATAAGAGGTCAAAAGTTAGATTGCAAAGAAACGAGAACGGAGCGCAGGCACAGGTTGGCTGATCCTTGGGCATCCGTTCCGGCTGATGCTTGGGCCAGTTTTTGTCTTATAACTTTGTCGTTATAAGACAAAAAATATGGTCAGGAATCAACACAGACAAGTATTTAGAACTGGTTGAAATAATACCCTGAAACAAAAACTAAATTGATCGTGTTTATCTTAGCTCTGTTAGATTCATGTGACTTTTAAAAATCAAATACACAAACAAAAACCCATTTAGAACAGTTTGTTCTGGGTGGGGTAAGAGAAATTGTGGGATTACAGGCTTTTTTTTTATAGAATAGGGTGACAAACAAGCACACAATCCACCTGATGGTAAGTGGTTGCTGTGACCCATAGACATCTACATCTATCCTCAATAAAGAATCAAAATGCAGACGCGTTGTCACCCGTAAGGACTAAGATGGAATGCCTCTTTTCCAGTAAAAATGGTCTCCGGTTCTCTGCACTCACCATACGAAACACAGCAGTGTTAAGCTGCTATTTTACGCTGGTATTCTGTGAGAGCGTGGTCCTTCCCCGGTCGAGCCGACCCATTCGTGCTACAACTATAGTACTAATATAGCTGCAGCATGGCTCTACCACTGATTATATATCATGGCTGATATATAATCCATGTTAGTCCTCAGGAGAAGCCTTCTTTGTTTGAAGTTAGTAGTAGGTGTCGATAAACTCTAGCAGCCACTTACCATGAGATGAACTCTGAGCACGTTTATTTACTCTAAGATAAGAAATATATATTTATTTAAAGATTCTGGAATAATTCTAGGATATTTACGTAAAATGTTACATGGATTTTTGATTCATTAAACTGTAAAACATTAATTTGCCTGTAAATGTTAAACGGAATTATATTATGTAAATAAACATTATGTAAAAAAATGGAATTATATTACTTTTTCGTTTTTTATACATAGAAAATTAAATTAATTCAAATTAACAATATAGTAAGTTTTTATTTTTTAAATAAATTGTTATTATATAATCGTAGGTGCGTCTCTTAGTGACCATGTAACTTCTGAATGACTTGATCGATTGAGGTCATATTTAAAATATATTATGTATTGGTTTTGTTGCGACGATGGTCCAAGATCCGATAGGTAGCGTTGTAGTCAAGTTAACAAGAAATTATATATATTCATGTACCAAAATTACTCATATTCACAATTTATGTTGGTTTATTGCCAAAAAAGATAGTCAAATCTAGACCCGATCGGTGGCGGTGTAGTAGTTTTAATATTCTTTTCTTTTTTTATATAAATATTATTAAACGGTAAAAAATCC
This sequence comes from Parnassius orleans, assembly GCA_029286625.1. Lineage (NCBI taxonomy): Eukaryota > Metazoa > Arthropoda > Insecta > Lepidoptera > Papilionidae > Parnassius > Parnassius orleans. The sequence continues at coordinate 2,025,535 of JAGSMP010000074.1, forward strand.
GGAGCAAATTCATCGCGCCACTTACTGGAAAAGACAGAATTACGTCTGTCGAGCCAGTCAATTCACATTTTGTCAATCTCAACCAAGACACTAAGGTCGTTATTCAGAGACAATCTCAAGTTTAAAATCAAACTACAATGTCAGAATTTGTGTAAACAGATAATTTAATTAAGAAATCAATCTCACTACGCCACCTACCGGAAAACGCAGAACAACATCTGCCGGACTAGCTTGTACTTATATAAAACTTCCATTAAAACTCACCGGGATCTGCAACAACAGGCCCAAGAGGATCAAATCGAACGCGATGCTCTACGGCTGCTCGAGCAGCGCAAACAAGGTCTGAAAAGAACCTGTGCCTCCTTAAAGCCAGTTCGTCACGGCCCACAGGCGTAGCCGGGGGCTCTCGCGGCCCCTCATTCTCACCAAGGTTATCTATATTTTTTTCAAACACCTCATCATCGTCTGAACACAACTCCTGCACATTCATCGGACGCTGTTCAGGTATGTCGTTGTTACTGCTCGGGGTAAATTTCAAGATGCCGGTAGATTTCCGTCTACCTGTTGGACGTACGTCAACGTTTGTTCGAGCTAGTTCCTTTTCGAGATTAACCAGTTCTTCCAGTGTAGCAACATTGCGACTACAGTCTATTGAAAACCGTTTAAAATCCATTCGAGACGTTTTGTAATCAACGGAATATCGTTTTTTCATTATATTCCTTTTAAGTACCATATTATGGTCAACATCATCGACATCTGTATCACAACTAACCGATTCCTCAAAAACATTAGTTCCCTCAGCATTAGCGACGGTATACGAAGGAACCTTAATTGTAATCTCTTTATCGTCAACATGTTCCCTTGACTCGGGTTCTGTGTTCGTTGAGCTATTGCTCTTTCTATTGTCGTCATTTTCTGTGTTCGTTGAGCTATCGCTCTTTCTATTGTTGTCATTTTCACTGTTTTCGTTCACATTTTGCTTATCTTGCACATTCGATTCAGACAAAGAAGACATGTTTTCAGGTTTTGATTTGCTCTTGCTCAATTTCTTAGTCGGTCGAGCACAACAACTTTTAAACATAATTATAAAGAGAAAGTAAAGTTAAAAATGTTCAATATTTGAACAGAATGAAAGATTTTTGAAGTGAATGAACACCAAATAATAGTACTCCATTAAACTATTTAATTTAAAATAGCAATTCATATATTCGAAATAATGCATTGATAAGAGAGGTACTCGAAGAACATGATAAATGTTTTGGTGAGTGCGTGCGTGTCGCAGCCGGCCGGGCGCACGGCGGCGGGCTACTGACGACACTGACGCAGGGCGGTTGCGCCGCCCGCCCGGGGCTGTTACCTCCCGCGCCCATTTCCCACGCGAACCCAGCATCTTTTAGCCTTCCTAATACTGCATAAATAATCCGATTTGAAAATTATCTTAAAAAGCTAGCAAGGTTCTCATTTACTTTTTTCTCTTACCCTATACAATTTAGTAATCATTTTTTTTACATTAATTCCTTTCAATGGTATTAAAATATCAAAATATATATCCTACGTACATTGCCAATTAATTTTTAATTTTATATAAGATAACAGAACCACAAAAGGTAAAAAACGCGTTTGTTATAGGCCGGCCTAACTGAAATGCTGAAATGAGGGCTCACTAGCACAGTAGCTAAAAATTTGATTACTAAGCTGCGAATTCCACAGACCACAGACGTAGGTATAATTTCCATTACAGAAGTTAAATTAGCTTACAACATAGTGAAGGGCAGTAACAATATAACGACATAGTCAGCTATCTACAGTTGGAGAAGTTGCGTTCTCCGGTTCAGTACTTGGATTTCAGCTAGAAATCATAGTCTGTACAAGCAAACCATAGCCTCAATATACGAGGGGCGTTCAATGTATTCTCGGTATGGGTACGTTAGAAAAAAGATAAAATTATGAAATATTTTTTATTTTTCAATATAGTCTTCCATGACATCAATACATTTACTTGTTCGTGAAAAAAAGCTTTTCTATTCCCTTGAAAAATATTCTTCGTTGTGGCCTGAAAAATGCTCATTTACAGCGGACTTGAGCTCATTATCGTCAGCAAATCTCTTTCCCCGAAAGTCTTTTTTTAAGTTTGGGCATGAAAAGTAGTCACTGGGTGCTAGATCTGGGCTATATGGTGGGTGGTTAATTTCCTCAAACCTGCAGTCTCGTACAGCAGACTTTTAGAGCCGCGCCGTGTGAACCGGTGCGTTGTCATGAAGAAACAGCACTCCTTGGTCAGCTTTCCTCTTCTCTTTTCTTTTATTGCTTCTCTCAAACGGCGTCAAGTGACTGAGTATTTTTCTGAGTTGATAGTTTCACCTTTTTTTGTGTACTCGATCAATAGTATTCCTTTGGAATCCTAAAATACTGTAGCCATGATTTTACCAGCCGATGGAGTGACTTTGAACTCTTGGGGGTCTGATCCTTTTTTATGGCATTGCATAGACTCCTGTTTACTCTCAGTGTTGAACCGAAGTTTCATCTCCAGCTTTAAAAACTCCCTATAACAGTCAACCCGCGCCTGCTTTTGAAGCGCAGTGAGCATTCGCGGCACCCATATTGCACTGACTTTTGTGAGGTTGAAATAGTTCTGCTAACATCTTAATTCTTACTCGTGCATCTTCTAATACAAGTTTTTCAATAATTTTGACATTTTTTTTGTAGCCCACCCACCCGGGCGGGAGTCATGTCCGACGCTTTCCCTGTCTTTTTTGAATTCACTTAACCACTTCTGTACGGTTGACATTGAAGAAGCAGGGTCTTGGTAAACGGCCACCATTTCTTCATGGATGTTTTTTTGAGTTTTCCTTGTTTAGTGAGGAATTTCGCACGGTGTTGGATTTTTTTCAACATTGTCGAGTCAGTCATTTCCGTCGTCTATGACTGAAGGTTACATAAGAAATAATGAAGTTATCAAGACGAAATTTCATATTTATAACTTCAGGTAGTGTCGTTAGCTAATGATTTTTTTATTTTTACATTATTAGCAAATGACCCTAATACCGAGAATACATTGAACGCCCCTCGTACAGTCAATCTAGCAAGCGGATGCTAAAAGGCATTAATAAAAACTCAGTTTTGGTCAATTTAAACAGTTACAAATCATTAACGGCTAAAATTCATTTAACTCAGATTTTTAACTTAAGTTTCTCTACGTCTATGCAACTTATGTTACTACTCATGTCTATGACGTTACTTATGTCGACAGTGTCGTAGAAGGGAACACAGGGTCGTAATAAGTAGTCTGCGAGATCTCGTGGCTTCCGACAGTGGAAAGTATATGCTATATATGCCCGTATGCTACAGCTAAAATACAAAGATCAGTGAATAGCAGCATCAAGTTGCGAGACGTCCGGCAGTACAATTGTCAAACCACTTGCAAATGCAAAGCGTTCGAAGAAATTACAGTATTTCTTCAACATTATGGGAGAAGCCCATGTCCGTGTGTATTAATGGTGTCCGGGTCCGTGTGTATATAATCTAGTTATATGTCAATAAACTTACTGCACAAATAAACAATATTTTAACTGTATTCAAATAAAGTATAATATAATAATCAGCGAAACCGGAGAAAAAGATGTTTAATCTTTCCGATGCCTTTTTATTTTGAAATTACATAAAGCCGTGGTTAGCGTTAATTGACTTGAGTAGAATAGACAATAGAGGCCGTCAACAGTCATCTGCAGCTAACGACTCGTTGCTGGGTGCAAGTGTAATCCGCTTACGTTTCCCGACAAATTGTTTACCTATTGTAATTACTACATCGAGAAAAATGTTCATCAAACGAATAAAAAGTAATGCAACTTTGAAATAATACGACATAGATTTAAAAAAAAACTATTACGAAAATATCCAACATTTGTTGATGAAGTGGGTCAAATATAAATGTAAAAGAGACTCGGTAATGAGGAAACCAAATTAAGCCCCCGGCCGTACCTATAATGTCGAAAACTGTATTAGTCGTCGCTAGGATGTTTTATGAGTTTTTAGTCACAATTCCTCAGAGAATAAGAATCGTATATACGGAACGATAGGGCTGGCATATCTCTAAAGTTAAAAGCCCCAAAAAACTATAACAATTAACAGACAATCTCAGATCCTATTTGAAACATCTTCAGTAAATTTTGTTACTTGACCATATAAATATACCGGTAATAACGCAACACAATTTTTTTAGTTGAGTTAGAGATAGTGCTTAATGACTGTTCAAACTAAGATCAATGAGTAGCTATGATACCGTGTAGTGGCGGTGTAAGAATATCCACTACCCCATATCATTCCGTGGGTGTCGTAAGAGGCGACTGAGGGAAACAAATCAGGAGATAGGCAGCAGCGTTTTCCTAATAACGACTAAAAATAAAAAACTGCGGTTGCCAATCCGCTTGCCAAGCGTGGCAACTATGGCAAATGAGTCAATCTATGGGGGAGACCCTATGTTCAGCAGTGGGCTTTAATAGGCTATAACGGTAACGGAGTGGCTATGTTTGCTTATTCACTTTGTCGCACTATATTTCATCTACAGATCATTCAAGCAAATTATATCCTTTGCAATTAATAAATTTAGATCTTATTCGGAAGTCATTGCCAAAGTCTACATTCATCCCACAACTGGGAGATAGAGCATGCTGGTCCAATGAGTTGCACTAGTGTGTGTTGGGCCACTTCAAACGCATGCCCTGCCATTATTTGATTCTCCTACATACAAGTTTTGACCTGATTAATCTATACTTATAATATGGTTAACAATTTCATTGGAACCGGTGGGGATCGAACTCGGGTTTCTCTCTATGAACTTTGCAAAAATATGTGTGGGTAGGATCTGTACAAATAATCAATGGAATTTCACTATGAGACATAACCGCAAAGTATTAACTACCACCCAAAGTTTTTATTAAACCAACTTAAGAAAAATTTCAACTTGTCAGTCTTAAGACAATAGTGTATAGAAGACTTAAAGCTCCTACTTCAGAATGTGAATTTATTTATTCTATTTAGTTCTTTGAAGTCAGCTTTAACTTTTTTTTAAAGTTATTTTTTTACTCCTTGAATTGATTAAGGAATATCACAATCTCAATGTCGTCTTCTTTAGACATTGAGATTGTTTTAAAAAATTCACCTCCTACTGTCACCTGGTGGATTTTTTTCTCTAAATTTATATGGGACCACCCTTAAAGTATAACCTATTTAATAAAAAAAGACTAATGTAAATCAATTCACAATCGACAAAGGTATGGTATTGTATTGTATTGTACACACAAAAAAAAAAATTGAATTGTAAACCTCTTCGCTATTCTATCTTATTCCTTAAATGTGTGGGTTCCTAGAGAATTCCCGAGATTTTGATTAAATGTCGCAATTTCAGTTACTTGGCTGCTTGGCAACCTTATGCAACATTATGCATGGGCTTGTTCCTATTTTGTTTGTGTTGATTTTCTTACTACTACATATAAATTGTTCTCTTGTGAATAGAACATATATATTAACCACAGCGTGAATGTGTCTAGCTGACTAGTAATATGCCAATCACGCCTTCTAGGTGTCATTGAAGGCACAATATTGAACTAGTGTGATAGTAATTTTAGTATTTCATTGTGTGTATGTGTGTATGCTATGAAGCTATTGTTGTCAAGATCACTGCTTGTTTTTGTAAGAATACATAAAAATGTATAATTTGTAAAAATGGTGCCAAAGATATACTATTTTATGTTTAAGCAGATCGCTAGTTTTTTTTTATAGGATTAAAGTGACAAATGAGCACACAGTCCACCTGCTGGTAAGTGGTTGCTGTTTCCTATAGACATCTACATCTTTCCTCGAAGACGAATCAAAATGCAGATGCGTTGTCACCGTGAGGACTAAGATGAAATGCCTTGTTTCCAGTAAAACGGGTCTCCGGTTCTCTACACTCACCATACGAAACACAGCAGCGTTAAGCTGCTATTTGACGCTGGCATTCTGTGAGAGCGTGGTTCTTCCCCGGTCGAGCCGACCCATGCGTGCTACAACTATACCAGTAATATAGCTGCAGCATGGCTCTATCACGTAAATAAGTTAAGTTAGTTCAAAATATATAGCACATATTTAGTTTACTGACCCGTACTGACTGAGTCAGTTCACTCTAGTTCTACTGCGTATATCTTAATAACAGATACTATTACGCAAAGAAACTGACCATGCCAGTAGCTGGCAACCTTACGCTTTGAGTCCCAACCAATTTATCAATTAATTGGAAGGTCGATTGTGCTTTACAAAAATGCTGCTGCAGTATTATGGCGGACTCTATCAAGTAAGAAAATAACATCATGTATATTGATAAGGGTAGTTTAATAGCCTTAATATTTAATAAAGTAGCTGAAAGTAAATATTTTGATATGTGTTGAAAGGAGATCACTTTATAGCAACTCTTAACTAAGCAATGTTCTATTTTAATTAACACATAGTTAAGTGTAACTTGTGCCATCCTAATATAAAACTTGTCTACACGTCTTCATCATACTTTGTAAATGATAATAGGATCTTAGGGGCTTTTTAGGGTTCCGTACCCGAAGGGTAACCAACGGGACCCTATTACTACGCCTCTGCTGTCAGTCTGTCTCTCTGTCAGCCGGCTGTATCTCATGATCTGTAATAAGTAGGCAGTTGAAATTTTCACAGAATGTGTATTTCTATTGCCGCTATAACAACAAATATTAAAAATAAATAAAATTTAAAATTTATGGGGGCTCCCCTACTAGAAACCTGTGATGGTACGAAACCCATCATGCGCGAGTCTGACTCACACTAGATCGTTTTTTTTACTATTAATTTTATAATTACCAACTGTTCTCTTTTACATCTATACAACTAAATAAAATTGAAGTGTGTGTTTGTAATGTCAAAATAACAGCATTTTACTAAATGCATATGAAAGTTTATACAGTACTTATAACAAAAATTTTTTTTTTTGTTTTTGTCTGTCTGTCTGTTCGGGCTAATATCCAAAACGGCTGGGCCGATTTTGACGGAACTTTCACTGGCAGATAGCTGATGTTATAAGAAGTAACGTAGGTTACTTTTATTTTAGAAAAAAAAAAATAGGATTATGCACAAAAAAGTAAAAACCCATGAAATATAAACATAATAAATACCACACAGGCAAAGTCACGCAGCAGCTAGTTTAAAATAAACATTTTTACAGAACTATAGGTGAACACACATTATTTTCTAATTTGATAAAAAAAATATCCCATATAAACCATAGCCGCCTCTTACAACACCGACTGGATGAAATGGAGTAATGGCCACCACCACATGACAAACTACATAAAAGTATAAAAAAGGATTCCAAATGAAGTAAAATAAAGGAATCATCTTTTATTTTTCTTCATTTGGAATAACAACAGCCATGGTCCAATAATAAATAGATAAAAGTGGGCAGGCCAATTATAGTTACAATGAGATATAGTTCAGAGAGCTCACACATTGCAATGTGGGCATAGACAAAAAAGACCAGTGAGGAATACAATATGCAGGACTCATCATCATCATATGTCATAGTTTTAATTTAAACTAAAATTGAATCAATTGTGAAATAAAATATTGGAACCTGATTGGAGGGCTAAACAAATAAATATTTATTCGATATTAGAAAATGGTAAAACCTCATAGCATATAAAAATGCCTTTGCATAACAATAAATTTAAGCATGGATCAAGAAAGATATTCAGATAAATAGAGAACCATATCATTCCATGAGTGTTTGCTGGAAACAGAGAAAGATGAAACAAGAGATGGGCAGCAGCATTTTCCTGATAAAAATTCACAATAATGATAAAAAACTTCAATTGCCTACTGCCTGCCTAGTGGGGCAACTAAAACAAGTATACCCCAATGAGGCAATCTATCAGGGAGACTTATGTTCAGCAGTGTAATATTAAGTACTAAATTAATAAATATAATTTTCAAGGTTAATAAATCCCAACTAACTCACTTCACACTATCCTTTGGCACTTGACAATTAAATTACGTGCTTAATTATTATTATATTAATCAATATAAATACTTCATAGGCGAATTTTACCAAACCGTTACAAAAAGAAAATGGAGAAGAAAAAGTATAATAAAGGTATACTAATACAAGTACAGCTGGAGAGCTGGATTTAGGGTCGCCAGCCAAAGATTTGGTGCCGCTACTAAGTAATAACATTTTATCTAAATGCATTACGTATATTTTAAAAACAATCTAATTATAAAGAGAACAAAATTTATGTCCAAAACCTTTTTAAACAAGGACCTAAAGTACATAAGCAAATATGTAGGTAAATAAACACCTATTATAATTTTTAAAACATTTTACCTTGGACGCGTTCATTATTATCTTAAAATAGTATAAATCTACCATTATTTATAGACAATACAAAGAAACACACAGAAAAACAGAAAATCTTTCTAGGAATCTAGAAATATTCATATATAATTGTGCAAAAACTTACAGGCTGTCCAGATATATTGCAATTTCTTCTGTATAACAGAGGTCCGTAATATATTCCCTAAATATGCTAATAAAATTATTTTCTATGTAAAAATTTTATAAAAATTCAGTCTTCAGAGGTTAGTTACTTGCATTGCAGTTACTTGTCATGACCATAGACTAGGAGTGAGGCGTATTTATCTTAACAGATAAAAAAACAGGTATCTTGAAATAGCAGACTGTAACTGTGACAAACAAATTGAAAGAACAGCTCCTATTCCACGAGATAACAAATCCACTTAAAGACAATCACAAGTTTTTCTTTATTCATACATATGACAGTAACCTTTGTTAGAATAAGATAAAAAATGTAACTGTGACACCCTGTTACTCATCACAAGCTCTTTCCTTTTCTCGCATAGGTTCAACACCTTAGTACGAAAGAAAAGTACCCTATGGAAATATCTTTTAATAGCAGACTGTAAATGTGAGAAACAAACTGAAAGAACAGCTCCTGTTCCACGAGATAACAAATCCACTAAAAGACAGTTACAAGTTTTACTTTATTCATATATATTATGACAGTTACCTTTATTAGAATAAGATAAAAAATGTAACTGTGACACATTGTTACTCGTCACAACCTCTCTCCTTTTCTCGCATAGGTTCAACACCATAGATAAATAGATATGTAGCAAGCTATTCAACACCTTAGTAAGAAAGAGAAGTACCTACCTCTTGGTAGGTACTTCTCTTTCTTACTATTAACCTTTTACATATAGCAACGGACTGCTATTATGTAAAAGGTTTTTGGAACTATTATTTATGTGGAACTGGAACCATGCGGAACAGATGTGCGATTTTACCTGTTACAGCAAACTCCTACCGAAGACTACAATATATGAACAGACTAATACATAGACTTAGTATCTATCTACGGACTAAAATATTATGTTTAGGCTGGCTTTTCACTATGGGATATAATATATATTATATCCAGAAATATAAATTATATCCCGCGATTGGCTTTCACACTGTGGGATATATCTTTTAACCAGAGTGTGTTCGTCATTGGATTACCCCCTGTACCCCGCACACGGTTCTGCGGCGGTGCGGAACGGTGTGCGGGGTACAGGGGGCGAAATATAATATGAAAATATCGCTCAGTCAATCGAAAAAATATTTATATTTGAGATGTAATATACATTATAGCTAAGTGTAAACGGTTCCATTTAAAAGTATGGTGAGCGATATTAATTTATATCTCGCGATGTAATATATATTATATTATATTCCATAGTGAAAAGCGTGCTTCACGCACACAAACTAATATTTTTTTATAACTGGCTTTACGTCTCTGGGTTCTAGCCCTTCTGAGCCTGAAGTTACAATGTATAATTATCCTTCGTAGTACACTGCTTCACAATATGTTGATGCGTCACATTGTGCAGCCCTTGGGAGATTTTGACGGCAACTTGAGCCAGCAGAAGCAGACAGCTGACAGTTGGCGATGGTATCTCAATTCTCAAAGCGCCTAAGCAGACAGACACCTTATCATGAGAATCACAGCACCATCAGAGCACTTGTTTCACCGTTTCCACTAATAGTTCACATGCGCAGACACTTAATACACAAAATCGCACCACTTTTACATATCAAAATCCACTTCAAACCATTATTTAAACAATAATACAGGAGCAGCAAACCGCCGCCGGTAAAGTTATACAAACTAATAAGAAGTGCTAGCGCACCATAGAGATATACCTATGGAGGCGGCATATTCTACTATAGAAATAATAGTTATACATATATCTATAATATCGACACATACTTGTCAAAAACAGTTTTGTCTCTTTTTAACAAAGCAGTAGCTGCAATAGAAAAGAGATAAAACTACACTTTGTCAAGTGCTTATTTTCGTAACACTTTCGTGTGACGTCATTAGCTCATCCATGCGTCATTAGCTCATCCATGCGTGAACTTGGCGCTTAACATGGCGGCGCACCGCCATGTTAAGCGCCAAGTTTTGAGGTAGATCTGCTGTCAAACTGTCAAAAAGTAGTGACAAAGTGTTGTACTAGAAATTATTTTAATAGATTAATTTTGTTCAGAAATGAATAAATAATATTAATAGTTTATAATTCCCGGATATCATGTTTCATGATCATGCCAGATTTTCGAATTTCAAATAAACAAAATTAATGTAAAAAAATGCGGAAAAAAAAATCATCTTTTCACAACGTTTTATTAACTTTATTCACGCTCCATTATGTTATTAAAGTTATTTGAAACGATATTTCACAAAAAAATATCATGAAAATACTGAAATATGAAACCAGCAGTGAAACTTTAAAAAGAAAATCAGCTGACAATAGGGTCAATATCCTCGCGGGCGCCGAACTCTTACCTAGATCGGTACGAAACAATGCATTAGGTATACTACTTACTCACTCTACCTTCCTTTCACACACACGCTGCTTCGTGTCGCCTCGCGCTGTGGAATTTCATATGCTTCAAGGACGTTATAATAATTTTAGTTTTGAGACAGTGCCATGTTGACAATCACGAGCGATAGTTCAATTGTTTTGTTTATTAAATTATTGTCGTTATAACTTGTTATTTATTAATTAATGATGTTGTTCTTGTTGTTACGTTTTGTGTTTTTTGTTTTGTTTTAATAATGCCTAACGCGTAGGTACATTTATAGTGCTAGTGAATACGGCAACATGTTAATGTGCCTTGAAGAATCTCATAAGGCCACGGAGGATCGGTAAGCTGTTTCATACCTAATTTTTTAAATAACTTAGTACTGAACTGATCTGAATAGGTACATAACTGAATACATCAGAATAATAAACATAATTACACAATGGATAACAAAGCATGACTCTAACCTTGTAAACATTTTATTTAAGTATTTTTTTCATTAGCGGGGAATCGAACCAGTTATTTGGTTTATTTAAGCTAAATTTTTAAATAACTTGTTAACATTTTATTTAAGTATTTTTTTCATTAGCGGGGAATCGAACCAGTTATTTGGTTTATTTAACCTGTGAATTTGAATTAAAGTGGCTACGTGGAGACAAGCACAGTGGCAAAATAGTAGGTTAAGTAGATAAGTTAGGTATTTAGACAAGTGTTGTAAATTATTAGGTATTGTGGTACCATCGCTAGTTGCGGGCCGCGCGAATTCGGCGTTCGCGCGTACATTGACCCGTAGTCAGCTGATTGTAATTCAGTAATTCCACTGCTGGTTTTATATTTCAGTATTTTCATGATATTTTTTTGTGAAATATCGTTTCAAATAACTTTAATAACATGATGAAGCGTGAATAAAGTTAATAAAACGTTGTGAAAAGATGATTTTTTTTTCCTCGGGATCGAATTTCTTTGTGACCCATCATCATAGGTATCCTTAGTACTATCATCTGTCTTCGTTTTCGGGAGCGTTTCAAAAATACCCTGTATATATTAAGACTTTTATTTTTATGTGCATGTGCTTTTTTTTGTCATTGGAGGCTAATTCTTTCTTTCTTGAATTGAAAATTTTAACATTAAAACATAAAATATTCAGTCAAATAAACATATCTTTACATGACTTACCTTCTCTCAAAATTTGTCGAGTGTCACTCAAAGTCAACCTCCGTCATTTCAATAGTTTGAAAATTAGATGGCATCATGGTCATCTGTATACCTATTAATAAAAATGACATAATAATTTATGACATTACAATAGTGGGTTATGTAATATATTGCATTTACTAATTACAACTACAAGCTATAGAACCAGTGTGTTGCCAATGATGACATATGGATCTGAGATGTGATCTTTTACTGCTGGTCATATAAGGAAGCTCAAGGTCACTCAGCGAGCTAAGCTCAGGGTTTTTCTACATGATAAACTTAGAAATGAGGGTATCTGCAGTAGAAACAGAGTAAGAGACACAGCGGATTAGTAATCTGAAGTGGCAATGGGTCGGCCATATAGCTTGAAGAACCGACAACCGATGGGGAAGAAAAGTTCTCGAGTGGTAGCCTTGTGCCGGTAGGCAAAGTGTAGGGCAGCTCCCCACTAAATGGAAAGACGACTTGGTAAGATGCAGGAACTCAATGGATGCAGGTGGCTCAGGACTGTCCTTTGTAGCATTCATTGGGCGAGACCTATGTTCAGCAGTGGATTTGTAAAGGGCTGTAATGATCATCATGATGATGATGAACTACAAGTTTTGTTAACAGTAGAAACAAAACCACTAAAAGCATTACTTAAGGTTTAATAAGGCTTATTATATGGATATCATCCCATTTAATTTTCTTACCCTTAACACAATAAAGTCAGGGTGATATGCTTGAGAGCAAAATGGGCATAAAATTATAATGTAAATAACCCTATGTATTTTTTGTTTTGCCACAATTATTTGGCGAAAGTATTTAAGTACCAATATAATTTATAGCCTATACTTGTAATGACACTTTGGTATTGTCATCATAATTTTCATATTTTACATTGTAAAGGTATTTCGATTATATTATGTTGTATAATATGCCATACTGGTGTTCATTGTAATAAAATTAATGGAAAATTTTAGTCAACTCGCCTGCCAAGGCTGGCAACCAAGGCATTATACTACGACAAAATCGCCCCTAAGCGATATATATATATATATATATATATATATATATATATATATATATATATATATATATATATATATATAAATATGATAAAATATACAGTATATTTTATCATATTTTTTTTCAATTCTGTTTCTTCAGTCAATACATTTCATATACATGATAATAATCATATACTGAATATCGATGTAAGCCAGATCACTTTCAGGGAAAGTAACTACATCACTAACATCATTCACGTAGTAGTATAGGTTAGGTAGGGCAATGTCAACGTTATATCTATTAGCATTGTGTCTATAATAGCGTGAATTTATTATTGCGACATCTAACGTTAAGAAGCTAAATTTGCTCATTAATTCTAGAAACTTCGTTGGTGAAAAGTAATATGATCTCTATTTTTAAGAACATATGGTTCGTACTCAAGTGAATGGTGAGTAACATAGTGCCTTTCTCTTTTATTTTTAATAGCCAATCAAGCGAAAATTATTGAAATGGTACACAATTGTCGGTACACATTTCTTCCTTGCGTATGTGTGAGTTTGGCGACAGTGGTTCTGCTACAAATTATGTGTTTTGCTACTTCCTCTAATTTTTAATATTCCGTGGCTTAAATATCGTGGTTCATCGCCTACAGCGTTAGTCGTAGAGAAGAGGAACTCGTGGTTAAGTAATAGCTGCGCGGATCAATAGATCTGCGAGATTAAGTTGCACTTGCTGCGGCAGTCCATGAATGAATGACCATTTTCTTAACATACCGAGATTGAGAGAATAGAGAGTGCATCTGTATCCTCAGACACTTGGTGCACTTTACTCTGTTAAGATCATTATGTTTTTAAAATTCATACAGCTAAAATGATAATAAATTCATTATTACTTTATACTTTTCAGGGACAGATGAAAGAATATAAACATGAAGCATGATGAAGCCTCATAAACTTATTGGTCTTTAAACAGATTAATCTTATTTAACTGTTCCTACAAGTTTTCTTTACTTAAATTATTAAGTTTACATTCATATTTAAGTCGAATGTTAACATAAACTCTATAATGTATTTAATTATTAATTATTAAATGTTTGTAATTATCAAAAGTAATACTTATATGAAAAATAAAGCAGCCATCATATACTCCGTGTCTCCGTTTTTTTTTTTTATTTCCCCATCAAAACATTTTATAAAATATAAATAGGTATATACTTAGTTAAGTACCTATTTATAGTATAAACAATATGTTAAAAAAGAAATTCCGGGGAAACTGTCTATTGCAGTAAATATTTTTCTCCAAAGATCATAGCTTCAAAGAGATCATAGATCAAGATCAAAGATTGTACGTGGTAGAGCCATGCTTGTACGTGGTAGAGCCATGCTTGTACGTGGTAGAGCCATGCTGCAGCTATATTAGTAGTATAGTTGTAGCACGAATGGGTCGGCTCGACCGGGGAAGGACCACGCTCTCACAGAATACCAGCGTAAAATGGCAGCTTGACACTGCTGTGTTTCGTATGGTGAGTGTAGAGAACCGGAGACCCATTTTACTGGAAAAGAGGCATTCCATCTTAGTCCTCACGGGTGACGACGCATCTGCATTTTGATTCTTTATTGAGGATAAATGTAGATGTCTATGGGTCACAGCAACCACTTACCATCAGGTGGACTGTGTGCTCGTTTGTCACCCTATCCTATAAAAAAAAAAAAGCTCGAAAATACAACTTTCCGATCTGATTCTTTGGGAGTTTTTTTAAGTTTATCGTAAAGTCACCTGGGGTTTCATACATTTGAATTAAAATCCAACAAAAGGCAGGTAGGTTCAGCTTATTCCCAGGAACATGTTATATGAATATTTTTTAATTATTTTAGAACTATCATGATAAAAAATCAATTAATTTTTGAAGTTATTCAATTTCGTTCACTAAACAATTTTGTTAAATCTTTGTACCGCTTCCTTAACAATCATTTTTCGATAGTCATTGTAAGTAAAATGCACATCACTAGCTAACGCACACAATGACAAATCAAAATTTGTCACGCGTATATACGCCAGTATATTCTAAGTTGTATTTTTTTTTATAGGAGAGGGGGCAAACGAGCATGCGGCTCACCTGATGGTAAGTGACTACCGCCGCCCATGAACAACCGCAACACCAGGGAAATTGCAGATGCGTTGCCGGCCTTTTAGAAAGGAGTAGGCTCTTTTCTTGAAGGTCCCTAAGTCGTAACGGTCCGGAAAAATCACTGGTGGTAATCTATTCCACAAGGAAGTTGTGCGAGGAAGAAAACTTCTTCTAAATCGCACAGTGGTGGACCGCCAATCATCCAGGTGGTATGGATGGTATCGCGAGTTTTGTCGCAATGTGCGATTGTGAAATTAAGCGGCTGGAATTAGTCCGAACAATTCCTCAGAGAACTCCCCGTGGTACATGCGATAAAATACGCAAAGAGATGCAACATCTCTACACAGTGGCAGTGAGTTAAGCTGATCGGAAAGAACTCGGTCGTCAACGATTCGAACCGCTCTGCGTTTGATGCGGTCAAGTGGAATGGGATGGCACTGGGGAGCCCCTGCCCAGAGATGGGAACAGTATTCCATGTGGGGCCGAACCTGCGCCTTGTAAAGTTGCAGGCGGTGTACCGGTATGAAATACTGTCCCGCTCTGCTGAGCAATTGGCCTTCTTAGGAGCTTCTTAGAGGCCAATTTGGCCTTCTCTTCAAAATGACCACGAAACTGCACATCACTCGATATGTCGACACCGAGGATTCCAATACTGGCTGAAGCAACAAGGGGAGTGCCATGAAACTGAGGAGATACGACAAAGGGGTTCTTTTTAGCGGTAAACGCGCAAACTTGTGTCTTCTGGGGATTGAACTGGACTAGATTTAGCCGCCCCCAATCCGAGACTTTGTTCAGCAAAGACTCGACTTCAGACACAAGTTTGTCCCGGTACTTGGCGACGTTTTCCCGAGAAATATTTGCACGGCCGGTATATAAGGCATCACCAGTGCTGTCATCTGCATAGCAATGAATGTTACCAGTTTGCAACATATCATTGATATGCAGGAGACACAGCGTTGGCAATAGCACGCAGCCTTGTGGAACACCAGCGTTGATAGGCTTGTAATCAGAGCATGCACCGTCTACTACGACCTTGATGCTCCGATCAGCAAGGAAACTGGTGATCCAATTGCACAATTTCTCGGGAAGCCCATAGGAAGGGAGCTTCGAAAGAAGCGCTTTGTGCCAGACCCGATCGAAGGCCTTCGCTATGTCCAAGCTAACAGCCAATGCCTCCCCCTTGGACTCTACTGCCTCCGCCCATCTATGAGTCAGGTAGACCAGAAGATCACCAGCTCATCGACCACGACGAAAACCGTATTGGCGGTCACTAATCAGCTGGTGATCCTCAAGGTACCTCATGAGCAGGCAGTTTATAATAGACTCCATTATTTTGGAGAACAAGGAGGTGATGGCGATAGGCCTGTAGTTGGACGGGTCTGAGCGGTCGCCTTTTTTAGGGATCGGGTAGACCAAAGCTGTCTTCCATGAATTCGGGACTAGGTCCTTGGGAGTAGGAGTACCGGAAAAGACACGTTAAAACCGGGGCCAACTCCGGAGCACACGTCTTCAGCACAATGGGAGGGACTCCATCAGGCCCACTCGACTTGCTGACGTCCAGGGAGAGGAGTGCTTTGCGAACCGACCGCTGTGTAAACCGCACGTCCGGCATGGAGCACTCACACCGCGGGATAGTCGGCGGTGTGTTCCCCCCGTCATTCAGAGTCGAGTTGGACGCAAAGATAGAGCCTAACAGATCGGCTTTCTCCTTTACGGCATGGGCCAGTGAGTCGTCCTCTCTGTGCAGAGATGGTAGAGATGGCTGACAGAAGTTCCCTTGGACAGCCTTGGCGAGAGACCAGAATGCACGGGTTCCCGAAGGAAGGTGAACTAGCTTCTCGCCAATTCTGCCGATGTGCTCAGACCTTGCCTTCGCAATGACTCTTTTGAAGGACCTGGAGGCGGAATTATACTTCTTTTTAAGAGCGCTGGTGTTTACATCCCGAGACGTTGATGCGTCAGCCCAGGCCCGGTAGCACTCCTGCTTATAGCGTGATGCTATTTTACAGGAGCGACCAAACCATGGCTGGGATCTGCCTCTGATGGGCACCACAGAGGATGGAATAAAAAGTTCCATACCCTGAAGTACCACATCAGCAACAGAATCAGCAACAACGCTGGGATCTTTCGGCGAGAAGCAAACTCGCCTCCAAGGATAGGATGCAAAAAAAGACCGCATCCTATCCCAATCGGCCGACTTATAGTGCCAAACACGGCGGTAGCCTGCAGAATGCAACCGCGACGTTAGTGTGAGTGGCACCACACTCCGGACAAGACAATGTCCGACGAGCCTAAAGGAGCGTCGACGGAAATCTGATATCCGTCCGGATGAAAGGTCAGCAAAAGGTCCAACAGGGAAGGTTCATGATCTTCCACATCTGGAATTCGCGTAGGCGAAGTAAACAGCTGTGTAAGACCATATGCCAAAGCAAAGTCATAAACAGATCTCTCCGCATGATCGGTTGAACGTGAACCGAGCCATTCGGCGTGGTGGGCGTTAAAATCGCCAAGGATCACGATCTCTGAGGATGGGATCTGCTGTAACAAGGAATCTGTAGCCATTTGGACGTGGTCGATGAGTCGGTCTGTTTCGGCATTACCGCTATGAGACCTACAGAGGCACCCGTAGACCTTCAAGACTGCCGAGGCGTCGAAAACAGATGTCCTCTCTGACGTATACGCAAACTCCAGCCCGGGGCACAAAGGAGTGTTCTAATTTGTACCCCGGGTAGGAGAAATATGAAGTATCAGCCGGAGAGGACACCTGAGTCTCGGTTAAAAAGAGCAAGGCCGGCTTCGCCGTCTCTAGAAGGAAATGGACAGCGTTAAGGTTGGAATGAAGTCCCCTGATGTTGCAAAAATTCACGGATAGCGTGACAGGGGTCGCCTTGGTCTTATTACTCCGCTTGCCCCGAGTATATGGTCAGCCCACACGGAGTACCTGCAGACCAAAGATATTATAAATTATATACAATATCTTTGACCCGAACCAATTCTCGTATTTATTTAGTATTCTGAAACAGAAACAAACTTTTTTATTCAATATAGATTTTTGTTTATTTTTCTTTAATTTGTTTAATTACCACTGGTTCTAATAAAAGCCTCTGTCCTGGGAAGAACCAGCAAGAAACACAGCGGGACTTTTTTTTTAAATTCCAGCTACTCTACTTACTACTCTACATTGGTCATAACCAAAGAGAATATAATCACTACGTTTAAGAGGCGGGAGTTCCTTATTAAAAGTAAATGTATGAAAGGGCGCCAAGCTACTCTATCAACATCAAGAAACATAGAGTTACACCTATAGAGGCGGCATATTCTACTATAGAAATAATAGTTATACAAATATCTATAATATCGACACACACTTGTCAAAAACAGTTTTGTCTCTTTTCAACAAAGCATTAGCTGCAATAGAAAAGAGAGACAACTACACTTTGTCAAGTGCTTATTTTCGTAACGCTTTCGTGTGACGTCATTAGCTCATCCATGCGTGACTGCGCCGCCATGTTGAGCGCCAAGTTTTGTGGTAGATCTGCTATCAAACTGTCAAAAAGCAGTGACAAAGTGTTGTACTAGAAATTATTTTAATAGATTAATTTTGTTCAGAAATGAATAAATAATATTAATAGTTTATAATTCCCGGATATCATGTTTCATGATCATGCCAGATTTTCAAATTTCAAATAAACAAAATTAATGTACCCACCTGTAAAGTAAAGTAAAGTAAAGTTACAGCCTATATACGTCCCACTGCTGGGCACAGGCCTCCTCTCATTTCTGGGAGGGTTTTAGGGCAAGGAAATGTCCGCCGCGCTGCCCCAATGCGTGTTGGCGAACTTCACATGTCTTCGAAATATTTTTTTTTTATTTCTCAGACATGCAGGTTTCCTCACGATGTTTTCCTTCACCGCCGAGCACGTGGTAAATCAGCACTTAAAATTGCAATTAACAATTTCATTGGTGCCGGCGGGGATCGAACCCGGGTTGCTCGCGTACTGTGAAATTTACAGCGAGCGCTAACCATCTGAGCTACCACGGCTCTTGTGAAACCTGTGAAAAGTAATATTTTTCATTTAAAATGTGAATATATATATATATATATATATATATATATATATATATATATATATATATATATATATATATATATATTCAAACCATTATTTAAACAATAATACAGGAGCAGCAAACCGCCGCCGGTAAAGTTATACAAACTAATAAGAAGTGCTAGCGCACCATAGAGATATACCTATGGAGGCGGCATATTCTACTATAGAAATAATAGTTATACATATATCTATAATATCGACACACACTTGTCAAAAACAGTTTTGTCTCTTTTTAACAAAGCAGTAGCTGCAATAGAAAAGAGATAAAACTACACTTTGTCAAGTGCTTATTTTCGTAACACTTTCGTGTGACGTCATTAGCTCATCCATGCGTGACTGCGCCGCCATGTTAAGCGCCAAGTTTTGAGGTAGATCTGCTGTCAAACTGTCAAAAAGTAGTGACAAAGTGTTGTACTAGAAATTATTTTAATAGATTAATTTTGTTCAGAAGTGAATAAATAATATTAATAGTTTATAATTCCCGGATATCATGTTTCATGATCATGCCAGATTTTCGAATTTCAAATAAACAAAATTAATGTACCCACCTGTGAAAAATAATATTTTTCATTTAAAATCTGAATATATATATATATATATATATATATATATATATATATATATATATATATATATATATATATATATATATAATTTTATATTAAAAATACTATAATATGGGATTATAATATGGGATCAGGGATCTCCATCCCAGTAATATTGTACAGTAAACAAATTTGGTATACAAGCAAAAAATCTTCTCAAGAATCTTCCCACTACTCTATCAATATTCATTTTTATTGTGTGCGTTATAACTTTATAACTTTGTTCACAATTATATAAATGATGTAAAAACTTGAGTAAGTACTTAGCACACTCAGAACATTGTTTAAAACAAGTTGCAAGTTAGCTGCCTGCATACTTAACTCTTTGTTTGACTGTACCTAACACAAGAAATCTGCAGCAGAGTATGCACTGCGTAAGTGTACGTATGTGGTGAAGCCTGGTGAAGCAGCTCAAGCGAAACTTAACGGATAGCAATCCAAATCTAATTTGACAACCCAACAATATCCATTGCTTCATGTGATTGAAAAATTCGTTTGCTCGACAACAAAAACAACGCAATGGATATTGTTAAACTGTCAAATTGGTATGGTTTGTCATTTTGGTGTGTTACACAATTAGGCTACGGATTTAATTTCTATCTACACAAAAGCCATAAAACTGCCAGACACATTATTTATTCGTTTATTCCTAAGATAAGTTATTTGACGATTGAAAATATAGCCCTGTATCTATATAAATACCTACGGAATAAAATAAATAAAGCAACAAATTCAATTATATGAAATGAGAACAAATTCATATCAGTAAAAATATCGATATCAGCTGCCGCCCATATTGCTGAGTTACAACCCTATAAAAGGCGGCCATTTTATGCGCCAGTGTATTGTAGGTAGTCACGCTAATTCTGTAGGTATGCCCAGTCCATATACTTCTAAGTCAGTGTCAAGAAATGAAATTTAATTTTAGACAAACAGTGCTGACAACATAGGCGAATTATAATAGTGCTGTAAACGTCTATACTCGAACAATTTTATCGATATACTGTTTATTGATATATTCGTTCGTTCCCGCACTGAATAAGTGTTTCTATTCTGTAAAATAAATAGTCTGCGTCTGCATACCTGTTTTTATCGTTAGTTTTTTTTTTAAAGGATAGACTTCATCACAAAGGTATGTACATACTACTCGCAGAGATCGTTTACTAATATTCGCTTTCAAAATTAGTGCTCATTATAGCTAATGTTTGTAGATGAATGTATAAAAAAAACGGTAAATTATTATATTCAGGTAATAACAAATATCTTCGAGTATAGTTATATAATCGAATTCTTACCAAAATGTGACTTTAAAGAGATATTATCTTTGCCACATGTAAAGGAAATCTAATTAACATACACATAATTATGGAAGCTTTAAGGCCACTGATGGAATAACAGTTTACTTTAGTTGGGTTTAAATCCTCGGATTTGCAATGTTTGTCACAAATATGTTTTAACATGTGAAACTTTTCAATTGTTACATCTGCCAGGTCTTCCTTCCCAATTAATTTCACCCATTGCTTACATCTGAAAAACTAATATAAATAAAATCACATTTTTATCTATATATATAAAAGGCAAACCTGACTGACTCATCTATCAACGCACAGCTGAAACTACTGAACGGATTTCGCTGAAATTTGGAATATATTTTATATAATATATTTAATATATTTTTGAAAATTCGCCCCCTAAGGGGGTGAAAAAGGGGTTAAAATTTTGTATGGAAGTCCGTCATTTTTAGAGCTAGAATCCTGAAACTTTGTTTTTAGGTTAACGATTAGAAATAAGCAAGTAAGTGTCCTAGAATTTTTGAAAATTCAACCCCTAAGGGGGTGAAAAAGGGGTTGAAAGTTTGTATGGGGAAACAAGATTAGTTAAACTATTTTATTCAAAACTTCACAGGAGTACTCCTATCAATAAATAAGTAAACAAGTGTTTCAGGCTCTTTTAGAATTCAATCCCTCAAAGGTGGAAAAGGGGCGACAAATTCTGAAAATCAACATGGGTATCGTTTTTATGGTTTATCGGGTCGCTGATTACGAAAACAACAAGTATTTCAAAATCCAACGTTGCAGACGGAAAATAGCTACCATCATCCCCTGGGGTGCGACGTGGTTAAAATGTCAATATGGGTGTCGTTTTATGGTTTTTTGGGACGTTAATTACGAAAATGGCATCGATTATGGTTTGAAACCAACATGGATGGAAGGATGGATGGATGTATGATTGTATGTAAAAATCATCATGGGTTGGGTCTTGGGTGTCATTTTTAAGGTTTTTGGGTCGTAAATAACGTAAATGATATTGATAAATATTTTAAACTTAATTTATTAGAATAGAATAGAATATACTTTTGCTGCACAAAAATATAAAACAAAATAGACAAGATTTGTACAAAAAATTTGCACAAAATTACACCTGAACAATAAAATATTAATTTAAAAATTAAAAAACAATGAAAATAAACAACCAAACCAAATATATTTTTTTACAAATTAATAAAATGGCAAAACCAAAAGAAATACTTAGGTACCTATCTATTTTGTATTGATCTTCAAGTTTCAATCCCTACCAATAGATGGCGTTGGTATCGTTTTACGTTGGTAACGTTGTTTTTTCGAACTAATATAAAATGAATGGTGAATGAGCGCTTCAACCTGTACCACATACGGTACCTATTCACTGTTAACGGATTTATTTTGTTGATTTATATTGATGTTATTTTATTTTGAACGAAGATTTGCTTCGTGTTTCGGATTAGTTGTAGTTCGAAGAAAACTATACAGCGTCGCATGGAGGTATCTGTCGAAGAGCGTGATCCTTTTTCAGAGCTTGACCATTTAACTGTTACATCTTTTGTAAACAGTGAAATATCATCTCCAACCAGTGGAACTGATCAATTTGTCGACATTAATATATGAAAAAAATAAAAATAAACGAAGGTCGAGATTTACTAATTACACAAGAAAAAGTAAATTAAAAAGTGCACAAGAAAGATATAGGCAGAACAAGCCAGATTCAAATCGTAAAACTGTGTCCGCTTATCAGAAAAAAAAATACACAGGCAAGCTGTTGCAAATTACCAAACTGCGAATCCACAAGTGCATAGAGCAATTCAGTCACGGTATGAGGAAAACATTACACTGTGTTTAAGGAAAAACAAGGTCCATTCCGCTATGGAGTATGACCCTGATATTGCTTATAGAACTGATAGCAGTGTAGCGGGTGCGGCAGCGATGAGCAACGACGCGACGCGACGCGACCATTAGTTCTACTTCTCGCCACAATGTGGCGCTGCTCACAAATATTTGCCCTATAGCCCTTTGATGTTTGCTGAAGACTAATAAAATATATTATTATTATTATTATTAAAACGATTACATAAATGCTAATTTTACTTTTATCTTATTTTTATTTGTTGCCATTCTCACTATTCTTAAAAATTATAATAGCAGTGTAGCCTTGGGTTCTATGACATACAAGTGTCAGTGGTGCAATGCGCTGAAATGGAAGGATGAGACACCTGGTATGTGTTGCAGCGCTGGAAAAGTGCAAATTGATCGGTAGAAACAACTGCCTGAACCACTCTTTAGTTTGATTAATGATTTACACCCAGATCATGACCATTTTATGGGTAATATTCGTAAATATAATGCCTGTTTCCAGATGACTTCCTTTGGTGGTAAACAGGTAACAGCAGATGGTTTTTCACCGACTTTTAAAGTACAAGGCCAGGTCTACCATTTAATTGGAAGTATATTACCAGAATCCGAACATGACGCTCAGTACCTTCAAATATATTTTGTAAGTGAAGATGATCGAGAAGCAAAGATTCAATGTTCTAAATTTCCTAACTTAAAGCCAAATTTAATGAAACAATTGCAGAATATGCTGCATCAAGTGAACCCGTATATAAAAGATCTGAAAAGTGCCATTGATAAAGCCCCTCTTTCAGAGTCATACAAAGTTGTCATACATGCTGATAAAAAACCACCAGAAGAACATAGAGGTAAGTACAATGCACCAACTACAAATGAAGTGACTTTAGTGTTAGTGGATCAACAATTTGATCGAAGGGACATCATCCTCGAGAGCCGAAGTAATTCACTTCAGCGTATTAGTGAGATACATCGAGCATATGATGCGCTACAGTAATCCATTGATGTTTTGGGTATGGGTATGGGTATTCAATCAACATACCACACGCGATCCCACAACTAAGTTGCCGCTTAATAAAACTGTCTCTTCTGCAAGTTTCTATTCGTATAGAATAATGATTAAAGAAGGAGAAGATAACTATTTAGTCAACCATCGTGCCCTTTTTAGTCAATATTTGGTGGATCAATACGCCAAAATAGAAACAGAGAGATTAAATTATATCAAAAATAATCAAGCCAAATTACGTGCTGATAGTTACATCCATTTAAAAAATGCTATTGGACGATAAGACGCAGAAGCCAACCAACTAGGACAAATGGTTGTCCTTCTATCATCTTTCATGGGGGGACCTAGGTATATGTGCGAAAGAACGCTACAGGAACGAACAGGACGCTATGACCTATGTTTTCGTAATATGTCTATCAATGACATTGTTAAATCAAATAGGTTCAAATGTCAAATCAAACGGTTACATTTATATTTATTTTAATTACTTAGATTGCCTTTAATTTTGCTATAGGAGTCGTTGTTCATTTACAGAATTGTTAAAAAATCAAATCTATACATATAAAATGCTTTGTCCTGAATGACTGACTAACGGATCAACGCACAGCCTAAACCGCTGATCGTAGAGACCTGAAACTTGTAGGGTGTGTTTTTTGTATGACGTAGGCATCCGATAAGAAAGGATTTTCCAAAATTCTACCCCTAAGGGGATGAAAAACGGGGACAAAGTTTGTATGGGACAACGTGATTCCTTGGTCCAATCTACTTCAAATTTTGCATAAACATTTTTTAACAGAATTGATGGAAGACGTGTTTCGTATTTTATTGAAACTCATCGCCTAACGGGGTTAAAAAGGGGTCGAAAG
Source organism: Parnassius orleans (assembly GCA_029286625.1). Lineage (NCBI taxonomy): Eukaryota > Metazoa > Arthropoda > Insecta > Lepidoptera > Papilionidae > Parnassius > Parnassius orleans. The sequence goes on from JAGSMP010000074.1 coordinate 2,050,518, forward strand.
TTATTTTGGGGGTGATTTGCATCAAAGTTGATATCAATACTCCTTAGTGCTTTTGATTTAAATTACATTTTATTTTGACACATGTTTGAAAACTCAAAACGTTGAACTGAACTCACATAAAAGCTTGGTGCAATGCATAAATGCAATACTCTTTAAAATTGGAATGTCAAATATAAAAGAATATTTAAATCGGATTAGAATTCGAAATTTCAATTTTATTTGTTCTTGGATTATTTGAATGAAAAACTTACCTTATACCACTTGAGTAAAGAAACTGTACAGAGCACATGAGTAAAGAAACCGTACCGTACAGAGGCAAAGCTTCATACAACCGCGCTATGATAGTTACAACACATGAGTAAAGAAATCGTACCATACAGAGGCAAAGCTTCATACAACCGCGCTGTGATAGGTACACTACTACAAGCTTGAGGCGCATGTGTGCGTGAGCACTGGCGGCTCGTCATGTACAGAGAGAAACTGCTTTAAACCGGCTCGGCCAGTGCTGAAACTCAGGATTGTGTAAAAAATAATAAGTGTCAAATTTTGTTTTTTTAAAGAATAATTCGTATCAAATGAAATACAAAAAAAGTGTAAATATATGGTTTACGTAGATTTAAATCTTATCGAGGTTGCTGCAAGAGATACCGCTGATTTTGTAAATAAAATTAATAATTTCTTTGATTTCTTAAACTCAAGTACACTGCGATCTCCTAATAAATACAAAAGAGCTTTTCGATGCAATAGTTATCAAATTGAACTTTTAGAAGAAATGCTAACATTTTTCTGGAATTTAAAATCAATAAGAAGTGATAGGCAGAAAGACGTTACAAATAGCATGAATTTCATTCAGGATCTATAATTTTTTTAATAAAACTTCATGAAGAATTAAAATCAGAAGAAATTAAATTAATTTATATTTACGAGACGTCTCAATCAAGATTGTCTTGAAAATTTCTTTGGAAAAGTCAGACAGGCGGGTGGTAACTGCCTGTCTGACTTTAGGATGTCGTGACTTACTATTACCTTCAATAAGATGTTTACAACCAATATCTTAGGGAAATCTCAAATTACTAATCATGAATACGATTTCGATATGTTACTTATGAAACCAGACGATTGTCGTATTTTAATACAACATCACCGCAACCTGACGATGTTACTGCCCCTGTGTTAATAGTAGGAACAAATGATTATCTATTTGATTTACCAGAAAAAAATAGCTTAGTCTATGTATCGGGATGTTTGTATAGAAAATGTTGTCTGGGACACCATGTGACAATGTGAGAAAATAAAATTGTACGTTAATAGATCTGAACAACTTATAAATATGGGAAAAGATTATTTTTTCAGGCATTACAAGGATTTTAATAAAGATAGTGTTCAATCGGGTTTTTTAATAATACTTCCTGACAATTTTATCTCGTTTGTTGAATTGCTTGAGCAAAACTTTCGCGAATATTTTGACGTCGAAAGAAACATTGTAAATATTGGTAGTGAAATATTAAAACGTGTGCAAGATTTTTTATTTGTTATGAAATGCGAGAGCTTTCCAATAGATTATTAAAAATAAAACTGTACATTCAATTTAGAATTTACCATTAAATTAAAATCCACAACTAATTGTTGAAGAACAATAATTATAAAAGTAAAACATTTAGAATACGTAGTTTATAAAAAATATTATATCTTAACTATCTATTGAAATGCTGATAAACGTTTTGTTTGTTTAGTTTTATCCTCCTGTGCCAACCCTACCAAAATATTTAAAAAAATTGACAGCTTCTTAGAAGCTTTGCCTCTGTACAGTTTCTTCACTCATGTGGTTATACTACTGCAAACTAGACGCGCGTGTGTGCGTGAGCACTGGCGGCTCGTCACGTACAGAGAAAAACTACTATAAACCGGCTCGGCCAGTACCTAAATTCAAGGTTACGTAAAGAATAATAAGTGTCAAATTTTATTTTTCAGAGAATTATTATTCGTATCATATGAAGTATAAAAAAGTGTAAATATGGTTTACTGTACTGTTTGTATGAACAATTATAGAAGAAATAAAAATATATCATTTTTTAATTATCCCAAAGACGAGAGAGTAGTAACTTGGCTATAATTTATTATTTTTAATGTAGCTGATAGATACGTCATACATATATCTCTTTAAAACTACCGTGCCAACCCTACCAAAATAGGTAAAAACCTCCCCCTAAAAGGGTTAAGTGCCAGAAACCCCCCCTTTTTTTTAATGATTTTTTAAAGTTTTGTGACCTATTGAGGCAAAATTGATTTTGAGTGAAAAAACCGTGCGAATCAACACTATTTTAATTCTGCTTCTGCTCCAGCGCTGCGGGAAGTGTAGCCTGTTCGTTCCTGCGTAACTAAGCACAGGCACCTAGCTCACCTGCGCAGCTTCGGCTGTTTGGTCGCCTTCGGCGACCAGCCTCAGCCGCTACGGCTCGTATGCTGCCTTCGCTTAGTTACAGCGGGCGAGGGCTGCTTTCCCTCCGCGCTTCCGGGTTTTCATATACACTCTAGGGGTAAGAGCGGAAAGACCACGTGGAAGACGGGGTTGACAGATTCGGTTTTGTGATTTATACCTTCTGGTACTAGGGTTTGATCAAAAGAAACGACCAAATATAATATTATTAAAACATTTATTTATAAACATGTTTAATTGCTTTAATTAATTCCATAAAAGGATCTTTCTAATTGTTATATTGTTGTTGCGTGTTATTTTTTAAAACAGATACAGACCATGCTCTATTTCTATCTCTTTCTAATAATTATATTATTGTTTCGTTTTCGTATCATTTTAAATGGATATAACCTCAAAATTATAATTATCGATATCTCGAAAACTAAAGATTTCCGGCATAAAAAGCAGCTAGATGGTAATCAATAGCATCATTGCCTGTCAACTAAAGCTAAAATGAACACTTAAATCGTGCCGCAGATTACTAAAGCCGACCCGTGCCTTTAATTAAATGGTAATTTCTAAATATAATAAATTATAAACATTACAAAAATAACTATTCAATCACTTAAAGGTAGGTAGGTACTACGTTTTCTTTCAATGTTGAGGTATATGTATGAGGTATCTATCTACCACATTAAAAATAATAAATTATAGCCAAGTTACTACTTATCTAGTGATCTTTGGGAAAGTTAAAAACTTATAAATTTTTATTTGTTCTATTATTTTTCATACAAACAGTAGAGTAAACAGTTCTTTAAAAAATAAAATTTGACACTTATTATTCTTTACATCACCCTGAGTTTGAGCACTGGTCGAGCCGGTTTAAAGCAGTTTCTCTCTGTACGTGACGAGCCACCAGTGCTCACACACACTGGCGCCTCATGCTTGTAGTAGTGTAACTATCATAGCGCGGTTGTATGAAGTTTTGCCTCTGTACGGTACGGTTTCTTGACTCATGTGCTTATACCTTCATTTTCCTTCGAAAATTCCTTGGAAATCTCTTAGATTAGCGAATATTTGCGATTGTTGTATAATTTGTTTGGAAGTTCATTTTCACTACTTCATTAAAATATTTTGAGTGTAGTTAATTTAATTTCTTTTTCATTTGTTGTTATAATAGTTAAATAAGATTATTTGAGTTTGATTTGTTAGTGTTTAATATAGGTTTTTAGTTTTAATTGTAAAAATATCTGTGTTTGATTTTTTTGTGTATAATAATATAGTTTTCTTTTTCTTTTAATATATATATTTAAGTAGGTAGAAGTTCGTCTTAGAAGTTTAATTTAGTGTGTATTGTTTTTCGCAATTTTCTTATATTTATAAATTGGTCTGTGTTTATTTTTAAAAATGGGAGCAGAGTTGGTTAACATCAATGGGAAATTAATAAACCTTACTATTGTACCAATAGTGGGGGGTGGCGCATGCCTTTTCCATACGCTTTCTTATTAGTTGTACGGCACACAAGAACGTTCAATGGATATTCGTAAAGAAATTGTGCCTCATGTGACGAACAATTGGGACGAATTTGCTGTTATGTCTCATGACCGTCATGGCTACAATCATGTGGCAGAAATAAGAATATACATTAGATATGTTAAAACACTCTACATATGGCGGTTTCTGCGAGTTAGTTGCAGCCGGTCAAATATACACATTTGTATTTGAAGTGTACCGAAATGGCAACCTGTATGCCAAATTTGGTACAGAAGACCAACCCATCAAAAGGTTACGTTTTTCCCAAGATCTTTCTAATGGTCACTTTGATGCCTACGCTTATGCCGATGAAGATAATAAAACTGATGAGCGCCCAATAACCAAAAAACGACGCATTGAAATGGCTCCGAGGTTTACTCAACCTTCACCAATTTCTAATGTTGTGCAAGACTTTGATTCCCCTACTTATACAATTATTGAATCTGAATGTGAGTCAGATTTAATTTCTTCTTTGTCCACAAATAATTGCATAGAATATCCAACATTCACTATCCAAGAGTCAGTCCAAAATGAAATTAGTTTGACAAATAAGTCACAAAAAATAAGGCGAAGATACGCATGGCTAGGGTTACTAATGTGGTCAGAAAATTGCAACTTAAGGAAGCAAAAAAAATAATCAAAATGAACCTTCTAATCATCGTAAACATGCAGCTAATTATTAAAAAAAAACACCCTAAAGTTCACTGGCAGGCTGTCGTTGATTATCAGCGGGAACCTGCTGATTTGCATTGATTATCAGCTGAAGCCTGCTTATGAAGTACATAAGCAGGCTGCAAGTAAATATCGGCGCAAACACCTTGAAGTGTAAAGTCTACAACTTTGAAATTCTAAAGCCTTTTCTGGACTGAGTTATGATAGTAACATGGCGTACGATAATGATAATAATACTGTTGTTTCGGGACCGATGAACATCGAATACAAGTGGTGTAAAACTCTCAAGTACAAGGATGAATCTGTGGGAATGTGCTGCGATTCAGGAAAGGCCCAGCTCGAACCTTTGCAAAAGCTTCCAGATCTTCTTTACTGTTTGATAAAAAACCTCCACCCTGAGCATGATCACATCATGACTGGCATACGGCATTATAATAGTTGTTTTCAAATGACCTCATTTGGAGCTAAAAAGATAATACGGTATGTTTTTATCCCTACATTCAAAGTGCAGGTCCGGGTGTATCATTTGGTTGGAAGTTTGCTTCCGCCACCCCAGAATGAACCACAGTTCTTACAGATATACTCGTATTTTGTTGGTGAGGACGATAGAGAAATTAATTTGAGATGCAATAACTTTCTTTATGTAAAACCTGGCTTGGTAAGGCAATTACAAGAAATGCTACATACTCATAATGTATACCTAAGAGAGTTAAAGCTAACCCTGGACAAAGTATCTGCTACGCCAAATACATTTAAATTTGTTATAAATGCTGAAGGAAAGCCTACAAATGGCGACAGTGGACGGTATAATCAACCTACGTCAAATTAATTTGCTTTAGTTATTGTTGGACAGCAATTTTCTAAGCGGAATATTGTAATTGAGAGCAATGATAACACATTGCATCGAATAAGTTAAATCCATCGCTCATACGATGCATTGCAGTACCCACTTTTGTTTTGCTACGGCGAGGATGGATACTCCATTTCTATACCCCAGTGCGATCCTAAGATCAAACAACCGCTTAAAAAATGGTATCTGCTGCATTCTTACCGTATAATGATTAGGAAAAGAGAAGATAATCCTCTACTATATTTTCGTTCACTGTTTAGCCAGTTTTTAGTTGACATATTTGCGAAAATCGAAACGGAAAGGTTGAGTTATATTAGCGGACAGTTATATAGACTTGCAAGATGCGATAGGGAGACAGGACGTTGATGCTGATCAGCTGGGTCGCAAGGTGGTGCTGCCTTCTTCTTTTACTGGGGGGCCACGCTATATGCATGAGCGGACACAAGACACCATGATGTATGTGCGCCACTACGGTCGTCCCGATCTCTTTATAACGTTTACTTGCAATCCTCGATGGGATGAAATTACGGAGATGCTTTTGCCTGGGCAAAAAAGTTATGACAGACACGACATAATAGCCAGTTTTTTCACCGCAAAGTAAAAAAAATAATGGCACTTCTAACCAAAGGAAAAATATTTGGAGAGGTACGTTGTTTCATGTTCTCTACCGGATGGCAGAAACGGGCTCTGCCTCACATACACATATTGTTGTGGATGGTTAACCGCATTTCGCCTGACATGGTGGATGAACTTATATGTGCTGAGATACCAAACCCAAATGAAGATCCTATTTTATACGACATAATTAAAAACAATATGATACACGGTCCATGTGGGAATCTTAATAATTGTAGATAAAATGTGGAAATCTTAATAATTCTCCCTGCATGAAAGATAATAAATGTAACAAAAAATATCCCAGAAAATTTTTGAGAGATACACAGACATGTAACGATGGCTACCCACAGTACAGAAGACGATCTTCGGGTGACGGTGGCTTTACACTTAAATTAAAAGACATTGAAGTAGACAAGAAGTAGACAAGACAAGGGTGGTACCTATAATAAGGTTCTGTCACGGACTTTTAAGGCACATATTAATGTAGAATTTTGCAATTCTGTTAAATCGATAAAGTACATTTGTAAGTACATTAATAAGGGCAGTGATCAGGCGGCTTTCGTGCTAGAAAACAAAAAGGACGAAGTCAAATTATATGAGAATGGGCGTTATTTTAGTAGTTCGTAGGCAGTTTGGAGGATTTTAGGGTTTTCCATACATGAAAGGTCCACCTTGAAAATGGCCAACGAATCTATTTTAATTCCGATAACCTCGCCGACAAAGTTAATAGCCCACCAAAAACGACACTGTTAGCATTTTTTGATATATGACAAACAGAAAATTTTGCTAAAACCCTTCTATATGCGGAAGTGCCTTCATATTTTGTATGGCAAAAAGATAAATTTGTGAGAAGGAAAAGAGGAAAACCCGTAGATGGCTGGCCAGGAATAATGAAAGAACACGCTCTAGGTAGAGTGCACACGGTTCACCCGAATAACACAGAGTGACATTTGACAAGAACATTTAGTGAAGGCTCTCGAACCAATGAACAAAGACATATCTATTATAAAATACTTTCCAGTATCGACGCAGGTGTAGGTGTTTTCTTTTTTTGGATGCTCCTGGTGGAACAGGCAAGACTTTTATATTAAATTTACTGTTGGCCAAAGTGAGAAGCAATCGTGATATCGCCTTAGCGGTCGCATCGTCCGGAATTGCTGCCACTCTGCTGGAAGGAGGTAAAACTACACACTCCGCGTTTAAACTTCCTCTCGATTAGATACAAAACGAAACCCTACTCTGCAATATACCCAAACAAAGTAATATTGCAGAAGTACTCCGCAAAACGAAATTAATTGTTTGGGATGAGAGTACTACGGTTCATAAAGGGGTTTTCGAAGCCCTAAATAGATCTTTACAAGATATTAGGAATCATAATTGTCAAATGCGAGGAGTTACTGTATTGTTAGCAGGCGATTTCCGGCAGACTTTACCAGTAGTGCCCAGAGAAACGCGAGCGGATGAAGTTAAAGAGTGCGTGAAGCGGTCTCATTTGTGGCCTTCAGTGACAAAACTGAGCCTTACCAAAAATATGAGATTCCATCTTAAGGGAGATGTTATGCCGGATAGTTCTCAGACCTGTTGCTTAAAATAGGAAATGGTGATTTCCCGGAACTGGATAATAATATAATTCTCCCTACAGAGTTAGGTACAATTGTTTCCACTGTAGAAGAGCTTATAGCTAAAATTTACCCAAACATTAATAATATTCACGATAAACCTGCAGAATGGTTATGCGAGCGTGCCATCCTAACACCAAAAAACGAACTAGCCTCAGTTATAAATGAAATATTTTTGAGATCATTCGAAAGGGTCGAATATCAATATAAATCCGTCGACTCAGTGATAAACACCGATGATGCCATTCATTATCCGGTCGAGTTCCTGAATACACAGAAGCCTCCCGGTCTCCCAACAACATATTAAAATTGAGAGTTGGCGCGACAATTATATTGCTGCGCAATATAAATCCAGCAAAATTATGCAATGGCACCAGATTGCAAGTGAAAACAACGCATCGCAACGTAATCGAGGCAACTGTACTGACAGGTTTTTCTCTAGGAGAGTCTGTATTTCTTCCTAGGGTTCCCCTAACACCATCAAATTACCCCTTCGAATTCAAGAGAGTGCAGTTTCCTATCAAAGTCTGCTTCGCCATAACCATAAACAAAGCTCAAGGTCAAACTCTTAAGGTAGCGGGAGTAGACTTGAGAGAAAGCTGCTTCTCCCACGGTCAGTAGTATGTGGCATGCTCCAGAGTAAGCCTGGTGATTCTAGCACCCGAAGGAAAAACAAAAAATATTGTTTACAAAGAAATACTGCGGTTGGTGTAGTATTTCGATTTCGTTGTAAAAATATAATACCCCCGTGTCACTTTCACCAGATCAAAAGCCGAGCTTCGTGTTCATAAAATATAACAATAATTTTTTTTTCATGTTTATTTAACCTTTAAATTCCTACACTATAATAAAGATTGTAATATTTTATGTGTTCAAACATTTTAACATAATAATTTATATGTTATAACAAAATTAATAACGTAAAAAAACAATTAAAAATCCTATTAGAACTATTTTCTTCTACGCGGACGACGTCGCGGGCAAAAGCTAGTATACATTATAAAACTTGGCAATTAGATGGTGTAAAATACGAAAATAATAACAAGAAAAGGCTACATAACAATATTTCCCTTAGATGATGAAAGGTATGTGGTGATTTCAACTTTAATTGTAATATAATATTTAACGCGAATACATTTTAGACCTTTATTTGTAGTAATGTCCTCCACACCGAACTTCGATCACGGACGCTAGTATCACCGGAGACTAACAATCTACGTGGGACAGGTTTTTATAGTGTACGATTGTGTGCACAAATACAAACACACTCTATTTCCTAACTCTGATAGTTCGATGGGATAGCAATCCGAAACGAGCTATACTTCGAAACTATATTATCAATTGTAACTGCTCACATTCTATTTGTTCAAAAAAAATGTGATTTTATTTATATTATTTTTTCAGATGTAAGCAATGGGTGAAATTAATTGGGAATGAAGACCTGGCAGATGTACCAATTGAAAAGCTTCACATGTTAAAACATATTTGTGACAAACATTGCAAATCCGAGGATTTAAACCCAAATAAAGCAAAGTGTTGTTATGTGTATGTTAATTAGATTTCCTTTACATGTGGCAAAAGATAATATCCCTTTAAAGTCACATTTTGGTAAGAATTCGATTATATAACTAAACTCGAAGTTATTTGTAATTACCTGAATATAAATATTTACAGTTTTTTTTATACATTCATCTACAAACATTAGCTATAATGAGCACTAATTTTTTATTAGTAAATGATCTCTGCGAGTAGTGTGTACCTCTGTGAAGAAGTCTATCCTTTGAAAAATAAACTAACGATAAAAACAAGCATGCAGACGCAGACTATTTATTTTACAGAATAGAAACACTTACTCAGTGTGTGAACGAACCTTCGGTCCTGCAGTGCCGCAGCCAAACGATTAGCCACTGCGCTACGGAGTATTTTTTACTTAATTAATTACTAGTATGATTGCGCGTTGTTTATTTTATGTTTTTTATAAATATTTTTGTACCTAATCGTTGTAGAGATATAATTTCAAATTGCTGTGTGTAAAATACATTGATTTCTTATCTTTATCGGCATTGTTACTCAATCCCGACGTAAATACTTTTATTTCTGATATATCATTCAGTGTAGAAATCTAACTTTTGTTACATAAATATATTGATAAACAATTTATCAAGAAACATTATATCGATAAAATTGTTCGAGGATAGACACTACAGCACTATCATAATTCGCCTATGTTGTCAACACTGTTTGTCTAAAATTAAATGTCATTTCTTGATGTTGGTAGAGTATAAGCATCATATTATAGTGCCACAGTGACTTAGAAGTATATCGTATAGGTATATCTCTATGTAGTGCCACCAACTTATCTGTTCAGCAGGGCTAGCATGGGCAGGAAACAATTTTGTCCCCGAGGAAAGGAGAAAATATTTATCCCCTCGCTTAGTTTTATCCACCCTTAGAGCATGGGCACACCGGTGGATATAATATCAACAGTAGATAAAATGGGAGATAGACTTAGACTTAGATAGATTTTTTTGTATGAATATAAACTTCAACCCACGTCCAATGAACTAGGATAAAATCACCCCATTTCAAATGTCAGAAAAGCATAATTTTTTATCTTTCATTTAACTCCATGCTACGGACGGGGGATATATGTCTACTCGTTATGTCAAATGGGGATATACTTCTCCCCGTTTGACATAACAAGATAATTTTATCTCTTGTCAGTGGATATAATCGGGGGATAAAATTTTTGTCCCCCGCCCATGCTAGCCGGGCTGGTGGACAAAATTGGAACTAAGGCCGCCATTTTGTAAATGACATTTCGCTGTCAGCTATTTTTTATTCAGTGATTTTAAAAAGTGCAAATAAAATGACTTAAGCTCTTAAAAGTGATGCGCGGCAGATTATCCTAAAAGTTTTATCTTTTATGAAAGAAGAGAAACGTTTACAAGCCCCAATTATACAATTTGAAATGCTGTATGAACGCGTTGCTACTGCGACAGGTTAGTATTGCCAGATATGGAAAATTAAAATCACCAAATAATGTACTCGTGAAACATAGTAATAAAACTATCTCAATTTACTGTCATTCATCTAAACTACCAGGGTTTGTAGTTTGTGGTCTATGAAGTAGCTTTAGTGAGGGCATATTTACGGGCTTATATTTATTTAATTATACCTATATAATAATTATTTGTCGTTTTGTTACAGGTGTTTCTGAGCGATTTGTACACAAACTCGTCAATGAAGTAAAACACGCTGAAGAATCCAATTTTAAAATTTCTACCTCCCTAATTAATTGAAGATGCATTCCTAAAATTACACCGGTGGACTGGAAAACATTTGTAATCATGTGAAAAAAGTTGAAAATGAATACAGACAAAAAGACGCGTATTTAGATGAACCCTTTATTACAGAGTTATAGAGCGATAGTTATAGTGATTCCAGTGACGCAGAAGATGAATTGTTGGCACCAGTAGCTAACGTGGGTACATCATTCAAAACAGGAATTCATGGAGTTCGGACGCTTGAACTCCGAGATCACGACCACAATTATTTTTATAAAATATAAATAATATATATAATAACACTAATTTTTATGTATTAACACAAAATTTGTTTTATTTTACATTATGTGTAATGAATATGTAGTCACCTATTTCCTCGGTAAATTTCTTAAATAGTAAACACTCCACTAGCGACTCTGTCATCTGAACAGATAAATTGGTGGCACTATAGCTTGTGGTAGACGTAGACAGAGAATCCAATAGACAGCGTGATGTGTTTTGTTTCATTTTCAAAACAAAGGACGCATATATCATATTAGCACTTGTAAGAAAGAGATATAGCTACTATATTGTTATCCTTATTCCCGTACCCGTTTGGCATTAAATTTAGTGGCAGACACTGCAACTGTCACAGAGTGTTTCAATGTTTATTATTTTGTTTAAAAATTTATTTTCAAATAAAACTCGATAATTGTACGTTTTAAGTTAAAAAATTATTTGATTTTATACCATATCATGGTGTCGTACAGTGTTATGGGCTGTAAAAGCCGCAGTAAATTATTATTTTAAGGCATTACATTTCTCGCGTAAGTAAACTTATTTCATGAATATATATTTAAATAACTTTCTGAACCACGATTTACATAGAAGTATTTGTCAGTTTCCCAATTGATTTGGAAATAAAAAGAAAATGAGTTTTAGCAATCGGTGAGGAGAACTGGGAGCCTACTAAATACTCTCGACTTTGCTCCAGGCACTTTGAAAGTAATTTATTAGTCCGAAAAAGGACAAGAACTGAGTAATGCTGTCCCAACACTTTATACAATAAAGGTTTGTATGCTTAAATATGGTCGTATTTTAAATCTTCTAACTGTGTTCTTTTATGTAGTAGATGGTTAACTAAAGTGTGTAAGTATAATATGATGGACTATGATAGGGTAAAAGGGAATTTAAAAGAGATCATTTCTTTTACACTGAATACATAGAAGAAAATTGAAAAATGTAACACAACCTGAACCTGATGATTTAGTGATGGAATAACCAAATACGGTGTGTCTTTAATTTTTCATTGCCTTGCTAACTAAACACTAGTACTAGTGATAAGAATTAATATAAAAGTTATAGTTATCATGTAATGACATGCTGTTATATTTTTTTTATTGAATGCTAAATAATATTGAAATTATGTGATATTTTTCCAGGAGGACGTTAAAATTATTAAAAATGGGCATTAGATTGATGATGTAGTTATGGAACTACCAAGCGCATTTGCGGGAGGTTTTAAGTTTTTAAAAGATTGTGTTGTGCCGCTTACGAAAACTGGTGGTACACCTAACTGTCATACAAGTGGGCTAAGGGATTAAGCACTAAAACCAGAGACTGAACAGTAGCGTATGTTATCTTTACCTTTAAATTTCTATATGTAATATAATCTGAACTACTCACTGACTGATTAGCTGACATTACGCACAGCATTATTTGTCGTTGTTTTTGAGAGCAATTGGTTTCCTTGTTTACATTTTGTATTTTGCTTTGCTGAATATGGTATAGGTGACATGTAACATTATGAACACAATTGAAAATCTCTTGTTTGCGATAAATAACGGCCGCTAATATGTTAAAAACATTTTAACTTTCTGTTTCAGGCACTGGGTACGCCAAGAAGTCTTACCAAGAGATTGAATTAGCAGCAAAATCTGTCGGAGAAGAGGTTGAGAAGAGTGCACGCTCTTCGTCAGAAAACAAGACGTCTAAAAATAAAAATGGCAAATCTGGAACAAATTCTTGAAGAGTTTAAGGCCAAAGCTCTTGTGAACGAAAAGGATAGCAATCTACTTAACTAGATCGATCCAATCAATAAAGATTTCCTTATATTGACAATCACAGAATGCTTCTCATTAAAGCTGTCGCTTTAAGATATGTTGAAATAAGAATACATCATGAAACCTAAATTAGTTTTATTTCAAGGACAATTATAATTAAATTGTAATCACCAATACCTATAAGTGTAATTATTATGATTTTCTTAAAAAATAAATATGTTTTAATATTTGTTATTAATATTACCTATTTGTTTCATTTGCTTTAATTATCCTATCCTAATAACATGTGAATAAAGTGACCTAGAATTACTGACGTACGCTTCACAAACAAAATCTCCCTATTTTGTGGGTAATACTGCCAAAATGGCAGCACTGTGATGCGTGAATGAAAGGCAGAATAACGGTTACGCGACCCCGCCGTATATTGGATTCTCTGTCTAAGGTGTTAAAGTAGCTTGGCGCCCTTTCCTACATTTACTTTTAATAAGGAACTCCCACCTCTTAAACGTGGTGGTTATATTCTTTTTGACTTACGTCATATGATCTAGCATTAGTAACTGGAAGGTATTATGAGACACTCATGTAACTGCATAGATAATTAAAAATAATCATATATTCACACACATCACGCACGCACGCAAACACGCACGCACGCACGCTCACGCATTATATGTAAGTATATTATAAACAATGTTACATTTCCTATACAATTTTAAAAAATATTATCTAAATATTGTATTTACCTAATAATTTATTTTGTACTCCCGATAGACTGGATTTGTAAAGTACGATAACATATTAGTGTTTTAATTTATGACATGGCGCTTCGTTCAAACGCCCGCAGATTACCAGGAACAAACACTAACTGCTGTATAGCATAAAAATATTGTAGCATTAATAATATTATAGCATCAAAAATATTATGCGCTTTAAGTACAGCATTTCATTGTAACGCGCAAAGAGAATATAATCACTACGTTTAGTAACGCGGTTTTTGTATAATATGGCCGTTGTGTACACGACTATCTAACCTGCGCTAGCACTTCTTATTAGTTTGTGTTTGTGACCTAACCCTAATATCCCAGAGTAGTGATGCGACTCAAGTCCAATTTTACTACTCGAGGCAATCGAGACATTTAGTAATTTTACACGTGTATCGCTCGAATGAACGAATCATTGAAGTAGTACTTAAGTCGCCCGGCCACTCGGTTCACTCTACTGCGCCTCCTTATCCCTTAAGGGGGTCGCATCAAATTTCGGCGGAAAGGTCACTATGGCTAAAGCCGTTCTCAGGTGGTGTTTAGTGGGTAGGCACTTCTTCAATGTGAGTCCCACATAACCACGCAGCCGGCTGCGTAGTATGCTATGAGCATTCACCACCTCCCTCCCCCGTTTCCGGGGGGTGTCCTTACATTGGGCGCAAAAAAAAAATAGGTTCACTCTAAACTCTGATTTTTCATTGAATTCTGACATTTCATAAGTGTTGCTACTAAAAAAGTTCCTCGCCGAAAAAGGGACAAATTTGACCCATTTGAGGGCAATAAAAAATAAATTGCTACGTATTTTTTATGTTTTACCTACAAAAAGGTAAATCTAAATATTTACTTACTCAAGTGACTTAATACAAAAATAACAAATATTTCAATATCACGAACAATATATCGAATTAACTTTAATTACTTTATTTTATTCTTTAGCTGGCATCACTGCCTACTAATTCCAGGTTTAGTAAACCTTTTAAAAAAAATAAAATGTTAGCTGTCTCGTCGCGTCTGTTACATTGATTGATTTTCATTCGACTTCTTTGAATGCTCGAATGCGCTCATGTGTTCTCGGTGTTTGCTGCTATTTGTTGTTATTATCTTGTTATATTTGTTAAGTTTCTGTTATTCTGTTAAGTTTTTTCTTGTAGACTTTTCGTGTTGTGATCTTTTGTTGATTTTTATAAACGTTATGGAGCCACAACCTGGCCCTTCCCGGGAAGCAGCCCCATCTGACAGAGTACAAGACTCAAACTTTCTTTCTCCCAGAAAGAAGCGTCCTCGTGGTGTATTTACGCCCAACGAAAAGACCATAATTCTAAATATTTACAAATATAATATAGAAAATTGGCCGCAAACAACTGATTGGAGTGCAACGGAATGTGCTAAAAAGATGTCTGAGATGACTGGCGTGGATCTGTCAAGTGTCTATAAAATTACCAAAGAATATAAAGACACAAAAGAGTTTCAAAAGCTGAAAAATAGTGGACCTCAACTATCTTTCATACAAAAATTTGACGATATTACTTTCGCCGCAATTCGACGAAAAGTTCACGCGTTTTTCTACAGGAACGAGATTCCAACTATTGAAAAGGTAAAGTTATTGCTAATTCTTTAACCCCTCGTTGCTGACTTCCCCCATTGTTTTAAAACTATACTTTAACCTGTGTTGCCTGTCTACATTTTAACTGTAATGTAAATGCTTATTTCAGATTCACCAAAAGATAGCTGGTGATCCAGACATGCCTGTTATGTCGAAATCAACATTGAGAAAAGTATTGAAGCATTTAAATTTTAAATACGCAAGTCGCAAACGTCGAAGTGCGCTAACAGTTCGCAATGAGATAGTACTATGGCGTCAAAAATACTTGCACCAAATTAAACAATATAGAAGAGAAGGCAGGTTTATATATTACCAGGATGAAACGTGGGTAAACGAAGGCAAGTATTGAATAATGTGGTAATTAACTTTTTATAACCTATTTTTTCTTCAAAGTATTAATCGGCAATCAAATTCTGTACTTATGTAACACTTAAATTAACTTTGTTAATAAATTTCTGTTGCCAAAATGAATAAATAAATAAAGAAATCCATATTTATAGGTAATATTTTTCAATTTATATGCATATATAACTGTCCTCATGTATAAGTGAAATATTAAATATATTTTTATTTTCAGGACATACCGTCAATAAAGTGTGGTGTGATACCAACATTCAATCTTCACGACAAGCTTTCCTCGATGGCTTGACAACAGGGCTTAAGGCACCTACACGCAAAGGGAGGCGACTTATAGTTAGCCATATAGGGAGCGAAGAAGGATTTTTGGAAGATGGCTTATTGGTTTTCGAGGCAAAAAAAAAAGGCTTGGCAGATTACCACAAGGAGATAACTGAGGAAGTATTTGAGGAGTAGTTCACAAAAATACTTCCAAAATTAAAACCAAACTCGGTAGTAGTGTTGGATAATGCTCCCTATTATTCGAGGAAGGTCGAAAAATTACCAACAAGTGCATGGAGAAAAGGCGTAATCCAAGCGTGGTTGACTTCAAAAATTTAAATTTTGAAGAAAAAATGCTGTTATTGGAAATTGTGGGTCAGGAGAAATACAAATACCAACAGTGTATTGTAGACGAGATGCCGCAGCACAAGGCATTACTGTGCTTAGACTGCCCCCATATCATTGTGAGCTCAACCCTATTGAATTGGTGTGAGCTCAAGCGAAGGGGCATGTCGCAAGACACAACAGAAGTTTTAAAATGGCGGAAGTTAAAAAACTATTACTGGAAAGTATAAGTAATGTTACTCCTGATAAATGGCAAGAATGTATTAGCCATATAATCAAAGAAGAAGATAAAATGTGCACTCTCGACGATTTGATTGACACAGTCGCAGACTCTTTAATAATCCATGTCAGCGATGATGATGATGATGATGAAGATAGTGATATAAGTATTAATGATGATTAAAGATTTTAATAAAAATATGTTATCTTTATTTGTGCGTTGTTTACTGTTTGTGATGAAGAGGGACGTAATTATCACTCGCCGTTAAACCACTTTTAATGTAGAGCACCGCATTTAATAAAATGTATACATTCACTAACAAATAAAATGTATGTATAGACTCAGATGTTCAGACTCGTATTGAAATTGAAAAATGTGCCCGGCCAAAAAGGTTTGTAATCTCTGACATTTCAAAAAATGATAGCTGTCAGAATTCTACGGAATGAAAAATCAGACTATAGTGACCTTTCACAAGCAAGTTGAGACTTAGCTTAATAGAACTTCAGACTTAATTAATCAGACGTTTTATTAGACGACAGTTTTACAAATGAAACATTTAAATTAAATAAAAAGTAAACAAAATATTATTATGAGAGATAACGGTTATATACCTACATCATTTTATAAATTAATTACCCTTTAAGCTGCGATATCTTTCTTCTCTCAACACAATCAGAAAAACTAAAAACAACTAAAAAAACTTGTCAAATAGTAATGGAACGTTTAGATACTCGCCGAGCACAGACGAATGAAGCAAAACTTGTCGTTGCTACATTTTTTTTATAGGATAGGTGACAAACGAGCTTACAGTCCACCTGATGGTAAGTGGTTGCTGCGGCCCATAGACATGTACATCTTCAATAAAGAATTAATTGAAAAAACTTGACTTTGGAATGGATTATTTTATGCAAGAAACACAGATCAACTATCTCCCGCCTACTTTGAACAGACATCATTTTAAATTCAACCAATCTTTGATTATAGGGTTGTCTGTGTGAGATACCAGTGTCATGGAATGCAAGGTGCCTTGTAAAAGTGCTTTGTACGCTTTCAATGTGTTGGGAATGTATGTGATAGGAAGGATTCCAAATGATACTGACAAACTCGAGGCAACTTCTCGCAAACACGTAATACAAAATAATTTTTGTCCTGCGGGTAAATCCTTATGTGTTGCGTCTAATGAATCCGAGAAAATGAATGGCTTTTTTAATAATGTTGTTTATATGTGATGTAAAAGTTAACTTTCTGTCAATAGTTACTCCTAAGTTCTTGATTTCTGGCAACTCTTGTAATAATACATTATCAATCGAATAACTTGAGACAAGTGGCTTTTTCTTTCTGGTATATTTTAGATTGAAATATTTGTTAACATTAAGAGCCATATTATTGACGCCACACCAGTTAGTGATTCTATCGTGATCTTTTTTAGTGTCTTCTTCCGACTTTGTAATTTTATCGATTTATAAGTCATCGGCCAAAAGTGAACACTTGAAATGTTATGCTAAGACACGAGTACGAACATGTAAACAACTTGTTCGGGTGTGCTCGCTATTCGACCCAAGTATTTGCCTGTTCTCCACTCGATGTCGGTTTTTTAGCACGCCTCAAAGGAATCTTCGTGTATATTCCTATCTATGTTGCCATACTCCTCATTATTCAGTTGACCCGTGAACAATCATTATTATAATTTACTGTTTACTCGGCCAATCTACCGTTATAGTTATGTCTCCGTTATGGTTCAGCTGAAATTAAGAATTTCATTAGAGCTA
This sequence comes from Parnassius orleans, assembly GCA_029286625.1. Lineage (NCBI taxonomy): Eukaryota > Metazoa > Arthropoda > Insecta > Lepidoptera > Papilionidae > Parnassius > Parnassius orleans. The sequence goes on from JAGSMP010000074.1 coordinate 2,068,871, forward strand.
AACTACTTTTATATATTCTACTTAATACTAACTATTTCTACTACTGTTGTCTTTTCTATTTTTTTCATTTAAAACATTAGTGCGACTATAAAAGTTAAGCACACACAATGTGGTAGCAACGAGACGTACGTTAATCCATGTTTAAAAAATCTACGTTGAATGAATACAGATAAGTAAGTAAACGCGTCGCAACTCGTCCACGAATAACTAGACGAGTTGTTCGTCCGATAATCTAAACGGGCTATAATATAATTGAATACAAAAAACCAACACATCTACTCAATTCGTTACGTGAGTGCTTCAGGTGTTTGTTCGTTCTATCAGGAAACCAGGAACTTAAAACTAGCTTGCTACTTTATCTATGCTTACAAAGTGTGATTACTGTGACAAGTGATTCGAGTCTAGTTGAATTCGAGTTGATATATTTTTCAAACAAGTACGATTTTTTTTGTTACTCGATTCATCAAATAAAATTGTTCTCGAAACTCATCACTATCACAGAGTTTTAATTTTTTTATACCTATTTAACTACTTATAATCATATTATATTCTGTGGTGCGAGTTTATAAACAAACAAACAGGTTTTTGGCGGGAACTTGATCGGCGGCGATTTGCTGCTCCTTTATTATTGTTTGAATAATGGTTTGAAGTGGATTTTGATATGTAAAAGTGGTGCGATTTTATGTATTAAGTGTCTGCGCATGTGAACTATTAGTGGAAACGGTGATACAAGTGCTCTGATGGTGATGTGATTCTCAAGATAAGGAGATACCATCGCCAACAGTCAGCTGTCTGCTGACTCAAGTTGCCGTCAAAATCTCCCAAGGGCTGCACAATGTGACGCATCAACATATTGTGAAGCAGTGTACTATGAAGAAAATTATAATAAACCGAATAAATTACCTAAGACTTGGCCTAAAGGTCTAGATACCAGGCCATAAACTCCAAAAAAAAAACACATTGGCCTAAAGGTAAACTAAAAACTAAAAAACAAACAAACATAAATTGTTAAAATTCAATTGTACATAATCAAATCTATCGGATTTTTCAGATAATAAGTAATTATTACTAATTCAATAGAGGTTACCCACCCTACCTGTATTGGATAAAATATTAGTTTATTTATGTACACATAGTTTGATTTGTTTGACCTTTATAATATGACCTTAAGTTGAGTCAATAGAATCTTAAATGCGCATGCGTATATTTTCTCGTTTTCCGTCAAATTTGGCGCGCTGATAAGGACGATTTGCTGATCACTATGAAATTATTTCTTTTAGTCGTTCGTCAGTTAACAGACATTCCTAACGTTCCTATTTCCTTCTGTTGTGTTCATCAGTTATCTTGCAAAGAAAATGTCTAACAACGATTTAGCTACAAATAGAATAATGGCTCGTCAGAATGGAATAGTCCAGCCCTTACTAACTGGTATGTAGCCGAATAATTAAAAAATTTTTTGGAGCGAATTTCAAAATGCAAAGATAGATATTGTTGAACTTTGTAATTCAAATAAATACATGTAACTCTCTGTAATTTATAAATAAATACATGTAACTCTCTGTGTACTTATTATAATGGTTTTATCAGAGTTTTGTATTTTCTGTTATTAAAGAATAAAATTATTATTTTTTACAGACTTGTACCAAATAACAATGGCATATGCATATTGGAAATCTGGAAAAGTAAATGATGTGGCTGTATTTGACTTATTCTTCCGTACTAATCCATTTCAAGGAGAGTTTACTATATTTGCTGGCCTGGAAGAGTGCCTTAAATTTTTACAAAATTTTCATTATTCAGATAGTGGTATGTATTGTTAAATTGAAACTTGTAAACATTTATGAAATAATGTTAAGCTATTTTGTTACTTACTAAAACTTGTTTGCAGATATTGAATATTTAATGCAGATACTACCGGATAACATTGAACCTGAGTTTTTTGCCTATTTAAAAGATTTAACATGTAAGGATATTAAGCTGAGTGCTATAGAAGAAGGATCTGTTGTATTTCCAAGGTTTGTATTATCTAAATTATTTATTTTTGTATTACTTAAAAATTCTGTAGTTTTTATATAAAACATTTTTTGTTAAAATCTGAATAGAGCAAGGAGTCTGAATTATTTTTAAGCTTAGATTTGTTTTTGAAAATTGGTGGTGTAATATGATCTTTATAACTGAATTTTTAGTAGTGTCATGTGCATAAATAGGATTTGTACATTTATCTATAGCTGATGTGTACACATCAAAACTTTTCTATACATGTGGGCACAGAGAGGTTTTTTGCAAATGACCAAAAGGGTTTTTTTGTACATTTATGGACTTAGAAAAGGCTTACGACAGAGTGAACAGGGTTGCTATATAGCAATCACTTGACTCGTTAGCACAGTTTAAAGAGCTAACAGTTTTGAAATGCCTTTGATATCAGGCAATGCTGCCACCCGCATAGGTATTTACTATTTTCGCCGTTGTTGTAAATATGCCAGGGGTTGTCAAGAAATTGGGAATAAAATAATTTTGGTTATTATAATACTACATACATTATCATTTATTAACATTATGTACATACTTATAAGTAAAAAATGTTTATTGAACAAGGTCACTTTTTATTACCATAAAAAAAAATACATTTACAGGTGTTGCACTGCCAAATATTTTTGTGACACTTTCTTTTTATAGATATTTTCAGTTTTCAATTCTTAAATTGTATTTTGTAGTGTACTCGCATTCATATTAACAATTTTATCAAAAAAAATGAGGAAATATAGGCTTAGCCGTCATTTGAATTCAACTTAATAACTCATATAACTTTAAAAGTAATAACACCATTATAGATGATATTATATTTTTCGAAAACAGCACTTAAAATTAGTTAAATGATTACTATAAAACATGCTAGCATCGACTGCATGTATTGTACAGCAGACTTAGTGGAGTGCGCTGGCTCAATAACTCCTGCAAGAAAATACTACTTACTTTTTAATTTATGCGTACAAAGTTTCAGCATTTAAAAACACAACGTTTTTGAGAAAATTAAGAACTAAATTACTGGACTTTTATGGCAGCATTTTCAGCTTAAATATCTCCGGGCGGCATTAATCCATGCTTCACCACTTACCAATGTTGTACATATTTGCAATTAATCTAGTCACTATCTCCCTTGAATGATTTAGAAAACGAATTCCATGTCATTATAAAGTTCCTTACCAAACAAACACCATTGCAAAGCAATGGTTATGATTTTAAACAAGTAGCACTATGAGCTCAAGCAAGGAAGACACTCAAATATGACTCTTAGCACCTCCTCAGAAATCATTGAATATAAAAAACTAACAAAACAACTACCATAAAAAGAAGCAATTTACAGAAACAATTGAGAGTGTATCAGTTTCAATTATTTCAAGCTAAGGATTTGAGTGTACTGAAAAGTTTTCTAACCTTTGTAAATACCTCTGCAAACTGGATTTAAATGAAAGCAGAAGTTCATACAGTGTTCTAAGTGGCAATGGGCCGGTCATATGGCACAAATAACCGATAACTGATTAGGAAGAAAGATTCTCGAGTGGCAGCCTCATACCAGTAAGCGAAGTGTTGGGTGGTCCCCTATCTCATCAATTGTAAACTGATTTTTATGATTCTGTTTTGATTCTAAAGGTTAAACTTCAGGGTTGGCCCCAAATAAATTTGGAGAAATAGTTAGGTGGCTAATTACAAGTTGTAGGTTTTAATGTTACATTTGAGATTGTATTTCATATTCCACTAAAAAGGTAAAAAATTATTTTTTTATAAAAAAATAACATTTTAGTACTTTGACATCGGCATTTACTTTTTATTAAAAGTAATTTTTTGGTATATGATGTCATCACTTATCACAAAAGCTTGGAAAAGCTCCAGACAGAAAAGAAAGCCCGTTTAAGCTTTTGTGAGTTCTATCGACATGAGAAAGCTCATACATACTAGTTCATTCCTTATGTGACGAAAGTTTTATTTGATTCAAACTGAAAGTTGGGAATTTTCAGTCAAATTCAATGATGATTATGGTTAGACATAGAAAAAAAATTTTTTGATTAAAAAATTTAAAATTAGCTAACATCCCCGTAAAAATATTTGTACTTCTATTATTATTTTCACTTGCACTTCTCAATTCTGATTTTTGGCCATATACTTATGGAATAACTTTTTTAAGAACAAGTACCTACCTATATGATTTTATTTATTGCGTTTAAAAATTGCACAGTAAAATGTTGAAGTTTTTCAAATTATATTACATATAATTTATAGTACTTATATAATTTATTATTTTATTATTATACTATAAATTATACGAGACGTCTTTAAAACGCACAAAATTAAGTACCTACTTACCGAAAGTATATAAAAAAAATGTTGCTCTTGCGAACTTATAACATGAATTATTGACAATCTCACGTTGACAAATTATACTGATGATAACAAATTAATTAAGTTGTTCATGAATTTGCTTTTTAATATTCAACAGAACATGTACATAATTTTTTATTAATTTTTTTTTCTAATTCTTTGGCGTTTTAATCCAGCACGAAACATGTAGAAGAAAAAAAATCCTTGTAAAAAGAAAAACTTTTTTTTTTTATAGGATAGGGTGACAAACGAGCACACAGTCCACCTGATGGTAAGTGGATGCTGTGACCCATAGGATGTCTATGGGTCACAGCAACCTCTTACATCTATCTTCAATAAAGAATCAAAATGCAGATGCGTTGTCACCCGTGAGGACTAAGATGGAATGCCTCTTTTCCAGTAAAAAGGGTCTCCGGTTCTCTACACTCACCATACGAAACACAGCAGTGTTAAGCTGCTATTTTACGCTGGTATTCTGTGAGAGCTTGATCCTTCCCCGGTCGAGCCGACCCATTCGTACTACAACTATACTACTAATATAGCTGCAGCATGGCTCTACCACGTAAACTTGATGTCACCTCTTGAATCTTGAAATGTAGACAATAAATTAGTTTTATTGCCTATGGAGGCGTGAAAGTTGCCACTTACATACAATTATAATTTCAGAGTACCCCTGTTGCGAATAGAAGGTCCGCTTATAGTGGCACAACTATTAGAGACGACTTTACTGACCCTAGTTAACTTCGCAAGGTGAGCTACTTCGAACAAGCATTACTTATATTTACATGTTGTGGTACTTACAATGTACACGTGCTTAACTATCTGTTGAGTTCATTGATGTGTAAACATCACTAATTAACTGGCAAAACGTATAGCTGGCAACGCAGGACGATAATAGATATACGATAAATATTAATAACAAGGAATTAAGTGCTAATTAAGTGCTGAAAGATTATTGAGGTCGGATGTAGATGACGGTAATGTTCTGGGAATTATCGGGTCCAGGACCACCATTACCTTATTATAAGGTATGAACGGCATTTTTTGTTCTTTATCAGTTATATATTATAGATAAGATCGAATCTGTACTAAAACAATTAAGTAACAATTAAGTGCTGCAAGTATAGGCAATGACACGGCGCCCTAATAAAAATAAAGTCGTTATTCAGAACAAAGCAGATGCAAAATCAAGTCTTCTGAAATTCAGAATAGAATAAAATTGCATTTAGAAAAGTCAAAATTAGGGGCTTTTAGGTGCTAATTAGGTGCCAAGTTTAAAAATTAGGTGCTCTAAAATGTTCACCGCAACGAACTGTTGAAATTTGCGTTACTGGCAAAACGTATCGCTAGCAACGTAGTGACGATAATACATATACGACAAATATTAATATCAAGGAATTAAGTGCTGAAAGATTATTGAGGTCGGATGTAGATGACGGTAATGTTCTGGGAATTATCGGGTCCAGGACCACCATTACCTTATTATAAGGTATGAACGGCATTTTTTGTTCTTTATCAGTTATATATTATAGATAAGATCGAATCTGTACTAAAACCAAATCAGAATACCCCAACTCCACGTAGTCTTGTCTGCCCTACCACTAGTGTTTTTGTAAAGCCGTAGGCGCGGAGTGAGAGCAGCCCCCGCCCGCTGTAGCAAATCGCAGGCATCTGTATGAGCCGTAGCGGCTGAGGCTGGTCGCCGAAGGAGGCCAATAAGCCGAAGCTGCGGAGGTGAGCAGAGGTGCCTGTGATTTGCTACGTAAGGGCGAAGAGGCTGCACTTCCCGCAGCGCCGAAGCCGAATCAGAAGTAACTGTGTCAATATTCCTGTGTAAAAAAGTGAGGTTATGATTTTACAAAAAAAATATTACTCATAAAGTATACATTTCTGCAATTAGGGAAGGGTAGAGGGGCACCCCCCCCCCCCACCTGATTTTTGCATCTGCTTTGTTCTGAATAACGACTTTATTTTTATTAGGAGCGCCTTGTCGTTGCCTATACTTGCAGCACTTAATTAGCACTTAATTCCTTGCTATTAATATTTATCGTATATCTATTGTCGTCACTGCGTTGCTAGCGATACGTTTTGCCAGCAACGCAAATTTCAACAGTTCGTTGCGCTGAACATTTAAGAGCACCTAATTAGCACCTAAAAAGCCCCTAATTTTGGCTTTTTCTAAATGCAAATTCCTGACTTTGCGTTGCTGGCGAGACACAACTCATAAATTAGCTGAGAGTATGAAACATTCATCTTCACTTTTTGTTGTATTTTTTTTTATTAATAATGCATCAAATAGCAACACATGTCACGAATGTTGTACACGTTTGTATAAGGCGTGCATATCGGAATATTTTTCTTTTTATATTTTAAGCCATGTAACAATGCCTTGTACCTATCTAATGCTGTTGACGAGTCAGAATAAATTAATAAAAAAAAGATAAATGCACGCTCTTAAATTACAGTCGTCGATGTCGATGCTCGGTTGTTTTACCTCACGCCCCGCCGAACGCTTATGACTCCGGCCTTGACTCTTATTCAGCCGTTTTATAATAGATTAAACACTGCTGTATACTTTATCTTCCAACCTGCCCGTCAGTGCTTATCGTTCGGTATCTATTAGTTCTAATCAGTACAAGGCATGACTAAACAACTTAATTACAATATTACTTTTCAGAATTCCCTACATGAAGATAGATAAAAATCAATATGTGTATTAAGTACTACACGTCTTAGTGTTTTGGCACGATATATTGCAAGATTAAACTTTTGCACGGTAAAAGCTTAAAATTAGTTTAATGGTATCTAAATTAGATATACATATTATATGAAATGGAAACAAATTTAATGAATGCATGTAACAAAATTATGGCTTTTAATATATTTAAAAGCTATTTTGTTACTTACCATATTATTGGTATTGATGAGATACATAATGATATAAAAATGTGTAATGATCCATTATAATAAAATCGTAATGAATAAACTGTGTACTGAAATGAATAAAATATTCACTTCATTTCATGTTAATTTCAATATTACAATTGCAATGACAAAATTAATTATTCAAATAAGATGTATCAAGACTTAGTACCGGTACCATTTTATTAATTCTTTACAGTTTTTTTTTTCCACGTTATTTTCACTTTAACTTTTTCCATTTCTTCTATTTATGATATTAATGTAACAAATGTTTCTTATTTTGTTTTAAACGAAATGGTAATTATATTTTGACCTATTTATTGGTAGTAATTTAGTAGAATGAATAGTAATTCGGTGATTTATGTTTCAGTTTAATGGCTACAAACGCAGCGCGTTACAGAATGTTCGCCGGCAAGAATGTGTCTTTGCTCGAGTTCGGATTGCGTAGAGCGCAGGGCCCCGATGGTGGACTATCTGCGTCGAAATATGCCTACGTCGGTTAGTTTAATTCGTCAATTTTATGACTACAATAAAGCGAAAATTATCTTGCCTAAACTTATTGATTACATTAGCGTGTTCCTGCAGATCGTGTTGCCGGTGTAACCGAGCCTGTCGTGCCTGGCACCGGCCCTGCCTTCTTACTTGTACAATATAACACGGCCGCCGCGTCATTGACTCATAAGAAACACCGATCTTTTTTAATCATGCGAACTTCGGTCCTTGACATTGAAAAGTTTTTCATTGCTGGCACCGAAGTATTAATTCCAAAGTTTTGGTAGAACTCATGTTCTAGACCTTGCATACAAGGTTAATTAGATTCGAGTTGGATTTAGTATATTTGTATACCTAAATATTTGACTTTATTCATTTAATTGTTATCCTACCTAAAAAATCAGAATCTAAATTGCAAATTTATTCATTTTTTGGCGTCTTGTCTGGATACCACCCGATTCTACCGAACTTACTTCGGTAGATGAAGATGCGGTCATCAAAAAATCTTTCGTATTTTGTATAAGTACAGAAAGATATAGTTATTATATGGAAACTAGCGATCCGCCGCGGCTTCGCACGGGTGATTTCTGGATCTCGATAACAGCGCCACCTACCGGGTCTAATTGTAAATCTAAACCATTCTTTAATCAACTTAATCACACACAAATATAAATAAATTGCTCTGTGTAAGGCCATGCGATACTTAAGATAATCCATATTCATATATTAAATATAATACAATCAATACGTCCCGAATGTCACAAATTTCATTTATTTTACATATATATAACACGATCGTTAGCTTTATGTGCGCTAATTATAGCTATTTTTAATAAGATCTAACTATGTGTTATTACAAAACTTGGTTTATAGATAATCTCGGCTTAAAAAAAGTTTTAAGAAAAGAAAAGGTTTGAGAAAAGTATTTTTAATTATCCCTTATCCATGGCACCACAGTCTTTGGGAATTAGACATTTACTGTCAGGAATTCTTTTTTGAAACAGACTCTAGTTTAAGCCTGAGGCTAAACTACTTTATGTAAGACGGCCTGTGTTTACGATTTTGTATATACATACATTTAAAAACAATATTAACCTAAACCTAACCTGTTTTGTGGCAAGCATTATATGGGCCGAAAGTCAAAGTTCTCAGATGAGACACTTCAGCTTATGAAAAGAAGGCGTGAGTTAACAACAGCAACGCCATCGGAACAGGTGACATTAACCAAGCTTGTGAGGAAAGCTGTGAGGCGGGACCTGCATCGCTCTAGTGCGATTGCGATACAAGCGGCAATAGATCGAAACAAGGGATCCGAAGTCTGCTCAGGAGCTTGGGAGAAGTCACATCGCAAGACTGCAGACGCATGATGGCAAAGTCCTCACGTCAAAGCCTGAGGTTCTCTCTGAGATCGAAGACTATTATGGCAAACTATATGCCTCACATAAGCAACAACCTGACCCTAAATGCGATGATCCCAGAGCCACGATGATCCGCCACTATACCGACGAGCTGCCAGACATATGAGGAGATTGAGCTGGCCCTCGGCCAACTTAAAAATGGAAAAGCTCCTGGAGAAGATGGAATTACAACAGAGCTCTTAAAGGCTGGGAGTCAACCCTTGCTAAAAGAGCTCTGCCGAGTTTTTAACTGCATCTTACGAGATGGGAGAACTCCAAAGGCGTAGAGCAGAAGCATTACAGTCTTGTTTCACAAGAAAGGTGACATGACTATGCTGAAAAATTAACGACCCATCTCGCTTCTGAGCCACGTTTATAAGTTGTTTTCGAGGGTCATCACAAATCGACTCGCGCGAAGACTCGACGAATTTCAGCTTGCGGAACAGGCTGGGTTTCGAGGAGGATTTGGCACTATAGACCACATTCACACAGTGCGACAAATAATACAGAAGACAACAGAGTCTTATCAGCCCCTGTGTCTTGCATTTGTGGAAAGCCTTTGACTCCATCGAAACTTGGGCTGTTCTGGATTCTTTGCAGCGGTGCCAAATTGACTGGCGGTACATCAAAGTGCTGAGATGTCTTTACAACACCAGTATGATGTCCGTCCAAGTACAGGGCAGTCAAACAAAACCAATCCAGTTGTATCGCGGGGTGAGACAGGGGGATGTTATATCCCCTAAACTGTTTAAAAATGCACTGGAGGATGTTTTTAAGACGCTAGACTGGAAAAGACGCGGCATTAACGTAAACGGTGAGTACATCTCACACTTACGCTTTGCTGATGATATCGTCGTCATGGCAGAATCGCTGCAAGAACTTCAGGACATGCTGAACAGACTGAATGAATCGTCCCGACGTGTTGGTCTGTGTATGAATCTGAACAAGACGAAAGTTATGTTCAATGATCACGTCATGCCAGATCCAATTACTGTTGATGGTGAAATTCTCGAAGTTGTCTAGGAATATACCTACCTCGGGCAGATATTGCAACTAGGTAAGAATAACTTCGAGAAGCAAGCCGATCGGGCGATTCAGTTAGGCTGGGCAGCATTTAGAAAGCTCCGTCGGGTTTTCTCGTCGCCCATACCGCAAAGTCTGAAGACAAAAGTCTTCAACCAGTGCGTCCTGCCCATACTCACTTACGGTGCCGAAACGTGAACACTGACGATACGGCTACTCCACAAGCTCAAAGTTGCTCAGCGAGCGACGGAAAGAGCTATGCTCGAAATGAAGAAATCCGCCGGAGAACCAAGATTACTGACATAGCCTTCCGTGTTTGTGAACTGAAGTGGCAATGGGCTGGCCACGTCTGTCGCAGAGGTGACAACCGGTCGAGTAGACGTTATGGAGTGGAGACCGCGTCTAGGCAAACGTAGTGTGGGACGCCCCATGACCAGATGGAGCGACGATCTGCGCAAGGTAGAAACTGAATGCGTGTAGCCGAAGATCGGGCTCAGTGGCGCGCCTTGGGAGAGGCCTATGTCCAGCAGTGGACTGCCGCAGGCTGATGATGATGATTAACCTAAAAATTATTTAAGAAATTAGGACATGTCTGCGGCAGTCCCTATCATCTTATAACTGTACACATTTCATAACAGAAATGGTTGATAAAAACCCGTGGAAATGAGGCAATCACTACCAGGCAGTCTCTAAAAAGAATTTTTATTATTTAGTGCTATACATACATATTGATCTTTTATTTCGAAAAAAAATGTAGGCTGAGTTTTTTGCTGGTTCTTCCAGGAAAGAAGTTTTTCCGCACCAGTGTTTAAAGCTTAAATTACTTTCAATACATAAGCATTATTTAAAATCTATACTGAATTAAATTTTTATTCTATTCTATAAAAGGTAAAATTGGGTTTAATTAATATTATGATTAGAGTATACTTATGCAAGGTATTATGTATATATCTCTAAGATGTTATGTCAATTAATATAATTTAAATAGCTCTGCAACAATAATGAAAAATATTGAGAGAGATTGAAAGGACTAAACTGTATAAAACTATATAAGGGATGGTGGTGGGTTGGATCCTGTGTCGGACCAAAATCAGTTATTAGGTTTTACTGTCAAGAAATTCTCAGTAGCAAAGAAGTTGGTGATGTTTCACCCACATCACCAACTTCTTTGCTACTGAGAATTTCGTCGTTGGTCCTGCGCCTGATCTCTCTGCGGTCGTGTCGGTCGGATTACTTTCCCGTCGGACTATAAGAGTGCACCTGTGATTGTGCACACACTAATGCCCTATAATCCTTTCCTGCGCTGATAACTCGAGTCAGGAACCCTGTGACCGAAATTAGGTCTGGAGGACATTAATACATTTTTACTCAAAATAGGTCCTTTTACTTCAAGTCTTACAGTATTGTTGCCTGGCTTTACTAATTTTTTTTTTTTTAACAAACTGCAATATAAAGAGAAAAACGTAGGTAAACAAAATTTTCGTAATTTTGATCTTTGGAAATGGCTTATGTCGATTGAATGTTTTTAATATAAAAAATTGTATTAACAGTTTCCCTGTCCGCGAAATAGACAAAATAGTTAAATAATCGAAATGTCAATATAATATGATTCACGTAGCAAGGAAAAAGTTTTACCACATTTTTCAACACTTTCGATATAATATTCTTAGTTCAATCCTAATTCATGTGTAATTATTTTTCTATCTTTGTAGGAAACTCTTTTGAAACATGTTTAAAATATTTATATATATTTACAGGTGGATTTGATGGAACAAGTAACGTACTAGCCGGGAAGATGTTTAATATACCCGTTAAAGGGACGCATGCACATTCGTTTGTGACGTCGTTTAGCACACTCGATGACATCACCTCAGTCATGCTAAGACACGCGGATACGCATGAACAGTATAATATGTTGGAATTGTCGTTAGAGTGGCGGAAACGCATTTCATCTATAATAGACGTGTCACCAGAAGAAGCAAGCGATGGCGAACTTGCCGCTTTGATGTCGTATGCCATAGCTTTTCCCACCGGCTTTTTGGCTCTTGTGGACACATATGATGTGAAGAGGTATAATATTCAAGGCTTACGACATGGGCAACGTATGAATGGGCATTCCGGCTACAATAGCAACTGTGGAACCAATGTCACTAGAATAAGCAACTCCACAGCTATACGTAGTACATATGGATATAGCACGGTCGAACGCACACTGAGGTAAACATGCAAATAGACCACACATTGCCATTGGTGTAAAATAATCTATTATTATTGTTTAGCGTTGTTCGTCTCATCGTTTATTTGTAAGTTTGTGGAGTTCTTATAAACAATGGCTGGCATGCGATCAGTATAGCCACCGTCATTCAACATTCATAGTATGGGTGGACATGAACAATTCGCATCAGTGGTTCAAATATTAACAGCACACTTCTAACACATTTAGACATTTGGTCTACGAAATTCCCCATGAGCGTAGTTTACAGATCTGACATTACTTTGTTTTGCTTTGTTAGTGAAGTGCGAATGGACTGCACTTCATGTTTCAATGTATATAAAGAGAATGCGTTCCTATAGGAGGACCTTTTACATTTTGCTTCAGTGTGACGTATTGTCCTGGACCTGAGAACGAAAAATGTGGACAATTTTGTCATTGGGCACAGTTGCATTGTATAGGGATATGCACACATACACGCTCACATTATTTTATATATTTGCACGTATTGGTTAATCATCATCATCAATTTATTCAAACACTCAAACAGGACAATTGTGTATGGTGTTCATTTAGATAATGCAGTTGTGTAGTAATGTTTGTATTTTAAAAGTTGTTATCGTTGGGCGGGTCTTGGGGTGAACTTTATTACTTATTAAACACATTGTAGAGAACTATTGAATGGGTTGTATTTATACAATTATTGATTAAATCACGAAGCTTTTGTTGTCTTAAAGAATTGTTATTGTTTTTATTTGGTTTATCTTTTTTTATAGACTATCAATTTATTGGGTACGTTTTCTTGCAGTTTTTCTTTGTTAACGTCTTTAAATTTCAATGGACCTATACTTTTAGGTCTGTATATACAAGGTTATTTTTCAAAGAGTAGCCATATTTAAACTTAAGTTCAAATATATAAATAATGAAAACTATTATTGCAGTTTTTGAAAATACGAGTAAATATGGGCAACAACTACGCGTACGCGCGCTCCTCTGTGTGCGATTAAATTCACAACGTTTTTGCCGACCTATCGACATTTACGAATGTGCGCTTGCGTAGTAAAATAGTAAGCGTTAGATATTTATGAATGACAATCAGTTAAAATAATGCATTACCACGCATTTTGAATTTAAAAGATAAAAAGGACAGAATGTATTTGAATTTTTTTTTAATTAATTTTTCTTCACCATTTGCCTATATGACTTATTCTAAACCTTCTCTGCAAATTTGGCCGGTTATTGCAAAATAACCCTGTATTTTGTCATCTTCATTATCATCATCGCTTAGTATTAAATCCAAAGATAAGTCCGTAAGAACTATGTTAGACAGGCAGATTTCGGGACCGGTTCTATCGCAATTTACCCTGCCTGACCCTACCGGCCTGACTATTGTACATATTAGTTATTAAGAGACATTATTTTAGCATATCAATAATAACTAAATATGGACAAGGAAATTAATATTCTTTCGCCGCGATTCTATAAATATGTGAATGCTATGCTATAAAATCCGTAAAATTAGTTTTATTCAATGTGCAGTATACAAGTTTCAAGTATCAAGAATGCTAGTGATGAGAGTGGTGGCAGTAGTAACAATAATTATGATTATTAATAAAATTTCACTTCATTGGAATTTTCGTTAATCGGGATCTACAAACATATTCGAAAATTAAGTGACTTACAACTATTTAATGTAAAACAATTTTTGACTCTCGTTATTGACTGAACGCAGGCTGCGCTACTGAGTCGCGGCATGAATTTAGTTCGTGACCCGAGTTTAAGTACTGCTGCTTTAGGATATGATGAGCTGAACGTAGTGGTTAAGTGTTAAGTGAATTATGCCAAGATAAAGAACTAAACTAAAAAAAACTAATAACAAAAAAATGAAAGCATCTACAATGATGACCAGTTGCTAACATAGGTTATGGTTAAAGGTCTTATCCTATAGAAATTTACTCATTTTAAAACTAAATAACAGTTATGAATTAGGCGACCAAACATCCAGATTTTTGTAATAAGCACCGTAAAGTCAATTCTTATCCCGGATTGTAATAAGTAAAAGTTCTATGCACCATTCCGTTACGACAATTTGGTAAATATACCATATGAAATTTGGAATAATTGTCACTTTAAGCAGTACTTGCACAGTAGGCGGGCGATGAAATGCAGGAAATCGATAGATGCAGGTAGCTCAGGACCATGCTTTGTGGCATTCCTTAGGGTCGGCCTATGTTCAGTTGTAGACTTGTGATGGGCTGTAATGATGATGATGATGATGATGAAATCCGTACTTATAGTTGAAAAATAACATTCCAATTATGCGTAGTCCTTATTTTTATCCGACTGCTGCGACTGTATGTATTTATGTCTATTTCTTTGGCACGCTCTGTAGCCTAAACGGCTTCAGGGATTTTATCATATGGGGATGGGGTGCCGTTAGATTCGTTTTAATTGTGGGAGTAACATAGGGTATAAAATTTTTGTCTCCAGTTTTCATTAATCCTTTTTACGTAGTCGGGTTTTTTAAATTACTGTTTTAACCTTTAAGCTTGTAAAATTTAATACCTATCATCTTAAAACTGTCAACTTGTTCCAAATATTTTGTCTTTCTTGGCAGGAGTGGTTTATTAAACTTCTGTGCAGTTGCTCTGGCATTGAACGATTGTGGGTACAGAGCTGTGGGGATTCGTATCGACAGCGGCGACTTGGCTTACCTGTCGGTGTTAGCAAGGAGTACCTTTGAACAAATCGCCGAAGTGTTCCAGCTCCCTTGGTTCTCCAAGTTGACCATTGTCGCCTCCAATGATATAAACGAGGAGACCATCCTTAGTTTGAACGAGCAAGGGCATAAAATTGATTGCTTCGGAATTGGAACGCATTTGGGTAAGTTTTCATATATTTTTTGATCTTCTAACGACTTGTCCTTGTTTTACTTCGGTGTAAATATTTTCAACTTTATTGCAAAAGTCGTCCACGCCTTGCAGTTGGTTCTTATCTACCAAATGAAGTTTGATTTCACAAAACATAATAAAACAGTACATCTGTACGCAAGAAAAACGTAGCAAACTGATTTCGAACCCCGCCGGCAAAATAGATTGTATGTTTATTGTTTTTGTAATTAAAAACTTTTCCTTCATATTAATAACCTATTTAATAAATAATTATAAATTAAAAATTTTGTACAACCGACTTCAATATAAATTATTAAGAATAACTGAAAAACTATAGATTAGATCTTGATAAATGGGACCACATGAGAACCACCAGCTTTCAAGTAAAAAAAAAAAGAATCATCGTAATCGGTTCACCCAGAAAAAAGTTATGAGGTAACACATAAAAAAAACATACAGTCGAATTGAGTACCTCCTCCTTTTTGAAGTCGGTAGAAAAAATAAAATCCGTTCACAATTGACGGACATATAGCGTCGAATTGTGAATCTCTTCTTTTTCTTTAAGTTGGCTAATGAAATGGTTGAAGTACCCCAGTCATTTGATTACATATACGCCTAGTAACACAAGTTTTACTCATGCATCGCTTTATTTACAGTGACGTGTCAACGTCAACCTGCGTTAGGATGTGTTTACAAGTTGGTAGAAATAAACGGACAGCCTCGCATTAAGTTGAGTCAGGACGTCGGCAAAGTCACGATACCTGGTCATAAGGAGGTATTTATTTACGTTTTATTTATATATTATGCATATTTTTATACCGTTCAACGCTTGATTCAAAATGAAATGGTTTGTCCTTATGAAATGTATCTATGTAAACTGCCTCCACGATATAAGAGAAAATCCTAGCGACTAGTAACGTTTAAAAAAATTGTTTTATTTAAATAACCTTGTTTTTTCTAACACATTAACTTTTAAAGCACGGATATATCGATTCGAGTGTTTCAGCATGATTGAAACAGTTCATAATCATAATCACAGGTTGATAGGCATTTCATCGTAGTTAGGGATGATAACAATGGTCTTCTTTGCTTAAAGTTGGATGCTGGTGTCCATGGGCAACAGTAGAGGCTTAAAATTTGGTGAAGTGTTAGTAGTTTGTCGTTATATTTCTAAAAGTGCATTTCACCGCCAACATTCTAACTCCGGTTTGTCACTGACAATTTGTTGACAACCAAATACTTAACTGATTTTAGCACGATCCGGGTTTTCGAACCCGGTACCTCATGATCAGCAGTCGCGATTACGACCACTGGACCAACGAAGCAAGTCATACGACGACTGTGTCATACCAACATCCCAGAATATGTCCAATACTCTTTTTTCATAAAAAGTATTATTAATGCTGTTAACATTACCAATACTCCCATTGACCACTTTAAGTACCACTCGTGCGGATAAAGTATGGGATTAGAAATGGCGGCTCGCCGAGCCTGTACTGTCAGCATACACGGTACGGAAAGCGAAAGCGGTGCACATAACGTTACATCGTTATTTTACACAACATAACAATATTATATTTATTAAAACGTTATGTTAGTATATTGTTTTTTTAATAATTGGAAAAAACTGATTAGTATATTAAAATCAAATGAATTATGTACTAAATTATTAACTGAATATTAAATAGGAATATAAATCAATTAACAAACGATATTTATTTTTGGTAATTTAGTAATAATTGATACTTCATAGAACAAATTGATACTTAACACAAAAATATATTGAACATTTATGTTTTGTCACTCGGGCCTGAAATTAGAAGCACAAAAACACTTACCGCAACTTATAAATTACGTTATTTTTTGTGGTTATTACCGGCGGGTGTGAGCATAGTCATCGGCAGTGTGCAAGCGAGAGGTGAATAAATGAGACGCTATTTATAATGCCATTCCTTATCTGCCCAAGTAGTAAGCTTAAAATTCTTGTGTTAGGAATGGTTCACGAAAGTAGTCGAATGTGATTGTAATTCGAACCTGGGTGGGTTCGAATCGCAATTTCGTACCAGGCGTCTTGCAGGTTGATGACCACTAAGCAACGTGCTTACAATAAATGAAGCATGCATCTAGATAATGTTATCATAAGAATTAATATCGTGATATAAAATAAAAATAACATTAATTTAATGCAATCAAAAATCGAGTTTTTGATAACAAAATATTTTGTGTGTATGATGTTGAATTAAAATCACTAGGAATGTTACAGGCAAACCCCTAACATGTGGCAAAATTATATAAATACTTATTTAGTATCTAATATGAACTTTGAATATGTAGATAATTGTTACATCAGTTATTGCGTTTTTCTGTCAAGTGCCCCAGAAAGCACGTAAAGTCGTTGGTCCTGCGCCTGATCTCTCTCCGGTCGTGTCGGCTTGCCGTCCCATCGGGCTATGTGAGTGAGGGAATAGAGAGTGCACCTATGCTTGCGTATACTCTTGAGCACTATAATCCTGTCCTGCGCAGATGGGTGGTTTCCATTGAGACTGGCCGCCGTGATCGAAATTCGGTCTGGAGGACATTAATGCTACATTATATGTATGTAAATAACAATCATATTATAGTAATGATGTTCTCTGGGCCGATTACGATTACACATTCATTACAGCCTATAAAAGTCCACTGCTGCACATGGCCGCCCTCATATTTTGCCTCATGGGGGATTTTGCCATAGTTGCCACGCTTGGCAAGCGGGTTGGCAACCGCATTTTTTTGTTATTTTGAGTTATTATCAGAAAGATGCTGTTGCCCATCTCCTGTTTCATTTTCCCTCTGTCGCCTCTTACGACACCCTCGGGACGATATGGGTTAGTGAATATTCTTACACCGCCACTACACGGTATTACTACATTCTAATATACCTCTATCTAATGATCGACTGGAATGTAGTGTTAGAGACACGAGGAAAATCACATAATGTACAGATTTTATTTTCCGGCTCCTGTAGGGCAGGAACTTAGTTAATAGTTAATTTGACCACTAAACCTACCGGTCGCCAATTTAGACTTTATCATCACTTTACCTCAATTAAGCGATACTTGAGTTCTGGTAACAAAACCCTCTCAGAAATTAGAGGAGGCCTGTGCCCAGCAGTGGGACGTATATAGGCTGTAATTGTAACTAACTGAGTTCTGGAATTGCGATTGCTACATATTTCATCGTAATATTTAAACAAAATCATTCATCTGGTCTAGACGAATAAATTCGAGACTTGTAAGCAATAAAATCTTAAAGTTACCGCGCTGTCGATAATGAATGATTCAGCACTTTACCAATGATAATTAAATATGTATAATAATAATCGATCGGCCTTGAACTATCGAGCGATAAACAAGCGCATATCTCATACTGTTCCGTAACAGTACACGCTCTCTATATAAAAACTGGCACAAGGTCTAGCCTTAATGCTACTGGGTATGAAAATAGTCTAAATATAATCGCTAATGATTCTTATACTTGATATTATCTTATGTTTAGGTACTCGTATTTAAGGGATAATTACATGATATTTAGAGAAATGTTTTTATAACTATGTATTTGTTCGACCACTTATGATGACAAAAAATAAAACAACTTTAAGCGTTTACAACGCTTAGTTGAAACAGTATTCTTTGTTTGACAGTATTTTTGTGAATTATTTTTTATGCACTGTAAAACGAGTCGTTAAATAAAATTTAACGTTTTTAAATATAGAAACCAGGCTTTAGTAGTTCTATTCAGAAAATATCTATGCAACGATATAAACACCATGTCTTGGATGAGCACTGAATATTTGGCAGTGCCACTTCCATTTACACTTTGATTTTGGTACTAAGTTTTATATTGTGCAAGTTTTATATCTTATTGCCAAGTTTTGCAAAAGCTGCTGATGCAGCACCGAAGTTATTGATCTCCATGTCAAGGTCGCCTTTAGCTGTTACAACTTTCTAAGTACTTGAATTTCTCTACGTGTTTCAAAACTTTCCCGCCCAGCTGATAATTGAGGGATGCAGGGTTTGAGACATCCATTTACATCTTTTACGTTTTATTGACACTGATTTTAAGCCCAAATCGACTGCATGTCGCGTCAAGTTCGGAAGTTTCCGATACGAAGCACAAATCATCGGATTACATAATCTCAATTATGGAGTCGCAAGAGACTTGATAATTGATACGTGCCTTCAGCCGCGCCAGGTTGAAAATGCCAAAGCAAAATACAATGCAAAGGGAGTTGAAGCTAATACGCAACCTTGCTTTGCGTCACAATTCACACAGGGAAACTAGGATTGCTCTCCATTAACAGCAACATAGCACTTCGTATCATCGTGTAAAAGTATTATTAATAAACTAGTAAATACAGTCCAACTTTGCCAGTGTTGTCCAAAGTGCCTCACGAGGTATACTTTCGAAAGCCTTTCCCAAATCTACGAAGTAGAGAAAGAGCGGTTGTGTTTGTTCTCTGCATTTTTCTTGGAGTTGTGTCAGCGAGAATATGGCTTCGCAGATACCTTGATTGGGACGAAACGCAAACTGGGTTTCAGGTAGTATAGCCTAGGATAGAGTAGACTACGTAATAGTACTCTCGCAAAGATTTTCCTGCGGTTGACAGAAGCGAAATGCCTCTGAAAGTGAAGTCTGCTCGATCCTTTTCATTTTACATAAAGAGCAAATGCGTGAAATTTTAAAATCTGCTGGGATTAGTTCTTCGTCCCACATCCGAACAAAAAGATATCAAATTGCCTTGTCTAACTTTTCACCACCATATTTGAGCATCTCACCTGGTAGATTGTCAGACCCGACCGCCTTTTTGTTTTTTTGTTTTTCTTTTATAGGAAAGAGTGTAAACGAGCATGCGGCTCACCTGATGTTAAGTGCCTACCGCCGCCCATGAACAACTGCAACACCAGCAGATGCGTTTTGTTTTATTTTTATTTTGCTTCCTCTAAAGTAGGCTCATCCTGAATATCGGCACGTGGATTTTCAGACAGCTACTGTATGCAATCTAGATCAGCTGAACGATCTATATTGAGCAGCAGATTAGTGTTCTGCCCATTTTTGAGTATGTCTGCTTTATCAGTAATAATAGAGCCAACTATAGAACTCAGGGAGAAATTTGCTTTACAAATACCGATAAGTTCGCGTATTTCAGCAAAAAATGCACTAACCTGGTTTGTATCAGAGAGCTATTGTATCCAGCAAATTTTACGCTGCCATCATTCCTCTTTAAACGTCGTGAACGGGTTAATTTTCTTAGCTGAGCTGCACTCTCTTTGATTTTTCGGATATATTTAGCTAGTTGGTGTTATATTTTTGTAGCAGGTTTCCATGTTTGGTGATGGCTTCCGTGAGAACTTCATCGTTTTCATCAAATCAATCTTCATGAATGCGTGGCATTACCCTAATGGTTTCAGATGCTTTGTTGAGAACAGAAGTCTGCAAGGTTTGCAATGTACCTGCTATATCTATCACCTTCCTCTAAGTTAAAATCGGAAATAATACTATTAATTTTTTGTTGATACTTATATTGAAATTTTATTGACTCCAGTTTATGAAGATTTTATGAAATTGGTTCAAATCTGCTAGGTCTATGGTGTGTATGAATTTGGATTTTTAGTTTGGTAACAAGCCTGTGGTCAGACCAACAATATGCACCGCGCATTACCCGAAGCACAGTGATATGTCTCACTGGCATACCATGGCATATTCTATCAAATGCAATGCTTTGACCTCGGGTGCAGGTCGTCTTGTATTTTGTGGGATATAGATCAAATTGTGCACATTAGCTCGGCATTGGTTACACATTGCTGTTCATGTTACCAACTCCGTGCTTACACAATACCCGAGGCCAAGCCTTCAAATCCCTCCCAACACAGGCATTAAAGTCAACCAACGCCACGATTTTCTCAATGTGTTTAATTCTTAGTGAGTACATAGGAAAGTTACTCGTAAAATGTATCTTTTCGTCGTCACTTTTGTCAAGTGTTGAAGGATAAGCGCTTACTATGCGATTCAAATAAGAATAGCACAGACTAGACGCCATATTGTGTCGTCATAGCTGTTAATTCAAACCAGTTAGGTAGGGTGAGCAAAACAAATATATTTTTTAAATAATATAATTTATTTACAAAATAACCATGAACGAAAAGTACTAACCTGAATCTAGCATTTCAATTTCGCTCATCTCTGCATTACTGTCTGAGTAGTCATCGTTGGCATCATTATCATCACTGCTGCTTTCCCTTATAAAAATAGAACTTGAATTTATGAAGGTAGTTTAAAATATTCCACTGACTAGTATCAATATTTTAAATTAATTTATAAAAATAATTACGACGAATAGATTTGGTAATACTAAGACTCAGTTAAATAAAGTGGAAAGGAAAACGTTATTAATACGCAAATTAATTTCTTTGCAAGCCGTACTTTTCAAGTGACAGTTGACAAATCGCGGTCATTCGAGGTCATTGACGTTCCTATTCTTATTTGAATCGCATTGTATAATGTTCATGTAGTTATCATTCACACATACTTCACCGACTTAAATAGAACGTTAAAAGCGTAAGCACTACCGTACGCATCTTTCCCGCTTAAGGTTAAAGTAATAAATAAACAAAATACACGATAACGAGTCGGATAAGAAGCTCTAACTGAGTTCTTGTTGGTTTTGTATTTTTTATTATTATTTTGATTTTACTTTTCTAACAGTATTGTAAAATAAAATATGTACAAATATTGTTACAGTTATTTATTAATCCTCGTAAATTTTTAAATAAAACGTAACGAAGGCGTTTAAACAATATTTATCGATATTTTTTTAACTAGGCACCTAGTGAGGCATCGCGTCCAGCTTGTCGTTGAAAAAGTAAGAATCACAAACTAGCTTCTTTACTATTGTTTTCGATTTCAAATCTCCCACATTTAATTCGACGTTCTTCTAATCCAATTCCTTGAATTTTTCGATTCTTTTTAATCGTTTCTCGTCCTTAATGCAACAATTGACTCAAACATTTTATTTTGGAATATAAAGAACAAGGTTCTACTTGTGAATCGTAGATATTTCTTAAAAAGAATTTTCGGGCTCTTTTCACTTTTTGTGAGCAACTTAATGTCGGAGAAAACTCGCAATTTCTTATACCTACGCGTTGATGCGGTAGACAGTGATGTTTCTCAATTAATTACTTAGAATGTTATGAACTTAATAAGTTGTAACTTGCACTACCAGCTGATGGGGAGTAGTTGATATTGGTTACGTATATGTTATTTTGAAGATTCGTATTTCTACACTTACTTCTTTTTCGATTCTTTCAGGCATACAGGTTGTTTGGAGCGGATGGGCATGCATTAATTGATCTCCTCCAAAGGTCTTCAGAACCTGCGCCGATTATTGGACAGAAAGTGTTATGTCGACATCCTTTCCAGGAATCCAAAAGAGCTTACGTCATTCCAAGTAAAGTGGAACATCTTTATAAGGTAAATTAATTATGAAAATTTATTTTACTTTAGGGTAGATTGAATGAAATTCGTGTACTATAATTTTGTAAATACAAACAAGATTGTGTATTTCTAATTCGTATGGTGCTTGCACTTTGCACCAGTACATGAGTCCAGACTTTCATACTGGCTGTTTTCTGTAGAGGTCCCATTTTAGGAACCAGGAGATTTTGACGTTCTTGGCAGTTTGAAATAAGTAAACTAAATCAAGTTTTTGACTTTGACTTTAAAATTGTAGTGTTAAAAACGAATTTAACATTTATAACTACATTACCTAAAATTCTGCTCTATATAATATTTAATTATAAAGCAAAATAGGAAGCGCCTGAGAATAGCCCTCCGTTAATGTTACTACAGGTATACTGGAGTGATGGGGGCATTTGTATTTCCCCTAAGCCGTTATCTGAAGTGCGAGAGCGGGTGCAGTCGTCTCTACGCACACTCCGGCAAGACATCAAGCGTAACTTGAACCCCACGCCATACAAGGTTTGCGCATTTTATGTTGTATGCTGGTTTGAAATGTTAGTTATAAACACTATGGCCAGTATTCAGTAACAACCTCGAACTTATAATCGAACTTCAGAATGTCAACATTTTTAGGGTTCCGTACCCGAAGGGTAACCAACGGGATCCTATTAAAGACCTACTAAGCCTCCGCTGTCCGTCAGTCTGTCTGTCAGCGGGCTGTATCTCATGATCCGTAATAGATAGACAGTTGAAATTTTCACAGAATGTGTATTTCTGTTGCCGCTATAACAATAAATAAAAAAATAAATAAAAATTAAAAGTGGCTCCCCTACTAGAAACGTGTTTTTTTTGCATATATCTTGTACGATGGTACGGAACCCTTCATGCGCGAGTCCGACTCGCACTTGGCCTGTTTTATTATTATGTAACAAATAATATGGTCTAGGCTCAAATTTTGGCATTATGGAGTTTGAGTTTAAACTCGAGATCTGATGAAACCTCGATTTTCGAAAACTGGGTGAAACCAATAACTTCCCGATTTTTTGAAAATCATTGATTTACATAGCGGGAAGTTAAAAAAATAGTCGAATCGAGAACCTTCTCCTTTTTTGAAGTTGGTTGAAAAGGGTTAACAGTTGGAGTAACTCAACATGTGAAAGAAAATTATGCTGCTAGTTTAAATTATGTTTTTGGTTGTTACTTTAAAGTTCGAAAAATGTTAATAATTATAATTTCATGACCTTAACCGTAACACCAAAATATAGTAAATTTCAATATTGTATAAAGTATTGATATGTATCGGTTTTCAGGTGGCAGTTAGTGATGATCTTTACAACTTTATCCACGATCTGTGGCTTCAAAATGCACCTATTGGAGAACTATCATGAAGTTTATAGAAGAGAATTTTATGGAGATATTATATTATAGTCGTTGATTCCTTAAAAAATTGACGCGTTTTCAAGCGCAAAGAATACTAACTAGTTTAATAGTTTTGGGGCTGTGTTATATTATTTATTCATATTGTGCATGTTCAAATTGGTAATGTAATTATTATTGCAGTTTATCATTACTACAATATTAGCTTGGTATGTTTTAGATAGGATTTGTTGTTTAAGATAACAGTTTTATTAGAATTTTTATTACAAATTAGTTTTATTAGAAATTAAGAAGTACAACTGCAGTATAAAAATCCTTTGAACAATGTCTTTTATTGATTTTCTATTATAGTTTATGGTTTTACATTCTTTATGGATACGCCAGCATTTTATCTTAGTGTTTAGTTATTATAAATTAGTTATCGTACAAGACTTTATTAAGTTAAAAAGTTTAATAATAAGCAAAAGTAAATAAAATGTTTATATGCGCTTAGATTTAGTTTCATCGGTGGCGTGTATGTAGTAGTTTTCGTGTCATAAAAATAAATGAATTATTGGCTTGCTTGTCATGATGAAACGGCTTGCACTTTTCACGTTTATAATTAGGCCACGCTAGCAGTAATTAATATGAAACTAGAGATAAAATGAAAAATATTAACTTTTTCTAGAATTGTCTATTGATTTTTTAAATCATGTTTTTAAAATTCATAAACGAGATGATAGCAATTTAAATACGTAAAATTTGATTACTTTATATATTTCATAACTTATATTTATTTTTAGTTATGTGTATCATATAATATATATTAAAACACATATATGTGTTACATTTTATATACTATATATTATATAATATAAACAACGTCGCTAGTCAAACAAACTTGTAGAAAAAATTACCTTATTACCAAAGCAGTTGAAAGAAAATATTTTTATGAAAATGTATATTTTATTTAAAATTTTGTCCACTAAAAATTTAAGGAATAAAATATAGAATATAAAACTATTTTTAAGACTACTTACAAAATAATTCAACAAATCAGGGCCCAAATGTAGTTATCAAACAATTTGTACAACCGTAAATCGCGATCACCATTATGGAAAATACTTTTTCTTTGTATAATGAATAATGATGAAGCAACTCCAGAATTATGGATAATAATAATTCAGTCGTGTTTAAAATTTTAAAACTTTTGTTCAGCTTTATATTTAACACCATTGTTTAAAATTATAATTCCTGTTTCAATCAACTTTGTCTACACATGCAAACAACTTTTAGCAAAAAATAAAAATTAACATTGCAAACTAATGGAAACATAACGTTACATATTGTTGTTTAAAGAAATTTTACCTTGTAATATTTTTCTTAAAAATATTTGAAAAAGTGTTTACTTTTTTGAAATATTAAAGGAAATCTGATTAGAACATACTATAAGTATAGTTATTTGTTAAAGAGCATTTTGCATAATTATTTCTAGCTAGAGGTTTGGAAGAAATGTACGGTCAACATAATATGTAAATACACAAGTCTAAATTACGCCTATTTATTGTATTATTTATTTAAAAATTAACCTCTTATATCAGATCATCGTTTAAAGCTTCATATTAATTGTCTAACAAATTTATTATTATTATGCCACACGCTCTTCAGCGTGCGGACGGTTCGCTTTTACGAACGCTGGACGGCCGCGAGAATACTTTTGCATACATCCGCGGTCCCACCAACGCCAGTCGCAGCTTCCTTGGGGAGACAGTTCCACTCCCTTTTCTTCTGAGGCAAGACGCGCAGGATTATAGGCGTGCCTTCCTGCGGTCTCGATATCAACTGTGCAACTGAATTGCACTTTAAAATTAATATTTATGAGTGTGTTTATAGTGGCTGTAATGATTATGCAATATGCCTTTCTTTTTTATTATATTGTTTCGCACTACATAAGTAAATCTATTTTAAGTGGCTGGATACGTTGAAATTACATGATACAAAGTACCTAAAATGGTATAGTAATAATAATAAATTTTATTGCCACAAAGTAATGTTTACAATATTTATCCATATGACATTTGAACAAATGATATAAGTTATAACTTATGGCTGATTTACACAGGGACAGTAACTGACTCCAACTCGAGGCAAGTCAGTGCTGACCCACTACTGGCATAATGTAAATTGATTTGGAGTCAGTACAGCACTTTCGCGCCAGTGCTGACTTCAATATTCCTGCTTGAATATTTTGAAGTCAGTCGACTCCCCCCGCCACCCGCGCCGGGTATTAACCTTGTCTAAACGACCAAGTCAGTAATTGGTCAGTCGCTGGCGCTGCATTGTAGGGTGACATCACGTCAACAACAAAGCAGAACCTCCAGTTTCTTTTCTGTCGTCTATTAATTTTCTTATCAAAAGTCGTTTCTTTTTAAATATCTCTTTTAACATTTCCGTCAACTCTTTCAACAGCAGATAGGAACATTTTCTCAATAAATATTTCAATCGTTGTAAATTATGCCGTTTCCATGAATTCATTTTTCCCACTGACTTCAATAACGTGCGTACACCCTAAAGAACCACGACTACTGACTGCGTGTAAACAGTGCGAGTCAGTCCTCGGCGCCAGCACTGGCGCCTGTTACTGACTCCGTGTAAATCAGCCTTTATACAATTTTATGCACTACCGTCTAAACTAGGCCGAGCCTGTATCAGGCTCAGATCTATAGACCATACTTTGACTTTGCTTTGACTTTACTTACGAAAAACTTAGCTGAGTATATGCTTAGCATAATGTATGATTCTGAATTTACAGTTGTATCGGGTTAAGATTAAGCTAAGCATAAGCTAAGGCCCAGACAGTCAAAAAATTAATGGATACTTCATTCCACGCATTCTATACTTGATTTTACGGTATAACATTTAAAAAATTTAATATTTAAAAATCAAAAACAGTCTAAATTATATTTCATAAATGAGTTATTATTACATGAAATACAAAATGAGCGTATGAGAACGGGAACGGGTGAGAAGAATGCAAAATCAGAAAAGAAAAAAGAAGATATTAATAAATTCGAAATAAGTTTGAAATTACGTCAATAGAAAATGGATTAATGCTATTTAAAACTAGAAGACGGCCTAAAATTACCTATTTATTGTTATAAAAAATTAGAATAACATAAAAACAAAAATTTAAAATTAATACGGTGGTTTTGGATAATATCCTGAGTTTTACGTAAGTCGTTGACTTAGGCTTTGCTAAGCGCGCACTCAGCACGACTTCGAAGTTAGCTCTATAAATACCGAAATTGTCTTAGCTCGAAAGTATAGTCTGGGCAAAGTCAGAGTACGGTCTGTAGATCTCAGCCTTAGAAGAGATTACACATGAGAAACACTTGAAGAGACTAGTGTTTATATCTAGCGCATATAAACACTAGTCTCTTCATTGTTATATCATTTTAGATGTTTTAGGAAGACTGCAGCCTATTTTCTGGGGTTTTTTTTTCCTTTTGTCGCCTCTTACGACACCCCCGGGACGAACATGTGGATATATTTTTACAGCGCCACTATATCAATTTATATTAAAATTACTTTTATTTGCAATGGTTTCGGCTAATGAAAGTTTTTCAGTTATTATTCTTTTTACTTTTCCATTTATTTAATAATTAACAACAAGATCAAATTATAAAAAGCAATAAAATATTTTTGCAATAAAATTTTGAACTTTTATAAAATACTAAGCAAATACAAAAAGCACAATTTGTATGTTTTACTATAACTTTAACTTTAAATCCGCTTGTAATATTAGAAATTAGGGGAAAATATTTGATTAATATAAAATATATTTTACGTGTTTGTTTTATTTAAGTGCCATATATTAGTCAAAGTCATCATCATCAACACTTGTACACTTTTGAGCATAGGAACAAAACACGATTCTGTACTATCTCCATCTCTACTCCATCGATCGACTCCCTGTATGCTGCATGCATCATCAGATCGTTACTCCACAAAGGTTCTTGACCTTTCTTTCTCATCACTTATTATTCAGTTTAGGTTATTGATTCTCTTGCACTTATTTTTCTTCTACGAATAACCCTATTTACAGAGTTTATTACAATAGAAAGAAACCCCGAGCGTCCGACTTTTGTCATACCGTCGACCGTGAACGTTGAGTACTATCTCAATGTTCACGGGCGACGGTATCAGATCCAGATGGTTAAGTTAATTACACAGTTCCCTAAGAATCCGACCGGAACTCGTATGATTATGCGGCTTATAGTGTTTGGAACAATCATCATCATTACAGCCCTTCACAAGTCCACTGCTGAACATATGCCTCCCCCAAGGAATGCCACAAAGCACGGTCCTGAGCCACCTGCATCCATCGACTTCCTACATTTCGCCTACCGGTACGAGGCTTCCACTCGAGAACCTTTTTTCCCCATCGGTTGTCGGTTCTTCGAGGTATATGGCCATTGCCACTTCAGCTTACCAATCCGTTGGGCTATGTCGGTCGCTTTGGTTCTACTGCGAATATCCTAATTTCTAAGTTTATCACGCAAAGAAACCCCAAGCATAGCCCTCTCCATAGCTTGCTGAGCGACCTTGAGCTTCCTCATACGGCCAGCAGTGAAGAACCACGTCTCAGATCCATAAGTCATCACTGGCAACATGCAAAGGTTGTACAATCTCGTTTTTCGCAACCGACGCCATTCGCGGCGGCGTCATCGCGCACGCTGTCGCGCGCTAATTCCCCACTATGTCGAATGTACAGCGCAATCAACGCTCTTCTGGGGGCTGCACCCGAATTTGATATATTTGCGAATTGTTAGAATGTGCTGTTGGCGGCTTATTTACAATTTTGCGAAAGTAATAATATATAATTTATATTTTTTCTCTTAGCATAGTTTATTCTCATGTGCCTTTCGAAATTATTAATTACTGTAATTGGATTAAAAACCGTTGTAATTTAAAAAATATAAACAAAATCAACAAAAAATTATAATAAAATAATGACTATTTAAAACGACATGTTGCATTTGCACAACAAATTACACGCGGTAGAAGTGAAACCTTTAGAAAATTGCGAGAAAAATTGCTTTGTAATAGCATAAAATCTATTTCATTCAATAGAAAAAGTCAAGTAAAATCGGTAAGTTATGAAATCGTGGATTGTTATGAATGGATTGGTTAAGATAATTTTATTCAATATTGTTAATCTTATTTATTTAATAAATTTGTTAATTTTTAACTGTTTATTTTAACAGTTAAAGTTATATTAATCATCCATAAATCACCGCACAAAGCGAAGACCGAGATAATAGGAAACTATATAATGTATTCTTATTCTCTCGCAGGCTAAATCTTTTGTTTTCACTTCAATAAATATAAATAAAATCGAATCATAATTGGTAATGACGATAATCGATTCTACGTAACAGTTTTTAATCTGTGGTAATTGTAACCGCGCAATATGCGTGTTCGCATCTCTATAGTCTGCGTTATAGCATGGTGCGGGTGACAGCTCACGCCTATGAAGTTTCGTATTTTTTTAGATAAACTGTCATACAGATATGGTAAGGACATGACTGATGACTGGTCCCACGTACGCAACGTATGCGATGCAATGCTACGTTAAAGGCTTATTACATTACACGATTTCTCGGGCCCTGTCCGCAGGGACAGGGTAGTGTACTAAGAAACAAGGAGTCAGGGTCCCTAAACAGGGCGACCGAGTAGTTCCGACCGCCCTGCTTCCCTGCCACGCTGTGGATCGTGTAGTGTAATAACAGACAGAGAGGCAACGAGCTCAGTTGCGTGGCCGCAAGCGCAGAGTCTACACGTCTGTTTATTATTATTTCTTTCCATGTTTTTTTTTAAAACGTTACCTTCACACTTGGCTTTTCTCCTGTATCGTGGAGGCAGTTTACAAACACATTTTTTAAATAGAATAAGGGTGACAAACGAGCACGCAGTCCACCTGATGGTAAGTGGTTGCTGTGGCCCATAGACATCTACATCTATCTTCGTTTGCGTGAGGACTAAGATGGAATGCCTCTTTTCCAGTAAAAAGGGTCTCCGTTTCTCTACACTCACCATACGAAACATAGCAGCATTAAGCTGCTATTTTACGCTGGTATTCTGTGAGAGCGTGTCGAGCCGACCCATTCATACTACAAATATCCAGACCCGGAACAATTATTTGTAGGCCATACAAATACTTGTTCCGTGCGGGATTCAAACCTGCAGCCCCCAGCGCAGCAACTCATTGCTATGCCACTGCGCCCTGGAGCCGTCGTTTATTATTTAAAGTTCTGGTGCGTCGATCTACTCTCGTAAATCATTGCTCGTAACAATGTCGTGCGCTAAAGAAAATGATGTCCTTCTCAATGTCATCGACATCTGCAGAGATATGCCTTATCTTTGGAGGAAAGAGCACAAGGACTATTCCAATAAAGAAATAAGAAGCGAAGGCTTTAAATAATTTCTACAAATTTATAATCTTAGGAGCAAATATTTTATCACCCACATTTTCCTTTCCTTCCTTTTTTTAGCTTGGCCTTGCACGGTACCGACAGCCAAAGTTACCACTAAAACAATTTTTTGACGTTTAGATAAAGTAGGCGCCATAATGCTAGACGTGCAAATGTTTCCACGTTCGAGTAACGACTGAGGCAGGAAGCGATTTCTAGCGTAAGTGTAATAAGCAGCGCCCTGCCTGGTAGGCAGGGCACACGATAGACAGGGCCCGATAAATCGCGTAATGTAATAGGCATTTAAGTGTACACACTTGTCCTACGTATGCAACGTACGCAGTATTGCCAACAACTAAACTAGCTCTCCACCAGATTCAACTTCTAAAACCACCAGAAAACCACTAACAAAAAGCGACCTTACACTCGTAATCCCTAAATTTTCCACTAAATAAACTTTTGTTTATTACGAAAGTAAAAAATAGGTATGTTAGTAATTGTTTTATTTTATTATTACATACTATGTAACAACATATTAAATTTCTATGTACATAAACAATAAATATATATATAGGAACAATTAATAAATCAACCAGTCAACATCTATTTATTATTTAATTAACTGTTATTTTAAATTAAATCATCTTCTTCAGATGCATCATTTTTGTCGACACCATTAACTTCGGTTTCAGATTGATATGTTTTTTTGGTATTTATTTGTTTTATAACGCTTATCGGAATTTTCAATACGTTGCAGCATTTTCCTACCAACCTCATACCGCAGCGTACTCTTAAAATGGCCGCTAAAGGATTAAATTTGCTTGTTTTTTTTATTACAGAGTAATCACAAAAGTCGCTAATGACTCAAATTTTAATTCAACTGGGATGGATCGTATGACGCACGTCATGTCCGATGAATCATTTTTGCCTAAACAGTAAAAGTAAATTCTCCTGAAATGACGTAGATATATACTTCGAAACGTATAAGTGGCTTAACAGACAAGTGATCATCTTTCCACAAATTGAAACTTAATTCTACTGACCCACTAGAAAAAACCACCAGCTGGAGAAGTATTGCATCACTAAAAGCAATATTTCTCCACTAAAAGGAGGGACGAAACCACCAGCTTTAGTGGAAAATCCACAAAATTACAACACTAGGGGGATTGCGTACGAATATCCCCTCCACCTTCCCACGCCGATCTAGACATCGCAGATCGACGTTGCGTCGGACGCGTGTGATTCCGTTGCTTACGATAAGTGTGTTTCTAGTGCATAGTTTTTCATACAAAATCAAGAGTCCAGACGTCACAATGCGTTGCATACGTTGCGTACGTGGGATCAGTCTGTCTCTACGTTAATTGTTGTACTTCATGGATGGGTACCGCTCACTTACGACAACGATGTGCCACGCTAAACTATGCCATGCCATAACGAACAACCACAGACTATCAAAAATCGGTTTTGAAATAAATCGAATATGTAAAAATCACGTAAATATGTATTGGAATTGGAACTAATCGTTCAACAAATTCTGATTTACGGAAACAAAACTCACATAGACGAATATGCAGTGTTTCCGATGCATAGACGATAAATTATTCGTTGGTCAGCTCAGGCAAAAAAAAAAATTATAAAGCAAATTACGCATTGTGTCAAAAAGACTATCATAACTCATGGCGGCCAAAATGGCTACAAAAAACCTATTTTTTATTTTTATTTCATTAGATTTATAAACCAAATTCTCGATTATTTTTCTCGATATTTGGCACATTGGGCCTGGCAAAACTAATACACATATAGCAAAAGGCACTAGCACTCGTACCTTGAAAAGCTGCCGGTGCAGTCTACGCCGTACTGAAAATTACAGATGCTGGCAGCCATTTTATTTGTTTAAATCTCAATATGGATGTTGCAACCAACATGAAATAGAAGATGATTTTTATTTTGAAATTAATACATAGTATGATCTATACATTGAAGTGTCTGTTTGCAATATCAAAATAACAGCCTTTTCCTAAATAAATATAAAAGTATATACGGTATTTATAACAAAAAGACAAAAA
The DNA here is from genome assembly GCA_029286625.1 of Parnassius orleans. Classification (NCBI taxonomy): domain Eukaryota; kingdom Metazoa; phylum Arthropoda; class Insecta; order Lepidoptera; family Papilionidae; genus Parnassius; species Parnassius orleans. The sequence continues at coordinate 2,101,574 of JAGSMP010000074.1, forward strand.
CAATTTTTTAAATGTTTGTCTTACTGTCTGTTTCTTCCGGCTTATAGCTGGCACTGACAGATAGCTGATGTTATAAGGAATAACACAGGCTATGTTTATTTTAGAAAAAAAAAATTAGGATTCCGCGCAAAAAAATTAAAACCCATGAAATCCAATCGTAATAAATACCAAGCGGGCGAGGTCCGGGAACAGCTATTATATAACTATTATGTCATAATTTGTATTAAACTTTAACTTAATTTTACATGCATTGTAGTATATAAAGAAATGTATGTTTCGGTTTTAATTTTTATATCGATAGCATATCGATAATTTTCGCTTTGCTTTGAGTATCGTTAATCGCCTTTTTTAAATCGATTTAACAATGTTCCATCTCTAGACACGCCAAAAGCAGGCCTCTGTCACTCTCGCTACCTGCGTGAAATAATTACCTACAATCGCGAGGCGCCCCAGGGTAGATCGCAGTCGGGGCTAGCGCGTTCTATGCGATTGAATGTTAAAGTTTTTTTAACGCTGTTTACGTAAATAATTTTTTGTAAATACTCGTCGAAATAGTTTTTGTTTAGTATATTTAATTGTAGGATAAAATAGTTGAAAAAGTTTTAATGTACCTAATTTAAGAATAATATATAAATGTATATTACCTATCTATTTGATAAATTATAATGGCAAAACGGCGTTCCTACTATAATTGTTGCGGGGATGGATGCTTAATGAGCAATTAAAAGGATTCAGATATATAATTTTTTAAGTTACCGAAGGATAATGAAAGGTGAATTTATTTCATTTTTTTGTTAGATAGGTACTTATAGCGAAAAAAGAATTAAGTAATAATTTAACTACGGAAGTAATACCTAAGTACTTTATTACAAAACTCAGTTGAAATTTACTTCACTACCCAAGTACCTACCTACATACCTATACTCGTCTTTGTAATTAAAATATTTTAAGTTACAATAGCACAAAATACTGCAATTAAAACTTTGTTTACAAGATTTTTAACTAAGTAGATAACGATCATATTTCTGTTAGGAATCGTATTTCGGATTTATTTGTTGTTTACGCTATCTACCTATACGAACCAAGCATCGTGATTCCCGACGAATGGCCTTGCAAGTTGCATGCGTTGGGCATCACAGAACTCACGTAGTAGATAATATCGTCGATTATAGTCAGCATAGGTACTTTACCTAAGTAACTTACCATTTCACAATGTATTTTTTTATTCTTTATTAACAGCCCTTAGTAACCACGGAAAGTCCGTCTTGACGTAGGAAGGGGAAAAGATGCAAAGTAATATGGACACTCGCGCGCAGCGATAAAGTTTTATTTAGCTTGCGTGCGCGATTTGTCTGATTAATAATAACTATGTAAGCTATTAAAACGTCGGCAAGCAGTAAACATCAAAGGAGTGCAACTTCTGTACGTAATACTATTATTTATTCTGTGCCAAAAGTGTAAGCTGTCACCCGAACCATGCTATAACGCAAAAACTATAGTTGTAGCTACCGCCCACCCTCCCACTTCTCTTGTCACCATTTTGGCCCTAAAAACTATTTCTGCGCAGCCTCGCGCGACTAACTTCAGCCCGGCCAAGACAGAATGCGCGAGGAATACAATTAAATGAAACTAACCAGCCGGAGGCATTAAACCCAAAAGAACTTAGAGTTTTCACGGATGGTTCTAAAACAAATGAAGGTATAGGATCTGGAACTTTCTCGAAAGACCTCAATATCCACATATGTACACCGCCGGGTATCCACAACAGTATTTCAGGCAGAATGTATGGGTATCATCCAAGCGGCCATAGCAATAGATGCCAGGAAGGTAGGCTGACGGACTTCTCCATCAGAATATTGACCGACATTATGGCGGTACTAAAAGCTCTGAGTTGAAATGTGGTGAACTCGGGACTAATATATGAATGCCATCAACGACTAAATGAGGTATGTAAACACAACAATGTGACTCTGCAATAGATCAAGGGACAGTGGATCCAGGGGCAACGACGCAGCAGACGAACTGGCCAGGAGAGGATCGGCTCTGGCCGTTCGTTATAGGGCCGGAACCGATCATACCGATCCCTTTTGGTAACATTCGTTCACTGGTATGTAAAAACTTTACTAATCTACACGCTTAGCTTTGGAAAATTCTAGTGGACTGTAGGCAAGTTAGGGAGGCCCTGCCAGAAATAAACAGTTGTTTAACCAAGGTCTTAATGAGAATGAACAAGCCACAGATCAGGATAGCAACAAGTGTTATTACAGGACATGGCTCTTTTAGCAAACATTTATTTATTATAGGTGTTAGGTACAGATATTCCCTGTGCAGGGCATGTATCGGGAAGGTTTCCTCCTTCCGGCTCACGTGTTGCTGGCATGTCCGGAGGTTGCTACATACAGGGCTAAACATTTCGTCGCGCCGGGATCACTCCCCGAAGTTGCTCGCAACATCAAAGTACTGTTGAACTTCTTCGAGGAGATTTAATCATAATATTCCTGCCCACACGCAAAATACGTGCTTAGACGTGGAGTTGCGGAAATAGCCCATCGTAAACTAAACTAATAACTAGTGGAAACTCATCACAAAATAGTCTTTTTAACAGTTATGCAACCAAATATTGGAAGTAAAATGCCCGCCTGTCCCCGATGTGGAAAACTGAGATTTTATGCGTGGTAATGGCTAGCAGAACGGTCTTCTATCTTGACCAGTTAAATCTATTGTCAACTTTTAAGTCTAATTAGGTACAGCAAGTTACAGATATTATTATATTTTGGCTATATAAACAATTTCGTTTCGTTTGCCTGGCGTGCAGACGTGTATGGGGTCGTGTGCAATATTATGATTTTGCTGTTGGCAGATCGAATATGAATGAGCAATCTTACTGGAATTTAACACAAGTTTAGCATTGTGAAAAGAAATCATCAAAATCTATCCAAACGAATTACCTTGCTGACCGTAGTGGCATCATAAAATATATTATGTTAGGGTATGTGAATATTTATTATTTTTATTGTGAGACAAGAAAAATTATGATAAAGCCACCTTAAAATCCAAGTTTTTACACCATGATGAATAGAAGTGAATAGAATATTTTATATTCAATGTAGATTACAAGAATACTTACCAGTGGTAAAAGCATAAATGACTTTAAATTTATGCTTTTACCACTGGTTCAGAAAAAAACCTCTGTCTTGGGAAGAAGATGATGGTATTCTGATTCAACTGCATAATGCGAGGTTTACTCGCATACAAAAGCTAACTGAAGTTCAGAAAAAATAAACAAGTTATAAATAAAATCACAACATGTTCATTCGCTTGAACCGAAGTTAAAGGTTCATATTTTAATGTTTTTTTGTTTGAACAAACAAAAGTATCCTTGATTACCAAAATGAATGGAAGAATGTTTAATGCTTAGATTAAGTACAAGAAGTATGTTAGTACTCTAAGGCTGAGATCTACAGACCGTACTTTGACTTTGCTCAGACTTTACTTTCGAGCTAAGACAATGTCGGTATTTATAGAGCTAACTTCGAAGTCATGCTGAGTGCGCGCTTAGCAAAGCCTAAGTTAACGATATCGACGACTTACGTAAAACTCAGGATATTATTCAAAACTACCGTATTAATTTTAAATTGTTGTTTTTATGTTACTCTAATTAATTATAACAATAAATAGGTAGATTTAGGCCGCCTTCTAGTTTTCAATAGCATTAATCCATTTACTATTTACGTAATTTCAACCTTATCTCGAATTTCTTCAAATCTTATTTTCTTTTTCTGATTTTGCACTCATCTCATCCGTTCCCGTTCTCATACGCCCGTTTTCTATTTCATGTAATAATAACTTATTTATGAAATACAATTTGGACTGTATTCGATTTTAAATATTTTTTTAATGAAATAAAAAAAAGTAATAAAATTAAAATAAATAAATAAAGCAGTTTGGGACCGTTTTAGATTTTAAATATATATATATAATTTTATACAGTAAAGTCAAAAACATAATGCGTGGAAAGAAGCATCCATTAATATTTGGACTGTCTGGGCCTTAGCATAAGCTTAACTTAATCTTAGCCCGATACAACTATAAATTCAGAAGCAAAGATTATGCTAAGCATACACTCAGCTAAGTTTTTCGTAAGCTAAGTCTGAGCAAAGTCAAAGTACGATCTATAGATCTCAGCCTAAGGCCCGTATTAATAAACGTTACTCAGCTCAAGTACATGCACTTGAGTACAATCTTGAGGTTATGATCTTATTAATAAACAGATCTCAAGATGCGGTTTAGGTTTACGATATCAGCTGAGTGCCACGCTGATTAATAAACGAAACTCGACTCTCAAGTGTGTATACTTGAGAGCAAGCACAGAACAGTATTCCTAAGTACAGCGTTTTGAGATACTGTTTTTATGTGTTTATTAATTAGCAACGATCTTGAGATGCTTATTTCGTAATGAGGGCGTATCAAATGATTACGCACTTGAGTTCGTCGGTGAGTAAAGTTTATTAATACGGGCCTTAGTTTGGTACGACTTTCCATTGACGTCCGTCGAGTTGGGGGTTGATATTTTTTTTACAGAAAGGTTACATTATTATAAGCACACACGTAAAGTTTCAACATTCGAAGACGCGTACTTTTTGAGAAAAAATATTGAAAATCAATTATTTTTGCAATATTTATGTCAATCCCTACCACAGATTATATCGAATTCTCGAATTATATTTAAATTACAGAATTATTTTATTACGAATTTCCATTGACATTCGTCGAATTGAGGGGGGAGGGGTAAGGGGTGCAGGGGAAGGTGTACTACCCCCCTTAAAAGGAAAGTTTCGGAGCCCCCCTTTTCTAGTTTTTTTTTCATTTTTAATTCTGAGGACATCTTCCTCACTTTATGGATTAATATTAAGTGTAAAAAACCAAGGAGACCCCTTGGGGGGAAGGGGGTTTCCCCCTTCCGTAGGGGGGAACCCCCTTCATCAGAAAAAAAATAGGGGGACTGATTCAGAGGGATTTCTGTATCCATTTTGAGACTGCAACGTCTCCGGCGCTGCGGGAAGAGCAGCCTCTACGCCTTTGCGTAACAAATCGCAGGCATCCCTCCTCGCCTTCGCAGCTTCGTCTTGTTGGTCTCAGCCGCTCCGACTGGTCCGATGCCTACGATTTGTTACAGCATGCGGAGGCTGCTCACCTTACGCGCCTCCGGCTCTATAAAAAAACTCTTGAGGTAGGACAGACTCGTACCAGGTGAAGTCGGGGTCAATCAATTCGGTTCTTTGACATAAGTTGAACCTATTTTATTTGTTATCTGCCCTAATAGGTACTGTTAAAATAAAACAAATCAAATATAATTAATAATTTATTAATCAATTTTATACACATATTGTATTGCTTTAATTAATTCTTCGAAAACATCTTTATGCGCTATTTTTATTTTTCTTCGCCAAGAATATTCAATGAGCCAGTCTGTGAAGTTTGCTTTATAACCATCCCTACTGAACATCACATCAACACACATCAGCCAACGATTCGAATCGATTTAAAAATCGATATTTTTCGGAAAGAATCGACATCCCTACTGACGATGACAATGACAATACAAAATAGCGTCAGTTTTACGGTAGGAATTGACATAAATATTGCAAAAATAATTGATTTTCAATAATTTTTTTCTCAAAAAGTACGCGTTTCCGCACGTTGAAACTTTGCGTGTGTGCTTATAATAAAATAAAATTTCTGTAAAAAAATATCAACCCCCAACTCGACGAACGTCAATGGAAAGTTAAGCCCTAGGTTTTATTGTTTATTTACAAAATAAACAATAAAACTTAGAGCCATAGATAATATACTATATAGGGCATAGATGAGCCACTCTGACAAATTATTAGGTGACGAAACGAGGGAAGTTTCTTTAGCGCTCTTATAGATGGCGCTGGGATTATAAATTACTGAAAATTACACTAGAGAGCGCTATCTACTAGGTTCAATATTATTTCGTACATATTTCAATAAAATTAAAAGGAAATGTATTTAATTACCAACTAACTTGTTTATAAATAACTCTCCATATAGTTTGTTTTAGATGACCATGGTACGAATTGCTTCTATTATTTGCATAGAATTATTCTACCTAGTCAGGTCATAAGTTCTGTCAAAAACTTTTTATAAAATTAATGATACACTTTTTGATAATTATATAGAAATTATATATGAAATGAAAGGTAATTTAATTTAGAATACAATTTCATTTACATTATTCAAAATGCCATCCCCTATTTTGAATACATGCCCTTAATCAACGCGGCCATCATGAATCGCAGCACGCACCACACTCATATCTATTTCTGCTGCTGCTTTAGCCAAAGATGCTCGGAGAGATTCCAAATTCTGATGAGGTTTAGCGCAGACTTTCTCCTCCAAATGTTGCCGTATCTTATAATCCAGTGGGCTTAAATCTGGACTAGAAGAGGGCCAGTCCGATGTCCGATAAAGTCAATTCCATGGGCGGTAAACCAGTTTTGCGTGCTTAGTGCCCTATGAGCTGGTGCAGAGTCCTATTGGAATATCCAATTTCTGTTTTTGAACATTGTTTGAGAAAGAGGTTCCACTATGTTTGTTAGAACGGTATTTTGGTACACCTCGGCACTGGTTTTTACACTTTTTTCACAGAAAAACACCTCAGTTAAGCCTGAATATGAGACTCCAAGCCAAACCATGAGTGACAAAGAATAATGTGCTCGTTGGACCCTCGGAATACGCGTGCTGGCTTCTTCACTGCTGTGTGCATACACCTTACCATTTTGTTTATTATAACTTTCTTCGATGTTAAAAATTTTTTCATCCGAAAACAAAATTTCGCGGTATTTATTTCCCGCGTACCGCCGTAACAAAGCGCGGGATCTACCCAGCCTAATTTTTTTCAAACGCTCGTTCAAAAAATGTCCGGTCTTCTTACGATAAGCTCGTAGTCCTAGGTCTTCATTGATCACTCTTTTGACCGTGGTTCTGCTTAGGCCCATCTGAAGAGCTAAGATTTTTTGTTTACGAACAGGATTTCGTTGGATTCGCGCCTTCACTGCTTTGATGATCGCGGGTGTCCTAACTGTACGAGTTCGGCCGGTCCTCTTACGATCTTCGAAGCTTGAATCTTCAGTGAATCGTTTGATAGTGCGATAAACAAATCGTAGGGTTATTTTCAATTTTTGTAGAATATTGAAAATCTCTTTTGGCTTGTAACCACAGCGGTGCAACGCGATAACCGCTACTCTATCTTCTTTCTTCGACCACTCCATATTTGAAAATTAATGAAAATTAATGTCTTTTTTATTTTCGGCAAGCGCAAACGTTATATTTTTTTTAAATTGGTGAAGTTCATCTAGCCAGTATTCAAAATTTTTAAGTAATAAGGTTTTGACAGAACTTATGACCCGACTAAGTATATATATATACCGATATACTTCAAAACTTCGCTTACATGATTTAGGCTTCGGTATAAATAATAAATACCAGCAGTGGCGCCATCTTTTAATAGATTATGTAAAAATATTGGGGAAATAGTAATTTTAATGACTGTGAGATGGCGCTAGTCTCAACGTAAAAGCAAGCTACTAAGGACTTTCATACTTAGAGCTATGGAATGGTATGGAATCTGACATCATTAAGATTTAATGTTAAATGATGTCAGATTCCATAGATATTTTTTATCTCAATTTAAGTTAAGAATACCATTTTAAATTATTTAAGCATAGTAGACATAATTTGAATTATAAAATTAAGTAAAGTTATAATTAAAAATTACTAAATATTATTTCAACACAATTGGACACTGAATATAGCCTCATGATTTAACCGTGTTACAGGTTATTATGACCTTAAATTACTTATTCAATAGCTTTAATTCCTACATTTTGGTGCACATGTACCTCGAGGTACATATTTGGGAAAAGTTATATGAGTTTTTGTGACCTTTTTCACTATAATAAATCAGCATTACACGTATTATCAAAGAAGTAATTTATTAAAACCAAAATATTTGTAATTTTTTTTAAATTCATGGTGTTGCTCTGTATAAACATTCTTGAAGCTTGAAGATCAAGAGAATGTTTCACCATCCTATAATCAAGAGTGCAATAGGTAATTTTTTGTGTCATTATGAAGGCAATTCTATTTTATATTTACTCACAAAAATTTTAATTGAGAATTTCTGTTATTTTCACATATTTCATTACAGTCAGGTCTGGCAACTTTACCAATGGATGTTAACTTTGCCATCAGTGGTGCACAGCAGGGCTAGCATGGGCAGGAGACAATTTTATCCCCGGGGAAAGGAGAAAATGTTTATCCCTTCGCTTAGTTTTATCCACCCTTCGAGCATGGGCACACCGGTGGATATAATATAGACAGTAGATAAAATGGGAGATAGACTTAGACTTAGATAGAATTTTTGTATGAATATAAACTTAAACCTACGTCCAATGAACTAGGATGAAATTATACCTTTCAAATGTCAAAAAAGCATAATTTTTTAACTTTCATTTGGCTCCATGCTACGGACGGGGGATATATGTCTACTCGTTATGTCAAACGGGGATATACTTATCCCCGTTGCCGTGCTTTGGCATAAGAACAAGATAATTTTATCTCTTGTCAGTGGATATAATCGGGGGATAAATTATTTGTCCCCAGCCCATGCTAGCCGTGCTGGTACAAAATTACGATTAACACGGAAAACGTAACATTTTTCGAGATAAACCATGTTTTGGATGAAAAATCGAGTTCTCATCAGATCTTCACGTTTTGAGGTCCTAGAAAGCTATTCTGACTATTACTACGAGGATATCCCTTCGTATGTGTGTGTGTGTGTGTGTGTGTGTGTGTGAGCGTGTGTGTGTGTGTGTGTGTGTGTGTGTGTGTGTGTGTGTGTGTGTGTGTGTGTCAAATCGGTAGATTTAGAGAAATCTCAAAAATTTAATTTTCGAAAAAATGTTTTTCTGAGATAACTTTTAAACTAATATATCGATCGATTCCAAAATCTAATCGGCTCTAAACCTCAAAAAAAAACAACATCAATTGCCGCAAACCGCATCAAAATCGGATCATTTGTTCAAGAAAATCGTTGTTGAAAAATTTGAATTTTTATGACCTTCAACCTATTAGGTTTGAAATTAGCGGGAAGTTGCAGGGATGGCCTGTAGTGTCAACCGGATTTTTTTTATAGAATATGGGTGACAAACGAACAAACAGTCCACCTGATGGTAAATGGATGTTGTGGCCCATAGACATCTAGATTTATCCTCGATTAAGAATCAAAATGCAGATGCGTTGTCACACCTGAGGACTAAGATGGAATGCCTTATTTCCAGTAAAAACGTCCCCGGTTCTCTACTATCACCATACGAAACACAACAGCATTAAGCTGCTATTTTACGCTGGTATTCTGTGGGAGCGTGGTCCTACCCCGGTCGACCCGACCCAGTCGTGCTACAACCATAATATAGCTGAAGCGTGGCTCTACCACGTTCGCATGTTTCACCGTAGCAGCCCATTAGACCGATTTTATCAAATGAGTCGTCAATCAATTCATCTTTACCAAAAGTGAAGGAAAAGAAAAGAGAAATCTATATTATGTTTACTGTGTTATTGGGCATTAATAAAAATATTACTACTCAGTATTTTTCATAATTTCAAGTTAGTGTATTGATATTAATTTGCACCATAACAACAGTGTCATTATTAATGATTATTAATGTTTTGCTTTTGTGGGAAAACAATATTTAGCTTGATTAAAATAATTATTTTTTTACCTGACATCATTTTATTACGACCCGTAATGATGATGACTAGTAAAAAAAAGAATACTTGTTAAAAATGATTGTGACAAGCTTTTTTTTATCTATACTATCATTGATATTAGCTTATTATTGCAACAATTTGATTTTAATTTTAGACGAGAGTATTTTTGTTTGATATATTTTAGATTTTTGCTTAAGAAATGATTGTGAGAAGATTTAAAAAAAAATTAGTTTAGTACGTAATCAAAGATTTTTGACAACCCTGACACATATTTTCAACTTTGTATGAAAAATTTAAAAATGTGAGGGCAACTTTGCCACAAGCGTAAACTTTGCTATTTGCAACACAATTAAAGGAGCAAATCATAACTCCGAGTGTTGTGTATTATATTATGAGGTAAACTTACCTTCAACCTTAAAGTTAAATCCTATTATTTTCATTATAAACCCTGATGGCAAAGTTGCCACAAAGTGAGGTTAACTTTGCCATTTTATATTTTTGAGTATTTTGTCTATTCAACGTTAGTATTTGATTAAATTACTAATAAATACCAAATCTATGAAGAATATAATGTCACATTTAACATTGACGCCCAGTCTGACAGTACATTTTTTTTAAATAACAGTAGTTTTACGGATTTTATCGCGTATATTAACTTATATACGCTATTTATATATTAACTTATATATAAGTATATTATGTTATATATAAGTATATTAAGTTATATATATAAGTATATTAACTTATATATAAGTTAATATATGCGATAAAATCCGTAAAACTAGTTTTATTTAAATGTGTAGTGTTCGTGTAAATAAAAGAAAAGTAAATTTTTTGTTGGAAAATTGGTCCTAACCTTTTAAGTCCTTCCAAAAATGACAAAGTTGCCTGGTTTCACGGTACTCTATTATATAAGTATATCAATCTATGTCGTCCAACCCAGCCCAAAGCATATCTTATATAAGTAGCCTTCGCCATTGGTCACCAACAGAGTGGATAATTGAATAAAGAAAATAATAATATGAAGAATGAAATATATTAACATAATCATTTACTTACTATGTATATTGATAATTTAGTATTTCATTTGATTTTAGGATAGAAACTAAAAAAATATTTTTCTTACAATTCTGACAGATTAACTTCTTTGGTTTTCATTACTAAGCTAGCTATCTGCACACCCGTAATATTTATCATTATCTGTGCAAAAAAATGTAAGCTCTGTGACATGTATCTTACTTAAGTAATGCATTTCTTGAGAGTAGTGCAAGTGGACGATCATTTCCTGGATGTTCTTTATCATGATGAAGGAGTAAACCTCTTCTCGTTACAAATTTTTCAGTACAGAATGTGCAATGGAATGGCTTTTCTCCAGTGTGTTGATACATATGATACTGAAAAAATAAAAAGGCGAGAATCACATAACTACATTATGTTACAAGAGCCAATAGTTAGAACTTTATAAAGTTTGGTTGGTTTTGAAGGTGTTTTGCCAGTGATGATATATGGATCAGTACATGGTCATTCACTACTGAGCAATCTCAGTGAGCTACGAAGAGGCTATGCTCGGAGTTTCTTGGCTTGATAAACTTCATAATAAGGATATCTGCACTAGTCAGAATAACCGACATAGGCCAACAGATCAGTAAGCTGATGTGGCAACGGGATGGCCTTTAGCTTGAAGAACCAAGAAGAAGAAAGGTTCTCAGGTGGCAGCCTCATACCACTACACATGTAAAAGGTACATAAGAGAAACTGCAGGCTAAGGACTGTGCTTTGAAGCATTCCTTTAGGGAGGCCTATATTCAGCTGTGGACTTGTGTTTGGGTATATGGATGATGATGATGATTACGATCAAGATTTTTTTAATAGAATAAGGGCGACAAACGCTCACACAGCCCACCTGATGATAAGTAAACGCTGTGATCCATAGATATCTTCGTCTATCCTCAATTAAGAATCATTTTGATTTTGCAGATGCGTTGTCACCCCTGAAGACTAGGAACCCGTAGAAGCACTCTCTATTTCTCTACACTTACTATATAAAACACTGCAGTATTAAGCTGCTATTTCACACAGGTATTCTGTGAGTGTGGTACTTCCCCAGTCGAGCCGACCCATTCATGCTACAAACATAATAATATAGCTGCGGCGTGGCTCTACCATGTATTTCATATTGGGAAGTCTCTAATATAGTGTAATATACTAAGTTGTGCCCATTCCTTATTCTTGTTCGGCATAAAATTTTAAAAGTTACCACAACATTTTGAAAGTTACATAATATACCAGGCACAGGCCTACTCTCATTATTGAAAGGATTATGGAATAATTAGTCCATTGCACTGCTCCAGTATGTCTTAGCGGACTCCACATTTTCTCAAAATATGTTATTTCTCAGACATACAGATTTCCTCACGAAATTTTTATACCATCAAACATATAAACCAGCACTTAAAATTACAATTAAGAATAACTTAAAATACATTATTACAATATAGCTACTAACCGTGAAATTATCTCTTTTCATAAAACTGTGTTCACATAACTGGCACTGGTACTTGAAAATCCCATTAACTGCTATGAGAGAACTTTTAGGTGGAATAAAACGTGACTTTAGAGCGGAGTTGTCTCTAGATGGGATTAACTGTACTTGCTCTTTTCCTTCAACTTGTTTACCTGGATGCATTCGACTTCTGTGTGAATAGCAATTACCAGAACTTGCAAATGACTTATCACAAAAAGGACACTTGTAAGGTTTGGCTCCAGTGTGTTGATTGATATGGAACTGAAAAATTATAAAATTTAATAAAAAAGGGGAAATCAAAAATTATAAAAATCTGTGTAATTTTTTGCTAAAAACATTGTGTACACATGCTACAACATTCACTTTCAATGTCTAAAATGACTGTGAATGAAATAATATTAGATTTATTATATTACCAATACTATTATAAAAATTGGTCAAGTGCAATCCACTTGTACCATTGGTGTCCAGTCAGTGGCGTAGCTACCCAGAGGCTAGGCGGGGCAGTGCCCCGGGGCCCCCAAGCTAAAGGGGCCCCTCGACCTCCAAGAACGACGTTCGAAAAATTATGTACTATCCTAGTTGTATAAAGAATTTTCGAGTCTTAACTTTTTGGCCCCTGACTGCGAACGGCTCGAACTGAAATCACAAAAATTACTCCCACTTCCAGAACAGAAATATAACATTGTTAAAGATAATTGTCTACTTCGTTTTATTGTCTTTTTATATAGAAGAGGGGGACAAACGAGCATGCGGCTCATCTGATGGCAAGTGTCTACCATCGCCTATTAACAAATACAATACCAGAGGAATTGCAGGCGCGTTGCCGGCTTTTTGAAAAGGAGTAAGCTCGTTTCTTGAAGGTTCCTAAGTCGTATCGATCCGACAGTAGTGGACCGCCAAACATCCCGATGATGTGGATTTGTGAAATGCGTTGATGAAATTTTGTGGCTGGAGTTAATCTGAACAATTCCTCTAAACACTCCCCGTGGTAAATGCGCTAGAAAATGCAAAGGGATGCAACATCTCTTCGTCTCGTCTTTCGTCTTCGTCAGTCGTCGACGATTCGAGTCACTCTGCGCTGGATGCGGTCAAGTGGAAGGAGCTGGTACTAGGGAGCCCCGGCCCAGGGATGAGAACAGTATTCCATGTTAGGCCGAACCTGCCCCTTGTAACGTTGCAAGCAGTGTGCCGGCATAAAATACTGTCCCGCTCTGCTGAGCACGCCAAGTTTTTTAGAGGCCAATTCAGCCTTCTCTTCCAAGTGACCACGAAACTGCACGTTATTCGATAAGTCAACGCCGAAGATTCCGATACTGGCTGAGGTAACAAGGGGAGTGCCCTGAAATTGAGGAGTTACGACAAAGGGGTTCTTTTAATGGCGCGTATTTTAAACGCGCAAACTTGTGTCTTTTGGGCATTGAACTTAATTATATTTAGTCGTCCCAATCCGAGACCTTATCCGGTAAAGACTCAACTTCAGACACAAGTTTGTTCCGGTACTCGGTGACGTTTTCCCGAGAAATATAGGCACAGCCGATGTATAATGCATCACCAGTGCACGTTTGCATCATATTATTGAAAAGCAGAAGAAACAGTGTAGGTAATAGCTCGTAGCCTTGTGGAACACCAGCATAAATAGGCTTGTAAATGGAGCATGCACCTACTACTACGACTTTGTTGCTCTAATCTGCAAAGAAAACTGCTGATCCAGTTACACAAATTCTCTGGAAGCCCATAGGAAGGGAGCTTCGAAAGAAGCGCTTTGTGCCAAACCCGATCGAAGGCCTTCGCTATATCCAAACTAACGGCCAGGGTCTCCCTTTCTGCCTCCGCCGATTTAAGAGTCAGGTAAGCCAGAAGATCACCAGCTGAGCAACCCAGACGGAAATCGTACTGGCGTTCACTTTTCAGTAGGTGATCCTCAACCTCATGAGCTGGCAGTTCACAATGGTTTACATTATTTTGAAGAACAAGTTGGATAGATCTGAGCGGTCGATTTACGGTATTTTTTTAGAGATCTGGTGCACTAAAGCTGTCTTCTTTGAATTCGGGACTACGCCTAGGGAGAAAGAGTTTTAGAAAAGACACGTTACGACCGGTGCCAACTAGGGAGCACACGTCTTCAGCACAATGGGAGGAACTCCATCAGGCCCACTCGACTTGACGTCTAGGGAGAGTAGTGCTATGCGCAACGAGCGCTGTGTAAACCGTATTGTACCGACCTGAATTCGAAATTATACTTATTTTTAACAGCGCTGGTGAAGCACTCTTATTATAGCGCGATGCAATTTTACAGGAGCGACCAAACCAGGCACCACAGATGATAGAATAAAGAGTGCCATTCCCTGAAGTACCATATCAGCGACAAAATCACGTTGGGATCATTCGGCGAGAAGCATACCCGCCCCTGTCCTCAAGGGATGTATGCAAAAAAGACCGCATCCTGTCCCAATCGGCCGACCTACAGTGCCAAACACGGCGGCGATCTGCAGAACGTAACCGCGATGGGAGTGTGAGTGGCACCATAGTCCGGATCAGACAATGAGCCAAGAGGAGCGTCGACGGAGACCTGATATCCGTCCGGATGAGAGGTCAGCAGAAGGTCCAACAGGGAAGGTGCAAGATCCTCCACATCTAGAATCCGCGTAGGCGAAGTAACCAATTGTGTCGGACCATATGCCAAGGCAAAGTCATAAACAGATCTTCCCGCATGATCAGTTAAACGAGAACCAAGCCATTCAACGTGGTGGCCGTTAAAATCACCAAGGATGACGATCTCTGCAGATGGGGCCTGTTGTAGCACGGAGTCTGCAGCAATTTGGACGTGGTCGATGAGTTGGTCTATGTCGGCATTACCTATAAAGGCACCCGTAGACGCGGGGATGGGCGTCGCTGACCTTCAAGACTGCCGAGGCGTCGAGAACAGATTTCCTCTCTGACTTATACGCAAACTCCAGCCCGAGGCACAAAGGTGTTCTAATTTGTGCCCCGGATAGGAGAGAAGTATCCACCGAAGAGGACACCTGCGTCTCGGTTAGAAAGAGCAAGGTCGGCTTCGCCGTCTTCAGATGGTACCTAGTGGACTTTGTTAACGTTCGAATAAAATCCCCTGATGTTGCAGAAATTCACGGATAGCGTGGCAGGGATCAACTTTATCTTATTGCTCTACTTGCCACGAGCAGTATTAGTCTTGTGTGGAATTGAGCCTGAGCACCCGCGCTAAGGAAGAGTAGGGTAGTTTGGGCGTGGATGCTCAGCCAGGGATTCTCCAATACCAGGGGTGCTGGTGCCCTCCTGGGATGGTTTCTTATTTAATTACACTACCATGTTAAGGGGGAGAGAGGTTAGGCCTCCGACCACCTACACTTACCAGGCGAAGTAAACTTCTACTTCACGCTGGTTCTCTGTAAGGACGTGGTACCTCCTTGGTTCGAGCCGGTTCACCGATTCATTACAGCTCTTCATTTCATGTCTTACCAGGTCGTCACTCCATCTAGTCTGGTCCACCCGTGCGACAGCAAAGCTGCCGTGTGGCTCTTCCACTGTTGTGTTGTCTGCCTATATTATTAACTGTAATCTACTTCGTCATTGTTTAGGCGTTACACATAATACTTAGTATTAAGTAGCTATGCTTTATTATGCCCTGCAGTGGGCGACAAGGAGCTGATGATGAAGTAGTTTTGCACCTTTAAAGTATTTGGTTTAGTTTAAATAGGGCTCCCAATTTCATTTTTGCCCCGGGGCCCTTGGTTACATAGCTACGCCACTGTGTCCAGTGCTATACATCCTCAACATATATAAATTAATGGTTTATATCAATTGGATGCACTTGAATATTTTTGATCCTAATTATTTTGACTTAATACCTATGTACTTCCTTATATTGTTATTGTCAAGTTATGATTTTTATAAACATCACCAACTTTTTGTCTACTGCTCATAACTTTGTTCTACGTGAACCGATTTCGATAATTCTTTTTTTATTTGAAAGCTGGTGCTTCTCACGTGGTCCCATAAAAATTGATCAAGGTCTGACCAATACTTTTTGAGTTGTCCTTAATAATATATATTGAAGTAGGTTGTACAACATTTTTAATTTTTAATTATATAAGTACAATCGGATTACACACGCTTACCTTTAAGTCTTGCTTTCTCTTAAAACTCTTTTTACACAAATTACATTTATAAGGTCTTTCATTACTGTGTGTATTATATGATCGTTGACAAATTTTGCATGTGTATGATTTGATTTTTGACATGTGCCCAGACATGTGAATAGCCAAATTTTTTTCACTCCTGAAACTGCAATTTGATTTTTAAAATGTTTTTGAAAATGTTTAAATGTTCAAAATTTTACTATATCACAAGATTTCTCTTTCCTCCTTATTTTATAGTCTCTTTTAATATAATAGTGCGAATATGAATAGATTCTTCACTTATTTATATTTATTACATATTTTGACATATTAGATTTTTAATTTTGCATTGAGTTGTTTAAGTTTAAATGCATAAAGAAAAATAATGTTATCTCAACATATAACAACTTCTGGCAAAAACACGAAATTCACTTTTTACCATATTTGGATACTACATTGTCTAAATATTATTAATGCATTAAAGAAAAAATTATATGTATTTTGGATTTCAAATTAATCAGTCGGTAAACTGACGGATTTGATAGGCACTCATAGTAAAACTAAAATGACGCTTGTGTATACTCGTCTTTGTACGACGCGCGGGGATCTCCCGCCGCCCCCTCCCGCTGCCGACAAATCAGCGCAATCGCCACTATTTGTCGAACTCGCCCACGCGTTGCAGCGGATTAGATTTTTGTTAAACAATTACACTAGTTTATTTTTGTTTGCCTGTTTATTAGCTATTTCGTGCCCTAAAGGTGTACCACAATGAAAACAGGACGATCAAAGCTTATGTTAAAACTTGTGGAAGAAACAAGCAAAAATGCACAAATTACGAATTTTACTCATGAAGAGTGCATTGATGAGGAGGACTGCATACCAGGGACTCCAGGTAAGTCAATGAATTATGTATTAACATTTTGTATTTATACAAATTTTGCAAAGTAAATAATTAAAGCATCGGTTCTGACTATCCGTCGGTTTTCTACATAAATCAATTTAAAATTTAATTTATATAAAAATAATATTTCCTAGCTGATAGTAGGTACTAAAATTATTCTGTTGAGTGTTTGTTATATTTGACAATTTGAATTTTTAATTTGTATGTAACTATATTACATTTTTCTTTCAACATGATAGTGCCACGTGATCACAAACGACGATATTCTGTGGACACGCTTTTATATCTAACGATCTGACCATTCCACTTTGTTCTTAGAACTAAATTCACTTCCCCACCTTTTTTCTATTGAAAAACAATGATTATTTGTATATCTATACATATAATAAATCTGTAGAAAAGGCGTGTCTGTAATTCTAATATTTTCTGAAAAAAACAATTCCAGGGGACTAAATAAAGGGCACTGAAGCCAAATTAGTGGTTTTTAGAATTTTTGTCTGTCTGTCTGTCTGTGTATTCCCGATTCACGCAAAAACTTCTGGACAGATTTCCATGAAATTTTGTGTGCAGGTAGTTAGGGACCCGGGGCAACTTATAGGCTACATTTTATGCGATTGCAGAACTTCAAAAAAGGTGGGTTAAATATTTTCCTTCCTCAAGATGTTAATTTCTATTTTATATTATTGAGTTTTTTTTAAATAAATAAATAACATATTTATAATTTATAAATAAATACTAAAATTAGTTTTAGCCGTAATCTTCACGTTTCACTTTATCAAAACAGTGCCCATCTAACGTGAAATTGAAAAAGCAGTAACATTTTACCTCCAGTTACTAATAAATAAAATAAAAATAAATAACTTACATTTATATGTTTAAATAATTTAATTCATAATGATTTGAAAATTCTAACGTTCATTTTTTAGTTCTTTTGTTATTTCATTTAAGTAGGAATTAATAAAGTTTATAGTAACTACGGCGACGAGGTTCGCCACCCGTCACGTTCTGTCTCCCGGAGGGGCGAAAAGTGGATTGCGGAGGCCCGTCTGGCTACGCTGAATGTATGTGGAGCAATGAATGATAAGATGGATGAAGTATGCGAAATGATGAATGATAGAGGAATAGATGTGTTATGTGTAAATGAGACGAAACGAAAGGGAAAGGATGCCACTGCACACAGCATGTATACCGCTTACTGGTCTGGTGTAGACGAGACCGAGCGGGCATGCCAGGGAGTCGGTGTCGTCCTTTCAGAAAGAATGGGTCAATGTGTGAAAGAGTATGAATGTGTAAGCCCAAGGCTGCTATGGATACGAATGAAAGTGGGCTTAAAGAAGTTGTTTGTGCTAGGGGTGTACGCCCCAGATATGTCTAAGCCCACTTATATCCGAGAGCACTGTTGGGACATGGTAACGATAGTGTTGATGAAATGTAAGGTAAATGAAAATATTATTATGTTAGGAGATTTTAATGGAAGGGTTGGGGTGAAGAGGTCTGGTTATGAAAGGATATTAGGAACGTTTGGCGATGAAAGTATAAATGAGAATGGTGAAGACCTCCTCACCGTATGTGTGGAAAAGAATCTTTTTGTGACGAACACTTTCTTTCGCCATAAGAGGATTCACATGTATACATGGGAAAGAGGTGATGATAGAAGCATGATAGATTTCATAATTGTGGATGAAAGAATGAGGAGCGCAGTGGTAGATACAAGGGTTTACCTGGGGTCTAACGTAGGGACGGATAATTACTTGGTCTTATGCCGAATTAATGGTCTATTCAAGCGTTCGCGGCATCGGACATCTGTGTCTACCACTGCGTTACAGCGTATAAGAATAGAGAGGTTACAAGATGAAGGTGTGAAAGAGAAGACTGAGAGAAAATATAAGTGGTATGGATGAATTGTGTATGAATGATTTAGGCTTGGAGACTCTGTGGTATAATGTCAAGAAAGGTTTGGTGGATGCAGCCACCGAAGTATGTGGTGTAACTAAGAGAACGAATGAAAAGAAAAATAATACGTTGTGGTGGGATGATGAGGTAGATTTACTAGCAACCAAAGCTGGTAATTCTAGCGGTATGATTGATGAGATTGAAAGACAAAGGCAGACTTTAGACGTATAAATAAGAGAGTAAAAGAAGTTGTTGAAAGGAAAAAGCAAGAAAGAACGGATAAGAATGATAGAAGGATATCTGATAACTTCCAGGCAAATATTAAAATGTTCTGGAAACTCGTAAGAACTGCCAGGGGAAATTCAATACAGCCTAGAATGAATGCTATACGAGACGAGAATGGCTGTATGCTGAATGATGAAGTCTCTAATTTAAAGAGATGGAAGGAATACTTTGAAAGCGTGTTTATGAGTGAAGAGTCGTCTGAAATTAAACGCGATAAAATCCGTAAAAATAGTTTTATTCAATGTGTAGTGTTCGCGTAAATATAAGAAATCATTGTGTAAAACAGTACGGACTGGTAATAGCAAATAAAATTCGCCGATTAGAAGATCTTAAAACTAAGCGTGCAAGATATATAACATCTTTAAATTTCTTGAAGAGATGCAGAGACCATAATCTCATTCCTACGTGTGTCAAAATATCAACCAAAAAGGACATTCGAGGAAGCGCTAAGATCCTAAATCAGGCAAGTAAAAAGTTGTTTAAATTAAACGCGATAAAATCCGTGAAAATAGTTTTATTCAATGAGTCGTCTGAATTAAGTGAAATAGAAATTCCGAAAGAAGTGGAGAGAGGTAGGGAGATAAGTGTAGATGAAATAATGAAAGCAATGAAAAGCATGAAAGCAGGTAAAGTATCACTCGAAATGCTAAGGACTGGAGAGGGAGTGGTGGCAGGCCTGCTGTACACCTTGTTTAATTTATGTTGGGAACTGAAGCGGGTACCGGACGACTGGTGCAAAACCGTTATAGTCCCAATATATAAGGGAAAAGGGTCACAGCAGGACTGTAAAAACTACCGTGGCATTAGCTTGCTTAGCATTGTGGGTAAACTGTATGCTAAGGTGTTAATTGAAAGAGTTATGGAAGAAACTGATGGAAAAATTGTGCAAGCTGGATTTAGAAAGGGGATGGAGTGTACGGACCAAGTCGGAGAAGTTTTGGCCAAAAACCAGAAAGTATTTTTTGCGTTCATGGACTTCGAAAAGGCTTATGACAGAGTGGACAGGAATGTGTTATGGCAAACACTGAACTCATTTGGGTTGAGCGCTGGTTTGATACAGGCATTAAGGTCTCTTTATAGGGACTCTAGTGCTTGTGTCAGGATCAACGGGGTCTACTCGGACTGGTTTGGCATCCAAAAAGGTGTCAGACAGGGCTGTATAGCTTCCCCGTGGCTGTTTAACCTATTTATGGACAGTTGTTTGCAAACTTTGAAAGTTGAAGAATGTAGGTTGAGAATGGGTGAGTTAACCGTCAAATGCCTTTTATACGCCGATGATCAAGTCATATTTGCATCGTCGGCGGCCGAGTTGCAAATGATGGTTACTTTAATGAACTGGTCATTAAAAGAAAGGTATGAAAGTGAACGCAAGTAAGACGAAAGTGATGGTTTTTGAAAGAGAAGAAAGTAAAACGTTATGTGAAATAAGAATAGAAGGGAGTTGATTGAGCAAGTGGATGAGTTTGTATATTTGGGATGTTTATTTAGCAGGGATGGTAGATATGATAAGGATATAGAACGACGAGTGAACGCAGGAAATAGAGTGAATGGGGCTCTACACGCTATTATGAAGAGTCAGAATGTGTCAAAAAAGGCACGTTTGGCAATTCATAATGCTGTGTTAGTCCCTACTTTAATGTATGGTAGTGAAAGTTGGGTCTGGCAGAAGAAGCATGAGAGTAGAATAAATGCTGTAGAAATGCGGTCATCAAGGAGTATGCTAGGGCTGAATCTGAATGACAGGGTGAGAAATAGTGTGATAAGAGAAAAGTGTGGTTTGCAAGATGACGTTTTGACCAGTATTAAGAAAGGAATGCTTCGGTGGTTTGGTCATGTAGAAAGAATGAACGAGGAGTGACAAAGCAAATTTATGTTGCGGAAGTGAATGGAAGAGTCGGGAAGGGACGCCCTAGACGAAGGTTTATCGACCAAATTGGTGAAATATTGAAAATGGGCCAGATTAGGAGTACCCTTAACCGACGAGCGTGTATGCGTAGATATATGGATGTAAAGGAGGCGAGAGAAGTGTGTCAGGATCGTGCTAAATAGAAGTCCGTAGTCTCTGCCTACCCCTCTGGGTGACAGGCGTGAGTGTTTATGTATGTATTATAGTAGCTAATTACTAATTAAATAGATAATAATGACATCTATCGAAATTCATAAAATGTGAGATGTTTCTAAGTGTATTCTATAAAAAAAATTGTCTATCTATAAATAAACTGATAAAAACTGTAATTATTGCAAAACTCTCACTATCCATATAGTTTAAACAAAGAGATTTTTTTATATGCATTGGCCAGATCTTAGAATGAATAATATCATAAAGTAGCCGATTATGGCACGAAATGTTGGCATTTAATAAAATTTAACATTGTTTTTTGACTATATCATGATATAACTTGACCAAATCAATGAATAGAGATCGTTTGGCGATATTAACAACTAAACACAACATTGCTATTTCTTCATATTGTATAAATTGTAAAATAATTTCATTACACACCGCTAGCAGCGCTGATAGCGTATTTTTTACAGAAGCAGATTTTTTAATAGAATCTACATCACTATACCTAATTTATGTAATATATATAATATATAAATGTTGGCGACTATGTTGTGTGATTGGGCCACCCCAGTCGTACCTCAACTTATTGTCGCTGAGTGCTAGAAGGCACAGTTTTTGTTTTCATAGTTTTAATCTCATAATAGCGCCATCTTCTTACTGCTAAATAAACGAATAATAAGTAACTGATGAAATTAAAGAGAATTCTATTGAATACTTATTCTTTTAGCATCAAAAATTGTTAGACTTAAAAGATCCAAACTGGTGTCGGGATGATTTATCGTAATTGTCACTTTTAGCAAAATAACTAACAGAACTGTGTACACAAAACTGTGATTAAGACAGAATGTCTTTAGTTGAATATGATGGGTGTCTATCAGCATAGCAATATTTCATCAACTTCTTTTTGTATCAAGTTCGATGTAAGTAATTGAAAATAAAGTGGGCTGTAAGATTTTCATCTCTAAATGATGGAATAGATTGAATGACTTATTACCAGGTAGATGGGGTCCACAATAGTACAAAAGCTGCTTTTCAGTTTTTACGAGTTTTATTTATGCAAATACGAGAGCCGTGTAGCTCGCCGTATGATTTCAAAGCACTGGGACAAAAGTGTTCGATTCCCGCGATGACTAATGAAACTGGTAAGGAAATTTTATTTGCTTATTTTCCACTTGCTCAGTGAAGTGGTAAAAATCGTGGACATGTGAAACCACTATTTTGCACATGGGTAATTAGCAGCCCTATGCACAGTCGTAAGATGTTTGTAAGCTGCTTCTTTACTTTTTTACTTTCAATGAGACTTATAAAACAGTTTGTCATATATTAAGATAGCTTTCATATTCAGACAAACCTACCTATTGAGATTTTTGTGACAGTCCCGGTTTGATAGCTGACATGAGTAAATGAACAGGCTCTTGCGAAAAAGTACTATAAATATCAAAGACAGCAAATTTTAAACGCATGTTTATTTTTATTTTAACTAAGAGTAGAACTGCGTTGATAGAATCTTGAAAGTTATCCGGTAACCGAACCGATCCAAACGTAAATTTCATAGTACGTAAGCAACCCAAATTCGATCCGCACCGAAACCACTCACATTTTAATTGCAATTTGAAGTTTCGATTTGCCACATTCTCGGTGGTGAAGGAAAATATCGCGAGTAAACCTGCATATTTGAGAAGTTAAAAAAATATTTCGGAAATCACTTTAAGGTATACTTATGTGAAGTCGGTCAACCCGCGTTAGAGTCAACTCAATCAACTCTTTTTTGTCCTAAAACTCGCTGCGGCCTGTCCCAATATTTGTTTGTCACTGTTTGTCAAATAGGCCGGATATTTGCAGTAGTAGCCACGCTTGGCAAGTGGGTTGGCAGCCGCAGCTTTTTATTACTCTGCACTGTTATCAGGAAGATGCTGCCACCCATCTCCTGTTTCAGTATCCCTTCTGTCGTCTCTTACGACACCCACGAGACGAAATGGGGTATTGATTCCTATTTCGCCGCCTCTACATTGCTAATATATTTCTACTCCCGTTCAACATTTCGATTCCCACCATAGATTACGAAATAAGTTGGATATTAGCCGTTGTTGCCAACTGCATCTTTTTATTATTTTGAGCTGTAATCAGAAAGATGCTGCTGCCCATCTTCTCTATATTTCTGCTCCCATTCATGAATATAGTTCCTCTCACACGTTCATCGTGAATAGAACTACATTTATGAAATTTTAACTTTAATTGGAGTAGTATTAATGATATTTCTAAATCGAAGCCAACGCGAGCGAAGCCGCGGGTAAAAAGCTAGTGTTTAATATATTTTCTATAAATTATGATTATGATCTGAGTAATAATTTACCTGTATAAATAAAAAGAAGTAAATTTTATTATTTTTATACTTTCGAATCTTTTTATTGTGAATAGTCTTACGGTGTTTAGTAAATGTTGACATGTGATATTAATAATCTATATATTTTTACATATACTGATATCTCTTCAGAATGCCATTCGCCATTAGTCCAAGGAGCACGCAATGTAATAGAAAAGGTGAACGACATTTATGAGAATGTCTTTTCAGATGACGTACATGGAACAAGCGAAATCATAAAATCAACAGATGAAAATATGAACCCGACCATACCATCACCTACTTGTGTTCTTGGAGAAGATCCTTTTATGGCCGTGTATCAAAATGTATCCTCACCATATTTACTCCCGTCAGAAAATCAGCATGGTGTCGTGTCCCTCTTAAATATCAGCTCAGCTTTAATCCCATTAAATACCTCTACCTTGATATCAGATCTGTCACCTTTCCCTCAACCGATTATCCCGGCTGTTGACAACAACGGACAAACACCTATGCCATCACCAGCAAAAACCAACGGTGAAATATGTAACGATTTTTTATGTCCCACTCACGATGTTGCAGACTATAGCAACTGTCAATCAATCAACACAGCTGTGTCTTCATGCCAGTCGTCTCCAGCACCTCTTATTCGATTTAGAGGTAAAAAACGTGTCCGAAATTATGATGATTGGGAAGAAGTTAAAAGAAAACGCTTGACGAATGCGGGAAAAGAATACTCCAAAAAGAGCGTTATTGTTCCCGCAAAAACTATAGGTAGCGCTTGCATGTGTAGATATAAATGTTACACTATGTTGAAGAGACTTTTAAAAAAGTTTTGGAAATTAGGTGATCATGAGAAACAATGCTTGCATGTTGCGAATTATACTACAAAACAGAAGAAGAAAGAGACAGCTTGGGATAAATATGATGGAAGCACTTTAATAGAAAAAGACATTAGCGGCATACATAAAAATCATAATCGGATTGTTGACGATGATTTGTGCCCACGTTAATTCATTTGTACCAGTAGAATCTCATTATAATTGTTAGATAAATGATCATTATACAATATTACATAGCAATATTCACTATGTAATATTGCATAATGATCATTTATCTAACTTGTATAGTGTGTTAAAAACCGTGTTTTTATTCCTCTCTAGCGATTCGTGATAAATTTGTATGTGGATACATTGTGTCTGACTGTGTTAATCTCATAAGTGGCAACCAGTGTAGGTAAATCTTCGGACCGCCACCCACAGTGTATACAAAAACTATTAGGTGTGATTGAAACAATTCAATTAAAATAAGATAAATTTAATACTTTTTACTCAGATTATTTAAATTCGTTAATTACCATAAAACTTATAAAGTGAAATTGTAATATCTCTGTATGATAGCTTTTAATTTTATTATTTAAACATGTAATTATAAATATTTCTCTTTTTTAATTTGTTAACGTTAGTTTACACACAAGTGTAAAAATACCCCTAAATGTTAACAATTAATTTTTGGGTGTTTTGTCGATAATATAACTGTTGGCGACGCGCTGAAAAAAACTAGTTTGTAATTTTTCATTTTTTTTTATTACCGTTAAATTATACAAGACATTCCGAATAATGAGATGATCTATGTTAAAAGTAAATAGATTCAATATAATGTCGAACGAAAGTTTGGGGTTCGATTCCCCGGTCGAGAGT
The DNA here is from genome assembly GCA_029286625.1 of Parnassius orleans. Taxonomy (NCBI): domain Eukaryota; kingdom Metazoa; phylum Arthropoda; class Insecta; order Lepidoptera; family Papilionidae; genus Parnassius; species Parnassius orleans. Next base: position 2,127,217 of record JAGSMP010000074.1, read on the forward strand.
TATATCCGTAAAAGTTTGTTTATACATTAATTTAGAGTCATGTGTTACATAGTAATCGGCTATGCAATACGAATGAAAGTTTTATATTAAATTAGATACTTATTTTAGATGAAAATATATTTTGCTCTTGTGATAAGAGATAAGATTCATTATGGTTAGATAAGAATAGCATATGTAAACAAATAATGTCTCATGATGAACAGAGATAGTTGTAATTTAGACGAAGAAAGCACTAGCCTCCTACTAATATGATAGGGATCGTGCAGGGATTGGTTGTCCATGTTGTTTGGGAACTAAACAGTGTCTAAATAATGTAGTATAAAAATAAACAATAAATTTTATTAATTTGTGAAAACTTCAGTAATATAATATGTAGAAATAAGTAATAAATGTTTCAGGATAACTATGTGTGTTAATAAGAACAGTGCTGTGTTAAAAGTGCCTAATGCCTTTAAATTGTGAATTAACTATTGTATTAGTTAAGATATTCATGTTTATTAATAAAGATTGTTATTTTAACCATGTGTGTTAGATATTTAAGATTACTAACTTTGAAAATGTTCTGTAAAATAGGTATATTTTGCTGAATATCTTAATATGTTTTATGTGATAACGATGTAATGTATATTGTGACGACACATAGTTATTATTAATAAATAATAATTAAATACAATATAAAGACATTTAAAAATGTCATAGAAATTATATTTTAAACAATTAAAATGCATTAATAAGCATAAAGTTCAAATACATTTATTTCGAATATTGAATATTATAGTATAGTAAACGCATAATATTGTCTTTAAAAATCTCTAAATTTATTAAAACCCTGCTTAAAATATTCCAAATGTATTAAATAATACAAGTACAAGTCGATTATATTGCAATAATAAAGATAAATTAATGAAGGTGTTCTTGTATTACTCAAAAATTTTCAAAGTTCATGAGGGAGTATTACTGGAGTGTGTTCATATAATGATTGCTTATATGAAGGGCGTTGCCAGAGACACATAACCCATGGGTGACACATAACATTATATTTTATGGGTTGGTCGGCTGACCGTCTGCTACTAGTACTGTTGCACAATGACTAGTCCTATATTAGGGACTTATACGATAGTAAGGTCTATGATACAAAAGCATTAATATAGAAGGTATCTATAATGCATAAGCATTATGATAGCAGAGTTATGACTTGAAGTCCCATATGTATAAGACATATAATAGTATGGTCTATGAAATAAAGCAAATATGTGGAAGGTCTCAAATATGTAAAAGCATTATATTGGTAGAAATAGGACTTGAAAAGAATTATTATAGTGGCGTGTAGATTGCTTCACAGCGTCCGCGGTAAGCTTGGACTCGCTAACCGATGTGTCCTAGGCATATCATCTTAGTGCCGGTGGTAAGCGGGTTTGTTGTAGCAATGCGACTTGCCCGTGGACATCGCACACCCCTACCACAAACGGTACGGGCGGCGTCTTAGCGCATTGCGTTATGATACGTCGGCTATCTTTCGGATTAGGGCCAATTGGCCGTGCTGATCATACAATTGGTGGTGATGCCTTACACTTACATCACGTCTGCAGGAACGGCGGTCTGGCAGGTGGTGGCGCTCACGGTGGGCTTTTTATGGCCAGTGTGCCTATTGTTACCTAATCCGTGTGACGTACATTCACTGTACCTGGATTTGATCGTATTCTGTATGGCCTTTACGCGCATTGACTTCGGTCGATGTTTGTGCTTACGCACCACCAAGGGGTCAAGTCCTCTTTTACTGGTACGCCAGTTATTTTGCTGTGGACTACGGTCCAGTTCCCAACTTAACGTCGTCCCCTTCGGAGGGAGCGCGTTGGTTGGTTGGCGCTCACCGCACACGGCGTGTGTGTAGCCGTGTGCCTACCCCACATTTTTTTTAAATGTGGGAGAGCGAAGCCCTTGTATCTGGTATTTGATATAAATATTGTGAGCCTTTTCCAAGCGGGAAGGGATTAATTAATAAGGAATTGACTGTTGTGAACCTGATACAAGTGGAAAAGGGACTATTTAATGTTCTTAACCTTTTTTGAGCTCTGTCTTCGTGAACGGGGTTCTTTAGCTTATAAGGCACTACCAACAGCTTTCGATTGCTCTAATGAATATTCATTCTTCCAAGATACACCTAAAAGAACTAAGTTACTATACAAACACAACGTAAATAAGGGTCCTAATTAAGACGATCACGCCATAAATTTATTAAACGGCATATATTTAAACCTTTAGAAAGATCAATATATGGTTATCACTAAAAATATATAAAATTTACTTGTCACGTAAATTTTATATATTTTTATATATCTTATAGATATAGATTCTAAAGAAAAATAAAGAGGGGGGTGGGAGTGTTACAATATCATAATGATAAGACTTTGTATGTGTTTCTTATAAATAAATATGTTTTAAAGAAATAAAGATATGGGGTAAAATATAAGGGTGCAATGATGAAAATTAATGTGAAGATATGTCGAAATGGCGCGCGGTGCGCGGATCTCTTTCGCGTATAGCTCGCGACTAGGATAGTGAACTGGTAATTTGGAAATTCGTTCGGGACCAGCTGCCAGTTTTATAGTTTAAAGCAAGAAAGAAAACCATAGGGAAAGTGATAGGAAAGTAGTAAAAGTTTCAACGTTGCACTCTTATGGGAAATTACGAGGATAAAATTGCTGTTTCATTTCCTACTGCACCTTCCAATTAAGAAGAAAATACAGTCCACTACATGACGTCAAGACCGGGACTACTCCAAAGGGGCCCGTAATCTTAGTTGTCTAACCTTTCTTTTAAGAAAGGGCGACAGACGTCTTTGTGTGGCACTCCTTCTCGGGGGTCACACCCAACTCATTGTTCCCGAACCCAACGTGATGTGATATCAGTTTGTTGGAATAGAAAGTCACTAACTGATTAACCCCTGTCTGTTGGACCCTTTCAGTTGTAAGTATTATGAGGTCGCCACGTAGGTCACGTTCTAAGGTCAGACGTAAGCGACGTAATCACGCTCATAAACGTTATGGAAGCTCTTCAACATCAATCGGAACTTCTTATAGCTCGAGTACTCCTGATCATCGTAGTAAACAAAGACGCCATGGTAGGCAAAAATGTAAACGGTCCCCATCAACCCATTGTCGACACCACGATCATCGTAAATCTCGACATAGTAATGAAAATCAATCTCGAGGTAGAAATCATAATAGAAGCGTTTCGATAAGAACTCCGCCGTTGCCCAGGGTTCGAACAGTGTCAGCACAGATAAGAATTAACTTAAATGATATGTCTCATAATGTCACAAGTGTGAACCCTCAGCCCCTACCTTATGTTATGGAACCACCAGTTACTTTATTACTTTTTTTTAACAAGCAGCTAAAATGCTGTTCCTGTTGCTCCTACTGGAGGACAGATGTGTTCTAATAATATAACGGCAAATTTTAATGTTATACCAGAATTTGATCCTTCTGTTGATAGCCAAAGCATTGAATGATGGATTCATAAAGTGAGCGAGTGTGCTAAAATATACTCATGGGATGATAGGCAAATATGTCATTTTGCGTTACCCAAATTAACGAGCCTTGCTAAGAGGTGGTATCAGGGGCTGCCTTCCTTACTATTTACATGGGATGAATGGGTCGGTAAGCTGAGAGCTGCGTTTCCATCCAATGAGAATTATGGAGATTTACTTACGAAAATGAGAAAGAAGGCAGAAGATGGGCAGCAGCATCTTTCTAATAACAGCAAATAACAATAAAAAAAACTGCGCTCGCCAAGCGTGGCAACTACGGCAATATACCCCCCAATGAAGAGAGTTACGAATAGACGGCCCCCAGTCCCCGGCGGCCCCGCTATTCCTGGCTACGGTGGCGACCATGGTGACGGCGGGGCAGGGGGTGCTAAGAATCTCCGGTGGAGGTTCGGTTGCCACCTACGACGACTCGACCTGGCTGAACTTATAACGCACGCACTCTGAGGACTGACGAGAAGATCCTGGAGCTGGAAGAAGAGGTAGACAAGTTGCGCTGGAATATTATAGGATTATCCGAGGTCCGAAGAGAGGGGGAGGACACGGTAATCCTCGAATCCGGCAACTTGTTCTATCACCGGGAGGGCGACCATCTGTCCCAAGGAGGTGTCGGATTTATCGTCCACAAGTCTCTCGTTAACAACGTTGTGAAGATTGGGAGTGTGTCGACGAGGGTTGCGTACCTTATACTCAGAATCACCAAACGGTATTCGCTGAAGGTCATACAGGTTTACGCACCAACCTCGGCACACCCTGATGAGGAGGTGGAGGAAATGTATGAGGATATTTCTAGAGCCATACATTCTTCCAAAACCCACTATACGGTGTTAATGGGAGACTTCAACGCAAAGCTAGGCACAAGAGAGAACGGTGAGCTGAAAGTAGGGAAATTCGGATTAGGGCAACGGAACCCAAGGGGCCAGCAGCTCTTTATGATGAACTCTTTCTTCTAGAAGCGGCCCCACAGGAAGTGGACCTGGTCGAGCCCCGACGGTTCAACAAAAAATGAGGTTGACTTCATTATGACATGGTATGAAACTGGTAGCGATCACCGAATGGTTAGAGGCACACTGAACCTAAACGTTAAGTTGTAGAGGTGTCGTCTAATGAAGTCAACACTCCGTCCCCCTCGTGCTCTAATCCAAAGTCCCGAAACCTTTCAGCTTGAGTTACTAAACCGTTTTCAGTGCCTAGAAGATTGCAATGGAGTGGACGATATGAATGACAAGCTCGTGCAAACTGTCCATGCGGTCGGAGCTAAGTTTTGTAAGACCCGCCGCAGAAGAACACAAAAACTCTCCGATCACACTCTTAATCTCATGGCTGTTAGACGGGAAATGAAGCGGCAATCTTCAGTAGATTTGATAGAATACAGGCAACTGAACAGACAGATCTCCAAATGCATGCAGCGGGACTTACGCAACTTTAATACTGCTCGTATTGAAGAAGCGATCGAACGGAACCAGGGCTCCAAAGTCTTTGCTAGAGATCTGTCTGCCAGAAAGAGCCAACTGTCGAAGCTGAAGACCGAGTGTGGCAGCGTCGTTTCCGGGACACCTGAGATTTTGAGTGAGATTGAGAGGTTCTATGGGCAGGTGTACACATCATCGTTGGAGCCACACGCAAGTGTGAGTAACGATCCAAGAGCAAGTCTTATCCGACACTATTCCGATGATATTCCGGACGTCAGTCTGAGCGAGATTAGAATGGCTCTCCAGCATCTTAAAAACGGCAAGGCCCCAGGCGAGGATGGAATTACAGCGGAGCTTCTGAAAGCGGGTGGAAAACCGGTACTTGTAGTCCTTCAGAAGCTCTTTAATTCCGTCCTCCATGGTGGCACTACACCGAAGGCGTGGAGCAGAAGTGCGGTGGTCTTGTTCTTCAAGAAAGGCGACAACGCTCTCTTGAAGAACTACAGACCGATTTCTTCTGAGCCGCGTCTACGTGCTGTTTTCGAGAGTCATTACGAATCGTCTCGCATGCAGACTCGACGACTTCCAGCCTCCCGAACAAGCCGGTTTCCGAAAAGGCTTTAGCACCATACATAGACCACATACATACCCTTCGGCAAATTGTACAGAAGTCCGAAGAGTACAATTTGCCACTATGTCTGGCGTATGTGGACTATGAGAAAGCCTTCGATTCCGTCGAAATTTGGGCGGTGCTGCAGTCCCTTCAGCGGTGCCAAGTGGACTGTCGGTATATCGAGATGCTGAAGTGTTTGTACAGTAGGGCTACGATGGCTATCCTAGTACAGAACCAGAGTACGAAACCTATCCAACTGCAGAGAGGTGTAAGACAGGGTGACGTAATATCCCCGAAACTCTTCACCGCTGCATTCGAAGACCTTTTCAAGCTACTGGACTGGAGGACCTAAGCACTATGCTCAATGACCTCAATAGTGTCTCCCAACGGATAGGTCTCAAGATGAACATGGACAAAATAAAAATCATGTTTAATATCCATGTCACACCTATGCCGGTCGTTGTTGGGAACACTAACCTCGAAGTTGTTGACGAATATGTTTACCTGGGACAAATAGTCCGACTAGGTAAGTCCAACTTCGACCGAGAGGTCTATCGACGGATTCAACTCGGCTGGGCAGCGTTCGGGAGATTACGACCCATCTTCTCGTCAGGCATACCTCAAAACTAAATTGTACAACCAGTGCGTGTTGCCAGTGATGACATATGGAACTGAGACGTGGTCCTTCACTGCTGGCCGTATGAGGAAGCTCAAGGTCGCTCAGCGAGCTATGGAGAGGGCTATGCTCGGGGTTTCTCTGCGTGATAAACTTAGAAATGAGGATATCCGCAGTAGAACCAGAGTAACCGACATAGCCCAAAGGATTAGTAATCTGAAGTGGCAATGGGTCGGCCATATAGCTTGAAGAACCGACAACCGATGGGGAAGAAAAGTTCTCGAGTGGTAGCCTTGTGCCGGTAGGCAAAGTGTAGGGCAGCTCCCCACTAGATGGAGTGACGACCTGGTAAGACATGCAGGAAGTCGATGGATGCAGGTGGCTCAGGACCGTGCTTTGTGGCATTCCGTGGGGGAGGCCTATGTTCAGCAGTGGACTTGTGAAGGGCTGTGATGATGACTTACGAAAATGTTAAAGATACGTTGCAGTTTCGGTCAGTCCCTTGATGAATATTATTATGACAAAATTGCATTACTAAATAAATGTGAAATTACCGGTAGAAAGGCTGTTGGATGCATAATACACGGTATTGACGATAAATTTGTACGCATGGGTGCAAGTGTATGCATGTTCGAAGAACTCGAAAAACTTTAAAAGATAAATATCTCTTACCGAGGATTGAAGACCAATTGGACTGTTTGGGAAGTAACAGCTATTTTACAAGCTTGGATTTAGCGTCTGGTTACTATCAGATCCCCATGGCTGAAGATAGCAAGCATTTAACTGCTTTCGTCACTCCTGAAGGTCTTTTCGAATATAACCGAATGCCGTTTGGACTGGCTAACGCACCAAGTGTGTTTCAGCGAGCTATTAACATAATGCTTCGGGGATCTAGTGGACGTCTGGCCCTCGCCTATCCATGTAGATTTGTTGATAGCTTCTAAAACCATAAAAGAGGGCACAGAAAAGTTAGAGAAGGTACTTCAACTTCTGCATAATGCAAAACTTTGAAGCTTGAAAAATGTCAATTTTTCCAAACTCAAATAAATTATTTAGGATATGAAATATTATCGGAAGGTATACGACCAGGTAACCTAAAAATTCAGGCCGTGGCAAATATCCCAGAATCCAAAAATGTACATAAGGTTCGTCAATTTGTAGGACTTTCGAGTTACTTCCGGCGCTTTGTTAGGAATTTTTCAGTGATTGCAAGATCGTTGACAAACCTCACAAAAGAAGACGTTAGCTGGCGTTTTGGAGAAGAAGAAAGGGATGCGTTTAATAAGTTAAAAGAGAAACTCGTAAGCCGTCTTCTACCGGCATTGTATGACCCAACAGCACCTGTGGAAGTCCACATAGATGCCAGCAAACTGGGTATTGGTGCAATTCTCATGCAGAGGCACGGTGATGCGGTACATCCAGTAGCATATTATATTAACAGAGATTTCACTCTTATGAGTTAGAAACTCTCGCACTAGTCACGGCATTACAGAAATTTCGTGTTTATCTGTTAGGCACGAATTTCAAAGCAGTAACGGATTGTAGCGCCATTCGGAACACGATGAATAAACGATATCTCGTGCCATGTGTTACGAGATGGTGGATATCAATGAAGCAATACGATTTTACAATCGAATATAGACCTGGTAATAAAATGGCTCACGTGGACGCATTAAGCCGGAATCCTATTAGAACTGATGTGCAAAATAATGAAAACAGAATTAACGTACTCTTCGTAAATAATGATGTTTGGTTGGGAACGGTACAATCGTCAGATCCAGAACTGCAGCGTATAGTAAAAATATTGCAAGATCCTGAAAGTGAGCATGTTGTTGAAATTAAGAATAATTTTACATTAAAAAATGGCAAGCTTTATAGAATCGTCAAAAAGAACGATACCGTAACGTTACTCTGGGTAGTTCCTAAATCTGTAAGATGGCAAATACTAAAATGAATCATGACAATGACGGTTATTTTGGGTTTGAAAAGACATACGAACGTATCAAAAGGATCTACTGGTTTAAAAATAGGAGAAAGTTTACTAAAAAATATTGCAAGGCTTGTCTAGAATGTGCTCATAATAAAATTCCAGCCGGACCAAGGGAAGGAATGCTTCATCCTATTAAAAAGGTAAGCAAACCATTTGACACCATACATGCAGATCATTGCGGGCCATTCCCATTAAGCAAAAAGAGGAATCAATATATTATACTGGCAATCATTGATTATTTTACAAAATATATACAGGGTTATTTTGCAATAACTGGCCAAATTTGCAGAGGAGGTTCAGAATATATAACATAAGCGAATGGTGAAAAAAATAAACAAGAAAAAACTGAAACATTTTATACTTTTTATCCTCTATATTCAAAATGTGTGGAAATGCATTATTTTAATTGCTTGTCATTCATAAATATGAAGCGCCTACTATTTTAATGCATGCACACATTCGTAAGGGAGTATGCAGTTCGGAAGAAGCGCTCGCGCTCGGTTAGAGATTTAGGTATCTTTAGTTGTTTTGACTCGGTAAAAACAAACGCCCCCGCCCTTTCCCTTCCATCCTGCCATTACACCGCTGGGTACACAATTACCCTCCACATATATATGAACTCACAAATTTGTATTCTCTCTTTATAATATATTAAGTATTATATACTAAATGTAAATGTAAATTTTATACATTAAATAAAAAGAACTCTAAATGTATACAGCTGATATATACACTTAAAAATAAAGAAGCACTTTAGAAAAGGCTATCCTGCGGAGAAGGGAAAATGTTGTGGGGAGCAGAGGGCGATCTCCCTGGGGAATCAAATTGCAGAAAAGAATAATTATGGAGAGAAAAAAATATTTGAGGTTAAATCTGAAAAAAAAAATCTCTTAAATCAAAGCAGAAATTGCAGAGTTGGGAAGAAGACCATTGGAGAGGAATCACAGCTTAGAAGGTGACAAAGCAGCAGTTGTATATTATACTATTGCTCGGTTAGAAAATGCATAATGCTTATTCATTATCAAGTTGGCGGTGGATAGATATTGAGCAGGGAAATAAAATAATATGTATCAAATATTCAAGTAAGTTATTAAATAATTATATGAGAGCAAGAAAAATTGATTGAACAGTAAAATGGCTAAATGACCAGTTAGCATGGTGGCAAATTGCAATTTATAAATAATACAAATGTTTGTGGCTTGAACAGTGGCACCTTAACCCACTATCACTGATATTACTTGAAATATAATAGGTAATACATTTATTACTTTACGAACCCTATTCACTATTTTCATATTATTATTTGACAAACCATAACATATAAAACATTATTGATCAAATTTGATTTGATTAGATGATTGGGCTTAGTTAGGTTTTTCAGTACAGTTACATTTTTGCGATTTTTCATTAAATTTTATCTCAAAAACTACAGATGTCCACACTAGGCATTTTTGCATTTGATAGATCTTTACTAACCCCTTCTAACATAAAAATATGAACCCAATAATCGTAGTTGTATTTTCTAAAACGAATATCTTTATATTTGCTATATTTTTTCAATTTAATCAACAAGGCAACTACAATATACTTTGACAACTACAACTCAATACCTAATGCAATTAAATATATTATATACTTACTATCTTCCACATATATGACACATTCCAGAAGTGCGATGTTTTTTAAAATGTGCAATTAAATCACATTTAAAATCAAACCCTTCAAGACAAGTACTACAATTATACTTCCTAGTGACTTTGTTTTCATTAAAATGCACCCAAGAGTGGTTTTTCAAAGCTAGTTCTGTAACGAAGCTTCTATTGCATGTTAAACAAGGGAATGGTTTTATTTCTGGATCCTGCTTTTCATTACTTGAGTCTGAACTTATTTTAGGTTTCTTTATTAATTTGATTGTAACATTTTCACCATCAACACCATTTAAATAAACAACATCCTCTATATTTGATTCTATACTGCCATCAAGATTTGGTGAAAGCACATCATCAGAATTCTGTAAAACCATCATTGGATCTACACTGACTTCCATGGGTGTAACTTTAGAGGAGCTGTCACTGTCAGCAAGAGAATCAGATTCTGTTCCTAGCTCTTTTTTTATTTTTGGTGTAATATCATTTTCTCTGGTAACATGATCTTCTATTATTAGGCTATGATTAAGTAATATTTCTTGCGCTTTTTTAACTTTATCTATAAATTCACATACACTTTGTAATTTCGTGCAACATTGAATACAAATATTTTTAGGCAATTTGTCATCTTCATCGATCTGTAATAATAATATTGTACATATGTTTTTAATAATGTTCTTATGTGAAATCGTTTATTGCAAAAAGAAAAAAAATAGTTTTAATAAAATGTAAAAGATACTTCAATAAACTGAAATTAATAAAATAGGTAATTTCACGTCTTAGAGTTCGTACTAATACAGTGATTTGAAGAATTATAGCTCTAATTTTAGAATGTGAAATCATTTTAATCATTTCAGTTCTTTGAAATTGGCTTTAAAATTTTATTAAAATCTAATTTTTTAACCTTTTGAGTGGACTAAGGAAAATCATAATCTCAAAGTCAACTAAATTGTTACATAAACTTCATCCCTTATTTTACCATGGGACTACCCCTGAAATAAAACTTATTTAATAAAACAAAAATGAAAGGTTCACAATTGACAAAGATATCACAAAACATACATTCAAAAAAAGGGCATACAGTCAAATTGTAAACCTTCCCCTGTTATTGAAGTCTACTAAAACGACAAGATGATACGTATTTCACGAAAAAAGAAAATTATTCTGAGCACATCTTTACTCAATAAAATAAGTATAACTAAATCCTAATGTATTTAAATAATATATTGACAAATATGTTATAAAACTTGATATCTATTAATATTTAGATGGTATAAATGTAGAATTACCTCAATCAATAAATATTTATTTAGTTTGTTATGTAGAAGCATTGCTTCTGCTTCAGCACTAAATATCATTATTGTCACTTCCTGCTCCTCCGCGCAAAGGCGGCACCATCGTTCAAAGTTTTCTTTCGAGTTAGAATTCATTGCATATATCAATAATTAATCATGTTATGCGAAACATGTATTTTTCAAATGCAACTTTCCCTTCTGCATTTACCGTAGATTCGCTTAACGATTTTTCTAATTTGTTTTCCATCGCTATTTCGCATGCGCGTAGGGAGATAGCGATGAGATTTGTATACTTCATAGCTTCATACTTCACACATTACTAAGTAATTAAGCTTAAACTGGCTGAAACTTCCGATCTTGATCTTCCGAATTCCGAAAATGGCTGAACTGTGCATAGATTTTCTTCTTTACGTACAGAAATTTTACTTTAAATTATTTTTATTAACTCTTTTTCACCATTATGTTGATGCATCACATTACGAAGTAGAAGTACCTATAAATAATTATAAAATTTGAAGGTTGGTTGAAGTTTACATCACTATCGGAGCACTGCCTTCCACCACAAACTAACTAGAAACACCTTTGCACTAATAGTTTACATGCGTAGACATTTAACTCACAAATTTACGTATCAGAATCCACTTCAAATTCAAATCATTATTTATATCACAGAATAACTAGATATAAATTAAAATTATCAACTCAAAAGCAACACTATTTGATATTTGTCCACTTGCTTGTTCCCGCCATAACTTTTTTTTTATAACTGGCTTTATGGCTCCGGGTTCTAGCCTTTCTGAGTCTAAAGTTACAATGTATAATTATCCTTCATAGTACACTGCTTCACAATATGTTAATGCGTCACATTGTGCAGCACTTGGGAGATTTTGACAGCAACATGAGCCAGCAGACAGCTGACAGTTGACGATGGTATCTCAAGGCGCCTAAGCAGACAGACACCTTATCTTGAGAATCACATCACCATCAGAGCACTTGTTTCATTCACCGTTTCCACTAATAGTTCACATGCGCAGACACTTAATACACAAAAACGCACCACTTTTACATATCAAAATCCACTTCAAACCATTATTTAAACAATAATACAGGAGCAGCAAACCGCCGCCGGTCAAGTTCACCTCAAAACCTTCTCCCGCCAAAACTCTTGTATTGTCCACAAACTAACAAGAAGTGCGCGCTCTTGTCCATTGTCCATAGATAATATAGCTCTTGTCCACAGAGCAGAGCCACAGACTACAAAGAGGACACTACGCAAAGAGTATAGCAATTGTCCTATACAGGAAATACTACGTATCTCTTGTCTATATTGTTTTGTTTTCTGTACTCTTTGACCGGTTTTAAGAGACAATCTCAAGTTAAAATAAAAAGTCTTATAAACGGTCCATCTTTCTGTACGTCCCGCCTAGGTCATGCATGACGCATGATGCAAAACGACCATGAATAGGCTTCACGTACGTCAATAATTATCTAGGTCAAGGTGGTCGCATGACCTTGGCGGCACCTACAGCAACATATCCATCTTGCTGTAGGTGCCGCCAGGACCGTGTATAAGTCGTTTTACTATGATACACAAGACCACCGACTAATATGATGCTTACACACATAGACTTAGAATATACTGGCCAAAGAGTATAATAACTGTCCTATACAGGAAAAGTCTGTCAACCGAGGAGTACTAGCGCCGTCTGGTGTCGTTTCGGCACAATATAGTGAGAATGTGTGCGTGCGTATAACAAATGCACTTCTACATATACACTTCTGTTCATGGTAATTCATTACACTTTTTGTACTAGGATTAATTATCAACAACCAACAATGAATTAAACATTTGAAACATTTTTTAATGATAACTGCATAGTAACTAAATGCTTCAAATGTTTAATTTAACAGTCGGTTGTTGATAATTAATCCTAATACATAAATAGGAATTATCTACGATATTTTTTTTAACATGAATGGAATTAAACACAAATAATTAGTACATTATTCTATATTTTTTGAACTTAAGGGAGATAGATCAAGATTTAACCTAGTTTTGACAATACAAAACATAAAACTAATATTTTTATTCTAATGTTTATATCATTAATAGATTAATAACACAGCTACATCTATACAAAAATAGTAAACTTTATTACTTTAATAAATAAATGATTTTATTTTAATAAATTAATCATAACAAACTTTAACATTACAAGATATTAAGCTAATACCATAACGGTAAACTTAAACGGCTATAAGGCAATCCAAAGCTGTAACCACACTTGGCAAGTGGGTTTGCAACTGCAGTTATTAGGAAGATGAGTCCATCTGCTGATGTGTTTCCCTCTGTCGCCTCTTACGATGACACCCACGGGATGATAATATTGGGTAGTGGATATTCTTAGACCGCCACTACACGGTAATCTAATATTTTTTACAATAAATGATTCATAAACAGCTTTGATATAACAAAATATTAAACTAATGTCTAACAATAGAATTTTCACAAGACAAAATACGAAACAATATTTTACAATAAATGATTCATAAACACAACTTTGTTAATACAAAATAAGAAATATTTTTATAATAACCCTCCCCCCTCTATTGTATATATAAAATGGCCGTCTATAAAATACAACTATATTAAAAAGAAAAATATATGTGAACAGATAATCAATATATTGATCTTTCTAAAGGTAATAAATACCTTGCCGCTTGAAAAAGGCTTACAATATTTATATTAAAATACACGATACAAGGACTTCACTTTCTCATATTTTAAAAAAATGTGGGTGAGGTACACGACTCCACACAGGCCAACGCCGTGTGCGGTGAGCGCCAACCAACCAACGCGTTCCGCCCGAAGAGGAACTAAAAGTTGATAGAAACAATATTTTAACAATAAATGATTCTTAACAGCTTAGACAATACAAATTATGAAACCAATATTTCTATAATAAGTTATTCTTAACAGCTTTCACAATACAAAATACAATAATAATATTTTTTACAATAAATGATTCTAAACAGCTATAACAAAACCTTCACTGCAAATGTCATTTTTTTTAGTGATCTTCTCAAATGCTACTTGATTACTCATTTTTTCTGCATTTGATAGACAAGTCTCAAAATCTTTTATAGTTTTTCTAGACTTCTTTAATTGAAATTTAAGTCTTCTCGCGTGCTTTTGTAACAACTTATAATTTTTAGGGTAGTATCCGATTTCGTCTGTTTATCTGAAAATGTTTAATTTATACATTAGCTTTTTCAAATTGAAATTTAAAATGTAGAAATTTACAATAAATGTTGTAAAATGATTATATTTTAGTATATGATATTCATATACTAGACTATATTTGCTTCCCTGCTAAGCAAATTGTTAGGAAATATTGTTTGATACTAAAATATAAGGAATTAAATATTTAAATCAGAAAACCTTATACAAAAAAGATTAGAGGCCTTACATGAGCTGAAACAGCTAGATTAGCTAATTTTAGTCATCTCTATAGCGTAATGTCATATGGAATCTTGCTATGGAGTGTCACTGACATTGAAACTATCTTTGTTTTGCAGAAGAGGGTCATAAGAGCGATATATAACTTAGGTCGAAGATATCCCTTAGAGAAAAATTTAGAAATAAGTATATTAACTTTGGCCTCTCAGTATATATTTACAAAAATTGTATGTATGTACAAGAACAAACATAGTTTTATTAAAAATAGCGATGTACATTCTGTAAATACTAGAAACAAGCACAAGTTAGTTATACCAGTTACTCGACTCCAAAGCGTAATTCCTTCATGGGGCAATGTATACACTTAATATGCACAAAATATGCAGGCCTTATCTATCAAAAGTTTAAAATTTTTATTAAGCAAAATTGTTTAACAAAGATTTATTATGCCACTAAAGTACATGATTGATAATAACCCTGGCAATGGGGTGATCACTACCATGGTGTTTCTGTTTTCCTACTAATTGTATACAATACTTCAAAAAAAGTCCCAATTTCTTGCTAGTTCCCCAGGACAAAGGTTTTCGGAACCAGTAGTAACAGTAAAAATTACTTTTAATAAAATTACATGTAATCTATGTTAAAATGATTCTATTATATTCTGTTCTTATATACTATACCTTCATTAACATTTGTCTGTGATGTTGAAGGCTGGTCATATGGATGCAGACTGGGCACTGTGAATATTGAAAATTAAAATATTAATTTAATCACAGAATATAGTGACAGATGAACATTGTTTCATCACTTTATTTCCTGAATCTGGATAAGATTCAGGAAATAAAGTGATGAAACAACCCATCATTATTTATAACACCAAGTGTGGCAATTATTATAAATATCATCCTATGAGGAAATCTATGGGGGAGCCTATATTCAGCAGTTTTTTTTTTTTTATAAAGACATAGATGTTTATCCCAACGTTTAAATCTACACACATGACACATTACAATTAAAGAAAAATAATTATACTGAATCGAGACGGCAGTAAGTTAGAAAAGAGGTTTCGAGAAAATGGTAATACACTAAAAGAGCTACTTAAAACAGTAGTTAGAACCATAATGCCCTTTTGCCAAGGTTTTGAATTTTTTTTATTATTTCATTGTACAGTAAAGAATAAAATATTTTTGTTAGAACATGATGAGCAGTATGCATTAAATAGTGGAGAAAAGAACAAAAATGTACTAACTAACATATTTTATTTATAAAACTTTGTCAGTGAGATCAAAAATCACATATTGGTTCTTATTATTTGCCATAACAATTCTTAAAAATAGAAAACTTCTCTAAAAATATACTTCTTAGCAAAACTTAAAAACTTAATTATAGAGATCAAAAATTATAATGTTTATAATTATAGTGTTATTTGGCACAAAATTATTCTCATTAACTTACAAAGAATATGAAAAAGCTTTTTAACATAAAATTGTTTCATTTTCTATTATCATTTAATTACAGTGTTAAATTTTCTTTGCTTTATTCCTCGATTGCTACATTTTCAACATTATTATTAACACAAAATTTTCCCAAAAAAAGTCTGCAATTAGCAGATTTACGGACACAAATTTTGAATTATCTTTTCCTTTTGTCAGTAATGGCTCTTTCAGGAAGTCTAGTACAAGGTTAAGGTATTTCTTTTAATTTGAGGATTTTCACTGGTAAAAAAACTTTACTGGAAGTATTCTCTTTGTGGCAAACTTTTATACAGAAGCACAGAATACATAATAGTACAGGGCACAGAAAATTCACTCCGTAAAATCATTTAAATAAATAGCGACTCTTGCTATGCATGAGAAAGCACCAGCTTCCAAATAAAAAAATAAAAAAGAATCATCAAAATCTGTTCACCTAGAAAACAGTTCTAAGGTAACTTTTTGAAGTTGATTGAAAAAAGAAATCTGACATACTGCTCTCTCGGTTACCATGGCAGTATAGGCTGTAATAAATGATATATCTAATAATTATCTATCTGATAACCATCAGGTTTTTTAAGGCGAAAAGGGAGCATACAGTTTACCTAATGGAAGGTTAGTAGTTAATAAAGTTATCAAGTTTATAAATCTCGTAAGCACATTTTGTACACTTATTATATTGTATAACTTATAATATGATTTAAGTAGCCACTGCAAGTACTCAATTCGAAATTACCACCCTATAGAGATTATAAAAAAATAGTTAAAATAGAATTTAATTACCTCTTTCACCACTCAACTTCTTTTCTACAGGTTGAGGCTGATTTGTATGATCTGTCAGGTATGTATTAGAAGCATATATTCTTGGGACACAGTAGTTGTGTTAAGGAAATTTATGTTTTCCTTAAATACACCTGAAAAATAATGCAATGGAAATCTATAAAAATACTAAGATTATTTATAACACCACAGCTATTTATTTATAAATATGCTTGACTTTGAGTGAAGGTCAGTACAAATTATTGATGAGTAGGGTGGAAGCCCCTAATACCAGTCACGCCCCTAATTCCAGCCTTTTCGAATTTTTACTTCGTAAATAAGATTTTTATTAGTCTTAACTACAAATATTGTTGTTTAAAAAATTATTCATAACTAGAGGAAAGTATATTTAAAAAATTACCACACAGTTATAAATCTAAGTGTTAAATTAAAATCAAAACATACTGCATAGGCGGAAACGCTCATTTTCCTAATTTTTGACAAGTTATGGTCCCGATAACATTAAGCATATTTTACATTAGCTCATCTTTAGGCTTTTTGTTTGTATAAATATGACTATAGACATAGTAATAGCGCAGCTATTTTTTATATTTACAAGTTTTATGTTTTTCTTTAGTGGAAATTAATGGGGCTGTAATTAGATATAGAAATATATGGAGTGCATAATGTCAGCCGTCAGGCTGAAATTTGGTTTGACGTAAATAATAAGAAGTACCTAATTTCAGCCACGTAATATAAATCAGGGCTGTCATAAATTGGAATAAATACCATTAATTAGAACATAACTTATTTTAAAGTTAAGGAATTTATCACCAATTCTTCTATGTCTTAAAAGTGGTTTTTGATTTTAAAGTTTAGCAAAAGGTGTACTTGCTTTTCCATCAGACATTTCTTATATGTTAAGAACACCTTATATATTTACTTATTTTTTGAGAAAGACAAAAACAAGCAATAAATATAATTAACTATAACTTAGTAACACTAATTTTATTATAAATTAAGAACATAAATGAAAAACTCATAACAAGGAAAGTGATTCAGGAACATGCTTTGCGGCAGTCAATGGAGAAGGATGTTCAGTAGTGGACTTGTGAAGGGCTGAAATGATGAGGAAGATTCTAAAACTTTAATGATTAAATTATAAGAAATCAATGTGCTACATAATTTTTATCATAATTTGCTTTAATTAATTGTTTAGTGTTAAAAGAAAAATGCAACTGCTTAAAGCTAAAATACAGTAAGGTAAGGAGTAAAACATTAAAATAAAATAATTTTTGTCATCTGTCTTAATACATATTCCATCTTATCGCGTCTTAATACATATTACACAGAGTAAAGAGCTTGTGACATGCATGATTCCTAATTAAAAGTTGTTACGAATTTATTTCTGTGCCCCTAAAACTTACCTACAATAGGTACCTATAAAAAACTCAAAAGGCATAACCCTATGCTATGCTGACATTAGGAACACAAAGGACGACATTTGGTACAGGGTGGCTGAAATTTGAGCCATAATGCTTTTTTTGCTTATCGTTGTTTTTAAAATTGTCCTTGAAATTATATGATTGTAAATAAATGTTCATTACATTTTTGGATAAATAACTTTTCGATTAAAATAAATGTATAAAAATATTAAGTGCTAATTAAAATAGCAAGAATTTTTAAAGTTGAAATTTGCACTAAAAGGCTGGTAATAGGGGCATCCACCCTAATTGCACTGACCCTTTTTTTCTGCGAGATGTATTTAATATAATTAGAATAGAATATAAATCATTTTCCCCCCACATACACATTCAATCAATATGACACCTACATACAGTATCTTATTCTACCATTTAAACATATACATGATAATTACATTGTTTTTAATTTAAAACTCACCTTCAAGATACAAAGTTGGAACAGCTGTTATGGTTAAATGATGACCTGTAATTTTGTAATTCGATTCAAAGTGATAATCACATATCTTTTTAGTAGTGAAAATTTTCATTGGTTCTAATCTATTTCCAAATTGCGACATCCAAATATGGAACATGTCAGCCCGCTTTACAGGATGAAAACATGCATATATGCACTGAAAATGATCATGTTCTATTAGTTTAACAGTGTGAAATTGTAATTGCAACTAACTTCACACAATTTGTTTTGATTGTTTTAAAATGTTGACCGCATTCGTTGAATTATCAATATGTATAAGTGATAGGTTTTCAAATATTTCTTACCTAATTTGTCGCATCCAAAAACACAAATCTCTTTTCGTGACGATATCGTAAGAAGGAAATAACAGTAATGAATGGAATGTAACAAAAATATTAATAAGAACAAAGAAAATTATTAGGTTAATAAACTAAATCTCGTGATCACAGAACACAATTACTCTCTAGTCTCTACGAAGAGCTCGTGATCGTTATGCTGTGGTTATGCTTATGCGCACTCCACACTCTTGAGAAAATCTCAAGTTAAAATAAAAGTCTTATAAACGGTCCATCTTTCTGTACGTCCCGCCTAGGTCATGCATGACGCATGATGCAAAACGACCATGAATAGGCTTCACGTACGTCAATAATTATCTAGGTCAAGGTGGTCGCATGACCTTGGCGGCACCTACAGCAACATATCCATCTTGCTGTAGGTGCCGCCAGGACCGTGTATAAGTCGTTATAATATGATACACAAGACCACCGACTAATATGATGCTTACACACATAGACTTAGAATATACTGGCGTAAGTATATTCTAAGTCTATGCTTACACATCTTTAGTTCTTTAGTCCCATAGACTTAGAATATACTGGTCCAAAGAGCAAGGAGTATATCCATATGCGCAAGCATCATATTAGTCTATGAGTGTATCACTGTCTGTCTACAAGTCACAGAACACTATTACTCCTAGCGGCTGCAATTGTGACGGCATCCGCGTGGGAAAATAATACGTATAAATGTTTAGACTTAAGCACAAGGGAAAAGCAAAACTAAATTTTATGTATTTTTCAGTTATGCGATTTTTGCGATGAGTTGGATTGTTTTCTCCTTAGAGTTTATATAAGCAAGCTTTAGAGCGCGCGTATCGCTCACTGCCCATTATGCCAAGTGTCAGTAGTTGTTCTATATATACCATTGACCTCCATATCCTTTCAGCTGGGAACACTCTTGCGCCCCCTACTATTTTAACTGGGGAGTTGTTGGAAAAACTGAATGGCTGATTGGTGGCAGTCCGTAATGTCGCAAATTTCTTGATTCTGGTATATCAAATACATGTATACATTTCTGAATTCTCTATGAACTTTACTTTATCATCATGGTATATAAATTTAATATCAGTATATTTATATATAAGTCCCTAAGGAAATAATGTAAGTAAATGTTGAGTAAAGTCAAATTGTATTTGACTTGAACTTTAACTTTGTATGACTATGCGGCATTAATGCATAGTCAAAAAAACATGGAGCATTTTGTATTTTAGATGACTTTTTAGACTTACAGAAATAAATTTTGAAATGAAATTTACTTTTTTATTGTGGCCAAGCGTGAGTCAGCCAAAAAAATTTTTGTTTTAAAAATTGTGTTCAATTGTTTAACGTAAGTACTGAAATAAATTTTGAAATGAAATTTACTTTTAAAGAAGAAAAAAAAAAGAGGTAACAGGAAAGTAGGCGGTTAAAGGATGAAGAGGCCTCCTTGTATTTTAAATTATCACTGGCGAAAAAAAGAAAATTCACACATAAATTAAAAAAAAAATTTTTTTAAATGCATTTTGATTTACGAATTTTGCAAAGTTGACATTTTACAGAACCCAACACACATAAAAATAAAATGTACATAACTTTTTTTTAAAATAAATTGGTTAAAAATATTTCCGAAGTGCCACATCTAGTTCCTGAATCATCGAATGATCGTGGAGTCAGACAAAGCTCGGTTTGTCTTCTCGAGGGCTCTAGTATCTTTACCAGTCTAATAATTCAACCGAATTTGAACTTTATGCAGTATGGCAAACTTTAGTTCGTTTTGTCGCCACCGGCAAAACAACTAATAAGAATCTACAACTGTGCGCATCTTAGAAATGGACACCATTGCACCTATTGCGTATTTACATTGAAATAATGAAAATATTGCACTTTATCCTGATTTTGATTTAGTAAAACTGTAGATGATGAACAATTACACATATTTTAACACAAAACCGCCAGTAAACACTAAATTTTATGTACATTTCGAGTGAACTTTCCGCAACAAGCATGTTTGCTCGAAGATGGAGGTTGGATTCATGCTTCATTCCAGACCATTTCTCATGTAATAAACGAGATAAAAACACAAAGTGAGGTTATAAATAGGAAGATTACTTACACAGGCATTGTCAAAACGATAGCGTATATATGTTTTTAAAAACGATAGCGAACAACTTTGCTAGCGCGCTTTAATCAGATTAATGGCTGACTGAAGGGAATGACGAAATCAACTGATGTTTTAGATAAAAAAATCCTACTAATGTGTTCAAAGATGTGGGGTTATATGCTATCCTTTTTTATCCTGTACACATCGACATAGGGTAGATAGAGTTACACATAGATATTATTGCTTTCTTCTTCATTGAAAAAGCGGGTGAAAAAACGTCAATTTCTTAGACGCCTTCAGTTAACGGAGATATTTTCTTGTCTAAGAAGTAGACTTCCCCAGTTGAAAGGATATATACAAGTACGCTGGACTGGCTATACCCTACAATACGTTTGTGCTGATTTGAAGCGCTGCCATTGAGTGTACCGGGAACTAAATTTGACATAACTTGCAAATGGCCGTTATTTTGCTAAAAATATCATAAGTGTATTTTGAAGTTTTAAAAGAGAAAAACAGTGTGTGTTGTGTGTTGTGTAGTTCGGTTATGTTTCATGTTAGTAATATAATAAAAAGTATTTTTATTACAATGATGATGTAAAATTTGTTACCAGAAGGGAAGTGTGGTAAAATTCCACAAGTAAGGGGATTTACTGTTTATATTAAAAAAATTAAAACTGTTTTATTATATAACATATATTTTATAATATAAGCTCTTAAAAATCTGTCACTTATCTTATTAAAATGTAATTACTGACATGTTTGGCTTTTATTACCTATTTTCAATAAACAATAAAATTCAATTGTGCTGACGAATTCCTTGTCGATAATACTTATCGATGTTTTTTTCTATAGTGTGTTTTTTAAACAAACGAGTACCGAAAATTTTGACTGCGTTGTTATTGATCCACGTTATCAACATAGAGTCCGTTTCACACAAATGCTGTAGTTAGTAGTTACATGCACACTCAGTTGACTCAGCGACTACCTGCGCGTCACACGTGTTTTAGTGAGTGAACCAGACGATATTGTTTGTGCGTGAGTCATGGCGGACATGTTTCCTGTGGTTAAGCGTACTAAGTGCCCTTTGCAATCTACAGAAAAACAAGTTATATACAATTTGTTAAAATCATTTAAAGATTCTGATTGTAATAGATCACATAATGAAATTGCCCAGACAATATCAAGTTCAATAGGAATCATGTCTCTACGGTGTACAAGGTAAACATTTTTACTTAATTGAAAATAATATTATATTATACATTATTTATTATAAATAGATAAATTAATTAAATACACATTAGTAAATTACAAATTACTAATTACGTCAAACTAAATTATAAATAAAAACTAAACAAACTAAATTCTAAATTATTTATATTATATTATATAATTTTACGAGCTTGGGGTTCGAGACAATTAAAAACTGCCGAGTGAATTACCAAAATTGATACTTTAATTATACAATACTAATTAGCACTTAAAACATCACTAATAACAAAACACAATTGTACTACAGATCACTTTAGTTCGCAGTTCTATCGCTTCGAAGTCTTCGCTTGTATCGCCAATTCAATACTGACTCGGTCGCGGTCTATACCGGCCTTATATAGGGCCTCAGATAGTTTCCAGAACCTTCTACTGTAGAAACATCTAGAATGTTCAGTACATATCGGTCCCGAAATTTCTAGAAGGATCTTGACTTTCCTAGTTCTGCTACTCGATACCATAGGGCGCTAGTGGCTAGTGTTGCCATGTACAAGACATTAATAGTGGCGCGTAACAATAATATAAATAATTTATAATTGTTTGTGTTTCGTTATAATAATTTATAAGTGTTTCGTTTTTTTAGGTTATTGGAGACATGAAATCAGGTGGACCACCAAAATCACCGAAAAAGTAAAGAAATCGTTTGAGTGTTATTAACAAATATGATGATTTTACGAAAAGTGCTCTTCGAAATATGGTGCACAAATTTTATTTATTATATTTCAAAATGAAATGCCTACATACTTTAGATAAAATCCTGAACATCATAAAGGAAGATTCTGATTTCCCGTCTAGGTCAAGATCAACATTGTACAAAGCACTAAAAAATTTGGGTTCCTATACTAAAAGAGATAGAAACAATAGTATTAGTAGAAATATTATAATAGAATTTTGTAGAAAGGCCGGATATAGTTTTATGGCGACGAAAATATTTAGACGAAGTAAAGGCAGCCAGACAAAACTGAACTACTATATATTATTTAGATGAGAAGTGGATACCTAAATACCGGTCATACAAAATCAAAAGTCTGGGTTGACAATACAGTGACTACATCGAGATCTGCATTCTTAGATTGGCTATCAACAGGATTGAAAAATTCGTCAGGTAATATATTGTGTTTAATTTTGTATTTTATTTCTTTTTATATATTTTTTATAATTAAGGTCACAGCTCATTAGAGCCACCCGGCACCCGACCCTCACCGCCTCGCCTCGAGCGGTTCGTATTCTTCGTATGGATTTGTATGGGCCTGCGCTCACTACATCAACTCCGTACCATCACCGGATCGCCTCGCTCGCGAGGTGTCCACGCGCGGACTGCGAATGGACCACTCGATGATAGCTCGCTATTGGCATGCTTGCCTCGCATGAAGCGCGAGCTGGCAACGCGCGGTTCACGCGAGTGCGATGCGGCGCTCACCACCAACCCTTCATTTCGAGCCTTTCTTTCGAATGTGTCGAACGGATTGTTGTTTGTTTTTAAAATGAACAAAGAAAACTTATAGAAGAAGTTCGGAAGTATAATTTATTGTATGATTTAAGTGACCCCAAGTATAGTGACGTTATAAAAAAGGATGAAGCGTGGGCGGAAATAAGCAAGTCCTTAGCAGTACCAGGTAATATTTATTTATTACTAATATTTTTAAACATAAAGTAGTACAATGAATTGGTACCTATACAATTCGGTTATCATATCAACATTATATTATTTTGGTGTAATGTACAAAAAAAATAATGAAGACGACAAAAACCGGTCAGTGGGTATAAGTTGAATTTTTTTAGGCTGGCCGACAACTTTCAAGAACTGTTATTACTATTCGAACCTTCTAGCTTAGTCTGTAAAATCGCCATTTGAACGGATTATTTTGTTACAACTCGGTCAGCTTAAAAAAATTCAACTTATTACTTATTACCATAGACTTAGAATATACTAGCGTATAGACCACCTGACAGCCCGAAAACGCGTGACCAATTTTGATTTGTCATTGTGTGCGTTAGCTAGTGATGTATATTTTACTTAAAAGGACTATCGAAAATGATTGTTAAGGAAGCGGTAAAAAGATTATAAAAAATTGTTTAGTGCATGAAGTTGAATAACTTCAAAATTATCTGAATTTTACGATGATAGTTCTAAAATAATTAAAAATATTCATATAACATGTTCCTGGAATAAGCTGAACCTACCTGCCTTTTGTTGGATTTTAATTCAAATGTATAAAATCCCAGGTGACTTTACCGAAAAACCTAAAAACTCCCCAATAATCAGATCAGAATGTTGTATTTTCGAGCTATGATCTTTGGAGAAAAATATTTACTGCCGTGGGCAGTTTCCCCGGAATTTATTTTTTAACATATTGTTAATATAAATAGGTAGATACTTAACTAAGTATATACCTATTTATATTTTATATATTTTATAAAATGTTTTGATGGGGAAACAAAAACGGGGACACGGAGTACAACATAATGGCTGCTTTATTTTTCATATAAGTATTACTTGTGATAATTACAAACATTTAATAATTAATAATTAAATAGATTATAGTTTATTTTAACATTCGACTTAAGTATGAATGTAAACTTAATAATTTAAGGAAGGAAACTTGTAGGAATCAGTTAAATAAGATTGCTCTGTTTAAAGTCCAATATGTTTATGAGGCTTCATCATGCTTCATGTTTATATTCTTTCATCTGTCCCTGAAAAGTATAAAGTAATAATAAACTTATTATCATTTTAGCTGCATGAATTTTAAAAACATAATGATCTTAACACAGTAAAGTACACTAAGTGTCTGAGGATACAGATGCACTCTCTATTCTCTCAATCTCGGTATGTTAAGAAAATGGTCACTCATTCATGGACTGACCGCGGCAAGTGCAACAATTTCGCAGATCTATTGATCTGCGCAGCTATTACTTAACCGCGAGTTCATCTTCTACGAACCACGGATAAACCACGCTATTTAAGCCCTCGCGACAATGTCGTCGGCCATCAAGCATGAATCGGGCATTGACCGTTGTGAGTATCAAATACTATGGAATTTATACTATCACGTCTCATGCGCGGTCGTCTAGTAGCGCTTGAGGAGCATTACTAAATATCTACGCCTAACTACGCTAAAAGTTTTATCGTTATGATTTGGGAATATAATCCGAAGTTCCGAAGCTCCGCTCAACCCTTGGGAAAATAGCATGATGCTATGAATATTGTACTAGTGTGACCGTGAGGCTGTGCGGTTGGTTAAGCTAGGTTATACATTTATTTTGGTTGATAAATAGATACTTAGTTGGGTTCATATTGGCTTAAAGAGGATAGTCTCAAGATTTTTTTTATCTTTACTTACAGATTTATAATGTATCAAAATCTGTCTCTATTTTTATCTAAAGTTTTGAAAGTTAAATTTTTGAAGTCTTATTATAACTTACTTACTAGTACAAATAGTGTAGACATGACTCCCTTTAATAAAATTGTTTTCATTCTACTTTTTCTTTTATACTTCTCAAGAAAATGTTTGCTGCAAATTGTTGAGTTCTTCTGTGGATTCCAACCAACCCGTCCAATTAACCTTAACCATTTTTTCTAATTATAGAATCCGGAGGGAATCTGTTAGACAAACGGCAAAATAAAATTATATTTTAGAACGTAAACCGAGGATTTATTTTCTTGTTGTGTGGGCAAGTCTATCGATTCATTATAAACATTCAAGATAAATATCGACATTAATTTTGATATAGTTGAGTCAATCCCTAGCGTACATGTAAAATATTTTGTATAAAAATGTATTTACCAAATTCATGCAAATTATCAACAACGTGACTTTTTTCTTTGCAAAATATCAAAATTAACAAAATAATTGAATATATTCTATATTTAAAACAGTATGTAACATAAATTTTAACCAAAAATAAACGCCTCATAACATTGACGATGTCTTGAGAATTTACCTGTGATATGAAATTATCAGGATTATTTCTATTATTAAGAGCACTCACTCACGGAACAATTAACCATTTTGGAAAAAGTTACTTACTAAAAATAACCACTATTATACTTTAAAAATTACAAAATATCTCGGAGCTATTTCTTGCGTGCCGAATTGTGCCGACCTGTCATTCAAAATCGGTTACAGAGTCATGAGATTTGGTATCCTTTTCTATCTTGCATTTTTGCCATAAGGAATTTTTTTCTCCCTTGCACACTATGTTGGTCTATACGCTAGTATATCCTAAGTCTATGCTTATTACCTACCTTATTTATTATACCTATGAATGCATGCTCCGTTCGACCTAAGCAACGAATGCTTCGGGATGCGCTATTACATTTTTTCGCACCGAATGCTACGGGATTTAGTTTACAACGTCATTGAATTTATTACTTCTGCTTCATGGAAGCTGTCCAGCAGATGATTTGAAACAAGCAGTAAAAGCATCACGTACGTTAAAAGCGGTACCATTTCCACCTATGTGACGTAGATCACTGAATGCCGCCGCCGTTGGCCTGCGACTGGGACAATACTGTTCGTTGCGTCCGATTTTATAAGTTCGCATCACGTTATGCAATATACAGGTTGTCAATATAACTTCATCAACCATGTCTGGATTTAGACGCATATTTTTGTTGTATATTTCAAATTTTTGGTATAATATTCCGAATGCATCTTCGACTACTTTACGTGCGCGTGACTGGCGATTGTTGAATTCTTTTTGGTCCTGAGACGGATTTCGAGAACGAGCATATGGTCTCATTAATTTTTTTGTAATGGAAAAGCCTCATCTGCCACAAAAACATGTGGAAGTGCTATGTTTGTCCCGGGCAATATTTTATCATCTGGTATATTTAAGCTATTATTTTAATTCGTCCACCGTCGCTGTTTTTACCATATGCGCCTATATCAACAACAGTAAATCTATATTTATCATCAACTATGGCCAAGAGAACTATCGAAAAATGTTTTTTATAATTGTAGTAGAGCGATCCGCTGTTGGGCAGTGCTATTATATTTATATGCTTGCCATCTATGGCACCAATGCAGTTTGGAAAATTCCACCTGTCATTAAACCCTTCCGCGATTTTTAGCCAATCTTCAGTAGTAGGCGTAGGCACATAAACACCCATCATTTCATCAATAATAGCTTTGCACACTTCCTTTATTATTGACCTAATAGTCGTTTCACCTAATCTAAAGCTTGTAGATAAAGTTCTAACCGAAGCGCCGCTTACCATATATCTGAAATGAAAAAAAGTTGTATCAATTATTTAACTGTTTCATTTTTCAGCACCAACGTGCATGAAAACGTGGTCCAATTTAAAAGAAGCTCATCGTAGGGCTATTAAAAAAATCTACCAAAAGTGGTCAAGCTGCAGTTCCTGCCAAAAAATGGCAATACGAGGATGAAATGAATTTTTTGGTACCCCATTTTAAAGAAAGAGCAACTATATCTTCACTACTCGGAGACAGTGATCATGAAAGTACTGGCAATGAGGATTGTCAATTGTCTGCTCCGGATCGCCAGTCAGATGCTTCAATGAATGAAGATCGTCCAGAATCTGGGTCCTCTACAAACACATCAAAGTTTTCACCTATAAAAAGATCAAAGCGTACTGTGGAAGAAGGATCTTCTGCATCGTCATTGCTGATGAAATATGTGTTTAAAAGACGAAAAGACAAAAGATGTAGATGATATTGACAAATTTTTTCTATAGCTGCAACAGTAAAAAAAATTAATGAATACAACAGAGCATTGATAAAATCTCAAGTTTTTAATATTGTTTCACAAATGGAACTGCAAGAAATTAATGAAAAAAGAAATAATTACTACGGACGTAATAATTATACAACTGCTGGATCTTCTAGATCTGGATACAATACTACAACCAACTATGACTCACAAAATAATGCCACACAGTCAAACGAACAAGAATTGCCAGAATTTTAGAAGTATTCTTATTCCTATAAGAAATTGATTGTTTAGGTTTATAACGAATGTCAAAGTAAAAATAAAGGTTTATTTAGAATGCTTTTACTTGTATTATTACCTGAACTTCACTACGCTTATTTACATCAGTCCCACTTATAGGTAGGATATATCCTACACTGTAACATAATAATTCCCTATCTGCCAATTAAAATACTAATATTTCGCTAGCTAGAAAATGGAAACGTATTTACTCACTTTAAAGTCACAGCCAATTTCTCTTCGGGTGTGATCGCTTCTCTGAACGTTGTATTTTTCTTTGTTATTGAGTCCTCAATAAAAGATAGGATGTAATAAAACACACATTTTGGCATATGATAGTATGATTTTAATAAAATAAAATTTGCCTCATCGGCTAACAAATGTCCAATAACAGAGGTCCAATATTCACCCTCTTTTTTTCTTTCTTTAAACATTTCGTACACCCAATAAGCTTTCTTTTTGTTGTTTCGTCTTTCATTTTCATCATCATCAAGACTGACAGCTATGAGGGCCAATTCACGGATTGTAAAATTTGACATCACTGAACACACGTACACACCTAGGGCTAAACGCTGGTAGACTACTCGGAAATTCGTTGATCACGCGAGGGTCACTCGTTGATCACACGAGGTCCACTCGTTGACGACGCGAGGTTCACTCGATGACCACGCGAGGTTCACTGGTGACAACGCGGCGTCCGTGGTCCACCTGTCGACTGCGAGTGGACGTCTGGCGACTAGGCGGTGAGGGTCGGATGCCGGGTGGCTCTAATGAGCTGTAACCTTTAATCTGCACAAATCCTATAAAAAAATACACGTTATTTCACTGACGGATGCTTTATTATTATTATTGCAGGAAAAGGCAAGCGACTTATAATTGTACATATCGGCAGTATTAGTAGATTTGTAGAAGGAGGATTGAAATATTTTGAATCTAATAAAACCGGTGACTACCATCAATATATGGACGCCAAAATGTTTGAAAATTAGTTCCAAGACGTTTTACCTAAATTGGATGAGAATGCACTTATAATTTTAGATAATGCGTCGTATCATTCTGGAAAACTTGACAAAGCACCTACAACTTCTTCTCGCAAACAAGACATTATTGAATGGCTAAGGTCGAAAAATATTGCTTGTGACGAATCAATGTTAAAGTTGTAACTTTTGGATTTAGTTAAACAAAACAAAGATCGCTTTGAAAATTTGTCGTAGACGAGATGGCTAAGTCCACAAATCGTCGCATCATACGTTTGCCACCGTATCATTGTGAGCTCAACCCAATTGAGCTTGTTTGGGCTCAAGTGAAGGGCTACGTGGCAGCAAATAACAAAAGTTATAAAATTGATGAAGTTCGAACTCTTTTTTTACAAGGAGTAGCTAAAGTGGATAGCCAAAAATGGTCGTCATGTGGCAATCATGTGATAAACAATATCGAAACAAAAATGTACGAAGTCGACAATAATGTAGAAAATATGTTAGAGCAGTTTATTATTCACGTGTCTGCAGAAAGTTCATCAGAAGAAAGTGATGACGATAGTTTTTAAGATTACAAGAATTATATAATAATTGTTTTATTTATAAGTTCTTGAGCATAATATATTTATACTATATCCAATATTGTTTTATTGTTATTTATTTATGAAATTATTTATATATATATAAAAATAATTTAATTTTCTCTACATTAAATTTTAGAAGTATTCAATATGAACGGGCCATTACAATTTCAAAACAAGAACAAAGGCGTTGCCCTCCCCCCCCCCCCTAACAATGACCCATCTCACTCTCTCAATATCGGAGATGTGCGAGAGACATATTCAGTACTCGTTTGTTAAAAAAAAAAACAGACTATACCTACATCTGTTTACAACAATAAAAGTCGCACAGATAATTATCAAATAAACATCAATTTACAGGTTTTCAATTGACTCGATGGTACTTAAACTTTGACTAAAAAGCATAAAACTTGTGAATTGGCGTCCGAAGCAATGCAAAGACTGGCAACTGAACGTCAATAACGGTTTTACGTGTTTTTGGTGTCATATTAATTATTTTAAGTTTTCTTTTAATATTTTGATTACATTCCTAATTTACTATAGTATATATTAATAATATTTATCTGTATTTTCATATTATCACTCATTTAGCGACAATTTCTTAGTATTACAAAATAGTCTATGAGTCTAACGTAGTGTTAGACTCCCGTAGTCGCCATGTCTAATCCATCTATTCCGCCTAAGCCACCGGATCCGAATTGTTCCGATCCTAACATTATTTCCTCTCCAGCTGCTTATGTTGAAATTCAAAATGACTTAGAAGGTTCATTTAAAACTTCACTTTCATTACTTTTTGAAAAAATTAAATATTAAAAATATAGTTAATGGAGGCCTAAAACGTATCGGGAGGAATACAATAACGATTGAATTCTCTAAATTTATTGATGCAAATCTATTTTTAGAAAATCCTTCTGTCAATGATAAATACAAAACATTTATCCCAACCTTCCACGTATCTCGTATGGGTGTTATAAAAGGTGTACCAAAAGATTGGACACCAGAAGAGATTATTTCTGAATTATCTACGTATCCAAACACCATACCTGTATTAAAAGTAAGAAGATTAAATTACCGAGTACGCAACGAAGACAAAGTCAGATATGAAAGCTCTGAAAGTGTTGTAATCACATTTGACGGTAAAATTCTTCCCTCGAGGGTTTATTTTTGTTATTCTTCCTTCCCTGTTGAAATTTATAAGCTTCCAACGATTCAATGTTTTCAGTGCTGCCGATTTGGACACACTAAAGATTTATGTCGTTCCAAGCCAAGATGCTCAAAATGTGACGATGATCACTCTTCTTCTTCTTGCGACAAAGATAATGGGACCTTTCGTTGCTTGTTCTGCTCAGGTAACCACAAAGCCACGGATTCTAGATGCCCTGAACACACAAGACATATTTTGTCTATTAAAATTGAAATGGCACAAATTTCAATCTCATCAAAATCATATGCTGATGTTCTGATCTTAAAAAAACCCTATAAATTCTTCGCCTTCTACTAATCCTACAATGGATCATTTTCCTTTACACCCTGCTTCATCTAATAAAACTTCTTATAAGAAATCATTATTTATTCCTAAATCATTCCGTCACCATACACAAATAGGATACGACAAAAAAAGTCATCAAAAAATTATTGAAGATTTTTCAATTCCGCAACCAGAAGATGGTTGTGCTCTTCGGGTTTCACCAGATACTTCACAGGGTAGTTTTAATTCTATAGAAAGCATTATAAATTCCCTTATTAACATAATCATATCTTCGTATTCATCAAAGTTACCGTCCCACGTTGCTCGCTTACTAAATTCTATACCTGAAATTCTCCATGACATTCACTCTCACAAGGATCCTTCAATGGAACTGTAGAAGCATTTTAGATAAACGTACTGAAATAATTTATTTATTAAAAAAATACAATATTTGTATCGCTGCTATTTCAAAGACATGGCTGAAACCGGATTCCAACATCAGAATCCCTGGTTTTTGTTGTGTTCGAAATGACAGATCTGATGGTTATGCCGGATGTGCTTTGCTTATAAAGAATAATATAGCTTATAACATTATAGATATTTATGATGAAATATTTGACTTTAATATTGTAGCAGTAAGAATTCAAAATATTACTTTCGTTTCTATTTATGTTCCCTCCCCTTCTGTCATTACGGTTCGCAGAATAAAATCTTTAATAGCCTCCTTCCCCAAACCATTCTTAATTCTTGGTGACTTTAATTGCCATCATTATTTATGGGGTGATAATTCTGATAGATACGGCAATTTATTAGCTGAAATGATTGACGAGCTTAACATTGGCGTCCTTAATACTGGTAAAATCACCAAACGCTCTCGTCCCAATGAGTCTAGAAGTGCTGTAGATTTATCAATTTGTACTCCTGATTTAACCTCTCTTTTAAATTGGACAGTTTTAGATAGCTCTCATGGCAGTGATCATTTTCCTATTCTGATTTCCTTTCCAAACAAAGAATCGGCAGAAATTAACAAAAAACCATGTATTAAATACAAATTAGACAGAGCAGACTGGAACCTGTATAATATTATTCTTTACAATGAAATTCTAAAAATCGCTCCTATTTCTGAAAATAATTTAACTTCAATTGTTGAAGCATTTACAAACGCAATTATAAATGCAGCAGAACAATCAATTCCTATTAAAACTCTAAATAATAAGTGTAAGCCCTCTCCTTGGTGAGATTCTGAATGTACTGAGGCCATTCGTAATATAAAAAAAGCTCAAAAACAATATAAATTAGACATGAGTTCGGAAAACTATTCATACCTTCAACGTATACAAGAAGTGACTAAAAATACTCTTCGCACAAAAAAACAAACAAGTTGGCATGCATTTTGTTCCTCAATATCTCCTTCAATCCTTTCATCAGTTGTTTGGCGCAATATAAGAAAATTTCGCTATTGTTTTTCATCTTGTTCTTACAGTGGTGCCATTCCCACTCAATCAATAAATTATTTTCTAGACAAACTTGCCCCCTCTTCTGCTCCTTTGCGAGATGAGCTTCCTCAAAGTATTCCATGTGAATCTTATTTTGATCCCTTAGAACGTCCATTCTCTCTATATGAATTAAAGCTTGTCCTTTCTCACGTTCACGATTCAGCTCCTGGTCTAGACGGTATTCCTTATTCATTACTTGCCAAATGTAACGATCAAATTTTAACTTACTATTTAAATATGATTAACGCTTTGTTTGACATAGGCTTTGTTCCTGACTCTTGGCGGACTCAAGTAATTATTCCTATCTTGAAACCTGACAAAAACCCTTCAACTCTAATTAAAACCTTTGAACACATGATCAAGAATCGTCTTGAATGGTATGTAGAAAGTCATGGATTGTTATCAAATACTCAATATGGATTCAGAAAAGGTAAAAGCACATATGACAGTCTTTCAATCTTCACTACAGATATTAGACTAGCATTTTCGAGAAATGAATCGGTTCTTGCTGCTTTCCTTGACATTTCTTGTGCTTACGATAATGTCAGACTCAACATCCTTAGAGAAAAGATGTTTAAGCTTGATATATCCAAAAAATTTACAAATTTGATTATCAATTTATTTCTACATCGATATATACATATTAAAATTGATGATGATTTAAAATATACTCGAAAGGTTTTCAAAGTGATTCCACAAGGCTCCGTTTTAAGTCCTTTATTATACAATATTTATTCGTCTGATTTAGACCACTCCATTTCAAAGTGTAGAATTTTGCAATATGCTGATGATATCTTAATTTATGTAAATGATAAATGTATAGAATCCTGTGCTAACGCGATAGAACAAGATCTCCTCTCTATGACCACGTGGTTAGATGATCATGGACTAGAACTTTCCCCAAATAAAAGTAATACAGTAATTTTTTCCCGCAAAAGAGTTTTACCTGAAATACAGGTTCGCCTTTTTAATTATTCGCTCGAAAATATTCAGCAAGTTAAATTCCTTGGTGTAATTCTTGATAATAACCCAAAAAAAAATGCGAAAAAAATATAAACATTCTAAGAGCTTTGTGCGGGGTATGGTGGGGCGCCCATCCATATTCCTTAAAATTAATTTATAATGCAATTATAAGAAGTCGATTAGATTATGCCTCGTTTCTTTTTGAACTTGCTAATAAAAAAGGATTAAAATTTTTAGATATCGTTCAACACAAGTCTTTAAGATTAATTATAGGCGCTATGAATTCGTCACCTATCAATCAATGCCTTGCAGATTGAATGCGGTGATCCTCCACTTTTTATTAGACGACAATATTTATCGGATGCTTTTTTTTTTCGGGCTCTTCAATTTTCCAAACATCCACTAATCCCTAAAATTCGTTTACTTTCTCATTACATTTTAATTAATTCTGGAAAATACTGGCGTAATAAAGAAACACCTAACCTAGTAAAAAGCTATGAACAATATAATTCCTTACTACATCCTATTTATAGGTCGGTGACTCTGCCTCTTTTCTCCAATTCGTTTGAGGTTGCTCTTTTCAAACCCAATGTTATATTACATTTAGGATTAAATAAATTTTCTATTGAATCAAATAAAAAATTTGTATTTGCGTTGGACAACAATTTCTCAGGTTATCATTATATTTTTACAGATGCCTCTAAAATTAACTCAAAAGGTTCTACTGGCTACGCAATATACCACCAAAATTGGAGAATAGTTCAAAAAATGAAAAGTCCTCCCGAATCTTCAGTTTTTACTGGAGAAATGTTAGCCATTTTACAAGCAATAAAATATTGCTATAATTTTAAATTAAAATCAAGCGTGATATTTTCAGATTCTCTTAGTTCTTTACAGGCACTATTATGCAATCCTTTCTATGACATTTCCCGCAATCCTTTGATATTTGAAATTAAGAAACTTCTATTCTTATACCAATTTCAAAACATCAACATTTCTCTTGTTTGGATTCCTAGTCATATTGGTATATCTGGTAATGAATATGCTGACAAACTTGCTAAACAAGCTATAGTCTGTGGAGATACTTTCCTATTTAAAAATTATTGCTATGACCTTATAAGGAATACGAAATTATTGTATAGAGATAGGTGGCCAAAACATTGGAACAAAACTAAAACGACGAAAGGCTGTCACTATGCCAAAATTCAACCCATCATTCCTTCTAAGCCTTGGTTTTATAAATTAACCTTAAATAAGAAACACAACAATGTTATGTAGAATGCGCTTGGGTCACTGTTGTAATTCGGTTCACCTTGCTAGGCTTCATATTAAAAATTCTTCTATATGTGAGTGTGGTTTAGATATTGGTGACCTCAATCATATTTTCTTCTCGTGTCCTCTGTATGATCATACTTCATTATTTAACACTTTGGTAAAACTTAAAATACCTCTACCTACAGAAATTCGTTCTCTTTTAATTTATTCTAAAAAAAGTAAAAATGTTTTCAATTGCCTTATGGAATATTTAGATTCAAATAATATTAAGTTATAAAATTTTATTCATTATTTAGCATTTAATAGTCTTTATTTAGTTTTATTTAATATTTTAAATGTGGTAAAGAGTTCAGTTTTATTTTAATCCTTTATAATATTCTTCATTTAAGTAATTAATAAACTTCAGTACAAGTCATTTAATTCTTCATTAATTCTTAATTTTATTCGGTTTTTAATCAGAATCATAGTTTTCATTTTTATTGTTCGTCGTTTCTTACAAGTATTATTAATTTATTGACTGGAGGTTAGCAGTAATTGTAAGGTTGCCATTAAAATAAAAAAAAAGCAATGCAAATCATTGCCGTCATAATCAAAGGTATGGTATTCTTTAATATAATTTGAATTTTGTAAAATTCTAATTGTACCTATATATATTATTGAAATAGACAATATTTTGACAGCTTATTGATTAGGCCTGGGTATAGAATTTTAATCGATATATTTTGTCACACTATCCTATTTCTATTATTAGTTCCGTGGACGCTCACTTCTGCTATCAGCGCTAAAAAGGCAAAAATTAAATCACCTCATTATGTCACGGTGTACAACCAGTTCAGCGTATTACTTGTATAATAGAGGTCAATGATAGATACTGATACAAAGATGAAGCGGTTGAATAGTGATGCGCCAAGATTGACTTCTAGACGTTGTTGTACATAAGTTATTAGTTTAAATTAGGCAAGTATTTAGTATAATCTGTTCGCTTGGATACGGTCGCCTTTGTGTCGTGCCGCCTCGGCACATGCCACATTTTCTCAAAGGCGCCGTCGTGACATCAAAGGTCGCCGCGTTTTGCGTACGCCTGCAGGAAAATTTGGATTTTAGCATTTTAAAACGAAACGCCGTAGTGAAAGGTTGTTTTGTTGACTCTGCTACGTATACCGAAAATGTTTTGTCGTCCTTGGGAGGACAGTGAAGTGCCTCAAGATGAAATTTTGAGTGAACAAAAAACAAAAAGACGGGTCTTTTGTAAAACATGAAACCAAATAATAGTCAATGTACATCGGTATTGTGTTCAAATAAATGACACTTCAAAAATAGTGGGGACCAATGTTATAGCGTTTGATAAATCTGCTTACTGCAAATTAGACACGCCATGGCCTAGATTCGTATGTTAATTTTAATTTTAATGTTATTTAATGTATATATTTATTAATTTTAATTTTCTTTAATGTTATGGGTGTTTAGATTATAAATTTTTATCAAATATGGATAATTGATCTGAAATAAATAAATTATTATTATTATATTATAAGGTAGGTTTTAGCAGATCAATAAAACATAGGAATGAATTTATAATACCTCTTAAAAAGGGTTAACTTATTACATTTTCGTTTAGTTTGCTTGATCGCAGTTTTACGTACAAGATATTTCATTCTATATATTTTGAATGACATCCATTAGTTTTGAAAAAAATAGTGAACACGTAATTACGTATATAAATAACTGACGAAGCTAGTTGGTTTTTTTAATCGCGTTTAAATAAGTATAATCTTACTTGAAATTTAAGCTCTGCTATTGCACCTCCAACCAGCTTGCGCAGTCCAGCCTTGCTTTCAAAAATGTACGAAGCAATAAAATGGATGAAACAAACGAAACTCCTGATGTTGTACTTTCAGTGGGGTCTTTTCTTGCTAGTACTACCATTTAATTGCCAATTCACGGCGCTTCGGAAATCTGAATTTAGAAAAGTATTTCAACCGTATTTACCTTTATTATGTACCTATAAAAAGCGGTTCAAAAGTTTTATTTAAGACATGGATCCATATGGGTTAGGAATACAAAAGATCTTAACTTCTAATACTATAATTATGTCATAATTATTACGAAATATATCATGTTATTAAGAAATATTCGAGTACAACGTAGCACAGCATTAGCTCTAATTCGGGGAAACCCCAAAGCGCGAGGCGCGGGGCACGTGTTGTGTCACACCGGCCGCGTGCCTCCCGCACACCCTTTGACACCTTAAGTAATTTTTTTAAATCAGTGTTTTCTTATCGAAATATTACATACCGATGAAAAGAAATATCATTGTTCTTTTTAGTTTGCTTCCGTGAATCGATTTTACAGCTTGGCTCTGCACATTTCACCTTGGTAACTTAAAATTCAAATAAATGTCGTCGAGGGAAACAATTAACGCGCGTGACCTTTCGTGACTAATAACGCCTCCCTTGTAATTTCCAGACTGTTCATACCCGTGCTTACTGTTCACACTCG
The DNA here is from genome assembly GCA_029286625.1 of Parnassius orleans. NCBI lineage: Eukaryota > Metazoa > Arthropoda > Insecta > Lepidoptera > Papilionidae > Parnassius > Parnassius orleans. Next base: position 2,164,863 of record JAGSMP010000074.1, read on the forward strand.
CTAACTATGGTATAAGTAGTATAATTTATATTGTGAAATAAAAAGAACATGTTTGCTATAGTATTGCTTAATAAATCGGTAAGTGTTATTTACGGTTTAAGAAGAACTTTATTATCTCAAGAATTTTACATTCACTTTTTGAGACATATCTATAGCTTAATATAAATTTGGTTTGGGCTATTGCAAATTATAATTAAACTACCAAAAATACAAAATGTAGGTGGTTATAAAATGTTTCTAGCGACAGCGATGGCTCGTTCCGACTTTGTGCAAATTCGACCGCCGACTTCTTTATGCCGATTACATAGTTATGCATTACTGGATGTAACTCACACAGTTGAGTGGTACAGTTGAAAAAAAAACTCTGATTAAGTGTCGGTTATAATAATTTATAACTTTAGTAAACTTTTGTAATATTTATATTATTTATTATTTCGGAATAACTTAAATAGTTGGTAGTTTTAGTGTGTAAGAAGGAATTAATTTAGATATGTATTTTATTTATGCTAGTTATTGAACATGAGAGTATTTATTTATTTTGATAGGTTTTTGTTTACTCTTTCGATAGATGAATTATGTAGTCTTTTAAATGTGTGCATTGATTTTGAGTCTCTAATATCTTTAGATAATTTGTTATATATTTGTGAACCTTCATACATTATGCATTTTTTACCGAAATTTGTTCGTGGTGTTAATAATTCAATAACGTTGCTTCGCCTAAGTTTCATTTTGTGTACAGTCAGGTCTGGCAACTTTACAAATGGATGTCAACTTTGCCATCAGGGGTGTACTGGTACAAAATTACGATTAACACGGAAAATGTGACGTTTTTCGAGATAAGCCATGTTTTGGATGAAAATACAATAACTAATTGACAGTATTGCTTTCGATATGGCAACATGAGAGTTAATTTTGGCATTTTATTTTTACGCGGAATTGTACCGGTGAAATAACCTCTTTGTTCACTGCTCCAGAACTTTAGTTTTTTTTTGTTTGTAATACTGAATGTAGGTATCTGTATCTTTGTAGTAACGTAATATTAATGGTTATCAAATGTAATATATCGTTTTTAACATGTTGGTCTTAACATTTATCTATAAAACTAACTTGGCAAAGTTACCATACTAGTGATGCCACGATGTGACGGTTACTTTGCCATGTTTTGTTATAACCAAGGGTTGTCACTTTCAACCTATATTTTAACCGATTACGACTATTTAAACAAATTGTTCTGCACTTGACATTCTATGTATGTATGTATGTATGTTTGTATCGATGTTTCACCGTAGCAGCCCATTAGACCGATTTTACCAAATGAGTCGTCAATGAATTCATCTTTATTAAAAGTGATGGAAAATAATAGAGAAATATATATTGTTTTTACTGCGTTGTCGGGCATTAATAATATTATTACTACTCAGTATTTTTCATAATTTCAACTTAGTGTATTGATATTAAGCAAACATTAATTGTCATTTTCGACAATTTAAACGAATATGATAGCAAAACATTAATAATCACAATTAATGACAATTAAAACATTAACTGTCATTTTTAATGATTATTAATGTTTTGCTATTGTGGGAACACAATATTTAGATTTATTACAATAATGATGACCTAAAATCATTTTATTACGACCCGTAATAAAATGGTGATGATGACTAATAAAAAAACGAATACCTGTTAAAAATGATTGTAACAAGTTTTTTTATTCTATACTATAATTGATTTAAGCTTATTATTGCACCAATTTTATTTTTAATTTAAGACGATAGTATTTTTGTTTGATATATTTTAGATTTTTCTTAAGAAATTATTGTGACAAGATTTAAATAAAAAAATTAAGTTAAGTATATAATCAAGGATTTCTGACAACCCTGACACGTATTTTCAAGTTTGTATGAAATATTGAAAAATGGGAGGGCAACTTTGCCACAACCGTAAAATTTGCTATTTGTAACACAATTGAAGAAACAAATCATAACTCTGGGTTTTGTGTTATGATTTGTTTTTGCCGAAAGGAGGTTAAATGGGGCCTTATAACGAGTCCATTCACAATATTTAAGAACCGTAGTAACGCTGTATAAGATACCCCAAAAAAATAAAAATAAAATATTATTTTTACTGGTGTGCAAACCCAATTTCAGTAAATTAAAGAGTAAACTACGCAGAATGTACCTACATTTCTACCTAATTCGCGGAACGACAAAAATTTTAAAAGACCTAACCTAACGAAGCAACCTAAACGAACACTTACTTTTTCATAATAAACGTCAAATTTACAGAAACGGCTCAAAGTGTGCTCCGCCTTGCTCAATACACAACCTCGCTCGTCGGGATATGGCTTGTGTGGCATTTCGCACCATCGTCGGTGTTATTGATGCGAAAACCGATCTAACACACTGTTCCATCTCGGCAACCGTTGGGCAATCGGAGAAATACACTCTGTCCTTCACATAACCCCAGAAAAAGAAATCCAAGGGTGTGAGGTCCGGAGAACGAGCAGGTCATAGCACCGGTCCCCCGCGGCCGATCCATCCTCGCGGAAAGCTAACGTTAAGATGTTCTCGTACGTTGCGAGGAAAATGTGCCGGAGCTCCATCATGCTGAAACACCATGTTTCTTTGGTTCTCAAAGTAATTCCAGTCAGCCACAGGAAAGTCGTCAATCGCCTCTTCGAATTCCGTTTGTAAAAACGTTAGATAGTTGCTACCGTTCAGACGTGATGGAATAATGATGGGACCGATGACATGCCCGTCATAAAGGCCAGCCTACACATTCAGCCGCCACTGGTGTTGGAATCTGCCCTGCCGTAAAGCATATGGATTCACGCGCCCAAACGTCATCGTTATGCATATTTGAAAGTCCTGACCTCGTGAATGTTGCCTCATCCGTCCAAAGAACATAGTTTACGTAATTAGGGTTTTCCTCTAACTGCCTGAGGTACCACTCGCAGAAGTTCTTCCTGGGTGCAAAATCGGAGGGTATCAGCTTATGTGTACGGCGATAGTGATAAGGGTGACGATTGTCGTCACGAAGAATTCGCAACATGGTTTATACCGAATCTTGTTCCGGCTCGCCTCGTACTTGTGGTCGGCTCTTCTTCAAAATGCTCTAACACTAATTTAGCCTGCCTGGTGTCAACTGTGCTTGGACGTCCACTTCTAATAGACCGATGAAAAGAGCCGGTGGAATATAGTCGTCTTGACATGTTCAGAAAACACTGGTACGAAGGCAGCCGTCGCTGTTCAGTGGGGGGTCTACCGTCGATAAATCGTTGCCGATACAGTTCGCGAGCACGATTTAAATTGCTATCTTCATGGCCTACGCATAACATTATATCGTAATATTCCGAGTTAGAAAGCATCATTATTTTGCAAAAAATGTTGAAAAAAACTCGAAACAGTTGTAGGATATCGATTATAAGATTTGAAATTGACAACATATTTTTTTTCCAACTTGACATTTTTTGAAGCCAGTACTTGAGTATAATGATATCCTTGTATTGAGGTAGCAAACATTTATGAATGAAAAATAGAAAAAATATTAAAGTAGACAATTATTAGGTAAAATAGGTACGTAGGCCTTTCTGTTAAATAATCTGGTTCCCTGACATGACAGCTTAATAGGGTTGACAAAATTTTTGGCTTTGATAATTAATTATATTTTTTATGGGGTATTTTGTAACACGTTGTATTATGAGGTAAACTTAACCTTCAACCTTGAAGTCAAATCCTATTATTTTCATTATAAACCCTGATGGTAAAGTTGCCAGAAAGTGAGGTTAACTTTGCCATTTTCTATTTTTGAGTATTTTGTCTATTTAATATTAGTATTTGTTTAAATCATTAATAAATACTAAATCTATGAAGAATATAATGTCACATTTAACATTGACGCCCAGTCTGACAGTACATTTTTTGTTGGAAAATTGGTCTTAAACTTTTAAGTCCTTCCAAAAATGCCAAAGTTGCCAGGTTTCACGGTAGTTGTATTCTCTTTGAAAAAGTTGTGTTTCTGTGTATATCTTTATTTAAAAATTTTCGTACTAATATACAATTTTGGTACTTGTATGTTTGCGATATGTTCATTACTTTAATTTGTTTGTAAAGCTTATCTGTCGGTGTAAGATAATCAAAACGAAACAAAACTTTCAATAATTTATTTTGAGCAGTTTGTAGTATTGCTAGATTAGTTTTGGCTGCATTACCCCATATTTCTACTAGATAATCGATTTGTGGTTTCACAATGGAATTATAAATCGTATACCGTACAGGGACTGGAAGACAGCGAACAATACCCTTTATCATACTCATTAGAGATATCAACTTAGATTTTATTTTTAGAATGTGCGGGTGCCAAGTTAACTTACTATCTAGAATAAGACCTAGATACTTTTCTTGATCCGTCTTATTCATTTTTATGCCGTCAATCATCAAAGGACTATAGTCACCAATCTTTTTGTTTTTAGCTGCAAAAATCATATAGCTAGTTTTGGTTGTGTTGATCGTTAGAAGATTGCTCTGTAACCATTCATTCAGTGAATTCAAATCATTTTGTGCCTCTGATACAATAGATTCAATTAAGTGACCATAATAAAACAGACACGTGTCATCAGCGTACAAGGTCACATTAAAGCCCACTTAAGCCTATCTTATTGATATTGTTTATATATATTAGAAACAGTAAGGGTCCTAAGATAGAACCCTGAGGTACACCAAAAGTTACAGTTTTGCGAACTTCGTGTTTTACCTATTTTTACTACTTGTCGGCGATTACTTAAATAAGATTTGAAAATAGCTAGTGCAGTGTTAGTTAAACCAATGTTAGCAAGTTTATGTATTAGCAACTCATGACTCACTGTGTCAAAAGCTTTTTTAAGATCTATAAATACACCAAGCGCGATTTTCTTCCTGTCTAAATTCAGCTGTATTTTCGTTACAAGGTCTACTGTGGCGGATAGTGTATTTGATTTGCATCTAAAACCATATTGTTTCTTACTAAGGAAATTAATTGACGTTAAGAATATTTCAAGCCGATTGTAAATAATTCTTCCGAAGACTTTTGAGAGTACCGGTAGAACTGATATAGGACGGTAATTTCCAGGGTCTAATTTTGACCCAGATTGTGAATTGGGGTGATTTTAGGAATCTTAAGATTGTCAGGGAACACTCCTATCTTTTTATTAATGCAGCCAGTTAATTCTTCTATTATTAAACTTTTGACGAACTAATACCGTCTAAGCCTGAGCTAGTGTTAGTGTTTAGGTTTTCAATTATTGCAGAAATTTCATCTAGCGTTGCTGGTGCTGGATGGCTAAGTTTTTGCGAGTCAAATCCAGCTCTCATTTTTATTACTGTAGCTTAAGTAAGGTTTTTTATTTGATTTGCTAAATTCGAGCCAACACTGGCGAAAAATTCATTAAAAAATTTACAGATTTCATCTGTTTTAGTTAGTATAAGTCCATTTTGATTCTTCAACTTACTTGGGAATGTTGCTTCTTTCAATTAATTATTCTATGGATTGTTAATCAAATTTCACATTTTTACTGGTTTATTTTTGCAATTTCTAAATGCTTTAAAGTAGTAGTTTGTTTTATTTTTCTTTATATTTTCTGTGACTTCCTTTCTTTTCTCTATAAATTTATTTTTTATAATAAGATTTTTGGGGTTCTGTTTATATTGTTTCCATAGAATATTTCTGGTATTTATTTCATTAATTATTTCTTTATTTATCCAGTCTTGTCGTGGGGGGTTTAAAATCTTTTGTTTATTAATGATACTCTTTCTTATACTGTCTAACAGCCTTTTTCCAATTTATCATATGATTTAGATTCATTTGTTTCTTTGTCATTCTGCATAGTTGCATAAAGTTTCGCTTAGTTTACAGCTCCATATTGTAATTTATTGAGAAGAGCTGGCTCATATTACTTTTTAACCTCAATATATATTTGTTTGTGATCTGAAATGGGCGACTCTAAAATAGCAAAGTGAAAATATTTTTCTTTAAGGTTAGTACATAGATGGTCAATAATAGTGTTACGAGCTTGGGGTTTGAGACAATTAAAAACTGCCGAGTGAATTACCAAAATTTACACTTTAATTACACAACACTAATTACAACTTTAAATCACTCTAATAACAAAACACAATTTTACTACAGATCGCTTTAGTTCGCAGTTGTATCGCTTCGAAGTCTTCGCTTGTATCGCCAATTCAATACTGACTCGGTCGCGGTCTATATCGACCTTATATAGGGCCTCAGATAGTTTCCAGAACCTTCTACTGTAGATACATCTAGAATGTTCGAGTACATATCGGTCCCGAAATTTATAGAAGGATCTTGACTCTCCTAGTTCTGCTACTCGATACTAGAGGGCGCTAGTGGTAACTAGTGTTGCCATGTACAAGACATTAATAGTGGCGCGCAACAATAGATTTATCTGTTTCAGTTTCCCTAGTACAAAACTTTCGGTCTATCTTATTTATAATTCTGTAACCATTTTCTTCCAAAATTTCTTTGTAGGTAAGGGTTCCATGATCATTAGACAGTAGATTGAAATTAATATCACCAATAATAATTGCTCTTTTATGTTTATTTATTTGAGCAGAATATTCATCCAAAATGTTTTATATTCACATCTGGTTTTCTGTATACGGTTCCAATTTCTAGACAAATTTTTTGAGATGAATCCAAAGGAAATGGTTACCATCCAAATTAGTGTCTCTGACGTGCAGTGCTTCAAATAATTGTGAACAAAAATTGATACACCACAACCTCTTCCTGTGTTTCTGAAATGATAATAGTGGCTGTAGTTCGGGATCACAAAACGTTTTGCTTCTGCTTCGGATTTTATCCAAGTTTCAGTTAAAATAATGATGTTGACAGTATTTTTAAATATTTGTAGTATGCATTGTAACTCGTCAAACTTCCCTGGTGTGACAATGCTGCGTATGTTAGCATAGTATATTTTTAATTATTTCTTATATGAGACAATATGTTCGTGGTCGTCAAGTAATTGGTAAGTGTTTACTTTGTTATCTTCTCCTGTATTATTACTACAATTTCCTATTGTTTTGAGTTTTTTGAGATGCTTTTAACTATTCTTGGCACATGGTAGTGGCACATGGCACATGGTGTTACGTGGTAGAGTCATGCTGCAGCTATATTAATAGTATAGTTGTAGCACGAATGGGTCGGCTCGACCGGGGTAGGACCACGCTCTCACAGAATACCAGCAGCTTAATGCTGCTGTGTTTCGTATGGTGAGTGTAGAGAACCGGAGACCCTTTTTATTGGAAAAGAGGCATTCTATCTTAGTCCTCACGGCTGATAACGCATCTGCATTTAAATTCGCAAACGAAGATAGATGTAGATGTCTATGGGCCACAGCAACCACTTACCATCAGGTGGACTGTGTACTCGTTTATCACCCTTATTCTATAAAAAAAAAACATCATTTTTCGAATATTTTATTGAAATATTTTCTTCTCCCTTTTTTATTCTATCATTTAACTCTTGAGTAAGCTCCTTTAAGCATAATTTTTGTTGCGGTGTTTGGTCTGAATATAACCTTATTTTATCATCATTCAACTTTGTCTTATTCTTCAGTATGTATTTAACGATATCTTGAGATTCAAAGAAAATTTTGATTGGAGGATGTTTACCAGATGGTATACTTACCAAGTTGTACGACTTTTTTCGGTAAAGGACAAGTTGCATCTATTGTTTTTAATATCTTAATAACCTCACCTTTGTCAAACTCTAATCTATGTTCTTTATCCAATGCTGCATTTTCAGAGATCCCAATGATAACGATATTTTTGCTTCTGTGTTAAAAAGTGTATTTTTTAACATGCATATTAGAGCATTATATTAAACTTTCGTTGTCTTTTTTATGATTTTGATAAGTTAAACACGATCTAAATCATATATTTAAAACATTTTTGTCATTGTGCGGGTTAAAAATAAACATTACATTATAAGTAATACGATTGTGATTGAATATTGATTACACATTGCTAAACAATATGGTTTAATGTAGTTTTTGGCGATTAATATAATCTTTAAAGTTATTTGTTTCCTATACGTTGTCATTCTAAGAGTTAAATATTTATTAACTGTACATTTAAAAGTTCCACATCGTGTCTATTTTCACAAGCAAATGTACTCACGGGGTGTGGAGGGCTAAATAACGCATCCATTGTAGTATAGAAATGTTACACAGTTAAGAGCCCTCTTACATTTCGGCGTTACGCAAATTTAGGTATTTTACGCACCGAGCGGGCGGCGAGCTACGCGAGCGATACTTTCTTTCATATCTATTCACTCGCTCGCACTATGATACTGTGAGTGTGGTGACTAACGATCTTGATCTTCCGTAATACAAGTTTTCTTAGAATGGAGTTCAGTGGATGGAAAATTTTTGGTGTGTCATTTTAATGTTATCTAACTAATTTATTATAATCTATTTTGATATAGTTTTCATTATTTATGAACCTTAGTGTTAAAATAAGTACACATAAATATTTTAATTGTTACGCAGTAATAGATTGTTAACCGATGTCGGTTAATAATAGATTATATCTACTACCGGTAGCATAGTGGTATAAATAAATAAATAGTACGGTTGCAACCTGTTTTAATAAATAAAACAACCAAATACAACAAATTTTTTTTAATCGGTACTTACAGTCAATTACCATATTTTTTTATTAAAAAATATTTGCCGCAACGGCATTGATCGAGCTTTTCTCGAGTCGATAATTTCAGGCAGTACTCACTTCAAATAAAAAGCTTGTAACTTGGGTAACATATTCAAAATCCAAAATTAGTCGTCTTTGTAGATTTTTAGTACTGCTTTCTCCAGAAATGGGATATTTCTTTTTTTACGTTTAGTGACACATTGATACTTGTATTTATTTTTCCCCATTCCGACTGGTAAGAAAGCTCAGCTACAATCAAAATAACTATAATGAGTTAACTATCTGGTATAATAATAATGTGCGAACTTTATACTAATTGAAATATACTGTACGAAAGTAAATACGTACAACGATCAAAAACTGCGGTTGTAGTTAACGATGCTCTAGCACGCATACAATAGCAGCGCCTATATGGCAATCGACGCACACTATGATAGTATCGAAACGACGCAGCGCGCGAAATCAACTGACGCAGGTCCAACCTCGACAAGCGCTCGCGCGATAGTCATCGCAGATGGCCGGCGCAGTGAAATATATGGTACTTTTATTTAATTAATTAAAAAATAATAGTATCGAATTAAATAGTAAAAATAATAGTATAGTTTAAGCAAATTTTGATGATTATTTTGGTATAAATTTTACGTCAAAATAATGTAGAACTTCGGAGATATTGGGGCTTGTATCGAAGCTTTTTCGGTCGTTTATTGAATTGTGTCGATTTTTTTTCCTTACGTGAAGGACATTTAACGAAAATGTATTCTATGATTATTAAACTATAGGATATTTGGGAGATAAAAATTTTTTTTGTAGGTCGATATTCAATAGAATCTACAAATTAGAGCTTCCAAATTATGTCTCCGAGAGTTTTTGCCTAAACATGCATCGGGAGAATGATTATTACTAAATAAATAAATAAGTTATCTAAAATTTGCTTTGAGCTTATTGTAGTAGAGAAAACGAACTATTTTTACCAAGTAATTTTTATTTCAAGAAACGAACGAAAAACATACAATTTCAACGAGGAAACCTTGTAATATGGCGTTTTTTTGTAATACCCCTCTTAATAGTTAATTTTAATTTTTTTTGATTGACAGCTTTTTTATTACTTTTAATTAGATCAGATTACGGATAACACAAAACAGCAATTAAATTTGACTTCATTCAGAATTTATGAGGCCTTTTCGTTCCTTTTTAGACATTCTATGCCTTTCCTATGTATGAACCATATGGAACGTTCACAAAGTTTATAATAACAGAGGCACCCTAATTCCTCTAAAACAGAATTCTCTTACCTGTGGAAAGATTTGCCACAACTTGGGTATGATTCACTTTTGCAGCCATTGATAACAAAATCTTGAGCCATTTTAAACCAAAAATAGACTACAATAAACTACAAATTAAGAGTCAAAGTCACAATTTTATAAAACTGACGCCAATAGAAGTAAACAAATGAACGCCATATTGGTACCATATCATAACTTATATTTTCCTTTTATAAATGTCGTTGAACTGAATGGACCTTAACTGTGTGTTTTTTTTTTAAATAATAAAGCGAAAAAATCACAATATTATAACGAACATTGCACTTTTGAGGTGAACGTTTATGTTCCGAAGCTTTGTTATTACAACCCTATTATTGTTGTTTTATGGCAAGCCATTTTTTAAGATAAGAAAAAAAATCACCTTTTTACTTGGAATTTTCTCTATTTTTGTAACAAACACATAACAAAAATCGTTGACCTTGTCAATCAACTTTTCTTCACCATTCGCTTATATTACTTATTCTGAACCTTCTCTGCGAATTTGGGTGTGTATTGAAAAATAACCCTGTATATTATGTATTATCTATAGAAATAGAAAAAGAAAATATACCTATATTTATACACATATAATATTATGTTAATTGTTAAATATAACTTATAGCCAATTTCTATTAAGCAGTCATTTTGTTCAGTGTAAAGTACGCACGCTGCTACCTACTTGCTTTACATATAAAACTATTTCTCTTTCCTAAAGGGTTTGCTGGAAGAGAACTCTTATAAGGATTAAGCTCGGCTTTGTACATCTTATTTAAATATTTAAAATTGTCATCATCTTATAGTGTTCACAATAAAGAATAAAAGGGATTTAGTCCTTAGTTAGATTTCCAATCAGAGAACCTGCTGTTGTTGCTGTTGCTGCTCCCACGGACTATTGTTAATAGCGAGGCTGTTTTCTTGCACCAGATTGCATCAAAGCCATCTCTCCATGCCACAGTAAACATTGCCGAAGCACTACAGAACCGAGGCAGCCACAACAGCCTTATCAACGCATTATTATATTAGACTCACAAAGTGGTCTATGTAGTCATTGTAAGTTCTTTGCGTAAATTGTAGCCACAGGCTTGCTGAGTAAAGGGTTGAATAGTAGGTACTCTTTGATTAACGTGAAACCTGCGAGCCACCATATTCACCCGGTTGACATAGGCCTCTCCTAAGGAATACCATAAAGCACGGTCCTGAGCCACCTGTATCCATCGACTTCCTGCATTTCTTATCAGGTCGTCACTTCATCTAGTGGAGGGACGCCCTGACGCCTGGGTTTTTTGATTGACCACTCGATCGAAGTTGGACTTACCTAGTCGAACTATTTGTCACAGGTAAACATACTCGTCAACAACTTCCGAGCTTAGTGCTCCCAAAAACTACCGGTATAGGTGTGACATGGATGTTACACATGACTTTTGATTTTTCTATGTTCATCTTAAGTTAGACTTAGTGTGTCCCAACCGATAGGCCGTTGGGATACACTATTGAGGCCATTGAGCATAGTGCTTAGGCCCTTCAGCAATTCTGCCATAACGACTATATCGTCGGCTAATCGATGGTGAGCGATGTACACGCCATTGACGTTAATACCGTACGTATCCTTTCCAGTCCAGTAGCTTGAAAACGGCTTCCAGTGCCGCGGTGAAGTTTCGGGGCATAACGTCCACTCTGTCTTACACCCTTCTGCAGTTGGATAGGTTTCGTACCCTGGTTCAGTACTCGGATAGTCATCGTAGTCCTACTGTATACTTGGATATGCCGACAGTCAACTTGGCACCGCTGAAGTGTCTGTCTGTCCACCCGAATTGTGACGGAATTAAAGGCTTTCTCATAGTCCACAAAGACAAAATGGCAGATTGTGCAGTTGTCCTCTTCGGTTTTCTGTACTATTTGCCGAAGGGTATGTATGTGATCTATGGTACTAAAGTCTTTTCGGAAACCGGTTTGTTCGGGGGCTAGAAGTCGTCGAGTCTGTGTGCGAAACGATTCGTAATGACTCTCGAAAACAGCAGGTAGATGCGGCTCATAAGGGAAATCGGTCTGTAATTCTTCAAGAGATCGTTGTCGCCTTTCTTGAAGAACAGAACCACCGCACTTCTTATAAAAAATTATGCTGCTGCCCATCTCCTGCCTCAGTTTCCCTCTGTCGCCTCTTACGACACCCACGGAAAGATATCGGGTAGTGGATATTCTTAACCGCCGCTACATGGTCATCATATAGTACCAAATCAAAATCCCACAAAAGGTCCAAATACAAGCATGACGGGAGTGTGAATTTATACTGAAAGATTATCATTTTCATAATTTTCCTTACTTCATATTTTATTAATTGATTTAGTCAGGTATAATGACTTTTTGTGTTGACAATATTGCATTACGTTTGTTTCATTTTAAGCTTCAAAAACAAAAATTGCTTCATATTTTTCAGATTTAAAAACTAATAGTCTTATCGTACAGTATTTAAAGCATAACAATAGGGTTCGTTTACCAAATTATAAATATTTGAGTAAGATCCTTCTCTTCAAACATGGAACTCCTAAAACAAAAAGAAGAAATCACTTTTCCGTACTATAGGGTAGTGCGCGGACATTTTTTTATGGTTAAGTTAAAATAAATAGAAACAGAAACAGAAACAGAAACTTTTTTATTCAATATAGGTTATAAATAATACTTATTGAAAGTCACTCTTTTGTTTAATTACCACTGGTTCGAAAAAAAACCTCTGTCCTGGGAAGAACCAGCAAGAAACCCAGCGGGACTTTTTTTTTAAATAACAGCTTACAATCATGTATGTTACACAATTAACCACACAAAACAAATTAGAAATAGCTTGGTAACGAACACCTCATTCCCAGGGGTTATTATCATCCATAAATTCCTTAATATTATAATAACCCTTTTTATACAAACTATGTTTAATAAAGTTTTTGAACTTTGAGCAGGTCAAATTTTGTATATTTTCTGGGATTTTGTTGTAAAAGCGTATTATTATACATCGCCCCAAGAATGAATTACTGACTCGGTGGAGTCGAGTAACTGGTACTACTAGCTTGTGTTTGTTCCTAGTATTTACAGAATGAATATCACTTATTTTTGTATAACTACTTTTATTTTTGTGTACGTACATTACATTTTCATAAATGTATTGAGAGGCCAAAGTTAATATATTAATTTCCTTAAATTTTTGTCTGAGCGACTCTCTAGGTTTTAAATCATAGATTGCTCTTATGGCCCTCTTCTGTAAAACAAATATAATTGAAAAAAACTATTATATTTGTTTTTATATTTGTTAAACTGCTTGCTAACTTTGATATATGGGGGCTCCATTGAAGCTTCGCGTCTAGTGTTATTCCAAGAAAAATGGTGGTATCGACAAGACTCAGTTCCTCCCCATTTAAAATTACATTAGTATTTAATTGTCTGACATTTGGAGTCATGAACTTCATACATTTCGTTTTAGTGCTATTTAAATGCAAGTTATTAACATTAAACCAATTTACTAATTTAGATATAGCATTATTTACTTCGTCATATTTTAATATATAGTATAAGGGTGACAAACGAGCACACAGTCCACCTGATGGTAAGTGGCTGCTGTGGCCCATAGACATCTACATCTATCTTCGTTTTCGAATTTAAATGCAGATGCGTTGTCAGCCGTGAGGACTAAGATAGAATGCCTCTTTTCAGTAAAGGGTCTCCGGTTCTCTACACTCACCATACGAAACACAGCAGCATTAAGCTGCTATTTTACGCTGGTATTCTGTGAGAGCGTGGTCCTTCCCCGGTCGAGCCGACCCATTCGTGCTACAACTATACTATTAATATAGCTGCAGCATGGCTCTACCACGTAAAAAATTATTTGTCATAATTGTCGTTTTAATTTGAAAATTAATGAAGTGTCATCAGCAAATAATACTATATTATGGTTATCCCCTGCTATGTAAGGTAAGTCATTAATATATACAAGAAACAGAAAGGGGCCGAGAATTGAGCCTTGAGGCACGCCCATTTGTACTATCGACCCGGAAGAGCTCATACTATTAATGACAACTTTTTGAGTTCTGTTACTTAAATATGAAACAATTAATTTAAGAGCCTTACTTCTTACACCGTAGTGTTGTAGTTTCCTGATTAATGTTTCATGGTGAACACGATCGAAGGCTTTGGACAGGTCACAGAATAGATAACAGATAACAGATAACAGATTTATTTATTTCCCACAATTTGATTGTACACAGCTTAAAAAATATACAAATGTTGTGCGGGGGACTGGTGTCCAAACTAGGTACACACCTGTATTATGGATCACCAGGCCTCCACCCCTCGGATAAATACAATCTTTGTAGTATGGAAATACCAATAAGAAAGAAAGAATGCAATTGCATGTTTGTGTGTGTGTGTGTGTGTGTGTGTGTGTGTGTGTGTGTGTGTGTGTGTGTGTGTTCTGTTTACTCTACGCCAATGACTTAGGATCAGTTATCAGCTTTTAAGGATCTTAAACCACAAACCAAAACACTTATGTTGTTGAACACTATATGAATTAGCAATTAACACTTAGTAAGTTTTCTGTCATATCATAATCTAGCGTCTCCAACCATTTGGAGACATTTCTTTTACAGGAGTTTTTTGTTTGTGGGAAGAGATTCAAAATTTTATTAACTTTATTATATAAATAACCTCCCAAGAAAGTAAAAGATTTTTTTGCGAAGCTCGAATGAGGTTTTATTTTACATATAGCATCCTTACGTCTTTTTCCTTTTAGTATTGATGGATCATAAGGTAATAGAGAATGTTGCCTATTTACGGTGTATAAAATATAAAGCTGTCGAATAGTGAGGACTTGACATTTTTATATAGATCGCGGGTTGAAATGTGGCACGGAAGACGTGATGTTTTGAGTACAGCGCGTTGAGCTCTTTCCAGTTTTATGAGAATAGATTTGGATGTTCCTCCCAAATTGTAATTCCGTAAATTAATATGGATTGACATAGTGTTAAATATAACATTCTAATAATTTTCAATTAGCTACATTACGTAACCTCTTAAATATATACATTAATTTACGAGTTCTATTGTAAGCATATCTATGTGACTGTTAAAGCTTAGATTATTATCTAAGTAAATTCCTAAATATTTAATAGTGTTAACGGACTGCAATTTTGGACAGTTACAGTTTTCTTTCTTGCTTAGGAAAGAACAGTTATGTGAAGTAATTGAAAGAGGAAGAGTTGGCATATTTCCTTTCTTATTAAATATTACATACTTCGTTTTGTCAACATTTAATGTTAGAACATTATCATGTAATCATGAAAAGGAGAATTAAAGACTGCTTTGATATTATATGAGTATTTTATTTCTGTCACCTACCCCACCCTAACAATTTAACTATTGGTTCATGTTTCCCAGTCGTGCATAAAGCCATCCACTATATACTCAAAAGTGTCTCGGATCTCTCTCGAAAACTTTTTTCACCATGCCACCCACGCACCGTATGCGTTTGGTGTATTTTTTCGTATTTATCAACAATATTTATTTAAAAAATCTAAATACATTATTAGTAATCCATTTCTACCATAAAACATAATAAAAACTGGTGGCACCTGGTCAACAACTTTTAAAAAGGTGGCATCGAATGGGTTAATATGCAAGTTGTATAATGATGTATGGTCAGCCTATTACGCATAACTCGTAACTTCATTTTGACCATCTTTTTATCAATATAATGATTGACAGCTTTTTTATTACTTTTAATTAGATCAGATTACGGATAACACAAAACAGCAATTAAATTTGACTTCATTCAGAATTTATGAGGCCTTTTCGTTCCTTTTTAGACATTCTATGCCTTTCCTATGTATGAACCATATGGAACGTTCACAAAGTTTATAATAACAGAGGCACCCTAATTCCTCTAAAACAGAATTCTCTTACCTGTGGAAAGATTTGCCACAACTTGGGTATGATTCACTTTTGCAGCCATTGATAACAAAATCTTGAGCCATTTTAAACCAAAAATAGACTACAATAAACTACAAATTAAGAGTCAAAGTCACAATTTTATAAAACTGACGCCAATAGAAGTAAACAAATGAACGCCATATTGGAACCATATCATAACTTTTATTTTCCTTTTATAAATGTCGTTGAACTGAATGGACCTTAACAGTGTGTTTTTTTTTTAAAAATAATAAAGCGAAAAAATCACAATATTATAACGAACATTGCACTTTTGAGGTGAACGTTTATGTTCCGAAGCTTTGTTATATTACAACCCTATTATTGTTGTTTTATGGCAAGCCATTTTTAAGATAAGAAAAAAATCACCTTTTTACTTGGAATTTTCTCTATTTTTGTAACAAACACATAACAAAAATCGTTGACCTTGTCAATTAACTTTTCTTCACCATTCGCTTATATTACTTATTCTGAACCTTCTCTGCGAATTTGGGTGTGTATTGAAAAATAACCCTGTATATTATGTATTATCTATAGAAATAGAAAAGAAAATATACCTATATTTATACATATAATATTATGTTAATTGTTAAATATAACTTATAGCCAATTTCTATTAAGCAGTCATTTTGTTCAGTGTAAAGTACGCACTGCTACCTACTTGCTTTACATATAAAACTATTTCTCTTTCCTAAAAGGTTTGCTGGAAGAGAACTCTTATAAGGATTAAGCTCGGCTTTGTACATCTTATTTAAATATTTAAAATTGTCATCATCTTATAGTGTTCAATAAAGAATAAAAGGGATTTAGTCCTTAGTTAGATTTCCAATCAGAGAACCTGCTGTTGCTGTTGCTGTTCTCCACGGACTATGGTTATGAGGCTGTTTTCGCACCAGATTGCATCAAAGCCATCTCCATGCCACAGTAAACATTGCCGAAGCACTACAGAACCGAGGCAGCCACAACAGCCTTATCAACGCATTATTATATTAGACTCACAAAGTGGTATTTGTAGTCATTGTAAGTTCTTTGCGTAAATTGTAGCCACAGGCTTGCTGAGTAAAGGTTGAATAGTAGGTACTCTTTGATTAACGTGAAACCTGCGAGCCACCATATTCACCCGGTTGACATAGGCCTCTCCTAGGAATACCATAAAGCACGGTCCTGAGCCACCTGTATCCATCGACTTCCTGCATTTCTTATCAGGTCGTCACTTCATCTAGTGGAGGACGCCCTGACGCCTGGGTTTTTTGATTGACCACTCGATCGAAGTTGGACTTACCTAGTCGAACTATTTGTCACAGGTAAACATACTCGTCAACAACTTCCGAGCTTAGTGCTCCCAAAAACTACCGGTATAGGTGTGACATGGATGTTACACATGACTTTTGATTTTCTATGTTCATCTTGTTAGACTTAGTGTGTCCCAACCGATAGGCCGTTGGGATACACTATTGAGGCCATTGAGCATAGTGCTTAGGTCCTTCAGCAATTCTGCCATAACGACTATATCGTCGGCTAATCGATGGTGAGCGATGTACACGCCATTGACGTTAATACCGTACGTATCCTTTCCAGTCCAGTAGCTTGAAAACGGCTTCCAGTGCCGCGGTGAAGTTTCGGGCATAACGTCCACTCTGTCTTACACCCTTCTGCAGTTGGATAGGTTTCGTACCCTGGTTCAGTACTCGGATAGTCATCGTAGTCCTACTGTATACTGGATATGCCGACAGTCAACTTGGCACCGCTGAAGTGTCTGTCTGTCCACCCGAATTGTGACGGAATTAAAGGCTTTCTCATAGTCCACAAAGGCAAAATGGCAGATTGTGCAGTTGTCCTCTTCGGTTTTCTGTACTATTTGCCGAAGGGTATGTATGTGATCTATGGTACTAAAGTCTTTTCGGAAACCGGTTTGTTCAGCTAGAAGTCGTCGAGTCTGTGTGCGAAACGATTCGTAATGACTCTCGAAAACATCAGGTAGATGCGGCTCATAAGGGAAATCGGTCTGTAATTCTTCAAGAGATCGTTGTCGCCTTTCTTGAAGAACAGAACCACCGCACTTCTTATAAAAAATTATGCTGCTGCCCATCTCCTGCCTCAGTTTCCCTCTGTCGCCTCTTACGACACCCACGGAAAGATATCGGGTAGTGGATATTCTTAACCGCCGCTACATGGTCATCATATAGTACCAAATCAAAATCCCACAAAAGGTCCAAATACAAGCATGACGGGAGTGTGAATTTATACTGAAAGATTATCATTTTCATAATTTTCCTTACTTCATATTTTATTAATTGATTTAGTCAGGTATAAAGACTTTTTGTGTTGACAATATTGCATTACGTTTGTTTCATTTTAAGCTTCAAAAACAAAAATTGCTTCATATTTTTCAGATTTAAAAACTAATAGTCGTATCGTACAGTATTTAAAGCATAACAATAGGGTTCGTTTACCAAATTATAAATATTTGAGTAAGATCCTTCTCTTCAAATATGGAACTCCTAAAACAAAAAGAAGAAATCACTTTTCCGTACTATAGGGTAGTGCGCGGACATTTTTTTATGGTTAAGTTAAAATAAATAGAAACAGAAACTTTTTTATTCAATATAGGTTATAAATAATACTTATTGAAAGTCACTCTTTTGTTTAATTACCACTGGTTCGAAAAAAATCCTCTGTCCTGGGAAGAACCAGCAAGAAACCCAGCGGGACTTTTTTGACGTGACAACGTCTTATAAATTGGTTTGCCGGGTGACACTTCAAGAAACTGCGTTACGCCCGCCTGGCGTTATAAATAATGAGCGAGGAGCACGCGTCCCTTCCACTCGGGCATGGTTAGCCCGCCTAAGAGCGAGAGAGACAGACATAATAAAATTATTTTACCACTCAAAGTCGTTGTCACGTAAAACTTTCGCCCGTATACCGACTTTACAGGCAACCAATTTTTTAAATAACAGCTTACAATCATGTATGTTACACAATTAACCACACAAAACAAATTAGAAATAGTTTGGTAACGAACACCTCATTCCCAGGTTATTATCATCCATAAATTCTTTTAATATTATAATAACCTTTATACAAACTATGTTTAATAAAGTTTTGAACTTTGAGCAGGTCAAATTTTGTATATTTTCTGGGATTTTGTTGTAAAAGCGTATTATTATACATCGCCCCAAGAATGAATTACTGACTCGGTGGAGTCAGCAACTTGGTACTACTAGCTTGTGTTTGTTCCTAGTATTTACAGAATGAATATCACTTATTGTATAACTACTTTTATTTTTGTGTACGTACATTACATTTTCATAAATGTATTGAGAGGCCAAAGTAATATATTAATTTCTTAAATTTTTTGTCGAGTTGACTTCTAGGTTTTAAATCATAGATTGCTCTTATGGCTTTCTTCTGTAAAACAAATATAATTGAAAAAACTATTATATTTGTTTTTATATTTGTTAAACTGCTTGCTAACTTTGATATATGGGGCTCCATTGAAGCTTCACGTCTAGTGTTATTCCAAGAAAAATGGTGGTATCGACAAGACTCAGTTCTCCCCATTTAAAATTACATTTTTTCTTTAAAAAACGTTACCCCACACTAGATTTTCTCCTGTATCGTGGAGGCAGTTTACAAACATAAATTGCACGAGGACAACATTCAGACCCGGAACAATTATTTGTAGGCCATACAAATACTTGTTCCGTGCGGGATTCGAACCCGCGGCCCCCAGCGCGACAACTCATTGCTAAGCCACTGCGCCACGGAGCCGTGTGCAGTGTACATTAGTATTTAATTGTCTGACATTTGGAGTCATGAACTTCATACATTTCGTTTTAGTGCTATTTAAATGCAAGTTATTAACATTAAACCAATTTACTAATTTAGATATAGCATTATTTACTTCGTCATATTTTAATAATTGTCGTTTTAATTTGAAAATTAATGAAGTGTCATCAGCAAATAATACTATATTATGGTTATCCCCTACTATGTAGGTAAGTCATTAATATATACAAGAAACAGAAAGGGGCCGAGAATACAGCCTTGAGGCACGCCCAATTGTACTATCGACCCGGAAGAGCTCATACTATTAATGACAACTTTTGAGTTCTGTTACTTAAATATGAAACAATTAATTTAAGAGCCCTTCTTACACCGTAGTGTTGTAGTTTCCTGATTAATGTTTCATGGTGAACACGATCGAAGGCTTGGACAGGTCACAGAATATACCCAAAGCATCCTGTGAATTCTCCCATGCATTGAAAATATATTTAATAAGCTCAACACCAGCATCAGTTGTTGAGCGACCCCTTGTAGAAACTGAATTGATTTTTATGAAGTAAATTATTAACATAAAAAAAATTAACATTTGATCAAGAATAATTTTTTCAAAAATTTTACTTAGTGTTGGCAGTACAGTAATGGGTCTAAAATTGGCGGGGTCTAATGTACTACCAGATTTAAATAAAGGTATTTTACTTGCTTCATCAAATCAGGAAACACACCATATTCGATACTAGTATTAAAAATAATAGCTAGTTGAGGCGCGATTATATCGATTATAGACGCAATAACTTTAACGGAAATGCCCCACAGATCCGCAGTTTTCTTAACATCAATAGTTTTAAAATATTTTACAAT
Organism: Parnassius orleans; assembly: GCA_029286625.1. Taxonomy (NCBI): domain Eukaryota; kingdom Metazoa; phylum Arthropoda; class Insecta; order Lepidoptera; family Papilionidae; genus Parnassius; species Parnassius orleans. Next base: position 2,185,480 of record JAGSMP010000074.1, read on the forward strand.
ATCTTTTGATGATATTTTATGAAATGTAAAATTCTTTGTACACGCATTTACATTTTGTTTAAGCAATGATTCGGCGACGGCAGGAGAAAACTTCAGTGACATAGTGGTTAAGATCGGAATATCCGTAAAATACTTCTCAAAAACCATTGCAACATCCTGATCTGATTCCGTTAATTTGTTGTTAAAACTCAACCGGTAGTTTGAATTGCGAGAGTTGACCTTACCAGTTTCACTATTAATTATACTCCACGTCATTTTAATTTTATTAGAAGCCGTCTTAATTTTGTTGCTCAAATGCAAAGACTTGGCTTTGGAGCACACTCCTTTAAATATTTTTGAATATTTTTTAACCTATTCTTTTCATATAACCTTTGTCTGCTCTTATGGACTCCTACTGTCGCCCATTCATTGAAAGCCTTCCGACTGTTCAAGGAGAACGTTTTAGAAGTAAAAATATTATCAAATTCATTGCAAATAAGTTTAAACACTGTTCCATACAATAAATTAGGATCATTTTGGTATGAAAGTGATGGAAGTTTCTTCACTATGTTACTTCTAAACTTTTCCAAGCGACGTGCATTTACAGGAACAAACACAATTTTCTCATCTACTTGCTTTTTGTGAACATAAGGTAACGAAACTAACTGTCCACAGTGATCAGAACTCAATTTTTGAATTATACATTTATGCAACGGCTTAACATTTGTAAAAATGTTATCTATACAAGTTGCACTACATTCAGTAATACGCGTTGTATTCTATGTATTGTATTGTATTCTAAAAAATAAATAATTACATTTTCGTAAAGAAAATTTAATAATCTATTTACTTTTGTAAATAGATTATTACATTTTCTTTAGTTATGAACCTATACGGTTGGTTATACTTTGCCAGTGTTAGTTTTTTGGTACTTGACACTAATATATATATATAAAGATAATTCATTGTTTTAGGGCCTAAAATATTTTATAAATCTTCTTTACAATAATATGCTCCTTGGAGCTTTTAACGACAGCTTAATCCTGCGGACAGTCGACGACGACTGCATTTCAAGTTCTTAAGACACCCAAGCAAACAAACTAACTTGAGGTTTATATCATCATCAGAGCACTTTTTTCGTCATTTCCACTATTAGTTCACATGCAAACATTTAATACACAAAATAGCATAATTTTTACGTAACAAAATCCACTTCCAACAATGGGGAAGCTAATTTGTTCGAAAAATGTAAACGTTAATTTTTGTTTCTGTACTATTAGTTATATTTTATATTAATTAGAATAATCTATACATATAATAAATCTGTAGAAAAGTCGTGTCTGTAATTCTAATATATTCTCGAAAAAACAAGTCCAGGGGACTAAATAAAGGGTTCTGAAGCCAAATTAGTGGTTTTTAGAATTTTTGTCTGTCTGTCTGTATATTCCGGATTCACGCAAAAACTACTGGACCGATTTACATGAAATTTTCTATGTAGGTAGTTAGTAACCCGGGGCAACATATACTTTTTATCCGATTACGGAACTTAAAAAAGAAGGTTAAGTATTTTCCTTCCTTTAGATGTTAATTTTCTATTATATCTTAGTTATAGGCGGGATGACGGGTGTTTTTCTAATAAATACCATATTTATAAATAAAGTTTAAAATATAGTTATATAACCTTGGTAAAATAATTTGAAACTACACCGATTTAGTTATCAAAACAGCGCCATCTATCATCAAATGGAAAAAGTAGTATATTTTGCCTTCAGTTACTAATAAATGAAATAATATAAATAACTTACATTTATATGTTTTAATTAGATTTTTAAAATTATTTAAATATTCTAACTTTTAGTTTTTTAGTATTTTTGTTATTTTATTTTAAAAGTGTAATAATTTCAATAGATAATAGTGACGTCTATCAAAAATATGAAAATTGATAAGATTTTTATGTAAATTACTAATATATATGTTAAGTGATTAAAACTGGTCTGTCTGCAATTGTTGCAAAATTTTTGATTTTATAAAATTGATAATATATCATAAATAAGTCTATCATTTCGTGAAATAGTGTGGTCATTTCATGATATTTAACACACTTTGTTGACCATGTCATGATATAGCTTGACTAAATCAATGAATAGAAATCGTTTGAAGATATTAATAACTAAAAACAACGTTGCTATTTCATGATATGATCATATGACGATATCATTAAATCGTTTTTCACCGCTAGCGGCGCTGATAGCGTATTTTTTAACAGAAAGAGAACTTTTAACAGAATTGACATCACTTTATGCCTTATTGCTATAATAAATAAATGTTCGCTTCTATCGCTGATATTACTAGATAGTATAGTTTTGGCTTTCATTATTTCAGCTAATAATAGCGCCATCTACTTACTTCTAAATAAACTAAAATGGCGAGTCACTGATAAAATAAAATAATAGAATGCTACTGAATATACGATGTAAATAATTAAATAATTTACATTACATTCATCCCGCGTTGGAATCAGCGTAGCGAACGTTTTTTTTTTGCCTAAAACTCTCTGCGGTCTGTAACCCGTAGTAACATGTATGTAAGCTGCTACTTTTTTACTTTTCATGGGGCAATACCTATATGCAGTTTTTATTACATTCATATTTTCGGGTATGTTACTTTTTTGTTTTCACTTTACCGTCAATATTAAGGGTTGCAAAGATGAGTAGAACTCATTATCGTCAGCCTATCAAAAGTCCACTGAAATGAACATAGGCCTCCCCCATAAATTGTCAAGTAGCTGGATATTTACTAAAGTTGCCACGCTTGGTAGGCGAGTTGGCAACCGCAGCTATTATTATTTTAAGCTGTTGTCAGGAAAGTGATGTTGCCCATCTCCTGTTTTCTTTCCTATGTCGCCTCTTACGACGGGACGATATAAGATAAAACTAATTTTAAGGATTTTATCGCGTTTAATTTTAACTTTTTTAATTGTTGTCACGGGAGGAGCGGGAGGAATGAGGTGTTTGACGACCTGATATCATAGTTAAAATAGAATATAATAAGAATAGAATAGAATAAATGCAGTAGTATGCTTGGGTTTGAATTTCATTTTATTAATTATGGAGTCCTTAGCAGATAGTAGCACTCAGCCATCTTCCCTATTAAAATTAGGATATTTTTAATTTCAATAGCCTCGCGAATCATCATTGGTAGGAATCGGTGTTCTATTGCAAGGATTTGTTGTCTATCAGATCCTGTATAATGGTTGGGACGATACTAAACATGTTGACATACTTTAGACTGCCCGGAGCTTCGGTGCTTCACATCAACGATATGTTCTTTTACTCGGGTTTTATGGAAATTTCATTCAAGATGCGTAAAGAAACCCCACGAAAAAAAAGTTAAAATTAATCGTGATCAAATCCGTAACATTAGTTTTGTTCCATGTGTAGTATTTATTATTATAGAACTACATTTATGAAAATTTTAAGTCTACTCGAAGTAAAAAAAAATATCTACATCTATTTTATGGTGCCAATAAATATTATATATTAATAAAATATCTCAAATAAACATTATACCGTAAATTGATAGAAGACCATGAATTCGTCATTATTTTGTTAAAACTAAATTAACTTTAATTATGAATGAATGTAAAGAGTAAAATATAAATAATAATAATAATAAATTTTGATTCCAAGACAATTTCCACGCTGGATATAAAAATAGTAGGTGTTTCTAGACATATATTCACGTGTTCCTGTAGCATATTATATCTATGTCAAATACCAATCTACGTCTAATAGTCTTTTTGAATTCCAAAAAAAATCTTTGACAGACATAGAGACATTTTGTAAATTTGCCACGGTACAGCATTTAATGATGTTCCTAAATTCAAGCTCACGCGAGCGAAGCCGCGGGTAAAAAGCTATAATAAATAAATCAAACCACCTATATTCATAAATGTAAAAAAAATATGTGTGTGCAAAAAAATCAAAGAGCAAACCACTGAGGCATTGTTCTGTGTATTAGTATAATACTCTAGAAACTGATAAACTTTTATTTAAAACTAACTTCTCAATTAAATGACAGTTAAAGTTACACAAAAGTTAGTCAACCGTTAATGGTTTTTAATAAATTAGTTAAACTTAATAATTATATACACCTTGAAATCAGTACTGTACATATTTTTGAAATTTTTGATTCTTATCAATTTTATATTTGATTTTATTTCAACTTTTGTTTCTAATAGTTTATTTTATGATTACTGGCTATGGCAACCCATTTGTATATATGGCGGGTTGTTTTAGAATTGTCTTTTAGTCTCAAATATAGAGTATTATTCTCAATTTTTCGTTTATTTTACAATGTAATAAAAATAACTGTTTAATAGTGTATATTATGTTATGGTTTTTCGACTATTAAATAATTTATATATGTTATAATTACACGGTAGAGAACTACAGCCCAGGATATTTTGGAAATTCTGTAAAGGTATGAACATAATACAGCTGTTCTATTATATACCTCCTATGCTTTTCTGCCGTTATGCTTATAAAAGTTTATAAATTTTAATTGGGAAATTTAGTTTGATGCAGTTACGAGCAATCATGTATTATGAACATCAATCATGCTTATTAGCTTATTTCTTTAATTTTGAGTTCATTTCTATTAAAAACTATTCTTTTTGGAATGGAGCTTTAAGTTTTGGCAATACAGTTTGAGTCTAGGACACAAGCTTTGTCATGGTAACAGCAAGTGAAGTGAAGGAATAGCAGTTACGTAGGTAAGTTAAGCAAAGCGGGTTGAGGTTGAGGGGCATCGTTCTCGAAGACCGGTCTGCGCGGGTGGTGCGGCGGGTGCGCGTGGGCAGGGAACATTGCGCGGTGCGGGCGGGGCGTGCGTCAGTCAGTCGCGCAGCGAGCGCTATAATACAAGTACGTCGGGTGGCGCCGCGCCAGCCCGTCGCGTGTCAGTGTTGTGTCACTGCGGTGGGCCAGGTCGGTTTCGAGATTTATTTCGTCCGACATAAACCATGGCTCTCAATTCGGACAGTGAACAGAAATCGAACCTGGTCCTCCGCGTAGACCAGGATTCCGACTCGGTTCTACAGTCTTTATTCGACACAGTGCTTAAGCCGGACTCTAAGCGACCGCTACAGGTGCCTCTGCGTATGCGACAGCTTCCAAAGTCATTCTTTAACCCGCCGTCGACCGGTTCCAAGTCGCCATCTGTGTCTCACTCGCGAGAAAACTCGGCTGATTCGGCGTTCGGATCGTCGTCAGCGACAGGCGCAGCACCGGTGTCTCACTCTAGAGCGCACTCGTCGCCAGCTAGTTTACAACAGACTTATGCAGCAGGACAACCGACTCAGCCGGCACCTTTACATCATCAGCACGCAAAACAGAGATCGTATGATGTTGGCACACATATTCCAGATGATCTTGGTCCGCTGCCATCCGGCTGGGAACAAGCTCGCACTCCAGAAGGACAGATTTATTATCTCAAGTAAGAATTTCTATTTGCATAACTTTTTAGAAAATATTATTTGCATCAACTCGTAGTGCTTTTGGTAAGTAAAGTACTTTAGACTACTGCTCTTAAAATATCTGCCCATGTCGTCGGCCTCTCAGTACCTACCTTGAATGGAGGGAAGTAAAATATGGATACCGAGTCGCTCTAACATCATAAGGTTGGTTTTTACTTATTTGTTTCGGCTTATATTATAAACATTATGAATTGAGTAATTATTTACAATTTGATTCTTACACATATTAAGTATATTTAATTTGATGAAAATTATATACTCTATAATCCTCCTGATAATTAAGTACCTGGAAAAATTCATTGTTAATATATGCATTCCTAATTTGTCTGTATGTTATTAAGATTTAGTTGGAAATGTTTTGCCACTAGATAAAATTCATGAAATCTGTTTTTCTGTTCTTGTAGAAAATATGTGCATGCATGTCGTTGTGCTCTTTGTTGTATCTATAAATGACTAAAGTTGTATTTTCCAAACACTGTAATCAATAGAAAAAACAATTCTTATCTGTAAAACATATTATCGATTTATCGAATACTAGTAAACAATTATACTTAGAATCTTTATAGAAAAAAAAAATGTCCACAAGCACACAACTGAGCAGGTGTTTAGCCAACAAGTGCCTAACAGGTGTGGCGTCTAGTAATTGTTAAGTAGGTAAATGTTATAATATTATATTTTTACTGAAGTTAAAATATTGTTGATAAAATAACAAATTATAGGTAATTAGTATCTGTAATGTAATAAATGTAAAAACATTAAGAAATGCTTAAATACTATATTATACTTATACAATATCTCCTTTGCTTAATGCATCACAAATATTAAATATGGTAGTATTAGGTTATTTTAAAATATATTTTTATACAATTTTCACTGCTAATTCTGAAGTAACCTAAACAGTATCTAGCATAGTATGGTTTCTGTGAATGAACGGATTTGCGCTGGTTGAATGGGTTTGCGTTGTCTTCATCGAGTGATATTATGGCTTTAATCCATTACTAAAGAGATTTCACTTTTATAATTTATGCACTTACCTACATTAAAATAAAATAAAGAAAGAGTTCTTTATGTTGAAAAGCTATCTGAAAAGGGATGTCTGTAAATAATGCTTGGTTTCTAAATACAAACGTAGCGGTCGTCATCATCACCATTCAACATCGTCATCGTCATCATCACCATTCAAAAAATTCAAGCAGTAGAGCTAAAAACAGTCTTTTTAGCTCTACTGCTTGACATAGGCCTTTCCGAGAATGTGCTAGGTGGCTTTTATTGTTAAGATATTCCCAATCGGGTTGGTGGGATCATAGCTGATACCCTCGCTACTAGTGTTGCGGCGAAAAATCTTAAATATCTATAGAAGACTGAAGACTGACATAATCCAATACTTTGGTGAGCTCAAAAGGCTGGCTGGCTGCTTACTTTTTTTTTATAGAATAAGGGTGACAAACGAGCACACAGTCCACCTGATGGTAAGTGGTTGCTATGGCCCATAGACATCTACATCTATCTTCGTTTGCGAATTTAAATGCAGATGCGTTGTCAGCCGTGAGGACTAAGATAGAATGCTTCTTTTCCAGTAAAAAGGGTCTCCGGTTCTCTACACTCACCATACGAAACACAGCAGCATTAAGCTGCTATTTTACGCTGGTATTCTGTGAGAGCGTGGTCCTTCCCCGGTCGAGCCGACCCATTCGTGCTACAACTATGCTATTAATATAGCTGCAGCATGGCTCTACCACGTGAAACTTCAATCAGAAATGTACGGAAATGGCATTTTTGTACTGGCAAGCGTAGTGTTGGACAATACCCCCTGATGAGGCCAAGTTGATAATCGCTTAACCCTTGGGAACTTTTGAATTGAGTAAGCTGAAAAGAATGTCATGTGACCAAGAATTAGTAAAGATCAATTCACCAAAAGTTTCAGCAAAATATTTATTTGCTGCACTCAAAATCACATGCGAAAGCAGAAAAGTGCTCGATTTATGGCTTTACCACAAAACAGGACGCGCTTTACAACAAAAGTACGGAAAAATATATTACTTCTTTTTGTTTTTGGAAGAAGGACCTACCCGAAACATGGAACAGATTGAGATTATAAATATTTTGTTGTAATATTTATAATCAGGTAAACGAACCCTATCGTTATACCTTAAGTAGTTTACGTTACGATTATTCCTGTATGAGACCGCAATATCTTGGAGCAATTATTATTTTTGAAGCTTTAAATGGAACACTAACGGGATGTAGTTTCGTCAATACAAAAAGTCTGTGTGCTCGATGGATTTATTACATAAACATGATCATAATCAAGAAATGATCAAGATGACAGTCTTTAACTTTAACTTAAAAAAAAAAAAACAAAATGAACAAACCTGTGTCTAGCGCAAATATTGGAACTGATATTAAAAAAAAGTATTTATTATGTTAACAATAATAAGCATATGCTTATAAAATTTATAATATCTATCTTCATGCTAAAGGGAAAAAGGCAGTAAGCCTTTTAATTTGTCCTGTGCTTAACAAACTAGTGAATTTTAAGAGGCAGAAATATTATGTTCATTGTTTCTAAAATCTACCCTAAACCTTATTTTTTACTTGTTCCACAAACCTGTGGAACAATTTGTTACTTGTTCCACAGGTTTACATAGAATGAAAGAAAAACGTCACGAAGAACCTTATAATAATGTCCTCCAGACCGAATTTCGATCACGGTGACCAGTCTTAATGGAAACTAGCCATCTGCGCAGGGTAGGGTTATAGTGTACGAGTGTGTACGCAAGCACAGGTGTACTCTTAATTCCCTTACTCTCACAGTCCGATGGTACAGAAATCCGACATGACCGGAGAGATGTAATGTACCCCCCGCGACATATTATATATTAGGTACTTACATATGAAATTAGCGTTTTGTCGTACTGACCATTTGAGTTTTGAAAACAGTCATTCATTTGTTTTTTCCTCATTATTTATTTCTTTGGCGTCGCTTATTACCGCACAATGGAAAACATGAAATATCGGTATATTTACGAGTACGATTTCTGCCGTGGCACCAGTGCTGCAGAAACAGCTCGAAGGATTAATGATGTGTACGGCGCTAGTGTCGCAAAAGAAAGCACGGTGTGTTTTTGGTTTCAACGTTTTCGTTCTGGAAATTTCGATCTTCAGAACCAACCCCGTGGACGGCCAGAGACCAAAGTGGAAAATGAAGAATTAAAGGCACTTCAGAGATAGCTGCAGGCTTCGGGGTAAGTGATAAAACTGTATTAATCCACTTGAAGCAAATCGGGATAGTAAAAACTTGAACCTGAATTGAGTGAATCGAACTAGCAAACACGCGTCGACTGCTGTATTACTTTGACACAATAATGAAGGATTTTAAATCGAATCATTACTTGTGATGAAAAGTGGATACTGTACGATAATCGGAAGCACTCGTCGCAATGGCTGAACCCTGGAGACCCAGCCAAATCCTGCCCTAAACGAAAATTGACTCAGAAAAAGTTACTTGTGAGTGTTTGGTGGACTAGCGCCGGTGTCGTTCACTACAGCTTTAAAATCTGGCCAAACGATTACGGCAGATATCTATTGTCAGCAACTGCAAACCATGAAGGAAGAACTAGCTGCTAAACAACCGAGATTGGTCAATCGCTCTAGGCCACTGCTGCTTCACGACAACGCAAGACCACACACTGCACAACAAACAACCACTAAGTTAGATGAGCTACAATTGGAATGTCTGCGACATCCACCGTACTCCCCGGACCTTGCTCCAACAGATTAACAGACCATTTTTTTCGGAATTTGGACAACTTCTTACAAGGAAAAAAATTCAACTCCGATGCGGCAGTCCAAACCGCCTTCAAAGAGTTTATTGATTCTCGCCCCCATGGTTTTTTTAGTAAAGGGATCAATGAACTACCTATGGGATGGCAAAAGTGCATAGATAACAACGACGACGACGACGAACAACTTTTACTTTGATTAATTAAATATATTTTACAAAAAAAAATTAACTTTATATTCCTCCCGTACAAAACGCCAATTTCATATGTAAGGACCTAATATTAATGTTAACTGTAGAGAATTGAATTAGTCTAATTGAAGTTCTAGTAGAGCTCAGCGGCTAAGCGCTCGCTGTAAATTTCACAGTACGCGAGCAAACCGGATTCGATCCCCACCAGCACTAATGAAATCTACCACGTGCTCGGCGGTGAATGAAAATATCGTGAGGAAACCTGCATGTCTGAGAAATAAGAAAAAAAATATTTCGAAGACATCGAAGTTCGCCAAAACGCATTGGGGCAGCGCGGCGGACATTTCCTTGCCCTAAAACCCTCTCAGAAATTAGAGGAGGCCTGTGCCCAGCAGTGGGACGTATATGGGCTGTAAATTAACTTAACTAAGTAAATTAAAGTTCTAGTAATAGCAACACGTCTCTCATTCACACACAGCATTCATAACACCCCTATATTACATGGCGATACTACCAAGCGATGCGCCGCGATTGACAAGAGCACCGCCGCGGCTTGCAAATATAATTTAAGGAATTAATAATGAAAATAAAATAGACAAAGCAAGTTAATATCACGTATGGATGGAAAAAAAATCATAAAGGAAAATAAAAGAGGCCATAAACAAATTTTATAGAAGCTTAGAAAAACAAAAAATAAGTACCTATAATACTACTAACTATCAAGAATATACTAAAAAAATAAAGACTAAGGCATATTATTTAAATGAAATGTTAAATCTCGAAAACCTACAACTAGCATAATAAATGACTTCTATTCTAAAAGAACTATTATATTCTAGAAGAATAAAGGAAGTTGTAGCAAAAGGCTATATTACATCCTACATCGCAGAGAGATCTGGCACTGGACTAACCTTTGTTAGGTGAACAATCAGAGCCAAAAGTGTAAGCCATTAAAGATGCAGCAGTAACTGACTATAAAGTTTGTTAAAAAAATAGTGCTGGAGTAATACTAACGTAAAGATTATGCAAAGTTAAATTATAATTTTGATAGAATTAATCTATCTAGGATACCTTTTATGCTTGGGTAGAAATCGCGCTAATACCAATTTTTGCCGTCAAGCAGTATTGCATCTAACATTGTGTTCCGGTTTGAATGGTACGAAGATCCCTATAATCACAGGTTTTGAGGTATTCCATTTTGGCACTCAATGCACTTTGACACACTTTTAATGTAGGTTTGTTTCAAATTTTTGAAAAACCGAATGTTTTTTTACAGTCTACATTTAATTTCAATAAAAGTTTTGAATTTGGAATGTTATAGTTTTAGAGTAAAACAGTTTAACTACAAAACCACGTCCAAGTTTCGTGGCCTAAGTATACAAAGTGTCCAGTTATTAAGACCTTTCAAAGAGCTCTCCACCAGCATCTATATAAAGTTTCATACGTTTTGAAACTTCTAGGGCTTGCTTGAACGCTTCTAGCCCATCTTCCAGCGATAAAAGCTGTATCCCTTTTAACAAAATTTTAATGTTAGAGAATAAAAAAATAAACTTTAATAAGAGTAAATGCAGAGTTCAAAGCACCAAAAAAATCACATTACGACTTCAGAAGTAGGTGCTAAGACATAGTGTATAGAAGAATCAAACACTCGACTTGAGAAGCTATTATGCGGGAAATATTTTATTCATTTTAGATTTTTGAAATTTTCTTAAGTTAATTTTTTTGAGATTTTTGAGTGGTCTAAGGAATATCACAAGCTCAAGGTATCAAGTAGAATATCGTCTTAATAGTATTAAAAACTTCATTCCTATTTTTCCTCCCTTAGGCGTGAATTTTTTCTCGAACGTGCCACGGCGTCGAATTAGGGCTGTTGTCAGAAAGGTGGCCAAAAACCTTAAACAGAGTTCTGTCCAGGAAGTCCCTCGTTTTGTGCCCGCGGACGCGTTGTCATGATGCCCCCACCCCCCCGTGTTCGGTGGCTTGTTGCTCACAGCAGTGTTCACTTTTGGTATTATACTAGTCGTCATTGATGTTCCATCGTTTTCGTATATAAATTGTACCACGAAGAAATTAAAAAAAACTAGAGATTAAAACTTCGCTTTACTTTGGTGGTTTATTTTGAAACAAATTTATGCTGTAGAAGTAAGTGGCACAATCAGCAAGAAAGTCCTTGATGGATATTTATCGACCAAAATTGGCGATATATTGATGGGCTAAATTAAGAACGCCCTTAACCGACGAGAATATATGCGTAAAAATATGGATGTGAAAGAAGCGAGGAAGGTGTGTCGTGATCGTGCCAAATAGAAGTCCGGAGTCTACTTATCCCTCTGGGTGAAAGGAGTGAGAGTTTATTTTATATTTCATGTAACACAGTAAATAAAAGTCTCTTTTATTTATTGTGTTCCTGCATCTGCAATGCAGGGTTTAAATAAAACTTTGATTACACAAAGAGGCGTTAATAAAAACTACGATACGTGTAAAATACGTTTTCAGACGATTGTAGCACTATAGTTGCCTTTTATCAGTTATCACAAGCTCTACGTTAAAACACATTGTCGTAATTTACTATCTTATCGCCATCGGCTAAGTTACCTTTCGTCAGTCAGTACTAATGATAAGAAATGATAAAGCCAGAAAAAATGATTCATTTCTGTGGGTAAAAACTACGGTCTAGCTAATTGTATGATCATAGTGCAGTAAAAAATTAATTTTAACGTTCTCTACCTATTCTCAATATTTATTAAAAAGATAGTCAAGAATAATGATTTCTTATATTTACGCGAAGACTACACATTAAATGAAACTAATTTTTACGGATTCTATCGCGTTTAATTTGCTTGCTGGGTGCTTTACAGCACCCATGGTCACGGGGGAGTCCCCGCCCCGTGTCCATAGTCAAGAATAATTTAAATTATATAATAATAACGTTATGATAGCTCAGGCGCTGGGATCCGCGAGCAATTTGAGTTATATTCCCGCCGGTACCGATGAAATTTTAAATCGCAATTTTAGGCACTTATTTACCGCGTGCTTGACAGTGAAGAAATTTATATGTTTGATAATTTTAATCATCGTGAGGATATACAAGGCTTGCCATCACGCATTGTGGTAGCGCAGGGAACTCACGCTAGCACCAAAATTCTCTCAGAAATGAGAGAAAGCCCTATAGTGAGACGTATATATAAGCGGTTACTTTTTATATATTATGGAATAATACCCTAAAATAAATATTTTGCCTGTTTTATAATATATACACATGAATGACTTACATTTATATAGTTATTTTGAATAGTTATATGAAATGTAGAGGAAGATTTTTATGGTGGCTGCTTGATGGATATGTCAAAACTCATAACCGGTCAAAATTACTATTGACTGCGAATAATCGGGGAAAAGTAGTTTTGACCAAGAATATTAGTAAAAAAACTACTTTTAACTTATACTTTTTGAATTTCTAGCCACACTTAACCTGCTGTCACTGATACTGCTAGTTTTCACCGATAGTCTGAACTTTAAATGAGGCAAAATTACTTTTGACTGAGAACGTTGGTCAGAACCACTTTTGACTACAAAAATCAGTCAAAACTGTTTTTGACTAAGGGCATCGTTCAAAACCATTTTTGCAGTCAAAAGTGGTTTTGACCAGTTATGAGTTTTGACTGTGACAGATACGCAAACTAATATACCCACCGCCGCATATATTTTTTTATTTATTTTCTGAAAAAGATTACATGAACAGAATCATATCCCGGTACCTAAAAGCAACCTCACGAATCGGACAAGGTATTTTACATATTGTATATTTAGATTCTCAGAACACTTTCTTCGTGGAGTATTCATTTTTAGGGACAATGACGTCTGTCAAGGCCCATTTTCTCATGAACGGGTAGAGGGATCAAGTTGAAATTAACATAAACAAAGTTATACAGCCTAACTTCGGTGCTTAACTTATCAAAAATTTGTGAATTTCCATATATTCATTATTTTGGTAAAATTAAGTAGTACTTACCTAACATATTACATTGTTACTTTTAACTATTATATAGAAATGAATATTAACTTCGTTAATTTACAGCATTTTCAACCATCAAAAGCATAATAGAAATATATAATTTCGAACAAACATGAAATGCAAGTTGTACTTCTGTTTTTGTGGAATAATCAGCACAATGTGTTGGTTGCGTTTAAGTAAAAATACATAGGAAATTACTGTAGCGAATGTGAAAATACTCAGAAAATTTAATCAGGTAAGTCAGGTTTAAACCTGTAATATTCTTGAGTATCGGAATTCCCGGGACCGATATCATAGAAAACAAACAAAAATCGTCAAGACCTGATTCCCGTGATGTATGAACTATTTACATAGGTACCTACATAATTAAGTTTATATTGGAACCTCAGGGCGCGAGTCTTACTCGCACTTGTCCGGGTTTTTTATCACTGATAACCTTTAATTTTTAAACTAGTTAACAAAGTTCACGAAAGTGAACTATCAACGCTCCTTTTGATTTTTATCTAACTTGGTGTAAGTAAGTGAAGATGCATTTAATTTTTAATAATGATGCATATCTAATCAGAATTATTAAATGTCAATCTATATGAATAAGTCAGCTTATTTTGTGATGGTGATACACTGTCAATGAATGATGAGTTGATAAAGCAATTTTTTGAGCAAGCAAACCCGCATGCCAAGCGTGGCAACGGGTTGAAATGCCGTTTTTAATTATTATTCTGAAATGTTATCAGGAAGATGCCCATGTCGCCTCATACGACACCTTCGGGATGATATGGGGTGGTGGATTCTCTAACGCCGCCTTAATTAATACGGTGAATGAAGTACATAATGGTTGTCCTACGCACTTACTGAATATATCGTATCTGCCGCTATCACCTCGCCGTCCATACTTCATAGACGACGATCGCTTATGGTAATCTTTGACGATCGCCAACTGAATACATGAATGTGTGGATAGATGCGCAATAATTATGACATTATGGCCCAACATGTATTCGCCAAACAGATACGAATGTGAATGCACGAGCTTTATCGATTGTCACAATGTTCGCGCACAACAGCAATGCGAGCTCGTGTGCGCGCACGAGACAAAAGATGGAGTCAACGCATACGCACTTGCTGTTTACCTACACACTGTCTTAAATTCGGTCCTCACCCTACAACGCGGTTTTGCTCTTCCTTTCATTTTAATCAGCCTGCACAAAAAAGCAATACCTACGTTTTACTGCCCGTCCATGTTAACGACTCACTCTGTCAGTTCAGTTCAGTTAGTTAGCCGAAGCACTCTCGAGGTCTTAAAGTTCTGCTCATAATCTTTGTTATATATTTTTTGTTGATAAATGTGTTGTATACAATTTTGGTGGAATCGTGCCGGTACAGTAACAGTAACTTGAACGAACGATACAGGTTTCAGACTTCAAAATTACGATAATCTACATTAACTACTTGGTTGGCGCCGATGCCATTATAGTTAGGTTACGTTTTGCTTGCGCACAGTCTAGGATAATATCGATTTTGTGTGGGCGTAATGCTGCCACTGTTAGATATAACAAGACTTTAAAATACTTATGAAACTATATTGAAGCTAATCAAGCATAAATATGATTTTTCAAGAAGACGTTTGTTGTGTAATCCAATATTATTTTGGACATAATATTTTTGCTCGAATTGATGGCGAAATAGCGTTCTCAAAATTTAACTTTCGAAGAAAGTCTTAAATTCAACGAATAACAATTATAACATTTAAATTATTTCTAAACCAACACCGGGTTAGTTGGGTTATTAGGTAATATAAAATGTAACAGCGGTTGTTCGCAGACACTCGACGCCACGCCGTTTCCACAGGGCGTGGATGAAAGCCAATGCAACATCAAAGCTTTTGTCACCTCGTAAATAAACCTTACCGGCGAAACTGGCATAATATAAGAACAAAAAACTAAGATTCATCATAATTAAAGCGTCTTGATTAAATATAGGCAATATCAATAACATCCAAGAAATACTTTATTCAATAAACACACATTTAGATTTCCATTATTCCAATATTGTGTTATGAAAGTATTTTTTTTTTTTTTGTTCGTTTCGTTTGTAAAGTATTTACCAGAAAGATGTAATTAATACTCTGGTAACATTTTAACAAATCAATTCTTAAGGATATTTCAATAGTCATTAAATTTAAACCAATATTGGCATTAAAAAAATTTTTATCTCGAATTTAAGTTAAGCTTTTAAGTTTTAAGTATATTTTGGATAATATTATAACTTGTAAATTACTTTTTTGTTTGGATAGTATTAATCATTTACTATTAAAATAAGTTTAATAATATTTATATTGTCATGTTTGTTTAATTCAATGAAAATGTGTTTCATTATGGTGAGTTAGTAGTTAAGAGAAAATCAAGAAGTATTTCGTAATTAAGCACCTTGCAACTTCATGCAGCTATTGATAATTAGAATATCAAAAGTATTAATTCAGACAGTCGGCCAATTGGCTCTGCTTATGAACGCCGCCTGCATGGCGAACGGTGCGATGGACCATTGCAAGCGGTGCATGCCTTCCGCATCAGCAAATAGACTTGCGCATCACTTCTTAATTGCAAGTTGGGTCGATGTTTTATAAGCTCCATAACGGCCAGCGTGCGTCTCGCCTGTGAAACGTTTGCTTTAATTATTATTGGAATGGAGGGTAATTCTCTGTGGTTTTGTTTGGCTAGACTTGGCGATGTTCCGAAACGGGTAGCGATGCAAATTGCCTTGGCGGACGCCCAACGCGGCAACTACCAGGCCCAGTAGCTTTAGCGCGTTGCACCTTACTGGTGACTCTTGACCTGCTGCTGCTAGGCGTTTACGTCCTGCTAGACAATTCTTATCTCATGACTTAAAGTACAATGATTTGATTACAGTACAGTTTATGTGAAAATTTCTTTCATTAAAGAAATGTGGTCGTTTAAATATTGATGTCCAGTAACATCGAAGGGTGCAAGCAATTTCTATTGAATGAAAAAAATATTTAAGCGAAATTAAAAACGAAAAATCTAATTTTAATTAAAAACGAAAATTCTTATTAAATATTTCTATTTATATATAATAAAAACTTGCAAGAAATAAACAATTTGTTTTCAATTCTTAAAAATAACTATGTTGAATCGGCTCAGTGTTCATACAATAAGCAAAGTGGTTGAGCTACGGGCTATATTTCCTTTTAAGTGTCGCCCTTAGAATCTTTAATAAGTGGAATTGCATGCACTGAATACAAAAGCTTATGAGCTGCGTACGAAATCTGACAGTGAAGTTCATTCAACTTTTTTTATTAGTCCAGTTTAATGGACAACAAGATATAAAACA
This sequence comes from Parnassius orleans, assembly GCA_029286625.1. Classification (NCBI taxonomy): domain Eukaryota; kingdom Metazoa; phylum Arthropoda; class Insecta; order Lepidoptera; family Papilionidae; genus Parnassius; species Parnassius orleans. The sequence goes on from JAGSMP010000074.1 coordinate 2,202,331, forward strand.
ATTTTGTCCATTGATTTTAGAAAATAAAATCAAAATCTTTTCTCCATATCATCACATAACAAATTAAAAAATATATTAATATTAATATGAAATAATTACGAGGTCAAACAATAAAAAAAACCGTACTAAAGTGAGAAGGACTCGCGCCCTAAGGGTTCCGAATAAGTTAATTATGTACGTAATGTCTCGACAATTTTTCTATACTATACACGTATTACTTAAAAATAATAAAGATAATAATCATTTATATACAATAGGTACGTTTAACAGTGTAAGCAGTTAGTTAAGTACTTACTTTCACCAAAATAATTAACTCACAGAAATTCATAAATTATAGGTAACGAAAAGCTAAATCTTATTGCAGGACAAACTTAACTTTCCAATAGAAAAATCGTTCTCTCATACATCGGTTCATATCACGGTCCATGCTCCAACTGTAAATATTAGTTAATAATCATTACAAAATGATGAACATGATGTGAATTTGCGACTATCAAGAATAATTCTTTGTATGTGAAATTACTTCAGATTATGGGTTATTTTCCTTCACTTGAGCTATGAGATTCTAGATCAGCTGGAAGTACCCTATAGATTTTGATGAGTGACTTTGCGGGTATCAAAATATTGACACACGATTAATGACCGTATGTTTGGAGTTGACAGAAGCTTGCATTTTATACACCTATATAGAAATAAGTGTGACAAACGAGCACATAGACCACCTGATGGTAAGTGGTTGTTGTGGCCCATAGACATCTACATCTATACTCGATTAAGAATAAGAATGCAGATGCGTTGTCACCCCTGAGGACTAAAAAGGATTGCCTTATTTTCAGTAAAAAGGGGTCTCCGGTTCTCTACACTCAGCATAAGAAACGCAGCAGCATTAAGCTGCTCTTTTTGCTGTATTCTTTGAGATCGTGGTCTTTCCCCGATCGAGCCGACCCATACGTGTAACCCCTTAAATATAGCTGCAGTATGGCTCTACGACGTATAAAACACCTCCATCTAATATTTGATATTAATTTCAACTTGATACTCATTCCTGAGAAAAAAGGTCTTGACAGACAGATAGACAGACTCACGGATGGACAGCAGAGAATCTTAAAAGGGTTCCATTTTTTAGTTTTTTGGTGCGGAACCCTAAAAGAATAAGAAAATGATCATTCAATAAGAATGTATACGTATTTCATACCGTGGTTGTGTGTGTGGTGCTTAGTTTTGACGATTTATGTTATAATAAAAAAAAAAGATTAACTGAAAGTTTGAAGCCGCTTCTAAGAATCACGGTCAAGTAGTGGCATGCACAACAAGTGAACTTATCGTGGTGTGTTCACAATTCACAACGATAATATTTAAAATACAGCTCGCTATCGCTTTCCAAGAACTCGTCCGTTCGTTTGGTTGGCGCAGGCGACAGGTAGCCAGCCATAGCTAACGGAACTCGTGACGGCTCTACAATTTTTAGTTTTTAAACTACTTCATATTGTGCACCAGAACAAAACTGCCATTTCTCATTATTTATGGATCTGTTTAAAAAATATTTTTCTTACAATAACTAGTTAAGAGAAAGTTGAAGTTTAATTTCTTAAATCTTCACTCAGAAACTACAAACAATTTATCACGACATTTAAATACATTTACATATTATTGCTTAATTAATGATACAAACAAAAGGTTAAATTTAACTGTTATTATATAATTATATTATTTAAAGAATGTTCTCGTTTAATTTAAAAATTATTTCAAAGGTGTCTGTGACAATAAAACGAGTACACATCTTTTTATACATAAGGGGTGTGATATAATGATAATTTATAGCGATTTTAAACCATCGTGCCTTGAGAAAAATAATCAATATTCCTTGCTATATGAATTGAAACAAGGTACTCGCTCAGTTTCCACGCTCTGATTATTGGATGTTGGCTCTAGACAGCGTCTTTATCGGAATCGATCAGAAACGTAGTTCGGTGGGATTGTTTGTTGTTTCTGGCATAGTAAGTATCAAAATAAGAACAAATAATTAATTTCAGTTTTAACTCAGAAAGCAAATCTTGAAATGTGTTTTACTTACTTTCAAACAATTCGGTTTTTAATAAGTGCATTAATTTGCATGTGTTTTCTATATGCATTATTATCTATTAACTCTCTTAAAATTATTATATACGGAGAAAATTACATAATTAAAAAGAAGAAGATTTAAATCAATAAATAATGTATAAATAATATTTATACGTGGTAGAGCCATGCTGCAGCTATATTAGTAGTATAGTTGTAGCACGAATGGGTCGGCTCGACCGGGGAAGGACCACGCTCTCACAGAATACCACCGTAAAATAGCAGCTTAATGCTGCTGTGTTTCGTATGGTGAGTGTAGAGAACCGGAGACCCTTTTCACTGGAAAAGAGGCATTCCATCTGAGTCCTCACGGGTGATAACGCATCTGCATTTTGATTCTTTATTGAGCATAGATGTAGATGTCTATGGGTCACAGCAACCACTTACCATCAGGTGGACTGTGTGCTCGTTTGTCACCCTATCCTATATAAAAAAAAAAATTATATCAGATTTAACATCCATAGAAAAGTAAGTAACATCGAAAAGCTTAGGTATATCTATATTGTTGAAGACGTGTTTTAATAAGTTAAAAACTAAATTTTCAACTCAATTAATTATAAGTACCACTGTTATAAAGAACTGGGATACAAGTAATTTAAGCTTTCGAATAGATCTAAAATCTATTCCACTATCAATCATCACCATCTTTACAGCCCTTCCCAAGTCCACTGCTAAACATAGGGCTTCCCCAAAGAACGCCACTAAAACGGTCCCATACCTTCCGAAATTTCTTTTTAACTTATCAAACACTTAAAACGTTGTACTTGAATATTTCAAGTAAGGTTACAAACAATGCACTTGAGTTAATTAAAATTCTTTTGCTGGCTAACAAATGCATATATAGAGAGTTTTTTTAACTATTAAAACACCACCACACCACTACCGTACCCTCAAGGGTAGGTCTTTGTTCGTTGCACGGCACATTATCAAGTCTTGTGGACACAGATGGTTCTCATTGGATTGTGTCATCGGTATAAATAATACTTTCAATATTACTATCGTCGTCACCGATACTGTCTGTTCTGATAAAGAGCGCGACCGAGTTTTCACTTGGACCACACTAGTCGACAGTCGTATGTACATATTATTGCCTTATATTTATAACAATTAATCGCATCAACATAAAGGGTACACACGAACATTCATTATTAATTTGGCTATACGAATAGATATGTCAAAGGTTTTGTTTGTTTGATAGGTGGTATACTCCTACTAAAGATCATGTACATAATATCTCAATGCTACAGATATAGTATGTTGATGTTTCTACTGCATGACTGCATCATTTGTTCGCCAATGTGTCCTATTTGTTTTCTCACTTAATTTTGCGAAAATAATATTTAAATAAATATAATCTTTTGCAATTATCAAATTATGATTATAAAGTTCAATCAGTTTACTAATGTTAATAGAATAATATGAGAGCATTGTATAAAATATATGCAATACACATAGTAGTGTATAATCGTCCCGTGGGTATTGTAAGAGGCGACAGAAGGAAATGAAACAAGAGATGGGCAGCAGCATCTACTTGATAACAACTGAAAATAATAAAAAACTGCGGTTGCGAACCCGCCTGTTAAGCGTGGCAACTATGGCAAAGATCCCTATATGGGGCAATCTATGGGGGAGGTCTATGTTCGGCAGAGGACTTGATAGGCTGTAATGATTATGATGATTGTATTGCGAGTGATAAAAGTCGTAAATTAAAAAAAATCTCAAAATGTGTTATTTGTTCTTATTGTTGTTTCGAATAATACTAATGGTGACATAGATTTATAGCATGTAAGTATGCTTCAGAGTATCTCCATGCCTAATTGTGAGATCAAAAGGGGTCAAGTGTGTACATTGACAGGCGCCTTAGGGCTAACGTCATGTCGGGTCCTGATGAGGCTAGCTTTAAACAATAACGAGAGCTCGCCAATTATGTATGTTTTAAAGGTGACGTAAGTTCTTTCATGATCGAGTCTACAATAATGACAATTTCTTTTACCGATAAGAGTATTGTAATGTGTTATACAACAATATCTGTATGATATTGGTAATTCATGATATAAAGGTTCAAAGTATTATGCCACTCTAGAAGCAGAGAGGATAAAATATAAAAAGATACATATACTTATCAACTTTTATTCTAACTAAAATTCAACGTATTTGCGGCTCGTCTTAAATGCGACGTTTCCTATTTTTATCTTTTATTTTAGGCACTCAAACTAAAGTGGACTGTATTAATATATACGTGGCACACCAAGTCGTTAATGATTTCGACCGGTTCGTGTGTCAGCGTAACAAATCGGCCTTCAGGTCAGCGAAGAAGAGGTAGCCAAAACTACACACACAGTTAAAATAAAATCGATAAAATTATAAATTATATGAATGAGACAATACACACTAAGTTCATTTTATTGTTCGCTTTGGAGTAGGGTATAAAATACATACTATAAAGATACAAATGCATATCATTTGTTTCTTCTTTCGTCTTTATCAGATCGCAATATTCATCTGCTGGAGATAGGCCTCTACCGTTATAGGGAAGATTTGCATTAATCGTCGCGCTTAGAAGGCGGATTGACGATCATTCTACCAGACGTCTCGCAGCTTTAACGCTGACTTAAACGAAATGGCTATCGGTCAAAATTAATATCCTATCTATCCACGATTTACCCTATTAAAGATAGATATTTAACATAAGCTCCATACGTTTTATGTCAAATTTCTATCTCAAGTAGGGCAATTCGTGGATAGATAGGATTTAATTTTGGCCGTATACCGCCATCTATCGGAAGCTATAAGATATTTCTGGCATTTCCCATAGTCGCCTCTAACGACACCCGCGGGATGAAATGGGATGATGGATTCTCTTACGCCGCCACCGCAAGCCAAGTTTATTTTATTTTATAAAATGTTATAGGTACTTAGTATTGCTAATGGTTACAACTGTTAAGGCTTTATAATGCTTACATGTCTGGCATGACCTTCAAATGTATCAAACCGAACTAGTTTTAAGACTGCTTATCGGCAACGGAACCCTTATAATCTATAGCTGGTATATAATTATCTGTGTCTTATTATCATATTATCTATTGTTAAGCGTGTAGTGGCGGTTTAAGAATATCCACTACCCCATATCGTCCCGACGGTGTCGTAAGAGGCGACAGAGGGAAAATGAAACAGGAGATGGGCAGCAGCATCTTCCTAATATAACAACTTATAGCAAAATCCCCCATGGCTGTAATGGATAATGTATTATCTATTGTACGTATATATTAATTTTCTTATAATTTCATTCTGTCCATCTGACCACATCTTGGACCACATGGTGAGGTACAGCGTAATAAATGTTATATTTTTTAACCGAATTATATAAAAAACTAAGCAGTGTGCTCATTCGTTCTATGTATCAATTATAAGATCAGAAAATATTAAAATCATATGTTTTAAGTATTCATCAAGTCATTGTATCTTGGAAAATCTATCAAAAAACGATCTCGTAGACTAGTGGAGCGAAATACCATTACCAGTTCGAGGCATTGAGTTCACTATTTCCCCAACATAGTGAGTATGAGCAACTGCTCCTCCGTTACTGTACCGCATTTCTATATTTCTTAGCATATGTGATCTACTATACCATCCGAAATAGTTCCTAGAAAAAAGCATTTTAGTCTTTCAAGTTTTCGCTAAATTATAAGAACACGTTTGTTTCTATTGATTAATATGCATTGATTTCGCATTATTATGGCCATTAGCCTTCGCTTGTTTATACGGCACACTGGGACACATTGTCCGTTTTTTAAATGTTTCGTTCCTTTAGGTGGAAACTTGTTGTTCCTTCTGTTACTCATGTTAAACATTGTTGGTAGTACATATGTTGAATACAAATCCTTTTTGGAATATTGATAGGCTTACTCATTGTATTGCACCGTGCATTTTACCATCGCTTGTAAGCTGGCATTGATTGAAAGAAAAAACATATCAGTGCCCACCTAATTTTGAGTAAACTTTTCGAATTGTATTTCTTTCTGCATAACAAAAATTAAAAAACATCCATTCAATTAAGAAGGTGAAGAGAGGCTTTTGCTCGGCAGTAGGACAGTATGGGCTAATATAATAATAAAATAAATCTAAATAAACCGCTTGCTATCGGAAATTGCTCAATTTTTATAAAAGTTGCATCTGTATTAAGTTAATTTCAGCAATGTTATAAGACTACTATTTTTATTGGCGAAAGGCCGTTATTTAAAAAGTGTTTGTCCGCAGTGTCATCATTATGCATTAGAATTAGAAGCATGCCATGACTGAAAAGCCTGAGTAAGAGACCACATTTTTCCAGAATATCTAAACTGACTCGGTCCTTAGGAAATGCACGCCATGCAGTTTATTAATATGAAATATAACTAATATTACAGAAAAAAACATTAACCCTTACATTTTCCTATTAAATTAACTTCCCCGCTATGAAATCTGTCAAATATTTCACCTCATTCCAAAGTGGCTCCGCACTGGTGGCAGAAAAAGTCGTGGATGCATTCATTGGTTTCTTAACATTAATATTTATGTTAAACATGTAATTATGTGCTTCGCTTATCTAATTATATTATTAGAAGGGAAGACTAGGCTTCGCTTCTTAGCCCATGTCCTTGCGAGAGTTTTAACATAACTAAGACGATTCAATGTTTTGTATTCATATTTCATACTACACAATTTTCTTTTTCATTATTTGGAAAGTCACTTTTTATATGTGTATCGGGAGTCTATAAAAATCAGGGCAGTTATTGTTAATTTGGCTCATTCTTTTTCTAAAATACTCCATAAATGAGTGGCACATTGTTATCACACTTTTCTCTACAAATGGTGATTTAATTGGTCCTATAGCAATTCTATCGGGCACAAATCAGACAGTACTACTTTTTTTCCTTTTTTTAATTAGTTCTGTTGGAAAATGAATTTTGATTAATCGCTCTCTTCTGGTTATAATAACTTATAACATAATCTTTTAATCGAAAGAAGGCTACATTATTTTTCCAAAATTTCTTCAATCCTGGCGAATACTTAGACTACCGCTGTTTCTAGTATAAATGCTCTCGTATATTACTCAGATTTAAATGAATGCTACAGCAGGTTATCAGCATTTATATTAAAATTATTTTATGCGAATGCCTAAAACGCATAACATGCTGCTAGATAATAATAAAAAAAATTGAATAACAATAAGAAACCTCTTAGAATGTAAAACTATTGAAAATTGTGTTTAAAGTAAGAAACCTGAATGAAGAAAAAAAGTAAATTTTAGAGAGCTAAATAGCAATGCGTGCACTTTGTACATAATATGTATATTGCAATATGAAAAGTCCACTTTTTCTCAATTAAAATTTGGAATGCGTTTATTATATTAGAAACTTCGATCGGTTTTCCGGCAATTTACATATTATTTTTCTGTTGATATATTACATTATGGAGTGGAGCGATAAAGATAACAGAATTGCAGTTATTGTTTTACAAAAAGTAGGCCGTCAGTACATTTTAGGACCCTTTTAAAGCTAGGCATCAGCCGTGTATGTTCGTGTATCGGACTAAACAAATTTCAATAGATGAAGATGGAAACTTAAGAGGCAGTGAGAACTTCGAAGTCTCCGTAGAGAACTTAGATAGAGAGGTTTTATATTAGAGCTTCAGTCAGACATGAGTGTTCCTAAGGTATATTCCTAATAATTTTTACAATATTTTTTTTAAATATAAATCGTGTGGATTAAGCATTTGTTTAATCCATACGATTTACATCAAAATATGTACAAGTCCAGACCAGCGTTAGTTTTCGGTAAGTCTTCCAATGAAGATTGAGTATAAATTTTGCTTTTAGAATAATCGAAAATTGAAAACAAGAGAGTAGATAACACGCCAACTTGTCCGATATCAATATTAGCAGCAAAAAGAGGGAATTACAGGAGTAAGCAGATCATGAAGAGGAATGACCATTTTGCGACTAATATAGTCACCATCTACTGAACTTGAATAGTTGGAGAGGATGGCTCCCACAACATCACAACTGTGGAATTGCTTGTTTGATACTCATTCAATGCGAGAATGAGGAGTGCTAATTAAGCTGATTGAGACCAATATCATGGTGTGACGGGATTTCACTTTACCAACTCCTAAAGACTAAGAATTTCCAGACCCTAGCAGGGTCAGGACCTAGAAACGTGAATTCGTGTCAAACTACCCATTTGCAACGATTTCTTATCAAACTATTTTTCTCTTTGGTCTATTGTTATCATATATTTCAGGCTAATAATTCTCTGTGTGTTCGTTTACTGTGTACAAAGTTATTCTCTTTTACATAAAATAAACATCAAATTATAAGCAATTAATTAATTTTAGTTCCTTGACCATATTGACCAATCGCTTTAAATATGATAATTTGAAAATCCTCCTGGTACGCCGGCTAGTATTAAACATACTAAAAGAAAATGGTTGAAAGTTGTTTAAAATATCGGATAGATTTTAAGCCCTTACAGGCAGTTATCTCAGTTTTAGACGGGGCATTGGGACTAGCGTAGTCGACGGCGGCGCCTCGCTCGTCTTGTTTACGTCTAATTTTGGCGCGAGCGCCGCGACGCCGCCCCCGCGCCGCCTGCCCATTGAATACTGCGCGTGCGGTTATTTCGGCTTGGCGGACGCCGCTCCAAGACGTACCACGACGCCTGTTTGATGTCGCTTTCGCTATAATACTCTCTCAGAGTAACTTTGTCACTGTTATTGTTTACGTATAAAAAAGTTACCTAACATTCTTTAGTTAATTATTTGAATATATAATATATAATTTTATATTGCTTCCAACTATAATATAGTGGCGGATCCTTACTCCACCAATTCTAAGTTGTGTCGGAACACTCATTATTCATTAACATCTTACCGTCTTGCTGAATATGATTAAATGTTTCTTGTAGGTACCTATTTTGCTTTTAATGCATAGTAAAAATTATATTATTCTTAATAAATTTCTTTCTACATTAGGTTTCTAGACAAAATTAGATAATTAGTGATGATTTAGAACTGTTTATCTTAGTGAGTTTAGCCAAGTTTTGTTACGTTACGTGTTATATAAATCAAATTACTGCACGGCAGACGACGCTCGACAATACACAGTGCAAAGTCATTTTCATTTAGGTAATATGCACAGTTTCTTTGATGTTCTTAGCAGGTGTACCAATTAGTAAGTTTAGTTAATATCTGGTTACTTGATCAGATCACTGATTAGTATTTTGATATTAGGTGGGATGAAAAATCTGTAACAAATTCGATTTTATGAAATTATTTACAAATTTTGAATAAAAATATTATGTAAACATGCTATCAATCACGTGTAAATAAAGCTTGTACATAAAATGCTGTTTTAAAATTAAACGAAAATTTGAAAAGGCATATAATTCAACTTTAATTATAGAATTCACGATCGAGAAAGAATAATACGATGCGGCGATCTTTTAAATTTAATTGAGTATGCTTAAAGTGCATCCGCCGTGTGTTTTTCACCTTTCGGAGTTAACGAGCTCGCGCCCTGTGATGTTACCGCGGTTAGCCTTGGAGGCTTCGGCGCTCCAGCTTCTCGGAATCGAACCCTCTCCGCCCCGCTCCCCTCACATATTCATCCCTGGGCCAGGACTCATTTTATCAAGATTCGCTGCTATTGAGCAAAGCCGTTTTACATAACATGTTCTTGCGTCATTTCTTACATTTGTGGCGTTAATATTTTAATATAATAGGTAATTTATTTTATCTTTTCAATCAATGCGATTTTAATACTTAAAATACTCGTATACATAGAATTATTTTTACCCGCTTAAAAATAAGAAATATTGAAAAAAAAAAAAGAATATAGGGACCTTGCATTGCAACTGATGCTTACGTGTACGTATTTAAAATTATGAATTTTCTCATGGTAATGTGCTTATCTAATAGCCATGCAAATATCCAGACTGACATGTGAAGTAGCGCCAGGGTTTCGAGATGTCTGGTACTGCAATCGCCAATACGCATCTCCGCTATGGTAGGGGTTCATATTAAAATATATCAATAATTTTAATTAACAACTCCTGCTATATTTTGATTTCTCTTCAGTAATTTTCTGTGGAGTAAGGTAAAACCTTAAAACAAAAATATGTAAGCAGAATATGAAGGAAGTGTAACGATTTCCATTGGTGATCGTATGAGTTACCACTTATCATCATTAACTACTGCACTCTGAATCGTTATCTTGGTAACATCTCGTCAATATATCGATAAATTATGTAGCAGCTTTGGCGCCTCCCTGTGCGAGTGAGCACCATCAGTTCGTGTTCGACTTGTTTTAATTCATTTCGGTACACCTTAGTTGTTAGTAACAAAGGGATTGATTTTTTCTCTCGACTCCGCCCGGCCTTTGAGTTGCTCGCCGCGTTTCTTGGTACCAGCGGCAATCATTCAGTAATCTCCGATAGTTTATTGATAGCACTTCGTGGACCGCACCGCTCAACGCACCCGATAAATATATTTGTACCTACCACAAGCATTTACATTATATGAATGTATTTAGAAACTTTCATTATTTGTAAGCTGGGTAAAAAGTAAATACCTACTATTTACTTTTTTATTTTTGTTTTTAATGCGGTTTTATTATAAACATGATATTTTTAGTGCAATCATAATGTATTTATTAAACTATTGTAAAATTGAATCATCTAAAGTTATTAGCTTAAATGCATGGCAAAACAGATTGTGAAATGGTATAAAATATCACAGGGGCACATACATAGTATATAATTATATTTATATCTACTATGTCTTAGCAGCGCCTTCTGTAGCTATTAAGTGGAAATTATTTTATTACTTTTAGTTATTTTTTAAAAAATATAGAAAATTTTAGGAAAACCATAATTTTTAAATAACAATAGAAAAAAAAAATATGTATTTTTTTTTTTGGTGATGTCTATTTGGTTATGTTTCTTTCGGAACGAACACGGTTTTATTTAAAAACTGTATTGCTTGTTAACAGTTATTAATTTATTATAAAGTTACAAGAGCCCTCTAATAATTTTTCTCACTATGAATGGAAAACGCTTACCTGCTACTACTACTACTACGTAACCTTTAATACAAGCCATAGAAGACAATGATACCAATAAATAATGCAATACATATTCATAAACAATTAGTTAATCAATAGGTTGAACTTGACTTAAATTCTGTTAAAATCAGTACATAGCCATAATCCTTTTGTTAAAATGCCTATAGACTTATATTTATATTTATTATCATTACATATATGTAGGTATATAATATGCTATAAGTATTTAATTGTTTATAGGAATAGTATTGTAGCAAAAAATATTATATGTTTTCTTTTCATTGAAGAACAATGTTTAAAACGATGTTACATCATTACTAGATACTTTAAACTATTTTAAAAGCCTTCATAATCCCAAGATACCTATATCTTCACGATAACTCTTGAACTATAGTTTATATTACTTTTGTCCTTCAGTTAACAGACAATTGCGATTTGAGATCATTACGAAATTCGCAGCTGACATTTTATATTAGGGCGGAGTGCAACATGCCTTCCCTTCTCAAATCGAAGTTTCACAACCTCGGAGCATGAGCAGCCCTTTTTAAATGCTACGTGATAACTAAGTTTTCCATATAGCTACCAAAAAAAAAATTGTAACTGTTGTGTACTGTTAAAAATAATAAATTCCAATATTTTAAAAGTTAGTTAAAGAACAGTATCGAACAGTTTTAATTTTATTCATGCATGATATTATGATATTGTTTATATTTACAAAATATATAAAATCATTAGTGAAGGATACGCCTATGTTAAATCTGATAAAAGTTATTGGTATATTTGTTAATAACCTTTTCTCCATAGATCACGGGATCACGGCAAACTTGCAAAATACTTGCGTGCAGGAAATGCTTTTTATGCCTTGCCGGCAGGCAAGTCATGTTTAAGACAGGACATCTTAACGCAAATTTCTAAATTACTTTACCGTTTTAAATAATTTTCAAGTTTCCTTTCATATATTTTATTATTTTATTTACTGATACGCTAGGAAAAAAGTTATTCGTTTGTTAATAATGCTACCTTCCCAGCGGAGTTAAGTCATCGGCAAAACAGAAAAAGGTTAACCGACACGAATCTAGAGATGAGGTAGTAATGGTAGTGCGGAAGAATGGGTGCGAGTGGGACCAAGCATGTAACCAAAGGAAAGAACGAGATGTGCATACAAACAGATTGGTCCAAAGTCCGCCGGTGTTAAGGACAGTAGCCCCTCGGTGCAAGATGCACTACAATAATATGTTGATTGTTCTAAACGTAGTGATTACATTCTCTTTGGGGATTGTTCTTGTGTTCTCGCAGTTATCTTGCTGTATTCCAAAACGGCCTATTACAATAATATTAGCATTATTTAAAAACGTTAAAACCTGATGAAAAATTTTTTGAAGCGCGAGGAAAATAGGTAACAGGAATTAGTTTATTTATTTCTCTTCCACAAATATAATGAGTGAGTAATAGCTAAATTGACGTAATGATGTCAAAAATACAATTAAACCTGTAGGCGTAATACTACGAACGAACGAGTCAATGTTAAACGTCAAGCGTTTAATAAAGTCTACGTTGGCAACTCGCAAATCCGGTACAGAAGTACCCGACACTGGTGACCATTAGAGCTTCCTGCAATCGCTCGCGTCTGAATGGGCGCTCTATCCAAGACCAGGCTACTGGCAGCCATATGAATGAGAAGCGCGTAATGCACAATGAATTATTCGTGCCAGACTGGCTTCCGTTGGCGCCGGACACATGCACCGTTTTCTGCCTTTTTCTGATTAACGTCTAATTATAGGGCACAGCTCTCCACACGATCCCGTGACTCAGTTTCGGTTTCGACTGTACTCTGTGGACATGCTGCACAGTACGCTTTCGGCTTATTAGTAGGCTTATGAAATATGGCTTAGAAACGCTGCAATTTTAGTGGTAGGTGTAAGTTTTAATTACAATTTGATGGTTATGTGTATGAGTAATGAGTATATGTGTTAAGAACTGATCATAAACCGATCACAATCAGTTTTGTTAGTTAGGTACCTACCTATTTTATGAATTTTGTTTACTTATTGATAAAGTATTTTTTAACGTATGAATAAAATTAATAGTAAAATGTTAACTTTAAATTGAAGTTTATCTACACTGATATATATTTTCTATTATGTATAACTGATTAGCTCTAAATTAAATTTTACAAATATATGCCCTATAAGTCGTTCCAGTTTCTGAGTAAGCTTCCGCTACGTCAGACGTCATTGACGTAATTTGCTTGCTACACTGGCTCTTTTGCAAGTTTCCAAAATGACGTTAATGAGCACTTTTACCAAATGTTTTACGTCTCTTAGAAATAACTTTATTACCGTTTCCAAATATATTCTGATGATTAGTTAGCGTAGTCGGTGCTACTTTAAAATTAATCGCTTTTTTAATTTTTCTTCGAGTTCCTGTGTTGTTCTTTGTTAGAAAATACAAATATAGTACATCTTTATATTTTTATCTTAATGTTAAAGTGAGGAACGAGTTTATACAGTCCACCTTAGTCAGGACAGGGCTACTACAACCCGTGGACACTTGGAGCTATCTTAAAGAAAGAAGGCCAAGATTCGTTATCACTAACGAGGACTAAGACGAAATATCTCACAGCCTGTAATTTAACTGGCGCCACCTACCGGGTCCAATTGTGAATATAAACCATCCAGGGACCTACAAACAAAAACAACAACAAATTTACAGAACAAAAATTTCATCAGAATCGGTCGAGCTAGTTTCGATATTTAGCGAGACTAACGGACAGCGATTGATATTCATCTTACATAGAGATGATTATGAAATGTATATAATATGATAATGTGTTTAGTGTTGTCTGCAAATTTCAACTCAAAAACAGTAATTGTTTTCTAAATACAATACGTTATGATTACTACTGATAAAATTAAAAAAAGGTTTTTTTGTATTTTATTTTTCCGTGCGACGTATGATTAAACTGTCTCACTATTAAATACATCGGCAGCCGTCATTCAACCTCGAAACCGGTCTAAGAGCAAGTGGTCATACAAAACGTTCTGGTAAGTGTTTAACGTGCGCAGGAATGGGAGACAAGCTTTGGCGACCCGGATGCTGCGCTTCAATAGCGGGTTCGACTCAACGCAGCACAAAAGGCAGGTCACGATGCGTCGTCATTCATCCTTGTCCCGCCAAACCGGTTTCTTGAATCGCCACTTTATTATTACCTAGGTATATTGATAGCTCTCGAAAAGTTTATACACCGACGTGATTTGAGAAATATTAATATGAATTGCTTTATATTAATATTTCTCATTAATTTTTCAAAAATGCGTATGGAACATAATCCTTCAAAATTCTACTTTTTTTTATTTGCGGCATCGCTGCCAGTGCTCGCAACATTAATAATTTCTTTGAGATAACGCGGCGAGCGTATTATCTGAGTACTTTCTAAAGTTAGATGAAAAAAAAATGTTGTTAACCTCTGGCGGCGAGAGGCGGACCACCTAGCCGCAAGGCCGTCTAGTCTCCGGCACCACATCGCACTCACTGCCTTGTATTGTGTATGCTGTCCTACTAGATAGTGCTCAGAGTATACGTCGACTAAATATAATATTTTTTATATTCACATCACGTAATACATAAAGAAATAAGTGTACGTTTTACAGCAAAATGTTAGTTTATTTGAATATACTGTAAAATAGTTCTGAAGAAATTATTATGTAAATCCACGACTTTGTCCAAGTAAACTTCAGAATTTGCCTTTAGTACTAATACGTACATACATTCCTTTCAAACCTTTACGGTGTGACTAATTACGCAATACTCTTAAATGCTGCAGTTGTAACCTACTCATCAATAAACATAAAGACTATGAACTATTATTTGCAGGCCAAAAAACACTTCCGTGATTCATTCGAATCTGCGCAGCCAAATGCTAAGTCACTTTCCTATCGTGTCGTCAAAACCTAACTATAAACCTAACCTATAAATATCTAATTAAGGTTCTACTTATAACCCGATAATGACACATTATGTCGTGTCATGTTTTTATGTAACTGCACCCCGCATCGAATTATTGTCTACCTATTCTTGCCTCCCCATATGACGAAATCAGCGAGTTCCTAGAGCTGGGACTTGCCACCGATAAATTGAGGAGAATATATTTAAAATGTAGTTAACTATTTAATAAATCGAACAAGCTAATTTAATTAGCTAATTTAAAAAGCATCAACTAGGTATCATATCATCAATATGGTACCTATATAAATTTATAAATCATTATCATGAAACCTATTTATAAATGTTGTGTACTGTGGGGAAATTGCGACCCAAATATAAAAATTATGCTTTTACTTATTTAAACCAACACTATTATATATTCTGTGACCAAACTTGTACTTTTTTATATTCGTGTCTAACAATTAATACTTTGATTTAGATGAAACTGTATTGAAGTGTTTTGTGCATGTTGTGTTACCGTACTCGTATATTATTTTGCTTATTATCAAGTATAGGTACGTATTCAATCGCTGTTCTTGTTTATTTATAGGATTAGAAGTCAAATGCGTATTTAAATTATAATGCTGCGTATGGTCGTAGTTTGGCCAGCACCGACGTTCTTACGCACTACTTTCATTTAAATGTTCCACATTCACAGATTGCCCTACTCGTTTAAACCTATCTAAATTGATGTCCTTGTTTCCAATTTTACCCAAAGAAAATCTTCTAACAACCTTTGAATACAGTTTGGCTTAAACAGTACAGTAGATCCCGTAATAAAATCATCGGCCGGAAGTCGATGCGTCACTTAGTCGTTTTCGTCCACTTCTGTTTGTGTGGGTATGTTTGCGCGTTAGAATGTGTAAGTAGACAATAAAATAGTGCCCACTGTATTTTAGCTACCCAATTTCGAACAATCGACAAAGCATAGGGCTAGCGCAAGTGTTTGGCAAGAATTTTCTTCATGACATGTACACTAGGAAAACTGACTAACGTGCAGTTTGCGTTATAATATTATGGTGTTACGGGTGTAACACGTTGCTCTCGTTTGTATAGTGTTACTGATTACTTGTGTGTGCGTTTATTTACGTACGCGAGCGCCGACTCGTCCGAGATTCAAATTTAGAACGCAGTCTCCGCCATGTTGTTCTCGGTGAAAAACCTACAAACCATCGTATGGAAGCCGAGAAAATGTCACAAAAATTGCCATAGTGAAGGTGATTAATTTTGGATGATTTTTGCTCCCAATACATAATTGTCTTAAATTAAGTTATGCCGTAACAGATTTAACAGAATTTATAATCATGAATTTTTATTGAGAGTTTGCAATATCATTATATTCTTATAACAAATTACCTGAGGAGGATACATTAAAAGTTTTACTTACGTATGTACACTGTAGACATTATTTTAGAATTGTGTTAGCGTAAATAAATTCTGCTGGTTAGTAAAACGTATTCATGTGAATGAATGAGTCACGCCCAGAATTGGTTCATTTATCCACCAGATTGTTACGGAGCACTATCATCGTTCATTTAAATCACTTTGAGATCTTTACGAACTACAATCGTATCAATTTAAATGATAGAAACTTCAATGAATATCGTTAGGGTCCTATACGGACGGCGACCCCACTACAAATAGAAGAACCTAGATGATTGTTAAAGACTTTTATTAAGATGTAATAACATCTTATGTCTTGTAAATGATGTAATATAAATGTGGCCAAAGTTTATTAAAACTGTATACATGAAAATCCATAATTTAAAAGTTACGTAAGAGTTAAATAACTACCAACTGTAAAGATAACATATTAATGGAAAACTATTTTAATATTATTTTAACTCGCAGTGAAAGTAATGCCTGCTCATAAAAAATATATAGTTCTATATACTGTTTTTGAATGCTTAAATTTATAAATTCATATCGATTAAATAATTTTCTAATAAATATGTTAGCTATTATGCAAAAGAATCAAAAATAATATTAAAATATAAAACTTGACCATTTAGCGATCTATATCGGGCTATAATAATATTAAATTAATCACACGTATATATATATATATATATATATATATATATATATATATATATATATATATATATATATATATATATATATATATATACGTGTGTGTGTGCGTGCGTGCGTGCGTGCGTGTGGGTGTGTGTGTGTGTGATTGTGTGTGTGTGTGTGTGTGTTTTTTTTTATTTATGGTAACGACAGTCTTACGCACCAAAACTCACGGATTTATAACTCTGCTTTAGAAAATAACAGAAGGCTATTTCGATTTCTATTTTCATGAATGCGGAAACGAACTAGATAGGAGTAAGTAGTGAGTTAAAATTCTAGGCTGCGAGCTATTTAATCAAAGATCACCCATAGCCCTCAGAGGTGACATCGCAGCCGTAGCCTTTTTTGTTTGAAGTTCATTAGCTCAAGTTGCCAGCCATCTTACTATCAGGTGGACCTCTTGGTAGAGAGTAATTGTGTTATGTGAGGTGGACTGTTCGTTTATCACTTCCAATTTATGAATAAGCATGTGTAATAATTAACAACGATAAAGAAAGAAATTGACAATAATTAATTAAATTCCGTACGATCATTCATAAAAATTCCAAACAACATATTACATTACTTAAGTTATCTTCAAATACTTACAACAAAGTTTCGTGCGTCAATATTCACATTAAAATTAACTCATTTCAAAAGAAAACATGCATTACGAAATAATAATGAAATAAGAACAAGGCCACTACTGCAATGGATCAAACCCACTGATCTATCGATATAATTTTTCGGCTCCAAACGGTGCCTCTTGGAACGTGTTACTAATAGTAACTCAAATCATATTACCTATGTATTAAACAGAACAATCCGATTTTTAACCGGCTGATCCAGAAAGAGGTAAGTATTTTCATGTGTATGGGTTTTGTATGTCTGTTCCTTCGTTACTTCCTAGAGTCCAAATTGTTTAACCGGTTTTGAAGTGCGAGGTGGCGTCAGATATTATAATAGTCACTACTTCAGAATCTTGCAAAAACAATATGGCACTTGTTTAATACTAACTTTGTCGACACTTATTCGACCAAATGATCTAGCTTGATACTAAATTTCAAATTTCTAAGTCATCTAAAAATGGTTTAGATTTTTTATGAGTGGGATAGTACTTAAATCAGTGAATAATTAAGTGCTAAAAATGGCACTTTTCAGACTTTAATAACTCAACAGCTATAGTAGGTTCATTAATGAATCTAAGTATTCAAGGGGGCTTTATTAAACATTAACAAACATTACAAGATAAGTATGTTCATCTAATAGTTTTTGAGTTATGAGGGTTCGAAAGTGGTTCGAATCGTAATGATTCGTGTAAATATAGTACACAATGCCGGTGCGTCGCCCTTTTCTTTTTGACCTTAGTACACTTAATATATAATAATTTTATGATATCTATGATAACGACTCCCCTCAGTATTTATAATAAGAATATTGTCTAATCTGAGGCTAAAAATGCATATTATAAGCTCAGCTAGTCATATATCTCCTTAATGAAAATTGGAAACAAATTTTCACTGACCAGTTTGATATCGCTGCTTTTCGGGTTTCATGTTATCATGTTGATAATATTGCCGTGCGATCACTACAATTGCGTAATCAATTACAAAGAGTAAATAATCTTCTTTGTTTCGAGGTTACTCGGATGTGTTCATTTTGATATTTTCTATTTTTTACTAGCAGTCCAGATTTAATAAAACTAATGTTTATCAATATAAGCTCATCTTTTTTTATCCACCTTTTGAATCGAATGTTGAAAATAGAACTTCTTAATAATGGGGCAAATGACTTATTTCTTGAAAGATTCAGTGATACTACGTTGTAAATATGAGCAAGGCTGGCAGAGCAGAACAGACAGCCTCGTTTTTTGTTTTTAAGAAAAATGCATTTTATCATCAGTCCATGCATAATAGTAGATTCGCATATCGCGTAATAGTGTATATAGACTTACTGCAATCCGTATACAGCAGTTTAGAAGGTATAACAGAAAATACCAATCAGTAAGCGGTATTTAGCGGTTACGATATAAAAATCACAACTGAAACCGAAAGCTAAATGAGAACCGTTAGGCTCCTTTATTTTACCGGTGTAAATGTGGTGTTTTATTCTATACCAGGAAAACAAGTTCTAACTTCTTTGGTTTATGAAGTGACAGTCACAAAATGCTATTTACAGTAAGAAAATACACCATGGAATTATAAAATTCTTTGTCATGTTGTGTGTTATGACTTACGATTTTAGTAATAATATAAATATAAACCGCAACACCGCGATGGCTTCCCCTTTTTACTAAGATCCAGAAAAATTATACGTTGGAACCGATATATTAAAACCGATACTGTGTCGTGACGTGTGAGTAAGAGAAAGCAACTCAAAATAATAAAATACTGCGGCTGCCAAGCGCCACTATAATAAATATCCTCCCTTTAAGGGATTCTATTGGGAAGGCTTAAATTTAACAGTAGAATTTCGATGAGGTGTAATTAATTATTAAATGAAATATTTAAACCGATATCTTAATCGGAAATAGATTTTTGGATTGATTTTTTATTCCCGTCAGTTTTCAGAGCCACTTTTATAATTGATAGAGGTTTGCAGTTCTGCGCGCATCACGGAAAAACTACTGGATAGATTTCAATTAGGTTTTCTAAGTTTTATTTCTTAGACACTTGGCCCTTATCTAAAAGAAAATATTGCGATATCTTCATTTAATATAAAGTTATTAAAGTTTTAAGAAACAACTATTTTTATAAGCACTACGTGTTTAGTGATGTGTGTAAGCAACGCGGACGAAGTCGCGGGTATCAACTAGTATAGAATAAAGGTGACAAACGAGTACACACACACAGTGTGCCTCGTAGACATCTATATTTATCGATAAAGAATCAAAATGCAGTTGCAGTTGCGTTTTCACCCTTGAGGACTAAGATTAAATAACTCCTTTCTTCTCTTGGGTCTTCGGCAAAGGTTTTGTTTATCTGCAGGGTGCACTTATCTTTTTTATCAATCTTTTGCATCCATTTTTTGCTGCCAATACAGTGCTTTTTTGTAATAAATTCGCTAAATGCTGTTTTTCATAAAAGGTTTGGCCATATTACTAGTCCATAGTACACAGTACGTAGTCCGTATTAGCAAGGCTGGCAGCGTTAAAACGACAATCTGGTTTCCTACCTGCTACTTTCCTGCTCCCCGTCATCCATCTAAATCTAAAATGATATTTGGATGAAATTTTAGAAATGAGTAGTTCTTCAAAGCCTCGTTTGGCTATTAGCCGGGTGCTTCGCGTGCAAGTGTGTTTGAAAATCGGAAGGTTTTATGCGAAGGTTCGTTAGGCTCTTAAAACCATTGTTTTTTGAATTATTAGAAGCTATTTAACACAATATATATTATGCGTTTAGCAAAAAATCGATACAGCGTTCTTTTTATAATAGGACCCATTTACGCAAACAGGGACCAACCCACAGCAGGTTGATTTCGAGAAAATGTGACTTTTGTAAAAAGAGTGTGCAAAATGTATTTGAATCATATTAAAAAATAAATATTTACTAAATTTATGTGGGATATCGAAGCCTTTCTAGGAATACATAATTCATACATACATTTTTATACGATTTTACTATAAGTAATAATTAAAAAAACGGGTTGGTTCTTTCTGGCAATAAGCAAATTTGTGGCTTGGTTCCTTTTCAAATTGAACATGGGCTTCAATTTCTATAATATTTTTAAAAATAAAAAGTTTTCTTTACTTTAAACACTTTTTATTGCTGTGAAATATCTATTTTAGCATTTTTTTATTATTAACATACAAAAATCATAAAAAGAATACAAAGAATTTAAGCTAAAAATCTCCATTGTCATCTTCTACCTCAAAATCAATAGTACCAGTATAACTATCAATATCATCTTCTATATCGTTGCTGCCTTTTATTTTTTTATAAAAATCCTGTGCATCTTTCGGTATAAGGTGCATAATACTTTTAAATCTTTTAATTTTGCCTCGGAAATGGGTTTCCCAGTGGCCAAAGCAAGTTCATATCACTCTTGGACAAAGGTGATGATGTCACACTTCTCCGTTCCGTTGAAGCCACATTATGACCCTCTTGCTGACCACACTTATCTTTAAGGCAATTCGATAAGGATAACAAGGGAGCACACAGTCCACCTGATGGTAAGTGGCCCATAGACAACTATATCTATGCTCTGCAGTAGATATCTTCTCTTGACATTTTTTTACACAATTGCAGCTATAATCGATGAAAACCTTGGAATCAATGATTTGCTTCTTAGGGTTCACATAGCTTTGGTTATTGTACTGTCCCTTCTTTCTGTCTTCTCTTAGCGCTCCATCATATAATATTTTTCTACCTCTGGTTGGTCTTGCTTGGTATGGAGATTCAGTTTCAGTTTCTTTTTCTTGCAATATTTCACTGGTACTAATACTTTCAAGTACCGTCGCATTCGGTGTTTAATGGACTTCTGTTAATCTTGGTATCAATGACATAGAATTTTCAGAACTTTTATCACCAAATATACTATTTTCATCATGACACGAAATTTGGATCCGGTACAGAATCATCACCATTCATCATTATGTTTGTTATGTCGGACGAAACTGGTGAATTTTGTGCAGCGTTTTTATCATGATTATTATATAATTTGTCAAGAGACAGCTAGAATATTAAATAATTCAGTTGTCTCTGGCGACATCGGTCGCAATGGAGAAGATGGACAGTCAGTGTTTGGGATACTTTTTTTATTGAATCATGTGATTTTGGAGATTGAAGGACAAGACACCCTAGTGATTCGATGCTTCTTTTTGTACTTTCGTAAGGCAGATTTTAGTTAGCTCGTTGTCATTGGATCAAGAAATATTCATGCATTGTTTACCATCATTTGTGTATGTAACATGCTAGCAAGCGATTGCGACACTCTAGGTGTAAGTGGCGAATAGGAAGGCAGCTCTATATTTTTTTCCCAATATCCTCAACAGCATTTTCATTTGAAGCTTTACATTCTCATTCCCGTGCATGTAACACAGGAGGTCTAGGCGTTAAGTGGGAACATGATGGAGGGTTAATGCTTTTTCCACCTGATTCTTTTTCATTGTTAATTGTCGAAGAGGTTCGTCATCAGCAACATGCAAAGCTGCAGAATATACCAAAATGTTATCTTCTGACATATTATATAAAAAATAGCTAAGTTGCAACCTATTTGTAACCTGTAGTTTACACCTTCATAATTTAAGATGCAGGGATTTTTTTAATTACAAGGATGTGTCTCAATTTATTACCAAAATATGTCTGTAATAATGATGATGATGGCGTTCACGATAGTAACTGATTTGACGTGGTATACGAGAATTAAAAAGAAGTTCAAACTAAAATCGATAAAATCAGAAAACTTAGTTTTCTTTTATTTATACGTCTTTTTTGTTGTCTATAGTACTCGCGTCTCGCGTAGGTAAATATAAGAAATCATTTTGTGATAATCTGTGTCATGTAGTACGACTTGAATCATGAGAAATAATCGTTACATCTTAAAATTATTTATTAATTATTTAGTATTATTTATTATTAATTTATTAGTCCGGACCGGATGTGTGTACATGTGACGCTCATCCAGTGGGTACGAACGCCATTTGAGTACTGCTCTGCTCCTTAGAGTAAGAACATACCTCCGAACAGATTCGATTGTTCTCGCCGTAGCCGGCAATTGGCGTTTGCATAAGAATATTCTATATTTTGAAAACTAAGAGTGGACAATAGAAAGCAATGGAGGAAATAAAATATTATTTATTTGTTAACTTCCATTCCTTACGTATTATGAAGACAAGTTTTCCCCTTTTTTATTCATTTACTTATCATGTAAAAATATTCACTGTATTGTTTATGTTTTCACTGTGTGTAATTATTTATTTCTCATTTAAACATAAATATTATTATACAAATTAAAATGAAAACGTAATTGACAAAATGATACACATATAACTAACTCTGGTGATCACGGCCCCAGAGTTACTTCATCACACGGCATAGACATGAAGCCCTCTCCAAACGCTGCTTATATATTTGCCATATTATATATTTGCCATAGTTGCCACGCTTAGCAGGCGGGTTGGCAGCCGCTGGTTTTTAATTTTTTAGTTGTTATTAGGAATACTTGACTTGATTCCCTCTGTTGCTTGTTACGTCACCCATCGGACGATATAGGGTAGTGGATTTTCTTATACCGCCACTGTACGGTCTGACTGCATGTGTTTGCAGCAAACCTTTGAAACAATACGGCGAATAGGCGTGCTTTTTTTAGGGATTTGCCCAACATCCTCAGTTCCTGCGTTATGTTGGGGCAAACTCTTTCGGAAAACATAAGGTTTACAAGCCGCGTCAAGACATTAAGGTCTCGGCCAATGATTCCCCTAGCACCCGATAGAAGATTTCATACGTTGTAGAGCCACGGTGCAGCTATATATAGCTGCAGCATGAATGAGACGGCTCAACTCGGGGTAGGACCACGCTCTCACAGAATAACAGAGTGAAGCAGCAAAATAATGCTTCCTGTTTTTCCTATGGTGAGTGTAGAGAACCGGAGACTCTTTTTATTGGTATCGGTATTACAAGGTTACAATCATCGGTGGCATGTAATGAGATTTTGTTCTCGTCAGTAATGAGATTCCACTGCTCCAGACTCTAGTGGACGGGTTCTCGGCCTAAACGTAATTTTGTAAACTCGATGTGCCGAGATGGTTATGAAGTTTAACCCTGTACGATTACGATTTCTTAGCGTTGATGTTTACAATTAAGCGATCACCTTAATTACTTTTGCGGCATTATGATTGGTTAAAACAACCGGCAAGCCGTTGTTCCTGCGCCTGATCTATCTCCGATCGTGTCAGATTACCGTCCAATCGGACTATGAGAGTGAGGGAATTGAGAGTACACCTGTATGTCTGTGTCACACTGTGCACTTTGCTTGCGCATACACTTGAGCATTATAATCCTGTCCTGTGCAGATGGCTAGTTTCGGCTAGATGGACGATGCGGGCGGTATCGTGAAGCACCGCCTTCTGCATTTGGACCCGGAGTCCCAGTCGCCTCAGATGATCCGAGAGGCTGACCGGGATTAGATCCGTTCGCAGAAACGACCACAGGAATAATTTCGGTCGGCTGACCACTCCATCCCCACATGTCGGTCACCTCGTGAGCCCTGTAGATCTTGGCGTGGTCATTTTCGAGCACTATTAGGTTGTGTCTGTGCAAGTATTCAGATTTAGAATGTGCCGCACCGTTATATGCGTGCGTCTTATTCACACCGGACAAAAGGATGTTAAGCACTTTGGTTAAGCGTGCATAAAACACATCGCAAATTGATTGTTTCATACCCGCCTCATCGATACCGATGTTCTGTGACATACCCAGCTATCGGTATATTTCAACCTCGAAGGAGGGTCCAAATGTTGATGGGCATAAACAAATCTATGCCCTCAGAAGACCGCACACTTATCCGTTCCCAACTCCAATCCGATAGAATTGCTAAAATCACAAGGATGTTTAGCAATTCCACAAGATGGGAGCGGCTGGAGGCTAATAATAATAATAATCATCTATATCAATAAAATATGCATCATTAATTCAATGCTAGCTACGTTAAGTATTCTAACTGCCATATATGAAAGAGAGTTATAATCGAGTTCTTTGTTCCGTGGCAACTGTGCCGGTTAATATCTGTGCTATCGAGAAACTGCAACCGCCTATTGTGTAAGAGTGGAAGGCCTTCGCACGGGAGAAAGATATGCTGTTTCTCAACGTCTCAACGCTCCTTGTCATCCGTTCTGGTGATTGTTCACAACGTCTATTTATATTGTAATATCCTATGTGTATTCATCTAATATGCAAAAGTTGCGTACTAACTTTGAGCTCAGTGGCTTCTCATTTTTAGACGCTATGCAATGAGTGTGCCTTGCTATAGGTTTTAAAATACGTTTAATCGTGAATTGGTTCGAAGTTTCGCATTTGAATTGTGTTTTATAGTACCTATATTTTGCTTTTGAACGAAAATCAGAAAACTTTTTCTACAATCTAAAGAATATTGCATCATTCAGATAAACTGCATTTAAAAATAGTTCCGATATAATCAAAATACAAGTCGTACTGTATGTTGTTGTTCCTGGACTCTCATAACCGTGGAAACGTGTATCGTGTGTGTGGGTGACAATTAATTCTCATTGGTGGAGATTTCTGTGGTATAGTTTACATGTTGTATTCCGTGAAGAGTGCGGGGTGTGAGTAAATAATGTGATTGTGTACAAACATGATAGGTGCGAGTCTCCTTGTATAACAGTTTGGCCGGTGTTATGCAACATGAGTCGAGCTGCGCGGTAGAGCCGGCAGCGGTACTCGGCAGGCTGCGCTGTAATTACACACGCGACCGCACCGCTCCCCCCTTCCCCGCGCTAACCTACCCGCGACT
The DNA here is from genome assembly GCA_029286625.1 of Parnassius orleans. Lineage (NCBI taxonomy): Eukaryota > Metazoa > Arthropoda > Insecta > Lepidoptera > Papilionidae > Parnassius > Parnassius orleans. The sequence continues at coordinate 2,228,057 of JAGSMP010000074.1, forward strand.
GCACCGCTGTCACGTGGCATCACGTACAATTTATGCCTTCAAATTAAGCTATTTAACTTAAGTACTATATTTTAATATTTACGGGGATAAGCTTACTTAATGGTTTAAAAAATTCTTACTTATTTTATCTCTATGGGTGTTTGGATTGGGATCGGTCAACGTGTGCAGAATTTTTTATCTAGTGTAGGTAGATCTGCAGTTTGATTTTCTACTCAGATTCAGAGCTAACATGATGGACATGAAGGACAAGTCGTTACTTCAGCCTTTCAACACCTTCAACCGCCGTCAATCAAGGAAAAGGAACGTGACAGATGTGTTGTCACTAACGAAGGTTAAGAAAAAGTACCCACCTGTAATAAATGACTCACATAGGTACTTTTTTGGTGTTGTATGTATCACAAAAATACTATAAAGGTGCAATACTTATATTATATATTATCACAGATCATTAAATTTTACGTGGTAGAGCCACGCTACAGCTACATTATGATTGTACGAGGGTGCGTTTTTAAGTTCGCGGAATTGGTAGGTATGTAATAAGTGGGGACGTACGCTGAATTACGTGCTAATTGAGCAACTCAGTATTAGTATAAAAACCGGGTTTTATTGTAATTCGATCATTAGTCTTTGAGTTATCGTCAACCAAACAAGTCAATCGGGAAGAAATTGTGAAATATGGAGAAAATCAAGTTTAGTGCCGTTACAAAGTTCCTTACCAAGCGCAGAAAATCAGTTCAGACTATACTGGAAGACGAGATGTCATCCGTTTACGGAGACTCTTGTCCAAGTAAAACTATAGTTTACAAGTGGCATACCCATTTTAAACAAGGCAGAGAGTCACTTGAAGACGACCCACGGCCAGGAAGGCCGATCGAGGTGACCACTTCGGAAATTATTCAAAAAGTCGAAAAATTTATATTAGAAGATTACGCCTAAAGAAAAAACAGCTCGCAGTAATGGTTGGAGCATCAGATACAACCATTTTCAAAATTCTTCATGACCATCTTGGCATGACTAAAGTCAGCGCAAGATGGGTGCCTAGAATACTCACGCTGTCTCAAAAGCAACAGCGCGTGGAGTGTTCTCGTGCATTTTTGGACTTCTGTATGGAAGACAAAGATGGCGTGTTGGCTCGGATTGTTAAATTGTGAAACTTGGGTTCACCATTATGAACCAGAGTCCAAACAGGACTCTATGCAGTGGCACAAAAAATTCACACCACCACCCAAGAAATTTAAGGTGGCACAATTCTTCTGCACGACAACGCGCCTGTTCACAAGTGCCATGTTGCGATGGCTGCCCTGCAGAAGGTGGGCTTCGCAATTTTGCCACACCCACCCTATAGTCCTGACCTGGCCCCCAGTGATTATTATCTATTTCCAAACTTAAAAAAAGAACTTCGTGGGAAAAAGTTTTTAAGTGATGAAGAAGTGAAGGAAGCAGTTTCAGCGTATTTTTTAGACAAAGACAAATCATTTTTTTTGAGGGTATACATAAGTTAATTCAAAGATCCAAAAAATGTATTAGGGTAGCAGGTGAATATATTGAAAAGGAAAAATAAATTTGGATTTTTATTTCCAATCCTTACCCCCCATTCCGCGAACTTTAAAATGTCCCCTCGTAGCACGAATGGGTCGGCTCTTCCAGAGAAGGACCACGCTCTCACAGAATACCAGCGTAAAATAGCAGCTTAACTATTTTACTGGAAACGAGGCATTCCATCTTAGTCCTCACGGGTGACAAGTGACAACGCATCTGCATTTTGATTCGTCAACGAGGATAGATGTAGATGTCTATGGGCCATAGCAATCAATTATTAGGTGGAATGTGTGCTCGTTTGTCACCCTTATCCTATAAGAAAAAACTAAATAGTAATTTTGGTAGGCTTGATAAAGAAGTGGAAACTCAAATACAGAGGCACTCACTTCTTCCTAACCTACAATATGCTTAGTGTAATGCTTAATGCGATGAAATTGGAAGACCCTGTGGGCTAGTAGTCTAAGTACCTCGTTACTGCGTCCTAGTTTCAAATCTAGCAAAAACCAAAAATCTGTGGAATTTTTTTTCTCACCTTGTGTTGTGATTATCCTCGTGTTTCTGACGCAGCATAGTAACAGATGTTACGCTATGATGGCTTGCAACTTGCATTCAAAATGATTTTTAAAACAGGAAAGCGTAATAACGCTATTATTAGTTGGGTTATTGACACAAAGACCTAGCTCTAACAACATTACCATTATATAATTAAATATGTAAGTAGGTACCTACCTTCCTTTGTAAATGTCATACCTACTTGCTTTATATGGTTAGGAATAAGAGTTGTGTTTTATTATAATTGATATTATCATTCCTTTCGAACAAGTTGCATTAATTACAAAATAAATTAAAACCAGGAACTAATAAGAGTCGTTGTTTCTTACGTCTTTTCGTTATTTTTATTTTGAAAATACATGTATTAACTTATGAAGCGTCTTAGTATTGTTGTTATGATACCTTGTTTGTTTTCATGTCACAATTATATCCGTAGGAAGTTTTCCTGAATGTGACTTTTTAATTTTTCGTGTTCTCGACGCGCTTGTCAAGTATGGCAACTATGGCAAATATCCCCCCCTATGAGGCAAGCTATGGGGGAGGCCTATGTTCAGCAGTGGACTTTGATAGGCTGTAACTGTAACTGTAAACAACAGTTTGAGCCTCATTTCCAGCGGTCGACTTTTACGGGCCGGTGATGAGAAGAATATTAAGTGCAGTGTTAAATTAGTTTTTTTTTATTGTTATGAAATATATTTAATCTTTTTCCTATTTTAGGGAATTTTTGTCATAAAAGAAACGCTCTGATTTATTTCTCTGGTCTATAGCATATGTCATCATGTGATAACATAGGCTTAAAAATATTGATCAAATTAGAAAAAAAAAATAGATTTCTTTCGATGTAGGTTTATATATATATATATATATATATATATATATATATATATATATATATATATATATATATATATATGAAGATAAAAAAGGGATGCATTTTTTTAAACTCTTTTAATCGAGTGGAGTCATCAGTCACCTTCAGCAATTTGGCTGAATTTTTGAAATAGCAGGCTTCAAAGAAGTTCGCAAACTGTCCCATTGCCTTAACATTTTAAACATGTTCTTTTTCTTCTTCATTATATTCAGCACAGTCCACTACTCGACATGAAACTCTCCAATTATAGGCAGAACTTCCTATAATTTTTTTTTCTTTATTGTTCAATTACATGTTATGTTTATACCAATCACATTATACGAGTGTATCCACAAATAATATTTACAATTAATAATACACAAAGAAATTGAGTATGTAAGTGGTAGAGCCACGCTGCAGCGGTGGCTGCAGCAAATATTCACATAACATTAAGATTCACAGAATACTAGTTTAAAATAGCAAAATAATACTGTTGTGTGTCAAGAACCGGAAAGCATTTTCTTTTAACGAGGCATTTCATTTAAGTCCTTAATTTTACAACGTTTTTGAATCTTACTCAAGGATAGATATAGTGTCTGTGGGCTAAAGCGTCCACATACCAGGTGGACTTTGCACTAGTTTGCCACCCTTTACTTTTATAAAAAAAAAAAACGGAAAACTAAATATCAGTTATTATTACAACCATTGCAGTCAAAAAACTTGCAGACAATAGAAGACGACACATTGAAGTTAGGAAACCTTCATGAGAATACCACTTTACCCCTTAAATATTGCATATAATTTTCATAATGCTTTGTGCGGGTAATCTAATCGCAATTATAAAAAAACTACAAAGGCTAGGCAGGTGCAGCATGCGCATGGCGTAGCCGCAAGTTTAGCGTAACATCGGGCACAGCTGATAGTGCGGCCAAGTTCATTACCGTTCCGTGAAAATCGATTCTTCGTGGTTACGCCCTCTCTCGCTTTCCAATACAAAACATTTTCCTTATCTTTTACATTAGAGAGGCGCTAATCTAATGTTATAAATTGACTTTGCTTTGCGGTCAGTAAATCTGTTTATTTTCGCATACCTGTTGTACAAATTTTTGTTGTGCGCCTACGTAAATCTTGGTTTCTTATTATTTTCGTTCATGCTTGCTCATATTGGCTTTTGGACATTTTTATTATAGAATGTGAAAGCGGACATTAAGATATAAGTAGTTCTGGTATTTTTAGCTATAAACATACTGTATCTATCAAACTTTTCTTGTAACACACTAAAAATTAGTACCATCGTAATTTTCATTGATAGGAAGTTATATCTTAACTTTTAAGTATTAAGTTACTTTTCACTTAGGGTGTTACCACACCCAAAGAGAATATAATCACTACGTTTAACCACACCAATCGATCGATGTTTGAATGGATTAGTCGATGTCGATCGAGCTTCTTGATTGTCCGCCCGCCCCGCTACATTTTGAAAGATATTGATGATGACCTCAACCATATTGTCGATCGATGATTGAACAACGTTTTATCGACCAGTATCCGTCGATCAGCTAAAGCTACCACAGCAATCGATCGACAACGATGTCGATCATTGGCATCGATCGACGATCGATAGATTGGTGTGGTAACACCCTTACTCTGTGTATTCTCTATTGAGGGTGATTATCATACTCACTAGGACAAGGTCGGTAGGTATAGGACGTGGGCCTGAATCAATTAAAATCCTGCCATATACATTCGTCTTGCAAAATTACCACTTACCGCCGGCCCTATCATTTGCATAAGAGTGGTTACTACGTGCCAGCCCACTACTTTAAGCCATGTGCATTCAGCCTTAGCTGTACCGTGGTTGGCGACTACAGCTACCTACTACAAGACAATTCGGGATAACCCGAATGAAATAACACAAAGCATAAAGAAAAATTTCAGTAAACGTTAGACAAATCGGTAATTTTTTTGTAACATACATTTTTTTTAAAATAATTAATGGTATGACAAAAGCTTTTAGCATAACCGATAATTTAATGGCTTTACCTAAGTAACTTACCTAACCATAACAATAATTATTTTATTTTTTATTAATTTAAGTTTGTTGTGTACCTACACTGCAGGGTAAAGGCCCACTTTTTCCCACTCTTCACGATTTTTGTGTCCAATCGGTATAGAAGTTGTCCAGTTCATCACGCCATCTTTTCCGGGGCCTACCGCGTCGTCGCGTAACATTGTGTAGGACCCATTTCCCGGAGCGTCCGACATATGGCAGATATGTCCGGCCCAGTTCTCATTCAGTCCGGCGACTCTATAACGAACGTCTGCGATTCGAGTTTTGGTGCGCATTCTACTGTTTCGAATGCAGCCTGACAACTTAACTCCCAAGATTGTCGTTGCATTGTTCACTGGCATACCTCAAAGCCCCGATGTCCTGTTAAAGACCAAGTGTGGAGAATGCACATGTCCATAAGCTTTTTTTAAGGTTGAGTGGAAGTGCCTTTCTTGAGGTCTTTTAGAGGCAAAGCTCTACCAGGACTTATCGGTGCGACGTTCAAACCTTGACGCAACTGGAAGTAGTAGACAAATTGGCCCAAATGTATGATATAATAAATTAATGATAGATTTCATAGACAGAGTATTTAAGATCATTTAAAATACTTAATAAAGACTTAAGCGAATGTTTACGTCACAAGCGCCTACTTACAGAAAGTAAAAGAGCTATTCATCATGGCGGTGGCTGTTTATTCACTAGGTCGCACACGGTACGTCCGGTTTACCTGCAAATTGGTCACATTGACCGCTAAGCGGAAATATTCGGCTTTGTTACTTACTCGGTTCGGCCATGTGTAAATCCAAATAAAACCCTTGATTAAATTTTGCAGAAGTGACTTTCATTTGATAATTAAAATTTTCATAATAATTTGTTTTGGTGCTCAATTGGTAATTAGTAACCAATTAAAACTAAAGTTTATAGTATATTTATTGTTGAATTAATGTAAAAATGACATTGAGTATCATTAAAACATAATATGTACCTATTAATAGATAGTAAAAAGAAGCTAATGATCCGTGGAACAATTTTTTTTAGTTAGATTAGTAGCTTGTTATTTAAAAAACGTTTTCGAATGCGCTATTGAGGTAAATTTTAAATTTCTCCCTATGGACGGTATGAAGTGAACCTATCATAAAACACTTATAACTAGTTGTAATGGTGAATATATGTGTACATACTTTTTAATTTTTAATATCACTTACCGAACCATGCACTTTTAGGTAATTTCTGCGGCAAAGTAAAGTTTGAAAAACACAGGGAATGCACAAGGGCAGGATAAAAGTTGCATTACAGCAGTTAGATCATTATTTCATTATTCATCATTATTACATTTAATATTTCAGAACCTTTTTATGCAGATATGGCTGCCTTATATCATCTTCATTAAAGTTAAAGCTATAGCTCATTGCTGGGCACAGGCCTCTCATTTCTGAGAGCGTTTTAGGGCAAGAAAATGTCCGCCGCGCTGCCCCAATGCGTGTTGGCGAACTTCACATGTCTTCGATCTCTCGTATTCGTCTTCATTGTTCTAATATTATTAATATCAATAATTATAAATATCTTTCGATAACATTTGAATTTATTTAAAATAAGTGAATTTATGTTTTAACAATAGACGATTTATTTAAACAAAAGATGTTGGAGGTTAATTTGTAAATTAATGTTGTATTGCAGTCACATAACAAAGACTACGACGTGGGAAGACCCGCGCAAGACCCTTGCGGCGCAGAGCGCCGAGACCCTTCTCACACAGACCGCAGCCCCACAGACTATAGCCACTGCGACTCCGGCAGGTAAATATATAGTATAGTTCATATTGTATACCTCGTTTACAATATATTTACATATAATTAGGCTATATTTGACATTTCTTTTAAATCTGTTTCTCTAGACTGGAGGCTCGTAATTCTGACATTTTTAATGTGCACAATTATCTAATAAAGTACTTTAAGCATTATATTAGAGCTAATATATAGATATACCTGTATATAGATATACCTGTATATCTATACAAATAAATAAATTGAAGTATCTGTTTGTAATGTCAAAGTAACAGCCAGAGTAACAGCAAAATTACTAAATGTTTATGAAAGTATATACGGTACATATAACAAAAAAAAAACAAATTTAATTTGTTTTGTGTCTGTCTGTCTGTCTTTCTGTTCCGGTTAATCTCCGATATGGCTGTACCGATTTTCACGGGACTGTCACTGGCAGGTAACTGTTATAACATATAAGTAACTGAAGCAATTTTTATTTTAGAAAAATAATTAGGGTTCCGCCGCGGAACCCTAATTAATATATGGATTTTGTTTTAACGCGGAACTTCCGCGTAAAAAAAAATTAAATCCAATGAAATCCAACCGTAATAAAATTCTACGCGGACGAAGTCGCGGGGAACAGCCAGTATTATAATATCTATAAAACAAATACCATGGCCATCGTCCGTATAACAGGAATTTTTTGAATAATTGCATCCGGGTAACTATTGACCTTTTAAATTTAAATGTAAAAAAAGTCCATGCGTAGTATACTAAATATTACTACTATACTATGTGTATATCATCATCATCATCATCATTACAGCCCTTCACAAGTCCACTGCTGAACATAGGCCTCCCCCAAGAAATGCCACAAAGCACGGTCCTGAGCCACCTGCATCCATCGACTTCCTGCATGTCTTACCAGGTCGTCACTCCATCTAGTCGCTGCACCACACTTTGCCTACCGGTAGAGGCTGCCACTCGAGAACCTTTTTTCCCCATCGGTTATCGGTTCTTCGAGCTATATGGCCGGCCCATTGCCACTTCAGCTTACTAATCCGTTGGACTCTGTCGGTCACTCTGGTTCTACTGCGGATATCCTCATTTCTAAGTTTACCGCGCAGAGAAACCCCGAGCATAGCCCTCTCCATAGCTCGCTGAGCGACCTTGAGCTTCCTCAGACGGCCAGCAGTGAAGGACCACGTCTCAGATCCATAAGTCATCACTGGCAACACGCACTGGTTGTACAATCTCGTTTTCAAGTTTTGAGGTATGTCTGTCGAGAAGATGTGTCGTGATTCCCCGAACGCTGCCCAGCCGAGTTGAATCCGTCGGGGAGTGCTAAGAATCTCCGGTGGAGGTTCGGTTGCCACCTATGTGTGGCAATAACAATCAATTAAACAATTGGTAATTGTGCACACTGCACATGACAAAATGTCAGAATTACGAGCGTGTAGTCTAGAAAAGCATAAAATTTAAAAGAAATAACCTTTAAATTAAATTTTAGTCAATTCTATATATTTAATATGCATTTTCGAATAGATGCATATCTTCCCTCGGAATAGAAGGATGTATCACATGCGCTTAAATCTGATCTCGTTTCAAGATTATCGATGGTGAAATTTATGCTAAAATATTTCACCATTGATAATTATTGCGATTGCTTCTTCTAAAATGTCGAATGTATTTTCTAATTTAACATTAACTAAATTCGAATACAGTGCCGAGGATAACTAGAAAGTAGTAAATAATTCATAAGTTGCATAATAACAAGTGTCAAAAGAGCCCTCGGTAACCCTGAACAGCTATGGTATTTCAATGTTTAGAATACAATGAAATTCTCTACTTATCTATTTTGTAGCTACTTTAAAATGAAAATAATCTTTATAATCATTTGCATAATTATATTATGTAAAGTACTGCTTGTGGCAATAATTAAGGATATTGTAGGTTTTACATAGTCGTTGTTTGCGAGTGTCAGTTACTTGTGGCATGTTTATTAAGTCGTTATGGTTCGGATTCAAGCGGATGTGAATATTGTTGCATTCAAAAAGCAAAGTTATTACTTTTTGGAAGCTGATATATTTTATTTTGACTATAACTGAGTAACTACGACGACGTACCGGTAAGCAAACTGGTAGAGCCACGCTGCAGCTATATTATGGTTGTAGCACGAATGGGTAGACTCGACCGAGGTAGGACCACGCTCTCACAGAATACCGGCGTAAAATAGCAGCTTAATGCTGCTGTGTTTCGTATAGTGAGAGAGAACCGGAGACCCTTTTAATGGAAACGAGGCATTCCATCTTGGTTCTCAGGGGTGACAACGCATCTGCATTTTGATTCTCAATCGAGAATAAATGAAGATGTACGAACAGGTAGAGAACAATGCCGGCAGAGCTAGCATGGGCAGGAGACAATTTTATCCCCGGGGAAAGGAGAAAATATTTATCCCCTCGCTTAGTTTTATCCACCCATAGAGCATGGGCACACCGGTGGATATAATATCCACAGTAGATAAAATGGGAGATAGACTTAGATAGATTTTTTTGTATGAATATAAACTTCAACCCACGTCAAATGCCAAAAAAGCATAATTATCTATCTTTCATTTAGCTCCATGCTACGGACGGGGGATATATGTCTACTCGTTATGTCAAACGGGGATATACTTCTCCCCGTTTGACATAACAAGATAATTTTATCTCTTGTCATTTTATATCGGGGGATAAAATTTTTGTCCCCCGCCCATGCTAGCCGGGCAGGAGTGATCTTAAATATTAGATCTAGAATCTTAGATCTCGTAAAATATGGAGATTTTTTTGTGAAATGGAAAAATGAATAGAATAAATATAAAGATCATTGACAATTATTTAATAAATCTAAATGACGCCACATTAATATATCCCACCCAGACGAAGCCGAGGCGGATCGCTAGGTCTCAGTCTATTAGGTTAGCTTTCGTGATTGCGATGTTCACCCACATCGGTGCAAAAATTACTATAGCGTTTATGTAAGTACCCAGTTAAATTAAACGATAAATTATGTATCACCTATAAAAGTAAAAGTATGGATTTGAAGATGTATGTTATATTTTTATATAACCACATAACGTTGAAACTACTGAATGGATTGTGATGAAACTTAACAAATAATGTAGAAATATAATTTTTAATAACAGAGGCTACTTTTAGGCACAACAGGTACATTGCATGCGAAGCCGCGCGTATAAATCAGTGCCCATATCTAAGATACATATTTTCGTGTCTGTGACTTTATTTAGATTTACTGATGATTAACATTTTTTAGTACCTACATTATTTTCACGTATTATCCAACCATTTTCATCAGCACACGCCGATAAAGTAGCTAAAGAGTAATTTAACAGGTTCTTCCGATTTGACTTCAAAATATTTAATTTCGAACTCTGATAATTTATATTTATCAAATAAAATATATGTGACTCAGGTCTTCCCTGAGTCACATAGGCTTTATTATATTTTATATGTAAAAAACAATCTTGAGAATCGGTTCAGTAGCACATAGTTCCCGAGATTTTCCCCTACATGCAAACAAATTTAACCTCCTTATAATAATAGTTTAGATATACTCTTTCTTTCTCACTGACGCCGCTGGAATAGTTAGTGAAACATAATATATCACGGCGAGATGTTTTTACGCAGCCGATCCTTAAGATTTCGTTTTCACGTGATCTAATTGGCTTCGGACCGACGTTTAAAATTATCATGAAACTAAAATAAAAACAAGTAAATAACCCGAATTCTAAAACTGATTTTATGACGGGAATTAACGCGTTGTTTCCGTCGGTCGATGCGAGACGAGCGTTGAAAGGTGGTTCGGAAAATACATCGTAGTCCCGGCGCCGCCGGCCCTGGCGCCCGCGCCTTTCAGCGCTTGCGACATATCCGTGAAAGGTACCACCGTGTTTGCCTCAACTGTGTCGCTGCGACATATTCGGGATACGTATTAAGTCCCCTACCATACTAAAGAGCTCAAATGAACATTTGTAGATAATTTCTTAATAATTGCGAATATTTTACAAGCTTGTGCATTTTACACACCTGTCAAAGCATATGTGTATGATGATAAATATACGCGTTAACTTATAAATAAAGTTCTAATGATCGAATTAGATCACGGTGGCAACTTCCGAATAATCGAAAGCTATTAACTGCGCAGGAAATATTAAAGTGCTTAGTATTTGTAGAGAGGCAGTAATTCTAACATACCTATTATTTATTTATATAAAACGTATAACCAACTCAAAATTTATTAATGCTGTTATACGTTTTAAAGTAAAACCTTAGTCTAGGCGGCTGACACGGGCGTGATCCGTCGCCCTATAGGGTAGGGCTTGAAATGGCGCACAGTGTGGTGTCGTGCACTCCACATGTAGGAAAAGAGTAGTAAACTTTAGCTTTATTTCACGATGAGGAGAAACCTTGTAATGAATGATCCGATGTGCAGCCGGGGCCGCGATAGTGCACGAAAGCGATCCTGTAGCTCCGACAAAGGGCGAAGAGAGGATTCAGTTTTCATTGTGGCGTTTTAGCCGGTAGGAATCTTGCATGTTGCTCCCATGCCCCCATGTTGCAAAGGAGTCGAATTAAAACGTAACCAGAGCGACCAGCCAATTCTTACAAACAATTTCTTTTTGCACAAATGTTCGCTACGCTCAAACTGGGATTCGAACCCAATACTCGTAGCGTAGTAGCCAGGTATTCTTGCATATAAACTGGTATATATTTCTTATTCTATATACATATAGAGGTCTGCACTCGTTGCTTTTGTTTTTTAAAGTAGGCCACGAATTAATTTAATAGTTTAACATATTATATCTCGATGTAATACCAGATGAATGAATTGAAACGTCTGTCTGTGGCGATCAAGGAAATTCAAAACATTTTTTTAAAAGTTTAATTACATTTAAATATAATATATATGTGCCATTTTGTTCGATAACCGTTGCTGTAGAAATTTTGAGATTTTTGATTAAAAAAAAGCGACAAGTAGTTTTGACAGTCCTCTTTTGATGTTAACCTAACACTACCCAAAGTATTCTGAAGAGACCGAAACAGGTGAAAATCTGAGGGTGCAAGGTCAGGACTATATGGTGGAAGGATTAACACATCCCAACCAAGCTCTCAAAATTTTTGCTAAATGGCCAAAAATGTGTCATCCGTTTCAACTTAGATGTACATAGTTGTCAGTCATGATTTATTTTGTACATTTTTAATTAACTATTATATATTATAATAATAAATAATCTTTAATTAATATTATATAAATTTAAATAATATAATATTAATTAAAGATTATTCATATTTATAGTGTTGCTGTTCTGTCATAAGTATTTGTAGAACTTTTTGTCAGTAGAATTGTTGTATTTCATTGATAATTATGGTGTTAATAAACGATTATTATTTTTGTATCATATGTACTGCTGGTGGGTGAGTGTGTATTGTTACACGTAAATTGTTTAAGTAATTAAACAATTTACGTATAAAAATATTATATTCATATTTTTTATCTTAATATTATTTTTATAGATTTTTAATAAGTATTATTTTATTTGAAAAATTATGATGAATACTTCCCTAAATGATATGTACTTAAGTTCCAGCTCTTTCAAGACCCGTTCCTCGGGTACTTCAGATGACGGAGATGACAGTTTCTTAGTCTTTGCTGTTGATCAATTCCGTCCGTTTTTTCTCAATTTCTTGCTTGAGTCTCATTAGTTGTTGGCAGTAGAGATCCGAATCGATGGTTTTGCCGTGCGGTAAAAGCTCATAATAAACGATGCCCTTCCAATCCCACCATACACACAGCATCACCTTATTGCGTGTTAATCTGGGTTTCGCTAGTCTGTGGAGCTTGACTACCCTTTGACCATGATCTTTTTCGCATGTTCTTGTCGTAGATGATCCACTTTTCATTACCAGTGATCAATCTTTTCAAAAATGGTTCGGTTTCATTACGTTTCAATAGAGAATCGCAAATGAGTACACGATTCATTAGGTCTCTTTCAGTGAGCTTGTGTGGTACCCAAATATCGAGCTTTTTTGTATAGCCAAACTTTTTCAAATATTGTTTTGTGGTCAATCCTCAATTCCTCGGCTATGTCATAACTACTAATATGCCGATCTTGGTCCACTTTTTCAAAAATGGCATCGACTTTATCCGTATGAGAGCGACCAGAGACTGACTGACTGACTTTGACTTCAAAATTCCCGGACTGAAAACGCTTGAACCAACTTTGTGCTACTTTTACTGACACTGCATTAGGTCCATAAAGATCTCAATTTGCTTCGCGACTTGTGTCGCATTTTTCCTTTTTTTGTAATGAAACTTCAGAATGTATCGAATTATATAATATTCATATATTAAAATGCTGAAATGTAAACGCGCAAGGTCGCAAACAATGTGCATTATTACGTTACATTTTCGTATTGTTTGACGTTGTTTTTATAAACCTTCTACTCGTCTGTTTAGATCGTATAATGTCTATATTGGCAATTTTATCGAAGTGTGACATGTAGCAACATTACGCATTGTCCACTACGATAGTTTACTTAAATACGTGCCCTAGTCACGTTCTTGTACAGTGTATGTTGCTGTTAAGCGGACGCACCTTTTCAAGGTTACCAGGTATCCGGTAGTCAGCCGGACGTTCCGTTACACCTTCACCTTATCCGGTATAAAATTTTCCGTAATAAATTCATACGTGTTTACTGAATGTATAGATGAAAAATTCTTTTATTGAAGAGCAGTCGCAGTAATTCCCAATACGGAATAACAGTTTAAAATAGGCACACGTCGACACGCCATCGTAATTTTAGGTTGATGTTTGAAAAAACAGTTGATACTTACATACCCCAATACAAGAGTCATTAGAGACGACTTCGGGAAAAGTTAAAAAGAACTCTGTGCTTCCAATAGATGACGGTATAACCGACACGTTTACGCCAAACGTAAAATATCCCAACCAGCCACGAGGAGCAGCGTTATTATTATTTATCTGGTCTCGTTTATTCTTCTTCTTTCGTAGACGTAAAAGAAACGGGAATCCTCCCTAGATACAACGGGATACTATGTAGGTACAGCAGTGATTTTTTACGGGCTGATAAAGATGAAGTCAAAACTCCCTTACCGTCTTATACGTCATCATCTAGGGCTTCATCACTACTTACCACCAGGTGGTATTGTAGACTAGTACTGGCTTGTAATAAATAAAAAAATATGTCACTGGGAGAAGATTCGTGCCTTGTGACCATGCCACAAAGGTTTATTTTATATTAATATCATCATATTACTAAGCTATTTAAATTATGGAAGTATCCTGTTAAAAAAAGCTTAGTGTTTCCTAAGTCAGATATTTTCAAACAATTCTGGCAACCCTCGCCACATCCAGTGAGTGTTTGCTCTAACCTTATCTTTGTTATAATACAGACGCAAACAAGCCCCGTCTATGTAGATCACCTGACATAGGAATAGTGTTTTTATAGTGCATTCCTTAGTATAATCTCTTGTCGCGATAGCATATTGCCTTTCAAATATGAAATAACATTCTTATGATCCATTAAGTACACATCTCTCTCGTGTACTCGTTTTCATGAATTTCTTAGGAATAGGTAGGTATTTTTATATAATGATAGATATACAATTTATGCAAATGTTTTTGTGTGTTACGTTGTATGCTTACTAGGTTCAAATGTGTCAATATATATTATTTTTCACTATAACCACAGAATAAATAATAGTACAAGAACAGAAGGATCACTCTCTGATAGCAAACTTGCAAGTTTAAACCTAATTACAACTATTACTTCAGTGTAGGAAGAGTTCAAAAAAATTATCTGATTACTGGCAACCTTGCTTTCACAAAATAGTTATAAGAAAAAAAATTACAATCGGCCATTTAATGGTGGTTAGATGGTGGCGAGTGAGAATTGAGGGTAGTATTTCGAGAACCCCCACTCGTTTGTGCAGTCTAAAGTTCAGTGCAGGTGCATAGCGCGGGAGATTCCTCTTGAGTCATTCTACGAGTGAAGTCATTCTACGCGTGCTAAGAAAGAGTCGTGGTTCTGTCCGTTGTAGTGATTCTTCTGGTGCAGGCAAGGAGGATGTTGCTGAGAGGCTATGCTGTGTTACATTGAGGTGGGTAGTGTTGCTGTTGGTTTGCATACTTTGGTCTTATCATGTAATTATGCCCTTCACATTACACCAGTGAGTAATTGCGACGAGGTCATATTACGGTATGGTCGAAATGTAATTGCCTATACTGAACGTATAGTGCAGTTACGCTGTTTTATTGCCACCAATGATTAACTGCGTAAGCAAGAGAGCAAGTTGAACATCCGCTCTCACACTTTTACTATTTTTAACAACTAACCTGTCGTGAGGTATTCCCACTAGTTCCGACATATTGTTTTTTTTTACAATTGCGGACCTAGAGGATAACACACAAGCCTTTAGCGTTGTGGTTCCTGGGTTAGTATGACAGTGAGTGCTAACATTTTTACAAAACACGAATTGCTGGTGATTGAGTCTGTTGCACAGTGACAGTACCCGTGACATATTTTTTTTATAGAAGTAAGGATGACTTACCAGCACACTGTCGTCTTGATGGTAAGTGGATGCTGTGGCCCATAGACACATACCTCATCATCAATTAAAAATCAAAATGCAGACGCGCAATGTCAGCCCAAGACTAAAGGTCTTTACTTACTATAACGTGCCATACTATGACCGTAACCGCTTCGGCACACTTAAAAAATATTCTTTGTATATATGAATATGCAAAAACGGCCACTAGACCGTTCCGACAACCACCTACGTGCCATGTCCGTACCGTCAACAAATTCACGACGAGAATATTTGGCAGGTGCTTTTAAATAAATATATGGTAGAATACCTTATATAAATATATCTATAACTATATAATGTTATTAACTATATGCTTTTATCCTACAAGCATCAAATACTACAACATACATACAGACTTCCATAACAATTTTAAGAATGTTGGGTACATTCTTAAAATTCGCTCCCTGGCTATATGGAGCGACGATCTGCGCAAGGCGGGTGGCAGCAACTGAATGCATGAAACCGAAGATCGGACTAAGTAGCGCGCCTTGAGAGAGGCCTATATCCTATGCTCTATGATAGAAGAGACATTATTATCGCACACGTATTGAACAAGGATGATATGATACGGTCATTGAACGCGTTGTATACGGGTATGATACGTTGTTCATGATAGGTTCTGCTAGGTGTAATAGTGACTACCATATTATTATTTTCGTGGTTGATACGTTCATAGATATTCTGTATTCATATTATAAACCGTTGAAGTGGGTTTAGTACAGATTGAATGTCTTTTTACCATTAAAATGTCATCGGTTTTCGTCACTCACTATACAAAACACCAATGGTGTTATGCTGCTATTTCACCATGGTATCTTGTGCGAGCGTGGATATTCCCCTGTCAAGTCGACCCAATTTTGTTGCAGCCCTAACACGTTGCAGCGTGGCATTATCGTTTTCGCACAAAACTTCGTCAAAATAATAATATAATTTAAAAAGTTTTCTTAACTCATTACTATTATATTAGAACTCGAGCCCTAGTTATCAAGGTTCTTCAGTGCGGTCCTAATGAAATTGTCAGTTGATGTGCAGATTTCCTACTTGGTGTGATTGCGAACATCATGATGAAACTTGCATATAACAACCAGTAGTTCTATGAGACGCTGGCAAATTCAATGAATCTACTTGATAGTTTTACTGCTCCGTCAAACTAGTCGGTTGTAGTACAGTCAAAATTTAATGTTAGTTTTGTCGCCAAGCCACACACATGTTTTTATTGTTTTCTTGCAATCCTGTCCATCTAAAGGTTGTCTGGAAGAGATCGCTCTTAGCGATAAGACCGCCCAGTGTACCACATTTCTATTTCTCCTTTTTTGTTGATATTTTTGTTATTTTTTGGCATACAATAAAGTGTTATCTATCTATCTATCTATCTATCTACAGTCCACTGCACTTACATTATTTGTATTTTTGAAAAACTATTGCATAGAATTACATGTAAAATATTTTTAAACAGAAGTAAGGTGATAAACCTGTGGCGGCGCTGTCGTCGCGCCACAAGCAAAATACATCGAAGCCTAAATCACGCTATCAAAGTTCCGAAGTAAAAGCAGTATATATATAGAATAGCTACGAACTACCACACGGCGGCCTCCTCGGGAGAGGACACCGAGGTGGAAAGGCGCCCTGAGGGAGCATCCTCCTCCGGCGACGAGGGCTTCACCCTCGTCGAAGGAAGAAAGAGGCGCCGGTCTTCAAAGAAAGCGAACACCTCTAGGCCGGCCAAACAGGCGGCCCTAGCCCCCTCCGTTGCTCCCCCCCCCCCTCAGAGGGGACAATCCTCCACTAAAAAGGGTGAAGCCGACAAGGCTACGTCGGGACAAAAAGGTCCCAAAAGCCCACCCTCCCCCCTGTCATTATACAGGAAGGCCACGTGGGATCGTATTTCCCGCATCATGGCCAGCAAAAAGATAGGCTTTTCAAAAGACAAGCCCTCCGGACAGGGCGTTGTGGTCTCGGCCAACACGGTCGAGGATTTCAGGGCTCTAACGAGTCTTCTCAGGGGGAAGGACATCCCCTACCACACCTACTCCCCAGAGGAGGAAAAGCGTCTCCGCGTAGTTATACGCGGAGACGCGGAATTCCCAAGGAGTTCGAGACCTCCTTCATAAAGGAGAATCTTATTACACAGGGACTGCCAGTGCAAGAGGTGCACCGTATGGTCAATAAGACTACCAATACCCCTGCAATTTGGTATTGGTAATTCTTGACCTCTCAGAAGAGGACAAGAAGATCTTCGTCATACGCACCGTATGTCACCTCTCGGGTGTCTCGATTGAGCCCCCGCATAAGAAGAAGGTACCCGGGCAGTGCCATAGATGCCAACTCTATGGTCACTCAGCCCGCAACTGCTTCGCCCGCCCCAGGTGCGTCAAATGCACAGGGGATCACGGCATAAAAGAGTGCACCCGCAACGTTTCGGCCCACCTAGCTGTGTGCTCTGCGGGGCGGAGGGGCATACTGCGAACTTCCGCAGGTGCCCAAAAGCCCCCAAAGCGCAAAAACAGAGGGGGAAGAGCGCTGGGGGTCGCAAGCAGCCCCCCAAGCAGAAGGGAGCACAGGGTCCTCTAAAGAAGGGCAATCCCCCTCCCTCTGCCTTCGTCCCGGCTCCAGCCCCCAAGCAAAGTGCTTGGGCGAAGCCGCTGAGCATGACTAAGAGCACCTAAACAGGTGTCCACCTCTCTTCCGACTACCGCGCGCGCACCGGCACCAGTGGTCGCCCGCGCCCCGCGTAGGGAGACCCCCCAAACCGGCTGTAAAGCCGACCTCTTCCCCGGCCTTGGAGGATCTAGCCAAGAACTTTAACCTGGTCTGCGATTTTGTAGACAGTTTTGATGTCAACGAGTTGCGCACTTTGGCGCACAAAATTAGGACTGCGAGCTCTGCTAAAGAGCGCCTCCAGGCTTCCCTACATCATATGGAAGTGATCAAAGCAATCAAGCACTTCAGAGCTAATTAAGCCTGAAGCGCTTGCTCACTGTTAACTTACTCTTTTTATTCTGTCGTAATGGATAATACACCAATAGCTAGAATAAAACCTAGGATAGCTGTCGCCTTTTTTAATGCATGCGGTCTTAAAGAGCAAATTGACGAAGTCCGAACCTTCCTCACTGACTTTTCTCAAGCCTAGCATTAGAAACCCTAAAATAGCTAACTATAGATTAGTCAGAAACGATCGCAAAGGGGCACAGTTAGGAGGGACTCTTAAATATTATAAGTCATCCCTACACGTAGTTCCTATTGAAACGCCTCAATTAACTAATTTAGAGGCCTCCGTTTGCAGAGTAGCCATGACCGGTCATCAACCGATCACGGTATATCTCCCACCTAAGAAAAAAGTATTAAAGGGCGATTTCGAAGCACTGTTTAACCTCAGTAACTCGGTTATATTAGCTGGCGATCTTAATAGTAAACATCAAGTCTGGCTTAATAATAATGGTGCATGAGTTAATATCGGACCATCGCCCGGTCCTCATGACTTTAGGACAGTCCAGCAGTGAGGTTCTTCCAACCAAAACTGTAACGGACTGGCATAGGTTGGAGGCTAACCTCGAATCTATGAACTCTTTAGATTTACTATTTACAAGTGCCAGACGTTATTGCCACTAAAGAGATGGCCTTAGAAGCCATCTCTCATATCACCTCTCATATAAAGGTGGTTGCCGGAGAATCTTCGAGGCAGGTCAAGGCGTCAAGAGATCGTTGCTTTGAACTCCCCGGGGATGTGCGGCCATTACTGAGAGAGAAAAATGCTGCGGTGAGGGCCTATGACCGTTATAGAACTGTCAATAATAGGTCCAATTTGCGCCGCCTCTATAGAGAGGTCAAGGAGCGCATGGCCCAGCTGAGGGAGACACGATGGGACAATCTGATGGAAGATATCTCGCCCTCGCATTCTACTTTCTGGAAGCTGACGAGAGCTCTTAAATCAGAAAAAGTCGCTTCGATGTCCCCATTAATTAGATCTGATGGTCAGCTAGCGTTCAATGACTCGGAAAAGGCCGAATGCATGGCGGATAGCATCGAGAGCCAATGCTCTCCTAGCACTCTGCTAGTCGACCCCGCCCACCTGAATAAGGTGAACGAGGATGCGGCTAATCTGTCCGCCACAGCACCAACGAATGATCCACTCCCTCCCGTTACTTTCGATGAGGTGAAAACCATCATCAAAAATCTCAAGCCTCGAAAAGCGCCACGCGCTGACGGCATTAATAGTAAGGTATTTAAAGCCCTTCCCTCAAAGTTGATTTGCCTCCTAGTGGCAATTTTCAATGTCTTACTGTCCACCTGCACTTTCCCAAAAGTGTGGAAAGAAGTAGAAGTTATTGGTATTCCTAAACCGAATAAACCAAGAGATAGGGCATCTAGTTATAAACCCATCAGTCTCCTCAGTCCAATGGGGAAAATCTATGAGCGCATCATCCTCAGCCGTCTGAAGGATGTTGTGCTAGACAAAAATCTAATTCCAAACGACCAGTTTAGCTTTCGAGCCAAACACTCATGTGTTCAGCAGGTGCACCGCCTCACGGAGCATATTTTAGATCAGGCCGCGAAGTCAAACACGCGCACAACCTATACAGGAGTACTGTTCTTCGATGTGGTCGAGGCCTTCGACAAAGTCTGGAAAAATGCACTAGTCTTCAAACTTATCCATATAGGTGTGCCTATAAGACTTGTCAAAATCATACAAGACTTCCTTGTCAATAGATCCTTCCGTTTTCGAGTTGAGGGTACTTTCTTCTCTTCCAGACCCATCAGAGCAGGAGTTCCCCAAGGCTCTGTGCTCTCTCCGACCCTATACTCACTCTACGTAAGTGATATCCCTTCGCTTCCAAGTACTCATCTTGCACTATACGCAGATGATACAACTATCTATTCTTCTGATAACCACTCTATCAGAATCTGCATTCGGCTCCAAGCTGCAGCAAACGCATTAGGCGATTGGTGCAGAAAATGGAGAATCGAATTGAACCCCGATAAGAGTAAAGCCATCATGTTCAACAGGAGAAATTTATATAATAAATTAATCCTGAAAATTAAAAGACACAAAAAAGGTACGAACTCCCTCTACGGTAGCCCAGTCCCATGGGTTCGGGAGGTGAAATACCTGGGGTACTGTTAGATAGTGCAATGAGCTTCTCTCAGCACATTAAAACAGTTAGGAATAAGGCAAAATTCGTAGTGTATCGTCTTTTCGCCTTTCGTCCCCCCCCCTCCACAGGAGAGGGAACCCGATTGTTTAACATCAACACACACACACACACTCAGACACTACTCTAATACAGAACACTAGGGCACACCGCGTTCGCCGGCGAACGCGAGGTCACAGACACACCCGGTATACGAGGTTCATCACCCGTGATACGGGGCGTCTTTAGCTTTACGACCCGAAACTGACATTGCGATAGTGATTCAAGCCGAGGTTCGTACCTCCTTCTAAGGGGCCCTTGAATCACATCGAGCCCCCCCCAGCTGAGGAGCCTCACTCCGAAAGCAGGGATCGGGGTGCCTCGGGACTGCAGTCGCCTCGCCGCCGGCAGAATCGTTGCACTCAATAGCTCGTAGGTCCTCGCTTACGAGCCTAATTCGATGAAGCTCTCAAGGTCGCAGGGCCAACAGCGTACACTTTCAGAAAAAAAAACTACCGCACGGTGCGTTAGCCGCTCCCCGGGCAGAACACCTTGCCCGGCGAGAGATGTCCCCTTTTCCTTACCACGGCCACAGTGGTGACCCCGATGTGATATGAACACGCAACCAACAACCTTTGGAAACTAAAACTTCAAGCCTTCGTCATTATCCTCAAGAACCCCTACCACTACCATTCACTTTCGAGAATCGTCTTCTGGAGTCTTCAGCTCCTGCAAGCCAGTCCTCGCAAACTTGTCTTCATCTCGTCTCACCGCAGATTTATAAGGCAGACTTCTGGCACTTGCTCCGGCACATCGTTCTCACCGGCATCACTTGCAAGTGCGTAGTACGGCATGCATTACACATGGCATATCGTTCGCACCGGCGTCACTTACCCTTACGCACACAGCATTCGCTACCGGCATGAAGGACGCACCGGCAATCGGACTGCACTATCGACCTCCGGTCTGAGCAAGGGGGTGATGTGGTGGCGCTGTCGTCGCGACACCAGCAAAACACATCGAAGCCTAAATCGCGCTATCAAAGTTCCGAAGTTAAAGCAGTATATATAGAATAGCTCCGAACTACCAATCGGAGCGTTGGCTGTGCTCCCCGGGCCGAACAACTTGCCTGGCGGGAGATCTCCCCTTTTCCTTACACGGCCACAAACCTGATAGTACCCAAGTGGATGCTGTGACCTATAGACGGCTAATATTTGTTATCGATTAAGAATCTGTGGCGGCGCTATCGTCGAGCCACAAGTCGAAATCACGCTATCAAAATTGATGAACTACTCTGGCATATATAAAACAACTCCGTACTTATCACACGAAGCATTGGCCACTCCCCGGGCTGGACATTGCCCGGCGAGAGATCTCCTCTTTTATTTCCACGGCGAAAGTGGGGACTTCGACGTGATATGAACTTGCAACCTGCAACCTTCGGAAACGACAATTTCAAGCTTTCGTCTTCGTCCCTTAGAACCTTTTATATTCGCTCCCGAGCATATATTGTCTGCCGTCTTTAGTTCCTGCTAGCCAGCCTTGCTTTACAAGGTTCATCAAAGTATTGGAATAATGCTTGCGGTTCCTTCTACTTCTACTACTAGCTACTCTCTGCGCTACAGTGTTGGACACGGCCCTGGGAGTTACTGCTCGCCTCTGTTACACGGCACTATCGCAGATTACATGTCTTGTTCTTGACTCATCTAAGACTACAAGGCAACTCTTAGAACTTGCACCCTCGTCGATAGCTGGACTGCAAACTCCACTGAAAATTCGAAAGTTTCTGAACTACTCCGGTATTATGGAAATGCTCCGTACTTACAAACAAATCACAAAGAGCGTTGGCCGCTCTCCGGGCTCTGAACGTCTTGCCCGGCGGGAGATCTTCCCTTTTCCATTAATGACCAAAAATAAAAATGCCGATTCGTTGACTGAGGACAATGGTCGAATGCGTTGTTACTAGAAAAATAGCTCTCTGGTGCTCTATACTCACTATACAAAATAGCAGTAATATGCTGCTGTTTTACACAGGTGCTCGGTAAGTGCGTGTTTTTTCCGCGGTCGAACCGACCGAAATGTGTTGCAGCCACTATACTAATAGATATGAATAACCATTAAATTTAAAATATTTACAGTAAAATGCACACGTAAAACAACTTGAACCATTCCTTTGCAGTAGTCGAATATGGCGCGACATCGTTAGCATAAAACATCGGCACGTCAAAAGATTGGACATACACTTTAATTTGAGTACAAATTAAACAACATCTTTTAAATGAGTTCGTTTTTATTTCGTATACATACATTTTTTCTGGTTGATATAGAATGTAAATGTACCTATACTACTACTTTAAGGAAAGGACGCTAACAACTTTTTTGGCGGCAAATGAAGGCGTTTTCTCTTAAATTTTATAAATATGGCTTTTTTTGACTAATGCTGAACATATTTTACAAAATTGTAATAAGTTATTACCATTTTGCAAAATAAGATAAGTTAATAATAAGTCTTATTAGTACTTATCTGTAACTTATTGACAACTCATTGATATATAATTATGTACTACGCACTAGATTTCGCATTCCGAACATTCACTGTGTTCAACTGAACTGTACTGCAATCCGTACACCTTACTTTAGTGTCATTTACTGTGGCTTCAATATTCATGCAGTGTGGAGCGGCGATAATAATACGAGATTTCAAATTAAAGTTTAAACCTTACGTAAATAACAATTCAGTAGTCAAGTAAGTAAAATTTTTTGTTGTTCAAGTGAATAAATAGGTAATAAAATCGTAATATTTTACTATCTACCGCGCATGCGCGAAGACATAGAGTAGCGCACATTTTTTGTTTGGAATAGCTTCTCTAGTACGTAGTACATATAACTCAATGTCTGTACTAATAAGACTTATTATTAACTTATCTGTGGTAGTAAAGTGCATAATGTGATATCCCAAAAGAAGGACGAAACTAAATTATGATTTTGACAATAAAAATATTGAGATGCAAAGCATAACGTGGAAATTTTCAAAATATTTTTCTGGAAAATGTACAAATCGTAGAATAGAAAAACTTATGAGAGAAGTTCTCTTTAATTGTTTTATGTTTACATACTAAAAAAATACAGTTTACAAACCGTACAGGTTGATTGGAGTAGTGATTGTTCCTACATGAATTAATTTCTTAACAAACCGTAATTAGTCCACGGCTGTACATCTGCCTTCTTCAAAGGAGAGAGGATTTGTGAGATTTGCCATTATCTCTCTATCCATCATATAGGGCAAACGGAAAGATCTATAAAAACCCGCGTAAAAGAACATATACCTGACGAGAAGACACCAACGCTCCGGGAAGTCTGCAGTTTGTGTTCATATCCTAGACGGCCCCCGCCATTACATCAGCTTTGATAGACCACAATCCTCGCGAAAGAACATCGATTCCTACCAAGGATGGTATGTTATTGAAAAAAAACCATTCTAATTTCAATAGAGAAGGAGGCTGGGTATTACCCTATAATTAATAAAATTAATACTAAACCCAAGCATGCCACTGTAAGACTTCAAGATACAGTAAACTCATCATGCGTAGGTCTTCTGCGTTAAAAAGCTGAAGGTCCTCCAGGTTACTTTGACATCGGGACATCAATCATCTCAGTTCCCCCGTGACCATTGGTGCTGTACCCAAAACGTCGGGAATCAAAAATAAGTAAAATTGAACGCGATAAAATCTGTAAAAAAATTATTCGATAATTTCATTCACTTCCCTTAGTTGAATGTTATGATAGACACGCCAAGGGATGTAATAAGGTCTTCCCTTAAGGCGCTTCCACTTAGCTTACCTAGATTAATAAATTTTTCATAAACATTTTTTTAAGTATTGCACTGTGCACTGTAGTGATGTTATAAGAGAATCCTATTATCCTATCCCTACTACTACGGGATGGTAATTCTCGTGGGTGTTGTAAGATGCGACAGACGGTTACGAAACAGGAGATGGGCAGTAGTATCTTTCTGATAACATCTTAAAATAATAAGAAATGCGGTTATCAACCCGTCTTACAAGAAGCCTGCCATGGCAAATATTTTTTTTTATAAAACTGAAGTGACAAACGAA
Organism: Parnassius orleans; assembly: GCA_029286625.1. Lineage (NCBI taxonomy): Eukaryota > Metazoa > Arthropoda > Insecta > Lepidoptera > Papilionidae > Parnassius > Parnassius orleans. The sequence goes on from JAGSMP010000074.1 coordinate 2,252,725, forward strand.
CTTACAGTCCACCTGATGGTAAACGGTATCTGCCGTACAATGGTTCTCTTTACTCTTCAGACCGGAACACTTTGGCGGCAGGAATAAGTGAGTGGGTGGTACCTGTCCAGATGGAATCGTAGGTAGAACAGAAGTCCAACCGCCTAAAATAAATTGCTTGAATTAAGCAATTTATGAGGAAGGCTTTTGTTTAGCAATGGAGCTTTGATAGGCTATAATGAACAGAGCAGTGAGGACTAACCAATCAATACCATCCATTCTATGTTCTATGTTTGATTCTAATATATTTACGGTTGTGGTTTATATATATTTTACGTGGTAGAGCCATGCTGCAGCTATATTAGTAGTATAGTTGCAGCACGAATGGGTCGGCTCGACCGGGGAAGGACCACGCTCTCACAGAATACCAGCGTAAAATAGCAGCTTAACGCTACTGTGTTTCGTATGGTGAGTGTAGAGAACCGGAGACCCTTTTTACTGGAAATGAGGCATTCCATGTTAGTCCTCACGGGTGACAACGCATCTGCATTTTGATGTGTAATCGAGGATAGATGTAGATGTCTATGGGCCGCAGCAACCACATACCATCAGGTGGACTGTGTGCTCATTTGTCACCCTTATCCTATAAAAAAAAGTGATGAAGCTCGTTTTGCCCTTAAACGGCCCTCGGCTTAAAGTTTGCATAATGGTGTGTTTCATGCGAACAGTAAAAACAATTAACGAAGATCTTGTTTCTGCTTAGTAGGCGTTTAATAGCCCTTGGGCCCCAAGGCTTGGGGACCAAAATTTTTATTTTTCATTTAAAATTAGTACACTATATAGAACATACGAACTGCCTTAAAAGTACTTAGTTTTATGCTAGTTTGACCTTTAGAAAAGCTTTTAGAATCCAGCTCACTCTTAAGTTTTAGATTAGTTGTATTAGGTTGTATTGAGTTTAGTTGTTTAGTTTAGTTGTATGTATTAGATTGAACTTGCGGCATTCCCAGGCATTCCTAATTGCAATTAAAGTAAAACTCTATTATTTATTTATATATATTTTTTTTGCCTTATTTTTCGACATAAAAATTAAAATTTCATTTGTGAAACGTCAACACCTTTTTTACGACGTTATTATTAAGTCGCTTTCTTGTTTGTCTGTCTGTCTCTCTGTCTGTCGTTGTCGTTTCGGGTGGAATTTCGTAATTGATTTTAGACTAACTTCCCGATGAGCTGGGAACTTGAAAATTGTATATAGCTCAAATTCTAATGACAATGTGAGAATATGATAAAAGAACGTGGTATATTATTTTTTTAATTAAGGTAAACTTTAGTGGTTGAAATACTGTTTCCTTGATTCTTTAATAGCGAAATCCCACAATAGGTATCACTATAATTCAATTTTATCTACTACCGTTTTTAAATGAGGTTCCCCTGTCCAGTGATGAAACGAAATTGTTTACAAGTCGACAATAAGGCTTCTGACGACAATCATATTATAACCAAATGGAATATAATCACTACGATTATAACCAATTATAACAAGAAAAGGAATAAAACGTCATCCATTTAAAACATAAGTTTATTATGTTTCTGTTCAATGTTATCCTTTCTAAAGTATTTTTGTTGTATACATATAGTCAACTGGTTCGCTTTGTTGTATGACTCCATAGGATATATTTTCAATATTCGATATTACATACCTAAACCACTATTACGAAGTTAAAGGTAGTCACTATAGATTTTATTGTAACTTTTACCTTGCTCCATCGCTCAGCCATTGCCCCGTTGAGTAATGATTACAGTAAATTACGCTTAATTACACTTGATAAGTTTTACTTTAATGTGCTGAATAGGTAGTTATAAAGAAACACAGTGTTATGTATTAGGTTATAAGTTATAACATTAAGTTTGCTGATGCGGCTCCACCCGTGTTTACAGTAACGCCTTCATTCTAATTTTCCCGCGTTGACTTTTCCATAATAAAAAGTCTAGCACTTATTTGTCTAGGACATATTTTATCTGTGTACAAAATTTAATCTAAATCCGTTTAGGCACTAACGTGTGATCGAGTACCAAACATCAACATCTTTACAAATTTTCACAATGTATTGAATGTACCTATTTTAGGCGATAATGGCTAAATATTTTAAATTGCCTGATAATTTATTTGTTCTGAGAAGATCATCTTATTCTATATATTAACAAGTTCAGTTAATCTTTATTAAAAATACCGGTAAACTCGTAGATAGCATCCCAGTAAAAAAAAAACGCGAAAATAATACTAAATGAATCAATTAAATCCTTTTAAATATCAGCGTTGTTTATGAATGAGCACTTGTTTGTTGCGTGAAATATCCACACATATGCATTAATATCGTATTAATATTGTGAGAGAGGCGTGAGTGTGGCGATGATGCGGCGACATCCGTCCGTGATTCATCTGAGCGCGCGCTAGAGCGCCTCAAGCGACATGTGCGCCGCGCTTTTCTTGGAACAGCTCCGCGACCTTCCCGTTGTCCACCTGATTTCAAATCACGTGCCCGTTTATATGCACTTCTCGCTTGCAACTAGTCGCTGTTGAGAGGATCAAACACCGATTACAATTGCCGAATTTATCACTTTCACTACCGCTGATCGATCGTGTATGATTAATTTCAGCAGCGAAGAGTACAAGTAGTAACACGACAACAGACCCGCTGGGGCCGTTGCCTGAAGGTTGGGAGCAGGCGGCCACGCCGGAGGGAGAAATCTACTTCATCAATCATGCCGCTCGCACCACGTCCTGGTTCGATCCTAGAATACGTAAGTGTTAGATTACGTTAAGCTCGTTTGACGGTTTTCACGAATGTGTATACGTAATGTGGGTGTTTTTTGTTTTCAGCGCAACATTTGCAGCGCACACCGGTGGCGGGAGCAGGCGCCGCGGGCGGGGGCTGGGCGAACGCGTCGCTTCAGGCTTGCCAGCAGAAGCTCCGCCTGCAGTCCTTACAACTGGAACGGGAGAGGCTCAAGCAGCGACAGCAGGAGATTATGCTCCAGGTAATAACAATTAATAGTGCCAGACATAGTTTAGAAAATAAGCTTTATAAGAGTCAAGCTTTGTAAGAGTCTACGATATACCAATTGTTGTTTGTTTATATTTATTATGTATCATTGTAGCTTATTAATATTAAACGAAATCCTTCAGAAAAATGTAAAGATCCTTTGCCGTAAATAAGAAAGCGAAAAATAATTTTTATTTTAATGCATATTGACTTTGAACTATAATTAAGTAAATGATAAATAAATTACTTTTGCGGTTCAAACTTATAATTTTCAATTCAAAGTTAATTATAATAGATTAGAGTAGAACAGATAAATTTAATAGGTTAGATTTAAGAATTTGCTTGTTGCGAACTCTGAAGGGAGTTAGTAGGGTTGTGATAAATTAACTAAATACAGAGAAAAGAAAAAGAGTAGCCGACAAAGTCGTTAATAAATTATTATATCATGTGATTGGAATTTCTACTATTAGTAATAATTAAAATGGTCATCTGTTTAAGAAACTTTAACGTAATTTTTTACAAACCGTACATTGGCTGAAGAAATTGATTAAAACCACTAAATTGACTGTAAAATTCCTTAATGATATACTTTTTACAAGCTGTCGAAAAGAAACTTTCTAAAAAATTGTATGGGAATAATTTCGAATTTATACTTTTCAAGTTTACTTTTAAGTAAATGACGCTAGTTTCTTATTTGGATATTTTATAATATAAACATTTACTTAATTAAACTTAGAATAAAAAAGACCAAGTTTCGAGTTTTTGAGTAAAGTAGCAAGTTCGAATTATATGAATTGGTAAATTATTAATGATAATGTTTATTACCCAATTAATGTCAACGCTGATTTCTTTATTGGAATCAATTAAAAATATAAATTCTACGTACGTAAAGGATACCGTTAAAGTTAAATTGTTCAATTTTATACAAAATATGAATTTAAAGTTTATATTGTGGATATTATATGAAGTCTATTCTGCAGCTATATCAGTAGTATAGTTGTAACACGAATGGGCGTTTAGTATGATGAGTGTAGAGAACCGGAGACCCCTTTTACTGGAAATGAGGCATTCTATCTTAGTCCTCACGGGTGACAACGCATCTGCATTAGTTGAAGATGGATGTAGATGTCTATGGGCCCAGCAACTACTTGCCATCAGGTGGACTGTGTGCTCGTTTGTCACCCTTATCCTAGTAAAAGAACCCTAATCAATGGTACCAGATTTGAAAACAAAAATCATTTACATTTTCACAATTCTTTTAAAAATATAAATAAATAATAGAGGGAATTCTAGTCAGTAAAATTAAATAAGTAGCTTATCGTATATGAGATGAAAATAATTGAAAAATTCAAAACATTATAATGTTTTCTCTTATCATGTATCGCGCTCAAGTGAGGCGAAGAAAAACAAAAATTCCCAGCTGTAATCGCGACAGTGATATAATAAATAATGTGTATGTTGAGAATAAAATTGATAGTTCGCTGTTTCTTTATCGTGATAGGAGCAGATAGCGAGAGTTGTGTGCGCCTAAATAGACGCAGATAGAGTCACTCGCATACCGCCGTACTATGACGTACATTTTATTTTTAACATAAAATTTTATTATGTATTAAGAAGGACATCAAACTAAACAGCATTTTGCTAATTCTTTATAAATCTTCATGTCAAAAGTCTCATGTTTTAAAATAATTGTGGATTATTAGGCCCCAAAGAATCCACTTCTGTGTATGAGGTTCTACTATAGTAGAAAAGATTTACGGGACTCGCAATCACAATACCAGATGTCTCGCATCTTTAGTGCTGCATCCCGTCGCTGGTCTGGGAATTTATATCTGGTATAAATACGAGATTGCTATACCGCCGTCTATCGATTGCTACAGGATGTGTGCCTTTTAATAGGGCGCTTAATATAATCAACGGGATCAGACTTGGACTGTTCGGTGCGGTACGGCATCGGGTGGGTGCGAACTCAGCACGAAACAAGTATTTCTGTTTATATAACAAGTATGACCCACAAATAATTGTCCATACAATACATACATAAAATATGTTTTACATTATTACGCCTTTACGATACACTATATAAATTTTAGTTTTAAGAAAAGAACACACGTATTAGAGCCACGCTGCTATAATATGGTTGTAGTCAAATGGCCGATCCATTTCACTCGGCTGGTGAAGGAATACGCTCTCACAGAATACCAGCGTGAAATAGTAGCTTAATGCTGTGTTTCGTATGATCAGTGTAGAGAACCCTTTTTACTGGAAACGAGGCATTCCATCTTAGACCTTAAGGGTGATATGGCATCTGCATTTTGATTCTAAATCGAGTATAGACGTAGATGTCTGCGGGCCACAGCATCCACTTACCATCAGGTGGACGTGGATTCGTTTGTCACCCTTATTCTATAAAAAAAGTAAAGAAATAGATCTGGTCGTGGTTCCTACTATGCCGACATCACACGAAAATTTATGAAGTGGTTCTACAATGACGACCATGACCCGACACGACCATGACGTCAGTACTGTCGAAAACCATCATCCGCTCTGAAGATAGAAATACACTCTTATCCGTATTTACTCATTTGTTCTAATAGATACGCGTTGGAGGTAACGCTTCTTAGATAAGATTGGAGATAGTTTAAAATGCATACATATACATAATAAGCAATAAATGTTTTTTTCACAAATGGAATCCGGCTTCTAACTAGAGATCCAGCAACAAATACTAGGTACTCAGTACTAGTCCAATTGGTTGTCCTATTATGATATTTCATAAATTCCATGTTTAAACATTATTTGATCGAACAAGTCTCTTTTTATTTCATTCAAGGGGTACTTTGTATTTTAATAGGATTATAAAAAACTATAAGCAGACTTAAATAACCACTTTGAAAAAATAAATAGTTAAATCGATTAAATAGTCACGGAGATATCGTGCTACATACACAAGAAAATACAGTCCAATTGATAATCTCATCCTTTTCTGAAGCCAGTTAATATCGGTCTGCAAATATATAAAATAAATGTTCATCATACAAACCCATCTGACCGTGAATGAAATACAATGAGACGAAAATGTAATTACATATGCTCAAGATGCATGAAAATTTCTCCAGCAAGAGTTAATGGGCCGGCAATCGACTTCGATCGTGTCCTCGCTGGCCAGTAGCGCGGGGACTGTTGCCAACACCGAGCTGCCATTGGACCCGTTCCTTTCGGGGCTGACTGATCACCAACGGCAGGAGTCCGCGGACAGTGGGCTCGGGATGGCTGTGAACCCTTCCTACTCCATGCCGCACACGCCTGAGGACTTCCTCGCCGGTATGGACGACCGCATGGACTGTACAAGCGAAGCCGGTGCTAACCTCGATCCCACTGATATCACACTCGGTGATAACATCGACTCTACAGATGACCTGGTGCCTTCATTACAGGTAAACTTATTGTTTTAATGACATTTATTAAGAAAAAAAGCGTAAATTTATTCGAGGGTTTCTCTCTTATTCATATATGACGGAAAACTGTCTTAATAAAAATGTCGTTTTCTTTCATTTAAAAATTTTAGTTATTTTAGTTAGGCGTCGCTACTGTAAAGACAGAATAACTAAAAAAAATTATAGAGATGTAAAAGACTTCTATTGAGAGGTGAATTATAATTAGGCGCACTAAGGAACAGCCAATATACCCAATGATGGACACAGAACTTTCCGTCCAATAGTTGTTCATCATTATCATCATTACAGCCTATCAAAAGTTCATTATTGAACAAAGGCCTCCCCATACATTGCCTCATAGGGGGATCTTTGCTATAGTTGCTACGCTTGGCATGTGAGTTGGCAACTGCAGTTTAATTTAATAGACTTCAAAAAAGGAGGAGGATTCACATTTCCTCTGTATATATTTTTATGTAAGTTCGGGCATAACTTCTTTGTTTATGAACAGATTTTAATGATTCTTCTTTTATTAAATACACTTGAGAGCAATAAAATCGCACACCTCGACTTTTTTTGTTATGGCAGTTTTTTTTTAATGTGAATAAATATTGAAAAAAAAAACATACACCAATTGAAAGTTTACTTCAGTACCTTTCTAATGATATCGAATACAGTGTTAAAAAATACCCATAAGGGGTTTTAGGGCACAAAACCCAACATACTGGTAAAATTACCCAATTTCGCTTAAGAAAGAATGAAAATCAAACTCAAAATTCTTGATCAAATTGTTTATTAATAAGGTGTATTCCCTCCCTTAGCCTTAATTACAGCTCTTAATCGGTTTTTCATGGACCGTATTAATTTTACCAAGAAATTTTGTGGTATAGCGTTCCACTCCTCTTCAATGGCAAGTTGAAGCTCTTGGAGGCGCGTAGGAGCAAGGCTTCTTTTGCTCGAAATCTTCTTTTTAGCTTATCCCAGACATGCTAATTCGGATTGAGATCAGGACTACGTGCTGGCTACACCATCGCGGTGATTCCAACGTCATTCATGAAGTCGCAAACTGTTCTAGCGACATGCGGTCTGGCGTTGTCATGTATTAAGAGAAAATCTTCTCCCATAAGCCACGCAAGCGGCCTCACATGTTCTTCGAACACTTCTTCGACGTATCGTGCACCCGTCAACTCTCTCGACCTCGGCCCGGTATTCGCCCCAGTGATGAATACAATGTCAGTTTTAGTGTCCAACATCATGCCACCCCAATACATACACGATCCACCTTCAAAAGCCACACGTCCGCTTATGCATCCCAAAAAAAAACCTTCTGTAGAGCCTAGAGCGTCCATCATGACCATGTACTGTGTCATTCTGCACTCATCAGAGAACATATCAGACCGCCATTGGTCATACGTCCAATTTAAGTGTTCCCTGGCAAATTGTAGACGGGCTTGTCGGTGAGCTGTGGTCAATTTTGTGACCATTTGCTGGGCGATGTGAAGTCAGTCCTGCTTCACCCAGTCTAACTGTCCACCGACTTATACTGACATTGCGGACTTCTCGAAGCTGTTCTCCCAGTTCAACCGTGTTCAGTTGCCGATTTCTCCAAGACCTTGTTACAAGAAAGCGGTCATCACGCTCTGATGTTCTGCGTCACCGGCCAGATCCTGGTCGCTAAGGACTAAACTCTAACAGAATATCAGCTTAAAATAGTAGGTCAATGCTTGTGTTTCATATGTTGAGTGTAGATAATCTGAGACGCTGTTTACTGGAAACAAAGCATTCCATCTTAGTCCTCAGGGGTGACAACGCATCTGCATATTTATTCTTAATCGATGATAAATGTAGATGTCTATGGGCTACGGCATCCACTTACCATCAGGTGGACTGTGCCACCCATATTCTATAAAAACCCCTAAGGGTAGAAAAATAGGTATTGCAATTTTAATGACCTTGAACTTTAATATTTCTTAGTTCACTCAAAGTGATAAAACTTGTCAAAGTGGTAATAAAATAACTTAAAAAATTAAAAACTGACTTCAGAAACAAACAATTATAAAAGGAATTGGTAAACCACCGAGCATTTGGTGAATCAATACTTAAAATTGAAATTGATTATTTTTTGCTGCCGTTATGGATCGCACTGAGTTTGCTCGCGTAGTACGCTCATCTCTTGGGCTACCAGTAATAATGTGGTATAATTAATGTCTACATATTGTATAAACGAGCCATTTATTGGAAATACATAATAAAGTACCTACTTATAATATTCGTTAATGTTCTGTACGGGTGGATAATTTCTTTGAATATGTCAGACTTGGAAACCTTCACTGGTAGCGGCAAGCTTTATTGTGGTCATCAATCCAAACTATTCGTGGTATATTCGTGGACTAGGAATAATAAGTTCATTTCAATTTATTTATCACTGGTCATTAAGTCATTAGATAATGACAGAATTAAACAATAACTGGTAGCGATAACAACAAAAAAAATTATATGAGTAAATTATTTGCCATCAAAAAATAAAATTGACTAAAATGGAATTGTTGATAGCAATTTTAAGTACAGAATTACTATGTGCTCGGCGGTGAGGAGAAAAATCGTAAAAATTTATTTTTTAAGGACGTGTGATTACGCATTGGTGTGGTGCGGACGACTCTTCCTTGTTCTAAAACCCTAGAAATTAAATATCCTTTTATGTTTAACCCTAATTCTTTTTCTAAAATAAAGTAGTCTAAGTTACTCCTTATAACATCAGCTTCAGTATAAAGCTGCCAGTGTAAGTCCCGTCAAAATCGGTCCAGCCATTTCGGAGATTAGCCGGAACAAACAGACAAACAGACAGACAAAATATTTAAAAAAAGGTTTTTATTGTCGTATTAAGTATTTTATATACTTACATATGCATTAATTAAAAAACTGTTATTTTTACATTACCAACAGACACTTCAATTTTTTGTACTCGTATTTGTACCTGTAGATGATTCATTCATTATAACTTTTTGCTATAATTATAATCTTTTCGCTCAATGGAGTAGTCCACTAATTTAGTTCAGTGCCTATTTTAATTAGTCCATTAGATTATAACTAGTCAATGAGTGGGAGGATTAGGCAACGAATGACGCATTTACGTATTTTGATATTATCGGATTAGATATTAGAGATAAATAAAAAGGCCTTGTTTTTATTTAATTATTATATAAATTAATTTGCGGGCCTAACTTGTGAAATAGATTTTTTTTACTTTGATTATCCTCCATATTTTAATGACTTAGGACGGCCACCATAAAAAATAGGTATTTAAATCAAAATTTATGGTTTCTGAGATTTCTAGCAATATTTAAATCAAGTGTATAAAGGAGGAAGTTAGTGTATAAGATAGCGTGGACTCTCTAATCTGCATATTATGCATAAAATTGAAGTGCCTGTCTGTAATATTCAAATAACTGGCTTCTAATACAATAGCTCCGAACTACCACTCGGAGCGTTGGCCGCTCCCCGGGCAGCACACCTTGCCCGGCGGGAGATCTCGGGAGATCTCCCCTTTTCCTTCCACCCGCCACAGTGGTGACCCCGACGTGATATGAACACGCAACCAACAACCTTCGGAAAACTACCTTCAAATCTTCATCATCGTTCTCAAGTACCCCATTCATTCGCTCCCGAGCAAATACTCAGTCTTCACATCCTACAAGCCATCTAGCTTTACAAAGGTTCATCGCAGCACTATAATAATGCTTCCTGTTCCTTCAAGCTACTCTGCGCTACAGTGTTCGGCACGGCTCTGAGCCTTACTGCTCGCCTCTGCTTCACGGCACTCGCGCAGATTACTTGCCTTCTTCTCGACTCACCGCAGACTACAAGGCAATTCCCTGGCACTTGCACATTCGTCGACATCTAGACTGCACTATCGACCTCCGGTCTGAGCAGGGGGGTGATGTGGCGGCGCTGTCGTCGCGCCACAAGCGAAAAATACATCGAAGCCCAAATCGCGCTATCAAAGTTCCGAATTAAAAACAAGTATATATACAATAGCTCCGAACTACCACTCGGAGCGTTGGCCGCTCCCCGGGCAGCACACCTTGCCCGGCGGGAGATCTCCCCTTTTCCTTCCACCCGCCACACTATTAAGACAAACAACAATTTTAAATGTTTTTGTCTGTCTAAGTGTATGTCGGTCAGTCTGTCTGTCCGGGCTAATCTTCGGAATGGCTGAACCAATTGTGATGAAACCTGACGAACAAATAGAGAGCAATGCCAGGAGGTTATCTCTTTCTCTATCTTTGATTTGTTATCTTAAAAGGTTTTTCCTATTAAAGTAATAACAACTTTATTTCAATAAAAATTCCTTAGAAATAATTTCAGTGGAAGTTTTCTTCAACTGCAAGGTTTATTAAGTAGTAGGGCTCCTCTAACGTATCCTCTTGCTATGAGGCTGTTGTACACCTACTGTTGTGTTCTAGTTACAAGCGTAAGAAGACCAGTTAAATTAGGGGACGGGCGGGCAATAAGAATAGGTTGAGTTTGACATTAAAAAAAGGCATAGAAAATCAAATTCCTTAATCAGTCATTTGGTATTATGAAAAAAATGTTATTAAAGATTTAAACTCAAACAAAAAATCAACTGAAAAATTAAACATTCTGTAAATAACACTTATTTTTTTAAATCATGCTATTATCCGTTTTGCCTAACCTGGGCGGGCAAAACGAATTTATTCGGCGGGCCACAATTTTGGTCATAATAAAATAAAATAAAGTAAGATACAAATCGTTCTAGCTTCTTTGTAGTTATGACAGATTTTAAGTGCCGGTATAAAGTTGCATAAGGAATGCCATATATTTTGCTAGCATCTGATATTGAAGGCGATTGCGCTGCAAGCAAAGCTTTTCGCAGACTTTCTTCAGACCAGTTTGCACGATCACTCTTTCTCTTATAGTTAGTTATATACCATCTGAAATTAAAAAAAGAAAGTCATTTCGTTGCCACAAATAAATTAATACTATCCGTTTTGCCCGATTTCACCTTGCCCGCCCATACTTTGAAAATCAAAATACTCATTTTTGTTTACGTGAATATAGTAAAATAATGTGTAACTATGGAATAGAACATCAAATAATATGCAGAAACTGGAAAAACTATCAACGCAAGTAAATTGGTTGCACGCGGTTCGGTAACGTTCGTCACGTGATCCTTGGTTTATCACTTTCTAACAATTTGACAATAAACTAGACTAATTATTATTTTTGCCCACCCTCTCTGTCTTGCCCGTTCGTCCCTATATACGCTGTGAGAAAATTCATCTTATTCCTACACTCAAAAGTAAACCTAAGTCTAGTCGGCTAATCTTAAGTTTATTATTTACACTAACATCACCCCTAACATATACTCTTCGCCTACAAAATATCTTGCGCTAAACTTTAATACACAAACATCTGCACGTCTGAGAAATAAAATATTTGGAGGATGTGTGAAGTCCTTATACGTCCTTATAAGTTTTAGTCCTTAACGAGGCATTCCATCTCAGTACTCAGGGGCGACAACGGATCTGCATTTTCATTCTCAATCGAGGGCAGATGTAGATGTTTATGGGCCACAGCATCCACTTACCATCAGGTGGACTGTGTGCTCGTTTGTCACCCTTATTCTATAAAAAAAGTTAGTAGTAAGCTTATAATGAGAAAGCCTTTGCCCAGCTGTGCGACGTAACTTTACTTTTACTTTAAACATTTACATATGACATATAAAGAAAACCTACATACATGTTATTTTATTCTTTTCAGCTAGGCGAATTTACCAACGACATACTACTGGACGACGTACAATCCCTGATAAACTCGACACCGAGCAAGGCCGACAACGTTCTCACTTGGCTGTAGGCAGCGCGACGTTCGCAGTTCGGTGCATACAAAAATTTTACAATTACTATGTATTAAACTGTTATTTTAGTACTTACCGTTTAAGGGCCATTTCAGATTGACCGACGGAACAATTGGAACTATTGCAAACGTGATGTGACAGCAACATTTCTACTGAAATTCGCCTATTATTTCACTAGCGATACACTGTTACGCAAATATAAATGATGCGTGTTGTATCCATATGGATGTTAAACGCATGCTAACAGTCAAATAGCAATGCTTCCGTATCGTACCGTTTGGTTGATCGAAGTAGTTCTTGGACGACATCCACTTCGGCCGAGAAGTGGCGATGACAGGACGGTAATGATGGTGTACATTTCACTCAGAAAATGACAATAACTAGCGTAGTGTGTATGGAATGACATTCGTGTGTGAATCTTACATTTTTTGCTGCTAGAAACACTTCGGTGAACATGCGTCGAAATTGGAATCATCTCAGCATTTACTTGAATGAGATAGTAATATAAAATTATGTTAATTAAGACTTTTTATTTGATATATCTTCGTGTTGAGTTGTTGTCTGAAATTAAATGTGTGGAATAAACTAAAATTGCTCGTTTACTCAAAGTTTTGTATCATGTGGTTGTTTATAATTTGAGATCATTTCTTATACCAAAACTATAATGAATCAAAATTAATATCTGTGAGGTCTCCATTGTATCCTAAATTCCAACTTACAGAGTGAAACCTAATTATTAAACCCCAAAAAAGGTAAGATAATGAACTTGAATTGAGGTGAATAAACAATGGTGCTCTTTGCAAAAACTTCTTTCCTAGCTGAAAGGAGAACTCTTGCATTGTTTCCAAACTTCACGTAAGCCAGGTTTTCCATACTCTTTCGTTTTAAGACTATCGGAAATCCTCGATATTCAGTTTAAACGATACTAGATGTTGACGATATAACTTTATCGATAAATAATCAAATTGTGATAACATCTTGACGTAACAGTGCCTTATTGTGCCTTTATAAAAAATATTTATTGTGGTTTTGTAATATAAGATATAGTTGAAGTATTTTTACACGTATTGGTGACATTATTGATGTTATTTTTCTAAGTGGTCAGAATTAAAACCTACTTACGTACTTGTTGTAATAACGTGTTTTGTCTACTTACACCGTCCTTGTGTATTTTTCGAGATTATGGTTAGACTAGTTAGTTAAATCGTGACCTAGATAGTTATTTTGGCAACTATTATGTTTAAATATTAAGAATATATTGTAATGTATGTTTCGAAGTGGGCGACGTATTTTCATGCACGTGGATCAGTGCCACTAGGTGAATAACATTAGCGAATAACCATAGTTATAAACGGTTGCTGCTGGCGAGGGTCTTTTAGCTTTTGAATGGGCTCGCTTGATAATTGTAGATACATTTCAAACCACGTCTGTGCCACGGAGGTGTGCAATAGTATTGTTTTCGTTACGCTACAACCAACAGCGAACATTTGTGGCCAACAATAAATTACTTTCGTTCATATTTTAAGTTTATTCTAAAACATGAGTATGTCTGACACATGTTTAACTGCAAAACACTCCTCTAACTATCGTTGAACCTGTTGGAAATAATTGTGCAGCGAAATATTTCTAAAATCGTATTTAAAACCCACCTAGTCTATTTTTTAAAATTCATCTAGCTTGATTTTAAAATAGATCCAAATTAGGCCTTATATAAAAATGCTACATTGAAAACTTTGCCATATTAGTAAAAGTACTATTATTCTTATAAGACTTAATGTAATCTTCAATGTTATGTTATAATATAGCAATTATTAGCAACTTTGTAACTATTGTAATTAGGTGTAACGGTGCTGGGTTTATGGTACATATAACTTTGTACTCTGTAGATCCATTCGTTGTACTTTATTTTGTATTTGTCGTGTATTATTTCTTATAATTTTAAGTTACTACGCTTTTCATATTGTTCGGTTCATTATTCTTAACGCTTTTCTATCTTACCTTTAGATATTAGATTGTATCGAACTGACAGAAGTAAGGTTGTATCTGTGGCAGCGATTGAATTTTTATTTAAATAAATGTCATTTTTTGTCACAACTTTAGGCACAGTTTTGAATCTGTATAGCTGCTGGGGAGGGTAGGATAAAGATTAGTAATCTTTAGGAATAACCAGTGTTCTAGGGATTAAGCTTACTAAAAATTATACTAATTAAGACCGACCATTGCGTCTATTTGTGTATAATAACATGCATGCCAAAGGATGACAAGACAAGTCGTTAAAACAAATGAAACCAGTAAAATTATGCCAACTTTATTCCCTTCCCCTAGCAGTTAGTAACTACTAAGGATATTTTGCTTACTGTTGTTGGTCAGTACTGCAGGGTTATTTACGTACTTTGCTCGCCATAATGACATAATGAGAAACATTCCATGTTGTTAACAGTTTGCTCGCCGCTGGAACCTATCAGTAGAAGCCTCTGGCACTGCTTTTGACGGAATAATATGCTGAACAATATATCAAGTTAAAACTATATAGTTATTTCTTAAGATAGCCTTTAATTACAAACATATCTTTTTAGTCTGACAGCAGATGCAAGTTTTCTATGTAGTGTATATAACACGTCGTTTATCAATGTTATAACAATGAAATTACAAATGTCATTTAATTTTAATTTGCAATAATTTCATTGTAAATAATTTGATATGAACTAAATAAATATTTGTTTCAATATCTATCATATGTTTCATTTTGCTTCTTCATTATTCAATTTGTTTCACATTTGGATTATAATTCGGTTTTGGATATTTGCTGTAGAAAAAGAAACAAATTGTTTATTGACGAACTCTATTTAATAAATAATATCAATTGCTTGGATCCAACACCGCATGCCTTACGATCTCCTCACCTGTTAAAATGTTAGGAATACTATACTATAATTTTATGCTGTATTTACAATAAAATATGTAAAATAAATTAAAAAATAATACCAAGGCAATCTACATAAAAATTTGTGAGAATGATTTCAGAAATACAAATTTTACGAGTACTTAATACTTGTGTGTGCAGGAATTACATGCGTTAATTCCTCACTCCCTTTTCCACAATGGAACAACCAGGCGGTCGGCGAGTCTTCACCCCTTTGTTGTCGATATTCCACGCATTCGAACCAAACGTGTTGCTTCGTCTTTCGTAACATGTACAAAGGAGTGAAATAACCTGACAGCTTCTGCCTTTGCGTCAAATTACAGTGTGGGCGTTTTCAAGGCAAGAGTGAATAGGCTTTTGTTACGCTAAGACAGTGCGATTTATTATTTAGGGCTTTATCACCACTAACCTCCACTTACCGCCAGGTTGGTTTGTAGTCAAGCACAAGCTAGTTACAAGCATAAGCATAAGCATAACTATTTTATAATAAGTAACAAGTGCTTTTTTACCATGCACTTCTAGACATAAATGAATATGTAAAGGTAAGTATTCTAGAATTTCTACAAAATTCACGATTGCATAGGAAACAAATGGTACTAAAAATGCATGCATGAACCCAAACTAACTCAATTTTAGTACAAAATTGTTACAGTAAGCGCAATCATACAGATAAAACAATAACTGGAAAAGTAACAATTAAAAGATAAATATGGCTTTACTAAACATTTTTGGATCTTTTATCACTAAGTAGTATGTAGGTGGATTTTTTTTTATATAAAAATCATGCAAATTGACAAACATTTGCGAATTTAGCTCGAGAATATTAAGAGCTAAATTCGCAAATATTTGTCAATTGATCAAATGATAAAATTATAAATTTCGCCTATAACGAAATCGATAACGTAAAAAATATATTTTTTATACATTTTAAAATTTGTTTATTATTACGTCATGCAGTATAATTTAGATGGATAGCTTCTAGCCTAACAATTTGGCACTCAAAATACTAAACCATGTCGTTTCATACGCCTCATACCTTCTGAGTGTATCATGTTTGCTTACCGAGGATCCTTGAAGCGGTCATCTTGAGGCAGTTCGCGGTTGGCAATCAATTTTTTATAATATTCCACAGATAACTTTGGTGTACGTGGTCTATTGGGGTCTGTGATGTCGACGTAATAGAAGCCGAAGCGTTCGCTGCGAATGAGAAGCAACATGTTAAATATATAAGAAGTTTTAAAAGTTTACAAACATAAATATTTTTAAAATATGTCAAAGAATATTTACTTTAAATGTGTTTAAAAAAAGTTTGGGCTCGTCCGGGATTTGAACCCGGGACCTCTCGCACCCTTAGCGAAAATCATACCCCTAGACCAACGAGCCGCTTACTAATTTGTCAAATTTTATGTACATATCAATGTAACATTCACATTTCACTTCACACAAGACAGTAGGAATATTTGATTCTATACCAAATTGTATGTAGCCCACTAAACATTTTGGTATGAAATAATTGCAGTTCATTTTACTCAAAAAAATTGTGTGTAGTTATATATTTACAAACAGTGGCGTAGCTATGTAACCAAGGGCCCCGGGGTAAAAATGAAATTGGGGCCCTATTTAAACTAAACTAAATACTTTAAAGGTGCAAAACTACTTCATCATCAGCTCCTTGTCGCCCACTGCAGGGCATAATAAAACAAAACTACTTACTAGTAAGTATTATGTGTAACGCATAAACAATGACGAAGTAGATTACAGTTAATAATATAGGCAGACAACATAACAGTGGAAGAGCCACATGGCAGCTTTTGCTGTCCCACGGGTGACGACTAGATGGAGTGACGACCTGGTAAGACATGAAATGGGGAGCTGTAATGAATGGGTGGACCGGCTCGAACCGAGGGGACCCACGACCTTATAGATAACCAGCGTGAAGTAGAAGCTTACTTCGCCTGTTAAGTGCAAGTGGTTGAAGGCCTAAGCCCTCTCCCCCTTAACATGGTAGTGTAATTAAATAAGAAACCAACACCCCTGGTATTGGAGAATCCCTGGCTGAGCATCCACGCTCAAGCTACCCTATTCTTCCTTAGACCGGGTGCTCAAGCTGCCTCGCGTATACTGGGGAGGGGGGGGGGAATTCCGCTCAAGACTAATACTGCTCGTGGCAAGTAGAGCAATAAGACAAAGGTGACCCCTGCCACGCTATCCGTGAATTTCTGCAACATCAGGGGATTTCATTTGAACGTTAACGAAGTCCATTAGGTACCATCTGAAGACGGCGAAGCCGACCTTGCTCTTTCTAACCGAGGCGCAGGTGTCCTCTCCGGTCGATACTTCTCTCCTATCCGGGGTACAAATTATAACACCTTTGTGCCTCGGGCCTGGAGTTTGCGTATATGTCAGAGAGAACATCTGTTCCCGACGCCTCGGCAGTCTTGAAGTTCAGCGACGACCATCCTCACGTCTACGGGTGCCTCTATAGGTAATGCCGACACAGACCAACTCATCGACCACGTCCAAATCGCTGCAGACTCCGTGCTACAACAGGTCCCGTCTGCAGAGATCGTAATCGTTGGTGATTTTAACGGCCACCACGCTGAATGGCTTGGTTCTCGTTTAACCGAGCATGCGGGTAGATCTATTTATGAATTTGTCTTGGCATACGGTCCGACATAAATGGTTACTTCACGTACACGGATTCTAGATGTGGAGGATCGTGCACCTTCCCTGTTGGACCTTCTGCTGACCTCTCATCCGGACGGATGAGAGGTCAGCAGAAGCAAGCAAGTTCATCAACGCATTTCACAAATCCACATCATAAGGATGTTTGGCGGTCCACTACTGTCGGACCGATACGACTTAGAGAGTTTCAAGAAACGAGCTTACTCCTTTTTATAAAGCCGGCAACGCGCCTGTAATTCCCCTGGTGTTGTATTTCGGCGGTGTTCGACACTTACCATCAGGTGAGCCGCATGCTCGTTTGTCGCTCTTCTATATAAAAAGACAATAAGACGAAGTAGACAATTACCTTTAACAATGTTCTATTTATTTTCTGGAAGTGGAAGTAATTTTTGTGATTTCAATTCGAGCCGTTCGCGGTCAGGGGCCAAAAACTCGAAAATTCTTTATACAACTAGGATAGTACATAATTTTTCGAATTTCGTTCTTTGAGGTCGAGGGGCCCCTTTAGCTTGGGGGCCCGCCCCGGGGCTTGGGGGACTGCCCCGCCTAGCCCCTGAGTAGCTACGCCACTGTTTACAAGTTGACTTATTAAAATTTAACTTTATATGGGCAGTCCACTTCTTTGTCAAAATCTTATTATAAAAATATAACCAAAAAAAAAACAATAATAAATGTAAAGCACTGTAACGGTTTTATATACATACGAGAAGCCAGCTCTCCATTCAAAGTTATCCATTAATGTCCAGGCCGTGTATCCCAGAACTTTAACGCCGTCTTCGTATATTACATTCAATATTTCTGTGAGGTAATCCTGCAAGTTATAAGTAGATGTTTCATTCAAAATTCCTCCTAAAACCCTAAGACTTTTAAATTAAAAGCTTATCTAAGTAATCATTTCATAATTCTTAACAATTATACCAAACGTCAAATACACCGTGATCCATGACCAAGGGTGCTACAAACGTAATTTGAATTTTTAAAATAACCGCGATGAAATCAGTGGTAATTAGATTTATTCACTGCAGTTATTTAAATAGTTTGTTAAATCCGAGCAAAATGACTAAAATAATGATGATTATTAAATGTTCAGAAACAGGATTTTTAGGTTAGCAACCATAATAAATAGTTCTTTCAAATCTTTTCTCTTTCTTATAAGCCTGAGCCATAATATATGAGTGTGTCCTGGAACCTCTCGGTAGAGAGTAATAGAGATCTGTGCCTGAAACAGTCTAAAGTTTCATATCGGTAGTCAGAGTCAAAGATTTTTACTCAATTTAGACATGTTTAAAGCTCTTATAAACGTCAAAATCTACACCGGTTCGCAGGGTAGAAGTTTAGAAGTAAGTTTAGGTTGTACTATTATTTATTCTGTGGTTTAGGGTAGAAGTTTTCGCTCGCAGTCAACATACTCGGTGCAAAGAATTTATGTATTATTACTACGTACTCGGTGTTATGTTAAAATATTTGTGAAAGGCTATTGTATTTTTTCACGGTATACACACAATGTCAAAAAAGGAGGATGGCAGGAGTTTATCAATTCGACCGTTTTATCTTTTTATAATACCTACCTACGTATATGTAACATGATATCTCTGAAGTACAAGTTACTTTAGCTATTTTTTTAATTTAAAGGTGTATACTTCATCGTGGTCCCATGTACATTCCAATTAGATCTAATA
The DNA here is from genome assembly GCA_029286625.1 of Parnassius orleans. Taxonomy (NCBI): domain Eukaryota; kingdom Metazoa; phylum Arthropoda; class Insecta; order Lepidoptera; family Papilionidae; genus Parnassius; species Parnassius orleans. The sequence continues at coordinate 2,272,350 of JAGSMP010000074.1, forward strand.
ATAAGTGAAGTCGATATATATTTTACACGCCTCATAACGCGAAGCGTTATTAGATAGTGCTTTACTCTCGACATGTCAAGGTCTATCATATGATCATAACTATAGCCGTATATCAAGAAAACACTAATTAATCCATCTTATATTTTCTAAAATATCATTTTATATTGCTACTAAGAAAAAAAACGGTTTGAAAAAAAATTACGTGGACGCCCGGATGTTGATTTTGCATGTGGTCACAATAACTCCTAAAAAAATGACGTATCGAGACCGGGTTTTTTTTATTAGCTTCAGAATTATATCAACTGGTTCCCTATTTCATATCATTAGCCTAGTACACGTAGTTTGTTAATAAAATGATTTTCAACTTTTATAAGTTTTATTGCTATTAAAAATTCAAAGGCGCTTTCATATAATTCTTTACCCTTTATACCTTTATAGACAAAGGAGGACAAATGTACTTATATCGATTTTATACTTTCTGTAATCGATTTATTTTGGTAAACATTATTTTTTTCATCAAAATTAAATGAAACGCTCATGAGGCGTGCATTTTTGGATTTTCCAAACTATTTTAAATTACTGTCTTTCGATCAGACAAAATCACCGCTATGGGCTTTATGATGAATTTCCCAAATAATGGGAATCTGTTACCTGTCTGACATGATACGATAGAAACCAATTATGTAGTTGTTCTTCGCAGAACGGAGATATTTTCCGAACCAGTTGTAAATAAAAAAATATGTAGTTATCTATATTGAATAATAATATTATATTCTCTTATATTCTACGCAGGTACTACAAATTCAGACCCGAAAACCAACAATTTGTTTCTACACAAATATTCGGTACGAATGGTTTTAGTTATCTGTCAGGCACACTAGTATTAGGTATTAAATTTTAAGACAAGCGCTTATCTCTACAGCTATCTCCGCTCACACATTTACATAAAACTTACGTTGAAGTATTTGATACGTCCGTAATCCTCTAAAGTACCACGGTCTGAGTAACCGTTCTCAGTGATATAAATCGGTGGGTCGTTGTATGAGCTCTTGCACCAGCGGAGTAGGTTAGCGAAACCAGTTGGCACCACCTGTAAATTAGGGTTTATATTGATAAATATTTTATTCTTCTCTCTCTCTCTCTCTCTCTCTCTATCAGCCCGTAAAAATCCACTGGTGGGCATTGAACTATGCTGTTATAAGGAGGATTTACCCTCGTCACTCTTGGCTGGCGGATTAACGAGCGTAGTACCAGACATCACGCACCTTTGACACTGCTTACCGTTGATGGTCTAGATATTATATGCTTAGCGTAAAGGTCACGATTATACCGCCGATTAATGAAAGTCATAAAATCTTTCAAACATATTCTACAATCGCTTCTTACGACACTCATTTTACGAATTGGGTGACTACTATGGTTGACAACCCTAGTATTTATTATAATATACGAGTAGTATCTACGATATGAGCCGTCCGAATGATTCGATACTATAAAATATAGTAGGCGAAACTATTATAAATATGTTAATAAAGGCAGAATATGGTGTGAGGTTGTTTTAAGTATATAAACTAGCTGGTAACCGGCACGTTGCTGCCTCAGAAGAAATAATTGTGGAAATATCATTAAGAGTATATAGATAAGAGTATATAATGTATTCTTTAATTAGGAATGATAATGATGATGATATATAACTTTCAAATAAATTTGTCGGTTCGATACGCGCGCCACCTACTGTAAGTTAATTGTACTATGCCTATAACCTTCGCGCAAATGCAAGCAATAAGTAGACAAAGTTTTACCGCAATGTGATGAACGGTATGGCAGCGAATAAAATACGAATAAACAAACATTAATTTTTATATATTAGATATACAAAATATTCCTTTAAAATAAATTATTTTATATAATTTTGAAAGATACTACCTATAAATTTTTATTTTTTCGCCTACTCTACTTTTTTACCGGATACAAATATAAGTTAGCAACCTTATTGACCACCACATCCACATCGTAAATTTTTGATTCACATTTTATACCGTTATGTCTAAAGACATAAAATTAATTAACTTTCTTTTTGGAATTGTTGCAATTTGTCCTAATTATAATATACTTAATCTATTATATTCTCTTTTTGAAGTCCCTGGAGGTTGATTCTACTGCTAGAAGAAGCATACTGCCGTGCTAACGTAAAAGGGGACTTTTCGACTTTTTTTTTTGGTATATTGACTTTCAAACAATACTACAATGTTGAAGAAAGGCTCTGTTTACTGATCTTGTCGGGTATTTTTCTATAAAATTATAAAATAAAGTAAAAACCTTATTTTAATTTTAATACTTATTTTGAATAACGTTTAATATCTTAACTAGTCTTAAATAACGAATAATTTACATATTTTTTTATGCAAACGTATAATATTATTGAATTTTAATTAATTTATGTTTTAGTTACAGCAGTAAACTAATAAGAAACTAAGAATTCAAAATAAAGTTATATCCATACAAATAATAGGACACATACGAATGCTTGCATCAAAATAAATTTAATTGTAAATGTCCTAACCTCCAAACTGTGTCTTCCTTAGGAGCAGAAGTGTATTTACGTAAGGGCTAGTTGGGCTATAACCCAAGGCGGCAAAATTTTGGGGGCGGCAAAAATATTTTTTTTCCATACCAAAATATGAAAAACGCGTTTTATCTAAAAAATTGAGCAGGTAATTTTTTTAAACAATTTTTATTAAAAATTAAGTTATTAAATATGAAAATAGATCTATGTATATTTTAAATTTTTCTGAACTACCTTCAATAACGCTTTTCACTTGTTTAATTTGGTTACACTTGAACATGAATCCGATTTAAAAACAAACTTACACTTACAAACATTCAGAGTATTTATCAGCAAGTAAATCATTTCATTTATTACTTATTTGATTATTTAATAAATTAAATAATAATATATATATTATAGTTAGGGGAAAAAGGGGCAATGAGAGTCAGGGGGCAATGGTGGTTCGCGTTCTAGTTCCTTGACGAAAGTAGATAAACAAACGAATATCGTCCATAAAGACCCGTTAAGTGACAGCTAGCGGCCCCCCGCTCGCCCGTTCAGTACGCGTCCATCGTTTGCACGGGGGGGTCGCTGCGCAGTTTCGCGCGCATTTGATGTAATTTTACGTGTGCACAAAATAAGCGGTAAGTACATCCATACATGAAATTTAAATACGTAGAGTAGGTTATTGTGTGTCTTTAAGCTTATATTATCGATTTAAAAAATATTTCTGGTATTTTAATAGCAAATTAAAGTTTTATTTAATTTTTTTACACATTTGGTACGATCGGGTAATAAGGGTCACTGCAGTGCGGGCAATGAGAGTTGACTCCCATTGCCCTCAATCATTGTAACATACCTAAAAAAATAATTCTCATTAATTACTATTCCAGAAATGCCGAAAATACGTCACAGGTCCACGAATAAGGCTCAGTGGTCCTCTGAAACACTGTCAAAAGCTGAGGTTCTAATGAGTCAAGGCCACTCTATGAGAAGTGCTGCTAAAGCCATGAATATACCTTTTTCAAGCCTCCAAAAGCGGTTAAAGAAGAACAATTTATCGGAACCACGTCTCGGACGACTTCCTGTATTCACAGCAGATGTAGAAAAGGTTTTATCAGACCGGATAAAATACTTATCTTCTATTTTTTATGGAGTCACAGCGATTCAAATAAGGAAAGCAGCATACCAGTATGCAGAAGAGCTTAAAATTTCACACAATTTTGACAAGAGTGCCAAAATGGCTGGACGCGATTGGCTAGATGGCTTTTTAAAAAGAAATAGTATCCCTGTTCGGAAACCTGAAGCTACAAGTGTCAACAGAATAACAGCTTTCAATAAAGAAGAAGTCCAACTGTTCTACAGACTATTAGGAGATCTAATGGACAAATATAAATTTATTCCTAATAATATTTATAACTGCGACGAGACAGGCATTTCCACAGTGCAAGATCCTGGAAAAATATTAGCTCCCAAAGGCATGAAAAGAGTTGGCTCCATAACAAGTTGGGAAAGAGGAAAAAATATTACACTCTTGTGTGCCATGAGCGCTGCTGGTGGTTTTGTCCCACCAATGTTCATCTTTCCGAGAAGAAGAATGACCTCAGCTTGAGAAAGACGGTCCTGCAGGAGCTATATACAAATGTTCGGATAATGGGTGGATTAATGAACATCTGTTCTTTGAGTGGCTGCAACACTTTGCCATGTATACCAAGCCATCGTCACAGGCGCCTGTTTTACTAATACTTGACAATCACGCCAGTCATAGTTCTTTGATGACTTATGATTTTTGTAAACAAAATAATATACATATGCTGTCACTGCCTCCACATACATCCCACAGGATGCAGCCATTAGATCTCACATTTTTTGGTCCTCTTAAAGCTATTTACAAAAAGGAGTGCGATTTATTTTTAAAAAATCGCCTTGCAGAGAAAATAACTCCATACGACGTGGCGGCTATTTTAAATAGAGCATATTCTACCGTGGCATCTATAAATAAAGGTGAATCAGGATTCCGGGCATCAGGTATTGTCCCATATAATCCGAATATTTTTTCTGAAGAAGATTTTATCGCAGCTGAAGTCTTAACCCAATCTGAAGTAATTATTCAAGATACCTCGATCGTCATTCCATCTACGTCTGCTCCAACAGATCCAATACCATCTACATCATCTGCAACAATACATCCAATGCCGTGTAATTCATCGGTTACAACAAATTTAACACCATCTACATCGTCTGCAGAAATACATCATATGCCATCAATATCATCCATAGCAGTCGATTCAATACCATCGACATCATCAGCAACGTTAGCTCCTGGAATATTGAATTTCAATATTGAAGATCTGCTTCCTATACCAGTCAAAATGATTCCTGAAAAGCCTATAAGAAAAGGACGAACGAAGCATCACGCAAAAATTATGACATCAACACCCGTCAAAGATAGTCTTGTTGAAAAGGAAAATAAGAAAGCATCTAGAGCAGCAAAAGGAAAAAACCTTATGCCGAAAGCTACTAAGAAGCAGAAACCTAAGAAAGATATTGCGAATAAGGCCAAAAGCGCGTACTTCAAGATTTAAACACTTTTTCAGAATCAGATATTAGTCTTAATCAGATATGTGACGATGATGAAGACGACGATTTGAATAAATGCTTAGTCTGTGATGAATTTGGTCGCAACAATGAATTATGGTACAGATGCACTTCTTGTGGCTTATGGGCACACGCTAGCTGCACAGGGTGGGACTCGCCAACAGGTTACGTATGTGACAATTGTTAGGCTAGGCTGACTCTCTTTGTCCCCATAGTGACTATAATTACCCTCAGATATGGACAATGGTGGTCAAAGATGTTTTTTTTTTAAGTTTAATGGCAATTAATATATGATTCCAAAGGTAATGTAACTGTCTGAGACTGATAGTGTAATGATTAAAATACTTTAAAAGTTGATTAAAATAAAGTTAAAGTAAAAATTGAGTGTTTTATTCTATATCTTGCTTAAGTGACTCTCATTACCCCCTTTTCCCCTAGTTAGTATAGGTATATAAGTATAACTGCGAAAGCCATGGCAATAGGGCGGCCAATTTAAATAGCCTAGGCGGCTTTGAACCTAAATACGCCACTGTTTACTTATTTACTAGGAGTAAACGTAGATAGTCATTTGGAATATTTATGTAGATTCAGTATGTAACAAATCAAGATCAATTTACTGTAGGTAAGTTACAAAATTTAATGTTTATAATTCCCATAAGTATTATTTACGTAGGTACTTTATTACGCATTGGTTGATGCAGTAATATGTTAGGGATTGAGCGCGTATGGTCTCTCTTTTCCTGTACACTTTTATAAAATTAAATATTTGCAAATGAGAATTCTAAAACTGTTAGTAGATAAAGAATACATAAACTCTTCAAAATATGTGGTATGCTGCCTTATGGATTAAAAGTCAAAATGTCTATTTTAATTGAACAATATAACATGTATTGAATATAAGAATATAAACAGGAAAGAGAGTATACGTATCCAACACACCTGAGCAATAGTTTCCAAAGGACAAAAATGTTTAATGAGTTTTGTTGATTTTATTTTACCTTTTTGTGCTTTCTTTGTCAGATCAAGGAAAGACTACACTGAGTAGTACACAAATAAATATTGACCCACGCGAGCTGCTTTCGACAAACTGTGTTCACAGTTTGGCAGATTGTGTTTTTATATATATTAGAATTGGAAACAAAAAAAAAAAAAAAATAAGCTAAAATACATAAACATACGGTATGTTAAAATTTGTCGTATTTTAGTTATTTACATTGATTAATAAAAACTAAATTGTTTGAGTCTAAAAGAGAGTATACATTATTTAAACATATGTTATTTATGTAAGAATATAAGAATATTATATAAATATTTTACTAAATGCTATCAACATTGCCATTAAATATTAACGGCGAAGTTATATGGCGGTATATACGACCACCAACATACGTCTTGTCGAAATATTGTACATTATTTAGACCTTTCTATGCTTATGAACATTTATCTAGGTGATGGAGAAATACAATTTAATTTTCAAGTTGATGAAATAATAACAAAGTCTTAATAAATTTTAGATACCCATTTTATGAACTACCAAAATCGGAAGATACTTTTACCTTGACTCTTCTGACAGTGATAGGATCATAAACAATGAATGCAGAAATCTCTAGATGTAGACTAGAATGCATAATCTTAAAAAAAAAATCAAATCTTCTATATAATGAGGACGAGAGAAGTTATGAAAGAGAAAACACTGAAAATAATGCAGAAAATCAAAAACGAAATGATGGGAATGATAAAAGAAATTCTTTTGCTAAAACAGGAGATCCACGAAAAAGCAAACGCTAGTCGTTAAACGACCGAAAAAAGATAAGGGCACAAAATTATAGGTGCAAGAACATTATGTTAAATCCGGCTGTGACAGCAAATGTAGTAGAAAACGCAGTGAAAAAATTTTGAAAGAGACTAGAGTAGCAATAAATATAATACATATTGGGTTTTAAATTTAAGAGAAAACGTATTTATCTTAAAAATTAACAAATTATGTGTATAACAAGAGCCTCAAGCAGTAGAAAAATAGAAAGTTCTATAACTTAACGTAAAAATTGGAGTACCAAATATTTTTTACAAGACTAATGATATTTTTTTACAAGAGCGGTTAAATTATTTATTAATGTGTACTTTAAGAAAATCTGGAGAATATTCCGTTTGATTTTAAAAATTAAAAAGCTGAATTGTTTTATGCAACACCCAAAACATTCAATTGTTTCTTCCTTCCTTCTAAAAGTTATATGTCATTGATTTTTAAGTTTTTATCTGTGCTCACTTATAGTTGATAATTTAAATTATTTATTTAAGTAAATGTTTTAGAAATTTAATATCACTGTTAAGAATTCGTTTGATATTAAAAATATTGTTTTAAGCTAAGCCTTTTTGAGATTATTTTTCAAAATAATAAGACGTTATTGCATTAAATTACGCATTAGATAGTTTGTTTTTTATTTAATTTTGCTTAAAGAATGATTTTTGTACAATTTTAATAAACATTTAAATTGACAAAAATATAAGTCTTTATATATCAAAGCAAAATAATAACAGCAACATGCAAAATTATTTTTCTGATATTACGTCATCCTAGATTAGGAATAACATATTATTTTGACAAGTTGTTTTGGTAAACATATTTACAATACACCGTATGAGTAAGTAATATGAGACTATTTAGATAAGTAGGAATGTATATAAATATTATTCACTTTATTTGAAATTAATAGGTGGTATAACAACAATTACGGAATTCTTACTAAGGGTTAAAAGAAGTGTTTGAATAGCCGAACGTAATTTCAAAGTATAAACATAATAATTGGTGAATATTTTTCATATGTTTAGTAAAATATGAAAAACATTCACATACATTACATAAAAAGTATAAAGCTAATTTAATGAAAAAAATATAACGAATAATGTTCTTATTTTTATTCAAGTAGATAGCTGTTATAACACCCTATAATGTGTATTAAAAAGTTTTTGGCATAGCCTCACAATTGATATCCCGCGTTTTTTTAAATTTTACTCCTATGTAGTACTTAATTGTTAAAAAGTCGCCTTTTTACGAGGGTGGATTGAAAAGTACTCGGCCTAACACAGATCCATTCAATTCTAAAAATCAAATCTACCCACATTATTTAGTTCAGTTCAGACTAGTTCATTGTGTGAAGTTCGAAACGTGTGCGATAATTAGTTGTGAATTTATAAATTTATTAACAAAGTAATCGGACATAATTTCCGCGAATGGAGCAAATCGAGCAACGTGCCGTCATTAAGTACCTCCATAAGAAGGGGCTATCATCAAAAGCCATCCATGATGACATGGTCAGTACATTAGGCGATTGTGCTCTGTCATATTCATCCGTCAAAAAATGGATAGCAGAATTTAAGCGTGGTAGAGAGAGTGTGAAAGATGAACCCCGCTCTGGAAGGCCTTCGACGTCAACTACTGACGAAAATATTAAAAGTACTTGATTTAATAATGGAGACCGCAGATTAAAATTAGAGATAGCCGAGATTATAGGCATCTCTTATGAACGAACTCAAACATCATTGTCAACGAGTTGGTTTCACAAGGTGTCTGCAGTGGGTTCCGCGACTGCTTTCAGTTGAACAAAAAGGACGCGATTGACTATTTCACGCGACTGTTTGGAGTTATTTGAAGCCGATGCAGATGATTTTTGAATCGTTTTGTTACTATGGACGAAACATGGGTTCATTACTGTACACCGGAAACAAAACAACAATCAAAACAGTGGAGAAGACCTGGTTCACCACCCCTAAAAGGCTAAGTCGATTTTGTCGGCAAATAAGGTGATGACTTCAGTATTCTGGGACTCGAAAATTGTGATTATGATTGATTATCTTGAAGGGTCAGACTATAAACTCTGATTACTACTGCACCTTACTACGTCATTTACGAGGAAATAAAAGAAAACGTCGAGGAATGCTCAGAAGAAAAGTCCTGTTTCATTAAGATAACGCCCGTGTTCACGTCAGTACAGTCAATGGCTGAAATTCACAACTGTGGCTTTGAACTGTTACCGCATCCGCCGTATTCACCTGATCTGGCACCATCAGACTTCTTTCTGTTCCTAACCTAAAAAGCACTTGGGAGGTCAAAGATTTTCGACAAACGACGAGTCAAAGCAGCTGTAGACGCATATTTTGACTCTAAGGAAGAATCATTTTTTCAACGGTCTAAATGCTTGGAAGGGGAGGTGGCAAAAGTGTATTGAACTTGATGGTGATTATGTAGAAAAATAAAAATATTACTGATTTAGTATGTGTTTATTTTCTTGGTTAGGCCGAGTACTTTTCAATCCACCCTCGTAATTAGCATGGCAGCATATTATACTTAGTCCGTGTGTTTGAGACCGTATGTTTGTGTGTGCACGCGTACGGGTGTATAAACTTTTTGTCTTATTTCGGAAACCAATTCAAAACGTTTTTTGAATTTAATTTAGTTCAACAGTAATTATTAAAAATGAATTATCAGTTAGTCTTACGTGGTAGAACCACGCTCTCACAGAATACCAGCGTAAAATAGCAGCTTAATTCTGCTGTATTTCGTATAGTGTAGAGAACCGGAGATCCTTTTTACTGGGAACGAGGCATTCCATCTCAGTACTCACTGGCACTGCGTAGAGATGTTGCATCTCTTTGCGTATTTTATCGCATGTACCACGGGGAGTGCTCTGAGGAATTGTTCGGACTAATTCCAGCCGCTCAATTTCACCATCGCACATCGCGACAGAACTCGAGATACCATCCATACCATCTGGATGATTGGCGGTCCACCACTGTGCGATTTAGATGAAGTTTTCTTCCTCGCACAACTTCCTTGTGGAATCGATTACCACCGGCGATTTTTCCGGACCGATACGACTTAGGGACCTTCAAGAAAAGAGCCTACTCCTTCTTAAAAGGCCGGCAACGCATCTGCAATTCCCCTGGTGTTGCAGTTGTTCATGGGCGGCGGTAATCACTTACCATCAGGTGAGCCGCATGCTCGTTTGCCCCCTCTCCTATAAAAAAAAAAAGGGGTGACAACGCATCTGCATTTTGATTCTTAATTGAGGATAAATGTAGATGTCTATGGGCCACAGCATCCACTTACCATCAGGTGGACTGTGTGCTCGTTTGTCACCCATATTCTATAAAAAAAGTCAACATATAAGACTTTATAGGTAACTAGTGTGGGCAGAAAGAACTGCATCCACACCCATTTTTACATACATAGTTCAAGTTACATTATTAGGTAGTAGAAAATTAACACCTATTCGTTCAAAGGTAAATCTCTTTCGTTAGGTATACTATATGTTAAAAAGAAGTAGTGTTCATATGATTACCCTAAGCCATTCAGAAGCTGAGTCACCGCCGACTTCCATAGTTGTTACGGCTCCGATGTCTTTGAGCCAAGAAGGCGATTTTGCGATGGGATCGACTCCTGCGCCGGTTATTAAATGTGTCGTGTAATGGTTTATACCAAGGAAATCTGAAGTTCCCTTGATCCTCTGAATCCAGTATTCATCAAATTGTTCTAAGCGTGGCTTAGGAAGACCTTCGGCAGCGCTTTGTTGGGCTACGTTCTCCACCATTACCGCTGGGTATCCACCTTCTTCCGTGAAAATCGGGTGGGCGAACCATCCGAACTGAAAAATGGTACAGGAGCGTTAAGTACTATAAGTAGTTGACGTTATTATTCATAGATTACTAAATCGCTTAATCTGAATTTTTTACTTCTCGCAGTGTATGGTTGGTTTTTCATTCAAACTAAATTTAAATTATACAAATTAAAAGTTTATTGGACTACAAAAAACTTTGATGCGATTGACGTATATTTCGTTATAAACTCTACGAGAAATGTTCCTCTTGGCATCTCGTGAAAGGTATTACAATTGATATTGATACATATACTGGATTTTTGAATTTAGAATTAGTAAAACACACACATAGTTTTTCTCAGTGTACTAGACTCCACAGAATTTGTAATTTATTTATTGTGCAGTATATACGCTTTTACACCAAAATCCCAGAAAATGTTCTAAGTTTGTCAATTTACAAGTATAAAAGTTTTATTAAAGAAAAATTGTACATAAAGGGTTATTATAATATCAAGGTATGCATGAATGAGAATAAACCCTGATAACGAGGTGATCGCTACCATGCCGGTTCTATTATAATTCATAGAAAAAAATTGTACAAGATTATTGTAAAAAAAAAGTCCTGCTGGGTTTCTTGCTGGTTCTTCCCAGGACAGAGAGGTATTTTCCGAACCAGTGGTAAGTAAAAATATGACTTTCAATAAGTAATAAGTAATAATCTATATTGAATAAAAATTATTTGATTCTAATCTATTCTATTTTATTCTATTCAGGTGTTTCGTATTCGTACTTACTTTGAATTGATTTGCCACTTCAGCTAAGGCGACTTGTTCGGCGTTGCTTGGGTCGCTGGGTTCATACCAGATGGAGTTGATCGAGATCATTATCCTACCGTTTTGCACTGGTCTGTAGGTATCGTTATACAGGTGATAGACCTCAGCGTGTGCCTTAAGTAGTGTGTCACTGCATAAGTAGTTCCCCACACCGTGACTATCAATAGCCGGAGCTTTCTTCTCATCGCCATAAGCATCCTCACAAATTTCATAGGGTTCGTTGAAGGTGATCCATGATTTGATTCTGTCACCGAACTCTTTAAAGCAGAGGTCGGAGTAATCACGGAAGTAATCAACCATTTTTGGGTTCGCCCAACCTCCGAGGTCTTGAAGTGATTGAGGTAAATCCCAGTGGAATAACGTTACCTGCCACAAGCGTCAATTTAGCCATAGTATAAGTAGCATACATAGTTTACATAATCGTAAAATGTGGATTTGTAATTTAATGATAAAAATATATAAATTACCAGTGGTTCGATGTTCTTTTCCGCAAGAGCGTCAAGGAGAGCGTTGTAATAACGAATTCCGTCCGGATTTACATAATCGACTCGACCTGTTGGTAGGATCCGAGCCCAAGATAGCGAAAAGCGGTAAAAGTCGACTCCGAGGTAAGCTAATTCATCTACATCCTCAAGGTAACGGTTATAAGAATCGCAAGCAATGTCCCCATTGGTGCCGTCAGCGATCATCTCAGGACGAGTGTGCGTTAAACGATCCCAAACATTTTCTGATTTCCCTGCAAATTTATAGTAAGGTTGATAAAATCCCTTATTGTTTCCAAAATTGTCACAAAAAATTGTTAGACATTTGGACAATGGAGATGCTCATTTGCAGGAGAGAATACATTATAAGTAGTCAATTTCAATCGTCTCCTCATTAAAAAAGAACAATAGATTTTAATGATTTATAAGGGATATCTTATAGTAGGCAGTAAATCGAGCTAAGAACGTGTTAAGCATTTGGAAAGGTATGTAGGTAGATTTTTTCGTGTTTTAAATTCAGCGAAAATGTAAATTCGTAATATTATTTTAACTTTATATTATTATAAGTTAATCTTTTTATTTTCAACTCTGCTGTGTTCACAGTGGCGTAAGAGAATCCACTACTCCATACCATCCAGTGGCTATTGTAAGAAGCGACGGAGAGAAGTACTTGTAAAACAAGAGATGGGCATCTTCCCGATAACAACTAAAATAATAAAAAAACTGAGGTTGCCAATCCGCCTGCCAAGAGTTTTACCACGGTATGGCAAAAATCCCCCTCTATGAGGTAATTTAGAGGACAATCCTATGTTCATCAGTGGACTTTGATAGGTTGTAATAATGATGATGATGATCAAGTCTCAAAAAAAGTGTCAAATAATATAAATAATATCTATTTATATTATTTGTTTGACATATTCATTCCTACATTACAAAAAATTATTATGTATTTTTTATTTTTAGCAAAATAATTATATATTCTGTGATTGTAGGGACATATGTATTCCTACATTACAAAAAATACGTAATAATATTTTATTCATTATATTATTTTATTATATTCATTTACAAGTAGGTACTACAAGTGGATCCGTGCCGATTATTTCGTATTTTCAGAAATTTTAGGGCTAAACTGACTTTTCTTTTCCATAATGCTGCCCCTATAATTTGCCACCCAGCGACATCGCACCTTTGAACCCCTCTCAATGCTACGTTACTGTATAAACGTTGTGAGGCGAGATGGGATTTAGTAGTGATAACGGATAATACATGGTGATTGACAGTGCGACAAAACCTACTTGAGTTGATAAAGTACATTAGAGATTACAAAACCTCTGTAAAATACGTGTTACATATCGGTTATAATCTGTACAAGTATAGTATATAGATTTTATGATTTTTATCGAATATATCTCTAATTCTTTGAACACCTTAAGTAAGAGCCGACATGACAGTACTTTTTAACGCAAATTACTAGGTAGATACTACAGCATAGTCTGCTTGGTAGGTAATTTATATTTAAAAACTAGCTGTCCCTCGCGACTTCGCCCGCGTGGAATTTACTACGATTTCATGGGTTAATTTTTTTTTGCGCGGATCCCTAATTCTTTTTCTAAAATAAAAGTATCCTAAGTTACTCCTTATAACATCAGCTATCTGCCAGTGAAAGTCCCGTCAAAATCGGTCCAGCCGTTTCGGAGATTAGCCGGAACAAACAGACAGACAGACAGAAAGACAAAAATTTTAAAAATTGTTTTTTTGCTATTAGTACCGTATATAATTTTATACGCATTTAGTAAAAAGCTGTTATTTTAATACTACAAACAGACACTTCAATTTTATTTATTTGTATAGATTTGTTCGCGACGGCCAAATAGTGTTAAGAAACGAAGTGATTAAAGACAATATTAAAAGTGAAATTACTGACAAAACTAAGTGAAAAGTGTATTAATATAGTTTTACAACATATTTATAACCTTAATATGTTAGTATAGTAGAGCCACGCTGCAACTATATTATAATTGTAGCACGAATGGGTCGGCTCGACCGGGGTAGGACCACGCCCTCACAGAATACCAGCGTAAAATAGCAGCTTAATGCTGCTGTGTTTCGTATGGTGAGTGTAGAGAACCGGAGACCCTTTTTACTGGAAACGAGGCATTCCATCTTAGTCCTCAGGGGTGACAACGCATCTGCATTTTGATTCTTAATTGAGAATAAATGTAGATGTCTATGGGCCACAGTACCCACTTACCATCAGGTGGACTGCGTGCTCGTTTGTCACCCTATGCTATAAAAAAAATAGAACTTCGAATTTGATAATAGTTAAGAAAATATCTCTTATTATATACAAAGAAAAGTCGAGCAATCAGAGCGCGACGTATTGTAGAACTTTCTAGAAGATTTTAATTAACTGCGTAATAGTTGATCCCGAAAATGATGGAAGTAATTTTTATGTTCTGGAAGAATTAAGTAAAAGAATATTTAGCGTAATTAAACTTATTTCCTTTTTACAGTGAAATTAAAGAATTAATGTACCCAAATATTATGAAAATTCGGGACATTTTGTTTAATAACTTTTATAATATTAATATAATATTAAGAAACCTTTATGGTATACTAATAAAGGACTAAATTGCCGATTTAATAATATATAGTACATTAGTGTAGGAATTGACCATGTATGAATAAAATTATAATTTATGACAATGTTATGCAATAAAGAGGCAAAACGGACATTGGCAAGCGGCTCACGCTCAAGGTAACGCTCGAGTCTACCTTATGGCTTCGGGACCCAGTAACGTTGTAGTGTGAAGAGCTACCACTACCAGTAAGAAGCGGTAGTAACCAGTAGTAGCTGAAGTGACTAGTAGCAGAATATAGTGAATAGTGAATAGTAGCTAGCAACATAGTAACTGATATTCGCAGTTATATATTTGAAAGTGATAGCTAGTTGCATAAAGTGGTAACTGATATTCGCAGTTACATATTTGGAAGTGATAACTAATTGCATAAAGTGGTAACTGATATTCGCAGTTACATATTTGAAAGTGATAGCTAGTCGCATAACGTGGTAACTGATATTCGCAGTTACAAGTGATAGTGATAACTAGTTGTATAACGTGGTAACTGGTATTTGCAGTTACACAAGTGAGAGAAATAGCTATTTTAGTTGATAATAGCAGCTAGTCAGACAGTGTTGATAAAACCAGCTACTACTAATAAATATTTGATACCACCATAATAATTTGAAGAAATCTTTTGAAAAATATAGCGACCAACCGATATAGAACAACCGTAGTTGACCAACCGTATTCAATAACCAATAGTCAGAAGATTTCCGCCGAACAGTTGAGTAGTCGAACCGCTGGCCACTGCCTTGCCATTTGTATTCTATTTTGTGCATTTTGATTTAACCTCAGTCCACAGTACCCCAGCTGCACCCACAAAGACGGCAGTAGAAGTATCCTCCGCAACCTATAGGTGTAGGACGTGAATGACTCGCGGAGTACTTTCGATAACACTTACTCCCGAGTTTCGCCCGTCCGGCACAAGATTAGATGAAAGCAAGTTTAAAAGATATCTTTTTAACTATTTTCTCTTTTTGTATACAATTCGTTAAGGCTAAAAAGTTGAAACTAAAAACAGTTTTATATGCACATTAACAATAGGTAGATAGAAAAAAACTTGAAGAAATGATAACAAAAAAAATTAACTTTTAATAAAAACTAAAAACCGACTTTAAAATCTAAATAGAATAAAATATTTTCCACATAATAACACTTTTAAAGTCGATGCTAAAGCAGAAGAATCATTTTACTCGGTTCAGCTGTTTTCGAGAAATCGGTGCACATAGCACATACCATACATAAAAAACATGCGTCGCATATAGAACCTCCTCGTTTTTTGAACTTAGTAATAAGGTTTTCAATGAAAGATATCTTTCAACTTACCGCTGACATTCCAAGCACCTTCTATTTGATGAGATGCTGTTGCCACACCAAATGTGAATCCTTCAGGAAATTTGGTGTAGTGCGCAAGGCCCCTGCGTTAATTGAATGAAGTGGTGTAAATATTAATCCCACAGACGTTGTTGATGCGTGTTGATGTGTTAATTGTTTAGAAAACCCTAAATTAAAGAAAAAGGGACCGATTTTTTTTTACATCATCATGTAGATGTAGAGTATCATAGTCTAAAACTCACTGAGTAGAGTAATTATAATATTAAACTTTTCTAAAATGTTCACATTCCGAAGTCGGTGCTAAGACATAAGATGTACAGAAGAATCAAAGACCCGATTTCAGAATATATTTTTTTTATACTTTTTAGTTCTTGGAAGTCGGCTTTAACTTTTTATTAAAAATGTTTTTTTTATTCTTCTCGGTTGAACAAGGAATATCACAATGCCAATGTCGTTTAAATAATAGTTACATTATAACGACTTCATCCCCTATTTTGCCACTCTTATGGGTGTTTTGTTCTACAAGTTTGTATGAGACCACCTCTGCAGACCTATATCTAATAAGTCATCAAAATCGTTTAACAATTAATGACGAATATATCGCATTACATACATCATACAAAAAATACAGTCGAATTGAGAAACTCCTCCTTTTTTTTAAGGCGGCAATTTTTTTTTTTTTATAGTTTTACGTGGTAGAGCCATGCTACAGCTATATTAGTAGTATAGTTGTAGCACGAATGGGTTGGCTCGACCGGGGAAGGACCACGCTCTCACAGAATACCAGCGTAAACCGGAGATCCTTTTTACTGGAAACGAGGCATTCCATCTTAGACCTCACGGGTGACAACGCATCTGCATTTTGTTTCGTAATCGAGGATAGATGTAATGTCTATGGTCCACAGCAGCCATCTACCATCAGGTGGACTGTGGTCTGCTCGTTTGTCGCCCATATGCGATAAAAAAATGATGAAGAATGGAGGGACATCTTTGTCAGTTTTAGACCGTTTTTGTTGCAATTACTATCTCATAAACAAAACTAGTTTTAAATTTAAATTTCACTGTACATATTATACTGTACCTATTTAAATAACAGATACTGAAAACATTGGTTCATAAGCAGCATGTAGTTTGTAAGCTGTGATCAAAACAAGCAATTTTTTTACAAAAAAGTTAATTGGTTATAATATGTACGGAGCTCTAATAGAGTGAGAGCCGACTTGCACTTGGCAAGTAATACTAATAATTCTATGTACCAAAAGTTACTTGACATAACTTAAATTATTTCGATCGATGAGAAAATTTTTGGTAGGTACCAATCAATCTCACGTAAACCCATTATGATGATGATTTGAAATGTAATTTTTCTTATTTTCTCCAGTTTATTTCTTATTTATCACCTGAGCTAAAGCATTGTTAATTTTAGTGGAAATTTATACAACATTTTCGTCGGCTCGTTTTATTGGAACGAAGTTCCTTATCGCACGGTACGAATTTGACGGATGGGGGCTAGGCAAGAAAAAGTTTAAGATGTCACAGCTGTGAATACATTTATTTATTTACTTATTTAAACTTTAATGCACAAAAGAAAAATCGTACATATGGCGGACTTAATGCCTTAAGGCATTCTCTCCCATTTACGTAACCTAAAATGCACAAGAGTCAATTTGCGATTTGAACAAGCTTTGTGTTTCAATATTCCTTGAATACTCATGATTTGTTAAATTATTTTTATGAGTGGTGGCCAGTAACTGTCTAATGTGGTAATGTTTGTGCTCTTACAGCTTATTGGGGACCTCGAAGTTGTTCCTATACTCTAAAATTGTAAATTAAAACATTCGTATTGTAATAACCACTAAAGAGTCAAAATATTGGTGTTTAAAAATTTATCACGTTTACATTTAAACACCTGCCATTAGTGATAAGTTTTTTAATCGTTAAAAGTTGATTTTCTTGGTGATGTAGGTAGGTAATGTACTGAAAGGTAACTATGTAATTTCGTAGTATAAACAAACGGTTTTACTTACAAGTGGTAAAGTGTAAACAGGCCGATTATGGTTCTCCACGCCATTTTGTCGTGTAGCGGTGTGGAGTTGCGACAATATACTGTTCCGTAGGAAGTAGGCGCCGCATCTTTTAGCTGCCTATATATTTAACGGTAATCTTGAGAAGTTACCGAGTGTTTCTTTCTGATAAAGTCAAAGCCACCAGAAGATAATAAACTGGAATTTGAAATACTAAAACACCAGCAAATACAGTTTGTAAAAATGTAGAATTATATAATTTTATAAAAGTTTATTTAGTGTTTGTGTTTAAGTAAGCTTTTAGACATCCTATAAAACTGCGTAACTTTTAGCTGTGTATTCTCTTCATTATTATTTTTTACTTTGAGATCCCAAAAATACAAAACAACCATCGAAGACAAAAATGCTCGGTTTATATTTTTAGTACCTACTAGTCATTGATATATATATGCCTATAGTTTTTTTTTGTATTAAATATCTAGAAAATTATGAACCTGATTATGAAACTGAGTTCCTTCAAAGAATAAGAATACAATTTAAAAGAAATGCTAGTAAAATAATGAATTATTAACTTTTTTTTTATAGAATAAGCGTGACAAACGAGCACACAGTCTAGCTAATGGTAAGTGGGTGCTGCGGCCTAAAAGATTTTCCGGTTGAGCCGACCTATTCGTGCTGTAGTGTGGCTCTACCACGTTCAACTTAAAAAGTGTATTAAAGTAAAATTTGAAGTAGTTCATTATTTATTTAGGGATGTCGTTATAGTTAAGCATATAAGTACTTTATTATTGAAATAACATTTCTTCAATTGAAATTGGAACAGAGATACTCGTTTATGGTGGGTAGCCACTTGTTAGCGCTGAAATAAAATAAAATATACATATTTATTTTTAACGAGAGAAATTAAAAATTCCTTTGTCAAATGTCATTTTTATCGGCAAAATTGCTACCATTCCGAAACGAGGTTCCTCCAACCGAAGAAAAACTTATGACGTCATTTCATCCCGTGGGTGTTGTAAGAGGCGACTATGGGAAAGGCTTTATCGATGGTAAGGTATAATCATCTGGTTTATGTCAGACGTAAAATACCCAAATCATCGACGGCAGCTGCATCAATTCTTTCAGAAAAACCCTTATGCTATATGTCCCACCGTCGCCTCGACTACCGAATATGAAAAATGATCCGCCTCTATTTACACAACCTACATCTGCAAATGAATCTTCACAACAAGATAAACAGATGCCCGGGCCTAGTGAAGTGCATACCTATACCAGTGTTACGAAAGCATCCCCGGAAAAAACGAGGAAAAATTATAAGACTGAGAAACGAAGAAATAGAAGAAAGTCTCTCAAAAGAACAGGGTAGGAGAGTTCTGGCACTGCGACCATCAACCCGCCTGTCAAACGTTACGGCCTACAAATTCTAGCTACTACGATATTATGATATACAACTATACATTTTTGTATTTCCGATGAGTTGTATTAAATTTACCTCTTTTTCATCACGTTAATTGGGTTATATTAATAAAATGTTGTTATTATTTTGTTTCAATCAGGTTAAAATTGTTAAAAAAAAAGAAAACTATTACACAAAATACTTCAAAAAAGCGTAGACTTCAAAATAGAGAAGAGATATGGATCACTGAAAAGATATCAAACATAAAGAGGAGAAAAAATAGCAAATCTCTAAGACGTTTACAAATGATAAACTGATAAATATCGATAATCCAATGAATTGTATGAAATCTTTTTATATCACAAAAATGA
Organism: Parnassius orleans; assembly: GCA_029286625.1. Taxonomy (NCBI): domain Eukaryota; kingdom Metazoa; phylum Arthropoda; class Insecta; order Lepidoptera; family Papilionidae; genus Parnassius; species Parnassius orleans. Next base: position 2,292,158 of record JAGSMP010000074.1, read on the forward strand.
GTATTGCGTAATATTTTATTAAAATATCGATATTGGTATCCGAGAACTGATCAGAATACTAATTAGATTGGCATTGTCTCTTTGTAGGTCAAAGCCAAGAACATTTTTATCAACCGACTTTAAAACGTACGGGCTATGAGGACAAGAATTCATTTATAGTGCTACAAATTGCAAGTTATCATGTAATTAAAGGGCCATTTATACGAGAAATAAGTAATAACCAAGACTCCGACTGAGATCGTATTTCAAAGACTCACGTGTATAAAACAAGACTCGTAGTGGAAAATGACACGGAAATAGGTGGTAACGTTGTTCGTCCCATAACTGTTAATGTTAATGGGCAGGCAAACGGTAGCATCTACGTCCATGGTTCGTTAAGGGGTACTGAAGGAAAAGAGTACTATCTTTTTCCCGGTACGTACGAGATAAAAGACAACTGCACAGCACTCTTAGTTTATAACGCCTCTTCAAACAAGGTTTGTATAAAGAAGGACACTCTCTTAACACGAGCACTGCGTAATACGCATCCAACACCGTTTCTCCAATCTTGTAGTGTTTTTGCAGATAAAGGACTGGATGGAGAGATCAGTTGTAATCCCGAGCTAACAAAACAGCAAAGTGAAGAACTACAAAAGGTATTACTTCAGTATAGCGATTGCTTCTCAAGTGGGCTCAAGGACCTTGGGTTTACCAACATCACCGAGATGGTGATCAACCTTAACGACGCGGAGCCAATCGTGTATCGCCCATACCGTATGTCACATACTGAGCGACAATTGGTAAGAGACATGGTTAAGGAGATGGTAGATAATGGTATAGTTAGGGAGTCATCTTCATCATATGCCAGTCCTATAGTTCTGGTACAAAAAAAGAGTGGTGAGAAACGATTGTGTGTGGACTATCGAGCTCTTAATAGAAAGACCAAGAAGGAACACTACCCCCTATCAAGAGTCGAGGATCAGTTGGACTTGTTATCAGGTAACACCCTATTTACGTAATTGGATCTCGCTTCAGGGTATTATCAAATACCGGTCGCCAAGGTCTCCCATAGTAAGACTGCCTTTGTAACGCCTGATGGGCAGTATGAATACAACCGCATGCCTTTCGGATTAGTTAATGCACCATCTGTGTTCCAAAGGACAATCCATAAAATATTAAAGGAGGCCCAAATTAAATATGCCATTGTCTACATGGATGACATACTGATACCATCCAAGGATTTTAGGGAAGGCATCCAAAGACTAGGCGAGGTTCTACAGCTTCTGAAGAAAGGCGGACTCACACTGAAATTAAGTAAGTGCCATTTCTTTTTGAATGTTATAGACTTTCTAGGGTTTGAGGTGAGTGCTAATGGGATCCGCCCAGGTAGTAAAAAAACGGAAGCCGTCTCAAAATTCCCAACACCTACCAACCAGCACGAATTGCGCCAATTTCTGGGGCTGTCTGGGTTCTTCAGGCGTTTTATAAAGGGATATGCCACGATAACTGCACCGTTGACGGATCTACTGAAGAAAGACGCTAACTGGAGTTGGAAACCCGAACAGGATCAGGCGTTCACAGGTACTAAATGCGCTCTGGTGGAGCGACCGGTGCTAGCTCTATACGACCCTAAGTCCGAAACCGAGCTACACACCGACGCTTGCAAAGAAGGCCTAGCAGGTATTTTACTGCAGCGTAACTGTAATGGCGCGTTGCAACCAGTTTCCTACTTCAGCAGGAAAACTACCGCTGACGAACGCAAGTTTCATTCGTACGAGCTTGAAACTTTGGCGGTTATTGCATAGCTCAATCGATTTAGGGTTTATCTGGTGGGAATACCATTTAAGATTTTGACCGATTGCAATGCACTCAGGTCCACTCTAACGAAACGTGACTTGATACCTCGCATAGCTAGGTGGTGGGTCCAGCTTCAGGAGTACGATTGTACAATCGAGTACCGGCCTGGTGTTCGCATGGCACACGCGGATGCCCTGAGCAGAAACCCAGTGAACTCTTCTTCAGGTAACACACATGTACTAGACGTTTTACAAATACAGCAAATTGAACAGGACTGGATTGCGACGGTACAAACTGCAGATGACGAGGTAAATAAAATCAAAAGCATTCTTTCTGACCCTTCATCGGCGGAGGTAGCGGACATACACAAAAACTACAGACAGAAGAACGGTCGTGTTTACCGCGTGGTAGGTGACAAGATAAAATGGTTGGTACCCAAAAGTGTGCACTGGCAAATTTTAAAAATGAACCACGACGACGTTGGCCATTGTGGTTTTGAAAGAACCCTACAGCGGATCCGAGGCCATTAATGGTTCGCAAAAATGCGGCGTTTCGTCCAGAAGTATGTTACCTCCTGCCTTGAATGCGCGTACCACAAAGCTCCAGGTGGTAAACGAGAAGGAGAGCTCCACCCAATCGAAAAGGTGAGTGTGCCGTTCCATACAGTCCACGCAGACCATTTGGGACCGTTTGTTAAAAGCAAGAAAGGCAATTGTTATTTGTTGGTCCTAGTTGACGGGTTTACAAAATTCGTTAATATAACCCCGGTTAGGAACACCAAATCTAACACGACCGTGCGAGTGCTAAAAGACCATGTAAGTTATTTTGGTGTCTCTACTCGTCTCATTACAGATAAAGGTACGAGTTTCACCAGTAAGGTATTTCAAGATTTTACGACCTCTTACGGGATCAAACATATTGTAAATACCGTTGCAACGCCTCGAGCAAACGGGCAAGTAGAAAGGTTTAATAGAAGGATTTTAGATGCTCTATCGACAGCCAGTGACGGCGGCGACGACAAGTCGTGGGACAACCACATCGCTGACATACAGGTTGGTATGAACACAGCTCGACATAAAACTACCCAAAAGAGCCCTTCTGAGCTACTATTTGGATTCAACATAATTAGTAGAGCGGAAGGCATACTCAGTACGGTAATCAATGACACCCTAAATAGGACTCCCATTGAGGAATTGGCAGAAGTTAGACAACAGGCTAGAGAAAAAAAAAACGGCAACAAGTTAAAAATGCAGCCAATTTTAATAAGCATAGGAAACCAGCAAGGCAGTACCAAGAAGGGGATTTAGTACGCTTAGCAAGGCAGGTTCCGCACGACGGAAAATCTCAAACTTTCTGTTAAGTACCAAAGCCCTTATCGTATACCAAAGGTCCTTTCCAATGATAGGTTCGTGGTAGAAGATACAGTAATGATCAACTATATATATATATATAGTTGATCATTACTGTATTATATATATATATATATATATGTATATATATATATATATATATATATAGTTGTATATATATATATATATATATATATATATATATATATATATATATATAATACAGTAATGATCAACTATATATATATATAGTTGTATATATATATATATATATATATATATATATATATATATTATAGAGTTGCTATAAATTATATTTACATTTAATTAAGCAGTATTCCTTTACATAAAACAAATTAATGGCAACATCATATTACTAAAATGTAATGATTTAGGTATACATGTACATTTTCTTTACAGATGCATTACTTATGAAAGAAATTGTTATTTTAATAGAACATAAAACCATGTTAAAATGAAACGATTTAGCGATAGATATATGTATGTACTTGGTATTTATAGCAAAAAAATCCATGTGATAATATTATTAATGTTTACAATCACGTTATAAATAAACATAGTGTATAATTATTTATATAACAGATTTATTTGTAAGTTATTTTGTTTATAACATATATAATTTTTTGTTTACGTTTTTTTTCTTGATCTCAAAGCGAAGGGTCTCGCTTTAGGTAGAATGGCCGAGCTGTAAGGTTTATGATTATTTATATATAGAATCCTGTAGATATTAAGAATTATTATTAAATATGAAGTTTATATTGCAAAACCATTAAAATATTATTGTTTTTTAGTTGCTCAATTGATTGCTTTTAAAGTCACGTGACTAAGCCACGTGACCGGCCAAGGGGGGATAGCCGGGTGAGACATGCAGAAGTGAAGGCAGTCAGTCGAGAAGAAGTAGTTGAATAAGACGCATCAATGTAAAGTTGGCAGATTAAATCAGAGTGTGAATAAAGTTAGTCTGTTTAATTTATACATCTGACACCCAAAACTACTAATGCAAGATTAGCATATACTGGTTATTTATTGAAAGTAGCAGCACTTCTCATTGCCACTCTTTCCTTAATAATGAAGTCGTGGCGTAAGTAGGTAAATTATCTGAGTTTCAAAGACGTTCACGTTGTTATAATCTTAATTTTACTCGATGTTGCATATTAACCTTCCTCACATTGAACAATAAAGTTTTTATTATCAGCAAATTAATGGCTCCGTGGCGCAGTGGCTTAGCAATGAGTTGCAACGCTGGGGCCGCGGGTTCGAATCCCGCACGGAATAAGTATTTGTATGGCCTACAAATAATTGTTTCGGGTCTAGATGTTTGTCCTTGTGCAATTTATGTTTGTTAACTGCCTCCACGATACAGAAGAAAATCCTAGTGTGGGGGTAACGTTTTTTTTAACAAAATTAAAATAAAATAAATACTAATACATTGCATAACACCTCGGTGTATTCTACTATACGAGGGGTGATCCAAAAGGAATGATAATCGGTTACTTCAGGTCCGCATAAAAATCCAAAAAAAATATTTTTTGCTTGCTTATATACTCACTACGTCAGCCTAAAAAAATCATATAATAGATCACGATTTCCGGGAGATACATTCATTTGAATACGAACTGTCAAAGAGATAACATCAACATGGAGAAAAACGAAATTAGAGCTGTCATCAAGTACCTCTGTTTGAAAAAAATGTCTTCAAAAGACATACACAGTGACTTAGTGGAAACATTGGGGGACTCTGCTCCTCCATATTCTACAGTTGCACGCTGGGCCAAGGAGTTTAAACTGGGCAGAACATCCACTGAAGATGAACATCGCGAAGGACGCCCATCCACGTCCCTCACTGAAGACAACGTGAAAAAAGTCGAAGATGTTGTGTTGGCAGATCGAAGAGTGACCATCAGGCATGTAGCTGAGGTCACAGGGATCTCATATGGCAGCGTTCAAAGAATCCTTGCGAACGAGTTGCATATGAAAAAGGTCTCTGCGCGTTGGGTACCCAGAATGTTAACCGACGAGCAAAGAAAAATCGAGTTGACATTTCGAGGGTCAATCTCGAAAAGTTCCAAGCAGATCAAGAAAATTTTTTGTTCCGTTTTGTGACTATGGACGAGACCTGGATCCACCATTTTGATCCTGAAACGAAACAACAATCGATGACTTGGAAGCGAGCCTCCTCACCGACGCCAAATAAATTCAAAGTTTCAAGTTCGGCGGGAAAGGTTATGGCATCTGTTTTTTGGGACGCTCAAGGCATAATTATGGTGGAATATTTGGAAAAGGGAGCCACTATTACGGGCTCTTACTACGCAGACCAAATAAGAAGATTACGGGAGGCCATTAAGGAAAAAAGACGCGGCAAACTGCGAGCTGGAGTGCTGTTTCACCAAGACAACGCACCGGCTCACAAAGCCGCAGTTGCGATGGCTGCCATTCAAGAAACTGGATTCGAACTGCTCGAACACCCTCCCTATTCGCCAGATCTAGCTCCTAGTGATTTCTACCTCTTTCCTCGGCTCAAGGAACGCCTCCGAGGCAAGAAATTCGAAGACGATAGCGAAGTAATGGCCGCTGTTGAAGCGTTTTGGGAGGGTCAAGACAAAGAATTTTTTTCAAAGGGAATCCTGGGTTTAGAAAAAAGATGGACTAAATGTATTGATTTGTTAGGTGTCTTATTTTCATTATCATTACTTTTGGATCACCTCTCGTATACCAACTAATATCAAAGGATTCAATTTGTTTTCTCACAACACCTAACCCTACAGATCGCAAAAAAGTTGGCTTGGAAGTATAACCGCTCAGATTAAGGCGCGTGGTTGAGCAAAACGTCGCGCTAATCGTTATTTGTGCGGTTTTTAGGAGCTATCTACTTTTTATTAAAAAGATATATCAACTAATAAAAATCACATTAAATTTCTACATAATTTTGATTCCATATAAGTCATATCCAAAATTTTTTTAAGGAGTAAATATTTGAATAATCTCCTTACAACGAAACCGCCTAAATGTGAAATAATTATTGATAACATGCGTCTCCTCGTAAAGTAAGCATTATTTTATTTTGCGGTGGACACTAATGGATAGGCAATTTATTAATGAACATTTCGATCGATAAAATTTTTTCAAAAGACCAAAATTTGATTTTATGAAGTAATTATTTCAAAATCTGGGCGTATTCACTGCCCACGGGGTAGCGGGAGTCGGTGAGCGGCAAGCTCTTGAAGGTGAAATCTGTGTCGTTAGTCACCGCGTCGTCCGGCGCACATGCTCACTTACGTCATCTTATCAGTAGATAATATTATTATTTATTAGGTTAGTTATAGCTTATAGTTATTATTACTCAGTATTATTTGTTTGTTTTGGGTATAGTTTTTTGTATTAGTTATATATTTGTTGTGTTTTTTACTGCGCAAAGAAGCTTTTTGTGTGTATTTTTTGAAGTAAATGCAAATAAAAAAAATGAAGCACCATTAGCATGTATGGTTCGAATCCATAATTAACATTTTGACAAATATTATAATTTACACTATAAAAAGCTAATTCAATATTAGCAGTACCTATAGTATATAGTTAAAATAATCCTAATACCTAACCACAATATCTTAGTAGCTAAAGTAATTAGGTAAAAGTATCTAAGTAGGTATTAATATACACACCAGTATAACTAATCACAATAGGTACCTATGTAGGTATTATGATTAGATAAAAGGTACTTATCTAAATAGTTACCTACTATAACATATAATGTACCTACTTACTATGTATATTATATATACATAGTAAGTAGGTACTAATACCTACCCAGGCATCATTTAATTACAACCCAAAAACACCTATAACTAAGCTGACTATTTATTTTTAACTCAAAACGGGACATGGGTTAATTCCAGTTAAGCAGGTTAACAATAAAAATAAACACAACTTTTTAATGTTATTTATTTCGAAAACTGTAAATTTATACAATTAGTATTCACATTAATTATAATTATTTTTATTATAACAAATTGTGAAAAATAAAAATCGATCACCAGTTCACCAGCTTCATTAAAGCAAAGTTCCTCAGACAGTAATTATTAAATGCAACATATTTTTTAATTATATTTATATTTGTCAGTAAAGTTGGTGATGATTTTAAACAAGAATAAAATTCTGGGGATGTTTTTTTTTATTGTTACCTTTGTTATCAACATCGTCTTTAGAACTGGAACCATAAGTAATTTTTTTCAGATGTCCACAATTTATTCAAAATAGAAAAATACTCTTTCTACTGGAGCATTTGTACCAGGTAGACATAAAAATATTATATATATTTTATATAATTCATAATATATATATATATATATATATATATATATATATATATATATATATATATATATATATATATATATATATATATTATAATTATATATATATTATAATTCATAATATATATATATATATATATATATATATATATATATATATATATATATATATATATATAATAATTATATATATATTATAATACCCTGTATATATATATATATATATATATATATATATATATATATATATACAGGGTATTTTGAAACGCTCCCGAAAACGAAGACAGACGACAGTACTAACTATATCTTAGATGATGGGTGAAATATAAAATCGATCCTGATGAAAAAAAAATCATCTTTTTACAACGTTTTATTAGCTTTATTCACGCTCCATCGTGTTAGTATAAATCATCGTGTTAAATAAAACGTTAATTTCATTAAAATAAAACATGAAAATACTTAAACATAAAAGCAGCAGTGGAATTACTGAATTACAATCAGCTGACTGAGGTCAATGTACGCGCGAACGCCGAATTCGCGCGGCCCGTAACTAGCGATGGTACCACAATACATAATAATTTACAACACTTGTCTAAATACCTAACTTATCTACTTAACCTACTATTTTGCCACTGTGCTTGTCTCCACGTAGCCACTTTAATTCAAATTCACAGGTTAAATAAACCAAATAACTGGTTCGATTCCGCTAATGAAAAAATACTTAAATGAAAAGTTAACAAGGTTAGAGTTATGCGTTTTATTCATCGTGTAGGTATGTTTATTATTCTGATGTATTCAGTTATGTACCTATTCAGATCAGTTCAGTACCAAGTTATTTAAAAAAATAGGTATGAAACAGCTTACCGCTCTAAATCCTCCGTGGTCTTATGAGATGCGGCTCAAATTGTGCTCCATTCATTTCGAGGCAGATGTGGGCTCGGTGTTGCGTCTCCTCATGCAGGCGGGGCATTATCGTGTGGTCTTCGACACAGTCCGCACGTAGTTTGTCGAAAACATCCACGATCCTTTGGCGCATTTCGTCAGCACTATCACACTCACGATTAAAACCCTTTCTTTCACATACCCCACAGAAAGAAGTCTAACGGGGTCAGATCTGGTGAGCGAGGTGGCCAAGCGTGTGGTCCTAGTCTGCCAATCCAGCGATCATCAAATAATTCGGTAAGGCGCTCACGGACGAACCTCACGACATGTATAGGTGCACCATCATGCTGGAACCATGTACGGCGATATTCATCCAACGATAGGTCGTCTAAAATGTCAACCAACTGTTCATTTATAAAGTTTAGGTATCCCTGTCCGTTAAGTCGCTGTGGCAGAAACACTGGTCCCAGTATGCGATCCTTAAATAAACCTGCCCATACGTTAACCGACCATCGGGTTTGGTGCCCGGTTTGTCGAACAGCGTACGGGTTAACCTCTGAATACACGTGTGTATTTCTTCGGTTCCACATGCCGTTTCTGGTAAATGTCGACTCGTCCGTCCAGATAACGTGCTCAATGGAACCAGGCACACGTTGTTGTTGGTCTAATAACCAACGGCAGAAAACTCGACGGCGGTCGTGATCGCCGGGAACTAAAGCTTGCACTTTGTGCACTTTGTATGGCCGCATTCGGTTACGCTTTAACACTTTGTGAACTGAACAGTATGACACATTTGTTCCATCCCGACGTCTTAACAATTTAGCGATACTTCGTGTACCTAGGTTCGGATACCGGCGAACGACATCTAAAATGCGCTCCTCGGGTGAACAGTCATTTGACTTCACCTCCTGCCGCTACTGGAGCAATGGGCCGATTTTCCAACACTCGCTGAAATGCTGCTGTTATCAGACGAGAGTCAGCTGGGTGTCGAGCGGTCGGGAATTTCTCTCGGTAAATTCGTAATGCACGCGAAGCATTCCGCGAGCTTCTCCAAGGCACATTAACATGTTGCCGTATTCACGAGCACTATAAACGTACGCGTTAGGCATTATTAAAACAAAAAGAAACACAAAACGTAACAACAAGAATAACACGTAATAACAAGTAGGTAATACCAAGTAATAACAATAAGAATTTAATAAAAAACAATTGAACTGTCGCTTGCGCATGCGTGTCCAAAGTCAACACGGAACTGTCTCAAAACTAAAATCAATAATTAATCCCGCCAAAACTGAAGCCTACACTTTGAACATTCCCACAGACCGTCAAATGTTATGACATTGCCAACTTTTATTTTATAAGTTTAGTTTCCATATGATCCCTACGACTACTCTTTCATATGGAATTTAGAAGTTATAGTTGTAATTTTTAATACAATTAGACAATCAATTGTACCTGACGAAACAAGCAGTTCGTTACTACAAAACGATATTGAAATTAATAAACGTACTTACTTGGGTTTGGTTATCTTTGATTTTGTACAAGAAAATAGAAATAAAATGGTATTGAATAATTTAATAGTTAAAATCAATTGCAATTATGATCGACAGGTAATTAATCTAAAAATAATTATTTTACTTTACTTTTATTGACTTTCCGTTTTAATCCATCCAATACTTTGATTTGAAAAGAGGTACATCAAAACTATTAAAAATTACTTGCAAGTTTTATTGTAATTGCCGCCTCTAATTCTTATGTCGCTTGCAAACAAATCTTAGTAGGTAAATTTGGGAATTCCCCATATGTTGGCGCTGACGCGAGGTGACACACAGTCGGCCGGGCGGCGGCAGCGCGTGGTACGAAGGGGCGCGACGGGGAATGCTCGCCAGTATTACTGTGCGCGCACGCTATTGGTTCCTCATTCTTCCCGCGCTTTGAAAAGCGATGTTTCCCAATGTACAGTCGCACACAGCTTTCTTTGCACGACGCGCGACGATGGTTTTAAAAAGGAAGGAAAGAAAAATTATTTATATCTATTGTTTTATGACTGAACTAGTGAACGAAAAGGTAAATAGAAGGTGAATGGGAAAATTGTGCAGTAAAGTTAAATGTATTGAGGAAGAATACCGAAAAAATTACCATGTGGTCAACCTGATGACGGAAACATTTATCATTCGCATTGATGATGATGATTCTGATGAGTGATGATGAAGTAGCATCCAGTAACACCAATACACCATCGACATTTGGCTTCCATGTATAACCGCTCAGATTAAGGCGCGTGGTTGAGCAAAACGTCGCGCTAATCGTTATTTGTGCGGTTTTTAGAGCTATCTACTTTTTATTAAAAGATATATCAACTAATAAAATCACATTAAATTTCTACATAATTTTGATTCCATATAAGTCATATCCAAAATTTTTTAAGGAGTAAATATTTGAATAATCTCTTACAACGAAACCGCCTAAATGTGAAATAATTATTGATAACATGCGTCTCCTCGTAAAGTAAGCATTATTTTATTTTGCGGTGGACACTAATGGATAGGCAATTTATTAATGAACATTTCGATCGATAAAATTTTTTCAAACGACCAAAATTTGATTTTATGAAGTAATTATTTCAAAATCTGGGCGTATTCACTGCCCACGGGGTAGCGGGAGTCGGTGAGCGGCAAGCTCTTGAAGGTGAAATCTGTGTCGTTAGTCACCGCGTTGTCCGGCGCACATGCTCACTTACGTCATCTTATCAGTAGATAATATTATTATTTATTAGGTTAGTTATAGCTTATAGTTATTATTACTCAGTATTATTTGTTTGTTTTGGGTATAGTTTTTTGTATTAGTTATATATTTGTTGTGTTTTTTACTGCGCAAAGAAGCTTTTTGTGTGTATTTTTTGAAGTAAATGCAAATAAAAAAAATGAAGCACCATTAGCATGTATGGTTCGAATCCATAATTAAAATTTTGACAAATATTATAATTTACACTATAAAAAGCTAATTCAATATTAGCAGTACCTATAGTATATAGTTAAAATAATCCTAATACCTAACCACAATATCTTAGTAGCTAAAGTAATTAGGTAAAAAGTATCTAAGTAGGTATTAATATACACACCCAGTATAACTAATCACAATAGGTACCTATGTAGGTATTATGATTAGATAAAAGGTACTTATCTAAATAGTTACCTACTATAGCATATAATGTACCTACTTACTATGTATATTATATATACATAGTAAGTAGGTACTAATACCTACCCAGGCATCATTTAATTACAACCCAAAAACACCTATAACTAAGCTGACTATTTATTTTTAACTCAAAACGGGACATGGGTTAATTCCAGTTAAGCAGGTTAACAATAAAAATAAACACAACTTTTTAATGTTATTTATTTCGAAAACTGTAAATTTATACAATTAGTATTCACATTAATTATAATTATTTTTATTATAACAAATTGTGAAAAATAAAAATCGATCACCAGTTCACCAGCTTCATTAAAGCAAAGTTCCTCAGACAGTAATTATTAAATGCAACATATTTTTTAATTATATTTATATTTGTCAGTAAAGTTGGTGATGATTTTAAACAAGAATAAAATTCTGGGGATGTTTTTTTATTGTTACCTTTGTTATCAACATCGTCTTTAGAACTGAAACCATAAGTAATTTTTTTCAGACGTCCACAATTTATTCAAAATAGAAAAATACTCTTTCTACTGGAGCATTTGTACCAGGTAGACATAAAAAATATTATATATATTTTATATAATTCATAATATATATATATATATATATATATATACAGGGTATTTTTGAAACGCTCCCGAAAACGAAGACAGACGACAGTACTAACTATATCTTAGATGATGGGTGAAATATAAAATCGATCCTGATGAAAAAAATCATCTTTTCACAACGTTTTATTAGCTTTATTCACGCTCCATCGTGTTAGTATAAATCATCGTGTTAAATAAAACGTTAATTTCATTAAAATAAAACATGAAAATACTTAAACATAAAAGCAGCAGTGGAATTACTGAATTACAATCAGCTGACTAGGGTCAATGTACGCGCGAACGCCGAATTGCGCGGCCTGTAACTAGCGATGGTACCACAATACATAATAATTTACAACACTTGTCTAAATACGTAACTTATCTACTTAACCTACTATTTTGCCACTGTGCTTGTCTCCACGTAGCCACTTTAATTCAAATTCACAGGTTAAATAAACCAAATAACTGGTTCGATTCCCCGCTAATGAAAAAATACTTAAATGAAAAGTTAACAAGGTTAGAGTTATGCGTTTTATTCATCGTGTAGGTATGTTTATTATTCTGATGTATTCAGTTATGTACCTATTCAGATCAGTTCAGTACCAAGTTATTTAAAAAAATAGGTATGAAACAGCTTACCGCTCTAAATCCTCCGTGGTCTTATGAGATGCGGCTCAAATTGTGCTCCATTCATTTCGAGGCAGATGTGGGCTCGGTGTTGCGTCTCCTCATGCAGGCGGGGCATTATCGTGTGGTCTTCGACACAGTCCGCACGTAGTTTGTCGAAAACATCCACGATCCTTTGGCGCATTTCGTCAGCACTATCACACTCACGATTAAAAACCCTTTCTTTCACATACCCCCACAGAAAGAAGTCTAACGGGGTCAGATCTGGTGAGCGAGGTGGCCAAGCGTGTGGTCCTAGTCTGCCAATCCAGCGATCATCAAATAATTCGGTAAGGCGCTCACGGACGAACCTCACGACATGTATAGGTGCACCATCATGCTGGAACCATGTACGGCGATATTCATCCAACGATAGGTCGTCTAAAATGTCAACCAACTGTTCATTTATAAAGTTTAGGTATCCCTGTCCGTTAAGTCGCTGTGGCAGAAACACTGGTCCCAGTATGCGATCCTTAAATAAACCTGCCCATACGTTAACCGACCATCGGGTTTGGTGCCCGGTTTGTCGAACAGCGTACGGTTAACCTCTGAATACACGTGTATTTCTTCGGTTCCACATGCCGTTTCTGGTAAATGTCGACTCGTCCGTCCAGATAACGTGCTCAATGGAACCAGGCACACGTTGTTGTTGGTCTAATAACCAACGGCAGAAAACTCGACGGCGGTCGTGATCGCCGGAACTAAAGCTTGCACTTTGTGCACTTTGTATGGCTGCATTCGGTTACGCTTTAACACTTTGTGAACTGAACAGTATGACACATTTGTTCCATCCCGACGTCTTAACAATTTAGCGATACTTCGTGTACCTAGGTTCGGATACCGGCGAACGACATCTAAAATGCGCTCCTCGGAGTGAACAGTCATTTGACTTCCACCTCCTGCCGCTACTGGAGCAATGGGCCGATTTTCCAACACTCGCTGAAATGCTGCTGTTATCAGACGAGAGTCAGCTGGGTGTCGAGCGGTCGGGAATTTCTCTCGGTAAATTCGTAATGCACGCGAAGCATTCCGCGAGCTTCTCCAAGGCACATTAACATGTTGCCGTATTCACGAGCACTATAAACGTACGCGTTAGGCATTATTAAAACAAAAAGAAACACAAAACGTAACAACAAGAATAACACGTAATAACAAGTAGGTAATACCAAGTAATAACAATAAGAATTTAATAAAAAACAATTGAACTGTCGCTTGCGCATGCGTGTCCAAAGTCAACACGGAACTGTCTCAAAAACTAAAATCAATAATTAATCCCACAAACTGAAGCCTACACTTTGAACATTCCCACAGACCGTCAAATGTTATGACATTGCCAACTTTTATTTTATAAGTTTAGTTTCCATATGATCCCTACGACTACTCTTTCATATGGAATTTAGAAGTTATAGTTGTAATTTTTAATACAATTAGACAATCAATTGTACCCTGACGAAACAAGCAGTTCGTTACTACAAAAATGATATTGAAATTAATAAACGTACTTACTTGGGTTTGGTTATCTTTGATTTTGTACAAGAAAATAGAAATAAAATGGTATTGAATAATTTAATAGTTAAAATCAATTGCAATTATGATCGACAGGTAATTAATCTAAAAAATAATTATTTTACTTTACTTTTATTGACTTTCCGTTTTAATCCATCCAATACTTTGATTTGAAAAGAGGTACGTCAAAACTATTAAAATTACTTGCAAGTTTTATTGTAATTGCCGCCTCTAATTCTTATGTCGCTTGCAAACAAATCTTAGTAGGTAAATTTGGGGAATTCCCCATATGTTGGCGCTGACGCGAGGTGACACACAGTCGGCCGGGCGGCGGCAGCGCGTGGTACGAAGGGGGCGCGACGGGGGAATGCTCGCCAGTATTACTGTGCGCGCACGCTATTGGTTCCTCATTCTTCCCGCGCTTTGAAAAGCGATGTTTCCCAATGTACAGTCGCACACACAGCTTTTTTGCACGACGCGCGACGATGGTTTTAAAAGGAAGGAAAGAAAAATTATTTATATCTATTGTTTTATGACTGAACTAGTGAACGAAAAGGTAAATAGAAGGTGAATGGGAAAATTGTGCAGTAAAGTTAAATGTATTGAGGAAGAATACCGAAAAAATTACCATGTGGTCAACCTGATGACGGAAACATTTATCATTCGCATTGATGATGATGATTCTGATGAGTGATGATGAAGTAGCATCCAGTAACACCAATACACCATCGACATTTGGCTTCCATGTTCCATGTTCCAATGGTATAATGGACAGCGTGTCACCCTTAGCTTAAGTTTTCTTGTTACAAACTACTTTATTTTACGATAGAAATAAAAATAATGCTCAAGCAAACATTATCCATTTTGAATTTCAACCTCTTCCAAAGTTCTAAGTAGCTAGTAAAGTACGTATTATGATTCTACAATAAAACCATTAATTACTATTATAATATTATAAAACAACAGCCTAGTACCATGTAGTACTTTAGAACGCGACTGTACCCATGCGCAGACACACCCTCCACTATCGCTCAGCGTTCTTTTACGTGACGTTGAGTTTGGCTTCGACGCGGATATTGACCCTAGTCAGCTGATTTTATGGTTTATTTATTTTAAATTCCATTGCTGCTTTAATGTTTAAGTATTTTCATGTTTTATTTTAATGAAATTAACGTTTTATTTAACACGATGATTTATACTAACACGATGGAGCGTGAATAAAGCTAATAAAACGTTGTGAAAAGATGATTTTTTTTTCATCAGGATCGATTTTATATTTCACCCATCATCTAAGATATAGTTAGTACTGTCGTCTGTCTTCGTTTTCGGGAGCGTTTCAAAAATACCCTGTATATATATATATATATATTATGAATTATATAAAAAAAAATATGTTGAAGATTGTTGGTGCGAAAGAGTTTGAATAATTCCATCCAACGAGTTTTTGCGGAAAATTTTAAATTATCCCATTCGGTTATTTTTAGTCGATCCCGCTCTTGCACTGACGTGACGTCTGACAAACTTCATAATTTTAAATTTTTACGCGGTTTCGGAAAACGGGACAATTTTGTGTCCCGGAGCTTTGTTTGGGGACAACGGGACAGGTGACCGAGAAAAGGGACAGTCCCGCTTAAAACGGGACGTATGGTCACTTTACCTATAACCCTTATACTTCTTGTTGGTTTTTGTTTTTAAATTACCTTTATTATAACCCTTATGTTTAAATAAATATAATTACGTATGTAGAAATAAAATTGAATAATAATAAAAACAAACATGTTTTTTTTTTCATCCTCATCAATCATTGGGGTGAGGATAATGTCAGCCAGCATGTACCTAAGTAATAAGCAGGCTAAGTTACAAGGTGCTCAGTTCAAAAATGTTACTTTTCAATACGTGACACGTAAAAATTAACAATAATAAAAAAACACATCTGCGAAACATCTACTAAATATAATATACCTACCTAACTACCTATTTACCTATAGTGAGTAGGTATCTTTTAAACTCACTATTTTCAATGCCTTATTTTCTCATGTTAGATACCTTCCCGGGCGTTCGAAATGAATGATGTAAATTTTATTAATTAGATAATATGTGAGAATACATAATTCTAATACAATGAAACTAATATACCGAATTAAAAAAATGAAAATACATTTATCATTGTCTGCCGTGTCTATTTCCATAAAATAGTTTATTGATGTTGAAAAAATAATACTACGTTTGTACAGTAGGTGGCGTCTTCCAAATTTCTTACGCGATATATTGTAGCGAGAGTCGGCGGACCAAATTTGCAATTGTTCACACTATTAATTAATTATGTAATTAGTTATTAATAATTAAAAGTACAAAATAGTTTTTGTCTAAACCGTTCAGATTAATGAATAAGTGCCCTTAATTGCTCAATTCAAATCCGCAATTGTTTACACTATTAATTCATTATTTAATTCATCATTCTTCATTACAGCCCTTCACAAGTCCACTGCTGAACATAGGTCTCCCCCAAGGAATGCCACAAAGCACGGTCCTGAGCCACCTGCATCCATCGACTTCCTGCATGTCTTACCAGATCGTCACTCCATCTAGTGGGGGGACGCCCTACACTTCGTACGCCGGTACGAGGCCGCCACTAGAGAACCTTTTTTCCCCATCGGTTGTCGGTTCTTCGAGCTATATGGCCGGCCCATTGCCACTTCAGCTTACTAATCCGTTGGGCTATGTTGGTCACTCTGGTTCTACTGCGGATATCCTCATTTCTAAGTTTATCACGCAGAGAAACTCCGAGCATAGCCCTCTCCATAGCTCGCTGAGCAACCTTGGAGTTTCCTCATCCGGCCAGCAGTGAAGGACCACGTCTCAGTTCCATAGGTCATCACTGGCAACAAGCACTGGTTGTACAGTCTCGTTTCCAAGTTATGAGGTGTACCTGACGAGAAGATGTACCGTAATTTCCCGAACGCTGTCCAGCCGAGTTGAATCCGTCGATTGACCTCTCGGTCGAAGTTGGACTTACCTAGTCGGACTATTTGTCCCAGGTAAACATCTCGTCAACAACTTCGAGCTTAGTGCTCCCAACAACTACCGGTATAGGTGTGACATGGACGTTATACATGATCTTTGTTTTGTCCATGTTCATTTTAAGACCTATCCGTTGGGAGGCACTATTGAGGTCACTGAGCATAGTGCTTAGGTCCTCCAGCGATTCTGCCATTAGGACTATATCGTCGGCAAATCGAAGGTGAGTGATGGATGTACTCGCCGTTGATGTTAATACCGTATCCTTTCCAGTCCAGAAGCTTGAAAACGTCTTCCAATGCAGCGGTGAAGAGTTTCGGGGATATAACGTCACCCTGTCTTACACCTCTCTGCAGTTGGATAGATTTCGTACTCTGGTTCTGTACTCGGATAGCCATCGTAGCCCTACTGTACAAATACTTCAGCACTTCGATATACCGACAGTCAACTTGGCACCGCTGGAGGGACTGCAGCACCGCCCAAATTTCGACGGAATCAAAGGTTTTGTCATAGTCCACATACGCCAGACATAGTGGCAAATTGTACTCTTCGGACTTCTGTACAATTTGCCGAAGGGTATGTATGTGGTCTATGGTGCTAAAGCCTTTTCGGAAACCGGCTTGTTCGGGAGGCTGGAAGTCGTCGAGTCTGCATGCGAGACGATTCGTAATGACTCTCGAAAACAGCACGTAGACGCGGCTCAGAAGGGAAATCGGTCTGTGGTTCTTCAAAAGAGCGTCTTTCTTGAAGAACAAGACCACCGCACTTCTGCTTAACGCCTCCGGTGTAGTGCCACCATGGAGGACGGAATGAAAGAGCTTCTGAAGGACTTCAAGTACCGGTTTTCCACCCGCTTTCAGAAGCTCCGCTGTAATTCCATCCTCACCTGGGGCCTTGCCGTTTTTAAGGTGCTGGAGAGCCATTCTAATCTCGCTCAGACTGACGTCCGGAATATCTTCGGTAATATATATTGTTGCGCGCCACTATTAATGTCTTGCACATGGCAACACTAGTTACCACTAGCGCCCTCTAGTATCGAGTAGCAGAACTAGGAGAGTCAAGATCCTTCTAGAAATTTCGGGACCGATATGTACTCGAACATTCTATATGTTTCTACAGTAGAAGGTTCTGGAAAGTATCTGAGGCGCTATAAACCACGACCGAGTATAGTCGGTATAGACCACGACCGAGTCAGTATTGAATTGGCGATACAAGCGAAGACTTCGAAGCGATACAACTGCGAACTAAAGCGATCTGTAGTAAAATTGAGTTTTGTTATTAGTGTGGTTTAAAGTTGTAATTAGTGTTGTGTAATTAAAGTGTCAATTTTGGTAATTCACTCGGCAGTTTTTAATTGTCTCGAACCCCAAGCTCGTAACAATTGGTGTCAGAAGTGGGATCAGATCATGCCGATTTTACCAAAGGACGACACGGAGGGTATCCGTACCCGAAGTCAACGTCAGCATGAGACGGACCAGAGACGATTTGGTAATGCAACGCCGCAAACGTCGGAGGGCCAGCTGCGGACCACGGAGGCCGGCCCGTCAGCAGCTCCTGCATCTACAGCACCTGACTTAGGTGCACTGATGATGATGCTACAGGAGCAGGCTCGCCGATAGGAGGAACAGGTCCGCCGACAGGAGGAACAGGCCCGCCGACAGGAGGAACAGGCCCGCCGACAGGAGGAACAGGCCCGTCGGTTGGAAGAGCAGCTGCAGCGTGGACAGGAGGAACGGGCCCGCCAACAGGAGGAAGAGGCCCGCCAACAGGAGGTACAGGCGCGTCGGTTGGAAAAGCAGCTGCAGCGCGGACAGGAGGAACAGGCCCGTTGTGTGAAAGAGCAGCTAAAACGCGATAAGGAAGAGCAGATGCTCCTCATGAAGGACCTTCACGCTACCTTCGGGAAAGAGATAAGGGAGGTGAAGGATAGGGAAGCTGAAACCCGAATCGACCAAGTCAACAATCGGGTTGACAATGTGATTGCTGACCTGAAGAAAACGCTGGACGACCTCAAACTTGGGGATGGAGTTACAGCTCCCGTGGTAGCTACAACACCTTCGCTACGTGGATTCAAAGTGCCGCCGTTCGACGGGACTTCTTCCTGGTCGGCATACAAAATCCAGTTCGATGCTGTCATGAAGGCGAACGGCTGGAATAAAAGTCAGGCCATGACTGCTCTCACCCTAGGCCTGCGCAATTGTTTACACTATTAATTCATTATTTAATTCATCATTCTTCATTACAGCCCTTCACAAGTCCACTGCTGAACATAGGTCTCCCCAAGGAATGCCACAAAGCACGGTCCTGAACCACCTGCATCCATTGACTTCCTGCATGTCTTACCAGATCGTCACTCCATCTAGTGGGGGCGCCCTACCTCATGCGCCGGTACAGAGGCCGCCACTAGAGAACCTTTTTCCCCATCGGTTGTCGGTTCTTCGAGCTATAGCGGCCATTGCCACTTCAGCTACTAATCCGTTGGGCTATGTTGGTCACTCTGGTTCTACTGCGGATATCCTCATTTCTGTTTATCACGCAGAGAAACTCCGAGCATAGCCCTCTCCATAGCTCGCTGAGCAACCTTGGGTTTCCTCATCCGGCCAGCAGTGAAGGACCACGTCTCAGTTCCATAGGTCATCACTGGCAACAAGCACTGGTTGTACAGTCTCGTTTCCAAGTTATGAGGTGTACCTGACGAGAAGATGTACCGTAATTTCCCGAACGCTGTCCAGCCGAGTTGAATCCGTCGATTGACCTCTCGGTCGAGTTGGACTTACCTAGTCGGACTATTTGTCCCAGGTAAACATCTCGTCAACAACTTCGAGCTTAGTGCTCCAACAACTACCGGTATAGGTGTGACATGGACGTTATACATGATCTTTGTTTTGTCCATGTTCATTTTAAGACCTATCGTTGGGAGGCACTATTGAGGTCACTGAGCATAGTGCTAGGTCCTCCAGATTCTGCCATTAGGACTATATCGTCGGCAAATCGAAGGTGGTGATGGATGTACTCGCCGTTGATGTTAATACCGTATCCTTTCCAGTCCAGAAGCTTGAAAACGTCTTCCAATGCAGCGGTGAAGAGTTTCGGGGATATAACGTCACCCTGTCTTACACCTCTCTGCAGTTGGATAGATTTCGTACTCTGGTTCTGTACTCGGATAGCCATCGTAGCCCTACTGTACAAACACTTCAGCACTTCGATATACCGACAGTCAACTTGGCACCGCTGGAGGACTGCAGCACCGCCCAAATTTCGACGGAATCAAAGGTTTTGTCATAGTCCACATACGCCAGACATAGTGGCAAATTGTACTCTTCGGACTTCTGTACAATTTGCCGAAGGGTATGTATGTGGTCTATGGTGCTAAAGCCTTTTCGGAAACCGGCTTGTTCGGGAGGCTGGAAGTCGTCGAGTCTGCATGCGAGACGATTCGTAATGACTCTCGAAAACAGCACGTAGACGCGGCTCAGAGGAAATCGGTCTGTGGTTCTTCAAAGAGCGTCTTTCTTGAAGAACAAGACCACCGCACTTCTGTAACGCCTCTCGGTGTAGTGCCACCATGGAGGACGGAATGAAAGAGCTTCTGAAGGACTTCAAGTACCGGTTTTCCACCCGCTTTCAGAAGCTCCGCTGTAATTCCATCTCACCTGGGGCCTTGCCGTTTTAAGGTGCTGGAGCCATTCTAATCTCGCTCAGACTGACGTCCGGAATATCTTCGGTAATATATATTGTTGCGCGCCACTATTAATGTCTTGCACATGGCAACACTAGTTACCACTAGCGCCCTCTAGTATCAGTAGCAGAACTAGGAAGTCAAGATCCTTCTAGAAATTTCGGGACCGATATGTACTCGAACATTCTATATGTTTCTACAGTAGAAGGTTCTGGAAAGTATCTGAGGCGCTATAAACCACGACCGAGTATAGTCGGTATAGACCACGACCGAGTCAGTATTGAATTGGCGATACAAGCGAAGACTTCGAGCGATACAACTGCGAACTAAAGCGATCTGTAGTAAAATTGAGTTTTGTTAGTGTGGTTTAAAGTTGTAATTAGTGTTGTGTAATTAAAGTGTCAATTTGGTAATTCACTCGGCAGTTTTAATTGTCTCGAACCCCAAGCTCGTAACAATTGGTGTCAGAGTGGGATCAGATCATGCCGATTTTACCAAAGGACGACACGGAGGGTATCCGTACCCGAAGTCAACGTCAGCATGAGACGGACCAGAGACGATTTGGTAATGCAACGCCGCAAACGTCGGAGGGCCAGCTGCGGACCACGGAGGCCGGCCCGTCAGCAGCTCCTGCATCTACAGCACCTGACTTAGGTGCACTGATGATGATGCTACAGGAGCAGGCTCGCCGATGGGAGGAACAGGCCCGCCGACAGGAGGAACAGGCCCGCCGACAGGAGGAACAGGCCCGTCGGTTGGAAGAGCAGCTGCAGCGTGGACAGGAGGAACGGGCCCGCCAACAGGAGGAAGAGGCCCGCCAACAGGAGGTACAGGCGCGTCGGTTGGAAAAGCAGCTGCAGCGCGGACAGGAGGAACAGGCCCGTTGTGTGAAAGAGCAGCTAAAACGCGATAAGGAAGAGCAGATGCTCCTCATGAAGGACCTTCACGCTACCTTCGGGAAAGAGATAAGGGAGGTGAAGGATAGGTTGCTCAACATGACAACCGTCTGTCGGAAGCTGAAACCCGAATCATCAAGGGCAGATCAACGGAACGCCGTGTAAACTGACTATAGACACTGGAGCCTCTCGCACGGTTGTCAGTTCCCAACATAAGTCAGTTCCTTGGGGACTCTGCACATACAACCGAGCGCATTAATTTGGTAACAGCCACCGTCAGCGCATACCCGTCCGTGGAGAGAAGGAGATGGAGTTGAAGCTAGGCAACATGATCTACCTGCATAATGTCATCGTGGCTGATATAATGGACGACTGCATCCTGGGCTAGACTTCATGAGGAATAATTGTTGTGAGATCGATGTTAAGCAAGTTGTTTTGAAATGTGGACATGAGGAACTTTTCGTGGAGGCGATATGCGGGAATGTGTCACAGCCTTAAGAAGATTGTTCTGCCTTGAGATCGGAAACGTTGTGCCGGTTAGTCTTCCTCAGGTCCTGGGCAAGCTCATCGTTGTGTACTCGTGGAAAGGGTGGACAATGACCTTCCGTGAAAAGTGGCTCAAACCTTGGTCAGAACCACCGACATCTCAGGAGTACGTGTGCTGAACCTTTGTGATCAGGAACAGATTATGGAAAAAGGCACACTGGTTGGTACTTGTGAGAAGTGGATTGGTTGCGTAGGTGCCAATATCCATCGACTGGGACCCCAGCAAGGATGCACAAACGAGGGTGACCACACTTAGAAGACTGTCGCAGCGTTCTCTGAATGAAGTGGTCAAGGCGAGAAGTTGTTACTCAAGTACGCCGATGTTTTCTCGTCAAACGATGCTGACATAGGAAAGACTGGCAGTTCAACACAAAATAAACACAGAAGAATTGCCTATCCGTCGCGCCCAAGAAGATTGCCGGTAGCACGTGAAAGGAAGTGGAAACCATGATTGAGAATGGTGAAGGATGGTGTTATTGAACCTTCATCTAGTCCATGGTGTTCACCTGTGGTGCTGGTAAAGAAGAAGGATGGCATGCGGTTTTTTGTGTTGACTACCGCCGTCTGAACGACGTTACAAAGAAGGACAGCTATCCTTGCCAAGAATTGATGACACGCTGGACATGCTTACAGGCGTAAAGTGGTTTAGCACTGGACCTGAAAAATGGCTACTGGCAGGTTGAAATTGACCCTAAGGACAAGGAGAAAACTGCATTCTCGACAGGAAAGGGTCAGTGGCAATTTAAAGTTATGCCGTTTGGATTGTGCAATGCTCCAGCAACGTTTGAAAGGTTGATGGAGCTTGTACTTACCGGGTTAATTGGCGATGCCTGTCTGGTCTACTTGGATGACATCATCATCGTAGGCCGTACGTTTGAGGAATACCTTCAATACATGGAACGCGTGCTCATGAAGATTCAGAGTGCCAACCTCAAGTTGAGTCCGAAGAAATGTTCACTATTCAAACGGCAATTTAGCTTTTTGGGGTATGTAGTGTCGGAAGAAGGTATCCGCACGGATGCGGAGAAAATCGCCGCTGTCAAGGATTGGCCGGTCCCAAAAGACAAGACGCAGGTTAGAGCATTTTTGGAATTGTGCTCCTATTATCGGCGATTTGTGAAGAACTTTGCAGATATAGCCAAACCTCTGCACAAGTTAACCGAGGAGAAGACATTTCTGCGGGATGAAAGTGCGATATCGCATTCAAGAGCTCAAGGACCGTCTGTGCGAAACACCTATTTTGGCGTACCCTGATGCGGGCAAGGAATTTATAGTTGACACGACGCAAGTGATATAGGACTGGCGGTGTGTTGTCTCAACGGAATGGTGATCAAGAGGTTGTGATAGCGTACTTCAGCAAGTCGTTGTCAAAGCCGGAAAGGAACTATTGTGTCACGGCGAATTGCTTGCTGTGGTAAAGTCGTTGCAGCATTTCAGCAAATATCTTCTGGGGCCAGATTGGCGAACAGACCATGCTGCACTGAAATGGCTATTGCAGTTCAAAAATCCAGAAGGACAAGTTGCGAGATGGATGGAACTACTACAGGAATACAATTTGTGATCGAACATCGCAGCGAAATCATGGCAACGCAGATGCATTGTCAAGAACAAGAACAGAACCTTGTCCTGAAGATTGCAAGCATTGTACTAGACAAGAGTGAAGTGGTATCTGTGAGGATGCTGCAGCAGACCAGCTCAACAATGAGTGGAAAGACAGTACGACATGCACAGAGGAAGATTCGGACATCAAGCCGATTCTAGAATGGATGAAGGCCAGTGCTCCTAAGCTAAGTGGAGCGACGTTTCGCGATGAGTTCGACCACGAAAACTATTGGGCCCAATGGGACAGCTTGCTGATTCAGGTTGGAGTCCTGTGCCGTAAATGGGAAAATGGTCAGGGAGGCGGTTGTCATTTGCAAATGATTGTCCTAAAGCTGAAGTACCGGATGTTCTACAGCTGTACCGTAATGGTTGTTCAGGAGGCCACCTGGGGAGTTAAACGAACTCTACTGAAGATCCGAGAACGGTTTTACTGGGTCCACTGTCGTGACGATGTCGAGGACTGGTGTCGCAAATGTACAAGTTGTGCGGCTGTAAAGGACCTCAAACTCGTGGAGGTGCATTGAAATTGTACAATGTTGGTGCACCATGGGAGAGGATAGCCATTGACGTTGCGGGGCCGTTTCCGAAAAGTGAAAGTGGTAACAAGTATTTCATGGTTGTGATGGATTACTTCACTAAGTGGCCAGAAGTCTTCGCCATTCCAAATCAAAAAGCTTCAACAATTGCAGATAAACTAGTTTATGAAGTCTTCTGTCGTTTTGGTACAGAGATTCACAGCGATCAAGGAAGGAATTTTGAGTCTCAAATATTCCAGGAAACTTGCCGAGTTATGGGTACTCATAAAACAAGAACAACTTCTTACCATCCATAATCTGATGGAATGGTAGAACGATGTAATCAGACATTGGAGAGTTACCTAGCAAGGTTGGAGAAAAACAACAAGAGACTGGGACAGGCACATACCACCGTTTTGTTGTCATATCGAAGCGCTGTTCACGAAAGTACATCAGTGACACCAGCTTTAACAAATTTTGGGAGAGAATTACGGCTGCCTGCAGACCTGATCACCGGAATACCACCTGATGCCCCACGCAGTATAACCGATTATGCAAATGACTTGCGGAACAAAATGAATGACATTTATGAGCACGTCAGATAATCGACAGCAAACGTCTGAAAAGATGAAAACACGGTATGACCGCAAAATGAACAACAAGGGTTTGACGAAGGTTCACTAGTGTGGTTACACAATCCAGTTCGCAGCAAAGGAAATCTCCTAAGCTTCAAGCTAAATGGGACGGACGTACCGGATTGTGACAAGGATCAATGACGTAACCTACCGGATACAGAAAGGTGCAAGAGGTACTCCTAAGATCGTCCATGTGGATCGACTGGCGCGTTATTATGGGGCCAATAATGCTCGGGACGAGCATGTCTTAGGAGGGGGCAGTGTTGCGCGCCACTATTAATGTCTTTTGGCAACACTAGTTACCACTAGCGCCCTCTAGTATCGAGTAGCAGAACTAGGAGAGTCAAGATCCTTCTAGAAATTTCGGGACCGATATGTACTCGAACATTCTATATGTTTCTACAGTAGAAGGTTCTGGAAAGTATCTGAGGCGCTATAAACCACGACCGAGTATAGTCGGTATAGACCACGACCGAGTCAGTATTGAATTGGCGATACAAGCGAAGACTTTGAAGCGATACAACTGCGAACTAAAGCGATCTGTAGTAAAATTGAGTTTTGTTATTAGTGTGGTTTAAAGTTGTAATTAGTGTTGTGTAATTAAAGTGTCAATTTTGGTAATTCACTCGGCAGTTTTTAATTGTCTCGAACCCCAAGCTCGTAATAATATTAATATAATTATATTAATATAATTAAAATAATTATATTAATATATATTTGGCTCCACGGACTTTCTTGTAAGAAAAGTGCTGGTAGGTTTTCACGGTTCTTTGAACGATGTCATCCGAAGGGCTCTTTTCTCTATAAATGTTCCCTCGGTTTTAGAGCCTTTGTGTATTTAGAGACGATGGCGGTATGACCGACGGTATGACCTTGGTCCCTTGGGAGAGAGGTAAAGCCCTAGTGTGGGATGCTACTTGCGTAGACACTTTGGCGGCCTCTCATCTCAGGGGTACCTCGTTTAGAGCCGGGGCGGCATCAGAGGCAGCTGAACTGAGTAAGTGGCGCAAATATGAGTCTCTGAGAGATGACTACATATTTGTGCCATTTGCTGTAGAGACTATCGGTCCGTGGGGTCCACGTGCGGTGAAGTTCTTAAAGGAACTCCATCCGCGGCTGGTCGTTGCTGCTGGTGATAAGAGGGCTGACTCTTTTCTCGCTCAAAGGCTAAATATAGCCATTCAGCGGGGAAACGCAGCCAGCGTTCTTGGCACGATACCGCGTGGAGTAGTACTGTTTGATAATTAAATTACTAGTTTTAGTTTTTTTTATTATAGTTTTTAATATTATTAAATATTAATATAATTATTAAATTAGTTATTAATAATTAAAAGTACAAAATTATTTTTGCCTATTGTACGTAAACCAATGGACTTTCTTAATTTTTATTAAATAAATTGCTCACCGTATGCTTCTTTAATTTTTTTTTAATGAAATATCTTTTATTTATCGTTAATTAATTAAAAATTATTATTACACTTTAAATGATGACGTCATGAGCGGGAAGAAGTATGTTACTTGTGCGCATGATGTGATTGAATTAACCCACCACGCATGTGCAAGTGGCAAAAGTAAATATTTTTATATAACCTCTAAATCATTGTTCGTTCATTTTTTAATTATATTGCGTGTAATTTATTCATAAATTATTATTAATGATAAGCTCTTTGAAATTATTAATTTTAATTTAGACTTTGTTAAGTAATTTATTCCAAATTATGTATAACCTTAAGCAAGTTAGTGTTATTATTAAAAGTAAAACTCCGAAATTCAATTTTATAATATTTGAATGATTAACATGAATTATTTTTAGCTTTAAAATTGTTTCCTTTTTTATATCAGGAACATTGAGTATGTGTTTTATATACTTATAATATAATCAAATCTAATTGAGAACAGACCTCACACGTAAAAAAGTCCTGTTCCACGACAGTAGTCGAATGACGGATTCGGATCCGCCATTCGACTACTGTCGTGAACCACTTCTAACACAACCCTTTTAAGCTTACCATAAGGTTTTTAGTAGTTAGTTTTTAACTTTAGAAGTGGTTACAGGGAACATTATTAATGTTAATAGCATTGCTAGTATTAAAAAAAATGAAAACATAAGGAGGGAACGACAATTCGTTTGGCGTGTAGTGGCAGCATAAACGATTCCATCACTCCTCTACGTCCCGGGGGTGTAGTAAGATGTGACTTTGGGAAACGCCTGAAAAATCTAATGGTTTTCGATATATAGCGCTATAACCAAATGGGTTACGTCAGAGACAGACAAAATACTCAGACTGGCTACGGACAGCAACGTCAAAGGTGCGAGAGGTCTTGTATTGCGATCGTCAATCTGTCTGCCAACTGTGACAAATATAGCAAGTCACACCTACAGTGGAAGATCCATGTCTTGCAGTAGACTTTTACGGGCTGATGATGACAGAGAAGAAGAATAGATAATTTTTTTGACATTTTGCATCATAAAGTAATGCGACAAAAGTCTTCAGTCTCTGACCACCTGCAAACTTTAGAACCGCTCTTGTAAGTCGCGTTGTTAATTGTCATTGCAAAGTTGTAAGTATTTCGTTTTAAGCAAATTTGTGGGATAAAACACCAACATCATAACCGATGACAATATCTGTGTCTACCACGTTCTTAGAAACAACTAATTTGAGCCGTGTACCATTGTAAAGATTTGGAGGATATAATATATTAAAAGTAAATAGTGGCATCTATCGGTAAATGTTAAAAGAAACCAAGCGAAGAAGCAGCGAAACAAACTAAATCTTCATAACAGCCTATAAAAGCCCACTTCTGAACAAAGGCCTCTTCCATAGATTGCCTCATTGAGTGAATTTTTCCATAGTTGCCACGCTTGGCAGGCGGGTTGGCAAATGCAGTTTTTATAATTTTGAGTTGACAATAGGAAGATGCTGCAGTCTATTTCCCGTATCAATTTTCCTCTGTCGCCTCTAATGACACATATAGTTTTTTTAATAGGAGAGGGGGCAAACGAGCATACGGCTCACCTAATGGTAAGTGACTACCGCCGCCCATGAACAACTGCAACACCAGGGGTACTGCAGGTGCGTTGCCGGCCTTTCAGAAAGGAGTAAGCTCTTTTCTTGAAGATCCCTAAGTCGTATCGGTCCGGAAAAATCGCCGGTGGTAGGCGATTTTTGCGACCGCAGAGAGGTCCTACGCGGAAGAAAACTCCTAGTGAAACGTACAGTGGTGGACCGCCAAGAATCCAGATGGTGTGGATGGTATCGGGAATTTTGCCGCGGTGTGCGTTGGTGAAATTTGGCGGCTGGGATTAATCCGAACAGTTCCTCAGAGCACTCCCCGTGGTAGATGCGAAAGAAAATGCAAAGGGATGCGACATCTCTTCGCAGCGCCAGTGAATCGAGCTGATCGGAAAGGTCTCGGTCGTTGACGATTCGAGCCGCTCTGCGCTGGATGCGGTCAAGTGGAAGGAGCTGGCACTGGGGTGCCCCAGCCCAGAGATGGGAACAGTATTCCATGTGAGGCCGAACCTGCGCCTTGTAAAGTTGCAGGCGCTGTGCCGGCATGAAATACTGTCCCGCTCTGCTGAGCACGCCAAGCTTTTTAGAGGCCAATTTGGCCTTCTCTTCCAAACTGCAAGTCACTCGATATGTCGACGCCGCGGATTCTGATACTGGCTGAGGCAACAAAGGGAGTGCCTTGAAACGGAGGAGATACGACAAAGGGGTTCTTTTTAGTGGTAAACGCGCAAACTTGTGTCTTCTGAAGATTATACTGGACTAGATTTAGTCGCCCACAATCCGAGATTTTGTTCAGCAAAGACTCGACTTCAGACACAAGTTTGTTTTCGTACTCGGCGACGTTTTCCCGAGAAATATTGGCACGGCCGGTGTATAGAGCATGACCAGTGCTGTCATCCGCATAGCAATGAATGTTACCGCTTCGCAACATATCATTAATATGCAGAAGAAACAGCGTTGGTGATAGCACGCAGCCTTGTGGAACACCAGCATTAATAGGCTTGTAATCGGAGCATGCACTGTCTACTACGACCTTGATGCTCCAATCAGCCAGAAAACTGGTGATCCATTTGTACAATTTCTGGGGAAGCCCACAGGAAGGAAGTTTCAAAAGAAGCGCTTTGTGCCAGACCCGATCGAAGGCCTTCGCTATGTAAACTAACGGCCAATGCCTCCCCCTTGGACTCGATCGCCTGCGCCCATCTATGTGTTAGGTAAACAAGAAGATCACCAGCTGAGCGACCCCGACGGAAACCGTACTGGCAGTCACTAATCAGCTGGTGCTCCTCAAGGTACCGCATGAGCTGGCAGTTAATAATGGACTCCATTATTTTCGAGAACAAGGAGGTGATGGCGATAGGCCTGTAGTTGGACGGATCAGAGCGATTATCTTTTTTAGGGATCGGGTGCACGAAATCTGTCTTCCATGAATTCAACGCCTAGGGAGTAGGAGTACCGTAGTACCGGAAAAGACGCGTTATGGTTAATGGAGTCAGAACACCTCGGGGGAAGCAAGTTAAACAAGCTGGCTAAAATAAGTTGGTACCTCTGAGCACGTTGCCAGCACGACGCTGCGCTCATGAAACTAAATTTACAGTTAACTTATTTGAATATTGCGATGGTAAACTGTCAACTATACAATTATCGATATTTTTATTGATTTAAGTCTGTATTAAGTAGTATAAAGAGGAAATTCATACGCGATATTTAAATAAAAAGGAGTTGTGTTAAAATGCAGTTTTTGTCTTCTTTTAAAATTTCGTTTAGCAAATAACAATTTACATTAATCAGGTAAAATTTCGTAACAATTTCTTTTAAATAAGTAACGTACGAAAAGTAATACAAATAAAAATCTTTGTTTGGTTATATGATCAAAGTCATAAACTTCTTATAGAAAGTAAATTATCCATGTGCAATATAAAAGTATCATTCGAAACACGAGTTCAGTCCAATTCAGTCAGTTTTTATATTCGGAAACTTATAAAAAGATAGTAAACAATAGATTATATTTAATTTTCATCACCATCACCAGAAATAACAGACAAAACTTTCGACGCGATTGATACGTTATGTAAAAGAACCTGTAAATCAGTAAGATAATCACAGATTTCCAATAATCCAGACCATAGGTATTAAATTTATAGATAAATTACGGAAGGAGTTCCTCGGTAGCTCAGGAAATAAGTGGCCATATAGCACGCAAAGAATCTAAGTTCGATCTTAACCGAAATCAACAAAATTATTAATAGCATTTATAAAATTTTATCACGTACTTGGTGGTGAAGGAAAACATTGTGAGCAAATCTAAATTTTAAAAAATGATTTCGGTAACATGCAGTAGAGGAGCACGATGAATTCTGCCTCGTTCCAAAAAAACAAATCCTCTCAGAAATATAAAGATGCCTGTGCCCAGCAGTAGAACGTATAGCGGCTGTTAGGGCACTTTTAATTGAAGTTGAACATTATGCTTTTGCCCTTGTAATAATACGCGCTATTTAAACTTAACTACTAAAATTAACTTTAAATAGCACGTATTAAATTTTACATGTATAAGGCCCTAAGAGAAATTCGAAAATAAAATCAGAAATATCTAATTTGGTCTACAGATTTTAATAAAAATCATTACTTTAGTACAGTTTCTATAAAGTATGAACGAATAATTGTAACATTTGCCATAAAGAAAAACAAAATTAAGCATTTCAAAAAACCTTGCTAGTAGGCCTTATTTTACTATGGTAGGATAATAAGGCCTACTGCTTTAACGAACTCAAATAGTCAATTTATACGTAATATACGACTTAAAATTCTAAAAAAATATATAAATTGCCGCGCCTAACAGTACTTAAAGTCATTAGTATAATGATGAACCAACTGACAAACAAACTCACTCCTCGTGATTATCATCAGTGCGTCGGTTGTTTCTCGAGTTGAGTTGAGTGTTAGGTTGAGTTGAGAATTGGGTTTATTGTTGGGTTGAGTGTCCTCCCAAACAAATTTCTGTCACAGCGGCTAGTCTCAACGGAGTCTCAACGGAGACTAGCCCATCAGCACAGTACAGAATTATAGTATCCGAATGTATGCGCAAGCACAGGTGCACTCTCTATTCCCTCACAATCATCAATCACAATCCGACACGGTCCGAGAGAGCTTAGGCGCAGGACCAATAATTTACACATAATTTAATAGCTTCTAATTTCAAAGCCTTAATTCTTCGACACACTTTGTCTTTGCACTGTTTGGACAGCTGAAACCAGGCCTTTTTCTGACTACGACATTAGTTTTATAATAAAAGCGTACGATTTATTTGCATTTATAACATTTTAAAAGTGATATAACATTCATAATAAAACAATAAAACTACACAAGAAAAAGGAGTATAATAAGGCCTATGGTGAAATTTAGTGGGCCTTAATAACCGCCGACCAAGTATTTAAGAAAAACCAAATTTTTTTTTTTACCACGATACGCTTCTCAAATCTTCAAGGTCAACAAAGCATTTATTCATAAAGATAAAGATTACGATTTTAGATAGCTAAGTGTAATGTTACAAAACATACCTACCATTTATTTGGACTGATTTTTATTATTGGTGCAGTGCGGTCGTATCTTATGATAAATAATGCAACTATGGTGGCAGGACGCGGGGTAGCGGGTCTTTGCAAACTTCTAGAGACATTATTGTGTCATAGGAGTCTGTTATTATCTCCTTGAGCGAGTGCGGTTATTATAAATACGATTTTGGTTACTTAGGCCTTATTAGCCGACAAGCCTTATTACCCGCAGCACCTTAATTAAAGTTTACATAGCTATATGAGTTACTCCGCCCATGAGTCCTATAAACATCAGCAGTAGTTATGAAAATACATCAAATGCATTATATTTACAGAGCAGCATCTATCGATGACACTCGTAAAATGTTGTACTTTTTCTAAATAAAATGGTATTTTATGTTAATATTTGTGAGAAAACGTATTCTTTTTTGTTTAATGTGTTATACATATAAGTATAACAATGTGTATGTAGTATCAATAAATAACATTATTTAACATAATTTAATTACGATTTCTGAGATTAGATTAAAATGCACTTGATGACTCAACGCCACCATTAAATAAATACGTACCTATATTTCAATTTAATTATCATAACTTTTGATACAATGAACCGATTTTAATAAAACTAAAACTAAATGTTACTCGAAGATACACTTTATGATTTCCTTAACGATTCTTTTAAAAATATTAGTACTTTAGACGCGAAACGATCATAAACAGACAGACAGACAATTCTAAAAATGATAGATATGTATTTTAATTACTTTTTAGATAGTCTTTCTCAATAATTTTTGTCACAAAAATATAAAATATACAGACACCTGTAATTTACATATTTATTATATGTATAGAAGACTATTTATTCAGAAACTTAAACGACTTAAAATAAAATAACTCTAAGCCTTAAATTAACCAAACTAAGCGACAGTAGCCTAATGGTAAGTTTCGGACTGCAAACTCAGAAACTCGTGGGTTCTAATTCGCCCTTCGGCTGCTGTGGTGAACCACTCTCAACACAAGCGTTTTTAAGCTTACTCGGTTACCGGGAATATTAGTAATGTTAATAGATTTACTAGTGTACTACTTTTTTTTAAATGACATTCGTAAGATGTTTGTTAAACCAGTTTTTTTTTTCATAAAAGGTTTTTTCAAACACATTTTGTTGTGTAGAGGTGACCGTAAATGAAAACGTAATGTTTATTAGATATAAAAACCGAGCATTGCTGGACCTGGGTCCGAATCCCAGCCAGAGCCAACATTTGTTCATGAAGTGGCCTTGTACTCCGGTTTTATGGCGTAAGTGTAACACAACGCACAGCGTACGCGTAAATTGAGACTTAGAAAGGTCACCTACGCCATGTGGTGAAAGTATAGTTGAACCAAGCACGTCATTAGGCATTAGGTATTAATCCAATTAAAAAAATTATATTATTCTCATCTCAGTTGGCTACTTCCTAAAGTACTAGGAATTGGTTGCAATAGAAAATTTTCCTAAATAGGGAGAATTCCATCATCATGTGAATGTTAAGGTTATCCAGCTCCTCGACATCATAGATACGGTGAGAAGACTGAAAAGGGGAAAACCTTTTCAGTGTATTTTAGTGTTAATGAATTTACAGTGCCGTCATGTAGTGCTATTTAAAAGAACACGAGAACAACCTGCTTCCCCTTAACAGAGAAATAATGGTAAATAAATTCGATGAGATGTTTGACATTTACGGAGCCAGAAGAGGCCGTGATTGTTTTTAACCAGAACGTGAAAAACACTATGCCCTCAGAACAATGGTCCTTATGTTTTCAAAAATGGTTTGAATGAATGAAAAAGTGTTTAAAATGGATGGAGTATACTTTCAAAAGCAGTAAATATAATAGTTTAACATATAAATTGTTTTATTTATGTGTTACGCAAAACTTTCAGTGTACTCTTCGGAGCTCAATGGGAAGGCAATCCGATACGAATGGAGGAAGATGCAGATGTTTGACTTGTCTTTACGTGTTTTCTGAGGGACGGGAGAGAAACATCGCCAAAATCCTGACTCCGAGCTGCAACTTAGAATTTCTTGACAGAAAACCCAATATCTGATTTTGACCCCGTACGTACCTGTTACTTAAAGCTATGATAGAAACTTTTAATATAAAAGGCAATGTGGTGCCTCACTCCGTAATACCTGGTGACAGAGCTTGCTTATTTAGGGGAATTTCTTGTCTTATCTGTTGTATGGGTACCAATTGCCGGCAAGAGACATTTGGGAGTGAATTGTGCTTTTAGCAACCCGAAATAATTGTGGATTACGTTATATCCCACGCCACAGAATATTATTACATCTCACCTACATCGCGAATGGCGACAATGAGGCCATCCAGGTATTTTTCTGCCACCAAGGCGGCGCCAGTTTAGAATGAGGTGAAATATTTGACAGCTTTCAAAGCGGGGCAAGTTAATGTGTTAAAAAAGTGTAAATATTAATGTTTCTTTCTGAGATATTTGTTATATTTTATATGAATTAAATTAGAAATTAATAAACTAAACTACGGATAGTCGATAAAATAAAAGAATAATTAAAAAAGTTAAAAATGTCAAAAATAAATAAAAGAATGCAGCAATGAGACATAGATTTGTTTATATAGTAAACCGAAAAACTTATAATTAAATCACAACTTTTTAACGATAATGACACTGTGTGACCATCTACGTATCAAATGAGTTCACCTTAGTAGCAACTCGCGACATCAGGTGAGCATAAGATTATTAGCCCTCATA
Source organism: Parnassius orleans (assembly GCA_029286625.1). NCBI lineage: Eukaryota > Metazoa > Arthropoda > Insecta > Lepidoptera > Papilionidae > Parnassius > Parnassius orleans. Next base: position 2,326,676 of record JAGSMP010000074.1, read on the forward strand.
AAGGCGGCTCTTCACGTTGACCAGCATTGTGGCGAATGTTGTGGCCAATACCGATGGCCATCGTGTAGAGCGGGTGTATGTGCTTCACTTGGTATGTATTGGAATGATGGCCCACGAGTTGGCGCGAGATCCGTGTGGTGTCGGTTTTTTTAAGAAAGATCAAAGGGTTGTGGCAGAGTATTGGCCGCCGCGTCCACACGTTGGGCGCACGTTTTGTTTGCTACGAGCTCCCAAAGTGATCGCACGCACCTTATTTAAATTTTATATTCACGAATTGTAACTAGTGTCTACAAAATGGCAGTAGCAATGACAAATGAAGAAACTTTTCGCTTTATAGAGCTCTACCAAGCCGAAAATAGTTTGTGGAACACAAGAAATAAAATTTATTTCTTGCGGCGGCTATTTTAAGCGGCTATTGACTCGAAACTTACTGAATATACTCTGTAGATAAAATAAAAGAATATGGACTTTCCAATTTTACAAAACAAACAGTCTATAGTATGTGCCAAATCGATTGAGAAAACGGACAATGACCTTTCGGTCGTTTAACCAGGGGTTACAAACCTTCAATATATAGGCACATTTTATATGTAGTACTTTCTTTATTTATAATGATTTTTTTATAATGATTGATATAATATATATTTATTAACTATTATTAAAAAGTTATGTGAAAGATCGCTGTAGAAGAAAAATCATCTATTGTTATAAAGTACTTTATTCATTTAACAACAAAAAACATTAATTTATAATAACATATAGAAGATTCGAGGATAACGACACCGAATAAGTACGTACTTATGCAAAAGATAAAACTTTATTTTAATATTATATAAGAACTTTATTTTTATTCGGTAATCATCACTGTATCTTCACTTGATGAACTATCTGTAACATTAATTATAAAGCGATCTGCAGTTTGGTCAATTCTATCATCCATGCCACGCATTTTTTGTTCAACCTTAAGGACATGCTGAACACAGTTTTTCCATTTATCTGGCGTGATTTGAGTTAAACCATCTTTAAGTAAATTTTTAACATCTTTTAACTTGAAAGTTGTATTTTTCGTGCAACGTACCCTTTCACATCTGCCCACAAGTTCAATGGGGTTAAGCTCACAGTGATAAGGAGGTAACCTTACCACTGTGATGCTTTTTTCTTTGCCATCTCGTCGGTGACGTAACTTCGATAGTTATCTTTAACTGCCTTTTTTTTCCATTAAGTGGGTCTTTGTGTCCGAGGGCACGTATGCGATCTGTTTAGATTCTAGCCATTCCTGCATATTTTGTTTCCGCCAAGACATTGTTGGGGTTTTCTAAACGTCTGGAGTGGTAACTAGCGTTATCCATAACTATGACATCGCCGCTTTGCAGTTTTTCTATTACTTTTCTAAACCAGTCCTCGAAATGGAGAGCGTCCATACTCTCATGGTAGTCACCAGTAGATGATGATTCAAATACCCAATCACATCCCTCCAAAAGCCATTTTCATTGCCAACGTGTACAACTATTAATCGCTTTCCTTTACCCGAAGGGCTTTCGCCCAGTAGAGTAGCCTTCTAACCGTGATTGACGAGAAGATTCAATTGTGGTGTCTTCCCATACCTTTCCCATAGTATGACCTGCGTTAATCCATGTTTCGTCAAGGTAAAAATGTTACGTCCTCGTTTCTTAATATTTGTATTTCTCTCAAATATCTGGTACGCCACAGAACTATCTCTGGGCGATCTATTAGACCACTTTTCTGTTTCTCTTTATATATTTGAATTTTAAATGGCGCAACACACGTCGCAGGGAAGTTTTGCTCAAGTTTGGCAACTGGTCATCTTGATTTATACTGAGCAAAATTTTGTCTAAAGTCGGTAATTCTCCTGCAAGAAAGAACTGATGCACTTTCGCTCTTATAGCCGATTTATCAAAATCGTCCAACTTGTCAATTACAGACTTTTTCTTTTATTAATTATTCCCTTTTCTGGTATTTTATGGAATCTCTATACACTTAATACGCGATATATAGTGCTCTTGCTGACTCCTGAGATCTCCGAAACCTTTTCTACCATATTAACGTTTGAAGGATACACGTCTTCGGGCCAGGTGTTTTTGACATATTTGTATACATTAATGATAATCTCTTGTTCCCCGACCGACAAAGTGGTAGGTTTTCTCTTTTTTACTGGTGACGTTAAAGGTGCTCCAGAAGATGGGCCTGTAAATAAATGACAAAAATATACTATAGTATGTGCCAAATCGATTGAGAAAAACGGACAATGACCTTTCGGTCGTTTAACCAGGGGTTACAAACCTTCAATATATAGGCACATTTTATATGTAGTACTTTCTTTATTTATAATGATTTTTTATAATGATTGATATAATATATTTATTAACTATTATTAAAAAGTTATGTGAAAGATCGCTGTAGAAGAAAAATCATCTATTGTTATAAAGTACTTTATTCATTTAACAACAAAAACATTAATTTATAACACATATAAAAGATTCAGTGATAACGACACCGAATAAGTACGTACTTATGCAAAAGATAAAACTTTATTTTTAATATTATATAAGAACTTTATTTTTATTCGGTGCAATCATCACTCGTATCTTCACTGATGAACTATCTGTAACATTAATTATAAAGCGATCTGCAGTTTGGTCAATTCTATCATCCATGCCACGCATTTTTTGTTCAACCTTAAGGACATGCTGAACACAGTTTTTCCATTTATCTGGCGTGATTTGAGTTAAACCATCTTTAAGTAAATTTTAACATCTTTTAACTTGAAAGTTGTATTTTTCGTGCAACGTACCCTTTCATCTGCCCACACAAGTTCAATGGGTTAGCTCACAGTGATAAGGAGGTAACCTTACCACTGTGATGCTTTTCTTTGCCATCTCGTCGGTGACGTAACTTCGATAGTTATCTTTAACTGCCTTTATTTTTTCCATTAAGTGGGTCTTTGTGTCCGAGGGCACGTATGCGATCTGTTTAGATTCTAGCCATTCCTGCATATTTTGTTTCCGCCAAGACATTGTTGGGGTTTTCTAAACGTCTGGGTGGTAACTAGCGTTATCCATAACTATGACATCGCCGCTTTGCAGTTTTTCTATTACTTTTCTAAACCAGTCCTCGAAATGGAGAGCGTCCATACTCTCATGGTAGTCACCAGTAGATGATGATTCAAATACCCAATCACATCCCTCCAAAAAGCCATTTTCATTGCCAACGTGTACAACTATTAATCGCTTTCCTTTACCCGAAGGGGCTTTCGCGCCAGTAGAGTAGCCTTCTAACCGTGATTGACGAGAAGATTCAATTGTGGTGTCTTCCCATACCTTTCCCATAGTATGACCTGCGTTAATCCATGTTTCGTCAAGGTAAAAATGTTACGTCCTCGTTTCTTAATATTTGTATTTCTCTCAAATATCTGGTACGCCACAGAACTATCTCTGGGCGATCTATTAGACCACTTTTCTGTTTCTCTTTATATATTTGAATTTTAAATGGCGCAACACACGTCGCAGGGAAGTTTTGCTCAAGTTTGGCAACTGGTCATCTTGATTTATACTGAGCAAAATTTTGTCTAAAGTCGGTAATTCTCCTGCAAGAAAGAACTGATGCACTTTCGCTCTTATAGCCGATTTATCAAAATCGTCCAACTTGTCAATTACAGACTTTTTCTTTTATTAATTATTCCTTTTCTGGTATTTTATGGAATCTCTATACACGCTTAATACGCGATATAGTGCTCTTGCTGACTCCTGAGATCTCCGAAACCTTTTCTACCATATTAACGTTTGAAGGATACACGTCTTCGGGCCAGGTGTTTTGACATATTTGTATACATTAATGATAATCTCTTGTTCCCCGACCGACAAAGTGGTAGGTTTCTCTTTTACTGGTGACGTTAAAGGTGCTCCAGAAGATGGGCCTGTAAATAAATGACAAAAATATACTACCATAGTACTACATCACATAAATACATATTGTTTTAGAAAATAAATACCACATGGTCACATAAAAGAGCGCTTTAAGAAATAGAAAGGCTACGTCGTCGCATTTGTACCTATTTGTACGTACCTGCTACGTTTATTATGGGTCAGCGACGTCTCTTTCCACTTGATGTTGAAGGACCGGGTCCTTCACCAAATTCTCCTGAACTCATGTCGATTTAGTAACGACCGTCACAGTAAAACTAATATAACAGTTTCAAAAACAAAAACTTAACGATATAACAAATTTAACAGTAAAACTCAACTAAAACAATGCAATGAATGCTATGAATTACCTGAGACGTACACACGCAAGCGCTATCCGAACACGAATGAAAACAAAATGGCGGACCGGCCCAAAAAAGGTGACGCATCTCTGGCTGCCATTGTCACGTTTCTTTTAGAACGAACTGACGTAACGCGCGTTTTGTTTATTTTAAAGGGATGAATTTGCAAAAGCTCAATATGGTGATTATATTGTTTCAAATATTTTTTAATATGAAACTGTTATTAAATGAATTGCTGCGTTACTTACCATAAATTGAAATATAAAATATAACACATTTTTCGCGATGTACCGTAAGATTTTACTATGTTTATAGGAACCACAGACAATATTATTTAAGAAACAAAAACAAAAACATATAAAGGACCTAGAAGTGGGAATAATATCAATATTTAAATATTGTTATCACATCTAAATTGAGATTTTGTAAGTTACGCCTTTTGACACTCGGCTCATATCTGAGGTCATTGTCCGTTTTTCTCAATCGATATGGCACATACTATAGGATATTTTATTTTAACCAAAAACAGAGATTTTTTTGTCAAAACGAAAAGTTAATTAATAGAATCAGGCGTTACTTTGCTAAGTTGGTAAATTACTTTGCGTACATCCGCTCGATAAAATAAAATGATGTGTCTTGCCTAGTTTGAAGAGCATCTCCCGCCCTCCCTCAATCTTGTATCCCAAAATATTGAAATTTTTACCAACTTTAAAATGAAAAGTGATAAAATAAATGGTCGTTGATGATTATCTTAAAAAATGTAAATGATTAAATAGATTAAATTAAATAACTAAGTGAAGACGGGGCGGGTTGCTGGTATACACATATAAATTGTTGTAAATAATAATAAAAGTAGATTTCTAATTCCAAACATCAAACAACAATCACGTTTTTTATATTTTATTGGAATAGTATCTTGTGAATTCAAACAAATACAGTATGTTAAGATTCGTCAAGAAGCCCCTGCATAACGCAGAGGTAATCCACAGATGTTGCCATGGAGTGAGCTAGCAAAATACCACGCGTAAACACCTCCCGTACCTTCCACATGTCGCTAGCGGGGTAAGATCGGAACACAGTTGAGAGTGCACGTTTTACGATGGCAACAGGGTGAAATCGATAAGGTTGGTCCAACCACCAACTGTAATCAATCGCATTGATAAAATCCTAATGATTTTTTATGGGAGATTTTACGAGATGGAATTAAAGTTTCATTGTAAACAGCACAGCAGTACTACTGATTTGTAGCAGTACTGAAATTCTGCTGGATTTGTTTTTTACTTTATATTTAATTGAAGGTGGGTTATCTGCTAAATTATTTGTTTCTGTGTGTGCAATAATCTTTCCTTAAAATTCTAATATAGTGATTTTAAGTTGTTTTCTATTTGAAAATAGATATGAATACAGAATAGAATTGACAGACAACTAATGATATGAAAATTAATGCTAATTATGATTTTTTCGGCTTGGCTATAGACGTCCGGTACTTGATTTTAATTATGTTTTCAGTTTAGGATGTTTGTCAGGGTTAAGCTTGAACCTTTTACACTGTTTTTGGATGTCGGAAATGGGTTTTGAATTAATTACGATAAAAATAAATTTCACTAAAAATTGCTTATAACGAAATGCAAATATTGGTCTAGTATTATGAAGTAGACGTCGAGTACTTGATTTTAATTATGTTTTCGGTTTAGGAAGTTAGCCAGGGTTAAACTTGAACCTTTTATATTGTTTTTTGGATTTCCTAAATGTTTTGAATTAATTACGACAAAAATAAATTTCACTAACTAAAAATTGCACATAACGAAACGGATCACCCATAAAAAAGTTCTCACTACTACTAAGTACTCGGACCCAGACAATCCATTTTTGTGGTTGAAGATGGGGCTCATACACAACGAATTGAGTTGCAGTGGAGAGCAGTCAAGAGGTTTTTCAGAAAACACAATTATAACAATTCACATTACATTGTTTCATTTACCACTATCATAGCAGAGTTTAAGGCAACCTGACTTTGTAGATAAAATAGGTCGAATCTATAAGTACTAAAACTCAGAACGCCCCAACTCCACGTAGTCTTGTCTGCCCTCCCCTAGAGTGTTTCTGTAAAACCGTAGGTGTGGGTGCCTGTGATTTGCTACGCAAGGGCGAAGCACTTCCCGTAGCCGAAGCCGTTGCAAAAGTAACTTTGAGTCAATACTCCTGTGTAAAAAAGTGAGGTTATGATTTTACAAAAAAAAATATTACTCATAAACTACTTAATACATTTCCGTAAGGGGAGAAGGGTGGGGAGGGGGGATTCCCCTGAACTCTGCCCCTCCCCCTGTGTAAAAAAGTGAGGTTATGATTTTACAAAAAAAAATATTACTCATAAACTACTTATAAATTTCCGCAAGGGGGGAAGAGTGGGGCGGGGGGCTTCCCCTGAAAACGTACGCGAGTACCGGATGTCTATAGTTTTACCGTTTTTTCTAATAAAAAAATCTTCTTATATATATGTATCTAAAACTTTAGACTTTATGCCATGAATGTAGAAATTATACTTAAGATCTTCTTAATCAGTCTGTAGGAGTCTACCGCTGGTAATAGTCTCTCCCTATGTAGGGAGTATTTGCCTTAATCGTTACGTACGCTTGGCAGGCGGGGATTGATGATGGCAGTGCTAGACGTCTGATACATTTGGCACTGCTCCCTGTTACAGGTCTAGTTATTCTACATCTGACGTAAATGAGATAGGTATACCGCCGTCTACCGCAAGCCATAAGATCTTTTTGGCATTTTCCATGGTCGCCTCGTACGACTCACCACGAGATGAAATAGGGTGATTGATTCTCTTACTCCACCACATGACAATTGTTACGATATATATAGTTTACCGTAAGAGGAAATGTGGGTGTCGTACGAGGCGATAGTAGGAAACCAATCAGTTGATGGGCAGCAGTGTCTTCCTAATAATGACTAAAAATAAAAATAAAACTGCGGTTGCCAACCCGCTTGCCAAGCGTGGCAACTATGGCAAATATCCCCCCTATGAGACAATCTATGGGGGAGGCCTATGTACAGCAGTGGACTTTCATAGGCTGTAACGGTAACGGTAACTTATTTTATCAAATAAATGTTTACACCACGCAGCTGGGTACAGGCCTCCTCTCATAGTCAATATTTCATTCCTCAGACATGCAGGTTTCCTCAAGATGTTTTCTTTTACTGTTGAGCACGTAGTAGATCCATTATAGTTTTTTTTTCATTGGTGATTTAAGTGATTTAAGTAGCCGTTTTTATTCGTAATACCATCTTATGACATTTCAATTGTCCTTCTGTATTTCACCTAATTTTTACGGATTGAACATATTAAAGTATCGTGTAATTAACAACAAGTATTTACCTTAAAAAAAGGCCCTCGTAAATAAAATATGTTGCAAAAATCATGAATATGGGATATATCAATGGCATAAGAACAAGCAAAAAGAGAAGCAGTGTACCAATAACTTTGAGGAAGGTTGGAAACGGTGCACCATAATGCCAAAGAGCACGAATGTCGTTCGCGAATTCTTTTACAAGCACTTTGAACCGACCCAAGCGTGTGGCCAAGCGATACTGCAGAAAGAAAGAGACCAATTATTAAAACTGTTTTCTTGTTTTTACTTATTTATGTTTTTACTAAATTAAAGTGACATGCAAACTAACAGTTCAGCTAATAGTAAGTGGCTTAAGCAGCCCATGGGCACCTGCATTTTTAAATTAAGAAGGCTACAACAGATGCGTTGTCATTTGTCACCCAGGCGTCATTTTAATTTCATATTTTTCTTCCTCATACTACATAAACAATCACACGCTCGGCAAGCGGGTTGACACAAACGCAGCTCCAGAGGTCTCGTATCTTTAACGGTGCTCCCCTACATATGATTGGATAATTTACATTTGTCATATTATATTAGTGTACATAAAGTAAAGTTACAGCATTTAGAACTGCAATTAATAATTTCATCGGTGCTGGCGAGAGTCGAACCAGTGCTGCTCGCGTACTGTGAAATTATGTATATTTATATGATATTATAGTGCCGAACATATTGCATATTATATTTTTATAAAGTACCAAGTAGCTGTGGCGTAAGAGAATCCATTGCCCTTTCATCTCGTGGGTGTCGTAAGAAGCGACTAACGAAACAGGGCCATAAAGGCCTCGTGGTCTGCGAAGTATTCCATCCGGTGTTTGACAGATGTATTTACTACACTACGGCAAAAATTTTAATTTGCCAATTATTAACTATGTAGGCAACCAGTGTGAATGTGTAACTCCCTACCATCCCCTACAGCTTCCTACTTTATTAATGCCCACCACAATGGCCTCATAATTAGTGGCATTATATAGATTTCACGCCAGTATTGTCATTAGCAGCCTACAACTCTGCGGCCCAGATGGGAAGAGTGATTTTGGGCAGACATGCAGCGGTGAACGTGAAATTTTATCAAACGCTTTGGCGTGATAACCATTGATGAATATAACATTCAGAGAAATTTAAAATTTAAGCATTTGGAAAGAAGACGCGCAAACGTATTCTAATCAACGCAACGGTTGCCGCAAGCTAGTTTAAATTTAAATACTTGTTAAGTATTAATTTACAGAAGGTTTTCTTTATTCTTTAGTATTCTAGACACACAGCCCCACAGCTGAGTAAATATAAATTATTATAGACTTATAAAATGTTTTGTTAGCCGTGAAGTCAAACCGTGGTCAAAAATGTTTGATTACAGTATTTTTACAGAAAATCATTGTTTTATCGATATACAATCAAAACTATTTAATACTTTTAGAATAATTAAAACAGGTTAACAATTATAATATTAAGTATAATTTATATGTAGGTAATTGGTTTCTCGAAAACGGATTTGAACGAAGTTTTGTGCTAGGTACTAGATAGATGGACTCTCAGAAATGGGAGAAGGTCTGAGCCCAGCAGCGCTGTTTAAAGGCTAACTAACTTTAGATAGGTGTAATGGCGGTGATGGTAATATAAATAATATATCCACAGTCAAAAAAATTGCCTTAGTGTAATATGGAAATAGGTGCCTATAGTCACTATAGTCATTGAAGTAATATGTATGTACCAAGTACATAAGTATTACACTTCAATGCCTATAGTACGTTAGAGTTAAATAAGAATTTTAAATGCAATCTTGGATTTTACATCATTTTATCTGCAGAGCACAAGACCTACTGTCTTGTGCTAAACATTTTCAGAACTTTGAACCTTGAAGACATTATCTTACTTCCACCATAAAAGCTTTGTTGGAGCGACGGTACGGCTTCATGATGTCCGTTCATCCCGTGCTTGGTTTTGTGTTTCCATTTTTGTATACTGTTAAAATTATTTGTAATCCATTTTTATAGTATTTTTTTAATTTTATTATGTATATGTTTACATTTACTGTTGTTAACGTAATGCTATGTGTCATTGTTACGTCACATAGATTTTTATTAATACAAAAAGTATATAATCACTACTTTTATATTAAAAAAATCATACATCATTTAAGACTTTTAAATTGATGTTAAATGTTTATTTTAATTTTATTTTGTGTAAAAATTATAGTACCTATATAATATTGGAAGGAAGTTCTTTATCGGACGGTACGAATTTGGCGGATGGGGGCTAGGCGAGAAAAAGTGTAAGATTTTTCCGTCACGACCCCTTCTGACGTAGTGTAGACGGCCTTGGCGGCTATAAGGAAGCGAGATGGAATAATATCCATCTCTCTCGCACTTTTTCTTGCCATGAAAGAAATATTATTTTATTTTAAATGACGCTTCAATTTAATAGACGCTAGTGATTCATTTATTTGTATTTGTTAATCAATAATATAATACGTTTATCAATAATAATATACTACAAAAGGAACTTCGTTCCAGCCGAGTGTTCCACGACACTCACTCATGTTATTATATTATATAAGTCCACCTATTGTACCTGCGTACCTGCTTATATGGTTATAAATTATAAATAAATAACTAGTAAGTAAGTACTTATCTCGCTATAATATTTATACGAATTGCATTAAATTTATCATTACTTCAACAGCCTTTTTTAAGTTCACTGTTGGACGTAGGTTTTTCCAAGAATATAGTACCTACTAATTTAATTCAGGAATTCTTGTATACAGGGTTATTTTGCAATAACCGGCCAAATTTGCAAAGGAGGTTCAGAATAGGTAATATTATAAGCAAATAGTGAAAATATATATATATATATATATATATATATATATATATATATATATATATATATATATATATATATATATATATATATATATAAATGTATCAGACGAAAACTCACACATTTTCTCCTTTTTATCTTTTATATTTAAAATGTGTGCAAATGCCTTTTCACAAATATGTAGCGCCTAGCGCCTACTATTTTATTAGCACGCACACATTCGTAAGGGAGTGTTGAATTCGGAAGCAGTCGGTAGCGTTCGGCCAGTTCGGCGCTTGCGCTCGTTTACAGATTTGGGCCTGCCACACACATACCGAATTCCGTTCCGATTCGGGATTCCGTAAATACATAACACACATACGTTTATTTCCGTTCGGAATAACAAGGATCAGTTGAGAGACGTTAGCCATTGAGTCTAGACATTCTGCCAACGAATAATGACGACGATTTTCTAATTGCGATTCCATTGTTGTTGTATCATTGTTACTGGGTGCATCCCCTTATCACGCTAAGCTTGCAATATAGTCAATATTATGTAAAAAGATCAATCTATCCAAGGATATTTTTTTTAAATATGGATGTCTGTAAGCTCTTTCGACGAATTATTAAACAGAATAGGATGAAAGGTTACGAAAAGCTATACAAATATAAGATTAAATGAAAAATATACATAAACACACCTACTCGCTTCGGTCGTGCGTCGAACACTGAGCGCGTTCCGTACGGAATTCACGAATGTGTGTTGCGACTCATACAAAATCTATGGAATACTTGCGTTCGGAGCGGCTTTTTCCCGTTCGGGATTTCGAACGCACAGGCGGTCACACGGGATCTCGGAGAAAATTCCGTACGGAAAATTACCGTACGTGTGTGGCAAATCCTTGATTTTATATGGACTTGCTGTGTTCGGAATCCCGAATCGGAATTCCGAAACGGAATCCCGAAACAGAATCCCGAAACGGAATCCCGAAACGGAATCCCGAAACGGAATTCCGTATGTATGTGGCCGGCCTTAATGCGTCTCCCCATTCTTTCCCTTCCGTAAGCCCTTAGGTACGTTCATCATTACGTACCAGTATCCTATTTTTAAAATTTCGTAGATTAATTTCGCAACGAAAATATTCGAACAACGATATTTTAAGCAATGAAAGTTTATGTGGTGCGCAAAGATTATACGAAAATGAGACTTTACCGCATTTGCACAGACAATGAATTAACGCACGTGTACGCAACCCAATTGACCCAATTGGAGAACAATTTTTGCAGCTAACAAAAGGCTGTTACTTTGGACAGTTCACCACTCCGTTACATGGAAGTGCTCAAGTTGGTCATTTAGTAATAAGCAAGGCTGTCGAAAACACAGTGATCGAGTTTTTGAGTTTTTCAAGCGAAACCCCCGCGCTAGCACAAATTATTCAGCTCGAGTTCAGAGTTAGCCAGTACGTGTGGAAACTACTGAATTCTTCTGGATATCACCTATTTTATTACCAACGTGTGCAAGCTCCGAGTAATAACGACCTTGAAAACATTTTTGGGAATGGTTAGTGTTATTTTAAGTGATTGCATATTTAAGTTGTAAATAGTTTGTTGTTGTAAATAGTTAATCGTTTTAAATTATTAATAGTTGTAAAAACTTGATTGTTTTTTTAAATACGCCATAATTATGACAGTCATCGGTTACGTCGTTGAAATGTATTTTTATTTATTTTATTTACTATCACGGTCCTAAGCCCGTTTAAATTTAAAGTATGAAGGAAAAACTGCAATCATATTTCGCGTCGCGTAGTTCAACCTAGTAGCGGGAAGTAAATAGTAGGCAAAAGCTCTGTGCATGGACTCCTACATACACGAGCGCGTGTATGCTGTAGTTGTTGCCCATAAATCACATTCAATTTCGGATATTTTCTAATAAATGTAAAAACATTATTTACGCGTATTTTTAAAAACTGCACAAAGTGTATATCAGTATTTATATTTCGAACTTAATTATTAAATTTGGCTAGTCTTTGAAAAATAACCTTGTATACATTTTGCATTTCTGAGAAAACACTTACATACCTACATCCATTCCGTCACAGCCTATCAAAGTCCACTGCTGAACATAAGCCCCCATAGATTACCTTAAAGGGGGGATATTCACCAAGCACCAATATTTTAGCAAGCGGGTTGGCAACCGCTGTTTTTTATTTTAATCGTTATTAGGAAAATTATGCTGATCCCTCCCCCTCTTCTGATTTGTTTCCCTCTGTCGCCTCTTATGATACCCACGGGATGATATGGGGTAGTGGATATTCTTACACCGCCGCTACACGGTGAATTATATATATATGTATATAATTGGTTTTTCGGAAACGGATTCATCGATTTAGTATGATGCATCGATATATATGTACTACGTACTAGATTTGGCATTCCGAACATTCACTATGTTCAAATGAACTGTACTGCAATCCGTACACCTTTAGTGTCATTTAGTGTGGCTTCAATATTCATAGTGTGTGGAGCTGCGTTAATAATACGAGATTTCAAATTAAAGCTTAAACCTGAACGTAATTAATAATTCAGTAGTCAAATAAGTAAAATTATTTGTTGTTCAAGTGAATAAATAGGTAATAATATTACAATAGAAATAATAAATTTCTTCATTTATATGCCACGCTATCTACAATCATAGACAAAATCTACTATCTCCCGCGTATGCGCGAAAACAGAGTAGTGCACATTTTTTGTTTGGAATAGTTTCTCTAGTACGTAGTACATAGAACTCAATGGTATGATGATGTATATTTTTACGTTCCAAGTTTAACTATATTAAATTTATTTCTGTTTTTATACAGTTCAATACTATTCAAATTATTTCTTTATTGATAAATAGTTTATCAATAATTAAAATTATTAACAATTAAATAAATTGATCAATATTAATAATAATAAATTAGGGTTTAAAATATTAAATATAATAAAATGCATGACGTATTGAATATAAAAATACAATTGATGCTAATAGGACGTATAAAAGATTAATCTTATGTAAAAAAAATCAATATTAAAATTCATGTATTTATGAAATGCAATAAGTAAAATATTTTAGATCTTAAAAATATTTCAGTGTTTTCATTTATTTTTTTCGCTCTTCAAACTTTTCGTAGATAGGTTCTGTTGAGCGGAGCATTAAGTCCGAGGTACATATATACCACATCCTGTGGTCTGGTAACTGCTGACAGTTTAGTAGCTTCTTAAAATTGTTGAAAGCTCCAATTTCATTTCGATTATAGGAAATTTGTGGCCTGCGAATGTAACCTTTAATTGTAATTGAAAGTATAAAACAAAGAAAAAAGCAAATATTTCAATTTGGTGCATAAATAAGGAGATTCTTACTTATTTTAAACTTAAAAATTACACCTTGCACCTTAAAAACGTCTTTTTCTTAATTAACCCATAAAGATTCAGTGCTGGACATGGGACTCACTCACCCATTAGGATTTATCTTAGTTGTCACGCTTGGCAGGCGGATTGACTATCATGTTAATAAATTAATGTTTCTAATCGCCGTCGCCGCTCTGCGTATTTTTCGCCTGTTGTAAACGCCATCTATCGGAAGCCATTAAATCTTTTTGATATATCTCGCCAGTCGCTCGATAAGTCGGTCGACAGAGCTTCGTCCGTTGTATAGCAGGTACGTATAGTATCTATGTATGGCAGGTACCGCGTACAGGTATGGTTGATATTTGAGGACGAATAGATGTTGTTGTCGTTCTCACACACAATCACTACTATTACATATTACAGGTAACAATTGAATGAAAATTATTTTACCTATACAATCCCGAGGGCCTGCGCTAAATGGTATATAAGCATATGGATGCCATGTGGGCCTGTCGGCCATAAATCTCTCCGGATGAAATTCTTTTGCGTTTGGAGATGATCGCGTCGATGCAGATCGTAGATTAAAATGCAACATTCAGTTCCAGCAGGAATCTCGTAGTCCCCTGGATTAAAGGAAAGCAATTCAACAAAGGAGTATGAAATAAATTTGTTTATTTTTTCATAGGTAAGAGTCAGTCGTTAGTTTTCAAAAATTAATAACTTATACAGATAGTTATTTGTCCTAAGGCGTTCGTATCCCATACAAAACATTGTATGTAATTTCAAGATTGAATTATATAATATCGCTTACTCAACTTGACACGATGCTCCATAGATCTTAATACAATGGGTACTGAAGGATAAAGCCTCAAACATTCTTTGATGCAACACTCGAGGTATTTTAATTTTGATAAGTCGCTTAAAGATGGTGATGTATTTAACGACTCGAACTATTCATTACATTCTTTTACCGCTCGTTCCTGAGACCAGCAAAAATAATATATTACAAATACATATTTTTTATCACCTGATATCAAAAGAAATTAATAAATAGAAAAAAATATATATCTCATTATCATTCCTTCCCACTATCAAAAGTAGCACTCTGAACTGAACTGAACCGAATGACCTGCGTCCGTTAACTGATCATAGACATGCATGTGTGCAGTCTTCGATTATTAGGTCATTCTCCGCTTTATGTTTTAAACGATGTTGCAGAATTAGTTTATTTCACCCAAATCAAAATAAATCCAATTGTTACCGTCTAAAACTGCAAAGGAAAAGTAAACAAAAAGGAACGAGGGACGCCATTCGACACAATTATGATGGTTTTAAAAGTAAAATTTTTAAGGCCATCTGTCCAATTTAACAAATTCCAGAAAATGTAAAATCACGGCAACATCAGAGGTAACAGTACCGTGGGATATGAATTAGATAACAATAATTAAGTAATAAGCCGTGTAGTGGCGGTGTAAGAATATCTACTACTCCATATCGTCCCGTGGGTATCGTAAGAGGATACAGAGGGAAACTGAAACAGAATAAGGTCAGCAATATCTTTCTGATATTAACTCAAAATTATAAAAAACTGAGGTTGGCCCGCCATCCACGAGTGACAACTATGGAAAATTTCTCGATATGAAGCAATCTATGAATGGATGGCATGGAAGTAATAAGCCTTAATAAACAATTATTTAAAAAATACTTTTGTTCTTATTAAGGGGTGAGCCATTTAAGATTTGGAATTTGAATCGGCTATAAAAAAAACTAATCCCAGGCTAAAAATAAAAACTAAAAACGAATCATAAGCTCCCCACAAAAAGAAGTCCAACGGAGTCAAATCACTGCTTCGAGGCCAATTGACATCAGCATTTCGGCTGATTATGTGATTTTTGAAAACAGTGAGCAAAAGATCAATTGTTACGTTGGCTGTGTGGTACGTTGCGCCGTCCTGTTGAAACCAAATGTCGTCTATGTGATCCTCTTCAATTTTGGGAAACAAAAAATCGCTTAGCATGGCGCGGTAGCGATCGCTATTTTCTGTAACGGCGTTTCCTTGCTCATTTTCGAAGAAAAATGGCCCAGTAATGCCGCCAGACCAAAATCCGCACCAGAAAGTCACTCGTTGTGGATGCATTGGTTTCTCTACGATGACGTGTGGATTTTCTGAGCCCCAGATACGACAATTTTGCTTATTGACGTATCCTCCGAGTTGGAAATGAGCTTCATCTGAAAAGATGACTTTTCGGTAAAAATGCTCATCTTCGATTAAGCGGTCTTCGGCCCATTGAGCAAGCCGAAAACGCATCGGATGGTCATGCGGCTTTAGCTCTTGCACTAATTGAACTTTGTACGCATTCATACCGAGATCTTTATGCAAAATTATTCTCAAAGAAGTGCGTGAGATGTTCAATTATTGAGAACGATGAAGATGTTGATGGTTGTTCACGCACACTCTGAGTAACAGCAGCGATGTTTTCGGTTGAACGCACTGGACGAGGACGTACACGGGTTTTTTTATCCAACAATCATCCAGTTTCACGAACTCGCTTCACAAATTTATCTACAAACTGCGTTTTTGGCAAATCCATTATGTCAAATTTTTTTCGTAAATTTCTTACAGTTTGAGTATAAGACTCACAACTTTGGAAATAAGTTTTTAATATTTCTCAACTTTGTTGACAAACATAAAAAGTGATGGTATTACATTTCAGAGATAATTTCATATATTTAATTCATTATTATTACGTAAATCACTCGTAAAGCCAAAAAAATACTTATCTAAGCTATCATGATACAAATGTTCTAGTTGTGAGGAATAAAATTGCACAATTTTCATTTAATAATCTTTAATTTCTATTATTTATTTTAAACGTTAAATCGCAACGCTCTGTGTAAAACTCAAACGTTTAAATGTAGATACCTACTTATCTAAGTATTATCATAATATTTACAATGGGTGCCTCATGGGTGCCTATTTTAAACGATCTATTGAAGCCATTTTAACGCTAACTGTTTTATTTTTATTGCGTTGTTCATTCACCAAGTAACCCCGTTTGACATAACAAAATAATTTTATCTCTTGTCAGTGGATATAATCCTGGGATAATTTTTTTGTCCCCAGCCCATGCTAGCCGTGCTGAGAATTAAAAGTGCGGAGTTCGGAACGTCTCGCACTGCCAGCCAAGCGTGACGGTTATGGCAAAAAAAAACATGCACAGTCGTAGACTGTTACAGTATGAAGAAGAGGGAAAACACAAATTAATATATATTTTTTTTAATTTTAATTGTTTTCTCTTAATGAGGACTTATAATAATTTAAAATATAATTTTTTTTACAACCGACTTCAATACAAATTATTAAGAATAACTCAAAAACGATTAGTCAGACCTTGATCAAATTTATATGGAACCACATGAGAAGCACCAGCTTTCAAATTAAAAAAAGAATAAAAACATAAAAAACATACAGTCGAATTGAGTACCTTTTCCCTTTTGAAGTCGTTAGAAAATATATAATGACAAACTTTTCGCCCCACGGTGTTGCCCAAAGTCAGTCATGAGTCATGACCCACTAACAAAATCGTCTTTCGACTCTAAAACACTTTTAGAGTCGAAAGACGATTGTGTTTTTTTAACTTAATTTTAATTTATGTACACCTCCCTCTAAGCAATTCGTTGTAAACAATTCTTTGCGTAAAAAGGTTGTCTGGAAGAAATCGCTTCCAGAGCGATATGACCGCATATTGTACCTTCTCTATTAATTTCATTTTGTTTTTGTTTCAATGTGTATTTGTGTACGATAAAGAATATTTTGATTGATTGAAATCGCATCAAGATATCATTTTATAATAGCTTTCATCTCCTATTTTCCCCTTAGGAATGATGTACCCAAAAATATTTAAACTCTTGTTATTTAGTTTCTAATCGAAGGCATATAATAGTGTTATCAGTGATATAATTAAACAACTTAACATCCCTAATTTTACGCCTTAAGTGGTGTAGAATTGTCAAAACTACTGAAATACATACTCTTTGTTTTTAATATAAAGTCTATGGTAAAGCCATAATCACTAAAGCAAATAATCATTTATTATACTTTTAAAATTTTGAGTGAATTTTCCATAAATTCTGAATCACTTAGTTTTCAACCAAAAGCCCAAATAACTTAAAAATAGTTTGGAAAACCCAAAAGTGCACGCCTCATGAGTGTTTCATTTAATATCGATGAAAAAAATAAAAATAGTGACGATAATTTTTACAAGAAAAGAAAAACAGAGAATCTGATCGACTTTCATTAATAACTTTTAAACGGTGTTGGGTTCAATAATAAAAATCAATAGGGATCATCCTTAGAATAGATGGAATCTTATTTAATAAAATATATCTCAATCTATTGCTTACATTTCTATTAAGCGAGAAGACTCCACGACGCACGTACTATCCCTAATTATCATAATCTCGATTTTCGGAAAACAAAAAGATGCGTATTTCATCATTTAAATCAGAAAGTAATTTTACCAAATTTCAAGTTACAATAATCATTTAATAATTTTACTTTCACCATAGAAATATGCGGGTTGCCAACCGCAGTTTTTATTATTTTGAGTTTTTATCATTAAGATGCTGCTATCCATCTCCTGTTTCAGTTTCCTTCTGTCACCTCTTACGGCACCCAAAGGAGAAGAGCAGCCTCTTCTAATAACAACTAAAAAAATTAAAAACTGCGGTTGCCAACCCGCCTGTCTAGCGTGGCAACTGGGGTAAAATTTTCCTATGAGACAATCTATCAGGGAGACCTATGTTCTACAATAGATTTTTATAAGCTGTTATGGATGGATACAATTAAGAAATCGCCACGTAAAACGTCCTATTTCAACTTCTAAGGGTTTGAATTTTCCAAAGTCCTGTTTTAGAGTATGCCTACGCAATAAAAGGAACCAACTGTCCCAATTTGACGCTTCTACGTGCAGAGGTTTATGCTAAGCGTCTTAATACAATATTTTTCATACAAACTTTGTACCCTTGTTTTAAAACTAAACTAAAAAGTAAAGACTAAGTTGAAACGCCACACAAAATATAATTCATTTTATTGGTAATATTAATAATCAAAAATGTAATCAACAGTGCACTCAGCACTGCTGCTTAGCAACTGAAGTACTTAAAAAATGTGGTCTCAGGTGCCATCAAGAAAAAGAGGAACCATTACTCTTGCTACTATTTTCACTCTTCCTGAGATATCTCTCCTACCTATCTTAGACCATTAAAATTATATGACGTTATTACTAAAGTTTAACAACTAAAAACTCGCGTGTACTTAAAGCCGTGGCAAAAAGTAAGTTTGCTCTTGATGTTTCCTCATCGGGCATTGCAGCCACTTTGTTACTGGCAAAACTGCACATACAATGCTTAAAATACCTATCAACTTGGATCACACAGAAAGCCCGGTTTATAATATTTCAAGAAATAGCGATAAAGCAGCAGTTCTACGCGATTTTGCCGTTGCGATTGTTTAATTTGGGATGAGTGCAGTATGGCAAATCGCAAAGCAGTGGAGGCAGTTGACAGAACTTTACAGGATATAAGGCAAAATGACCGCTCAATGGGTGGCATAACGGTGCTTTTCTGTGGAGATTTCAGGCAGACTCTTCCAGTTATACCGAGGGAAACACGGACAGATGAAATTAGAGCCTGTCTAAAGAGTTCGATTCTATGGCGCAGTATAGTATCAATTCATTTAAGCGTCAATATGCGTGCGCAATTAGGAGGGAGCTTTAACGCACAAGAATTCTCCGACCTACTTTTGAAAATTGGAGATGGCACTTTTCCACGTGAAGGAAATAGAATCATTTTGACAGACAATTTATGTTGTTCAGTTCCATCACTGCAAGATTTAATTTCGTCTGTGTATGGCAATATTATAGAAATAACTCATCAAGCAGCTTCATGGCTATGCGAAAGAACTATTTTGGCCCCTCGAAACGACAAAGCAGTGGCTATAAATCTGAAATATTGAGACACGTACTTGGTGAAAGTTTCGAATACACGTCTATTGACAATGTCATTGAAGAAGATGACGCTACCAACTACCCAGTAGAGTTTTTAAATTCCCTAAGCACGCCTGGTCTTCCAGCACATAAAATTACTTTAAAAGTGGGCGTCCCCATAATCTTGCTCAGAAATTTATTTTCACCTAAGCTTTGTAACGGAACTCGACTAAAAGTAACAAAATTGCAACAAAATGTTATTGAGGCCGAAATTTTAACAGGTTGCGGTGCCGGTGATATTGTTTTATATCCAGAATCCCTCTTATACCAAATAACTTTCCTTTCAGTTTTAAGCGTGTTCATTTCCCAGTCAGCGTGTGTTATGCGATGACCGTAAATAAAGCGCAAGGTCAAACTTTACGCGTTGCAGGAGTGGACCTCAGTACTGACTGTTTTGCACATAGCCAACTCTATATTGCTTTCTCCCGCGTTAGTAGCCCCGTAACCTTGTTGTGTACGCCCCGGCTAAGTCTACTTCTAACGTCGTTTACACAGAAGCTATATCATAAACAACATAGAACTTTGAGGATAACGATTTATTTTGTTACCACTTATTGATACAGTAATGATATAAATCGTTTAATATTCTCTTACCTAAACGTCAAATTCTTTAAGTAAAACCTATATACGCGAGCTACGCCGCGGGCACAGCTAGTATAAAATAACACTATACGTTATAATATTACCACTGGTTCGTTTTTATTTATGTATTTTGTTATTTGTATATTTGTATTTGTGTATGTGTCATTTGTAGTGTTACTAGACAGAAATTTATAAAATGTATTTATTAAATATAAAACCAACTAATTTTTTCAGACTAATTTAAAAATATTTTACAAGTCCTTCCGCCAGCCATGGTTTTATAAATTTGTAAGGGTAGCCTTTTGTGATAAATTTAATATCATTGAAAATAGTCTGCAAGAGAAATTACTAAAATAAGAAATACCTATAGATTTTTTGAATATATTTATTTATATTGTATAAAATATTTATATTACATATATTTAGTACTATTACTTATTTTGCGGCTATATGAAAACTCCTGGACTTAAATGAACATTTCCTTGCCCTAAAAACCCTCTCAGATGTGAGAGGAGGCCTGTGCCCAGCAGTTGGACGTATATAGACTGTAACTTTATATGAAAATTACGAGTGTTCTTACGTGCTTGATTTAAGCGAGTTTTTATTGAATAATAAGTAATAACAGAGCATAAAATTTAAAAAGAGGTCATATTAATTACGACGGAGTACCGTTATCTGCATTGTAATTTCAATTTAATATTGTCAGGGATCATTAATACATATTGTAATCAAATTTGAACATAACTAGTCTCGAATTTACATGCTATTTTCATATCAAAAAGTACCCTTTGGTGTTTCCCATTATCATGTAGGTCCGTCATTAGATTCAGGCTTAATATTCCAAATAAAATTAGATGACGATGTTTTGGTGTTTATCATTTTATCGGACCATCGATATCATTTTGGTCTGGTATTTCGATGATTTTAAATCCGCTAATATAAATAAGATTTGATCAGACCACAAAATCTTTCTTCTATTTTTTTTTAGTCGAAATTCCGTCACTCACAGGACATACAGTAACCATTCCCAATAACCTGCCAATGATATGTATAATATAAAAAAAAGAAATATCATTGTGTCCTGCTTGTCACATAACTATAACTCAGATACCTACCTACTGTAAGTAAGTTTATTCTGTTAGTAAAAATAATATCAACAATGTAAGAATAAAAATACGAGCAGCTTACCTCTACATCTTCCGGATTATATATAGCAAGTACTTTCTTTGGGCCAATTTTAAATTTAAATAATCTTTTATATTTTTCGGTCAGTTCTCGAAAATAGTAAAATGTCTTAACTAAAAATAGATATTTTTTTAAATTTAAAGGACATCTAAGAAATATAATAAAATCCTACTTGACTGTTATAGTAAAGTTTGAACATCAACCAATTTAATATGTAATAAATATGATCATTCTGTCACAATTTATTATTACGGTTACAATTTATTATATCCACGATATTTTCCACATCATTTATATTCTTGAAGTTCGAGTAAGTACACTAGGTACTCTCATTAACTTAGACCAATAAAGAAGTACTCATGAATAAGAATAGTTAATTATTTTCGTATACATAAAAAGCCTGTTTGTTATCCGTAGAACGTTAAGTGCGTTTAGAACATTCACCTTTTTAAATAAATTTAATGTGAATGTGCATGTGCATGATACATAATATTATGTTTTTCATAATATGATTAAAGATAGTACCAGTTTGCAATTTTAAGAAGCCCAATGGTTAAAATAATAATTTAAGAAAACCCGACTGGGTAAAAGTCAACTGAAAGGAAAAAAATGCAGATATTTATACCCTAGGTCATTTCCACAATTAAGACAAATCTAAAGACACCTCATATCTTAAATTCCATGAAGCCAAGTTTGGGCTACAAAGCGTGCCAAAGAAATAGACATACATTCACTCGAAAACCATTACCCTCCTGCTGAGGCAGTCGTGTAAAATGCGGTCGGGTTCAGGGAGTCGCTATTATAGGCAACTCATGTGTGATTTATAGGTATCGCACCTTTGACGCTGCTTCCGACTGTAGTCTGTGTATCTTACGTCTGGCGACATCGGGGTACCACCAACCACCACCCTATCATACCACCATACCTACCACCAACTATCGAAAGCTCTGAGGTCATTCTAGCCTTTCCAATAGTCGCCTCTTAACCACGGGACGAAATGGAGCGCTAGAATCACCTATGCCACCACACGGCACCTTCAAGTACATACGTACATATAATAAGACCTTTCGGTTTACTATACACGAACAGGTTGGCTAGGACGATAAATAAAAAATAGGACCTGTTTAACCTTTTCTTTTAGAAACTTGCTAAGATGCCTAGAATATATAATATTTCTAAGAATACCTCGCGATATATTATAAGGATATCTAATGATGCCATAGCAAACATAAAATGTGATGTAAGCAATAATATCTATAGACATATTAGTTATAATTATAGATATAGGTTAAAGGTTTCAGATAGAGATATTAATATGATTACTAGTTTATCTATATCGTGCTCATTGCCAGTCGAGTTTCAGCCGTGTTTAAGAAACGTCGACTAAATTTTAATTTAACTCAAATTTTAATCAACAATGGTCTATTTATTATTAGTAGTGGTATTTTTAATTGCAGTTAACTACTTATTTAACTACAATAAGAAGGCTGTATTGCTTCGTAAAATTCCTGGATTTAAAGATTCCTTTATTATTGGAAACGCCCTAGAAATCATTTACCCACCAGGTACGGTTTAAATGCTTTTAAGTTTTAAGGTATTTGGGTATAGTAAAGCTTACGATATTTAAGTTTTAGGTTGTATTAAACCACATATAGGCAATACTTGAATAATTAAGGTAAAAACTAAAACTATTAAAAAAATATACAAACATATAGTAGTGGGCTCAGGGGTAATTTTGCTGTACGCGTAGTAAAAAACCGGGTTCGATCGCCTTGTAATTTTAAGCGCTGATTTACCAAGTGTTTGGTGGTGAAAGAAAACATTGAGAAAACCTACATTTCTGAGGAATAAAATTTTTTCGAAGACAAGAAGCCCGCCAACACGCACTGGAGCAGCGCGGTCAACAAATAGCTCCATAACATTTTTTAGAAATGAGATGCATTTATGTATGTAAACCGCCTCCATGGTAGGCAAAGGAGAAAACCCATATTGTGGTGGTTATGTTTTTTACCCACTTAAAAGATACTATTTTTTTTTTACCCCCGACTGTGTATCTGTGTGTCTGTCTGTGGCATCGTAGCTCCCAAGAGGATGAACCGATTTAGATTTAGTTTTTTCTGTTTGAAAGGTGACTTGATCGAGTGTTCTTAGATATTATTCAAGAAAATATTTTCAGTTGTTTTGAGTTCTTCAGTTAGTTTTGTTTTGGGGGTTTTTTTAATTTTCAATTTAAGTTATAACTATTTTAAAACAGCAATAATATCTATTTTCTCCGTGCTATACTTTACGATAGCATTAATTTGCCTACATACATAGTACATATATCCCCACAGAAAAAAGTATGCTTCCTTTAGTGACAAAAGGCCTATTAGAAAATAAATTCACTATTTTTTAGCTTTGGGTAAAACAAAAGGAATTCTTCAAGTGTTGCTTTGTGTAAACTAGTGAAAACGTCGAAGTGTAGAAAGTCTCTCGGCATAAGTTTATTTATGATGTAGACTCCATTGCAGGTTCCTGTTCCTGGCTAGAAACTAAACTATTCCGTACATCATAGGTAACAAAGAAAACGGTACCCTTATAGGGTACTTTTCAGTTGTCCGGTGGTTAAGACCCTTTTTCTCAGGGACATGTAGAGGTATCTAGTTGAAATTAATATCAATTTGTAAGGTCTACGGTCCCTTTTTTATTCAAATCAAATATTTTGATACCGCATACTCACTCAATCAAATATATATACTTTTCGTTGACCTAGAATCATCGAAAATAGTAAAGGAGAAAATCTTACAAACGTTTTTATATCAAAGTTAAGTAGGACCTTACGTCCGACTATACTTTTCGTTAGAAAAATGTTCGGTGTTACATTACCTATAATGTATGAATTTCAAGATTTTAACCAATTTGGAAAAAGTAGGTTATCTTACCTAAGTTTATACGGAACCCTCAGGGTGCGAGTTCTACTCACTTTTATCCAGTTTTTTTATTCTTTTATTTTTTATTCTGTACAGATAAAGCATAATCACTTATACGAACCGACCTTATATTTTACGTCGTAAATTACGACATAAGTTTGGTTTGTATAATTGATAATGCCGTAAAACCGGGTAGTAGCCGTATAAGAATATTCACTACACCATATCCACCTGTCGGTGTCGTAAGAGGCGACAGAGGGAAACTGAAACCGACCATGGGCAGCAGCATCTTCTTGATAACATCCCAAAACAATAAAAAACTGCGGTTGCCAATCCGCCTGCCAAGCGTGCCAACTATGAGTCGAATCTATGGTGGAGGCCTATGTTTAACAGTGGACTTTTACAGGCTATAATATATGTATGTATGTAAATTTCGTAGTTATTACCTAATGTCTTCAATGAAAAAATACAAGCATCTTGTTACGAGTATAATAAAATTTGAATATTTAAATAACACTTGCTGATCTTGTTACGAGTATAATAAAATTTGAATATTTAAATAACGCTTGCTGATTTTGATGAAAAATACTTAACTAAATATTCCAATATGTCCGATGATCCAAAAAAAATTATAATCGAAGTGTCAATAAAATCAATACTAATAACAATATTATTTTATTATATCGATATTAAATTGCTTAGCCGATACGATATTACAATGATATTGTTTACATTAAAATTATTAAAAATATATTCAAAGGTGCGATACAGGGTTATTTTTCAAAGAGTAGCCAATTAACAATTACAAAGAGAAAAGCTGAACCGGTTGCCCCCGCGCAGCCGAGGGCTTCCGATGATTGCAGAACGGTCGAATAGGCTGGGCCTTGCCACCACATTCTTTATGCATAGACGAACACGTTTTCTTAAAATATTTTTGACACTTATTACCTGTTCTTGAGCACTTTTGACTTCCGTGAACGCAGCAATAATTTTACTGTGGCGGTCTTCCTAACTTTGGGCCTCTTTGACGTAAACGCGACCCTTTATGCACAGATAAAAGACTAACGGTGAAAGTTCCGGCGAGCTTGCAGACCATATTATAGGGTCACTGCACTTGAATAATTTGATTATCTGTCAATTGTTCTTCGATTGGTAGGTTAATTACAACACGTATCACGTAAACTTTCATTGTTTAAAATGTAATATCGTACCATTTCATAGTTTCATAGTATCCGCGGTTCGAATATTTTCGAATGAAGTCACGGTCTACACTGTCAGCTGCCGGCCGGGCGAGCGGACGTGGGTACTTAACGGTGTAACGGTAAATTACACCGTTAAGTACACTCGGTAAGGTACCAACGGTACCTTACCGAGTGACCCTTATGAATGTGTGCGTGCGTAAAATAGCACGCGTCAGATATTATGAATGACAATCAGTTAAAATAATGCATTACCACGCATTTTGAATTTTAAAGATAAAAATCACATGATGTTTGAGATTTTTTTAATTAATTTTTCTTCACCATTTTTCACCAAATTTGGCAGGTTATTGCAAAATAACCCTGTACATATAGAGAATGTCCGGTAATTAATGGATAACCTAGAAAAAGGTTACAGCAAAACTAACGGTCGTTCAAAAAATATCTAAAAACATATTCCAAGTAATACCCAAGACATGATTTTTTTTAAACTTGCAAAAATAATGATTTCTTATATTTACGCGAGCACTACACATTGAATAAAACTATTTTTACGGATTTTATCGCGTTTAATTTTACTATTTTGCCCCCCGTGACCATGGGTGCTGTAAAGCACCCGAAACGTCGGAAATCGGCAAAATAGTAAAATTAAACGCGATAAAATCCGTAAAAATAGTTTTATTCAATTGCCAAAATAATTTTTTTCGGAAAATTTTAAGTATCCTTGATGCGTGAGGTCTGGTCACAGTAACAATTTAAAAACTATTTATAGTACTAGAATATTACACAGAAAAGTAATAGGCCCATGTAAATGACGGGGAATCTAACCGCCCAAAGTTATTTGGAGTTCCTAAAACGATCTCCCAAATCTCCCAAGTGTCTGAGAAGTTAAGGAAATCACATTGGTTCCAAAATGATGGCTGTCCTGCGCAATATGCGGTACCTGATTCATATATCCAAATAAATGGATCGGTTGTATGGGGTCAATTTTGTGGTCTCCACGTTTCCAGATCTAAACCCACCGCATTTTTTATTGGAAATCTGCCATAACTTATAATAAAATCTGCAATCAGTCATAATATTTGCTACCTTAGCATGTTATCAACAAAAAACCGATGAAATTAATTCATTTGTAGTCAAGGTGTACCACGATTTTAAAATTCGTTAAAAATATTAGAAGTTTTAAAAAAAATGTCTCGGGATTTACTTGGGATACATTTTTTTTGTACGGCCATTAGTTTTGTTTATCCATTAATTACGAACACCGATGATATAAGAATATCCAATAATCCATATAACCATTAATATTTCCTTTCGAGAGCGATAAACAATCTTGTCGAGAAATTATTTATCTACTTTTGTAAAGATTATTTTCAGTGCGCTATTTATTTGTACCTTCTATATATTAATTCCTATTTATTTATACCTTCTATATATTAATTCCATTAACAGTTTATAAACCTTGTAGTGACGGTGTAAGAATATACACTACCCCATACCACCCCGTGTGTGTCATAAGAGGCGCCAGAGGGAAACTAACCAGGTGTTGGCGACGCGCCTAAAAATTGTTTACTTAAAATCCTGTGAAAAATAATAAACAAAGTTAAAGACTCGTAAAATATATTTAATTATGACAGGCACTTAATTTATGTTAGAAGTAAATATATTCAATAAAATGTCGAACGAAAGTTCGGGGTTCGATTCCCCGGTTGAGCGTTAGTTCCATGAAAATTTATTTTTTGAATTAATTTAGAGTCATGTATTACATAGTAATCAGCTGTGCAATACGAACAGAAGTATTATGTTAAATTAAATGCTTATTTTAGAGGGAAATATATTTAGCACTTGAGATTATTTTTGTTTTTTGTGATAACTGATAAGAAACATTGTGACTGATAAGGATATCGTATGTAAACCGTAGTGTTTCATGATGAAAGAGATAGATGTAATTTAGACAAGGAAGGCATTAGCCTCCTATCGATGTAATTAGAGTCGTCTAGATATCAGTTGTTCATATTGTGTGGGATGTGAAACGAGCGCAAGATCATGTGATATAAATAAGAAAAATAATTTTTATTAATTTATGAAAATTTCTGAAATTTATGTAAAAGTAAGTCAAAATGTTTCAGGATTGTTGTGTGTATAAAATAAGATAGTTCTGTGTTATTTTTTTTTTAATTTGTGCTAAATATAGTGAAATAAAGATAGTTTTATATAAGAAAATTAAAGTTGTTTTTAATTAAATCTTTTTTTGTATAAATTCGTGAATTAAACTATTGTAATAGTTAAGTTGTTTATGTTTATTAATAAACATTGTTGTTTCACTTACTTTTACTTTACTTGTGTGTTAGATATTTAAGATTTCTAACTTTGAAAAAGTGTTGTAAAATAGGCATATTTTGTTAAATAAAATAAAAAGTTTTTATGTGATTATAAAGTGATGTATGTAATAATATTAAGACTTTTTATGCTATTGTTGTGTACAAATTGTATGATCATATGTTTTATATGAATAAAGTTATTGGGAAAAATGTAAGAGAGCAAAAATCGATGTAAAATTTTGCCAAACCGCGCGCGGTGGGCGGTTCTCTTTCGCGTATAGCTTTGAAGTAGCTCAGTAAACTGGTTACTAGTCAATTCGTTCCTGGTGAGGAGAGACATCTGCCATCAAGAGCTGGACCTGCCAGATAACCAATCGATGCGCTCTATCGGCATAAAAATGGAGGCGGCAGGCGAGGAACTTAGGATCTTTGCAGCATATCGCCCGCCATCGACTCCATTCTACTCCTCAGACGTCCGGACGGTAATGGAAGGCACAACGCCCACCATCATCGCCGGGGACATAAACGCCAAACACCCGGCATGGGGATCCAGACTGATCAACCCGCCGGGTCGTGTACTATACGAAGATGCGGAGGAAAATAATTACGACGGTTTAGGTCCCGAGGAACCGTTTCAACAGATATACGCAATAGTCCGGACGTACTGGACATCGTGCTCTCTAGGAACGTCAACTGCCCGATAGTGGTAGAGGTGCTGTACGACCTGAACATACAGCACCTCCCGAATCTGATTACCCTTGGCCTCAAGGCAGTGACTACGTGTCCCAGAGCCTTTAAGACCAAAATCGACTGGAGGCTCTACCACCAACACTTGCAGGAAAGACCTCCAGTATATACACCAATAAACACAGCGGAAGACGTAGAGGCCGCTGCAACTAATATAACCAAGAAGATCCAGGAGGCCCTCAACGCGGCCTCTACGATCGTCCCAATTACAACAAAAAAGGAAGCCCTACCGCGCGATATATGCACTCAAATTAAACGCAAGAGGACGCTAAGGAAGCTCTGAGCACGTACTCGCTGCCCAAGACTGAAAACAAGATTAAACCAACATACGGATGAACTGTCGGTTGCAATCCGGGCCCACAGAAGAGAGGCCTGGGAGCGGCGCATCTGGAAAGCAGAAGAGCAAGATGCGTCTCTTTACAAATTGAACTGACAGTTAACAAAAACAAGACCTGCCGTTTGCCCGCTGACCAACAACGCAGGCGAACGTTGTTATGATGCCAAGGGTAGAGCGGATATCCTAGTAGAGCACTTCGACCAGCAATTTATGCCAAACCCAGCAAGTGCGGAGTCTCCTTTCGGGCATGGACCTTCATGCCCGAAAGGAGAGCCGCGTACAGGAGTTCCTGTCGTCGTCAGCGCCACCGCTTGCAGGAGAGTGGTTCATCTCCCCCGCTGAACTGCGGAGGACAGTAACCCGCCTGCAAACGAGGAAGGCGCCGGGGCACGACGACTGCACTCGACGACGCTGACGTTGCGTCGACAGCTGCCACATAGAGCACTTGTAGAGATTGGTCAACTCTACAATGGTATATTGCGGACATCCCACTTCCCGGAGAATTGGAAGATTGGCAAAGTTATTGTGTTGCCAAAGCCCGGGAAGGACAGGCGTAGAGCTGCCAGCTACAGGAGGATTACGCTACTACCGAACATAGCTAAACTGCTTGAAAGAATATTGCTAAGACGCCTCCGCCCGTGCATACAACTTCGGGCGGAGCAGCATGGATTTAGGAGGGATCACTCAACAGCAACACAGCTGACCAGAGTGCTGCATTACCGCCCAACGAAGTGCGGCCGAACATAATCGCGGCCGCACTTCGCTGGGCGTCTTTCTCGACATAGAGAAGGCGTTCAACAGGGTGTGGCACTCTGGGTTCTACAAGTTAGAAGATCAAACTAGTATCCCTCCTGATATGTTACGGCTAGTGACATCGTTCCTTGCAGACAGGAGGTTCTACGTCTGTGTAGAGGACGCCATGTCCGCAACAAGACCCATCAGAGCCGGCGTACCACAGGGCAGCTGTCTGTCTCCAGTCCTGTATCTCCAGTCGGCGTATACCAACGACATCCCAACACTGGCAGGACAACTGCGCGAATGGGAGGACGACGTTGAGCTGGCGCTATACGCGAACGATAGCGCCTATTTCACCTCGTCCAAAAGAGCCCACATCGCCACTGTCAGAATGCAAAGGCTGCTGGACCTGATGCCACCATGGTTGGATGAGTGGAGGATGGCTCTCGCCGCTTCAGAAATCTACCACCGCCATTGACGCTCAGAGGCCAGGACATCGCATACGAGAAGGCCGTGACGTATCTTGTATGCAGGATCGACAGGATGCTGCGCATGACCGCGCACGTCGATCTCGTCGTCCGCAACGCCAGATGTGCGTGGGCGATGCTCCGTCCCGTCCTAGTATCCAAGTTACCTGTAAAAACGAAAATCAAGCTTTATAAAATGTACATAAGACCCGTATTAACCTACGCTGCTCCGGCCTGTTATGCGCTCCTGAGCGATCGGCAGAAGCAGTGACTGCAGGCCCAATAGAACTTAGCATTAAGGACCATTGTCGGTGCAGGTCGCTACGTCCGGAATGACGTCATAGCGGCCAACCTGAAGATTGAATCAATTGAAGAGTTTGTGGTTCGGCTGTCGCGCGGTATGTTTAACCGCGCTGAGAACGGCCACACCCCCA
This sequence comes from Parnassius orleans, assembly GCA_029286625.1. Classification (NCBI taxonomy): domain Eukaryota; kingdom Metazoa; phylum Arthropoda; class Insecta; order Lepidoptera; family Papilionidae; genus Parnassius; species Parnassius orleans. The sequence goes on from JAGSMP010000074.1 coordinate 2,357,505, forward strand.
CTTGAACAACTTTGCGCCGCTACACGCCCGCCCTCCGGACGGGTGACCTCTACCAAGAGAACTCCTCCCTATATAGATTAGGGAGTTGAGTAATAACCAATTGTTAGTTGAGTAATAAAACATTGGATCTTTTGCAAGTCGCGTAACGAACATGGTTGCTTCAATACAAGCATTGAACCAACCACAGTATTTCTACTCACCTGAGTTAGTGAATCGTATAGTGGAGAAGCTCGGAACTATAATTAAATTTAAATGGTTTGAATATCGAGCTCAACATCCCACGGAGCCAGAGCTACAGATGATGGCGAAATTTTTGAATTCGTTGAGTGAACAATTTGAAGCATCATTCAACGCTGAAAACGTGCCTGAAAAACGGAAACGTCCTGAAATCGGGAAGCGAACCGTACACACTGCAAAGAGTCTGTACGCAGCCGTATTGATAGTAAGCGTTATGAACGCCAAGATAACAAGAGGCACAACCTACAGGCGGTTATGACAGCTCAGCATAAACCTGCAAGTCGGGTAACACGTAATTGTGTTATATGTAACAAAGAGCACTCCATAGAGAGTTGTTATAAATTTAAGAATATGAACAACCGTGAAAAATGGAAAGCGGTTAAGAAAACGAATATATGTTTTCAATGTCTGATACCTTATCATAGGAGGTCAAAGTGTAGAGCGAAAAGATGTGCTGTAGAAGGATGTCAAATGAGGTATCATCGAATGCTGAACCGCTACCCCAATAAAAATATCTCGTCGCAAGGGGACGAGGGGGGCAAAGAGGCTCAAATTACAACTGTGAATACAGTAAATGCACTGGCATGTGCATATTTAAAGATTATACCAGTCGAGTTGTATGGACCTAGAGGAAAGGTTAAGACCACAGCTCTCCTGGACGAAGGCTCAACCATGACGCTCATAGAGGAGCAGATGACTTAGAAGTTAGCGCCCCGCGGGCCCAAAGAGGAATTACGTATTGAGGGCATTGGGGGCAAGCAAATTAACGACTTGAACTTGAACATTAAAATTAAAGGCATTTTCACAAGTGACTTAGAGGAGATAAGTGCACAAACAATTAAAACACTTAATCTCTCTCCGCAATCGGTGAGCCGAGAATTATTGCGACGGTGTCCTCACTTGACACCGATCAAAGATGAGTTAATTTATGAAAGATCCAGACCTACCATATTAATTGGTCAGGACAATTGGCATCTCGTAGTTACTCGTGAATTAATTTCAGGAGGTAAGAACCTACCTATGGCATCGTTCACCAAACTTGGATGGGTTTTACATGGTCACATGATAGGTGGCATTAAACCAATCAAAATCGTTAACCACATTTCCACCAGAAAGGAGGAGGATATGGAGAAATGAATTAAGGATTATTTTAGTTTGGAGTCTTTGGCCGTATCTGCGCGTAAGGCAACGAACGACACAGAAGAACGAGCGTTGAATATTTAGAATAAAACTGTACGTCGTATATTGGACAACAGATACGAAGCTGGTTTGTTATGGCGTACTGATGAAGAACGCATGCCATCAAATAAAGCGCAGGCTGAAAGTCGCCTGATCAACATCGAAAAGATACTCGATAAAAATATCGAATTGAACAAGGAATATGAGAAGCAAGTCGAAAATCTCATCGTTAACGGTTACGCAGAGAAAGCTAACCATATTTCCATTTCCCCACGCACGTAGTATCTTCCTCGTTTCGCGGTGACGCATCTGCAGAAGAAGAAAATAAGACTTGTTTTCGACGCAGCCGCAAGGACAGGCGGACGTTGTCTTAATGATGCATTATTGACCGGACCTGACTTATTGAAGTCATTATTAGGCGTTCTGCTACGATTCAGAGAAGGAAGCGTGGCAGTAATGGCAGATATTAAAGAGATGTTCCTGCAAGTGAAAATTCGCGAGGAAGACAGGGACAGTCTCCGATTTCTCGTTCGTGACGCGCCACCAGAAGAGTATAGAATATAGTTGTTGACGAATTTGTTTACCTGGTTATGGGCTAGTAACTGACCCGATGTTCTATGTAAAATGGAAGATAAATATAAGAGCGACAGTGCTTCGCTAGGCGATAGGGATCACGGAGAGCGCACATTAGGTTTGATTTGGAATATCAAACGAGATACGTTAAGTTTCTCCATAAGTCTTCGTAATACATCCACGGAGGTGATAGAAGGTTTACGACCGCCTACGAAGAGGGAGATAACGAGCGCAGTGTTGTCAGTTTTCGATCCTTTAGGACTCGCATCACCCATAACGGTACAAGGAAAGTTGCTGATTCAGCAAGCATGGAGATTAGGCATCTCTTGTCATGATCAAGTTCCACACGAATTGAATGTGTTATGGTGCACATGGTTATCGGAAGTAAAGAAATAAGAATTAGAAGTACCCAGACCCGTTGCTGAAGGCGTCAGCATGGGGGAGTTACATACGTTCACGGACGCTAGTGAAAGAGCGTACGCCGCTGCGGTGTATTATGTCACCACAGATGGGCAAGGAGAAAGGCGAATTACGCTGATCACCGCTAAGGCAAGAGTAGCGCCGTTGAAGCCGATTTCCATTCCAAGGCTTGAGTTACAAGCAGCTCTTATGGGCAGCCGATTAGCTGCATCAGTTAAAGAAGAGAGCAGATATGAGATTTCCGAACGAGTATTCTGGACGGACTCACATACAGTGTTGGCGTGGATTAATTCAGATCCTCGTGCTGTCAAACCATTCGTTGCTCATCGACTGGCTGAGATCGAAGATCACAGTAGGCCATGTGAATGGCGATGGGTACCGACGTCACTAAACGTGGCAGACGACGCCACTAGAAGCTTTCCTTCCACCTTCGATGAAAGTCATCGCTGGTTTCAAGGACCTGAATTCCTCAAGCTGAGTCCTGATTTATGGCCCAAGCAAGCGGACATAAAAGAAAGCTTAGAAATGGCTGAAGAAAAATCACCAAAAAGCGTAAATACGCTAAGAAAGGGAGAGCCGTTAAGTCCACCCGACTACGGACGATTTAACAACTTCAGAAGATTCCTTGGAGCAACTGCACGCACTTTACAAGCGGTAAAAAAATTCAAGAGATTAGGAAAGTCGGTTAAAGGACCCGACAATGCTTTGGAGATAGCACTTTAAAAAAGGCTGAAATATTAATTTGGAAGTTGGTTCAAGACGAGTGTTTCCATTCGGAAATAAAATGCTTAAAAACGGGCAGAAGAACGCTTAAGAACGGGCGTTTACCTTTTAAGTCTAATTAAACGACGTAGAAAACCTGTCGTCTTAGATGGTAAACACGAAATCGTTAAAATGATGATTAGAGAAGTTCATCATCATTTCGGACATGCCAATCACCAAACGGTGATGAATGAGGTGAACCAAAAATTTTATGTCTTGAACTTACGTAATATAGTTCGTAGTGTGTCACATCATTGTCAGTGGTGCAGGACATACAGGTCGAAGCCGCAGAATGTGCTACAAGGAAACCTTCCTCTGGAAAGAATAGCTCATCATGAGCCACCCTTCACGTGTTCAGCCGTGGATTATTTCGGACCCATGAGTGTGTCTATCGGAAGGCTACACGAGAAACGTTGGGGTGTTTTATCCACGTGTCTGACCACCAGAGCAGTACATCTGGAATTAGCAGCATCATTGACACCAGCGTCAATAATAATGGCGTTAAGGCGATTTATCGCCAGAAGAGTTATACTGTTTAATGTACCGTTATATATAGTGATAACGGAACGAATTTCAAAGCTGCGAATAAGGAATTAACGCAAGCATGCGAAGAGTGCTATAATAGCATGAAAGATGAGTCCTGTAAAAGGTATATTAATTGGAAATTTATACCGCCTGGAGCACCATACATGGGGGGTGCTTGGGAGAGATTGATAAGATCAATTAAGACTGCGTTGACCGCAACGCTCAAAGAAAGAAGTCCACGAGAGGAAGTTCTGCATACCTTGCTCTTGGAAGCAGAGCACACCGTAAATTCCAGACCATTAGTTACGATTAATACGGATAGTCCTGAAGAGGGTTTGACACCCAATCATTAATCCCCGTCTGATTGGACCCTTTCAGTTGGATCTTCGCGGCCGGATTGAGAAACCAGCCGAAGGAAGACCTTTCAGTTGAAGGATTGACGCCGAGTGACGCGCCGTGACCCTTTCACCAGGAGATGGGCAGCAGTATATTCCTAATAACGACTAGAATAAAAAGCAGCGGTAGCCAAACCGCTAACCAAGCGTGACAACTATGGCAAACCCCCTTATAAGGCATTCTTTGGGGAAGCCTATGTTCTACAGTGGACTTTGATAGGCTGTAATCAAATTAATGATTTAACTGTTTTATTGCAAAGCTGTGATAATACAAAATTGATCATATTTCGATAATATGAACTTAAATTTACACATCTTATCTATATCATTAATCATTATAATCATCCACGTTACGTAATTCGTAAATATTCCACAGCTGATATTAATTTTTTTAAAAATCAGTTAGTAGGATATTCATATAATTAAACTGCAATTTTGTTAAAGGAAAGCTTTTTACTTTCAGTGAAACTTTTTGAACTAGGAAGAGAAATTGCAAATGAAAATAATGGCATATACAGATTCTGGTGCTTCCCCCTCGGGTCGGTTAATATTTATAATCCTGAAGATATTGAAGTAAGTGCAAGTTTTGTATACGTTGTCCCTTGTGTCACGTCTTTATTAAACCATAATAACAATATAAACACTAACAACATCATAATATAATAACAAGCTTTTTAAAATTTTCAGGTAATCCTTTCTGGTATGAAGTATCATCAAAAGAGCAAGGTTTATAGTTTTTTGAAACCATGGTTGCAAGACGGATTGTTATTGAGTTATGGTATGAGATGTTTTACAAATACTCATTGGGAACATGCATCTACTCGTAGTTTACTTATAATATGAAACCTTTTCTAATCTAGTGAAATTAGACACAAAAACAATAAGAGAAAATAAATAATATATTTTCACGCACTTTAAAACATATTTGTAAACTTAGTTTTATTGTGTAATTACAGGAGAAAAATGGCAGGATCGTCGGAAGATTCTAACGCCAGCTTTTCATTTTAATATATTGCGTAGATATTACGTCAATCTGCAGGAAAATACAAACCGACTAGTAGAAACACTTAACAAGACTTTGAACACTGAAATAGACCTAATACCAGTTATGTCTGAGTGTACTCTTAATAGTATATGTGGTAAGTAGGCTAGTTTGAAATTGCATATTTTGGAAACAGCTTTCAATTACAAATTAAAATAAATGTTAGTGGTCTGCCTTTTAACTAGCTATAGCACGAGTGGGTCGGCTTGACCGAGGGAACATAACGCTCTCAAAGAATACCAGCATGAAATAATAGCATAACATTGATGTGTTTGGTATGGTTAGTAAAGCGAACCGCAGTATCATTTTGTTGGTAACAAGGCATACAATCTTATCTTTAGAAGTGACAACGCATCTGTGTTTGAATTCTTAATCGAGAATAGATAAAAATGTCTATGGGCCAACCCATCCATACTATCCCAGTGATAATATATTCTTTGATACTATTAGGCGGTTTACTTTAAACCTCTAATACACGGTCCATCTTGACGTACGTCCCGCCAAGGTCATGCGCGACGCACGATGTGAAACGACAATGAACAGCCTCCTCATTGTCGTTTTGCGTCGTGCGTCGTGAATGACCTTTGCGGGACGTATTTCAAGATGGACTGTGTATAAGACGTTTTACTTGTATATAAAAAACCTAGACAACCGCGGATAGGGATGGCAACCTTTACGTACTGCCATGCATGCAATTAGAACACCAATTATATAGAGTTTATTTTATTATTTAGTTATTGTTTATATTATCTATAATTAACCAACACTGACTTGACTTGACTGCCTCGTTGGTCTAGTGGTTGTAAACACGACTGCTGATCATGAGGTCCCGGGTTTGAATCCCCGGTTGGGCCAAAAAAATCAGTTATTTAATTTTCCGTCAAGAAATTCTCAGTAGCTACCCGGAGTCAGGAAGTTGGCGGTGTCTCACTCCCGTGACTCGGAAAGCACATAAAGCCGTTAGTCCTGCGCCTGATCTCTCTTCGGTCGTGTCGGTTTACCGTACCATTTGAGATTGATGGAATAGAGAGTGCACCTGTGCTTGCGCATACACTTAGGCACTATAATCCTGTCCTGCGCCAATGACTAGTCTCCGTTGAGACATAACTGAAATTCGGTCTGGAGGACATTATTAATATTAATTAACCAACATACACTACGGCTCGAACTACTTCTGCCACAAATAAAAACGCCACGAAAATGCTCTCCTCCTTTCCATTACGTTTGCACGATTGAAACTAAAATGGTAAATATGGGGGCTCAGATTTAGAAACGGGTACCGCGTATATTGGGTTTATATTTTTACCGTAGAAGGGGTCAATAAAGAATAAATATCTATCAAATACCAAATATAAAAGTGCGGAAATCCATAGTTTTTGAGATACCTATAATTTTTTAAGAAAATCCCAAAAATGTTATGAAACCATAACAAATAAAATGTAACTAAACGCAATTTCAAATGCAAATCAATAAAAGATCCATTTCAAGAATTCTAATAAGTCAAATTTGGGCATTTTAATAAAGATATAGCTGGTAAAACGGCTGAATAGACAGGTAGTTAAAATAATTCGTCAATTCTCGGTGTTTGGTTCTGTTAAATTCATCAAAAATCCAAAGCACGTATCAATATCAGTGATAGTAGGTTAAAGTGCGACTGGCCAAAGGCGCGGATATTTATGTGCTTTTTCCAGTTTACCCTTGTTTTTCAGATTTCATACAGACTGATTCCGATTTGACAGCTATTCACATAAAATTGCTCAATAAATTTCTTTCGCTGTCATGTACTCGTTTAAATATTTATTACTCATTGTTTTTTTTACTGCTCAGTTTCTACCGCCTAACTTATTAATGTTCATTAAGTTATAACATTTCTTAGTGATAGACTTCAGACACTAATTAAAAATATTGTTTTTTTTTTGAAAATGGTTTTCGGTACTTTAATTTTCCACAGAAAATCCTTCTCCCTCTCACTCTCTCCCCCTCTGCCCCAAAACGCTCAACAAAGTTAACGTCATACAACAGCTCTCAGTTCGTTATCTTTGTTCCGATCCGATACACTGTATATTGTATGAAAACAATAGACTCATTCTAACAAAATCTCCGCAAGAAAAATTTAAACGCGATAAAATTCGCTAAATTTGTACCTAATATTTAATACCACGTTAACGTAGACGCGAGCTAAGACTCATGCGCGTAACCACATAGTTTATAGCACAATGTTTTGTATCCCACAATTCGGGACATTCGCACAGTGATAATATTAATTATACGAATTCCTCCTTATTACACGCCTCATTACGCGAAGCGTTTGAGGTAGTGCTTTACTCCCGACACGTCAAGAACAAACAATTTTGTGGTCTTAAAATGCATCTATCATAACCATCATGCAATATTGAAAAAAAAAGAATGTAGGGTGTAAAGAATTAGGTGTGTATTACTCTCGACACGTCAAGGCCAAGCAATTTTGTGGTCTTAAAATGCCTCTATCATAACCATATTACACTTATACGATAATATGAGTAGCCGTATGTAAAGAAAACACTCTAATTAATCCATTTTATATTTTCTAAAAAATCATTTTATATTGCTACTTCGAAAGTAAGTTTTTGGTAAAAACAACATGCATATTAAAATATTGGTATACAAAAGGACGAGATTATTCACTAGAAAACTTAAATGAAATCAAATATTACATAGATTAAATTAGATTTACAGATGTTTATACTAGTAGCTCATCTAGTTAGGCTTTTAATAACTTTTATAATGAATTTAAATTATTTTATAATCTTTATTTTCCTGTTATTCGAGTACGAATTTCAACAAATACGAAACAAAAATGGATTACAAAAAGCATAAAATTTTGTTGTAAACGTAAGCGTCACCTTTTGTGGGAATATAGAAGAGATCCTAATAAAAATAATAAAAATATACTTAGTACTTATTCAAATACATTAAAAAATTAAATTAACACAAAAAGCTCAACATAATCATATTGTCGATTTATCACTAAATAAGACAATACAACTTGGAAAATTGTTAATAACACAGAGACAAAATTACAGAAAAAATATAATAAAGATTTTGTAGAAATGTTATAACACGAACTAAAATAAATAATAAATTCGTAACGAAGCCAAATGACATTGCGCAGGCAGACATTTAATGACTTTAACTTTAAGATTATTAAAAAAACACAACTAGCACTGGTTTTGATGACATTTCAACGAAAGTGATAAAGCACGTAGCAAACACAATGACTCCCATAATGAGTCATATTATAAATCTATGTGTTGAAGAGTATGGTGTATTTGCTGAAATTCTTAAAACATCTATTATTAAACCACTATTTAAAAAAGATAACAGAGAGGATTTATCCTGTTACTGTCCGATTATTATGACTTCTATATTTTCTAAAATTATAGAAAAAGTAATTTATAAGAATCTATATAATTACTTTGAAAAATTCAATATTTTTGCAAAATAACAAAAAGGTTTTCGTAGAAACAAATCTATTAATGTAGCAATTTATGAATTTTTATACCAAGTATTTGCAAACGTTGACAGAAAAGTACCAGCGACAGCCCTATATATGGATATTTCGAAGGCTTTCGATTTTGTTAGGCATGACTTGTTAATTATAAAATTAAATAAATACGGTATAAGAGGCAAGACACTTGATCTTATAAAATCCTACCTGACAAACAGGATTCAAATTACTCAAGTATCAGAGAGCACGAGGATCTGTGACAGAAAACATCTGGCCGCCGAGCTTTAGCACGTCGAGCAAGTATTGCAAGACAACAAGCTTCGGGTCCCGCGCCTAGGTCACAGTGACCGAGTGAAGCCGGCCACAGTCAAGCGTGTGCCTGCTGTAATACCCTATGTCAGAGGAGTCACAGACAAGGTTAGCTACATCTTGAAGCGAGCTTCTATTAAAACATACTTCAAGCCGCCGAAGAAGATTAGTCAATTTTTACCATCCGTCAAGTGTAATATCCCTCTACAAGATGCAGGAGTGTACAAGCTTAATTGCGAATGTGGTCTCTCTTACATAGAACAAACAAAAAGATCCATTAAAACCCGCGTGAAAGAACATATAGCTGACATGAGGCACCGACGCTCTGGGAAGTCTGCAGTCTGTGAACACATTCAAGATCGTCCGCGCCATTACATCAGATTTGATAGACCACAAATCCTCGCAAAAGAACACCGATTCCTACCAAGGAGGATACGCTAGGCTATTGAAATTAATAAACATCTTAATTTCAATAGAGAAGATGGATGGGTGCTGCCATCTGCTTGGGATCCTATAATTAATAAAATTAAATCCAAACCCAAGCATATCACTGCAAGACTTCAAGATACTGTAAGCTCATTCTGCGTAGATCGAACCAAAAATTAATATTAAAATACTGAAGGTAGCCGGGCTAACTGTGACATCGGAACGTCAAACATCTCAGTCCCCCCCGTGACCATGGGTTGCTGTAAAGCACCCGAAACGTCGGGAATTAAAATAGTACATTAAACGCGATAAAATCCGTAAAAATAGTTTTATTCAATGTGTAGTGTTTGCGTAAATATAAGAAATCATTCTGTTAATTTAATTTAATGCGTCATTGTTGGTTTTTGATCGCCATCTTAGATCCACTATCTTGAATTTTTTTATCGCCAGCAGTTGACCCTTGTCAGTGCCTACATTTGTTCGAGCACCACCAAACTATCCCTAACATTTGCCGAGTTATAATTCTTTAAAATTGGTATGGCGGCCATCTTCTTTTACGCCATTTTGAATTTTTTTCACCACCCCTACAATTTGCCCAGAGTGTAGGCCGATATTAGTTAAGACGCGACCCCGCTAAGTCTTACCGTTTATTCGGGTGGTATAGTACACCATCCCCTTGAAGAGCTGAACGCAGGCGTCATTTTATTCGTATTATTCTCAACGAACCCTTTCATTTGATATCCATATAATTGGAGTGAAAAAAAAAAACATAGTCTGCCATCTTTGGGAGTCCACCATATTGGATTTAGAGTGACGTAATTTTGTTTTCGTATTCTTCTCAGCAAACTCTTCCATTTGATACCCATATCATGGGAGTCCATAGAAAATAACTAGACCGTCATCTTGAGGCGTCCGCCACATTGAATTTAGTATGACGTCACTTAGCTAACCATGCATTGTCATCCAAGCTAAACGTGTATGCAAAATTTCAGCTCAAAAAACTGCTTTAAAATTCAGTTGCAAGATTTGACCCTAACAAACAAAAATTGCAAGTTAAATAAAAGCTTAGAAAGATATTCTCATGCGATAAAATACATAATGTTACACTCCTGCCTTTTGACTATTTTTCAAAGCATTTATAGATTCCGGCCTCGATTTCTAAAATAGCGATTTCAATGAACTTCTATCAAAATGCCAAAAGTGCTTTGAAAATATCGGACGATACTTTCATTAATGTTTATTGCGTCTGGTAGTCATCGTGTAACTTCTCAAATGACCGATGAAGCTCAATATTCACACAATACATTTATAGAGTCGATGGTTCATAGTTATGCTAGAATCGATTAGGCGGTGCTGTAGGCAAGTTACGAATTTATTATTATTTTTATTTATTAAGTAACAAATTTTATATATATATATATATATATATATATATATATATATATATATATATATAATATATATATATATATATAATATATATATTTACACTTTAAAAAAATTACGAAGTGAACGTACTATTAGGTATCAAGTCTCTAAGAATACCTAGCGTTTGTGACAGACAGGCTGATCCCGAATTTTCGCATTGGCATGGAATACTGACATGTTCTACTTACGTGGTAGAGCCATGCTGCAGCTACATTATTGTTATTATAGTTGTAGCATAAATGGGTCGGCTCGATCGGGGAAGGAATACCGCTTTCACAGAATACCAGCGTAAAATAGCAGCTTAACGCTGCTGTGTTTCGTATGGTGAGTGTAGAGATCCGGAGACCCTATTTACTGGAAACGAGGCATTCCATCTTAGTCCTTACGGGTGACAACGCATGTGCATTTTGATTCGTAATCGAGGATAGATGTATATGTCTATGGGCTATAGCAACCACTTACCATCAGATGCGTGCGTGCTCTTTTGTCACCATTATCCTATTAAAAAAAAATACAAATGCCCTCTCAGAAATGAGAGGAGGCCTGTGCCCAGCGGTCTGTTACTAAGTAACTGCAATAAAATATTCATGCTGTGTAATTTGTTAAACGACTTTTTAATAAGATAAAACATTTGACCTTTACGAGTCAAACTGTGGGAATACGCCAGACCATTGTTCTGTCATAGCTAATTCGGAAGTCATAAGTACTAGACACTACATACCAAAACGTACTAAATCTTTATTCTAAATCTAAGTTGAGCAATAATCTAAATCTGTTATAATATTGCAGATATGATAATGGGTCCCTCAGTTGGGCACAGACCCATTTGTGAGAGGATAACCCTCTCCTCTCAGGAGCAATTTGTCCGCCGCGCTGCCCAATGAGTTTTGGCCAACCCTTTACGATGTTTGCCTTTACTGGCAGCAAGTGGTAAAAATGTAATAATAAAAAAAGTTTGTGCAAAACAGAAATTGTTGTTTTTAGGTCTAGTTATGTTATGTTATAACTAACGTATGGCACGTTTGACGATGCTGTCCATCGTCGGTAAAATACACCACTATTTTACATCTATCGTAAATTTAATTGTTATACCACCTTCTATCAGATCGGAAGCCATCGGATTTTCTTGCATTTACCATAGTCACCTGCGATACACTCGGGACGGGACGGGACGAAATTGGCTGATGAATTCTCTTACGCCGCTTCCACGCGAAAACCGTACCATACAAATAAATACAAAAATAATACTTAAGTCGAAGAATAAATTAATATTTACCGCTACCGCTAACGTAAAGTACATATGTAAATTATTCCAATAATGTGCAGGAAGTTGTTTATTAATATAATAGGTTGGAGAAAAAGTTTCTTCGTATTTTGTTTGTATAAAATTGAAGAAAAATCTCTTTCGTTGTACTGTTTGTGTCTAGCTGGTTTTAATATCAATAAATATAGGACATTAAGAAAAAGAAAAATAAAAAGTAAAAAACAATTTCCCGCCATTTTTCAAATGTTTTTCTGTCTGCCAAAATGATTGAATCTAACAAAGAAATTCGATACATTCTGAAGTTTTATTACAAAAAAGGGAAAAATGCGACTTAAGCCGCGAAAAAAAATTTGTGACGTTTATGGACCTAATGCAGTGTCAGTAAAAGTAGCACAAAGTTGGTTGAAGCGTTTTCAGTCCGGGAATTTTGATGTCAAAGATGCAGCTCGCTCTGGTCGCCCTCATGCGGATAAAGTCGATGCCATTTTCGAAAAAGAGAAGCAAGGCCACTCAGCAAAAATTGAGAGAGCTTGGTTGGGAAATGTTAATGCATCCACCATATAGTCCAGACTTTGCACCCTCAGATTTTCACCTGTGTCGGCCTCATTGTTAGATTAACATCAAGAGATGACTGTCAAAACTACTTGTCGCATTTTTTAATCAAAAATCCCAAGATTTCTACAGCAACGGGATTATGTCACATAATGTACATAATCCCGTTATATATGTCTGTATTAATACATGTCTAATAAGGCCACTTTGAAATAGAATCCCATAGTTTTTGAGCTTTTCTAAAAGTGCCATTGTTGTCACTTATCTAGCTGACTCACAAACTCATCAAAACCTATAATAGCACCTAATTGATTAGAAACTTGGGTAGATCATCAGGCGAATATAAAAGCAAAATCTGAAAAACTTCATATTATCGATACTAGCGATCTGCCCGGGCTTCGCACGGACGATTTCGGATCTCGACAATAGTGCCACCTAACGGGTCCAAATGTGAATCTAAACCATCTAGAGGCCCATTCAAACACATAAAAATTTCATCATGATCCGTTGCGTAGTTTAAAAGATCTAAGCGTACATACGGCGGCGGGAAGCGACTTTGTTTTATACTACGAGTATGTATCCCTTAAAAAAGTGCGTTTTTTATTTTATTTTCAGAGTCTGCTATGGGTACTAGGCTCAGTGATGAATCCAATGGTAAACAATATAAAAACGCAATACATGAGTTGGGACACTTGTTAATACAGAGATTCGTCAGAATTCATTTGTATGCAGATTTCTTTTTTAAGTTGTCTTCCTTAGGTAAAAAGCAAAAGAAATATCTTTCTGTTGTTCACAATTTTACTCATAAGGTTATAAATGACAGGAAGAAGTATATAATAGAGAATGGAATAAATTTAGTTAATGCAATGGGCGATAAGGATGATGATGAATCTGAAATAGTGTATGGTAAAAAGAAAAGAACGGCAATGCTTGATTTACTAATTTTGGCGGAACAAGAAGGTTTGATTGATAATGCCGGCATACAAGAAGAAGTTGATACGTTCATGTTTGAGGTAATACAAATACTTGTGTAATAATTTAGTAGCATCAAATTTAATAAGGCATTAGGCACATTGGTGCCTGTTAATTTTAATAATAAATTACTATTATTTATTAAAATAATAAATTACTATACAATGTTAATAATTATAATACGTGGCCACGCTGCTCTATTTTATTTTATTATATATTTTATTTTATTAGTTGTAGCACGAATGGGTCGGCTCGACCGGGGTAGGATCACGCTCTCATAGAATACCAGCTGCTTGTTTCACCTTAATGCTGCTGTGTTTCGTATGGTGAGTGTAGAGAACCGGAGACCCTTTTTACTGGAAAAGAGGCATTCCATCTTAGTCCTCACGGCTGACAACGCATTTGCATTTTGATTCTTTATTGAGGGTAGATGTAGATGTCTATGGGCTACAGCATCCACTTACCATCAGGTGGACTGTGTGATCGTTTGTCAACCTTATTCTATGAAAAAAAATATTTTTTGATTTTTCTTTCAGGGTCACGATACTACTGCATCAGGACTGACCTACTGCCTAATGTTGCTTGCCAACTATCCAGAAATACAGGTAAGAAAGTCATTGTTATTTTATTTCTAGAATTACCGCATGACGGCATTTAAATTTGAAATCGATTTTACAGAGGTAAAAAGTGGTGGCGGCATAAAAAAACCATCAACCCTTATCGTCCCGTGGGTGAGCCGTGGATGGGCAAGAGGCAACTATGGGATATGTTTATTAATTATATATATTACATAATATGCCATATCCTATAGTCTCCGCCTATATACGTCAAAGTCAAAACTCATAACCAGTCTTAATCTATATTAATGACTTACCTTGTCTTGTAGGGGACAGTCACGATATAGTATTATTTGCTGATGATACCTCTTTAATTTTCAAACTCAAACGTCAGTCAATTAATTGTGACGATGTAAATAATGCTCTATCGAAATTAGTACATTGGTTTAACGCCAACAATTTGCTCTTAAACGGCAATAAGACAAAATGTATTAAATTTACAATACCTAATGCAAAACATTCGAATACCAATGTGCTCTTAAATGGGGAGGAGTTGAGTTTTGTGGATACTACTGTTTTTCTTGGTATTACTATTGACGCGAAACTTCAATGGGGCCTCCATATATCTAAATTAGCAAGCAGACTTAGTTCTGCAGCATATGCTATAAGAAAGATTAGAAGTCTCACAGATGTTGAGACAGCTAGATTAGTTTATTTTAGTTACTTTCATACCGTAATGTCTTATGGAATTTTGCTATGGGGTAATGCGACTGATATTGAAGCCATATTTGTTTTACAAAAGAGAGCCGTACGGGCGATTTATAACTTAAATTGTAGAGTCCCTCAGAGAAAAATTTAAAGAAATAAACATATTAACTTTGGCATCGCAATATGTTTATGAAAATGTAATGTATGTACATAAAAACATAAATAGCTTTAATAAGAATAAAGATGTTCATACTAGGAACAAACATAAGCTTGTAATGCCAGTTACTAGACTCCACAGAATCAGTTATTCATTTATGGGGCAATGTATACGCTTTTACAACAAAATTCCAGAACATGTGCAAAGTTTGTCAATAAACAAGTTTAAAAGTTTTATTAAAGAAAAACTGTACAAAAAGGGTTATTATAATATCTAGGAATACATGAATGAAAATAATCCCTGGGAATAAGGTGATCGCCACCATGCTGGTTCTATGAAAAGTTATTTAAAAATTGTATAAACAAAATTATTGTTAAGTGAAATATGTTTAAAAAAAGTCCCGCTGGGTTTCTTGCTGGTTCTTCCCAGGAAAGAGGTATTTTCCGAACCAGTGGTAATAAAAAATGACTTTCAATAAGTATTATGTAATAATCAATATTGAATAAAAAATCATTCTATTCTATTCTATTTTATTGTAGTCAAAACCACTTTTGACTGCAAAAATCAGGCAAAAATGGTTTTGACCGATATATATAGTCAAGTTCAACCAACGTTCTTAGTCAAAAGTGGTGTTATCTGATTTAAACTTCAAACTATCGGTCAAAAATCGTAATATCAGTAACAGTAGGTTAAGGTGCGGCTGGGCTGGCTTAATTGAAACTGTGCACACCTCCAGACATGTGGCTTAAAATTACAAGTATCAAAATATGGGGTACACCGAGCAGACCGGACAGTATGCGAGACTCACAGGATATTGACGTAAACGGAAAACGATGGCCAGAGATGACCGGTTCATCGTTACCAGCGTGCTTAGAAACTGGACCTTAACTATTTCTGAGGTAAGAACGAAGCTCCAAGAAGTTCAAGGGGTTACAGTTAGACAATAACTGTGAGAAAAAGACAAATCAGCCGGAATAAATTCACACTTGCCTCCCAGAGGCCCCCTTCAAGCTACGAGGAGTAGCCCGAGTAAATTTTTCCTAGCAATCACGAAAATTGGAATGGCGAAGCTTGGAGTTAAGCTCTATTCACAGATGAATTTAGATTATGCGTAAAGCCAGATGATGGAAGAATTATAGTGTGGACACGCTCGGGAGAGAGGTATGCTCAGTGTAACATTACTGGAGAAGAGGCATATGGTGAAGGGTCAGTTATGGTATGCGGAAGTATTTTTATTGGAGCACGTACGGAACTCCGCGTCATTCATTGATAATGGGTCACCAACAACGGCTTGATATGCAACTGAGACTTTGAAATAAATTATAGTGCCATTTGCTCCTTTTATATGAAATAGATGAGATTTGTTTATAGATTTATAGATTTGGCCCATACTGCGGCTGTAGTTTTCGAATACCTTCGAGACGTTGAAATCAATTCTATGGGGTGGCCAGTGCGCTCGATCGACTTTAACCCCATAAACATGTATGGGATAAGCTTGGAAGACAAATTAAGAAAAGAAATCCTGTCCCCGCTAATTTGAGAGATTATTCATCATTACAGGAAAAATTGAACGCAATCTCTCAAGATTTTATTGATAACTTGATTAGGAGTATGCCAAAGAGACTGGAAGCAGTTTGAAGAGCTAGAGGGAACAACACTAAGTACTGATTATAGCCCAGGTTAATAACCTTTACTAAGCATTTAAGAAAAAAATAAAATAAAATGTTAAGTACAAAAATGTTTCTTTCCTGTAAATTCTTTTATCTTTATTTTTGTTAATTTTTGTCATTTGATCGTTTTTCCTTTTTAAATTAAAGAATAATAATAAATTTAAATTAAAGAAAACTCCAAATTAATAAACTTAACTGTCACAAATTGGATATTTGATATTTTGACACACTTTTTTGCGTACTCTTTTGTCCTGATATACAGGATTATCTTGCAATAACAATAACTTGAAGGTTCAGAATAAGTAATATAGGCAAAATTTGAAGAAAAATTTATTTAAAAAATCTCAATCATTCTGTCCTTTTTATCTTTTAAATTAAAAATGCGTGATTGTGCGTTATTTTAACTGATTGTCATTCAGAATTATTTAACGCCTACTATTTTACTACGCACACATACATTCGTAAGGATCGATTGGTGGGCAAAAACGTTGTGAATTAAATAGCTCACAGACGATCGCGCGTTCGCGTAATTGTTGTCTATAAATCACATTCAACTTGGGATAATTTCAAATAAAAGTGGAAGCCTTATTTACTCGTATTTTCAGAAACTGCAATAACGGTATATCATTATTTATATATTTGAACTTAAGTTTAAATAACTACAAATAATAATAAACTAATAATAAACTAAAAATAACACGTAAGGTAAGCTTACACATGTCCAGTGGGGTAAGGAGATGAAACAATGCGATACCATGCGATGCCAAACGAATACAAACAAATTTTAGTAACTTTTAAATAAATTTTTTAACTCATACTTATTTATTTATTTAATAACTCAACCTTTTTACATAAGTTCATTAATTCCCTGGCCCCTGAACTAGTGTGTGTTTCAGGAACCATTTCCTCCCCTTAAAATTAGCCTAGTCAAAAGGTAAATTTCTATATAATAATTTAAAATTATTTAGTTAGTTAAACAGGTACTTAAATATAAATAAGAAATTAAAAACATTCATGTTATTTTAAGCGCTTGTTTTCAAGTGTGTGCGTGTGTGTGTGTGTGTGTGTGTTTGCGCGCGTGCGTATGTTGGTGTAGGTCTCTCTCTCTCTCTCTCTCTCTCTCTCTCTGTGTGTGTGTGTGTGTGTGTGTGTGTGTGTGTGCTTCTGTGCTGTCATAATCAAGGTTCTCAAGCCACACTCTGATCCTTGCCTTAGTTTGGTGGTTACTGTAATTATTTAAGTTTAAGTTAAAGTCCGTGTATAACTTATTGTATAAATGCGGGGCAATGTAATTATAGTGTCATTTTGCAAAAATACTTCCTGTTCTAGGGATCGGGTATTTAAGGTACTTTTCTTTGGAATTTTGATATATGGTGCAGTTATATGATGGTGCAGGATACGTTTTATATATTTTATACATTTGAACAATAATTTATTATTACTTAAACCGTGACCGCATAAAGTAACCCATGCTTATTATATTATAATTTCATCGCAGTAACCACTGTGATAGAGTAATTAATCGCTTGCCTCTAATTATTAATGATATCAAATAAACTGCATATTTACAATAACCGATGATTAAGATAATATTGAGATAATATAGTATTGAAAATGAGATTTTAATACAAATAACATTTTATTTATTATTCTTGTAGGATAACATAATAATAGAGCTTAAAGAAATTTTCGGTGAGACAAAGCGTGCCACAAGAATGGAAGACCTAAATGCAATGCGCTACTTAGATCGTTGTATCAAGGAATCCCTTCGTCTATATCCTCCCGTACCTTTCATTAGTCGTCATATAAATAAGGAAGTTGAATTAAGTAAGTATCATACATTTAAAATTATATATTTATCTCGCCACATCCGTGTAGGCCAGAATCTTAGCGCATAACATCGCCAAAGTAACATTTGGTTTTAAGGCAAGTTTCGAAAGTCCTTCTTTCAAAATTTAAAAAAAAATCTTTTTGGGTTTGTCTATTGTGCACCTAACGTGCTAATGGTATAACAGCTATAATAATCAAAGTCAAAGTCAAATATTTTAATTCAAGTAACTCATCAATGTTATAAAATATAAAGTAAAAATTGACTTTTATTGTCAAATGTTTACGCATTGCAACATCTTTTAAATAGTATTTTTTTATAGTATCGGGAATCTTGTTCTTGGAAATTGTACTTGGAATTGAATCTTGGAAGAATTCTTTAGGAAGGTAATTTTAAACTTGGAAAAATATATTCCAAGTTATAGGTTCTTGGATTGTCTTTTTTCTGTACTAAAAGGTGACTATGTCGAAAAATAAAATACCATTTAATAAAAGATACCTGTAAAAAACTCATTCTCACTTTATATTGAACACCCTAAGAGGAAGTCCTTTATAGATTTAAGAAAATATTAATACAACTTTATAATAAAGACCAGTAGTTGTCTCTCTATAAAATACCTATTTAGGCGATACATTTTAACCAACGCTTTGCGCGCACTTTTTTTTTTTGCGAAGATTAACATTCGCTTATTAATATATACATATACATAATTTCAGGTAATTACACAGTCCCAGCGGGAACTTATTGTCACATTCATATTTACGATCTACATCGCAGCGAAAATTTATTCCCAAATCCTTCTGTGTTTGACCCAGATAGATTTTTACCAGAAAATGTGGGTAAGCGTCACAGTTACGCTTACATACCTTTTAGCGCAGGACCAAGGAATTGTATCGGTAAGCACATTTGTTTATTATTTCACGGATATTTTTTATTTATTTTGAGATGTTATTAGAAATACGCTGCTGCTCATCTCCTGTTCCATTTCTCTTTGTCACCTCTTGTGACACCCACAGGCCACAGGATGATACGAGATATGATATGGATGATACGGGGGTGGATTCCCTTACGCCGCTACTACATGACCCACATTTTATTGTATAATAACTTAAACAATAAATTAATATTTACCTAGGTATATGTATATCTAAGTTATTGTACCTACAATAAAATGTTTAAGGGAATTACTTTTGTTACTATAAAATTGCGGTAAGCAAAAAAGCAACCGCTATTTAAAGGGTGTAATAGCCCCAGGAGATTTACCAAAAATTGGAGAGAATTCGGCTCGAAATGAACCAAAAAATTGTGGACATAAATCCGGTGAGAAGTACCAAAAATTTTGCTAATAATGTATGATATATGCGGGAATATGTTATCTGCGATGGTTATATATGACCTGAACCGTATAAATTGTGGATTGCCTGGGAAATACTCTATGAAATAAAAGGACAGAGAACATGCAAACACTTAGGTACCTCGGTCTCCAAATTCTTCGTCTTGACGTAGTTGTGAAGCACTACACCAAGGCAGCGTCAATAATATGTAGATAAGCGGTATTTCCAATATACGATATAGAAAAGTTACTCAGACTTGAAATACCCAAACCAGTTTGTATTTGTGTGTGTGCGCGCGTGTTTGTGAATTGTCTGTAACCAATCCGCTTGTCGATAATGAAACTGCAAATTTTACCGATTAGAACTGCACCTAAAACCAGCAGTGAACTGTTTATAGACCACATGACAATAGCTGTACAAAGCAACAATAGCCTAAATGGTGAAAGATACGGACTGCAAAACGCTAATGTCATGGGCTTGAATTCGTTATTCGTGTTTATTCCAGTTTAAGCATGCAGCACAACAAATAAAAAGTAATTACATGCAAAAAGATTTTTTTTTATTTTTTTTATAGGATAGGGTGACAAACGAGCACACAGTCTACCTGATGGTAAGTGGTTGCTGTGACCCATAGACATCCACATCTATCTTCAATAAAGAATCAAAATGCAGATGCGTTGTCACCCGTGAGGACTAAGATGGAATGCCTCTTTTCCAGTAAAAAGGGTCTCCGGTTCTCTACACTCACCATACGAAACACACCAGTGTTAAGCTGCTATTTTACGCTGGTATTCTGTGAGAGCGTGGTCCTTCCCCGGTCGAGCCGACCCTTTCGTACTACAACTATACTACTAATATAGCTGCAGCATGGCTCTACCAGGTATAAAAGAAACTTATAAACTATAAATAAAACTTAATTAAATATAATTGAGAAACATTATAAATAAAAAAATACACTTAAAAAACCCTGTGCATGAAACTGCGAAAAGGACCGGACTCACTGATAGCACTGGTTTTCATTCCAGCCCATACCCTGAGGCAACTCGGGCGGCTGAGTGCACGCTTGCTCTATTCTCTTCTTACTCGTAAAATAATAATAATTATTATTATATGAATTGCTGGTTTTTTCAATATTTAAACGATATTTACGTAAAGGTCAGAAAACCTTTGTGGAATGATCATTTTATTATAGCCTTGCCTAGCCGAGCCCGATTAATATTTTCACCAGTGTCTTAGAGCAGCATCAAGGGCAGTATACACAGATCTAAATCTACGTCTGTGGTCATGGATGTGAAACATCTGGTGTTGCGATGAACAATCCATTAACCACTATATTTAACAGTTGACTATTTACTGGCAGAATTGGAATACACAACATATTATTATCGCAAGGCAATATAAATAGGCATATTTTTACTATCGTGACGCTGTCTATATACTGCTACCGGCTGTTTATTAGATGATGTGTTACGTATTGGTGTATTAGATGATGTAATGAGTCTTATTTACATTTGCAGGACAAAAATTTGCAATGATGCAGATGAAATTAGTTGTATCATCAATCTTACGGAATTTCAAGTTACTTCCCGTCACCAGTTGTTCGGATCTAAAATTCCAGGCAGATTTAGTTTTAAGGAACTCTGAACCGGTTTATATAAAATTTGAAAAAAGAGAAAACGCTATTTGAAAAAATAAAATAAAATCTGTAATTCCACCACTGTTTTCTTCATCTCCTACTGTTAATAATTCTCCATTGTGGATAATAAAATTGTGTTACATTATTATTACCTCATTATCCCATTTTTTTGCCAGCACAAGATGTGTTTACGTTTCATTTCTTAATATTTATTTTTTCTCACAACCGTTACTTCATCATCATCATCATCATTGCAGCCCTTCACAAGTCCACTGCTGAACATTTGGAGGAGCCCAAGGAATGCCAAAAAACATAGTCCTGAGCCACCTGCATCCATCGACTTCCTGCATGTCTTACCAGGTCGTCACTCTATCTAGTGGGGGGTCGCCCTACACTTCACCTACCGGTGCGAGGCTGCCACCCGAGAACCTTTTTTCCCCATCGGTTGTCGGTTCTTCGAGATACATGGCCGGCCCATTGCCACTTTAGCTTACTAATCCGTTGGGCTATGCCGGTCACTCTGGTTCTACTGCGGATATCCTCATTTTCGAGCTTAGTGCTCCCAATAACTACCGGCATAGGTGTGACATGGACGTTAAACATGATCTTTGTTTTGTCCATGTTCATCTTAAGACCTATCCGTTGGAAGGCACTATTGAGGTCATTGAGCATAGTGCTTAAGTCCTCCAGCGATTCTGCCATAAGGAAATCGAAGGTGAGTGATGTTAATAAGCCATTGATGTTAATACCGTATCCCTTCCAGTCCAGTAGCTTGAAAATGTCTTACAATGCAGCGGTGAAGAGTTTCTGGGATATTATTTACAAAATAATTTTTTATCAATTTCTTCGGCCGTTTATCGAGTCTATCGACACTGACAGTTAAAAGTACAGTACAGTACCACCAGTACTGTCGTTGCTTCACAAAATAATAAGTGAAATAATGAAAAGGGGGATTTCTTTTCTGTGTAGGAGCCAGTCTGTGTTGGTTTATATGTGTTGGCCCTATTAACTATTTCAGTTACCAAGCAGCATTTGTTTTATGCCAACTTACCAATCAAGTAAAAATTTGTAGGCATTTTCAACTTTCCTCCAGCACAACATTTGTAGGTACTGTTTGCTTTACTATAATAATGTCCTATAAACTTAAGTCTAGTTATCTGCACGATTGTGTGCGGAAGCACAGGTGCACTATCTATTTATGTTCCCTCACACTCATAGTCCGATGGGAAGACAATCCTATACCTACGACCGGAGAGACATCAGGCGCAGGACTAACGGTTTTACGTGTTTTACGAGGCACTTCATGTTGAACTTCTTGTCTCCGGGCTGCTACTGAGGATTTCTTGATAGATAAACACAATTAATGATTTGGCCCGACCCAGGTGTCGAACCCGGGACCACATAATCGGCAGTTGCACTTACGACCACTTGACCAACGAGGCATCACTATAGTACGTACGCATCATCTCATTATCTTCCTCTTCAACAGCCCGTTAAAGTCCACTGCTGGACAGGTCTCTCCTGTTGTAGGGAAGACGTGCCACACAGCATGCATAACACAAAGTATACAGATGGGATACACCGGATATGGAATCAACAAAAAACTATCGATCTTCGTCCTAGCATAGGATAAAAGTGGCGCTTTCACTGCCCCACATTGCTTAATTGACTTTGCATTGTTTTAAAATAATAACTTAAACAAGCCCAAAGGTTAAAACCGTAATTTAAAAAGCCCGACTGCGTTAAGTCTAGCTAATCTAACGAAACCCCATATGTTAAAATCCATCAAGCCGTTTAGGCTACAGAGCGTGCCAAAGAAATAGACAAAAGTACACATATAAACACTCTAAAAACATTTAACCCTTTCTGGGGCAGATGGGTAAAAATAATATAATCAACTATATTGCGAAGACGTAATTATAAGCCGGTCTGAGTCTGCTAAAAAATAATGATTATTATTTCTTCTTCTTCAAGAACTCGTAACAGACCATATCTCTGGATATATTATGTAAAATAATTATACCGCTCACCAAAAAATAAGTAATAAAGGTAAACTATTATTTCTTTCCTAAAATTAAAAAGACCCATATTAGTAAATATGTAATGTAACTAATGAAACATATATATTTATATTTATGTATCATTGTAGTATTAGTATAAACTATTTTATTAATAGCCTAGTAAAAATGTTTGACACTAGGCTGAACAAATTAATGCTTTCGCCGGTATCCTGCGACAACATAAAAAATATGTTAGTTTTTATTATGCCGTAGTAGATAAGCGCTTGTTGAAAATTTAAGAGTACTCGAGCAATACAGGTTCGATCTCCGCAGGTACCAATGAAACTGTTAATTGAAATAATTTCAAATACTGATTTACCACGTTCTCTTCGGCGAAGGAAAACATCGTGAGGA
This sequence comes from Parnassius orleans, assembly GCA_029286625.1. Classification (NCBI taxonomy): domain Eukaryota; kingdom Metazoa; phylum Arthropoda; class Insecta; order Lepidoptera; family Papilionidae; genus Parnassius; species Parnassius orleans. Next base: position 2,381,380 of record JAGSMP010000074.1, read on the forward strand.
AATCTGCGCGCGGTTGCAGCGCGGCAGATACTTCCTTCCCCAAAAAGCCTCTCATAAATGAAGGGAGGTTTGTTAGCTACTGAATATACATATTATAATGATTTAAAGAATTATATTGCTAGTGGTCGTCCAGTGGTCGAAATTCGACCGTAATTAATTACATTTTTAAGTTTGTAATATAAGCAAGTTATTTTACTTTTAACTGCACACTAATACATAAAATACAGATATCTAATACACAAATTATACTTAAAACAAACGCTTTTCGGCCCCGATGATTATTGAAAAAGGAACATTTGAAATCACGCAAAATTCACAGCTAATTACGTCACTCTGTTAGAGGTTCTGTGATTATGTGTTTGACATTGGCAGTATGAACGTAAACAATGAATGTTTTATTTCATTTTATTTAATATATATGTAACACATTTTAATTTAAATTTAGCTTTCTGCACTCCTTCTCCATCATAGAGTAGAGTAATATATAATGAAATTCTCCATAAAAACTAGGGATGTTACGAATATTTGCATTCGCATTCGCTTATGCGAATGATTCGCATAATTTTAAACATTCGCATCGACATTCGCATTCGCAATTCGCATCAAGCGATGCGAATGTTTTGCGAATGCGAATGTGTACAGGTCGTGTCGTGTCTCACCCTGTGGCCGCGCGGTTGGTCAATCCTCGCACGCGCTGAATGCGCAGGCAGGCATCACGTGTTTCATTCGACCAATAGAAAGCGTTTCTTTCTCGCTGCACAAAGTCTACTCTGATATTGTTGAATTGGCTCTAAGTCTGTCTAACCGGGATTTAGTTTAGCTTCAGGCACTAAAAGGTTGAGTAGTATAACAAGCAACATTGATGAGCCTTCAAAAAGTTCTGCAAAAAGTCTTATAAGCAACCTGTCAGAATTCTAGATTCCTCAAGCGAAAACGAAGGCTCGGATGTAGAATCTGGAGACACTAAAAAATGTGAAATTAAAGCTCAATTGAAGGTCTATCTTAATAAAACGAGCCTCTCGATGAAAACCTCTCGACTGGTGGAAAACTAAATTAAAATACGACAAATTAACAGATCTGCCCAAATATCTGAGCGCTCCACCGGCCAGCATTCGAGTGAGCACTGAGCAATTTTCAGTGCAGCCGGCCTTATATACGAGCCTTCAGAAATCGCCTCATGGGCGAAAAGGCAAAATTACTTTTTCTGAAATATAGTATCCTCTTTGAACTTTGACTATTAGATATAATTACTGTATAAGTGTAACACTGGTTTACTGTTTTAATATTGTTTCATATTCCTATTATAAGTAATAAAAGTGATGACTAAAGTTGATTAGTTTTTTTTAAATGTTATTCCCAAACATTCGCATTCGCATTCGCATTCACGAACGTGAAATATGACATTCGTAACATTCAGGATGTTACGAATGTCATATTTAAACTTTAACTATGCCAAAGCCGGGGTACAAAGTTTTCTCTTCACGTATTATTATTTAAATAGCGAAAAAGTTTACTATTATATAGGCGACTTTTTTATAAAAATCGGTTCACTAGTTTCTTACATTAACATAAACAAACAAACAAAACACTCCTTTTTAAATAGTGTTAATAAATCTACTTCATTACACTGCTCGACTTAATAGGTATTTAAATATAAGTTATTTCATAAGTTATGGCTTATACCTCTATTTCTGGAAAATATTTTAATGTAGAATAGCCGTTCTGAATTCAGTATTATATCGAGGGTTTAGTAATAAAAACCACTTATCAGTCAATTTTAGCAAATTAAGGAAACTGCTTCCAATCGTTTTAAAATTCATAAATAGTTACAGACACATCATGCAACGTACATAAGTTGATTATTGAGGTAGAGCTATTTGAAAGAAAAAATGGCGTTTTAATAATAAATCTTGCAGAAAATTTAAAAAGTGCGAAAGTGTGAAAGGAACCAGTTAACTGGTTTACATGTCCATCTTAAAATTCTGTGCGAGAGGCACCTGAAATTTTAAGTTAAACCATTCGTTAAGATAATAAGTTGTATAATAAGTTAAGCCATTCGGTGTGTGTGTAAAAAATCACCTTGTCGCTTAAACGATTTAATAATAATGATTTGGTATTTTTTATTGAAATACAAAAATAATTGTTCCGGGTTAAGATATTTGTTTGTGTGTAATTTATATATGTTAATAATTTTCACACAGATTTTTACAGGAGAAAATCCTACAAATAGGAGCAAATTAAAAAAAACTTGGTTATCACGGTACGCCCGGCAGATGTGAAACGTCATAGTTGATGGTAGAATTTATAATTAATGAAAACCAATAAAGAAATATGGAGTAAAATAATTAAAAATGTAAGATAAATATTATTTAAAAAAAAAACATTGTGTGTATACAAGCGATGAACGTGTCAAGTATACAATAGTGAATATGACTATAGTATAGTCGAATAGAAAGGCACACGCAATACATACAACTCAACAGAGAAGCAACGAAGTGTATAGTAACATAGAATTGTTACGTATAGAAACGCAGTCTAGAACAAAACACGGCTCTACACGTTGGCCAACATACTGGCGAATGTGTTGGCAAAGATATTGGCCAAGAATTTGTGATCGCGTCCACACGTTGGAAGGTCGTTCAGTTTGCTTCGGTTCAGGCCAATGTGCGGACGAATTTTTAAAATCGATATTGAGGCGCTAACGGCTGCTTTATTCACAGCATACCGCTACTACGTGAATGTGTATAAGAAAGGGTGATCAAAAAGAAATGGAAAAAGAAATTTTATTTCTTGTGTTCCACAAATAATTTTCGGCTTGGTAGAGCTCTATAAAGCGAAAAGTTTCTTCATTGGTCATTGTTACTGCCATTTTGTAGACACTGGTTACGATGCGTGAATATAAAATTTAAATCAGGAGCTCGTAGCAAACTAAACGTGCGCCCAACGTGTGGACGCGGCGGCCAATACTCTGCCACAACCCTTTGATCTTTTGTAAAAAACCGACACCACACGGATCTCGCGCCAACTTGTGGGCCATCATTCCAATACATACCAACGTAAGCACAAACACCCGCTCTACACGATGGCCATTGGTATTGGCCAACACATTCGCCACTATGTTGGCCAACGAAGAGCCGCCTTGACGCAAGGTCATTATGTTAGTGGGCGCGAGTCGAATGTGCCTACGCTCGTCACACGCACACATACACGCCATTCAGTGATACCAGTTTCTGGCGTTTGCAATCAAATTGTGCAAATCACTATTTTATTGATTAATTTTAAATAATCGATATAATAAAGATTACGTATTGCGTACGAAGACGTATTTTATGAGAATATAAAATGGAATAAAATAAACACGATAATGATGGTACTAATATAACTTTATTATACATATTTTAATGGTACAAAAATGCAGACGTAATAAAATTTAAGAATATTATTAAACACAATTAATTTGCTCGAATACAATAAGCACATCGTGTAATGTTTAATTTTAACCGACTTCAAAAAAGGAGGAGGTTCTCAATTCGGTGTATTTTTTTAATGTTTTTACCTCAGAATTCTGTTGTTTCTAAACCGATTTAGATTTTTTTTATTTGAAAGGATATACACAGATTGTCCCATATACACGCTGAAATTTTAATGGTTGTTTTCCCGAAGTCAAATGATTTTGTCTTGGTAGTACAATAGATTTATTAAAATAAAAATTATTAGGATGTAAAATGGCAATATCTCGCGAGTAGGTCGGGTGCAGGCTAGCTTATGCCGTATTATTACGCATTAGAATTTATTTAGCTCTGAATATTTATTAAAATCCTCGAAATCGACATGAACCAGACCAACTTGTCCTAGATGTCATTCCTAGGCTCGTTAAATATAACAAAATTGTCTTAATATGTGTAAAATATTTAATAAAATACCTAAAGAATTTAAATTATTAAGCGAAAGATTATGTAACAAATATTTGTATAATTGGTTAAAATTGAATGCTTTTATGACTTAAAAGGTTTTTAATAATTATTAAGATTATTTTTTAATTTTAAATAATTATCAATATTGTCATTATATACCTAAACATTTTAAAATTATAATTTGCATTGAGTCAGAATGCGGGAAAACAACCACTGTAAAAATTATAGCATGTATATACGAATTGATCTAGAATCATCTTAGAAATCAGCGTACATACATAATTGATAACCTCCTTTTGGGAGTCGGTTAAAAAGTAAAAGCGTTCTTATTAATAATCTCTTGATGTAGTAAATAAAAAAGTTTTTATAAAATAAATATATACTAGGATAATGAACCTAAAACTAAAAACCTTAAAAAATATATATAGTTTTTATTCTATACTCTAAAACGTCGACTTGGTCAATGAACAAAGCAATAAAAATAAATTTAGTTGCTATAATAGTTGCGTTAAAATGGCGTCGACCACTCCGTATTAGTTCATTGTTAATATTATGTTAATACTTAGAGAAGTAGGTATCTAGATATAAACATTTGAGTTTTACACAGACAAACTTACACAGAGGGTTGCGATTAAACGTTTTAAACACAAATAAAAAATAAATATTTATAAAATAAAATTGTGATTTTTTTTCCCCACAACTAGCTTGATAGCTTAGGTAAGAATTTTTTTAGTTTTACGTACTAATAATGAATTAAATATATGAACTTACCTGTGAAATGTAATACTATCACTTTTTTTATGTTTATCATCACTGTTGTGACAAAATTTTACAACACAAACTGTCATTTTTACAATTTTTCGCGAGCTCTTCTCCGTAAGACGTGACGTTGCGCACTGACGCGTCGCTGAGTGAACTTACGCGGTTTCGCGTTAGTTTTACTTGCTTCACTTTCGGTGCGCGTACTAGTATTCTATACGTAATAATTCTATGTATAGTAAAAATTAAAAAAAAGAAAATATATTTTAATAAAACATTTCCCATTGATAAATTACTATAACACTGCTAGATTATGGCTACAAACCTACCATTAAATATGATATTCATTTAAACGTGGTATAGCCATGCTGCAGCTATATTATGGTTGTGGCACGAATAGTTCGGCTCGACCGGGGAAGGACCACGCTCTCACAGGATACCAGCGTAAAATAGTGGCTCAATGTTGCTGTGTTTCGCATGGTGATTGTAGAGAACCGAAGACCCTTTTTATTGGAAACGAGACATTCAATCTTAGTCCTCAGGGTGACACCCCTGAGGACTAAGATTGAATGTCTTAGTCCTCACGCATCTGCATTTTGATTTTTAATGGAGGATACATGTACCTATATGTCTATGGGCCACAGCATCCACTTACCATCGGGTGGACTGTGCGCTTGTTTGTCACCCTTATTCCATAAAAAACAAATCATTATACAGTTAGGACTTTACAGTGCCCTAACAAACTCACGCACACACACGTTTCTATAGTGTTGCTCTTGTTACGCATTCGTTCTCACACACGCATTATTACGAGTAAGTCCTGTTGTACTTACTGTGTTGCGTACTGTAATGCGTGTGTGAGAACTTAATAAAATGACTTTTTGACGAAAATGAAGGCGTAGAAATTATGTATTTATTTATATTCATACTTAGGTAAGATGTTTTTATAATATTTTGATTTGGATAAATATATACATATTGCATTAATTGAAGTCTTTGTAGTAAAATTAATATTACCGTTACCGTTACAACCTACAAAAAAATACTTGATTTGAATAAATATATACATACTGCATTAATTGAAGTGTTTGTAGTAAAATTAATATTACCGTTACCGTTACAACCTACTAAAAAATACTTGATTTGGATAAATATATACATACTGCATTAATCGAAGTGTTTGCAATAAAATTAATGTTACCGTTACCGTTACAACCTATCAAAAACTACTTGATTTGGATAAATATATACATACTGCATTAATTAAAGTGTTTGTAGTAAAATGTTACCGTTACCGTTACAACCTATTTAAAACCACTTGATTTGGATAAATATATACATACTGCATTAATTGAAGTGTTTGTAGTAAAATTAATGTTAACCGTTACCGTTACAACCTATTAAAAATTACTTGATTTCGATGAATATATAAATACTGCATTAATTGAAGAGTTTGTAGTAAAATTAATGTTACCGTTACCGTTACAACCTATTAAAACTACTTGATTTCGATAAATATATCATCATCATTACAGCCCTTCACAAGTCCACTATTGAACATAGGCCTCCCCAAGGAATGCCACAAAGCATCCTGAGCGTCCTGAGCCACCTGCATCCATTGACTTCCTGCATGTCTTACCAGGTCGTCACTTCATCTAGTGGGGGACGCCTACACTTCGCTTGGCGGTACGAGGCTGCCACCGAGAACCTTTCTTCCCCATCGGTTGTCGGTTCTTCGAGCTATATGGCCCGGCCTATTGCCACTTCAGCATACTAATTTGGGTTATGTCGGTTACTCTGGTTCTACTGCGGACATCCTCGTTTTAAGCCTATCACGCAGAGAGACGCCGAGCATAGCCCTCTCCATAGCTCGCTGAGCGACCTTGAGCTTCCTCATACGGCCAGCAATGAAGGACCACGTCTCAGATCCATAAGTCATCACTGGCAACACGCACTGGTTGTATAATCTAGTTTTAAGGTTTTGAGGTATGTCTGACGAGAAGATGTGTCGTAATCTCGCGAACACTGCCCAGCCGAGTTGAATCCGTCGATTGACTTCTCGGTCGATGTTGGACTTACCTAGGCGGACTAGTTGTCCCAGGTAAACATATTCGTCAACAACTTCGAGCTTAGTGCTCCCAATAACTACCGGCATAGGTGTGACATGGACGTTAAACATGATTTTTGTTTTGTCTATGTTCATCTCAAGACCTATCCGTTGGGAGGCACTATTGAGGTCATTGAGCATAGTGCTTAGGTCCTCCAGTGATTCTGCCATAAGGACTATATCGTCGGCAAATCGAAGGTGAGTGATGTACTCGCCATTGACGTTAATACCGTATCCTTTCCAGTCCAGTAGCTTGAAAACGTCTTCCGACGCAGCGGTGAAGAGTTTCTGGGATATTACGTCACCCTGTCTTACACTTCTCTGCAGTTGGATAGGTTTCGTACTCTGGTTCTGTACTCGAATAGCCATCGTAGCCCTACTGTACAAACACTTCAGCACTTCGATATACCGACAGTCCACTTGGCACCGCTGAAGGGACTGCAGCACTGCCCAAATTTCGACGGAATCAAAGGCTTTCTCATAGTCCACATACGCAAGACAACGTGGCAGATTGTACTCTTCGGTCTTCTGTACAATTTGCCGAAGGGTATGTATGTGGTCTATGGTGCTGAAGCCTTTTCGGAAACTGCCTTGTTCAGGAGGCTGGAAGTCGTCGAGTCTGCGTGCGAGACGTTTCGTAATGACTCTCGAAAACAGCACGTAGACGCTGCTCAGAAGGGAAATCGGTCTGTAGTTCTTCAAGAGAGCGTTGTTGCCTTTCTTGAAGAACAAGACCACCGCACTTCTGCTCCACGCCTCCGGAGTAGTGCCACCATGGAGGACGGAATTAAAGAGCTTCTGAAGGGCTTCAAGTACCGGGTTTCCACCCGCTTTCAGAAGCTCCGCTGTAATTCCATCTTCGCCCGGGGACTTGCCGATTTTAAGGTGCTGGAGAGCCATTCTAATCTCGCTCTGACTGACGTCCGGAATATCATCGGAATAGTGTCGGATAAGACTTGCTCTCGGATCGTTACTCACACTTACGTGTGGCTCCAACGATGACGTGTACAGCTGCCCATAGAACCTCTCAATCTCACTCAAAATCTCAGGTGTCCCGGAAACGATACTGCCACATTCGGTCTTCAGCTTCGACAGTTGGCTCTTTCTGGCAGACAGATCTCTAGCAAAGACTTTGGAGCCCTGATAAATATATACATACTGCATTAATTGAAGTGTTTGTACTAAAATTAATGTTAACCGTTACCGTTACAACCTATTTAAAACTACTTTATTTGGATAAATATATTTATACTGCATTAATTGAGGTGTTTGTAATAAAATTAATGTTACCGTTACCGTTACAACCTATCAAAAACTACTTGATTTGGATAAATATATACATACTGCATTAATTGAAGTGTTTGTAGTAAAATTAATGTTACCGTTACCGTTACAACCTATCAAAAACTACTTGATTTGGATAAATATATACATACTGCATTAATTGAAGTGTTTGTAGTAAAATTAATATTACCGTTACCATTACAACCTATTAATAACTACTTGATTTGGATAAATATATACATACTGCATTAATTAAAGTGTTTGTAGTAAAATTAAAGTCACCGTTACCGTTACAAACTATTAAAAACTACTGCTGTACATAGGCCTCCCCCATAAATTGCCTCATGGGAGGTAGTATCTGCCATAGGAGGTGGGTTAGCTACCGCAACCGCTTTTTTACTTTTAGTTGTCATTAGGAAGTCACTGCTGCATATCTCCTGGTTTGTTTCCCTCTGTCGCCTCTTACTACACCCACGGGATGATATGAAGTAGTGGATATTCTTACACCGCCACTATCAAACCACGGTCAAAAAAAAATGCTGAATGCATAGGACCACGAATTATTCTGTACTGTAGCAGACCAATAATTGTAGCAGTAGAACTACTTGGTTTGGTATTGTAAAATTTGCTAAAAATTCGTTCAACATAACAAAACTTAATTTTTAATTAATATAGGATATGATTAAAGCACAATTCCAACAACAGCTTTTTGCTTTAGTATATTACGTAATGTATTTTTTAAACTTTGATGAAAGAGTATGTTTAACCTGATGATAAGTGGATGCTGTGGCCCATAGACATCCACCTCCATTCTCGATTGATAATCAAAATGCAAGATGCGTTGTCACCCCTGAGGACTATGATGGAATGATTTGTTTCGAATAAAAGGGTCTCCAGTTCTCTCTACACTCACCATTAAACACGACAGCATTATGCTACTATTCGACGCTTGTATTTTGAAGAGCGTGGAGCCGACTCATCCGCGCCACAACCATAACATCTGCAGCGTGAGTGTGACTACCGCGTATGCGTGGCTCTACCAAGTATGATCCCATATTTCTATTTATTATAATAACATTGAAACAAATTGCCATGAAAAGTGTATTTATTAAGCTAAGCATAAAGCTACAACTACATCTCATTACAAGAAGAATAATACAGAGTTTAAAAAAATCAGCAATATGAACGCTGACCTAAATGAAAGTAAAATATAGTAGATTCTCTAAATATAAGTACGTACATTCTCGTCGTCGATCTTGGCAGTCCCAGAAGTCGTATATTTATAAACGATAGACTTAAAGAATGGCTCAGTGTTGCGTGCACGGAAGCGGCGTCCGAATCGCACGCTTAGCCTTGCATCAATTTTCGCGTGTTCAAACGCAGCCATCGTTATTAAGGTTTCGTGGAACTTTTATGCGTTATTTGTCCAAAGATAGCTACGAAAGTTTCATTATGGAACATGACAATGATTTTGAGGTACTTTTGATTGTTGATTATGCTTTTTGATTTAGGCTATTGTTTGTTTTAATTACCATTTCTATGCTTGTAAGTACGTAAAGAAATATTTTTAAGAATCTATCATGTTTTTTAAAGATTTATTTAGAGTTCTATTTAAATAATAATATAAAAGAAACAACATTTACTGCAATGGAAAATCTAAAGAAAAACAAATTCTTATCTCTCATGACTTCTGAAATTGTTACAACAATACCTACCTACCAAGGAATAAAAAAATAATGCCAATGCCATTAAAATGAGGCACCCACTCCGTCTTTGATATTGAATTTTTAAATATTAGTAATTGAAATACTTTCCTTGTGTTCGTATCTACATAAAATTTTATTCTTGAACTAGCTTTTTAATTAAGACTTACTAAAACATTTCAATCATGAATTTCACTAATTATATTTTAATTTCAGTATATTATTCAAAAGGTTTAATTTTTTTAATTTTATTTTTGAAGTTTTTTTTTGATATTTTTAAAACAAATAGCTTTAAAATTGTATGGATTTATTCGCGTCTAGTGGGTCTCGTGGGTGTCGTAAGAGGTGACAGAGGGAAATGAAACAGACACATGGTTTACGCAGTAATATTATTTAAACTGTGATATGGTCTTTTGATAGGCTACTGAATGAATGCATTAGTGAATTGATTTATTAATACTAATTTAGTAGCCAGAGTTGTCTTTAAAGGTATTGAGACCGTTGGACACAGAATTAAGGACTTCGAAATAATTAACAAACAAGTTCCGCAGTTCGACACCAACATTTGTTCCATTTGTGTCAATTTTACAAAAAGAAAAACATCCTTTCCCTAAATTCAGATCTGATGACCGTCATACTATAACCGTAAGTGTTTTGAAATACAAGAAGAAAAAAAAGGAGCGTATATTACTAAATATAAAATAGTCTCATAACCGCGTCTGTTTGTGAACTGGCCTATAACATTAAATGGATGGATTATGTTTTTTTTTATAGAATAAGGGTGACAAACCTGATGGTAAGTGTATGCTGTGGCCCATAGACATCTACTTTTATCCACGATTAAGAATCAAAATGCAAATGCGTTGTCACCCCTGAGGATTAAGATGGAATGCCACGTTTCCAGTAAAAAATGGTCTCCGGTTCTCTACACTCACCATACGAAGCACAGCAACATTAAGTTGCTATTTTACGTTGGTATTCGGTGTGAGCGTGGTCCTACCCCGGTCGAGCCGACCCATTCGTGCTACAACCATAATATAGCTGCAGCGTGGCTCTACCACTATATATATATATTATATATTATTTCTTGAAGTTTCCGTCAATATTTAAATAATAATTTTCTCCCGACCGAATTTCGATCACCGCGCGAAGTCTTAACGGAGACTAGCCATCTGCGCAGTATTGAATTATAATGCAATGCACGAGTGTCCATTATAATCCTGTACTGCAAGCACAGGTAAACTCTCTTATCCCACACACTCATAGCTCGGTGGGACGGCAATCCAACATCCGGAAACACATCAAGCGCAGGACAAACGGCTTTACGTGCTTTTCCTGGCCGCCTACTACCTAATTCCGTATTTTGTGGCATTCCCTGGGAGAGACCTGTGTTGATTAGTAGACTTGTGAAGGGCTGTAATGATGATGATGATGCTTTTATCCTCATCATCCTGTAATCAGTCCACAGCTGGACCTAAGCTTTTTCTACAATAGAGAGGATTTGCTGTAATTATGTAATCTTAACCTTACTGATATTTTTGAAAAATACCATCTTATGTATTGCTAACCCGTCTTTGCCTCCGTGAGACGGGTACGCGTAGGCATCACCCCATGCTACAGTTAGACGATCCGTGTAGAGCCAACGTTATGGATTTGATAATTAGTACATTTCGTATTTTAGATTTCTTTACGTACAAATGTACGTACGTACAAAGCTTGTACGTACCAGTATTTTCAACTTGTCATTTTGATCTTAAACACCAATTTCATTTCAGATAAAATCTAAATCTCAATCAGTACTTTGCCTATTTACGAAAATAAATATTTTCGTACATCTCATCTCATGTTTCATCTCATTTATTTACCATAACACATTTGGTAATTGGATAATTTTGGTATTACACACACATTTGTTAATTGATGGAAAAATATAAGTAAAATTTTTGTAATCATGAAAATAAATAATGTGGGTCAAATCTATACCTACATATAATAAAATCGTTAAGATTTTTCGTAATGATATCTATGTCGCTGTATGCATTAATTAATCCCCAGTGACGGTACGCCCAATATTGTAAATGAGGAAGCATTACCCATTGAACTAAAAACTTCTAAATGTTTTGGCCATTCATGGTACAAATTTTCAGTCATTTTTAAATGTGTATGTCTTAAGTTAGATCTCTATCTACTTCATTTGTATTGTTTTTATATATAAATGCAAATTATTTATTTATTTATGGTTTTATTATTTGTCACACCTGGGAACAGCCTCCAGGTTATGAAGCAATTTGGCCGCCGCGCTGCTCTTGACTTATGATAGTCGCTACTGTCGCTGATACTACTTTAATTTGAAAGTAATATCAGCCTTAAAGTAATATCAGCGATAGTATGATGAGGTGCGGCTATTCAGGATCAACTAGACGTCGGCAGCTTTGTGGTCGCCGTGGGAGGTTTAAGCTAGGTTGAGGCGCGATAGGCCACCCTAAAGCCATGGACTACTAGTTGATCCTGTCGGGCTTAGGAAAAACTATTTTACCCTAGTAAAACTAATTGTTATAAAAAAAACTTTAACATTGCAACAGTTCTGATAGTAACAAATATATAAGTAGGATACGTAGAAATATAAAGTAGGATACGTAGGATGCTTGCGCATGTGAAATCATGGGCAGATAATGATTGGTTTACGTTTTACAGCTACTATAAAAAGAAACTAATCTTTCTTAAGTGGTAGAGTCACGTTGCGAGTGTATTGTATAACTGCAGCGCTAATGAGTCGGCTCGACCGGGGAGGACTACGCTTGCTCAAGACACCAGCATAAAACAGCAGCATGAAGCTACTGTATCCCTTATGTTCAGTAATATGAACTACATCTATCCTCGCACGCGAATAAAAATGCAGATGCGTTGTCAGCTGTGAGCGCTAAGATGGAATGCCTCTTTTCCAGTAAAAAGTGTTTCTCTACACTCACCATACGAAACAGCAGCACTAAGCTGCTATTTTACGCTGGTATTCTGTGAGAGCGTGGTCAAATTAGAGCTAGGATCATTAAAAGTATTTAAATAGTTTTAAAAAAAATATCGCATTAAATATTAAAAAATCTGTCTGTTCTACAATTTTTTTTTATTATGCAGCGCAAATGAGCAGTGAAAACACTGATCTGACATCACTGCTACGTAAGACAAACTGTTATCACAACATGGTGTTATTATAATTTTTTTTATAATACGTAGTAAAGGTAAACAGAGTTTTATTAGATAAGAGCCTCGCGACTGCGGGGCAGGGGAATAGTTCGCGCCTGCGCGTTTATGGTATACAGTAGGGCGCTGTCCGGCTCGTCTTCTACCGTCAACTACAGCTATGAACAGCCGTCAGGTTCGCCGTCTCGTCGCCGCGCGATCCTTACTCAAGCAGTTTCCAGAATGTATCTGCTACCGACTTTATAGCCAAGTGAGACCAGTATATGTAATAGACCGACCTGTGAGTGTCTTATGTGTTCCCATTTTATGTGCTTCTCAAACAATGCCTATGAAATTCCTATAACTGTGGCGTAAAAATTCATATATTCTACTACATCACATATTTCCCCGTTATATGTTGTGGTAAACGTTATACGTTAAAGATAGAATAATCTTATTCTAATATTGTTTCAGAAATGGCGTCATTCCACACCGAATTTCTACGCCGCTCAGTGTATAGACATGAGGTGAGTTACGTATTCTTTCTTGTATGTACATGAAAAAATATTGTATAAATAGAACTAAAGTTTATAACGACGACGGCCTAAGTAGAGTAGGCCATATTAGAAATCAATTGTTTCTAATGATACACATCGACTTCTATTGATCAGTGCTAGACGCCGTCATCGTTCTCGAACTTGGCGGCGCCATACTTTGAGTGCCTGGTCAATTGACCCTTGACATTTGAACGCACATACAAATTTATTTTCACGTAAGCATGTACGCAAATAAAAGAAATATATTGAAATATTTTACTACCAATCAATAAAATAACTCACGTATATTGTTCAAAAGTTAATATGTGCCTTAACGTTTCATGCTGCAGACCCTATTCATTCGTGCACAACCTCGATCCAGTACAGTGAGTATAGCATACTAATGTGTTCACTTGAAAGATTGACTTTACAAAATATCTAATGTGTTATTTTTCGCAGTATTTTTTTTTAATTTGTAGGAGTATTTTAAGCTTTACTGTGTTTTTTTGCTCTTTAACCCTCATACAAACGATACGAACTGTTACGATATTTTATTTGTTGATTAATCGCCATAAGAGCGTCAGGTGATTTTCAACAGTTGTATGTAGAATACACTATTATTACTTTAGGTGTACTCTTTGAAGAATACGTCAACGACACACCCGCTCACTACGTCACACACACGATTAACGATAAATATATTATTAGATCATGACGAAGGATACGTAGATACATTCACTTAGAAAATTCATGCAATAATGTTTATATAAAACATTATCGTTTTGTGGAGTGTGCTAATCGCTTGTTCCTACAAACATCATTAGTTTATATTTTAGTGCATGATGCGATCGGCAGATGAATAAAATATGGCAGGCATATAATATTGATTGATATCATTACTTCCCAGGGTTCGCGAAGGGTGTCATAAAAATGCTGACGATGTGTTGTTTGATATGTTCAAAAATGATGAAACAGGACTTCTTCCAGTTGGAAAATTTTTAGCTGTAAGTTTTTATTAAATTTCCATATGAAAAAACAAGATATTATATTTATTCTTAATAGAGTTATTGACAATACTTTACCTACTAAACTTGAATTATTCTTTTATAAGATTTAGTTTTTTTGTAAGTATTATGTAGTTCGCTGTGGAGTGACGCGTAAGAATATCCACTGCTCTATATCATCCTGTGGGCAGGTATGAGCAACAGAGAGAAATTAAACGGGACATGAGCATTAGCATCTTCCTGATAACAGCTCAAAGTGTAATACCGCCCGCCAAGCGTGGCAAATGCTATGAGGCAATCTATTGAGGAGGCCTATGTTCAGAAGTGGACTTTTAATAGTTGAAATGATGACGATAAAGTAGTTAGAGCCTGTAACTTAAAGTACATCTCTAAATTATTAAAAAGTTAAAGCAAACAAATGTATTGGATTTGTTTTTGTCAAAATGGTGTCTAGATATCATAAAATTACATTAATGCACTTTGTTAAAATACTAACATTCAAAATATATAACGCAGTATTTATTTTCAGGCTCTAAGAACAACTGGCATACGGAAAAATGACCCGCGTGTTAAAGAAGTTATGCACAATTTATACAAAGTTCATAAGGAATCCAACTTCGAAGGAGGCTCCCCGGAGACTTTAAAATTAGACAGAAAAGCATTCAAGGAAGTTATTGCCCCGAATATAGTTTTAATTACAAGAGCTTTCCGTAGTCAGTTCGTCATACCAGATTTTCAGGATTTCATTAAGGACATAGAAGAAATTTATTGGACTGCAAAAAGTAATACTGATGGCAAAGTTGCCAGCTACATTCCCCAACTTGCTAGAGCATCGCCAGAAAACTGGGGAGTTAGTGTATGCACAATCGACGGACAAAGATTTTCAATTGGTAAAAACATAAAATTTATAAGTTTTATAATTAAGGACTATTTATTCTATTTTTATAAAATTGAAGTGACAAACAAACTTACCATTCACCGGATGGTAAGCGGCTGCTGCGGCCCATAGACACCTGCAACCTGCTTCAAACAAATAAGGCTACCGATGCTATGTCACCTCTAAGAAAAAAGATGGAATACTTCACAACCTGCAGCATAAATACTGGCTCCCTATATTCTTCAACCTGAACTAAGCAGTGCACGCTCTGCTGCTTGGCGGCAGAAATAGGTAAGAGGGCGGTACTTCCCCAGACGGAGAGGGGTGCTACCACCCAGAGTAGTCCTGCCACCTAGAGTAGTCCTGCCACATAGAGTAGTCCTGCCACCTAGACGAAACCTATGAAAATGTTATTTTAACATTTAATATTTTATTGGCATTGTATTAATTTAAATTTATTTAAAAACTGAAATATCGTGTCTGCACTAATGTCTACACTTTTTCAGAAACTACTTTATACGAAAAATAATTAAATACTTAACTAGTTAACGATTACGGCTAGATTACGATTTCTTACTTAACACAAATATAATATCTTATTTTTTTATAGCATAAGGGTGACAAACGAGCACGCAGACCACCTGATGGCAAGTGAATGCCGTGGCCCATAGACATCTACATTTATCCTCGATTAAGAATCAATGCAGATGAACGGGTCTCCGGTTCTCTACACTCACCAAACGAAACACGGCAGCAAGAAGCTGCTATTTTACGCTGGTATTCTGTGAGCGTGGTCCTTCCCGGTCGAACCGACCCATTCGTGCTGCAATCATAATATAGCTGTAGCGTGGCTCTGCCACGTTATTTACTTCTTCTTCATGAGCCCGTAAAAGTCCTCTACTGGAAATGACATTCTTCTTTTCTTTCTTCTTCCGGCGTAGGGAGGATTTTCCTTAATCTTCACACTTAGCAGGCGGAATAACGTTCACAGTACCATACGTCTTGTACATTAAACGCTGCTTAACATCGACGGGCTGAGCATTCTACACCAAGTAAACGCCATCTCAAAGTCAAAAATACTTTATTTAATTTAGGCCTATTTCAAAGGTCATATTATGAACGTCAAAATCTACCATCGGCTTGAAAAGTCAGACCTCTACAAAGAAGAACCGGCAAAAAATTAGAGGTGTTGTTTTTTTTTTGTATCAGTATTATATTTTATTTATAAAAAAAAAGTCCCGCTGGGTTTCTTGCTGGTTCTTCCCAGGACAAACGTTTTTTTTTCGAACCAGTGGTAATTAAACAAAAGAGTGACTTTCAATACCTAAGTATTATTTATAATCTATATTGAATAAAAAAGTTTATGTTGATAATACAAGTTTTTTTTTAAATTCTTTTAACTATTATTATATAATAATTATATCTATTGGAAAACATATTAAGATCTTTCGTTTGTTTCCCGTAGTTGCCTCTATACGTACGTACGAACATACTGTAACGCACCCAGGAGACGAGATCTTATATAATTTATTCTATTCATATATTTCGTATTTTTAGGTGACGTGACTGTGCCATTTACTCTACAATCGTGTAGCAAACCTCTTACATACGCCATGGCTCTAGAGACTTTAGGCTCTGACGTGGTTCATAAATACATTGGCACAGAGCCCAGCGGGCGAAATTTTAATGAACTCGTCTTGGATTACAACAGTAAGTATATAACATCTATGGACATCCCTGAACGACACTCGTATGTTGATACATTGTTTAAACAACTCGTCTAACCATAAACAATATGTTACTATGTTTATTTAGTCAATACGATGTTTGCCAAACACATGATATAACTACGTTGTTGATGTTTGTAATAATATTGTTTTTCTCTTTTTTCTCTTCTTCTACAGTGAAACCTCACAACCCCATGATAAATGCAGGCGCTATTTTAGTATGCGCTTTACTAAAAACACTGGATAAACCAGAAATGACACTGGCTGAAAAGTTTGACTATGTCATGTCCTTCTTCAGTCGTCTCGCTGGCCATGAACTTTTAAGTTTCAATAACGCTGTATTTTTGTCGGAGCGTGAAGCCGCGGATCGCAATTACGCTCTAGGTTTTTACATGCGCGAGCATAAATGTTATCCAGAAAAAACTAATCTTCGAGAATGTATGGACTTCTACTTTCAGGTAATTATTAATTTTTCATAATTTACACTCTTATTTATACTATACTCGTGTATAGCCCTAAATCGGGAATTAATTAAGGCATAATATATAATATAACACCAGGGATTAAATGTCGACAGCGCCGTAGGCTAGCATCGGCGCCCCTCTAGCGGCCATATATTAAAAATTATAACTAATCATATTGCAAATAAACTATATCATAATTAATAATATATTTTAATAGTTGCAAAATAATTAGCACGAGTAACTTTAACAGGTGGGTGTGAATGTCTTTTGTTTAAGTGACTGACACCACAAGTCTTAACATCTTAAAATTGAGTAGCGTTTGAGTATTGGGCCATAAGATAATGTACAGGTATACATATCCTCAATTAAGATTCAAAATGCAGATTCGTTGTTTAGATATTTCACATGCAGCACTATCGATTGCCATGTGATCATGACATGTAACATAGTCATAATCGCAACTCACGACACCTGCGGGGTGACATGCGGTAATTGTGAATTCTCTTACGTTATCACCACAACATGGTAATCGTAGCAGGGGGGAACCACGGAGACCATGGGCCCAAGCGGCAGAACCGCAATATAGCCTTGGATATAGCTTTTTAGGGCTTCGCTTCTACACTGTTGGATGGACTGCATATTATACGTGGTAGAGCCATGCTGAAGCTATATTAGTAGTATAGTTGTAGCACGAATGGGTCGGCTCGACCGGGGAAGGACCACGCTTTCACAGAATACCAGCGTAAAATAGCAGCTTAACACTGCTGTGTTTCGTATGGTGAGTGTATAGAACCGGAGATCCTTTTTACAGGATAAAAGGCATTCCATCTTAGTCCTCACGGGTGACAACGCATCTGCATTTTGATTCTTTATTGAAGATAGATCAGATCATCAGGTGGCCTGTGTGCTTGTTTGTCACCCTTATCCTATAAAAAAATACTGTTGGATGGACTGCATATTATGTGTTCAAATTTCTATCTAATCTTGCAAGCGAAGAAACGCCACCGCTAAAACCACTCTACCAAAGTGCAAGTTGATTATGTGGGATGAGGGTAAGCGCGCTGTAGAG